>LR990648.1:10284073-11664878 GCA_905147715.2 Xestia xanthographa | reverse complement strand
CCATCTTAACCAAAATGGCCAGCCTCGGGCACGGGATTGACTGCAAGCACGCCACTAATTTACTTGAGTTTGTCGCTTTACGAGAGTCAGTATTGCTCACTGTTATGTTAAACACTGTTATGTTAAAAAAAATGGAGGAATGCATTTACCTACGCACGACGACCTTATTGGCGCAGCGGTGGTGAGGCTGCCTCACGGTTTTAGGGTCCCGGGTTCGAATCCCGGTTGGAGCAAATATTTGTGTGATGAGCATGGACATTTGTTTCCGAGTCATGGTTGTTTATATGTATGATAAGTATGTATTTACAAACAAAAAGTATCTACGTAGTATATCAACTATCTGGTGTCCACGACACAAGCCTCGTTGCTTAGTGTGGCACTAGATGGCGATGTGTGTAATGTCCAGCAATATTTATTTTTTATTTATTAATTTTATTAATTAATCCGGACTTTTAATACACGACTGCAGGAATACTTTAGTGGCAGCTTGATCTCGTGAATCAGAAATATTTCTATATTTATGTGTACAATGTATGTAACTCTGAATTGTTTCTCAATGCCGTTTATTTATATTAAAGATCCGGAATTTTAGAGTTGTGTACGAGAGACCCGTTTAGCAAATTGTTCTGAAAATGACAGTACTGATGACAGGCACTGATCCAAAATACAGTGCAAAGGCGAATAAGTGGAATATTATCCTTATTTCATCACTTTGCCGAACTGCGGGAAAATAAACATTAGGCATTCTCTGTTTATTGTTGGTCCCCGAGTAGCGAAATTACAGCAATATTTTTTTTGTTATACCAATATTTAGATAATAATATTAAGTACTATTTCCTTTATTGCTTCAAAATTGACAATTTTCTTGTAAAATCCTTGTACAAATATATGTTCTTCTACATTCATACTTCTACAATATTATAAAGAGGAAAGATTTGTATTTTTGTGTGTGTATGTTTGTAATGAATAAACTCAAATACTACTGCGCCGATTTCAAAAATTCTTTCACCATTACAAAGCTACATTCACACTGAGTAACATAGGCTATATTTTATCCCCATACTCTCACAGGACCGTAACTATGCGGGTGAAACCGCGTGACGTCCTCTAGTATTTAATAAAACCTCTAATACTCAATAGTTAATACGAAAAAAACATTTACACGAACTTAGTAATTAAGTTAAAATTAAACGCGATTTGGAGCTTATTTTATTGAGTGCCTATTGTATATGGGGCTGATCTCCGCAATTCCACGTGCAGCGCGCATACTTTTAAGTTTATTAGACAAGACAGGCCTACTTCTAGATTATTCTCTAAAAAAATATATTTTATCAAGTTCAGATAAGGCAATTTGCATTATACGACCTATTCTACTTAAAATGGTGAATGTATGATGGTATGAACCTGAAAACACCGCAAAGAAGCATATTTAGTGGTTTCGATTCTGACGACATAAAAAGAAAAGCTAGAAAAGCGTCTACAGTAAAAAAGGTCCCATTTTGATATCCTACTCTAATATCCGACCCCCAATCCCCCCCCGATCCGCTCGCAACCGATTCTTCGAAAAATGACAACCGAAGATTTTTGTTGACCGTTTTTCTAAGAGTCGCCCTCATTACGAGCACCTAATTGATAGTCTTTAGCCTAGTTCCAGAATGTTCGACATATGTAGAGCATTCTCGAGAGGTGAAGCGAGTAAAAGGCGGTCGCCGACGGAACGCTTAACTCTCAAGTGATCACTTCACTTTCAGACGATTTTTGTAATGGTATTCTGATTCATTTAAAATTATTCATGAGACAAAAACTGCCGCTGTTGTACCTAATCTATACTTCTATACTTATATATCTACATCTACAATAATATTACATCAATCAAAAAATCATCATCATTTTAATTTTTGTCTTTTTACATCTATTTTAATATATATATATATTTAAATATAGATAGATATATATATATATTTGTCGGAGTTTGTCAGGAATTTATTTCGCTAAGTTCGAGCTTATGTGGGCAGAACACGGGTTTCGTGCTATGAAAACACATTGGATGCGAAACACTATTTTATTTCGCATTGCACGGTTCGGGTAGGTAGTTTCCATGGAGAAGAACCGGCAAGAAACTCCATGGTTACTCTTTTTCAAACAGATCCACGGAGTCTAACAAATAACTTGACATTACACTTTCACACATTAACACCAGGCACAATGAATCGGGTACAGTTTCAAGACGTCTTCACTCCGCTGCGATTAGACACAGACTGTCCGCCTCGCCGCGAGGTGTCAACATCAGGACTCTGTAAAAGCCGCCATGGTGGGGAGTAGGTCACGTGATGTCACCACTGGCGCGCTTTCGATTCATTCGCCCGTCCGTACTCATGACCGGATGCGACATATATATATAGTATTTGATATATATATTTATATAGTTTGATATATATGTACAGTATTTATATATCCTTGTAGTATATCGTAGTATTAAATAAAATTATTCTCTCATTTTCAGAAGTGACACCTACCACTGCTTGTCTCTGCACCACCTAAAGGTTGACTGGTGGAAAATGCCTATGGCATTAAGTCCGCCTCTGTACTTTGTGCTTGAAGTGTTAAATAAATAAATAAATATTATAAAGAGGAAATATTTGAGTTTTTGTTTGTTTGTAATTAATAAACTCAAAAACTTCTGCCGATTTCAAAAATTATTTCACCATTAGAAAGCTACATTCACCCTGAGTAACAAAGGCTATATTTTATCCCCTTACTCCTACAGAAACGGGAACTACGCGGGTGAAATCGCGTGACGTCCGCTAGTCCCTACTTCCCTACCATTATTATATTATTATATATATATATATATATATATTATATATTTATATATTATATATATTATATATATATATATATATATATAATATTATAAATGCGAAAGTAACTCTGTCTGTCTGTCTGTCTGTCTGTTACCTTTTCACGCCTAAACCGCTGAACCGATTTTGATGAATTTTGGTATAGAGATAGATGGAACCTTGGGAAAGGACATAGGGTACTTTTTATCCAGATCCCGATCCCGATCCCGGAATTATACGGGTGGAAACGCAGAGTGCAGTTGTGTATCGTATATCCCTACTAAATGAATTTTGGTATAGAGATAGATGGAACCTTGAAACGGTTGTGATCATTCAACATTGATGGTGATTGTGATGGTGATCGTGATGGTGATCGTGATGGTGATCGTGATGGTGATTGTGATGGTGATTGTGATGGTGATTGTGATGGTGATGGTGATTGTGATAGTGTGATTGTGATAGTGAATGATTGTGATGATGGTGATTGTGATGGTGATTGTGATGGCGATTGTGATGGCGATTGTGATAATGATTGAGATAACGATGATGGTGATTGTTATGGTGATTGTGATTGTGATGGTGATTTTGATAGTGATTGTGATGGTGATGGTGATTGTGATGGTGATTATGATGGTGATTGTGATGGTGATTGTGATGGTGATTGTGATGGTGATTGTGATGGTGATTGTGATAATGATGGTGATATTGATGGTGACTGTGATTGTGATGGTGATTGTGTTGGTGTTTGTGATGGTGATGGTGACTGAAATAGTGATGGTGATTGTGATAATGATTGTGATATTGATGTTGGTTTTGATAGTGATGGTGATTGTGATAATAATGGTGGTTGTGACAGTGATGGTGGTTGTGATGATTATGAAATTTGGCACATCGATAGTTTATAACCTGGATTCACATGTAGGACACTATTTATCCCTTTAGTATGATTCAGTGGGACAGTTACCGAACTTTACGCGGGCGAAGCCGCGGGCAACAGCTAGTTTATTATAAAGAGGAAAGATTTGATATTTGTTTGTGTGTTTGTTACGATTTAACTCTAAAACTACTCGACCGATTTAAAAAAATCTTTCAGCAATGGATAGCTACATTATCAGCAAGTAACATAGTCTATATTTTATCCCCGTACTCAAACAGGAACGGGAACTACGCGGGTAAAACCGCGTGACGTCCGCTAGTACATAATACTAAACGTGAAAATCCAGAGAATAAATCAAAGGAAATTGTCTTGTTCATAAAAAACTTTAGTTTGTTGCTACTGTGGCGTGAAATAAGTTTTTCTTTTGGTTTAGTGGGGAAACTATTTGAGACCCGGATTACATCGTGGCCAATTTAAGAACCCAAGGAATCTGAAATATGTAGGCACCTATGGCTGTGTGCCCATCTCTGTTTCAATGAGGGATTTTCTTTTTAGATCTTCCCTAGTCGCTGGATAGATGGCGCTAGGAGTAAGTATGATAATACAAGGAACGGAACCTAAAAAAACTGATTCTAACAAAGCGCGAGAAATGTTGGTTATATTCGGAAGGTTAAGCAAATGAAAGTGTCAGTCAACGAGAGTATGTGACGTGACACAATGTTTTTTTTTTCAAGCGTTTTGGCTTTGGCATAGTAAGTTCAACGCCATCTATGGAGTTCTTGGAAACTAAGTTTTTTTTTAAAACCTCAAAAGGAAAACCTCTCATTCAAACCGGCCTTGAAAAGAGACCCCCGCTTTTGGGTCAAGCGTGTTATACAAAATAAAATAGTGGAATAAATTCTCTAATTTACCACGAAGTACTTAATTAATAGCTAAAAAAAGTTTTTATTTTAATGTTTGTTTTTTTTTTCAGTTTTTTGGTGAGATCATGCATTACGCCTTATAATAGCTAAAAAGACAATGAGTCAGTCTCTAAACAGTGTCATTGTCAAAATAAAAATGATAACGATCACTTATTTTACTCTATGGGCCAATTTAATAGACCACATTTAACACTTCATCAAAATACAACAACGTAACCTTGTAACGGCGGCTATAAAATAAGATTTATTTCTTCGAAGTTAGAACTGCACAATGGGGGCTATCGTTTTTGAGCTCACCAGATGGCGCACTGTCGAGTAAGGTCCTGTCAATAATTCTGTTTAATACTTTAAAGCACCAATAACTTCGTAAAAAAGTTTATTTTATTACGTTTATCAACACTGTATAAGCTTTAGATATATATTTACAATATTCTTCCTAAAATTAGCAAGCATGAAACATTTAAAAATCATTCTACGTCCAAGTAACAATATTATGATCTTATGTTGACTTAAAATCTTCAAGTCCTTATTAATCAGGAATGGGCTCAATCTAGAACACAATTGTGAGTATTAGTATAAATACGTGATATAAAAGCACGCAATGCGCGAACACTCTATGACATCTGACATTTTGGAGGACCTCAGTCTACACAAGCGCCTCTAGTGGCAAATTCACACGCGATAGCCCCCATTGCTTGAATTTTTTCAATTACGATTACATATTTATTGTAATAATGACAAAATAAGGTAACTTTAAAATGTATTAGTACTAAACTGTGGTCTATTAAATTAGCCCTACTGTACCTTAACAGAGCATCACATAAATATTATGCTACCTTAGACCTTATGCAAACGGCAGATGAAAAAAAACTACGAGTATACCTCACGTTCATAAATTCAGTGGCGCTGTAAGCGCGCGTCATCTGCGTGTACACCGTAAGTACGATGCGCGATGCCAACGCGCTTCTCGCGCACCTTTGTATCGCATACAAGAATTTGAATCGCTAAAAAACGTAACAATTTCTTTCACGGCGCGTCCTCTCGTCATCCGAGAAATATAAAGTTACTAGATTACTAGTGCTACATGTTTTTTTTTTAATTAGGGAGAGTCCTTTTGATGTGACCTCGTCCATTATTATTAAGACCTCAAATTTTCTCCCTAGCGTCAATCATTCTGGAATGGTGTGGAAGTACTCACGATTAAACGGGTGCGCGATATTCACAGCAGCTGAAGCGATGATTGAAGCTTCGGTTTCAGCTTGATAGCCGTAGTTTGAACGTGCAGTGGGCAACCGACAAGTAGCGGTCACGTAGAGGTCACGCAGAGGTGGCTCAACATTGGAATTTATGCACTAAAAACCGAGATCAGGAAATGGACAGGTTTTGGATATTCTTGTTTGCTGATGAATGGAAGACGATAATGTTAGAATGTTTGTGGTTCTGCGAGAATACCGAGTAAAAGGATTATTTAATTTAGTGTTAATGGTTTATTCTGTCCTAAATAAATTAATAAATTCTGGTTGGTTTCGTCTCACCAAATGCGCTGCGATGCTGCTGATGATAATTGACGAGGATCTTGCGTCGATCAATGCTCAACCGTCGTCGTAGCGTATTTCCAAATTTTTGATGGTTGATGTTCGGCTCGAAGGACCAAATTATATATGCTATTTCTAGTTATAATAGGATGCCAACATACCTGACAGATATTTCTCGACGGCATGAGAACACAAGTCAGAGGCCCATGGGCGGCATAAAAACTCTTTAAAGTGAAGTAGTATAAAACTAGTAGTTAAAACTTATAACTAATAGTTATTTATGCAACTGTTGTATAATGAGGGGTATTAAAACACGAATGTGGGTTTATCACACGAGGCGAAGCCGAGTGTGATAATAGTATCACATGAGTGTTTTAATACCTAATTATGTACAGTTGCATACAAGACTTTATCTACATCCATGATATGAATCCTCCATAAAAAAGGTTCTGAAACCATAGGGTGTTGTAGTGTTGTAAGAAGTCTATGTAAATACATGGAAAGTTTAATTGCTGAGTATTAATACAAACAAACCATGTATAGGTAATAATATAATTATTTACATTTTGATTGTACAATTATTAAAATGCACAAAGCTTGTATCACTCATTTTTGTAAACAACAAAGTCCATAATGCAATACTAATATCGAACAAAAATGGCGGGATACGACGTGAATTCGAATGAACCTATAAGTTTTTTTTTAAATTACGGCGTTGTGGTAGTGAATCGCACGTGCTAGACAATGTTCTTTTTTTAAAACGAGTTGCATAATGAAATTCAGTACAACATTATAACACCCGTTTGGGTGTTATAATGGTTATTATGACACTGGCTGTTTTAATGTTGGCCATAAGCTAACTGTTTCAGATACTTTTATAGAGGATTTATAGCATGGGTGTAGATAAACGTATATAAAGCACTGGGATTGGTTACAAAAGCAACGCGATTGGCATTTCATGACGTGATAGACGGTCATCATTGGTTGATGAAGGTGACGTGGTGAAAGGTGCGTTCGTTGACTGACTGGACGCATAACTGTTCCTAAACTTCTCTTATCCTAAACTCACCCCGGCTTCGCACGGATGCAATGTAGATACTAATGTGGGGCAGTGTGGAGTGAACCTTCCTCTTGAATCACTCTATCTATTGCTGAACACTGCATTAAAATCCGTTGCGTAGTTTAAAAGATCTAAGCGTACAGACAGCGGGAGCGACTTCATTTTATACTGTGTAAAGATAAATTTGTGTATTTCCTTTTAATTTACAACGTGTCAGTTAACTTATAAATGACCGCAAAGGTTAAATCTGTACAGTACATATATTTAATTATTTATTTATTTATGACACACGTTTCCTTTGCCATTCATTCACATTGCATTTGCCATTCATTCACAGATAAAATCTAATGCGACAAAGTAACTTAAAAATATGCTTAAAATATATGCTTAACTATACCTTACATGCTACACAGTACGTGGCCCTTGTGAACTCACTCAGTGTACAGGTGAATAAGTCTATGGTGTCCGCCACCGTGTTGAGAGTGCGCAGCGCGCGAGTCAGGTGTTTATAATAGTACACCTGAGTTTTGTATACTACCTCTTAAAACTTAAAAAAGTTACGTTGCCAGTGCCACTTCACGCCTAATTTCTAATTTGTAGTAGCCCACCATACCGAGACAAAATATGGTAGGATACAGTAACGAGTATCCCGGGTATCTCCCATACAGCTTTAAAAAAAAAATCTGACGAATTATGTTCTGTATCCGTTCGAGCATATTTTTGTATGTTATTTCACTCGGGCTCCAGACAGCCGCATCATACTCCAAATATAATAATAATAATAAATCTTTATTCAGAATATCAAAAGGTAAAATACAATATGAATCTAAAAACTAACAATGTAGGTATAATAATGTATGATGCCTGTACTAGGATAATCCTGTATCACAAGCTGTAGGAGCTCTAACAATATGCTATATGTAAGACAGAAGTTATTTATTTATTTAATATTTAACATTACGTGACAAAATTATTTTGATTAACTTAAACTCTAACTTAGAACTAAACACATTTGTTACACGAAAATTTGCGTCAGCAGAATTTATTATAGGTTGCAAAACACATTCGAAATGACTCCTCACATAGGTACATATACATGTACATATAGGTACCTAGTATATATTGTTTTCACAAACATCCCAACAACGAAACGGAAGCATTCCGCAGTCGCGCCGCGTACTTGTATGATTCGTAAAAATTATGTTAGGAAGAATTTTATTGTATTTGAGGGCGCTCAGTTTTTCCGCCTTCACAAATCGTTATTGGATTACAGATAAAATCCATTGGACTATACAAAGATTGTTTAATACACCACACTTTGTAAGACGGTAGTAACCAAAATACGATCAAATATTGCAAATTGCTTTAGGTCGAAGCCTCAGGAAATATTTATGTAGATAAGCGGATATCGCTATTTAAATATTTTTCGTAAGTGGATATCGCTATTAAAATATTTTTCGTAGTCCATTTTTTTTCTATCAGAGGTTTTAAACGAAGACAAACTTTGAATCTTGAAATACGAATTTAATTTGGTAATTGATTGAAACGTTATCAAAATGAAACTGCCCAACTTTATATGATGCTTTAAGCTGTTGGATAAAGTAAAAAAAATGTGTGAATTCGAAGTCGTTTGCAAACTATTGCGGAATGTTTTCTCATGAGAGGTTCCAATCAGTGAATATATTCAGTTCGTAGGTAGGAGATATGGTCTTAAAAAATCACATAAGATGTATCGATGTTTTATCTATATCTATACTAATATTATAAAGAGGAAAACTTTGTTTGTTTGTTTGTAATGAATAGGCTCAAAAACTACTGGACCGATCTAAAAAATTCTTTCACCATTCGAAAGCTAGATTATCCACGAGTAACATAGGCTATATTTTATCCCCGTACTCCCACGGGAACGGGAACTACGCGGGTGAAACCGCGGGAGGTCCGCTAGTTCATTAGTATAATAAAATTTTAACAGACCGTGTTTTTTCCGATGCTTATTCAACATAAAAGCTATGAATACTTAATCCAAGAAAAAAAAATTGTGAAAAGTTTTTGAAAACTTTTCCTGGAAGTTATTTTAAATTCCGAGTAGAAAGTATTATGCTGGCAGATAGCAGAATCCTTTTTATCGCGTAGTTTGCTAATCTATGTTAATTTTATTCTACCTTTTAAAATGCTCCAACAGAGTTGCTCTCTTGTGGAATAACACGATTTTTAAAGTCAAGTTTAATTTAGTACCTAAGTCCAACTTTAATACCCGCAGCTTTGTTTCAATTAGTATTTGATAGGTATTTAAAACTAGATGTCTGAATTTCGTGTAGGTAGCTACTGGTTGTATTTATTTTGCATAGCTTATACATCTGTATGATTCATCTTCAATAAAGACTTTTTCAACTAATCCAATATTTGAAAGTGTTGGGGCCGTCTTTCTGTTTACTCTAACTAGATACAGCTGCCTATATCCATACTTTACATAGAGCGACTACCTATCTGATCTCTACAACACCGTAAGTAGGTAATACGAAACCCCGTGGTAAGACTGATTGTAAGACATATCGACTAAAGTACAGCTGAAAATAAACAATAATATGATTGATCTGTGCAACGTGAAACTTCGAGAAAGCACTTCAGAAAGCTACTTAAGTGCCTTAAATTGAATGTTACAGCCAACACAAGCGCCGAGGAATAGATATAAAATTTAAAAGTTGTCACAAGTAGCTCGTCGTTAGCGCGACAGTGACGTGATGCTAAATCAACTGTGTACCGGCGCCGGCTTCGAGCGCAATTTGTTGAAGCCAGTGCAAGTTTGCTGGCGAGAAGCCAACTCCACAAACAAACAGTTGCTCACTGAGTATCCTAAATAAAACTTGGCTCTCGTTGATCGGATAGAGGAAGAAGCTTTTCAAAATTATATTTCGTTTACCTCAATTTTAGGTAGACGCAGATGTTTCGTATCGACAGGCTTTCAAGTATTTGCATGTATCCAATCTCCAGGTAGTATAAAGTGATTTTGGTATTCTGTTTAACCACAATCATTATTAGTAACAGGCTTAAAGTCACCCAAAGGGCAATGGAGAGGGCTATGCTCGGAGTTTCCTTGCGCGATCGAATCAGAAATGAAGACATCCGCAAGAGAACCAAAGTTACCGACGTAGCCCGAAGAATTGCCAAACTTAAGTGCCAGTGGGCAGGGCACATTGCTCGCAGAACGGATGACCGATGGGGCCGAAAAGTTCTGGAGTGGCCACCGCGAACCGGAAGACGTTGCGTTGGAAGGCTTCCCACTAGGTGGACCGATGACCTGGGGATGCGAGTCGCACGGGACTGGTCAATCTGGCGACACGCGCGGGGAGGCCTATGTCCAGCAGTGGACGTCTTTCGGCTGAAATGATGATGACAATCAGTATTCTGTTTTGTAACAAACTTTTGTTTTGCTGCTACTGTGATCACCTGTGGAGCCACGTTTCATTAATGGCAGTTTGCCAGCAAGCCCTCCGCGGGGCGGTGCCTCCCACAACAATCAATTACCTAGTAACCTGACCTGGAAGTAATTTTGTAGGCCACTATTAATTTTACACTAGCATATTAACACTTAATTGGCTATTAGCATGAGCGTACGAAAATTAAGTCATTATTTAGTTTGTTTTATGCAAATAAACACATGGCTTATTTACATTCTGGGAATACTGTTGCAATCAATTGAGCTAAGGTCGAACTGGTTTTTATCTGTAGGGTATATTTATTTCGTATCATTTATTTTATTACACCTACAATACCTAACGATCCAGTCTAGTCAGTGAAGTTGGTGTCATTTGAACCCTCTTTTTGTAATAAAAGACAAATGGAAATAAAATAACAATGCTTTCATGATATCATTTTACCGAGACGAAAAGTTAGTAGATAGTATCAGAAAAACATTTATTTTTCCAGAACTTTTGTCTGCGTGTTGATAAGTCAGACAGTCTGTTCGTCTAAATGATCGAACGAAGAGTGTTGATGAAACAACGGAAAGCACTTACGGGCGTTATAAAATTATTGTAAATTAGACACTACTTAGCATAATAGTTAAAAAATAAAAATAATCATTAAAAACGTTAAATATCATGGTCTTCCTTTTATTTCTGACACTATGTTATTTAGAAAAAAATAATCTTTATGATGAAGCCTTTCGATCGGTATGATAAAGCTACAGGTAACAGGACTATTATTTTTCTCGTGTAACGGGTTCGATTCCCGGTTCAACCATGTAATTATTTAAATATCTATGAATGCAGTATAAATTGTTTTTTTTTAATTCAAATAATGTCTTGTTAAAATAAATATGAATGAAATAATGTCAGTAAAATGTTCCATGTACAATATTCAAGGTACTTTCCCTTCATGTGGCATATCTGTGGGACGCCCTATATATACTTCTTTACTCGCTAGCTCGTCAGACACCTCCTTTCTTGGCATATCATCCTTCCCACTACTTAGCATAAATATAACATGTATGTCATTATCATTATCTGCCTAGCCTTTTCCCAACTATGTTGGGGTCGGTTTCCAGTCTAACCGGATGCAGCTTCGTCTTCTTTGCATGTCGATAAACTCGAATAATACCCGACCAGTATGTACCACCACCCACCACCACCACCGGACCAGTGTGGTGTGGACCAGTGTGTGACCAGTATGTGTGTGTGTGTGTGAGCTCTGTCATTGGACCGGATGCAGCTGAATACCAGTATTGTACATGGAGCGACTGCCTATCTGACCACCACAACCCAATTAGTACTGGGTAATACGATACCCCTTGGTAAGACTGGTTGTCAGACTAACAAAAAACAACGAACAACGTTGAATATACCATGTATGTCAGGTTATCAAATGTCTCTGCCGCCATCCGTATATTGTATTGTTTGTTCAAGAGTGCGGAATACAACATACGAGTACAGAACTTCAAGAACATGAAGTATTTATCATACAACGATGACCACAATGACGCCACCATTCGCGGCATTCAGCAAAAGATGAAATGAAATAGAAATACCTACGTGAACAATGCAGAGATTGTATTGTATTTCAAGCTAGTGTCCACAAGTCCACGTTCATCATTTCAGCCGAAAGACGTCCACTGCTGGACATAGGCCTCCCCCTTAAGGGGGGGGGTTGCCGTATACGCCACGCTTGACAGGCGTCAAGCGTTGGGTTGGCGATCGCAGTGAGTGCGGTTCTTACAGAAGACACAGAGAGCGCTGCTGCCCATTCTCTGGCAAGTCCTTTAGTCGCCTCTACGACACCCACGGGAAGATATGGTATGGTGCTATTCTTTACGTCCAACTCCATACAGTTGTTCGATACCATACAGTTGGTAGTCCACGTTCAAGTGCACATTTTTCATACGGCTTGATAAATTAGTCATTCGATCCACCTCAACTCCTCAACGAAGGCCTGCAACACTGTGTTATTAACAATCTCACGGAGGGTACACCTCGATTACGGTTGTAGATTACCTATTTTCACCTAAACTTACCTAGCCTATCCTAATCTTATCCTAATTTAATATTATTAATGCGGAAGTAGGTAAGTTTGTTTGTTTGTTACCTTTTCACGCCTAAACTACTGAACCGATCATCGTGAATTTTTCACAAACGTTGTCAAATGTGCAGAAACGGACATAGGGTAGGGCTTTCATCCCGAAAAAAAGTACTGTTCCCGAGAAAAACAACAATAATGTTCTTCTTATGATAATAGATGGCGCTACGTGTTTTTCTGAATACAACCCAAATTGATGGTCAAATTCTAAATTAACGCAAACGAGCGGGAAAAATCTCGTAAGTATACATCTTCGGAATATACAAACATTCATTAGCAAATTAAAGCACTAAGCCTCGAGGGACAATCAGCAGCTATTGCAGTAAGAGCTCATATTCACAAAGGCCTTTCAGATACATTCGCTCTCGTGAACTCTCAAGCAAAGTACAGCTTTACATGGAACGAACGTTCCGTAAATGCAAGCTTTAAATGCTCATTCTACAGAAGACCCTTTTATGCTTCAGAATAAAAATGTCAAGATGTAATGTACGGCGGAGTTTTATGGGTATTTCACACAATATCTTATGTTAGACAGCATATGTAACACTCTTCTTTATACACAAGTGCTTAATCAAATTACATTTTACGGGTCGTTGAATAATGTTCGACACGAGTTTTTATGCGGCTGTATAAAAGTTTAACTTCTCAATTTTACCAAATACTGTTACCGTTACTCGTGATTAACGGTTTTGTTCGTAAATAACGTACCCGCAAACTGTTTTTCAGTGATTTTAATGTTAGTTACTATAACACTTTCACTCGACTGGCTTTTAAATTATTTTATTTAATAAAATAAATGAGATAGGTACTTATTTATTGAAACGAGTGTCTCAAGATAAAACTTAGAAAGAGAAGGAAATTCAGGATCTGAATTGTTAAACACAGTCCGTTTCCGGAAAAGTTCCTTTCTCACTGTACCGTCGTCGTTGTCATACTCCCAAATTAAGGCTGAAGTGATTCGACGCGCTCTCCGGAACTTTTTGCTCCATTTACTTCAGATTTCCATCGCTCTGAATTTACGGTTAATTTCCCAAACATGTGATGTGCTCCCATCTCAGTCATAATTTTCTTTACGACCCATTTCGTTCCGTCTACATACCTTTTCAAGGACAGATTTTAAAATATTCTTCGTGTTTTATGGGCGTATTGACGGTTTAACGATTATGATTGATAGCGGGAAGTCTCTTGAGTATGGTGTGGAGTTTCATTCGTTTATTATACATACAGTCGGATTAGATTTGTCGCATGACTTCCGAGCTTAGTTATATAATTGAAGAAGAGTTATTGACTGACTTAATAACTCTCAGTTATATAGTGTATGAAAAATAAGGTGCGCAGCGCAAGCAGCGCAGCTGAGAATGCTGAAATGGCTCCATTAAATCTCTTATAAAAATATGCATTAAATAAGGAAAGTTGTAAGCCAGTTTTGTTCTTCAAAAAGTTACTAAAATCCGAGAAGATTGAACAAACTTAATCTGACACTTGCCAATGTTGTGAGCGTGTTGGTCTAATATAACATTGTGTTAGTAAACCAACCGCCAAAGTTTAAACTCTCAGCCTAGAAAGTTTCGTAGTGACCGTGTGATAACAACTGCTAAGCAAATTCTGAAAGTTTTGCCAACATTATAACAAAACTTTAATAAAGCCAGTTAGTAAAGTTTTCTTTTTTATATCTAAGTTTTCCTTCAACAAAATAATCTACTTTCTAGCGCGTAATAAGTTAAGCCCCAAATCGGGTACCTTTCTGCCTACTCATATACGTAGCTTGTTGCTACGGCGTAGCGGTTACTCGTAGCAGTGTAGCGTTTATCGCCAACCACGGAAGCGACTGTGGTTCGTTGACATGCGTCGTGCAGATAAACTTACATTACGTACAGACTTGTATGTCATGAGAATCTGAAATGAAAAATATTTCTTTTAAGCAGGTTTTTTAATTGGATGTCGTCTGCATGTATTAGGTGAATTATAATTTCCGTAACAAATAAAATAATGAATTTAGAACAGAAAACTTTCTGAGGTGTTTATAATTTTGAATATTAGTTTAACCTTTTGTTGTAATTGAAACTGATACCTTCATCTTCTTTGTACCTAAAATCAGTCAAATGAAACCCGAGTAATTTCGAAAGGGCCGAAACCCAAAAGTTAAAGGTTTATGAAACCAAAAGTTTATGAAAACGAGTTTGATAAACTTACAGAAATTTAAGTTTAATTGAGTTGCACAGACGAGTCCTTATTATTTTAAAGCCCTTTCATTCAATTCTAATGAATAACTAAACTGAACATCAAAGTAGATATTTAAATCATTTTTAGGAATCAAAATTAATACAATACTTAATTTAATTCATAGTGAGATCATCATCTACCTAGCCTTTTCCCAACTATGTTGGGGTCGGCTTCCAGTCTAACCGGATGCAGCTGAATACCAGTATTTTACATGGAGCGACTGCCTATCTGACCTCCACAACCCAGTTAGTCCTAGGTAATACGATACCCCTTGCTAAGACTGGTTGTCAGACGTTTGTTAATTCATAGTTAGATATTGTATGTATTGTATTGTAAACGGGCTGGTGTCCGCAACTCTACGTCAAAGCGCGTATTTTGCGTGCGGATATATATAGTAAGATATTATAAAGATTATATGTCTATGCTATGGTTCTTGATGAGTCTATAATGAACGACTCATTATGCATAAGCATAATCCATAACGGTTAGACGATGTCACATGTCTTTGAATTTTTAAACTAAACAAATTGTTGGTGCTTTTACGCTCTGCAATCGCATAGTGTTAGCTAACAGAGACCATTTTCCCGAGTTGTTTAACAGAGTGCGCAATAGTAGTCCATAAGGCATTATACATTTATAAAATGAAGCAATGAAGCTTACGCGATGGAGTATACAGGGTTAGTTTTCAATGACCAGCCAAAATTTAAAATTAAGTTCTAGATATCAAACCAAAAGTGCATTTCAAATATTAATGTCGAAAAATTTAAAATAAAATAATAGCATTCATTTGAAAATGTCCTAAAAATTTCCTAAATCATAAACCTAGTGGGAATCAATGCACTTGTGTGCGTGCATGCACCGCCAAATTTATGTGTGTGCTAACTGCTACCTATCTAGGTTGTTGAACTGAATTGTGCTGTTGCAATATCCACACGTTCGCTTTTTAGTGGACAGGAATGAATTTTTATTTAAATAAATGTTGTTTTTCTTTCATTATATCGAAAATATTATCGATTCTAAACCATCTCTGACAATTAGGCCGGTCATTGAAAACTAACCCTGTATATCAGCTTCATCTTCGACTGCGTGGAGTTCGGTAATGTCCCACAGGATCGTAGTACCGGGAAAAAAATATCATGTGTATTAATCCAGGCTATAAACTATCTGTGTGCTAAATTCCATCCAAATCCAGTCAGTAGTTTTTGCGTGAAAGAGTAGGTAACAAACATCCATCAATCCATTCTCACAAACTTTCACTTCTAAACTATTAAGTAGGATATCACCGATGAATTTTTTCCTGTAGTTTCACCAAGGAGCCCGTAAAGAGTAGTAAAATGCTTTAACAGCAGTTGATAATATTTTAGATAATTTGCAATATGAACCTAAACTAGGATAATAGAGGGGTTATGTTCGGATGCGGGAAGTAATCTCAGCAACTGACGACCCGAATGGCGCAGCGGCAGTGAGGTTGCCTTACTTTCCTGGGTTCCCGGGTTCGAATCCCGGTAGGAGCAAATGTTTGTGTGATGAGCATGGACATTTGTTTCCGAGTCATGGATGTTTATATGTACGTACACACATCAAAAAAAGTTTGTGATCACTAGCATAAGCTGATATAGTTTTTTAAATTGGACTTTATCAAGACAAATTCTTTGTTGTGTTTTAAATTGAACTGTTTTATTGTTTGATATTCTAAATTTATATTTTTAAATAAAGAATCTAAAAAGAAGAAGAAATCATAATGTTATTCTACCCCTACCGTAACAAAAGAGATTTCGATTTTTCTAAGTGATCGCAATCTTTTTTTGATGAGTGTATATAATAAGTACCTATGTATTTACGAACAAAAAGTATCTGTAGTATATGTAGTATATCAACTATCTGGTGTCCACGACACAAGCCTCGTTGCTTAGTGTGGTGCTTGTGTGAGACTGCACAAACAGACTCACGATGTCCGCGATTACGCGGAGCCCTAATCAAAACAATACTTGTCCAATTGACAAGGGAAAACAACTATTCAACTATTAGATATAACTTACCCATCACGTTGGAACCGGAGATGTGGTGTAGTCCCTGGTCACGTCGTATCTGGGTGGGGCGTAAGTGTAAATGTGTTTTGTGTTGTGTATGTGAAGTTATGTAGGTTCGACGGTATCCAAGGACGCCCCACAGCGCGTGCCGTCGACTCCCTGGTCAAACCTTCAGATCACACACGAGGCACTTTTCAGTCAATGTCCAACTGAATTTTATCCCGGTTGCTAACCCAATTGGGGATTTACCATAGTCCAGCACTGAATTTAGGAAATTACCGGCGTCCAAATGACGCAAAGCCGGCTAGGTACTTAACCAACAAATTACTCGCGGTCACGACCCAAGATGGCGAGATTTCTCAATTTTCACTCAATTATCAACAAAATATCAAACACCGATCAAGATTGTATCGGATTAACATTAACTCAAAGTTTCAATCAATAATTACACGAAAACAGCGTGCATCAAAAACGAACAACGGAAGCGTGATCCTTCCCAATCAAAAATGGCACAGACAACCAACGTCATCGCACTGACAACTGAAACGTCATCTGTCAAACGTCAAAAAGGTGCGTTCAGAAACTTAGTGGATGAAACATCTACCCCCCCCGGACGGGCCGTCCCGTCCGCTAATCAATTGGCAATCTTGACAAGGTTGCGACCGCTCTCTTCATAACCGATCCATCCACCAAAACCTCAGCAAAACGAGGTACCCCGTCGGTGCCAGCCACCAAATTGAGAATGCGCCCCCTGCGCCAATACAGAGGCTTAAGGTTGGCATCCTTAATAAGGACGAGGTCTCCTATCTTGGGCGGATGAGTTTTATCAGTCCACTTGACGCGCTGCTGGAGGATGTGCAAATACTCTAAGCTCCAACGCTTCCAAAAGCTCTGAGTGAGCTGTTGCACCAACTGAAACCGCGATAGCCGATTTTGGCTCACATCAACAAAAGGGTACTCAGGCAGAGCGACAAGTGGCTGTCCAATCAAGAAATGGCCCGGGGTTAGAGCCTCCAAATCGTTCGGGTCCGAAGAGAGCGGGCACAATGGACGCGAATTTAGTACCGCTTCAATGCGACAAAATACCGTAGCTAATTCCTCAAAGGTGAGAACGGTGTCTCCCAACAATCTCCGCCAGAGTCCCTTTGCTGCTTTCACCGCGGCCTCAAAAATACCCCCCCAATGGGGGCAGGCTGGCGGGTCGAACAACCAAGTGAGCCCTCGACGGGCCAATTTGTTACCAATGTCAACCTGGCTCTCATTAAGAAAGTCATACACTTCCTTCAAATAGTTACTTGTACCCTTGTAGTTGGTACCGCAATCAGACCTGATCAGAGAAGGTAACCCACGGCGAGACGTAAATCTATCCAAAGTTGCCACAAAGGCCTCCGTCGAGAGGGAGGATACCAGCTCCAAGTGCACTGCCTTAGTTGACAGGCAGACAAATACGCACAAATAAGCCTTGACAATTTTACTATTGCGAAGGGTAGACGTCTTTATCGAAAAGGGACCAGCAAAGTCCGTTCCTACGCCTGCAAAGGGCCTCGCCTCATTGACACGATCAGCAGGCAAGTCTCCCATCTGGGGCTGCATCGTTGGGGCCTTAGTCCGATAGCACGGTATGCAACGGAAGACGATGCTACGAATGGTACGACGAGCCGCCAAAATCCAAAACTCTCGCTGCAGAATGGCCAACAGCGCATTGCAACCGGCGTGCGAGTTCTTAATGTGACGATCAGTCACCAACAACTTAATCAAATGGCCCGCCTTGGGCAACAAAAGGGGGTGACGGAACCCATAAGGAAGGCTAGAGTGCCTCAACCGTCCTCCAACACGCAAAAGACCCGTTTCATCCAAAAAGGGGTTCAACTTACTAACGGCTCCCGACAACTTAACTCTACCGGACTTCAAGGTCTCGATCTCCTTCTCAAAGTGTACGGCCTGCACAGAGCGAACCCACAGGAGGAGTGACTCCTGTCACTCTTGAGGAGAGAGAACCGGTGACAGGCGCTTGTCCCCTGGATTCCTAGCATTGTGACCAAAACGCCTGATCCACGAGGTAACGTTCAACAATTTGTCGAGGGAGCTGTATCGATTCAACAAAATATCAGGATCAAACGGAGGGTCCTTCGTCCCAACAGCGAGCACCTTAAGCCCGGGCAAAGGATCCGACATCAAAACTGGCGTTCGAGGCCAATCATCCTCGGGGCGAGTCAGCAAATCCGGTCCCCACCAAAGGGGGTGCACAATCAGGCGGGGGGCCATGCACCCACGTGAGGCTACGTCGCCGGGGTTCAAGTCTCCAGGCACGTGCCTCCAAATCAAAGGCGTTTCGGAATTTTGTATCTGTGACACTCGGTTCGCAACAAAGACCTCCAAGGAGTGGACGGACGTCTTCAACCAACACAAAACAATTTGACTGTCCGTCCAGGCGTAAGAATTCCGAATGTTCACAGATCCACCTAAAGTTTGAGCAACGTGATTCAAGAGACGCACAAGAAGCGCCGCCCCTGACAACTCTAGCTTAGGGATGGTCAATGCCGTCCGGAGGGGGGCCACCTTGCACTTGGCCATGATCAGTGACAACTTCACCTGGCCTGTCGCGCTGACGGTGCGCAGATAAACAACAGCTGCATAACCGTGCGAAGATGCGTCACAAAACCCATGAAGGGTAGCAGTATAGTTCCCAGGGGGGAGGATAGCGCGTGGTAACGCGACCTCGTTGACCGCAGGAAGTGCGGATACAAATTGGAGCCAATCTTCCAAAAGGGTTTCCCGAAGTGGCTCATCCCAACCAAGTTCCGCGGTCCAAAGGCGCTGGAGAAAACATTTCGCCCAAAACAATACCGGGCATATCCAACCATTCGGGTCAAAGGTTCTCGCGACAGTAGACAATACCAGTCGTTTAGTCCAAGTGTGTGGTGACTCCAAATCGACATCATACGTAAAGGTGTCTTGGACTGGTCGGTACTGAACGCCGAGAACGGCCAACATAGCAGGGTTGTCAGCATTTTCAAACAAATGAGGATCCTGCTTATGATCCTCTTCCACATCTTCCAACAGTGCTGGCGAGTTGGACACCCACTTACGCAACTCATAGCCAGCGGAATCCAAAATTTGAACCAACTCGTCACGCAACAGGATAGCTTCCTCAACCGTGGAAGCCCCAGTGCAGACGTCATCAACATACAAGTCCGTTTTCCAGATGGCGGACGCCCGAGGGAACTTCAAGCGTTCTCGGTCCGCGAGCTCCCAAAGCGAACGAATAGCAACAAAGGGGCTCGATCGAAGGCCGTACGTATTCGTGTTGAGCTCATAAACAACCATGGGGTCCCGGGGATTCTCTCGCCACAGGATCAACTGATAACGTCTGTCATCCCGGTGAATGACCGTTTGTCGGAACATCATTTTGATGTCAGCCACAAAGACTACTTGATGACGACGAAAAGACGTGATGACATCACAAAGGTCCCTCAACAATTTGGGGCCGGAGTGCAAGCAAACATTTAGACACCAGAGGAAGTCCGCGCAGACCCATCAAACACTGTGCGCAGCTTACCGGTGGATGCCTTGAGGACCGCGTGATGCGGCAGAAAGTAATGCTCAACTGAGCGCCAATCCAAATTTGACACCGACATGTGTCCCAAGTCTGCGTACTCACGCATGAAATCTAAATATTTCTGCCACAGCACCGGATCCCTGGCCATACGGCGCTCCATCGCCAACAATCTCTTCTCGGCCTGAGGTCTGGACTCGCCGAGAGGTGGTCTAACTGCAACAAAAGGCAACCGTGTTACGAGCCGACCGGAACGGAGTCGACCTGTGTTGTTCTGATAGAACAACTCGCACTCCTCATGTTCCGGGTTCAAGCGGGCCACTTGCGGTGGCTCCTCAACCTCCCAAAACCTCTGAACAGCATCAGAGAGAGCGGAGCCACACGCCAGCGCAAAATCAGGCTCAGGTGGAGGGGCAGCCTTCAACACTGGGCCCATCACCGCAAAGCCAAAGATGGTCGAGACAGCCACCAAACCGTTCGGCTGCAAGACTTTCATATTACCCAACAATATTCTCCCTAGTACATCGGAACCCAATATCAAATGAGTTGTATTAGGGGAATCAAACCGGCGGTCAGCCAAATCCAGGCCTGACGTCAACCGGACGATATCAGGCGACAGCTGACGTTGGGGGTGACAGCCCAAAATACTCGTCAGAACAATAGCCGAAGGAAAAAACTTAGGGTCCAAACAACTCACAGGAGTGAGCCCAAATAAGGTTTGTCCCTCAACAGTCGGGATAGGTGTTTCGCCTATTCCATTAATCGTGCCTGAAAAGGCACGGACATCCAGGCTCACCCGACCCGCTAACCAAGACGACAAAAGGCAACCCTGGGCTCCCGTGTCCAAAATGGCACGGACCACAAGAGAGTCCCCCGTGGGTCCCCAGACCCTGACCGATGCCGTTGGCAACAAAACCGTGTCGATCTGGGGAGGTACGTTAGCGGGACAGGCGCCAATTTCCTAGCAATGCCTGGGCGGCGACCGATCGCCGCATCCAGGCTGGGGTCTATCCCGATGAGGATAGTAGTCAAACTCCTCATCCGCGCGATGTCCCGAGCCGCGCGCCATCGCTGGAGGGGCATATCCCACTTGACGCCTGAGTGGCGGGGGGCGCGTCTCCAAACGGGGACGTTCCGCCAACGGAGGGGAGGGAAGGCGGTGCTGGTCTGGCCAATGTTGCCTACCAGCAGCTGCATAATCGCCTTCACGAGGGGAGGTCAATCGGCGGTCGCGCGGCTCCCGATCAACAGGCGCGGGGGGTGGAGTACGGCGGTCAAAGTTGCAGGCCCCTCCACGATTCTGATCCGGCGAGCGAGAAGCCCGGTGGTCATCTCCATCCCCCCCCCCTGCGCGAACCCCCATCAGAGGCTGGTCTGTCAGAGCGGTTCGCGTTGGCGCACAAAACTTCAAGATGTGAGCCCCTACAAATTGAACAAGGGCGGGGGTTGGGCAATCCCGATGAAAATGATTCCCCAAACAAGAAAAGCACAGACGGCGTGCATTGGCAACTCGGCGGCGGGCACTCACGTGCAACTCCAAGAAGGCCGCGCAAGTTGGTACGCCATGTCCCGTGGCCTTACAATAGCCGCAAGCAGGATTACTCTGGGTGCCACCAAAACGGGGGGCAGGGCGGCTATCACCAGGCCCGACAGTCCTAGTCCGTCCCTGGGCCCTCGGCCGAGAGGGCGGTTGGCTTAACCCCGTGGCACCACGAGCGTTGTCGAGGAAACGACACTCATCCTCCAAAAATTTGACGAGGTCTTCAAAGGGGGGAAGATGGGTGGCACTATCCCCACCATACTTCTGCTCAAAACGGGACCTCAAATCTGACGGAAGCCGCTGCAACACTAAGTGCACCAAAAGATAGGACCAATAGTCCACCGGCAACTCCAATCGTTTTAAGGCGTTGGTTGCTGCCAGCAATGGATTCAATAGGTCAGCACGCAACGCTGACATTCTGGTGATGGCCGGCAACCCCAAGATCTGGTCAATATGGACATCAGCCAGGCAACGTTTGTTCTGGTATCGTCGGGATAGAAGTTCCAGAGCAGTGGGATAGGCCGAGTCGGTCACCGGCAAGTGCTGCACCAAGGCTCGAGCCTCACCTCCTAGGGCTGACAACAAATAAGCCAACTTCTGGGCCGGTCGGAGGTCAGAGCGCGAATCAACCAAACTGTCAAACAGGTTCCTGAAGCTTAACCAATGGTCCAAGTGACCGTCAAAATGTGGCAGCTCCAGGGTAGGCAGTCTACCCAAAAGTCCAGGGCCTGCAACAACAGAGGTCTCTGTTTTGACCTGGGCAGGGTCCCGACTCTTCAAAATTTCCCTGGCGCGCATACTTATTATGTCACCCAGGTTCAACATCTGGTCATAATCCGCAACAACCTTATCACGGGCTGCTTGACCCAATACTTCCAGGTCCAAGTCCAAAATCAATTCATTGAAGCGAGCAAACAAAGTGTCAACCGCACTCAATCTCGCACTCAACTGCTCATACCGGGCAAGCGTGGCCTCTTCCAGGTCTAGACGCTCAGCGGTTGCAGCAGCAGAGGCAAACCATCTTAGCTGTGAGGTCAATCCACCAATGGCTTCGTTTACAGCTTTCAATAAAGCCATTGGGACAAATATGAAATAAACAAATTAAATTCAATTAAATAATCAACAGGAATAATTTTCCCGGACCCAACTACAATTTAAACCAAATAATAAAACTTAGTTTGAATTATTACAAGTTCAAATCCGACCCTGTACAAGCAATACCTTGTTTATACAATAACAAATTAAAGTACAAGCCACAAGGGACACTACATATCATAATATATTATGTCAAACAATCTATGTTGACTATGTTTAATTTGAGTCAGGCTGACAGGCAACAAATCAGACTTCTCAATACTTTTAACTCGACAGTAAGTGGTGAATTTGACAATTAAACCACGCTCTGCTACCAGTTGTGTGAGACTGCACAAACAGACTCACGATGTCCGCGATTACGCGGAGCCCTAATCAAAACAATACTTGTCCAATTGACAAGAGAAAACAACTATTCAACTATTAGATATAACTTACCCATCACGTTGGAACCGGAGATGTGGTGTAGTCCCTGGTCACGTCGTATCTGGGTGGGGCGTAAGTGTAAATGTGTTTTGTGTTGTGTATGTGAAGTTATGTAGATTCGACGGTATCCAAGGACGCCCCACAGCGCGTACCGTCGACTCCCTGGTCAAACCTTCAGATCACACACGTGGCACTTTTCAGTCAATGTCCAACTGAATTTTATCCCGGTTGCTAACCCAATTGGGGATTTACCATAGTCCAGCACTGAATTTAGGAAGTTACCGGCGTCCAAATGACGCAAAGCCGGCTAGGTACTTAACCAACAAATTACTCGCGGTCACGACCCAAGATGGCGAGATTTCTCAATTTTCACTCAATTATCAACAAAATATCAAACACCGATCAAGATTGTATCGGATTAACATTAACTCAAAGTTTCAATCAATAATTACACGAAAACAGCGTGCATCAAAAACGAACAACGGAAGCGTGATCCTTCCCAATCAAAAATGGCACAGACAACCAACGTCATCGCACTGACAACTGAAACGTCATCTGTCAAACGTCAAAAAGGTGCGTTCAGAAACTTGGTGGATGAAACAGTGCTAGATGGCGCTGTGTGTAATATATGTGTGGTGTGTGTGTGGCTATGTGTGTTTATTTATTATATTTTAACTTCTCATCCGATTTCTAAAATGATTTCACTGAATGAATGCTGCTCTATTGCAGAGTGTCATAGTATTTTGGTAAAACGAAAAGCTTCACGCGGGCAAGGTTGCAGGCAAAATGCCACCAACAAACAGCCTCCAAAGACTACACATAATCACATTATATAATATAATCACGTAATGTTCCTGTCGTAACTATTAATCAATAAAAATCCGCGAATGTCCGGGATAAGATAATAAGGATATCAGTGGCGAAGGATCCATTCTACTCGATTCCTTTGAAAATGGCACAGTCAGTCAGTAGGTATGTCATTGTTATAAACAAATAATAATATCAAATTAAAGAATTACTCCATTTTACCTCATACAAAATTGACCCTTCGCTTCTGAAGGATATACATACATATAGCGTTATTGACAGGGCGAACCCTTTTTAGGTTACTTATAATAAGTATTACGAATTCATGCGATGCGGAAGATGTAAATAAAGTGAGCGGGGAGTGTAATCACAGCCCATCCCGCCGCGTGTGCACACCAGCTTTACAACAGAATACATAGTCACCACATTATGCTAATGGTAATGAGTAGCTTCGGTCGGGAGCTCCAGCTTATATTAAATGCATACAACTGCCGACAGGGGTCGCTATGAACGAGGATGGGAAAAGAAAATGTGAAAACAAATAAATTGTTCAGTGCGCCTCGGAACATTACACAAAAAAATAGAATTGGAATGAGGATTTTAATCAGCTTTATACACTCGATGAATTGGAGTGGAAGGGATAAAGACAAAGAAAACATTTAAAAGCTTATTTTGATGCTTCATATTTAAATGTACCAATCTCATCACTAGAACCTACAAAGTTTTAATAGATGTTTTGCTCAATATACGAGTAGATTGCCATCGAAGTTTGAATATAAACACAAGCACTCAAGAGCTGTAAAACAAAATATAACTAATTTAAATTTGAATTCCAGTTTAAATGAATGAGCTTTGTTTTGTGACATATTGTGAGAATGTTCATGTGAATTTTACAATGAAAATTCTTTGCATTGATTAATTATTATGCTTTTAATTTTTTAAATGACGATGACAATATGGGTCCCGGCTGTTGCAGTCAATATGGCCTGTCTCCTGTTGTTTTCCACTTGTTTTATTCTGTTCAGTTTTTATTTAAAATTATTAGTTATTTTTTACGCAGTCGGGTTTTTTAAATTATTATTATTATTATTTTTTTATTTTTTTATTTGTTATTTTACACTCTTTGGTTACGTAGATACACCATTTTAAAATCCTCATGATGAGCCCTTTATCAAGCCGTTCAGGCTGCAGAGCGTACCAAACATTTCAATTAGGCGCCAAAAATCCGCCATTTTGTTTTTTTTGTATTTTGATATACCCAGTGTCACTCTCACAATAAATACAAATCTAACGACACCTCTCAAGCTAAAATCCATCGAGCCGTTCAGGCCACAGAGCGTGCCAAACAATTATACATACATACATACACTCGAAAAACATAACCCTCCTTCTGGCGCAGTCGTTAAAAACTGAAAGGAATAAAATAAGTTCAGGAGACAGGACATATTGACTGCAACAGTCGGGACCCATTAAATAATCTAAACTAAAATCATTACATCCAATAGGTATGGGTCCCAACTGTTGCAGTCAATATGTCCTGTCTCCTGAACTTATATATATATATTTTTTTTCTTTTCTTTACGCAGTCGGGTTTTTTAATTTTTTTTTTTAAACAACGACAATCATATGATTTACTCTTTGAATGTCGTAAGATGCGACTAAGGGACTTACCAGAGAATGGGCAGCAGCGTTCTCTGTGCTTTTGTAACAACCGTACTGCGTTCGCCAACCCGCCTGCCAAGCGTAGCGATTATGGTGATTATAAAACCCCCGCTTTTGCCACATATTTTTATTTGCCACAGATTTGGACATAAGCCTCCCCGGCTTATGTCCAGCAGTGGACGTCTTTCAGCTGAAATGATGATGATGACTCTTTTTTTTATTTTGTTATCATATTAATTAATTAATACTAGACGACATAATTTAAGAATAACGTGGCTTGGCTTAACTTATTATAACATTGATTATGTTAAAGTAAGTTAAGCTGAGCTTAACGTTAATACAAAAGCCTATCTAATTAAAAGTTAGTAAGGCTGCTGTTTACAAAATGTACATTTTGTACATATTATTATGTAACGCTCGGCTAGAGTTTGTGCTTATTACAAGATAAGGTGTTCCCGGGGGCAATATATTCAAAATATTATCAAGAAAGTATGTGAGCTATATGGGAGCAGCGAGCGGTGGCCCAGTGGTGGCGGCCCAGCTTACGAACAGTAAGTTGTGGGTTCGAACCCAGACAGGCGCATTACTTTGTCTAATTTATTACATCACGACTGCTCTCAAAACGGTGAAGGAAAACATCGTGAGGAAACCGGCATGTCCTAGAACCAAAAATTTGAAGACATGTGACATCTACCAATCCGCACTGGGCCCGCGTCGTGGTTTATAGCCCATTCCCTCTCATTGAGAGGAGGCCGTGTCCCAGAAGTGGGGATATTATAGGCTGATGATGATGTGAGCTATAAGTAACTATTTAGTGTTTATTTTTCCGAAGAATGTATGAAACGGGAAAAATGCTGTTTAGTGTTGACTGTAGTAATTCAGAAATACATGCTGTTATTACGTTTGCCAACCGAGAATCTACAAGTAAGGAGAAGTAAACAATATGCCATTTGACTTAGTTCGAAATTCCCCAACAAAACAGGACTGTCTTGTAAAGCGATATAACTTGCTGGTCCCCCGACGACACTCGTAGTATCGACGACGACGTCGGCTTGAGTGACTCTAACTTTGACCACTTTCAATGTACTGAATGTTGGGTTTCCTGAAGGTAAGTAATTTGAAGATGTTGACAAGTTTCATGACTTAAGCGTCAAGTAGTTGAGAGCTTTGGCTGTTTTAATGACTTTTGTTTCAATCAAAGACAATGATGTCGATTTTGTTGGGCACAAACTAAACTTAATTTAGGCTATTGCTATCTTTTTCTCTAATAAAACGAGACATAAAAAGAGACCGAAAGAGATGGACGTAATCAAAGCTGTCAAATTTAATTGGAACTAATATTTCCCTACAAATGAAGGGTGCACGTAAAAACATGTCGACTAAAAACGCGGTGAAGCGCAAGGCATAAACTAGTTTGACATCTCTAACTTAGTTCAAAGTTACCGTCCTTTTCTCGCACTGTCTTTTAGTAAAAGATAGCAATAGCCTAAATTAAGTTTAGTTTGTGCAGAATCGACACCGTTGTTTTCTTTTCTGAAAAATTAAATAGGGCTGTTGTTGAACAAAGAGAACTTCTTGACTGCAGTATACAAAGAATACTTCTTCTAGAATTATAATGGTCGGTTCTCTGCCACATATTATAACTATGAGGGACGACCTATAAGGACATAGTCACAGAATAGATAATAGTACTAGCGTACAGAAGTTGCACTCCTTTGATCTTGAAGAAAGCCGACATTTTAAATACCTAAACTGGGCCCGCTCAATCTAAATTGTGCCTTGACGCCACGCGTTAGAGTATTTTATTCGGCGTCTCACTGCTTAATGGTCAGTCGGTAGGGTTGCCTCAAGTACTCAAAATAAAATAATACCAACATTTTCGTATTTTAATGTATTATTATTTAAATGTTAATTAAAACTTTTACAATTACAATTGTTTTACTCTATTATAATGTCTCATAATTATATCTTGCCTTCTCTAAAATTACGATTACTCATTAAATTTAATAGCAGCATAAATGAGAAATCTAACAAATAGGTAATTTGAAAATAAACTTTAATGGGAAGCATGGACATGGAGTAGTGAAATGTATATAATAAAGACAATTTTTTTTCTACATTTCTTAACAGCAACATTTTATCCGGCTTGTCATTTTCACTAGTAATGATTAATGATCAATAAATCAGTCAGTTAACAAACACGAAGTACGAGTAGGTAGGTACGCGACGCAAGGTCAAAAGAGCGCGAAAAATTAACGCGGCATACGTACGCAGTTACGCACGGCTGGAGCGTGACAGCCCTAGAGAGCTTGCATATTCAATATGCGCGAAGCGGTAGGTAATTATCTCATGCCTACACACGGAGTGCAATAGCTCTGACATAGTGTATCAGTTGACCTTTCTAAAATTGGTTTTCAGAAAGGTCAGTTACGTAGTATTTGCAACCAGCGTGTGTGTGTGTATATAGATGTGAAACTAACACTTTTACACATCACACACGTCTGGCACATCTGGTTAAACACGTGGACAAAGCAAAAGAAGTATGAAAGGCAGCGCCTAGACGTGTGTAACGCGTAATGTAAGATTACATGTAGCGTCAACAGTGTGGATGGTACTTGGACGGCACTGCGAGCGCCTTTGTATTCGCGTTAAAAACCGACAGCTGATGGACCACGGCGAGCCCCCCAAGCGTTACATGTAACGCTCGTAGTGCCGTCCATACACAGAATTCGCCTTTTATTTCACGACACATTACATTACACATTACACACGTCTGGGGCCCTAATCTCTAACGTTTCGTCTGTATATCCGGATCTATCCGTCTCTCTCACTCGCACTCATCTGCAGACGTGCTCCTCTGGACCCGGCTTTAGGCAGGTGTCGTTCCGTAGTTTCTACGTATCCCTATGGGAAAAAGGCGTCAGTTTATGTATTTATAACTGTGATATTGCTGAAAATTATTCATCATAAATACAAAATAGGTATTCCCGGGAGCTTTTGAGAATAACGTATTTTAATTTCCACGTGCCCAAAAGGCATACATGGAAATTGAAACACGTAATTTTAATCAATTTCCGATTATTTCCCGTGTGTGGCTCTGGTTTAATAATTTTATAGGTATTTCATTTCGTGAGTTCAACAATATGAAGTGGTTAACGTTGTGAAGCTGGACGTTGATCACGTCAGTTTTGTGCTCCGTTTATTATGATGCGTGAGATATTATTTAAGAGCCATTTCACAAAATTCAAACGCTCGAGTTTAGGTAAAAGACCGCAGCTTTGTGTATGTGTGCGTAGCTATCCACACTTACACAACGCGAACAGTGCAGCGCGAGTGTCGAGACGGACTAAACAATCTTGGGCCGTTATAATCGTAATGCACCTTGGTTTGAGATTTAGGCTAAACGATAATTTATTTATTCAGTCTTTTATCTATTAAACCCTTTTAAACCAATAAAACACAAATAAATGTTATGTAAATATGTTTTTTATGTGTATGTTTCTATTAGATATTTATTATCATACTTTTTATTATATTTAGTAGTTATGAAGGTTGATAAACATGATAATCTTCATTTCGAAGCGTATACTCTTTCTGGTTCCTTAAATACATTAAATTCAAGCGTTTACAGTATTTCACAGTAACGAGGTTTTTCCATATTCTTACTTTTGATCGACTGATTATGCTCTCAGAGTTGAAAGAATTTTTTTAAGGATACCTACTCTGTGTAGGTGTACCTATGATATATCATGAATTGCATCTATTTGCTTTGTTCATAAACTTCTTCCGTGTCGATGGCCATCTAAATTGATTCCCCTCAAAAATTTAGTACGAGTTCCTTTAGTAGGTATTAAAAAAAAAAGTACTAACAAGTTTTAATTAAAATGAACAGTAAGTCAGTTTATTAGTATGTTGTTTTGTAGAAGATGTCAGGAATATACTACGACCTCACGTTCTCATGTAATGTTCCCGGATAATGCCAAAAGAATACGCGCTGACGTGAGCGAAGCCGCGGGCACAGCTAGTTGTAACTAAAACAATCAATTTTATTGAATCACTTTCCACTAGTACCCTGCACGGCGTCTCTTCTAAAAGTACTATCCTCTGTTTTCACGCGATTTCTCATTCTAAAATGAAAACAAAATAGCTATCAAATTTCGGACCCCAAATATTTCTAAAGGAGTATTAAGTGTTTTCAAACCCTTGAAATTGTAATTACGGTTCTATATTCCATGTCGATATAATTATATGTATATGTCAGTGTCAGGTTGTATGTTGAACAAAATATGATTCGCGATCGTAGCAAATAATGGATTTGCGGAGTTATAATCAACTCATCAATGAAATAGTCGTTAGAAAATTTGAATTTCGCGGGGTACCCTTGCGCTTTCACCTTACGTGATCGATAACTATGTATATGAATTGCAAATAAAAATAATATCCACCTCGCTTCTGTTTCTTTTTTCTTTTATTCTTTCCTTATATTGACACAATGATAATACAACCCTTACGCCCCATTGCTAAAACTAATAAAACAGAAATATAACAATTCATTTACAAACTACTAAAATAATACTTTACTTGATAATAAACAAAATTCCAACCTAATGAAAAAAAAATACAAAGAGAATCAAAATGTTGTAGTCGTAGTATAACAATGCGTTTACGATAGATACGCTCGATAATCGGGACGCGGAAAAAAATGGCACAGGTCCTTCGCCGATGGGCGCTCGGGCCGTACTAATCCGTGCTCGCTTATGCGTCGTAATTTATTCTAATTTAGAGTAATGTTAAAAATTATATTGTATCTGATTAAATGAATTGATTTTAATAAAACTTTGGAATTAGTTTAGTAAAAGAACATAGTTTATTTTTACATTTTTTTTTCAATGTAATTACGCTTTATTCAAACCAAAAAATCACGATAAAATAGCAATATAAAATTTATTTTTTTATTTTATTTTTTTTACTAATTAATATTATTAATTTTAGATATTCTAGAACATTATGTGTCGACAAAAGTATATGTCTGATGCTTTGTGTATTTTTTTGAATGAAATTTATAAATATTTATGATAGAATTAGGAGTATGAAATTGACTCTGCGAAGATTTTTTAGTAAACTAGTTGTGGGATCACTACATAGTAAACAAATAAGCTTTTTGTAAATGTGTTACATTAAGTGTCAATAAGAAAAACTGATCTATTTTTAACATGTATTCAAAAATGCCAGGATGTTCTCTAAGATAGTAATTTAGGCGACTAAAGTCTTAGAAATTTGTGCGAAAACGTGAAATGGCTCTTAAGGTTTATTTACAGTTTAATATCTTTATCTTTACCTTTTCATAGATTTAGCTATATCAACTACTTACGATGGGCGGGCTGACGCGACGACGCGGTTCGTGACCTTATGATACCCTTATGGGTACCCTACTAGGTAAGTGTCTATTAATAATAGTCCTCCTGACCGTTTTCGGTCACTGCGGCCAATCTTAGGCGTAGATTAGCCATCGGCGCGGGAGATATTATAGTGCACAAGTTCGTGCGCAGGTACAGGTGCACTCTCTGTTCCTTTTTCTCTCATAGTCCGATGGGACGGTAATCCGACACGACCGGAGAGAGACCAGGCGCTGGACCAATGGCTTAACGTGCTATCCGAGGCAGGGGAGTATCAAACCGCCAACTTCCAAACTCCGGGCTACTACTGAGAAATTTCTAATGGAAAAACTTAATAGCACTTTTTGCCCGATCCGGAAATCGAATCAGGGCCACGCTCAGCACTCGCGCTTGCGACCACGAGGCCAACGGGGCATGTGTCTATTACCCACTTAACAAACCACTTGGAAGTTACAGTGCCTGACCACATTGAACAGACTGCTGTACATTGATAGGTACCTGCTGCTACTAACATTATACCTTATTATAGAGGAACTAGGCACGTGTCGAGGTTTCCGTGCATGACATGCTAATAATAACTACTTTTCCTGCATGTGCATATGTTTGGAGGGCGGTGCTGCATCCTGCATCCAATCCTGGATCTTATTTGCGGAAAAAAAAAACAAATTTATAAAAAAAAATGGAAGTATAGAAGAAAAAGAAGAAAAAGAAAAAAGTAATAAAAAGATGAAGAAGAAGATTAGATTAGATTTAGCTTCAGAAAAATGGAACGTCACAGTTCCATTTTATCGATTTTGTGCGCCATTACTTACCCAGAAACATCAATTACGTATTTCGTGTTTTACAACAAAAGTCCAAGCTAACATTGATTGAACTAACACCGGCCTTTAATCCTTTATATTAAGTTAATTAAGATGGAGATTCAAATCACTTCCAAGTTTACAACCGAGAACATAGTGGGTTAATTGCTTCGCATCCAAATCTGAATTAATCTAGCCAGGCCCAACTTCGGTTGGGTAGATTAATAGTCTTGGAAAACTAGCCAGTTTACCTGAACAATACGTTTTTGTTTAACTAAACTAACCTTAAAGGTAGGTTGTTACTCTAGCTAGGTACCTTGTTTTTGTTAAATAACTTGGTTCTAAAACATAAAGCATTCAAATTTAATTTAACTTCCGTTCAGCGTTTGGAAATTAAATAATACGAGGCACGGTAACAAAATACGGGTCGTTTTTTAATATTTTCACAGCAGGTGCCAAGGCCGCAGGGAATTGTGGGAAATATAATTAAATAAACGAATATACTTAACCTTTTCATTGGTTTATTTAATTATTTTTCTGCTTCTGTTGATGTTCGATTCCTCCAGTAGGCCTATTACGTATCTTTCTGATATCCAGTGACTATCAAGCTTCGGTTGTACACCGAACTTTGATGACAACAGAGAATGTCATAATATTGGTATTACGTATCGCACTGAGTGGATATCACTTTACGGTGACTAACAGCCCGGGTATGGTGTAACGTCTTTCCCGAAAGCCACTTCAAACTCAGTTGTCATCAATTTGTTGTCCACTATGCTTAATCGAAATAATATAAGTATCGATACGAAAGCTTCTGTCAAAATGAGTTACGATGACTATCAGCCACGATGACAACCAATGCCGTCATATTTGATCGCGACTGCTCATACATAATACGAAACTAACCTTTTGACAGTTAATTGAAGGAATCTGAGCCCAGTTACTATCATTTCGAGCTGTCAACAGAGATACGTAATAGCCCTACAGGTAGGGAAGTAGAATAATGAAGTAGAATAAGTACACCCTTGCCCAGTTCATAGGAAACAGTTGTTATAATATTATCAACGATCCCCTCTCTTATACTCGCACACGTGGAGTCCGACTTTCTGACCAGTACAACAATATTGTGTTAATGGTACCGAGGTAGGAGTAGTTGTCTACAGTCCTTACGTAGGTAACTGAATGATATATACAGAATATTGGGTCGGACTAACCCTCGTCAAGAACTACTGGCCAGGCCCGTGAGATTGCAACTCGTTTAGAATGAATAAATTGTTGAAGGATAAAGGGTGTAAAACACCTCTTAACGAAGCCGAAAGGCACTTATTCTCCCCGTCTTTGCAATCTTTTTTTTGTTCTACATCATACCTAGGAACCTATTAGTTACGGAGATATTGGGGGTGAAAGTTTCAACTTTTTAAACAAGTTTTTTTTAAATACAAGTTTTTAATGTAAGATTTTTACTTTAAACACCTCCACGACCCCGTACTATTCAATCCATCCATCAGCACAATGTTTTGATTGCGTTACATTGAGTTCTACCACAAAACATGATTTTTTACCCCAAAAAAAAAGTCGTTTCCCAGCAATAATTTTTGCGTAAAGTTAGTTAGTTTGATGTTACAGAATGCTTGGTTGAAGGCTTCGTGATGAGGTCTTTTACACCCTGTATTCCAAAACTTGTGTTTTTATTAATCAATCAAACGTGTGTTAGTTTTTGGTCTTTCTTTTCACATAATTTTTTACATTAAAAAATTCTTATATAAAACAATTTTTGGTTCTGGAGCTGCGACCGCGAACCCGAACGCGTTGCGTTGGAAGGCCTCCCACCAGATGACCGATGGGGTTAGTAGCATTTCGTCTAAAAAAGCAGCTGGTCTAATTAGCAAGTGGTCTAAAAAGTAGACTGGTCTAAGTACAAACTGGGACCTGGTGAAGGTTGCAGGGATCCGTTGGATGCGGGTCGCACGGGACCGGTCAATGTGGTGACACTTGGGGGAGGCCTATGTCCAGCAGTGAACGTATTTCGGCTGAAATGATGATGATGAAACAATATTTTTAAAAAAACCTTTAGAAATATAAAGAATTGTACCCCATTGGCATCAGGAATAACGTCCAGGCTGCCAGTGATCTGCATCAGCTGCGCAATGAGAGCCTCTAAGGATGTTGGTCTAGGCTCTTTGCTTTAAGTCCATTTACCGTTGTGTGAGACTGCACAAACAGACTGACGATGTCCGCGATTACGCGGAGCCCTAATCAAAATAATATTTGTCCAATCGACAAAGGGAAACCAACTATTAGATACACTTACCATCACGTTGCTACTGGTGATGTGACGTAGTCCCTGGTCACGTCGTATCTGGGTGGGGTGTAAGTGTAAATGTGTTTTGTGTTGTGTATGTGAAGTTATGTAGATTCGACGGTAACCAAAGGACGCCCCACAGCGCGTACCGTCGACTCCCTGGTCAAACCTTCAGATCACACACGTGGCACTTTTCATCAATGTCCAACTGAATTTTATCCCGGTTTGCTAACCCAATCGGGGATGTACAATAGTCCAGCACTGAATTTAGGAAGTTACCGGCGTCCAAATGACAAAGGCCGGCTACATAACCAACAAATTACTCGCGGTCACGACCCAAGGTGGCGAGATCTCTCAATTTTCACTCAATTATCAACAAAATATCAAACACCGATCAAGATTGTATCGGATTAACATTAACTCAAAGTTTCAATCAATAATTACACGAAAACAGCGTGCATCAAAAAAACGAAGACAATGGAAGCAAGTTTCTTCCCAATCAAAATTGCACTGACAAGCAAACGTCATCGCACTGACAACTGAAACGTCATCTGTCAAACGTCAAAAAGGTGCGTTCAGAAACTTGGTGGATGAAACAACCGTAACGACTATCAGTAGTATCAGTACAATGATTTCAGAGTTCCACCTCCCCCCCACCTGTCAATAACCTCGTATGCTAAGTCAAAATACTTACTTGGTTTTTATATCATTCTCAGCTTTAGATTTTACCTACATAAGCGTTAACCGAGCACGATATTTTCTGTGCGTGTACCTTTTAGATAGGTACCTACACCTCTACCCAACCGCTTGGGGATTAAAGGCGTGGTGTTATGTTAATGTATTTTCATTCAGGACTTAGCCTTCTGCTAAATCAAGTTCACTTTAATATTTCGGAAAGTTTAAAAAATAATTTGTATTTTCTAACTTACATAAAAAAAACTAATATTCATTAAAGTCACGTCTCCCACAGTAATTACAGTTAAGCACTTACTTAGACAGAGCACCTTTAAAAATGTTTAAGCATTCAATTCATTTAAATTTCGCAATTTGGCGGTGTGCCCAACCATAAAGATAAAACAATTATGGCAGGCTTTGCTACCTTTTTTATTTATCGCGGGATTCACAAATCATATCAGAATATTTAGGTATTCATAGGTAACCCCTTGTCAAGGTTAGGTCCAGTTGAGTTGTCTGGAATGATACTAGTTGGGTACTTATTTACTTGGGGCAGCCCGCGCCGCCCGTTTTTTTTTTCGGATGGGAAATCATCATATGACTCCTCCCGCTCTTTTCGGAGCAGGAGGGAGTGCCAGACTTTTACTGACTAAAGCCCAATGATATTCTACTATAAAGATATGTTGTGATGAGCGCGCAATTGTGAAGACTCGAAAACCGGCCAATTGGCCTGTTTTTCCTTTATTCTGCGTCACTACGTGTATGTGAGCTGGCTCTCTCCCGCGGCACACTTTTTTCGGTGGTTTTGTAGGTGTACAACATCTGTTTGTTGTGAATATTATTGCTAAAACCCATCCATGTTCCTTCATCGCCCTTTGTGTTCCGGGGCCACAGTATCTCTTTTGAACAGTCCCGCGACCCCGGCAGGAGCCCGCGCCGCCCTGAGGCACACAACTGATTAAATAATATACAGGGTGGAATTTTTGCATGCCACCTGGAGGGAAAGTACTCTAAAAAAGATAGCAAATTTTACTCAAACGAAACATGTCTTTATTTTTAAAACTAAATTAATCTGGATTCAAAGATTTTGAAAATTCGCGTGCCACACTCGGGAATCGAACAGGCTAAATTCCAAAAAAATAACACCCTGTAATTTTATGGCACCAATCGATAGGGTCAATCATAAGGATCAAATCTCTCTAACAAACATTCAAAATTAAATGAAAGGAAAACCATGAAATCTAAAGTTATTAATTCAATGGGACAGATTTAGTACGATAAAGCACTTTTATCCAAAGGATTTTTTTTGACCTTACAATTAACTATAGAAGATTGCAATTTGCACGTGTTTATTTGTGCAAATTCCAATCTTCCTATCTAAATAGTTTTAAGTAATTTTAATCAATAAATGTCGTCAAAAGATAATTGTTTATTAGGTTCTAACATAAGTAATTGGATGGGCCTTTGAGTAAAAGAGCTTTCTAATGTGTCCCATTGAATTTATAAGTTAAGATTTCATGGTTTTCCTTTCATTTAATTTATCATGTTTGTTGTAGGGATTTGATCTTTATGATTGACCCTATCGATTGGTGTCATAAAAGTACAGGATGCTATTTTTTTGGAATTTAGCCGGTTCGATTCTCGAGTGTGGCACGCGAATTTTCAAAATCTTTGAATGCAGATTAATTTCTTTAATAAAATAAAGGAATGTTTCGTTTGAGTAAAATTTGATATCTCCGGTATTTAGAGTACTTTCCCTCTAGGTGGCATTCAAAAATTCCACCCTGTGTAATCAGTTCTCTAAATCAAGAGACTATCTTTTCTTTGGGTGTTCTTAATGTGACCTAGCACAAATTGAATTTCTTTATTGATTTTATTTAATTATTATAAAGTAATTATTATTATTTAATTATTTTTTTCTTTTTTTTTTATTGATTTTTCTTCTTTATTTCTAGTTAAGTAACAGAATACCTAAACCAAACTCAACACTTATTTTGAGTTTTTATATGACGTACCTATACATAGGCATACGTACTACAACCAACTACCAATATTTTCTTTAGCAATCTCGCTTCCTTGCTAGTTTAAAACCGTACATTGTTATTTCGTTACTTGACAAGATGAATACGAACTAGGATGTGAATTCTCGAACGGTTCCTTTTCACAATTTTCATACATTTTCCTTCAGTTCTGAATTAGCAGGTCGCTTGTTTAAGTTAGGACGTACCCGCCGAGGTACATTGTAATATATTGTGCTGAGCTCCGGGGTCTTGCTATGAACACAATATAATGAGAGTAGGTAGGTACCTAATATTCGAAATTTCGCTTAGCCATGCTCTCTAAAGTTTATTCAATTATTCTGATTAATAAAGCCATAAGAGTATCAACTCAGATGTTTTCTCTATAATAGGTACCTGTAAATTTTTCGTCGATTGAATCGTATAAGCTTTGGAACTTGCCATGAGCATGAGATCATGAGAGAGTCTTTACTCAAAATAACATTATTAGGTATTTGGGTTCTTCGATATTCCTTAAAATGTATGTTCCAATCTCAAGATTCTGCAGGCTTTAAAGATTTGAATAAATTAAAACTTTTACCTACGGCTTAAATTAGACAGGCTTTTACAATGTTAATTATTAATTCGGGTACGTACTTACATATTCCGTTACTTATGTACATTTGATTGTTTAATTTCATTTGAAAATCAAATAAATGCTATTTAAGTAGGCGGCAGACCGCTATTAAGGTAACATGCATGGTGGTACTTTTGTTACTTGCCAACCCATAGAGGAATAAGCTATAGAGTTGGTATAACTGGGCTTACCCCTCTGCCAAGTAAATTGGCCATTTGTGTATCGTTTTATGTTGCAAACAAATCCTCTCTAAAAATGGTAAATTTTTACGCCGTTACGGTAGAAAAAAATCGTGGTACGTAGGTAGCTCGTACGTAGTATAAGAGTTAATAGGTAGGCGATTTGGTATAGGGCTGGTACAAAAATATAATCCACTATACGGTTGCCAAGAAAAGCAAAGTCGGTATAACTTTATAATCACTTTATTAATACTGTTTACACTGTTGTGAGTACAGTTAACACGTCTTCACTCGACGAGCGCTCAAACTCAACTGCCATGCTCCCAACTCCCAAGTGAACATAGACAAGTAATCTACCATTTGACAGCCGAATTCTGTCAACCGACAAAAGTCAGTTTAGCAACTAAATAATAATTATTCAGTGTTATTTCACTTGGGCACATGGCAACTTTACAAAATAAAATATGCAACAAATACACGATTAATAAAATGAATAATATTAAGAGCATTGCTTAATATATCTAAACAAAATAATAAAAATAGCTAACACAAAGAACGAATGATTAATAAAATAAATGTGTTTAGTTCAGTTATCAATTATTTATTAATATGTTCAGTAGGATACATAGTTTTCTTGTTGGAACCGCAAACCAGAATCGAGAAAGCAAACCGCGGACATACAGAACAAAGTGGTCATACAGAATTCCGATCTACCGTTCGATCACCGTGATGGAACAACTTGAGATAAACTAAGCAGCAATATCATACCCTAAACCTACCTACCCAAATATTATGTTCAATTAAACATTGTCAAAAAGTCTAGAGATGTTGTTATTGTACAGCTACCTAGTGATAAAATATACTGTCTGTATAACGGCACCTTGTAAGCGAATTTGGGAGCAAACAAGTATTGACATCAAGGTTAGATAAAAAAAACTGTCTGGATAGCACAAAAGTTTCTTTTATATATCGTTTCGAGGCTTTTATATACTGGCTGGTAACCAACAAAAACATCGTTCTTGTAACAGTGAGGGGTGTTATGTATTTTATATTGACGCACAAAAGTTACTCTGAAAAATCGAGGCAAAAAATCTACATGTGGTATCACTGAGCATAGAAGGAATAAAATAATTTTGAAACATGACCAAATTCTAATGGTTATAAAGATGTGAGATATATTTTTTTTCTCAAAAGTTGCCATACTTGATTTATACCCAAGAAGTTATTCAACAATTTAAAATTTGGCCGTAAGCATAATATGAAATATGTAAACAAGTTCTACTTGAACTTGTTTAAATATGATTAATTTTATTAGGTTCTTTATTAAACACCAGTTTTAAATTTTACAAGCTGTGTGCTCAATGGTAGGTACATTCATCTGATATTTTACAATGTTGCCACATAAAAATCTTTGTATTCTCATCTCAGTTTGAGTCAAGCAAAAATATACCATCAACCTAGTGCGTAACGTTGATATTAGCTGAGCATTCACTTTAGAAACTAGCAGTCTCCCACAGACAAATCGTGACGTCATCACTCGAGTCGTTCGTATTCGTACGTAGATGAACTCAATAATCTTAGTTGCGCGGTCAAGGCAGACGGCGCGTGAGTGTGTCGAATCATAACGTATGTGTCAACACGGATGTAGTTATTTGTGTACGTGTTTCTAAACATAATTAAAACAATATGAATAACTGTGCAGCAGTTTTGTGTGGAATTTTATTCGTTCTTCATAATAGTTTAGGTAAGTCATAATCTCTATTTACGTTATGAACAATATAGGCAAAAATACGCAGATAAAATGACGAAACGACATAAGTTTTAAGGATTTATCTAAGCAGGTATTTGTAATAGGTACTAATGTAAGTAGGAAAATGATTGCTTTATTATTGAACTAAATATGATTCATACTTAGGTATTTGACTGTATTTGCTTAAGTTTACAAAATATATCCCGCGAAATTCAAAAGACCACAGAGACAATTATTATTGTGATCATCTGTTACTTGGTTACATGCAGTTAAGTGTCGAAAAAAAATATATATCAAAACTTTTTAAATTAATTCATGGCCATGTTAAACGGCGCTCATGGCCATATACTAGCGGTTTTCTTGAAATTCCGATTTGATTATTTTTCCTGTTTGTTTTGCGATTCGATTCGTCATGCGATTTGTACCAAATGCAATACTGAGTCATTACATGTGTAGCACAGAGTACTTTTATATATACGATGTGTAGGTTGGCATAAGCAATATCTATCTATCTCTGCTCTAGCTGCAGCTCGTTTTGTTTACAAAATAACAGCACGCCGAACCACGTACTCATAGTGTAAGCGTATTATAATTTACTGACGTAAGTGGCTGTATCTAAAGCCTCCTCGACCCCTGCTTCTGGCCGAAATATCTAAAACCGTTAATAATTTCAAACCATTTTTCTTTCAGGTTTAGAATACAATAAGCACCAATGGGCTAATACAAATACAGACTTCTTACTGCACGAAGGAGCAGGAGGAAATAAACGAGATAATGTAGCGTCTCAAGCATCCGCTAGTCAGTCACAAACATACGGTAACCAAAATGGAGGCAATCCTAATTATGCCGCCCAATTTCCTGCGCTGGGCCCTCCATCTACATCACAGACGACAGCGTCTAATACCGTAAATAATGGGCGACAAAACAATGCCCAATCCTCTAATGGAAGAAGAGACTACGTTGCGCCTCAGTTTCCAACGCTAAAGCCTGTGCAACAAAGTAACCAGCCCGCTGGAGGAAATAGTCAGACGCAAATGTCTTCATATAATCAAAATGGTGGTAGTTACGCTTCCCAGTTTCCAGCACTTAGTCCGCAACCACAATCACCTACCACTTCGGTCAATCCTGCGCCCCAACGCAATCCCCAATCGTCTAACGGAAAACGAGACTATGTTGCGCCTCAATACACAACAGTTAAGCCTATTCAACAGAACAATCAGCCAGCTGGAACAGGAGGCAAGGTTAAGGACCTTATAAATTTTTACGATAGCAAAAATCCTAGTCAAGGACAATTTAGTTACAGTTCGATTTTACAAGGTAACTCCAACAAAAATGGGCAAAGTCCTACAGTGACCTTACCGTCGACTTCATCGGTCCAAACACCTAAACCAATGACCTTCAGCACAGCTGTGTGGGGCAATAAACCTAGTACGTACTCTACGGTTACCACCCAAAAACCTACAACACGAATTCCTAACACACCCACATCTCGTCCTGGAACACCTACTACTCGACCTGGGACGCCTGTGCTGCCCAGCTCCATCGTAAACAACAATCGTGGATCTACAAGCACGAACAGCGTCACCGATGCTGAACTGGAAACTCTTAGCGAAGAGTTATTGAGAAAAGATACTAATAATGCCGCTAGATACGTAACCATTAACTATCAAGGAAAGACTACGTCACGTTCAACAGAGGATGTGGCACCTCTACCGTAAGTAGAACTCCAATGAGATGTAAACCTACGTTCGGATGGCATCGAACTACACGATTTTTTGCAGTGCGATGTTTGGATTACATGGCAGTTCCATACTTATTTTGTTTTTATCTGTATCGTTATTAACGTGTGATCCCAACTTTTTGCAGTAAAATATCTTGGAAGACAGCGCCGTTTGCACGGCTACTGACTATTATTTCTAAATGCTACATAGATTACCTAACTCTACGATTTTATAACCGCATTCAGTTAGCACCATGACATTGATTACTTGAGTGCCTAATATCATAAAATGATAAACTAGTTTGCTCATAGTGTTGTCTTTTTGTCGTAGATTGATCACCGTAACTCCTGAAGTGTGGAATATTCCGACTATTCAGAAATTCGTCCCATTACTGGACAACTATGAACGAGACACGTTGGTTAATGAGCATGTGACTCCGCAGGTATTTTTTCTGTCTTTATTATGTAACAATAATAATAATCTTTTATATATTTTTAAATTAATATTTAAAAATGAAATTAATTTGTAAAAAGATCATCATCATTTCAGCCGAAAGACGTCCACTGCTGGACATGGGCCTCCCCCAAAAGGGGGTTTTTGCCATAATCGCCACGCTTGGTAGGCGGGTTGGCGATCGCAGTACGGTTGTTACAAAAGCCCAGAGAACGCTGCTGCCCATTCTCTGGTAAGTACCTTAGTCGCCTCTTACGACACCCACGGGAAGATATGGGATGGTGCTATTCTTTACGTCCGACACCATACAGAACAAAAAAAAAACAAAGGAAAAGAATAAAGATAAACAAAGGAAATAATAATCACTTTATTATCAGCCAACTAAGACCGCGCTCCCACTTTGTTGTAACGACAGATAATCGTGGATGGTTGTGGACTTGTGGTTGTATATTTAAATGGAGGTGTTCACATATTACGCGATTACTGTCGTCCACGAATTTTGCCTACTAAAAATCAACGATAAGCTGTTAATCGTCACGACATAGTGGGAATGTGGCCTAAGGCACATAAAAATAATACACAAAATAATCTTATACAATAATAAAATAATATTAATTTTAAAAACCTTATAAAACTATGACTATACACGTAATGTTGACGGCGGCGCCGTGTTTCGCTCCGTAGTGTCGCGTGACCGTTCTCGGAAACGCAAAAAGTCCTCTTTCAGGATGGTTTGTAGCTGGTGGGTTGGAACTCGTACTGAGAATGACTTGAAGTTAATGTTCTGGCGCGATTTCAACCCTGAGTCCAGTTGGTTTTATTATATCCTCAAGGGACCTAAATAAATACAATAACATAATAATATCACAGATTGACATGAACTGTTGAACTCATAAGCGAACATAAAGATACGGAGTTGTGATTTTAGCATGCTTTTGAATAACAAAGTACGAATTCTTTTCAATAGAGAGATGATGACATCATTAAAATATGTGAGTAAACGCCTGTTTTTCTCAGAAAAGAGTCGTGTAAAACAGAGGTCATACCTAAAAGGACAAGGACAAAACCTGCCTAAAAATACTTTAGCCGTAGTTACAAAAACAACTTCTTTAAACCTTTATAACTTTTGTCTAAAACTGCTGAGCAATATGCAACTTTTTATTTTTCTTAAAGGTCTGAACATTTTGGGGAACAGGCTCATAAAATTTTTGGCAACCTCTCTCGTTCTCGTTCTCCTTTCTCTCGTCTCCCTTGCTAATCTCGCGTTCATAGATTAGGTAGGCTATACATTCATAATCTCACGCTATCCCATGGGGTAGGCAGAAACTACAGAACGCAACCTGCGCGTCCATCATAATACGAGTATGTATAGTGTTGATGACCAGACATTGCACAATAAACCTCTGTAAGATTTGGAAAAAGAAAAAGGAAGGCCTTTGCCCAGCAGTGGAACACTTATCGGCTAGCAAAAAAATACTATATGGTATATCATAACGTAGTCTGAAATGCCATAGTGTAGCAGTGGCGTGACCGCAATGAATACAAGGCAAAGCCCAAGTAAACAACTGACGACATTTGGTGGAAACAAAATTTTGCTCTCTGTCCTGAGTTCTGACATTGGTTTTTAATAACGCCCTTTTTATTTTCCTATTAAATATGCCTAAATATTAAATACAAGTAGTACACCTGGCAACCTCACATCAAATTACGTTACGTTTGGCGCGTGGCACGGTGGCACGCGGAATTGGATGTTATTATTATTTATGTTGAGTTACCTAAATTGTTTGACAAAGTTTTGTTTTTGTAAGGAATGTTTATTTTTCTTATTAGTTGGGTCTGATTGTAAGGCAAGGCGGTATTTTCAGCTTGTAGGAAAGTCCCGCCACTGTAGTGTAGGTATCTTTAACCTTAGAGATTTTAAAAAATTGCATTAGAAATCTTACATTACTTTCTTTCATTTTTTCAGGAGAGAAACGAAGAGAATGCTTTCTTGGATGCCGTAATGTCTACTAGTGTTATGAGGCACCTAATGACGTTTTTGAAGAATAAAGGTAATATTATGGTACTTAAAACGTAAGTGAGAAGGTATAATAACCTCATTATTAATAACGTCATTTTGTGCATGGCGTAGCGTAAACCGTGACAATGGTCGTTTTCTTGCTTATTGTACTTCTTTCTTAATATTTGTGAATGCAGATCCATGAATCGAATCGGGGGCGTCGGCCACGGGTGCCTCGACCACTGGGGGCCTAAGCCACGGACCCATAAAAATAACTGTAACAGTTAATTACCTCCTTACTTTTCTAAATAATGTTTTAAACTAAAGCAGCTGCAACGGATAAGGTAGCCCTTAGGATTTTTTTTTTTTTCGGATCGGAAATCATCAAATGACTTCTCCCGCTCTGGGCGGAGCAAGAGGGAGTGTCAGACTTTTACTGACTAAAACCCATCCATGTTCCTTCATCGCCCTTTGTGTTCCGGGGCCACGGTATCTCTTTCGAACCCGCAACCCCGGCAGGAGCCCTTAGGCCCTCACTTCTCGATGACTGCATCGTTTCCAGGAACTGGTGACTGTATCACGAGGTGAACAATTGTGATGAGGTGCTGAGAATGACATCTAATCTGTTACAGGCTATGTGACACCAGACCCAAAACAACAAAGAGACTACTTGAAACAAATGTGGTTCGGTTTATATTCAAGAGGTAAAGGAAAGATCAGTAGTTCCGGGTTCGAACACATTTTTGTTTCGGAACTTAAGAATGGAGATGTTTCTGGTATGTGTATGGTTTTATTATCTTTTTCTAGTGAATGTGAACACAGTATAATTTTTCAGTAGTTTGACTTCAAAGAAACGCTTGAAACGCTGACGTAATTAAACGAGCGCTCCTTCCCCCGCCCGTAAGGATACTTCAAGGTCAAACAGACTGGTAGTCGCGCGCGCAGCGTCATTTTCTTAACGATAAACTACACAGTATACCCGATAATAGCAACTCTGGCCCTCTGATCGACAGTAGGCATTAATTCAAGGACACGTCCGAGTCAGACTACTGCTTATAAATATACTGTGATTTGAATCTCTTAAAAAGTCCCTAATAGTGATAATGCAATTTTTGTTATAGGTTTACACAACTGGATTTATTTCTCAAGAGAAGAAACGGCCAGTAGAATTAATTATCTAGGATACATGAAATACGAGGAATTAGGCGATGTGAGTAAAAAGAGTAAAAAGTAAAATTATTGTTTTATGGAGTCCCATAAAACAATAATTCCAAGACACCAATCTCTAAAAAAAAAAACACTTTATTTTGGGCCTGAAAACCCGATTTATTTTCAATTAGTTGCCAAATTCGATTTTTAGTTGCTTTGAAATCAATAAATAGTTGAGTCATTGAGTTGAATAAACAGTGACGTCACAGTTTGCTATTGCCATACAAAATCTATGAGAGAGCCACGTTTTGATAGCTCTTAAAAAGTCACTCAATTGATTTGTGTATCTACCCCATTTCTGGTTTTTCATTCAGGAAATTTCTAGTTATGATATTGAAAATTTTACATGACTTTAGTTTCGTACGCACATACATTTAAAATATTTTCTCTACCTAAAGGTAACAAATGTTTATGATTATTTCAGAAAGGGGCCGTCATGAAGTTCCACTTTAATCAACAAGGAGTCGATAAGCCTGTCAACACCATCTTCGTAGGAACCTCGCCAGAGTTGGAGATGGCACTCTACACCCTCTGCTTTGTAACGCGCGTCGACAACGACTGTAAACTGAAGCTGGCTAACAAAGATGTCACCATTGTTGCGTATAATTTCCGTTACCGCAGTAAAAATATGATAGGGAGCGCTTATCCACAAATCTAGTTATTATCCTGGTAATACGTCTTGTGAGTACTGCTGAGATTATATAAAATCTAATTATATTTTTTATATTTAAATTGTTTCACTACTAAAAATACTCGTTATCAAAATTTACAAGAAAACCTAAGTTTATAGCATTTAAATAACAAATAAAATATTTTGTTACCAAAAGGTTTCTTTCTATATTAATTTTAAATTCGTGCATCCGTGCGTAACATTCGAATTTCGCAAAATGTTTTTGAAAGGAAGAATGTAAAATGGCAATGCTTCCCTCTCGTACAATGGGCATGGCAACTGTGGAACTAATGGCTCTAGTATCGCTTGTACCAAACATCGTCATTGGTTGAAAATCTGTCAATTTCACTTTATATTTCAAAATAGTTTGACCTCTTTGGTCAGATCGGGTCTATACGCGCCATCTACAACCAGCTTTGACCAGCCTTCCCCATTTTAACTGAATGATTATACATCATCATCTTCCTGCCCTTGTTCCATTCTACTTGTGGTCGGTGCAACACGTTTTTTTCTTCCATTCTCTCCTGTCAGACGTCACAGCATCATTTCAATCAATCAATCAATCAATATCTTTATTGTGGATCATAGGTAGGTACATAATACAGGTCTTAAAATAATGAGATTGTGATCAGCTATGTCCCGCCCATTGGGCATACAATAATTAATTACATGCAAATTACATCATACATTATTACATTTTTGATACAAATGATTAAATTATTAAAATGTCAGATAATATAGAGAAAATAAAGACAGGTAGGTACAAATCAGTGGGCTACTGAACGCGTCATGACTGAGGGAGACTGTATTGGAGTAGAGATTTGTCTGATAGGAAGTCTTTTATAGAGTAGTAGCATTTGTTTACTAGCAGATTACGGAGATTCTTTTTAAATTTTGTTATTTCTGGAATTTTTCTAATAGACCCCGGGATATTATTAAAGATGCGTGAAGCTGTACAAAAGATACTTTCATTCATTAAACGCGTCTTACTAGCTACTGTGCGCAATTGGTCCTTACGCCGAATACGAGTGTGGTATTCATATAGCTCAATATTATTCTTGACAAATATTGCGGTCTCAAATATATAGATACATGGTAAAGTTAATAGGTTCATGTTTTTAAAAAATGGCTTACATGAGTCCATTTGCTGTAGGTTAATTATGGCTCTGATGCAACGTTTTTGAGCAGTGAAAGCACGCTTCTTGTCTGTACTGTTGCCCCAAAATATTACACCGTACCTGAGGGTGGAGCTTACGTATCCGTGATAAGCTGTTAGTAAAGTAGATTGACTTGCTATTTTCCCTAACCTATGAAGTGCATATGAAAACTGTCCCAGCTTTTTGCAAACATGGTCAATGTGTAATTTCCAATTAACTTTGTTGTCAATATGTAACCCTAGAAATTTTGTTACTTCAGTCTCTCCTACGTCGTTGTCTAGGTAACGGATTTTTAAAGTACCCGTACGCCTAGTTCGTATTTTAAAATTCATTATTTTAGTTTTGTCAATGTTAATCATTAAATTATTGGTTTTAAGCCAGTCTATAATTAATAATATTGTTTGGTTAATGTCAGATTCTAAATTAATCGTATCGTCATTAGCAAATAGAATAGTGCTATCATCAGCAAATAGTGTAATGTCATGTTTTGTTACCGAAGGCATGTCATTTATATGAACAAGGAAGAGTAAAGGACCCATAATACTCCCTTGGGGAACGCCGAATTTAGCAGTTCCAGTTTCAGAAACATATACTTGTTCTGTTTTAGTAGTGGGATTTATCCTCCTTACTTCTGTCAGCTGTTGTCTATTGCTAAGGTATGATTCTATAAGTTTGTACACATTACCTCTCACTCCATATGCATACATCTTTCTTAAGAGGATCTTGTGGTCAACTCGGTCAAAAGCCTTCGACATATCCATGTATAGCGCAACAGCCGGCAGCCCTTTGTCCAGGTTGGACATTACCTTATGTAAAAAGTTATATATTGCCATATTTATGGATTTGTTTTTCCTGAAACCATATTGGCTGGACGTTAGAATATTGTGTGTTTCAAAGAAAGTATAGAGACAATTAAACATCACCTTTTCAACAATTTTCCCAAAAATAGGTATCAATGCTATGGGCCTATAGTTACTCATATTTGTTTTATCTCCTTTTTTGAATACTGGCTTTATAATAGATATTTTTAGTTTATCTGGAAAAATGCCTTCTTCTATACATAAATTGACAATGAAGCTTAGTGGTTCAGATATAATATGTGCTACATCTTTAACAATATTTGTCGTAATGCTATCGTAACCGGCACTGTTTTTGTTTTTTAGAGCAATTATTATTTTGTTAATGTCATCAGGGATAGTCGGTGTCATAAAAATTGATTTAGAATTATAAGTCAGTTTATGGGAAGATTTTTGAGGTACACTAGTATTATTATTATTGATGTTAAGAAAAAAGTCATTGAATGAGTTCGCGATAACTTTAGGATTATTTATTATTTCGTCATTTATAATTAATTGATTTACGCCTTCATTTGGATATTTAGTTCTGACCTCATTTATGACTTTCCAAGTAGCTTTATTCTTATTTCTGGCAGACTTAATAAAGAAGTCGTTTTGAGATTTTTTTTGTCAGCCTGATTATAGTTTTAAACCTCATTGCATAAGCTTTGAATGTAGTTTTGGTGGCTTGATTTGGATTATTTCTATATTGCCACAGTAGTTGGCATTTACGTTTGCTACATATTTTTACGCCACGCGAGATCCATTTCGGTCTAGATCTGTTATGTATCCTGATTTTCTTTATAGGAAAACAGAGATCGTACAGCATCATGAAATTGTCATAAAATTTATTGTAGGCACTATTGGTTAGTTGCTTTAAATATTTAATAAATATTGCTCTGTTTTCTTGTGAGTAATCCCGTTTTAATATATACCAATATTTTATGGTGCAGGTCTTTTTGACCGGAACCTTTAAGATTTGTGCATTATGATCTGATAGTGATAATTCCTTGATAGTGCCTTTGCATGCTCTTATGTTATGGGCTATGTTGTCTATGCACGTTTTACTAGCAAATCGCGTTACTTGATTGAATTTTAGTGACAAATTATATCTAGTTAAGAGTTCTATAAATTCACTGGAGAGCTTAGTGTGTTTCAAAGTATCTATGTTGAAGTCTACGCATATTGCAATCTTTTTACCGTTTAAACATAATTCATTTAATATTTTATTTAAAGTTGAGAAGAAACTGCCTATAGAGCCAGCATGTACTCCTTTCTCTTTCATATCATTCCTTACACAGTCCATCCATCTTTTCTTTGGCCTCCCTCTCCCTCTCCATCCATCAACATTAATGTACATCACTTTAAAAAAAAAAAAAAAAATATGTATTATAAATTATTATATTAATATTTTATATATACTTTTTTTAAAATATAAAATATGTTTAAATCATTCAGTTGTGGCGATACAGCCGTCTGGCCAACCCCGAACATGTGTGAAGCACGCTTTACGCAGATCCATTTATACAAGGAAACGAGTTGCCAAAAATCGATACATTTTGCAAATATTGACAGCAAACAGGCAACGGCGTGACCCGGTCTTCCTGAAGAGCTATCGATATTTGCCTGCCTGATTCCATTCATCTGCTACATTCGCCGATATTTCCAATTTACGTAACATGAGCATTTGAATGCTCGCGTCGACAAAATATTCCAATGTATCTTCTCTTCGGTCCCAACTCCTCTTTTTATTGAACCCTTTGGCAACAAATGGTTATACAGAGACGGCCTTGTTGTCTTAGTGTAAACAACGTCTGGCATTCCTTTAGTTCAGTATTTTTTTATTGCGACAAAACGGTATTACCATAATTACTTTATAGAAGATACTTTCGTTTTTTCTTTCAGCTTTTATGTTTCATTTAATTTATGGGTAATGTTCGCTATAAAATTTTCATCCAGATTAACAGTTTTTGTTACAAGGCCGTAAAAAACCGTTTATAGAACAACCCATTTATGTTTTAATAACGATTATATTATTTATTAAAACTATGCGCATAATACTTGATGGATTTTCTACCCGTCAATCTTGGGTGAGTGAGACAAAACATGGCAGGTGCAACATTAGGGACAGATAGCTCAAAAGCAATTATAATACAAGAGTGCATAGATACATATACACACATCAAAAGTATCTAGGGATCAACATATATTTTTGCAATAACTTTTCTCCTGATTGATATTAATTAAAATTTTCTTTAAGGATTCATCAAATAAAGTGTTTTCGTTTGTCACAGTAACGATAAACCAAGTCACCTTTGCATTAATAAAGAAATTTGCCATTTTCCTAATAAAGGGATTTTTGACATTTGAACCACTAACATTAAAGTTCGAAAAAATGACTGAAAACACAGTTTTCTTTAAAATTTTATTAGGTAACTTAAACAATTAATAATCCGTGTTTCTACCGCGAACACTAACAACACAAGAACATCGGTTTGGCATACTCAAAATGAGTTCATCCAAATCACGCTGTGGAATGGCCGCCCATGTTCGTTGCAACAACAAAAAAAGGTCTTCTTGCGACTGGATACCCTCCATATTCGGCAGAGCTCTTCTCTGTAGCATATCCCATGCATGCTCAATCGGGTTCAAGTCTGGCGACTGAGCAGGCCAGGGCAGGACATTGATGTTAGCTGCGGCGAGAGTCTGTCTTACAACTCTTGCGGTGAGCGGTCGTGCATTATCATGCATTAACTGAAATAAGGGACCGATTTGCACTTGTAGAGGAACGATGACGTCTGATACAATCGTCTCAGCATAAATTTGAGCGTTGAGGTTGCCTCTGATCCAAATCAACTCAGTTCTTCCGCCGATCCAAATACCCGCCCATACCATGATGGTTCCACCACTATAAGGATGGACTTCCTGGCAGGATTTTAATCGCTGTTGGCGTCCAGGGGTTCTCCAGTGTCGTATACGTCTTGTATCCGGTCTCATACCAAAACGAGACTCATCAGAAAAGCACACGAAACGCCATTGTTCTTCTGCCCAATTTCTGTGTTCAAGAGCCCATTGATATCGAATCCTACGATTGTGCATTGCTATAGGTGGTACCCGTAGCGGTCTTTGGGAATGAAGGTTCACTTCATGCAAGCGGTTTCTGACTGTTTGGTCGCTAATTAAGTTCCCTGAAGAGTGATGAAGCCTCACGGCTAACATCATGGCGGTTATTGTTGGAGCTCTTCGAGTTAAGATTTGAATGTATCGGTCTTGTCTCCGTGTGGTGCAGCGATACCGTCCTCCATGGCGCTCAGCCACGGTACCAGTGCTTCGGTAACGTGTCCAAAGTCGACTGATAACACTCTGACTTGTATTCAGAGCTAAAGCTACAGTACGTTGCCGGGAACCAGCTTCTATCATTCCCACGGCTCTGAGCATTTCTTCCCTGCTTAAATGACGTCGCCGCTCCATAATAACGTTGGTTTTAATCAGTAGTAGGGAAACAGTAGCACTAATAATGTCTTCAATGCGTTGTATGTTTTTATAGGGAAAATATTGACAGCTTATTTTCATCTTTTACTCGAATTTGATTGAGAGTTCCTGATTCAAATTATGAAATGCACCAAAAAGGATCCATATAAATTTATAAAATCATAAATTTATTACAAAGCCACATCTCAATCTCAAGAAATCCGCATAAAAATGCTTGATCCCTAGACACTTTTGATGTGTGTATATAAACTTTTTTAGAAGGAACAAAGATCGGCAACTTTTACCCCAATTCTAATAATTTTAAAATAAGGTTCGCACAATGATTGTTGATATAACGGTCCCACATGACGAGAACCTCGTGAAAGCAGAGAAAGATAATTAATTCAAATATCTAGATCTGGCTCGCGAGGTTGTCAACATGTGGGACGTGGACACAGCAGTCATTGTGCTGATAGTCGTGTCGGCCAACGGCTTAATAGCCAAGAGTCTCGATCTAAGGAAGCTCTCGCTTGGCAGCTGGATCAAGGGCTTGATTCAGAAAGCAGTACTTCTGGACACGGCACGTATTGTTAGGAGGTTCCTCTCTCAAGAGCCCTGACCACCGGCAGCTCGGGCCCTGTTCCCAGCGCTGGTGGGCTACTATTTTTTTATATTTTTAAATGTTTCTTTTTTATTTAGTTTTATTAAAAAATATTTAAAAATAATTATGTGTTTAGTAATATAAACAAAATAAAAGCACAAAGTTGCTCGGTTTTACATACATTTCCGGATGTGTAAAGAGGTCGTGTGTGTTATAACTTTTAATTATACACTGACATGATATTGGCCCTTATATAGTTTTGACCGATTTTTTACCTCTAATACCCCTTAGTGCAACGGTTTGATTTTGGTGACCATTTCATCCAGTTCACTGAGATTATTTGTTGCTATTACACGTCATCTGCAAAGGACAGTAGTAGGGAGTTGAATCTCATGGTCCTGGTCTAGATGAAGGCATTTTATTTCTTTTTCTAATGTTCTGAGAACGTTGTCCAATTTGGAATTAAATTGATACATTAATACAGCATTTTTTTTACTTTTCTTTCTTGTTTAGCCCCGAAGAACTTTTATTTCACCAATTTAAACTTTAATTTTTGAAAGTACAATAAGTATTTAACATAATTTCCGGAGGTTTCCCAGTTTGGTGAACCATGGGTACATAATTTTATAGAATCATTCTTAGTTTACCAATTAGACGAACTACAGGTACATTATTTTGTATTATTTTGTATTACTCATGGTTCACTCATTAGGTGAACCAAGGGTACAGAAAGTTAACCGTGGAACACTTAGGTAAACCACTTTGGTGTTCCAGGGGTCAGAAAGGGTTATTTTACCGATAATTGTGCCTTCATCCAATCAAACGAGTACTGGCACCGCTTTTACAACTGATTTCTATAAAAGCAAATTGTGTTAAAAGCGTGTGACCATTTCTGTTTAAAATAAGTGCAACACTCACACTTGACTCATTTTACGTAATTGGTACTGTTTTATTATTCATGTCGCGCGATTATCCGATCGCACAGTTCTACTTCCCCACATGCGGTAACTGTACGTGTATATAGGGAACGACAGCGATCAGCGTCCTCCCACTCCTCATTCATAATTCATTACTGTATTGAAGAGTATTACTAATTACTCTTTGCTTTCATCTAATATTCAACCAATGAAATTATGAATCAGGCAATTACATCAACAGTTTGCGTCTCGTAACTACTTATAAAGGCGAAACGTATTGTCAACCACCGCAGTATTGTTTAATGTCTTGGCAGCGATCAGCTGTTCTAGATGTAATAATGTTCACGTTACGCGAGAGGTCGTGGAACCACAAGTGACGATTGCTTCCACAACGCAGTTCACTCCGTCCTTGAGCTACGAGCGCACTGTGAATGTAGGCTACGCGGTTACGCTGCTACGCCGCTACGTTCCGAATAAAGCGTAGCCCACACTGGGAAAGAAGCGAAACGAAGCTAAGTTCGTTTAGGTGCGGTTATATCGCCCTACTATGAGTGCTATGCGAAGCTAAGCGAGACGAAGTGGATTAACACCGGACAGTAACTGCACAAATAATGATGTAGGTAGTGATGCGGATGCCTCTCTTCACCTCCGCGTGAAGGTCTGCACTTGTTTCGCTGGGAACGTCGAATTCGTAAGCTCGTAAGTTCGCATCGCTGGCGTACTTCAGTTCAGCCCGCTTAGCATAAACGCCGTAGACACGAAAGAGAATCGTCAAATCTTTTGTTCATCTGTCATTTTGTCGATTTAATCACAGATGAACAAAAGATTTGTCGATTCTCTTTCGTGTCTACGGCGTTCATGCTAAGCGGGCTGTAGTTAAAAAAAAGACGCGGCCGCTACATAAGCGAAAGTTAGCTTCGTTTCGCTTCATTGCCAGTGTGACTTGCATTTATCGCGCCACTGCTACCATAAAAGAATAATGGCTAGGGGTATATATCATTCGGTTTGTATATAGACAAAACACCTCACCGTCTGTGAGGTGTTTTTGTCTTGCAAAGAGAGCTGGGTAGGCAATTTCATCGCGTGAGGGATTGAACATAGAGTGGTTTGGGCTAATGGATATAAATTATTAGCTAAATGGTTTGTGGGTTTACGTTGAGCTGATGAATTATGAATGATGAAATCTGGTTTATATCCTGGTATACCTTAATGTGTATCGAGCAGTCTGCATTAAAATATATATGACATAATAATTAAAAACTAATCTGCCTCGTTAGTTTAGTACGAATTAGTAGTCGCAAACACGATTGCTGAGCATGAAGACCTGGATTCAATTCCCGGGTCGGGCAAAGTGTTATTGGATTTTTCCACCAGGAATTTCTCAGTAGCAGTCTGGATTTGTGCCCGGTTGATGGTAATAGGCTCGCCCCCTATTACATGGGACTTAAACACTAGCTAATGTGTGTAATGTACTTGTTAGGATACACCTCTGCCTAACCCTTAAAGGATTACAAGGCGTGATATTATGTTTGTTTAATTTTTTTTACATTCACTGGATATGTACACACAGCAAATTAGTTAGGTTTGCAGAGCACACCAATATAATGCTGGTGTGCGTAAAGTCAACTGGTGTATTACTTCGCCTCACGTCTCACAATAAGTCAGCAAACACGCGTGTGTGTAGCTAATCTTCGCTAAGATTGGCCGCCGTGATTGAAAACGGTTAGGACTATTTTGTAGGCAAAGAATATTAAGCATAAATTTCACGTTGTTGCTAACTGGTCTTGTGGCATAGGTGTATAAGCAATGGGCTGGTAAAACAAATGTCGTAGGATCGAATCCCGCCACCGTCATTGACTTTTTGCATTTTTAATAACTTTTGTTGTCATTTTGTTGAATTTTTATTTTTCTATTTTAACTGATAATAAGAAAAAATATGGAAGTGAAAATTAAACAATTTGTAATAAGAACTCAACAATATTTATTGCCTAGGTTTTATAATAATTATAATTACAAATTATAAAGTTTTGTGCATGACAAATATTCTAAGTCGGACAGGAAATAACGTTATTTTTCATATTCAAGAGAGTAATTTAATTATAGTGATATGAATAAACATGTTAGTAAGAAAGATATTAAGATACAGGTATCCTAAATTGTTATCTCACTAACAATAACATCACTCACATACAACAAATTACCCCTTGATATTTTTATTAATAGCCGATTGGTGCGCCTACTATCGGTATGCAACGCGCACACTTGGTAGCATCAGGTTATGTAAAACGTTCAAGTAACCTTCACTGGTATTGCGACCCCCTACCTGCACTAATTCACCAGGACCCATTGATGACATTCATCCCCAAAATCCCAAAGTAAAGCAGCCACTAGACCTGCATGGAAGAATTGTTTTTTTTATTATAGCGTTCACCATCTTTTCGCCACAATATTTTGCGACCGTCTCTGTCCGACTTAAAACATTTTTCATCGCTAAATATAACAACATTATTGCACCAATCGAAATCCAAATAATTTTATATTCTCTTGCGAAGCGTACCCGGTTTTGTCTGTGAATATCTGACAGTAATATTTTCTTGGCTGGCCTACGACATTTCACACCAGCTGCACGCAAGTGGTTCCGTACAGTTTGTAATGCCACGTCATGTTTAGTCGCCGTTAAACGAGTAGTGAAAAAGGACTCAGCGATATGCGTTGCAACTATATCACGGTGCCGCGCATTGCCATCTGTGTATGCTATGGATTAGCCTTCGGTCCCGGTCGGCAAGGATCAATGCTTCCCGAATCTGCATATCGATGGACCCACAATTGCACAGTCCTTCTCTGTGAACAATAATAAAATATTGTTACAAAAAACAACAATCAATAACATGTGGATTATATAAACATTATTATTAATCTTCTAAACATATTAATAACATTTTGTTACTTACCGATATCTTTAAACGCCTCGCAATTTCACTAATTGAAACGTTTTGCTCACGCAAAATAATAATCTCAGCTCTTAAAAGTGTAGTTAAGTGATATAATGATTAACAAATAAAAGCACTGCCCAAAACACGCAGGGTATAATGTTTAAAAACGTAACGTAAGCCCGATAGTCAAATGACGATGAACTTAAACTACTAACTTACACATGATTTGTAATTTTTAGAGGGTAGACCTCAAATAAATTTTAACTCAAATATAAAGAAGACTTGCCAATATTTAAGCAATGGATTGAACAAACAAATGTAAAACGTTTCATTAAAACATACAAAAACACCGATGTGTTGGCAGTCGGATTTGAACTTACGGCGCTAGGCGCTGGCGGCGTAAGATACTGTTTACCGCACACTCGACCATTGCGCCACGGAGAAGATTGTTTACCGCACGCTCGACCATTGCGCCACGGAGAAGATTGTTAAGTTGGCTAAATTTATGCTTCATATTCCATGCAACATCAAGTGACAAGAAATTGCAAGTGTGTGGGTGGACAACGGGTTATTGTAAAGCGCAAACACTAATAAATAGGCAAAGCCAGACAGCCGTTGACTTTACGCACACCAATAACTTTGTTAGTGTGCCCTGCCCGCGTAGCATGACCACCGTAGACACGAAAGAGAATCGACAAATCTTTTGTTCATCTGTCATTTTGTCAATTCAATGACAGATGAACAACAGATTTGTCGATTCTCTTTCGTGTCTACGGTGGTCATGCTAAGCGGGCTGCAAACCGAACTAGTTTGCAGTGTGTACATGTTTGGACATAAAATTGCATGTTAGAATGGGGAGCTTCAATCGACATTGTTAAAAGATAAAACATTCAGTATCTTTTATCTTTTACATTAGTATAAAACAAAGTCGCTCCCGATGTTTGCACACTTAGATCTTTTAAACTTTGCAACGGATTTTAACCCGTATGTCCCCACCCAATCCCGAAGGGGAACGGTGCATTGTTATTTTAATTGTGTTTGTAATTGCGAGTAGGTATCTAAGAGTGCAGTTCTCAGCAATAGATACCTAGAGTGATTTAAGAGGAAGGTCTTAATGTGTATGCTACATTATACCCGTGAGAAGCTGGGGTGGATTGCTAGTAAAAATTCAAACAGAAAAACGTAGCTCAGTATCAGAAAATATGGTCCCGCATAAATGAAAACGCTTATTAAAACGTGCTGCAGGTAGGTAGTACACATTCCCCGGCAGCTCGCGCACTCTCATTGCTGTCGCAATTCAAAAACTTTTGTTTTTGAACGACGAATAATACCCAACTTTGCTTTCTGAGCACATTTTTCTATCTCTCATTGTTTCGCAATCAGGAGATATGGAACACACGAAGTTGGACGCTGGATCGCTTCCAACTACCTGATTAATGTTTTTAATTTCAACAAAGGTCGTTCTTAAGGCCCTTCTAGTTCTAACCCTAAAATTAGCAACTATTTGTGGTGGTTCAAACTTCGTTTGAAGTACTACATATTAGAATAAAGTTCTAATCAGCTTGCACTACAAAGCGGTTGTTACGTCAGTCACTGCGGCCGAATAGTGCAAAATAAGTGGTTTTTTGCGATTTACAAAAAAATCTATTGATTGGACTAAAAAAATAAAACACATAAGACCTGCTTTATAGTTAGTTCAGTTAGTATGCAAAGTTTCATGATCTAATTTGAAGTACTTTTTTAATACCAGCGGTTTATTGTTCGATTTGAAGGTAACTTTGGATTTTTTTTCTATCGAGAAAAGTTTATGGAATCGTGTTTTCGTCACACAAAATACCTAGCATTAATCCTCAACTTTACCATATATTTATTTCAAAATTAATGCTGCAGTATTTTAGGCGTAACGGAGGATCATGCTAAGCCATTTGAGGGATATATAGTCCTTAAAATAAATATCTGTTCTTTTTACTCAGTTGTTATCATTGCTCCTAAGTCTTCGCAAAATAAACTTTTACTTCGTCTAAGTAATTATGTTGAAGTGTCGCCTTCGTTCCGAGGCTTCACGGCCTACTTGTAAGGTCTCCTATAATTAAAATAATTATTCTTCGTTCGTAATTATAGCGTTTATCTTAACGTTGGTTATTGCAATTTTATTTATTTGTAGAATCTTGTTATAAACATTTGTTACCGTTGGAAACCTTTTTTTAAGGTTCTCCAAAGATAAAATCACAAATATTGTTCCTATGATATGAAAGCTCATAATACTGAGAACACAGACATTTACTGAATCTATGATTGCTCCCATGTTTGCCTATCAAATGGATAAGGGTCTCAAAGGATAGCCCAACGAGTATAACGACTAACCGTCAGCACTCTAAAGAGCCTACAGTTTGAAGCTAAAATTATCCGCTTTATGTAAACGAGGGGACAAAAGGTTCGGTAGAATGAAAAAGAGCTCGTTTGAAAATCCTAAGTATAATTTTGGAGCTAGACATCAAAAAGAATATTTGACTTGTATTACGGGCCTATGTATAGCCGGCTACAGCCGTGTGGTATCCGGTAGAGTAGAATAGAACCAACCCATTACACTCACGGGTGTCGTATAAGGCGACTAATGTCTGAGTCAGAACACCTTGCGCCTCCGTAGACCAGAGCATGGGCAGCAGCGTTTTCTGTTAGTCTTTCATCACTGCGATCTCCAATCCGCCTGCCAAGCGTGGAGATTACGGCAAATTCCTTTCATCATGGGAGAGGCTTAAGTGCTGGAACTTAAGTGGCAGTGGGCAAGGCACATTGCTCGCAGAACGGATGGTCGATGGGGCCGAAAAGTTCTGGAATGGCGACCGCGAACCGGAAGACGTTGCGTTGGAAGGCCTCCCACTAGGTGGACCGATGACCTGGTGAAGGTTTCAGGAATCCGCTGGATGCGAGTCGCACGGGACCGGTCAATGTGGCGACACTTGGGGGAGGCCTATGTCCAGCAGTGGACGTCTTTCGGCTGAAATGATGATGATGATGATGGGAGAGGCTTATGTCCAGCAGTGGACGTTATGGGTTGTAGTACGGGCCTATAAGTGTAGGTGTCGTGATCCATCAGCGTTGACTTTACCTACAATTCTATCAAACAATATGAGAATATGAAAGAGGAAAAAAATAAGAGGGCCAGAAGGTAACCTGTTTAGCGGCACATTCGATATTCAATCTACTTACTATGTAATCAATTTACACTGCGATCAGCGCGGTGGTTACGGCTCGTCGTAGGGAACACCCTTCATAAATCGTCCTTGGTTTGTAGGTACCTATAGGGAGGTATTATCATGGTGGGTTAGGCCGGATAATCTGATGCGGTAAACGTCAATGTTTACTTGATTTTCTTAATAGGATATATACATTGAAATTATAAACTGAATTGTTGAATTTGCTTTCACCCATGAATAATTCTTAAGTTAAATATTTACAAGATTAGGCGAAATTTAATTAATTAATAAAATTAAATTAAAGCGCGCCACACGTTTTTTTCTTCCATTCTCCACTGGACCAATGAAAAACCAACCAATTTCGCGTCGGGCCACGCGCCGTGTAGGGTTCCGTAGCAGCCCGTTATATTTTAGTTTTCGTTTTTCAATGCAATTCTTTACCTGTTATAAACAAGCAAATACTTCATCTTAGTCACTTTAAGGGATTTATTCTAAGGATTTTGTATTTGGTACAAAATTATCCAACACCCAAGTTCAACGACTATTACTGCTAAACTAATAAAGTTATCTTAACATGAACTCTAAAGAAAAAATATAGCGGTTAAGTTAACCGCTATATTTTTTCTTTAGAGTTCATAAAATGCACTATCATTATGAATTTTTCCAGATTTTTCAAGCCACCAGTTTAGCTTTTAGTGGGGGGAGACGCCCTACTGGAACAAAAATTTGCACTTTAAAGTATAATATTTCATAAATGGAGCATTAAATCAGAATATAGTATAGCAACCCCTAAGTCATTTTAACAGACCTATTTAACGATACCCCATACGATGAGGTAGACGACGAAAAAAAATCATCCCCACTTCACAACAATGTACCCCTACATTGTTGTGGAGTGGGGATGATTTTTTTTACTAGAGCTATCTCAAAAAAAAAAATTTTCAAAACTTTATTTTACCACTTTGTCGGCGTAATTGATCTACACTACAAAATGACAGCTTTTTACTAACCGTCTCTTAGCAAAACCTCGGACAGACTGACGGACGTATACATGACGAAACTATAGGGTTCCTTGTCAGGACTACGGAACTCTAGAAATGAAATACGTAAACAAAACTTTAATTTATAATTTACAAAAGAGTAATATGAAAAGCCAACTAATGTCATTGTTCTAACCTAACGCTAGCGGATTATGTTTTATAGAAACGTAACAAAAGCTCATTGTATTATTGTAATACATACATCAATATAATGGGAAAGTATTGCTCCTGGAATATATAGGCAACTTTGTAAGGTGAAAAACCTCGTCAGAACTCAACTAGCAACCGCTTTGGACCACACAATAATTTGCCAGACGAATATCGTCGCTGTCGTCTTAGTAACAGGAACTCATTAACACCTCTAAAAATAATACCAATAGAACTGGTATCAATTCTAGTGTTGCCCAAATGCAAGACCAAGACGAGACCTTAGCCAGTCTTGGTCTTGGTCTTGCGTCAATACACATTATGGTCTTGGTCTTGGTCTTGGTATTGCGCTCTCAGTCTTGGTCTTGGTCTTGCAAGTCTTGCGAGACTCTACTACTTGGACTAGACTACTTTCAAATACCTATTGCTATATAATAAACACGTTAGTTTCGATCTTAGAACAACGTAACAGAGTGAGCTTAATAATTGACATAGGCATAGTATACCACCAAATTAATAAAATTAACTTGACAATAATTTAAAACAAGTGCGAGTCGGACTCGCACACGTAGGGTTCCGTACCATTGACTATATTTAGTATTTGTTGTTATAGCGGCAACAGAAATACATCATCTGTGAAAATTTCAACTGTCTTGCTGTCACGGTTCATGAGATACAGCCTGGTGACAGACAGACGGACAGACAGCGAAGTCTTAGTAATAGGGTTCCGTTTTTACCCTTTGGGTACGGAACCCTAAAAATGACACAATTTAGTACCTAAGCGTAATTACTAACTCTATGTAGTACCTTTAATGATTTTCTGTACGTGTACTGGCTATCTTAAACTCTTCACTAACAGCTAGCGGTTAAAATAATTATCACATAAATACCTTTCATCTTCATCTGGACTTGATACTTCTAACTAATAAAATTAGTCGTCAGCTAGACTTTTAGACCAGCACAAACATCTAAAACATGAATTAAATTTTTGATACCTACATTAAAATGTATCAGACATATCATTTTTTGGATATCTATTGTGGCTTGTGACGAACGGAAATTGTTTGTGCACCTATTATTTATCTATCGCACTTTAAAAAAAATCAGCTGTTTCATGAAATAAAATAATTAATATTGATGTGCGAGACGCAAGAGTCTTGCAGACTTAGTCTTGTCCTTGCTCAAGTCTTGCAGGGTTCAGTCTTGGTCTTGCTACAATAAGTCGGTCTTGGTCTTGCAAAAATGCAAGAACAAGACCAAGACTGCAAGACCAAGACCTATTTTGGGCAACACTAATCAATTCCAAAAACTCTCAGTCAACAATATTGATGTCAGACCATTTAAAATAAATAGGACAAAATAAGTAGAATGATCAAAGTCTTTCATAAATGGGTGTATAAATAGTTTTCGAACAAGCCTACCCTCCCAAAAGTATAGAAAAACAGTTTCTTATGTACGATGTTATTTACCTAGTCATGTTCTCTTATATCTGTTCGCATTCAGTTGAACCTTTGATATCTGTTTTCACACCTGGCTGAATTTTGTTTCTGTATTGCGAATAGGTCGAATAGGGAACATGTTTTCATGCATTAAAACATGGAATGTTTCTGAATATTATAAAGTGTGTTGACGTACCTACCCTAAGCCCCAGCGCACACCGCTGGAGGCGCAGCGGAGCGCATTTGAAGACAACAATTTAATATAAACCTTAACTACCTTGATATATTACGGTCGGGCGCATGCTGTTGTAGTAGCTTGAGGACGCTCCGAGTACCGCGTTGCGAATTTATTCTTATATTGACCGTATATCAAGGTAGTTAAGGTTTATATTATATTGTTGTCTTCAAATGCGCTCCGCTGCGCCTCCAGCGGTGTGCGCTGGGGCTTAGGGAAGCCGAAAGGCACTTGTACTCCTCGTAATTGCGGTATTTTTTTTGTTCTACTTGACTGGACTTGGAGACCTAGTTTCTTTTGACAAGTTTTTAATTTTATAACTTCAAATACCTTCACGACCCCGTTTTACTCAATGCATCCATCAACACAATGTTTTGAGTGTGTGACATTGAGTCTCACCGGAAAACGTGATTTTTCACCCAAAAAACAAAATAGCAGCAATAATTTTTGCGTCGAGTTATTTAGTTTGATGTACAGAAAGCTTTTTTGACGGCTCCGTGAAAGGCCCGTTTACACCTTATTATGTGTATGCTATAAGATGGTGTGTAGTTTCGGGATTATTTAGTCAGACTAATGTATTTTGATTGAGTTGGTAACTTTTACGAGGAGTACCTAATACCTATCGATTTTTCAGCTGATACTTTATGAGATTGAGGTAGGTTTGAAAAAAGGTGCACAAGGTTTGTTATAGGTATATATGATGGCGCCGACACTACGACAATAAATGAAAACACTGCGATTCGTCAGTAGCGAAGATTTCATCTTAAAGCACGTTGCGTGAATGATTACCTGTCGGAGGTAATTACGAAATTGGTGTGGCCCGCACGAAGCCTACATAATATGAATCCCATAGAATATGTCTGGGAGATGCTTAAAAGGCGCATCAGATCCAAGCGCAACCTTCCAGAGACTATCAGTCATTTGTAAACCGATGTTGTGGCCGCCTGGGAAAAAAACCCCATGTCACAGATAATACCCATGTGGACATTATAAACATAATCGACAGTAGGTATGCGCGAGTCTGTTTCGCGTTTCACGCTTGGGCCACATTCCGTGCCGCTGAGTATAGACCTAATTAAAGTGGGTCCAACTTTGATATAATATATTATGTTACTAATGATTTAAGTTGATATTGCACCCGATTTCCCGTTTATAAAACGTAAACAGTTACGTAGGTACTTGAGGAAGACTATAGCGACATTTCCGTGAGACTTCCACCCAACCAGCCATTCATTGATTTCCAGAAAATCCCGTCTCAAGGAAATCCTAAATGCATGCTCGAAAACTACTCAATATAGTTCATACACCATTCCTTTTAAAAGCGTGTTAGTATGCTGCTTAATGTTGAAGTTACAAGGGTGAAAACACAGGAGGAGTGCGTTACGGGCGGGGCGCCCGGGTCGGGTCGACGGTCCTCCGGTCTCCAGTAGTCTCCCGGACGACGGCGCGACCACACCACTCCGCCATCCCGGCCGAGCACCGCGACCTAACTTCGTCGACAACAATCGTAGTACAATGGAAACAAACGGGATCGCTGCGTTTGACGACGCTCGATCGAAAATGTGAAGTGATCCGATTGTGTTGTAATTGTGTCGTGTGCTTTGAGTACGAGATTGTTTTTCGCAAGTGTTTCTGATCATGTAGATGGATGGATTAGTTATTCATTTAATGGTAAAGGGTGCTCTTTTATTGTTATCTTAGATTAATTAGTAATTTGAACTGTTTTGTGATCAAACGTAAGTGGTACAGTCGCGACCAATAAAACCGGGTCAGTCTTCAAAAATCCAGTATCTCCTTAGTAACTATCAAAGCTAGTACAGTCAAATAAATCTGTACCTTATTTTAAAATGAAGTAAAATATGGAATTATAGAGCACTTTTTGCTCATTATTACTATTTTTGATTTGAGAAGAGTTAAGATTTTTACGACTGACCCGGATTCCATGTTCGTGAGTATATTAAATCTGTGTTGCAAATGACTGAAAGTCAGTCGTAGACTGAACGAAATGATTTCGCTGTTTCTATACAGGATTCGTTTTCAATAACCGGCCAAATTTTCAGAAATGGTCTAGTCTCGATAATATTTTCGTTATAACGAAAAAAAAACAACATTTTTTTACTTAAAATGTCACTTACGGGATACCTTCCGTGATTATTGAATTATTTTTGAACCCGCGATCATGACGCTTGCAACAGCGTCGAAATATCGGGAGCTCAAAAATAATTCAAGAATAATTCAATAATGACGGAAGATATCCCGTAAGTGACATTTTAATTATAGTAATGAACCGTGGAAGCCTAAACCAACACAAAATATTTTTGATATAATGAAAAAAAAAACATTTTTTTTTTAAATAAAAATTCATTCCTGTCCACCACTAAAAAGTAAAAGTGTGGATATTACAACAGTACAATTCAGTTCAACAACCTAGATAGGGTGCAGTTAGCACACACATACATTTGGCGGTGCATGCACGCACACAAGTGCATTGTTTCCCTCCAGGTTTATGATTTAAGAAATTTTTAGGACACTTTCAAATGAATGCTATTATTTAAAATTTTATATTTTTCTACAATAATATTTAAAATGCACTTTTGGTTTGATATCTAGATCTTAATTTTGAATTTTGGTCATTGAAAATTAACCTTGTATATCTACATAGAATATTAAGAAATACATGACAATGCCTACATCAAGTGCCTTAATGTGATGTTCAAACGTGTAACGTGACATGAATGTGACGAAAAATAAAACCCATTGAGCCGGGTCGGCAGCGAAGCTGACTACCCACGTAGTCATATAACAATAATAATTTATTCAGAAGCCTCCGACGTCTAGGGCAACTTATCATAACTCCAAGACAAAAAGCCTGAAGCTTCCGACCGTGAAATGGTTGTTATAATTAAGTTATTACTTCTTACGAACAAGTGCTGGGAATTTTGAACGAAGAACATTTAAAATTCTATCGTAATTAGACTCTAGACAAATGCTTCCGAAAAAAAAAACCGCGGCCAAGTGCGAGTTGGTCTCTCTCGTTCACCGAGGGTTCCGTATAAACTTGTAGGTATTTTGTGTGTATATTAACGGTTTTCAGTTTTTAAGGGTTTTCCTTTACATGTGCTGTATGTCCCCAGACGTACCCGAATGGCTACGGTGCATTGTTATTTTAATTGTGTCTCTAATTGCTACGACATTGCTTCTTGCCAAATTTCATGATTCTAGGTGAATGGGAAGTACCCTATACATTTTGTTTCCCTTGAGAGTGTCGAAATATACGTTTTTTGCGGCATAAACGGCCGTAACTTTTTATTACTTTAACTTAGAAGTTTAATTTTCGTACAGCTTCCAGTGACTGTAGACATGAGTAATATAGTTTTAATTTCAACTCAATACCTCCACGCGTTCTTAAGATCTTTGGTCTTGGCAGACAGACAGACGGACAGACCGACAGAAAAGTGATCCTATAAGGGTCCTGTTGTTTCCTTTTAAGGTACGGAACCCTAAACAGAGAAAAACTACTTTCGGTCCTTCGTTGACTTAACCGTTAGTTATTCAGGACTCTAACAATTATTTCTAGTTTCATCTTTCTTTATATTCGTTTACATGAGATAAAATGAAACATCATTGGCGATTCGACTTTTGAAACTGCTGTGTTCCGGCTCACCGTTATTAGGGAATATGCATGAAATACAAAACTCATTTTAATAATTAAAAATGCCTTGTATTGGCCCATAAAAACACTGTGGTACACTTGTTAAAGTTGCTAATACATCACTTATTTTACAATTTACTGTTTTATGTAGGTAGCATGTTTTTGGTGAAACGGAAGGCACTCTCAAAATGCGTCGTCATCGATAACGCCGGTAGTGACATCAAAGTCTATGTGTCCAAAAAACACTTTTACTTGAAAACTTCTTAAAGTGTCACTAAGATTTTATTATAATATTGTTATTGCAATTTTTAATTGACTATTAGTTAATTTATTCTATTATGAGCAAAAAATTATATGGAAACAAGGCAGATTGTGGTAAATGACGACACGTCATGGCTGCAACAGCTACGGACGTTTGAACTGTCGTAGAAAATTGCAGGAGTTTAATATTATTTTTAAGCGACAAGCAGTAGCTGTTGAACTTTACTTTTAATACTTTTCTTGGGTTGATAGTTCTGTATTTTATTTATTTAAGGGAAGAAAAAATTACGTGCATATTCCCTATTCAACGTCACACTGATATTAATCCCCTCACAGAGATAAAAGAAAGAAAGAAAGAAACAGAAAAAGAAAAACTATTTATTTGCCGCAGGCACATGACGTGCAAAACATAGGTACAAAGCATGCAGAGAATGAAGCAGAGATGAAACCTGTGTCCCACCATGTTATAGGCAATTAGTTGTTTTGTTCAATATCTAGGTTCATAAAATTGAAGTGTCTGTTTGTAATTTCAGTATAACAACTTTTTACTGAATGCGTATGAAAATATATTACGGTACATTTAACAAAAAACTTTTTTTTTAAATTTTGGTCTGTCATTTGTTCCGGCTAATTTCCGAAACGGCTTGACCGACTTCGACGGGACTTATACTGGCAGATAGCTGATGTCAAAAGGAGTAAGGCTACTTTTATTTTAGAAAAAGGATTAGGGTTCCCTTGCAAAAAAAATAAAACCTTTGAAACTGTTAACAATATCCGATCCAAGTAGGGAAGTAATATTTTTATGATAATAATTCCAAGCGGATGAAGGTTGTGGGCTAGTTGTTTAATATGTTATATACATTTAATATGTTATATACCTTTACTATGTTATATACCTTTACTATATTATATACCTTTAATATGGTGCCTTTCTACGTCCTGCCGTGGCTGCGGGACTGTTCGAAAGACATACCGTGGCCCCGGAACACAAAGGGCGATGCAGGAACATGGATGGGTTTTAGTCAGTAAAAGTATGACACTCCCTCCTGTTCTGCCCAGAGTCCGCCCAGGGAGGAGTCATTTGATGATTTCCCATGAAAATAAAAGTGCCTTTCTACGTCTATATCATTAAATCGTTTGTTATGAAATAAGTATATATTAGGTACGTTACTATTATTCATTGATCTTCGTCGAATTGGCCTTATAAAAGCATTATTATACATAGTTTCCGACTTTGCAAAAATTACTTTGCTGAAAATCCATTGGTGTAGGTATATACTACACTCAGGTCGGTATTGTTTATATTACACTATCGAGAAAACAAAGTTTTGACTTGTTTAATCATCTTATTTTATAAGCAGAGTGAGAACATAATATGTTCTCACTCTGCTTATAAAATAACGACGAATTTTATAAAATGACGTTCAATGAATAATAGTATATATATGTTAGTATATATATGTTATTAACATATGGCTTTAGTTAAGGAGCTCCGCAAGGAAAATATCTTAGCAATGGCTTCGACTTTGTTCCGAACCGTTATTAGTTTTTTGCAATTAGGACAGACCATAAAGTTGTCTTAATGAACTTCCATTCTTTGTTAGTATCCCAACGTATTTTTTTTTTACAATGCCTCTTGCCAAATTGCCACTGACACTCATGAAACATGTTTTAAAAATGAGTAGATTTCGTCCGAGCTCATGGTACCTAAGGAAAAAGTAAAAAAAAAACGGCTGGAGAAATGGAGGCTTTTGTCAACTGAAAAAATCTAATTAGTCCGTCAGTTAGTACCCAAAATTGTACTGGCATCACAACCCCCCCCCCCCCCCTCCCTGACTCCCGAGTTTTGATGCGTTTTATCTTTGTCAATATTCCTTTATTTATAAAAACAAAAATACGTGTCCATTATTTTCCAATACTCTAACTGACGGAAATAGTTTTGCAATTATTATTGATGGTGGAAACTAGCCTATTATGCCATTTTAAATCCCTCAAGACATTACGCTAGTTAATAAATATCTAGTTTCATTTTAAGGTCACGGTGAAGGTCGTCATTTCTGAAGTACCATTTTGCATTTACAGAATCCTTAAGTGCTTTATTTTGAAACTAGCTTTGGCCACGGCTTCAATCGCGTTAATTTAGAATCTAATTCAATCATGATTTGAAAGACACGTGGCGCTATCTATTATCATAAGAATTTTATTGTTGTTTTCCTCGGAAACAGTACTTTTTTCGGGATGAAAGGTACCCTATGTCCGTTTCTGTTCACCTGACTACGTATATACAAAATTTGAAGATGATTCGTTCTGTGGTTTAGGCGTGAAAAGGTAAACACAAACAAACTTACTTTCGCATTCACAATATTAGGTAAGGATAAGGACTATAGTCTCCGCCAGATAAGTAAGAATTAAAGGTCATTAACCCGCATACATTTATTCATATAAGTACATAATTCCGTAAAACAGAAATAATGACATAAACGTCCCGAAACGACCTTTATCGTGATCCTTGACTTTTTCTAGTAAAAAAAAACAATTCATAATGTATTGTCGGGGTTCCTATGCAGAGAAATTAAGGAAAAAGCAATGACCTTTAATTCTTACTTATCTGGCGGAGACTATAGTAATAGTAGATTATGCACCGAGGGGCTAAAGTTGTGTCTTATGTCACGGGCGTCATATTGAATCTCGAGCGCAATGAAGGATTCGGGATTTAACTGCCGAGCGCAGCGAGGGAGTTGAAAGTTTAACTCACGAGCGAAGCGAGGGAGTTAATACAAGAATCCTGAATGCAGCGAGGGATTCAAGCTAGCCCAAGGCAAAGACACCTTTAGCCCAGAGGAGGATACTCTACTTTTTACACCTACTGTGAGAAAATAATAGCCATAGTACGAAAAACGAAGTATATTATTATACTATATTTGTTGATAAATTTAAAGTTTAAATGCCAAAAGTTCGCACCTTTATTGTGTCTACCAATAAGTAGCCAAGACACGATCAATTCGATTTAAAAAAAAAGTATCTTCTACGGTTTTGTCGTGTGTGTCTATTGATATCACTCTCATTGAAGTGGCGTTTGTGTAAACTAAGCTTTATACAGGGCTGGTAGAATGGTTTTGGATGATTGGCTGTATGCATTTTGAATTTTGAACGTCATTGGAGACGCTCGTGAAAATAGAGTATTTTTGATAAAATGTGATAAATCCACTGTGGTTTTATTATTTATTTATTTATTCACAAAATCCACAGCAATCTTAGCGCAGTTTACTTAAAATAAATTAACTAATGTTACAGCCAATTGCTATTACGGTATTACGGTGCGGTACGGTATTTGTTATTATTAATGCCAGTTTTAATGTTATTCCATTCCTTTTAAAAAATGGTTCGTAGTTATCTAATTATTCTTACAATATTATGTCTTCGAAAACATGGCAACGATATGAAGAAGCAGTCGTTATGATTTTGTAGGAAATCGAGAATATCATCCACACGTAGTAAGGGTATCGAGAATAGCTTTCCTCTTTCTGGCACCAAAGGGTGTTTGTTAGTACTATACTGCCAATTTAGCTGAGCATGTGAGATTCGAAATTCAAATCACATTATTGACCAGCGGGTCATAATGAAATCCAGTACAACATTATTGACCGGCTGTGCCCCCGGCCACTAATGACTCACTTTAGGTTAAGGTTGCTTGACATATAATTTGACATTTTCGAGCAGGTGGTGTGAAAAGATAATAAAAAAAAGAATACATTAAAACGGGGCTATATGGCTATTTGGTCCCATATAAACCAAAATGTTCTTCGGTATTTCCATCAGGATTTTTTCAGTACGAACATTTTCCTTAAAAAGATTCATTTTCGTACGTAACCTGACAGATTCCAATCGACGCTGCCTGTGACTAAACAATAGCATTAATCCTAATACTTTCAACTGTTTTGAGATTCAAAATTTAAACACATTCAAATATAGAACAGTTCCAAATTCAAAAATGCCGGGAAATATGGAAACGATAGAACTTAAAAGGCATGCCTAGTATTAGCCAATCAAAGGGTTTCTAGACATTGTAAAATAACTTCTACCATACACCAACCGACAGTTATCGATATTTTTGTTCGAAATTCTAGGTCATCCCAAATAGCCCCCAAAACCCAAATAGCCCCGTTTTACGGTAGCTTATGATTATCAAGAATCCAATAGCGATCATTGCATCGAGCAAGAAAAATGTTTCAATTAATTTAATTGTATCTATCATGTTTGTTTACTGAGCTGACTGTTACATTTTATAAATACAAGAAACCAAAAAAAATAAACTGAGACGACAATAACACACAAAGTGAAATCTCATAATTGAAAAGCTAAGGATTGTTGGTATGGAAAATATGAAATTGGATATAATGTTTACTTTATACATTGTTTCATCATTAGGCACGTTACGAATAAAATATACGAAGCGTGAGCACATCAGGCGTGAGGGGCGAGACTAAAGTATATTTAAGCATACGGGGTTTGTTAATGCCAAATGACATAACAATAGCCTTCCTCTCGCAGGAGGCACAGTTCCCATAAAACTTATTGAATGAATAAGAAATTCGACGAAACAGATACCTCCTTGATTGCTAATACTGAATCCAGGATTTGGAACTCTGTTAACAAAATTGTATAAAATATACGAAGCGTGAACACATCAGGCGTGAGAGACTAACGTATATTTAAACATACAGGAGGTTTGTTAATGTCAGATGACATAACAATAGCCTTCCTCTCGCAGGAGACACAGTTGCCTTAAAACTTATTGAATGAATAACAAATTCGACGAAACAAATACCTCCTTGATTGCTAACACTGAATCCAGGATTTGGAACCCTGTTAACAAAATTGTTAATTTTATTATGTTTCCCAGCTTGAAGAGGACTTTAGGATAATGAATTAGATTAATGGATGAGATTATCTAATGAGGGATGATCCTTCTAATTTATTCGCATTTTGCCCTAGACTGTCAACCACTGCTGTAATTAACCACATTTTCAAAACACAAAGATGCAAACGGCGTTCAACCTTGCAATTAGGTCATTTGCACGTCTCTAGATCTCTTAATAGATTCAAAGATTAGCATTTCATTGAACATACCCTAGATCAGCCGAATAAAAAACAAGATGGCTGCCATTCGCGGGGTGTTGGGTCAGGAGTATTTAGAAACATGTATTTGTCGATAGAAATTCGTTTTTATTTTGCCCTTAAAGTACCGGTAACCGTTAACCAACACACACTGTATAAATTTACGTCGTTACTTGGATAATGGTGTCGATTCTGTTGTGCTGTTGTGCACAAACTAAACTTAATTTAGGCTATTGCTATCTTTTACTAAAAGGCAGTGCGAGAAAAGGACGGCTATAGCAATGAACTAAGTTAGAGCTGTCAAACTAATTTATGCCTTGTGCTTCACCGTGTTTATAATCGACATGACCATTCATTTGTATAGAAATATTAGTTCCAACTAAATTTGACAGCTCTAAATTACGTCCGTCTCTTTCTCGTTTTATTAGAGAGTAAAAGATAGAAATAGCCTAAATTAAGTTTAGTATGTGCACAACAGAATCGACACCACTATCTTCTCAAAGGCACTTACTGTTCCTTACCCAAATAACTGACAGTTATTAAATTACATGCATATTCCACTCCAAGCTTTAGCATAACAGGAATCAACAGTGAAACAGTTGAACAGTGAACAGTGTGAAACAGTTTTGCTAACTAGAATAGATATGACACAAAGTAATGTTTCCTTTAGTGAGCCGTCACTTTTTCAGGACGTAAAAAATTGCGCAACATAAACTCGTATTTCATAAAAGTAAGTATCATGTCGTTTCTCACAGGCTGTCTCGGACAGTGGACGTATGTCCTATAAATTTGTGGTTTTATAAAATAATAACCGACCCTTACCGAGGTCGGTGGATGGGTGACCATTGACTGGTTTCCATTTCTCAGAAAACACGCTAAGCCGTTGGTCCCGGCTGTCATTTGTAAATCTTTTACAATCGTTTCAGGTAGTCGGTGGCCCGAAAGTTCGACAACCAATCTTACTTAGGGTTATCATAGAAGCTTACCTATAGGTGGTTTGTGTGGAGGACAGATAGATAGTGGATTCATGTTAAAAAATCCGTTAATTTCTACTAGTAGGACAGAACGGACAGTCTGTCCTATTAGTAGAAATTAACGGAGAAAAAGATTATTAAGTTCGTGTAGTTCTAGAAGAGTTCTACTGATAAGACTGAACGGATAGCAGAAAAATGTATATTCGTTTTTGTTCTACGATTACATACAACATAATATACTTCTTAGTCGGTCATGTCATAAACTCTTCATGACCAATAGTTATTAAAGAAAAATTTGAACACGACATCTAACAACAACATTGTCACTAGCTAGTACCATTAACAGTTCCATGATGGAACTACTGTTGTTTTTTTATGATCACTAGTTCCATTTTGTAAGATTCTGAAAATAATGGAACTAGTGTTGATTTTTTTTTATCACTAGTTCCACTAGCAAGATTAACAGTTCCATGATGGAACTACTGTTGTTTTTTATAATCACTAGTTTCATTTTGAAAGAATCTGAAAATATTGGAACTAATGTTGAATTTTTTTACCACTAGTTCCACATTATTATTAGAGGCACTTGTGAAATTTGTTAGGGGTGGAAACACACTGGAAGTAAAAACACTTAGTTTTTTTGTATTGATTATATTTCATAAAATCAACTTTTTTAAGATAATTAATTGGTGCGATAAAGTAAAATTTATGGGTCAGAGCCCATTCGTCCCCTAAAATTCGTACCCCGGCATAAAAGTTGTGGATTCGGCCCCTATATAGGTGCCCATTGGTCTCCTGGTAGGGGACCAATTAATATTTTAACAAAAAATATTATTTTTAAGGTACCCATTCGTCCCCTCTAATATATATACAATATAAGTTAAAGATTCGGCACCTATTCAGGTGCCTATTGGTCCCCTGAGATAAAATTAGCTATATTTTACGTAAGAAACGGTTAACATAGTACACTTGTGAACAGTTTATTAACGGAATTAATTTAATAAATCATAACAGATCATTGAAAAAAGAGCTATGATCAATGATAATCCGTCATGATAATAATATAACCTGACGATAGGCTTACGATGTAATATTGTCTCTCGTCTCACGAATGGCTTGTTAAAAAAACGGGTTAAAAAATAGATAAGGTGTTTTGTTTGTATGTTACGGCTGCGTCGGTGACATATTGGTTCTTGAACGTGACTGCGAATACGAGACTGTTCAATGTGTCTTTGGTCTTTTATTAAATGAAGTTCGCCTAACGAAATAAACAATACTGTTAATATTATAATAATAAAATTTTTAACATAATTGAATCGAATTATCTCATTTGAATCCTGTAATATGATTAGTATTATTATTGATGGTAATTCACTTTATGGTGGAATACTACAGTCATATTTTGACTAAAAAGTCAAAACTAAATTATTTACTCCTAAATATGTATAGAATTTTTTTTCCGGAATTATAATTTTATCATATTAGTCGATGTTATTATGTTCTTGTATTCTAAGTGTTTCGTTTTAGCTCAATGTGAAGTCGTTGTCACCCTTTTAATGTACAAAAATAATGAACGTTCTAACATTAATTCTGTTTTCGTAATAAGATTAGTTTTATACTGAAATAATGTTGATTTGTTTAATCTTCAATAATTATTGTGATTTTAGTCTTTTTTGTTATTGTAGTTATAGTTTGTTAGATTTAACTTATTATGATTTTGCACGTAGTTGGTAAATATACAAAAAATACGGTGATTATAGCCAATTTTTATGTAGGTACTTCTAGTTATAATTTATTAGATGTAAGTTATTACGATTTTGCATGTAGTTGGTTAATATACAAAAAAAATATGTTGATTTATCTAGTCTTCAATAATTACTGTGATTTTAGTATTTTTTTTGTACTGTTATAATTTTTTAGATTTAAGTTATTATGATTTTGCATGTATGCCCCGGTAATATATGTGATATACAAAAAAATAAGAAGTGATTATTTACTATTGATATGTGTTCTGACTGACTATATATGTGTTGTGACAATTTTTTTGCATATTTTATGTTTAATGTTGATTTATATGATGGTCAATCAAGGCTGATTTTTGTAAAAGAGTTGTATTTTGTTAGTTTCTAGGACATTGTGATTTTGCATGTGTATTTGTAGTTAGTAAAAATGTTGGTTTTACATATTTGATAAAGACTGATTTTACTTATTATATTACTTTTATACAAAGTTATTGTGATATTGCATTATTTTGTAGATCTCTTTGACTGTACAAAGTACTAACAATTAATTGTTATATTGGTATTGATATTTGGTTATTTGTTTGTACACTGGATATAAATTAATCTAAAATTCAGTTATTACTGGGATTTTATTTAAATAGTTACACAGTTTTATTTTACTGCATAAAGATATTATAGTTATCATATTATATTATGCTAAATATTTACAAATGTACAAGAAACCAAAAGTTGATTAATTATTTTGAAGACTGACCTAGATATCATGTTTATTTCAAATAAGATTAAGTTTAATAAAATGTCTAGAGCCTAGAGGCATTTTATTAAACTTAATCTTATTTGAAATAAACATGATATCTACCGAATTACTATATTTTTTATTTTACCCTTTTCTGCGCGACTGTACCAGGACTACCAAGCTGCAGTATACACATATACATGTACTTATATTAGAAGAATGAATTGAAATAAATATTCTTCAGGGGACGAATGGGCCCCTCAAAAGTTCCAGGGGACGAGTGGGCACAGGGTGCGAATCTTAGGGGACGAATGGGCTCTGACCCAAATTTATTTACATAGATTGCAGGTATGGACATGAAATAAGATGCGACCGCGAACCGGAAGACGTTGCGTTAGATGTAGTTCCATCATGGAACTGTTAATGGTACTAGCTAGTGACAATGTTGTTGTTAGATGTCGTGTTCAAATTTTTCTTTTAATAACTATTGGTCATGAAGAGTTTATGACATGACCGACTAAGAAGTATATTATGTTGTCTATAATCGTAGAACAAAAACGAATATACATTTTTCTGCTATCCGTTCAGTCCTATCAGTAGAACTCGTCGTAGAACTACACGAACTTAATAATCTTTTTCTCCGTTAATTTCTACTAGTAGGACAGACTGTCCGTTCTGTCCTACTAGTAGAAATTAACGGATTTTTTTCTCCGTTTAGTCCTACTAGTAGAACTGAACGGTAGAACTATACGGATACAATCAAATATTTGGCATTCATCTGTATCCGGTGAGACTGGAAGCTGACCCCACATGGGTATAGGGGTGTGAAGAGCAGAGGTGTAAAGTTCTTTATTCCCAATAGAGGGAGGATTCTCCAGAGCAAATCAGAATGTTGATGTTAGTTCCTATTTTGTCACATAGATGGCGTTGTAGTACTTTTCGTACTGTGTAGCTGTAGTACTTCTCGCTATTTGAGATTTGGGAAAAGGCTAGGCAGATGATGACAAAAATACTTGTGTTATTAAGATTGTTGACAAAGTGGTACCATTGGTAGAATTTAAAATTTTTAACGTGATTCATATTATAATTCTGATACAGCAGCCGGGTCAGAGCCCATTCGTCCCCTAAGATTCGCACCCTGTGCCCACTCGTCCCCTGGAACTTTTGAGGGGCCCATTCGTCTCCTGAAGAATATTTATTTTTATTCATTCTTCTAATATAAGTACATGTATATGTGTATACTGCAGCTTGGTAGTCCTGGTACAGTCGCGCAGAAAAGGGTAAAATAAAAATATAGTAATTCGGTAGATATCATGTTTATTTCAAATAAGATTAAGTTTAATAAAATGCCTCTAGGCTCTAGGCATTAAGTCAATCTTCAAAATAATTAATCAACTTTTGGTTTCTTGTACATTTGTAAATATTTAGCAAAATATATGATAACTATGTATAATATCTTTAAGCAGTAAAATAAAACTGTGTAACTATTTAAATAAAATCCCAGTAATAACTGAATTTTAGATTAATTTACATCCAGTGTACAAACAAATAACCAAATATCAATACCAATATAACAAAAATAACAATTAATTGTTAGTACTTTGTACAGTCAAAGAGATCTACAAAATAATGCAATATCACAATAACTTTGTATAAAAGTAATATAAAAAGTAAAATCAGTCTTTATCAACTATGTAAAACCAACATTTTTACTAACTACAAATACACATGCAAAATCACAATGTCCTAGAAACTAACAAAATATAATTCTTTTACAAAAATCAGCCTTGATTGACCATCATAATATATAAATCAACATTAAATATAAAATATGCAAAAAAATAGTCACAACACATATAGTCAGTCAGAACACATATCAACAGTAAATAATCACTTCTTATTTTTTTGTATATTTACCAACTACATACATGCAAAATCATAATAACTCGAATCTAAAAAATTATAACAGTACAAAAAAAAAACTAAAATCACAGTAATTATTGAAGACTAGATAAATCAACATATTTTTTTTTGTATATTAACCAACTACATGCAAAATCGTAATAACTTACATCTAATAAATTATAACTAGAAGTACCTGCTTAAAAATTGGCTATAATCACCGTATTTTTTGTATATTTACCAACTACATGCAAAATCATAATAAGTTAAATCTAACAAACTATAACTACAATAACAAAAAATGACTAAAATCACAATAATTTTTGAAGATTAAACAAATCAACATTATTTCAGTATAAAACTAATCTTATTACGAAAACAGAATTAATGTTAGAACGTTCATTATTTTTGTACATTAAAAAGGCGACAACGACTCCACATTGAGCTAAAACGAAACACTTAGAATACAAGAACATAATAACATCCACTAATATCATCATCATCATCTGCCTAGCCTTTTCCCAACTATGTTGGGGTCGGCTTCCAGTCTAACCGGATGCAGCTGAATACCAGTATTTTACATGGATTAATAACATCCACTAATATGATAAAATTATAATTACGGAAAAAAATTGCTATACATTTATTTAGAGTAAATAATGTAGTTTAGACTTTTTAGTCAAAATATGACTGTAGTATTCCACCATAAAGTGAATTACCATCAATAATAATACTAATCATATTCCAGGATTCAAGTGAGATAATTCGATTCAATTATGTTAAAAATATTATTATTATAATATTAGCAGTATTGTTTATTTCGTTAGGCGAACTTCATTTAATAAAAGACCAAAGACACATTGAACAGTCTCGTATTCGCAGTCACTTTCAAGAACCAATGTCACCGAGGCAGCCATAACATACAAACAAAACACCTTATCTATTTTGTAACCCGTTTTTTTAACAAGCCATTCGTGAGACGAGAGACAATATTACATCGTAAGCCTATCGTCAGGTTATATTATTATCATGACGGATTATCATTGATCATAGCTCTTTTTTCAATGATCTGTTATGATTTATTAAATTAATTCCGTTAATAAACTGTTCACAAGTGTACTATGTTAACCGTTTCTTATGTAAAATATAGCTAATTTTATCTCAGGGGACCAATAGGCACCTGAATAGGTGCCGAATCTTTAACTTATATTGTATATATCACGGCAGGGAAAGCCTAGAGTAACCATATTGTCTTTCTGTCATCTATCACATCGCCTTGCGATACGATTCTTCATTGTTGGTAGATAGGTAGGTGGGTACTGGGTAGTTGAAATCACACACAGCACTTGACTCAAACTCCAAACGTTTATTTCTATTAAACCATTTAGGTACAGAAACTTATTAACTTTCTAGAGTTGAGTTGTCCATTCGCAGAGTATTATGGTTGAGGAGAAGAATGGACGAAGAAACTCTTCACACTCTCATTTTCACAACAGCTAATCGTTCACTTCAATAAACACTTATAATAGGGAATATGCATGTAATTTAAATTTGGTTTTAATATTTTTATTCCGAATCTTTATTGGCAGGACATATAATCTAAACCGTTATTTTAGTAATTAATGTCTTTATAATTATTTAAAATTAAAAATAAAAGTGCAAAATTTGCGAGCGAAATTCAAATTTTTAAAACGCATCACCATTGGTTGAAACGAAACGTGACGTCAAACGCTCTATAAACAAGTTCGTACTGCTTACATTTGTATGGCATTGCAGCTCTTTGATTCTAAAACTTAGTAATAACGTGAGTGTTGTGAATTAATTTATTGTATAAGTGAAATTTTAGCATCCTATTGAGATTAGAAATCATTACGACAATGACTGAAAGTGGTTTTGTAAAAGTACAATCGGATAATCTGCCGAGAATAGATGCATTCATGCAGTCGGCTTTTATTCAATGAAATCCTACGTCCGCTGAAGTAAAAGTATTAAAAGCTGCAAGGTAATTATTTTATACCACAGTATGTTAGCTATTCTAATTATGTTATTATGATAAGCAGTAAACATAACCTATAATTTTTGATTTTTGTAAAACAAACAAATGTTAAACGAAACTGCCTACCTAGACACTGTATGTTATTGCTAAAACTAATCACATGTGATGTTAATAGCTGTCTGTCTAGTTTATTACGATATTTTCTATGTTATTTGGCAGAAAATTATATGTAGTTATAATTGATACTTTTTGTTCAAGATCTGAATGTGAATCCTATGGAAATTCAGCATTAGGATATGTACAAGTAAAAAAAGAAGAGATGGGATTTGTGTGGTTAGAGCTCGAATAGCACCTGAGCATAACGTGGGACAGAAATGTTATGCTGTAACAGCTGTTTGCTATGAAACTGAAGGAAATATCCTATCTGTTAACTGTGAAGATTGTTCAGCACACAGAGGTAGGTGGATCATCTCTTCTCATTATGTGGCCGTACCATCATTCCTGCATTCCTTTTATCTGTTTAAATAATATAATCTAAATTTAGTACAATGGAAATATCAAATGATAGCAGCTGTGATTTACATACATACTTAGCACTAATTAGTCAATGCTATTTATATATAAAATAATTATAATTGTTTTCTATTTAAGGAGGGTGTAAGCATGCTATTGCCTTTTTGGGGTTACTGCACAGGATAAGTGAAGACCCATCAACTACTTGCGTTGACTGCTATTGGAAGAAATCCAAACTGTCTTCAGTTGGTACAAGCCATAAACTTATAAAGGCTTAAATTTATAAATTGAAATAAGCTTTGAGTTCTAAAGTGTATTTGAAATAAAACAAAATTTAATTTGAATTTACTTTTTTATTAAATAAAACATCCTGCATTATATTAATTAATTTATAGTATTAAACCACAAACTATTGTTATTACTTTATCTATCATTGGATTTAATGTGGTCTACACAAGCATGAGGTAGCATCATGTCATACTCCCTTAACCTATTACACATTCCACATGTATCCTCAACGCCACAATCTGTTTTGATAGCTTACTACAGTTTAGTGTTTAGTGCTCGGGGACAACTTTGAAACTGAAGGTGGTTGTATAAGTGTACATCTTTAAGCTTCAAGTAAACATGACAAATCTTTGAATCTTCTGTCTGCCATCACTGCTTGGTTAGATATTAAATACTCCAAATATCCAGTCTTGAACTATCATAACATCTGTAGCCCTTCCAGACATTGACATACGATCTTGGCTGTCGGCAAACAATTTTTTTGGCAACTGATTTTATTGGTGATGTTGCAGTATTTGCTAATGCATAGCTTTATCAATAAGTAGTTTATTTTCATTCTCCAATGAATTCATTTCTTCAATATGGGAAGAACTGAACCATTTTCTCATGATAGCACCCATTCTTATAACAGGAGGTTTGGCAATGGAATATGTGAGGCAGAACTGGCAGAACTCCTTTATTTAATAGTAGTATCACATTTACACCTTCTTATTTCATCATGTTGTATGTATTATACATAATTTTGTGTATCCTCATTTAGGTATCTGTAATTAAAGATAGATAGATACTTTAAATTGTAAATTAAACAAAACATGTATGTAGGTATAACTTCAAGGGATGAAAGTGTCTGAAGGGATCTCTCGGTTCTGCTATGGTATAATTTAGGAACCGAGCTAAATAGTTGTTTTTTTTTTTTTGTTTACTTACATAGAAAACAATAGACGAAATCACACAAATTTGTAAACTGGATTTAAATACAGTTATATAATGCTTGTGTGATTGACTTTCAATACAAAACTTACTTCTGACCTAACTGAAATCATATTATCGAAATACCTACATCATATACTTACATCAAAGTAATCTTCACAAGTTCACAACAATCACTCAGGGGCGCATGAACATGCGCCCAACAGGATTTTGGAAGTGTCCCCTATAGAAACGGGCTCCGCAGTAGCGGGTCCAGGTATTGCCTCCGCCGTCAGGGGGCAAAGCCCTGAGACCGCTTGCCGCGCCACCACAAATTGTTGCTGATATAAATTCTTCTCTTCGCATAACCTTGACCGTTTCTTACGTATTTTTGCACCTACCGGGACTCGAAAAAACACTAATTATCAGGTGTACTTTTGATATTGTCTTTATTTCAGGCACAACGCAATACATAGAAGGTTGCTTTTGAGCTTTTTTCATGGCGAAATTAAGTTAACAACGAGAACACCTGTTAGTAAACAATGGACTGGGCTGTCATGTCACAGCGCGACTGACGTCATCAACAGAGCGCGCGAAAATGGCGGCGTTTAAACAGTTCAAAATTATTCTCTATTTTAATTTTTTTTTTTTACCTATTTAACTTCATTTTTAATCAGTATTTATATTTTTTACTATGTTAAAACGTTGTAAACTATGAATTAAAAATATAAAATAAATACATGCATATACTTACCCTATTACTTAGTATTTCAATTGTTTTGCTAATCTTATGATAACGTGACTGCTTGTCGCTCACGCGTCCATTCTGCCTGCGTGAGTGGAAGTCCCTCATTCAGTACAGTTTATTCATTACATAATAAATTCATTAAAACTTACAAACAATTCTAGAATAATTCACAATTAATCATTTTATTAATTAAACATTTCCAATATTCACAAATGCAAAGGTTTTATCTAGTTAAAGCTAATTAGTGGCTTCATTACTTTTTACAACAATATTCGATCTTGCTTAAAACCATTTCCGGTAAATCAAAGGATTTATTACAGAGAACACCTAAAAAGTCTTTAACTAATAAATTGTTCTGTAAAATAATCTTGTTACTTTTTAGTTTGTAATTCAGTTAGATAATCTGATTTAGTTGTAGTTTCAAATAATTAATTGAGTTATTGATCAAATCGTATTCAGCGCTATCTTCCACTTGTAGTGTTGCCTCATAAACAATCTTGTGTCAAATGAACAATAATAATTACAAATCCAATGTCATAAAATACTTGCTTATCATAATTTTAACTATAGATCTAGCTAAAGACTTACTGAGAGTCTTTAGCTACTTTTGTTTAGTAAATTACTATTTGAAACCACGAACTATCTAAGTACTAGGTGAGCCAATAGATGGCGCTTAACTCATCTGTCAATTAATTAAGTTCTATGTAATAATTGTACTGCCAAGCAGAGATGGCAGATTCACCAGTTTTATCATGGAATAGAATTATGAGTGCTATTAGATTAAATCTTAGCAGATAGAGCCTCTTGCGGCGACATATATATATTATTGGGGACGAATGGGTACCTTAAAAATAATATATTTTGTTAAAATATTAATTGGTCCCCTACCAGGAGACCAATGGGCACCTATATAGGGGCCGAATCCACAACTTTTATGCTGGGGGACGAATTTTAGGGGACGAATGGGCTCTGACCCCAGCAGCCATTTTAGACCCCAGATTAATTGCTAACAGTTTATTTTTATCTAAATTGACCATTTTCTCTAAGTAATGAAAGAAAGAGTTTCCCGAAGATACCTATAATTCGAAGTAAATGTACTTAATGATAATTATATGTATCCAGTTTGGAATCGATTCCATTCGTTATTGAATGTTTTGTTGCCGGAGGAACATTGGGTTTATTGTACCTACGAATATATGGTAGAAATTAATATTGCCACAGGAAATTAATATTATAAGCCTAAAAAAGTATAAAAACAAGATTTTTCTTGGGCTCTATTCGAGTAGGTACTATATTAATAACATTATTTATTGATTTAGTTGGTAGATAAAAAGGCAGGACTTTGGTGTTTACGTATATAATATCTAGCAAAATTTACGAATAGCCTTTGTAGTAAAAATACAGAACACAAGTTCAAAAAAAAGTTCCAGCAAAACAATTTAATTTGTCCTTTTATTAATTTTATTAAAGTAATAACATTTATTGCATCGTAAACAAGATATTATTCTGTTTAGGTCATTTGTAAAATAGCACGTGTACAAATGAAATACTTAACAAAACCCTAAATGGAATAGGATGAACGTACTCACGCATGCTTCTCACTCTGGTGAGTTTTCAAGATCATAGAAATGTGTTTTTTCTAAAGAAAAATAACAACTTGAGTTTTAGTATTTCTTTGTAGGTGTTCTTAATCTGCGTTGGTGTATAACTTGTACAATATTCTTATAATATACCTAATGTTTGTAATGTTTATGGATGGAAAGGTCAAGGTGGTGGAGAGGTCGAGGTCAAGAGCAGGCCCATATTGTAATTTAAAAAAAAAACTAGAAGTTACGGGGATAGGTAATATTTGCGATGCAGTAGGATTATGTTGGCTAACAATATTAGCTTTATCCAAGTTCTAAAGGGCATCGACTTGGTTTTTTAAAAAAGCTGGCCAAGTGCGAGCTGGCCGCACCGAGGGTTCCATATAAACTTTTAGGTAGGTACCTATTTTATTATTAAACTACTTATTTACGGTTTTCAGATTTTTCCGTTTACATGTGCTGTAAGCTGTAAGACATTACTTCTTACTAAGGTCAACGGGAAGTACCCTATAAATTTTGATTCCCTTAAGATTGTCGGAATTTACGATTTTTGCAGTATAAATGGCTGTATCCTTTTTTACGTTAACTTAGAAGTTCACAGCTGCAAGGGACTATAGACCTGAGTATATGGATGAAATTTCAACTCGATACCTCTACGCGTTCCCGAGATAAAGGGTATTGAAAGTCAGACGGACAACTAAGTGATCATATAGAGGTTCCGTTTTTCCTTTTGAGGCACGGAACGCTATCATAACGCAATCAACGCATATTTATCTACATACGTATATATATGGGTTATTCCCAAAGTACCCCAAAAAGAGTTCTCAAACTGCTCCATGAAAAATACAATATTTTTAATTAGGTTTATAATAATAATCATTTATTTAACAGATCATACAATCCAATTTTTTTAGTAGTACATACACATCTTAAACACTACATAATACCTACCACCTACCTTACCTACTTGCGAATGAGAACGAATCCCTATCTACCTCTTTCGCCTACATCTGGTTTCCAACCTCGCTTGATATAAACAAGGCTACAGTAAGCAGTAGGTAGGCCTACTTACCACGTTATTACGAGGCAGCTTCACCTTGAATGGTAAACTATTCCACTATTGCATTCTATGATTTTCTTTTTTTTAAGGGACAGTGTATATATAGTATATATTTGGCAAACTAGTGGTAGCAGAGTTGTTCATTAATCAGTAAAGTAATTCAAACTTAAATCTTAAATTATACTCATTAAAATGTTTCCATGAATGTATGTTTACTTACCTTTTCGTTTCATTAAAAATTCGGCCAACCTTTCAAGAGTTTTATCGGGCACAATCATAATTCAAAAGCTCGATCCCTACGCTGTTAAAAAACTTCCCAATACGGAAACTTTCGCAATAGACGTCTGCTCAAACCGGAAATTGAAGCACCTTTGCAACACAAAGCTTTTTTTGGGAAAATAAAATAACGCTGTTATTATTGACTGGGACTGGGCAATTCGCCATACCGCGTTGAAATTATCACGTACTTATCAGTTTTGTTGACACTGATTTTCATATAACTGTCTCGCTTACTCATGCTGAAAATCTATCATTCTTTCGTCACTTTTTTCAGGGACAACATTTTCCGGGCAATCTAGGAATATCGAATGATTTAATACTATAGCTACACTTCAGTAAACTAAACTACACTTCGATTTTACCAAACCCAGCAAACTGAAACTCACTTCAGGGCAAAGGGTACCTACTACGATTGCCCACTATATGTACGGTCAGTGCATATAGTCCAGGTTTTCACACAGTATTTTTGTTAACTGATAGCCAATGGTTTCATATTAGTTACTGAAGGCTTTACACGTGTTCTTTGCATTTGCAGTCTGACTTTGACAGCTTACCCAAAATTCAAGGTAAGTAAGGTATAAAGATCTCGACCTAAGTGCTTACCAAGCAACCCAACTTAGGAACAAACTCGTAGGCGGATCAACATCTACATACTGTAACAAATCTACTTGATCCTATTAAAATAAAGGGATAAGCAGACTTGTTCAATTAAAATTTAATGAGGGAGGTATTTACAGATGAGATAAAAAAAAAATACAGCTAATTATAAAAACCTACCTAGCACGCACTCTAGGATAGTTACGTAGTAGTTTACGCACTGTATTAGTGGCCAATCAGATCTGCACTGTAGAAACGGGAACAGGCGTTCGGGTAGCAGGTCAGTTATCAGCAGCTTCGAGGATCAGCTTCAGGAAACCTCTGCTGGAAGGGCGTCGTGCAGATCTCAGAGTCCACCTGGTCAGCTCTGTAGTAAGGCAGCGTAGATCGCAGGGCCAGACGTCAGGATAGCTTTGCGAGACAAGTAGTAAGTCAGGCACGTAGTTAGCTTCCGAAGATCGGGAGTAGAAGTGCCAGGTGAATCTTTAGCTGGATCCCCTGGGTAGTTTAAGTATCTGACAGCGACAACCAAGCTGTTATCTGATGCTCATCAAATCAGATCCAAGAGTAGTCTATATATAGATTCTCTGTGGTCTGCCTCCAGCGGTTCGTACGCTCGTTTTCCAAAGTAGTCTTCTTTTTTCAAATATTAGTTTTCTTCTTGTGGGCATCATCTTGTCTGACAAGTGTAATCGGCCAGGACATATCCACGAGTGCGTAAAGAATTTTATAAATATAATTTAAAATTATGTTATTTAGTAAACAATCGTAATAATCTACAAAATATAATGGCTAAACACATATTGATAAAAATAATTTAAATTTTACAAACCAAAAAGTAACTATCATAGACTAAGCAGAAAGGCAAATAAAAAATAACTGACAGTATGACAATTAATTGACGCTTGACGTAAATGTCACAACATGAAAATTTATTATGAGTTAATATTTTATTTCAGCAATTTTTAGTAAAATAATCGTTTTTTGATTGATTTGCTGAGTGTAGTGTATATAAACAAATTAAAAGGATGTTAAATAGTATTATGAATGGTGGATATAAAGTGTAAGTATAGCATAATACTATAATATCTACATATATCCGTGTACATAACATATAATCGTGTACTTTCACGACCACTGATACACAATGCCACAATTCGGAAACCATTTTCACGGGGAAATACGATTGCAAAGAGGTCCATCTATAGGATGGGACCTCAAATTTGCAATCTCTGCTTTGCAAAGCTGGCATATTAATTACAGTTGAATGAATTGAGTTGGAGGAGCTCGTGGCTAAATAATAACGGCCACCCGGGTAAAGCTTCAGGTTAAGCCGCGCTTGCCTAGGTTGGTCCGTGGATGGGTGACCAACCATTACGTACCGAGTTTTCTCCGTGCCTCGGAAAACACGTTAAGCCATTGATCCCGTATATCATTTGTAGATCTTTGACAGTCGTTAAGTAGTCAGTGACCCGACAGTCCAACAACCAGTTTTACCCAGGGGTATCGTATTACCCAGTACCAAGTGGGTTGTGGAAGTCAGATAGGCAGTCGCTGCATGTTAAAATTCTGGTATTCAGCAACATCCGGTTAGACTGGAAGCCGACCGCAACTTAGTTGGGAAAAGGCTAGGCAGATGATGATCTTATTAATAATAGTTGAAAGCATGTCAAGCTTTGGTAGTGAGCTGAAAAATACGCGACTCAAAGTTTCCAACTTAGTTAGTAACGATCCATTAGTAAAAGTCAATCGTCGAGACGGTGTGTAGCAATCTAATGGCTTGTAAAATGAAACCCGAAACTTTTGTGTATTTTATCTTCGTAGAGAGAGAATATTACGAATAATTTCACGTCTATATCTCAATATTATATTGTTGACTTTACGATCGAGTTTTAGGTGTTGGACGACTATTTAATTTATTTATACTTAACATTATTTATTTGCGTCGTAACAATTAAGTATTGGATAAATAAACACAAACTTCAGCATCGTAAATTTGAATTTTAACGTTGAAATTATACGATTTATTGCAGTAAAAGAGATAGAATCCTAAATGAATCGAACAAAGGAAATCAGGTATATAGGCAGACCCTTTTATGGTAGTAAATAGGTTAGGTAGTGAAATACCCCGGCGTGGGTAGTAGAAGCATCTCGGTCCAACCATTAATTCACCGTCACGTACTTAGGTACGTACCTACGGACTGGCACGACCTTCAAGAACAAAGAGCTTGGGTTACCGATACAAACGTATAGATAGACACGCTTGCGTCTTAATACGAAAAAATTGGTTGAAGAATACTTAGCTGTTCTGATGCACTTTTGTCTGAAATGGCAAACAATGGTAAATAAGTATGCAATACTGCTGAAGTACGTAAATGGCGTGGAAATATATGTATAGCCTATATCATTCCAAATTGCAAAATTGGAACAGAATCTATTCAGTAGTTTTTCAACATTTCAAACAGCGATTTGAATTTTTACGATTTTAATAGATATGAATGTATCCGCCCGCGCGTAATGTAGCCACTCGGGTCAATCTTTAGGTTAAGCCGTGCTTGCCTAGGTTGGTCTGTGGATGGGTGACCACCCATTACATACCGGGTTTCCTCCGTGCCTCGAAAAACACGTTAAGCTGTTGGTCCCGGCAATCATTTGTAGATCTCTCGTTTTTTACTCTGGATGCTCTTAGTGTGCACGTCTTTCTACATCGTTCTCACATAAATGTATAATCTCAAAATTAATGATGTAACCAAGATTTTGTAACAATATTTTGATTTTAAAAGAGTGTCCATGGAGTTTCTTGCCCGTTCTTCTCCATAGTGATCTACGCTAGGGAATGGGCAACTACAGTACTTTCTCAAGTTATTATGCCTTGTGACTGGGACTGTAGCTTTGATTTTCTTTTTTGTATTTTTGACTTTCAAAAGTGCCGTAATGGTCTAATTGAGAAATGCTTTGAGTTTGAGTTTGAGATCTTTGACGGTCGTTACAGGTAGTCAGTGGCGCAAAAAGTCTGACAACCAGTCTTACCAAGGGGTATCGTATTACCCAGTACTAACTGGGTTGTGGAGGTCAGATAGGTAGTCGCTCCATGTAAAATACTGGTATTCAGCTGCATCCAGTTAAACTGGAAACCGACCCCAACATAGTTGGGAAAAGGCTAAGCAGGTGATGATATTAATCTATAGATTTCTAAGAAAAGTCATCATCGTATTATAACATCGTAGGGAAATCGTTTTCTCCAAGTACCAAAAATTCTAAGACAATGTGACATCGAGTAATCCGCACTGGGCCCGTGGTGATTTATGACCGATTCCCTTTCACAGAGGCTCCTGCCCCAGCAGCGGCAACATTTTATGCAGATTATGCTATGTAGTAATTAAACAGTGAAGACTGCAGATGTCAGAGTTATTTTTACGAAATATACATTTATTATTATTGCAGGAACAACGTCTCATTTCATTGTTAGAGTATAAAACTATTTTAGTAAATCAATGCAGCACAGTGAACCGACACGCGATGCTATCTTTTACGACTTACTGGACCGCAATTTTAATCGAAGATAAACGTTCCAACTCCGATGGTTTTGGTAAATACAATTTGATGTAGGATGTCAAGACTTGTAAGGCTGCCAAATCCATAACTTGGAAAGAAGATACGCCAAAGTTCATTTGAGTTCATTGTTCAGACAAAGAGGACGACAATTCCATACCTACATTAAAAGGTTTAAACGCAATAAAATTAGATAGCACGTTTGGTTTTAAGAGCTTATTAGACTAACCGCAAAACTGCAGCTTTAGCTTACATACAATAAAACCTTTCAAACTAAATTGATTAGCCGCACCTGTGCCAATTAATTTGTCGTCAAATCCGATAGTCGTTTTGCTGATTTCTGGCAAATTGTATAACGGTACGTTTTCGAAAGCACCTGCTGAATTCAAAGGGAAAAACAATTGAAACTCGCGTTCAATCGACTGATTCCGATACCTAGGTTTATATACCGTTATTGATGTTAATTCAATTAATTAAAAAACAGATTAATAACTGAAAAAAAAATATACACATTCAGTTTGTTTTCCTCTTCATCCACATTGTATTATTTATGTATGTATTATGAGACAATGAATTTTGTATTTTATTTTATTTCTTAAATGGAAATATTTATTACAAAGACAATGTCGGCCACTTCTTTCGATTTAAGAACTCAGATATTTGCTTCTTTTGTAACTATCACACTTTTCTCCATTTTTCCCTGAACGTTCGTTCGCTAACACCCGTATCTCGAATTTAAGTTTGCTCTGCCACTATTTTCTTGTCGAAACTTTTACTCGGTTCTTAGTTTTATAACAATTCTTACTCAATCCTAAGAGTAAGAATTGTTATAAATCCCCAAACTAAATTGGGGTGGCAGGGGTAGGGGAGGCAAATGGCCTTTGGAATATAAAAAAACGAAGAAACCTGTGAGATTCTGATTCTTGCGCCACACCGGTTCCGTACAAACTCATTGTATGTTGATGGTTTGCCCATGGATTAAAGAAAAGTTAAAATAATAATATCCCATACCGATATACATACGTCACGATCAATTTTCCAACTTTCCAACAAGATTTTTTTCAATACCATTAATATAGCTATTTGTTGAGTGATATGCTGATGATTCGGTAATGTATATTTCATGTTTTGAATTTCAGCGATTTTAGGTCATGCCCATATTGATGTTGTGTCTGTTCTCGGATGTGTATTGGATTTTAGCAGTTATTTTTTTTGTGTGTACTGTTTGTATGCGAATAAAATTCAAACACTACAAAGAGGAGATTAGAAATACAATAATTATAACAGTATTTATTTTTATGGTATATTTTTAAAGTCAAATATATATTTTGTGTGTATTTTAAAGCAACAGGTAGTTGATTATGGTTCTCTATTGTATTACCTAACTTTTTTATTCATAATTTAAAGTGCCATAACTTGTTTTATTCTAATCATCATTTGTCCGAATGATAACTTACCCAAACTTAATATCACATAATATCACATGCCATAAAATTGAAATCCCTAAATACAATATGCTCTAAACCCGTTTGTCATAAATATTACAATCAATAATATACAAAACACTTATAACCGTTTTCAATAATAGTTATAAATCCTAAATTTAAAAAAAAATTTTTAGATCTTAATAATATTTTTAAAACAAACCGGTATGTTCCCAGACGTTCCCAAAAGGGAACAGAACATTGTTATTTTAATTGTGTCTGTAATTACGGGTACCTACAGTAAAGTAAGTATTACTTAGCTTTTGCTATGCTATGAACTTTTCTTAACACAACACATTTTTATACAATATTGCTCTTAAGCAATTTGTAAGAATTAAAAAGTAGAACCATCATATCGCAGAAAGTTCACAGTTAGAATCTTTTGTTCTGGCATACATTTCATATAGGTAGTCACTAAAAGGCAGAAAATCAATCAATCAAACCGTCAATCATTATAAAACAGTCGAGTGTGAACATAATTATGTGGAGTTTATTTTTCCCTGTAATAATTAGGCAAACATGCAAATAAACATGCAGCAAGCAGGCAGCAAGCAGGCAGCAAGCATGCAGCAAGCATTCAGCAAGCATGCAACAACCTTGCAGCAACCATGCAAGCACGCATACAGTATGCAAGCAAGCATGCAGCATGCAAGCGATCAAGCAACATGCAGCAGGCATGGTTTCTGTCACGGCTCCGGCGCTGCGGGGCTCCGGCGGTCCCACGTGAGCTTACCGTCGCAGATGTGTTTAACGCTCACCACCGCAGCTTCGGCTTGCTGGCCGGCTTCGCCGGCCAGCCTCAGCAGCGGCGGCGAGTGTTACAACCACCTGCTCCTCAACCCGCGGGCCGCCTCGCCCCTCCGCGCCTATGCGATTTTAAATTACACTCTAGGGGTAGGGCAGAGAAGACTGCGTGGGGTCGGATTTACAGCGATTCGTTTCTGTCACTAAAACCTAATTTTTAGCAAATGTTTTAGGACCAAAAATTTTATTATACCTATATGAACATTAGGAATAATACACATTATATAATAAAATACTTAGGATAATTGACTTTATGGCATACAAAATTAGAAGATTCAATTATTATAGTATTCGATATTATGACAGAACAGTTTTAGAAATAAAGATAATTATGTAAAACAAAATTTCGGGATTTTGAACAATATGGTAACTGAAGTTTATAGCAAACGTTTTATGGATAATGATTTTCGGACAAAAATTTTTAGGAGTACCAGTTGATTATACCTACCATAAATTGTATTATTATTTTTCTATCTATACGATATAATAGAAATTTATCTTGTGTCACATGTAACACAGCATAAATCGTTTATTGACGTAAATAATAACGGGAGTGTGTTTCCAACAAGTTCCGAGTGGTAAACGGATGCCGATGACAAGCATGCACATTGGACACACATTGTTTTAGACATGAACATCAATACGCACTCCGTTTTCATGAATTTGAAACCCAACGCTTTTGTATGTAGCATTATGTAGGTACTGAACTCATCGAAACAGCTTAGGGCGCATTTAGAAAGTTGGCAACTTCGCAAATATCTATCAAATATTTACCTGTTTATTTAATTTCGCAATAAACCTGTACATTTTCTACGTATGTAGGTACTTACTTTTAGATTTTTAATTTTTGCATTTATAAATAGTTCTAGTTGTATAGTATGTATAAAAATACAAAATATAGTAAGAATTCTATCAATTGAAAATAAAGTGTTATTTCGCAATATTACTGTATGAAAATAAGAAATATGGCTGACTAACTATCTAGCTAACTACTACTAACTTTCCAAATGGCTTTTATACACCTAAAACGGTTACAACGTCAAATTCAGTGTTTTAATTGCAATTCACTATTAATATTCTAGATAGTTAGTTAGCCATATTTCTTATTTCCTAGTAATATTGCCATTTTTTTTAAAAAAGGTAAATATTTGACAGGTATTTGCGACATTGCCAACTCTTTGGATACGCGCTTTTAAACCAATTCCAATCAAAATTTGCATCAGAGTTCACCTGTTGTGTGTTGAAAAGCCTAGTAAAGTAATAAACACAGCACACACGCATAATAAACTACAATCAATATTTATTTAATGGCTTGTCCAAATCATGGACTGTGGCCGCTCTGAATGTGGCTATATTATATACGGACGCACATTCAGTGTAACTTTTTAACTATCGGAAAACAATTTAAATTGGAGATAAACGCCGAATTAATGACGCCAGCTGCAAATGAGAACCAAAGCAATTGCATTTTGTTGTCAGGGAAAATCACATCATCATCATCATCTGCTTAGCCTTTTCCCAACTATGTTGGGGTCGGCTTCCAGTCTAACCGGATCCAGCTGAATACCAGTATTTTACATGGAGCGACTGCCTATCTGACCTCCACAACCCAGTTAGTACTGGCTGGTGATACCCCTTGGTAAGACTGGAAAATCACATCATCATCATCATCATCATCAGCCTATTAATGTTCCCACTGCTAGGACACAGGCCTCCTTCTCTATGAGAGGGAATGGGCTATAATCTACCACGCGGGCCCAATGCGCATTGGTAGATGTTACATGTCTTCGAATTTTTTGGTTCTAGGACATGCCGGTTTCCTCACGATGTTTTCCTTCACCGTTTCGTACCGTTTTGAAAATCAAATCATACAGCTTAAATAGTAACATAATACTATAATCGTACGTAGGTATTAAGGTGAAAATATCTCACAGCCAGTTAAGCTGAAAAGAGTGCGACAGAGTGTGAAAAGCCTTTTATGTTTTTATTAGTGACAGACGTGCTGGATGGGTCGGCACGACATTCACGCGACGCACAAAAGTTAAAGGCTAGGCAGATGATGATAAATGTATAGATTTCTAAGAAACGTCATCATCGTATTATAACATCGTAGGGAAATCGTTTTCTCCAAGTACCAAAAATTCTAAGACAATGTGACATCGAGTAATCCGCACTGGGCCCGTGGTGATTTATGTCCGATTCCCTTTCACAGAGGCTCCTGCCCCAGCAGCGGCAACATTTTATGCAGATTATGCTATGTAGTAATTAAACAGTGAAGACTGCAGATGTCAGAGTTATTTTTACGAAATATACATTTATTATTATTGCAGGAACAACGTCTCATTTCATTGTTAGAGTATAAAACTATTTTAGTAAATCAATGCAGCACAGTGAACCGACACGCGATGCTATCTTTTACGACTTACTGGACCGCAATTTTAATCGAAGATAAACGTTCCAACTCCGATGGTTTTGGTAAATACAATTTGATGTAGGATGTCAAGACTTGTAAGGCTGCCAAATCCATAACTTGGAAAGAAGATACGCCAAAGTTCATTTGAGTTCATTGTTCAGACAAAGAGGACGACAATTCCATACCTACATTAAAAGGTTTAAACGCAATAAAATTAGATAGCACGTTTGGTTTTAAGAGCTTATTAGACTAACCGCAAAACTGCAGCTTTAGCTTACATACAATAAAACCTTTCAAACTAAATTGATTAGCCGCACCTGTGCCAATTAATTTGTCGTCAAATCCGATAGTCGTTTTGCTGATTTCTGGCAAATTGTATAACGGTACGTTTTCGAAAGCACCTGCTGAATTCAAAGGGAAAAACAATTGAAACTCGCGTTCAATCGACTGATTCCGATACCTAGGTTTATATACCGTTATTGATGTTAATTCAATTAATTAAAAAACAGATTAATAACTGAAAAAAAAATATACACATTCAGTTTGTTTTCCTCTTCATCCACATTGTATTATTTATGTATGTATTATGAGACAATGAATTTTGTATTTTATTTTATTTCTTAAATGGAAATATTTATTACAAAGACAATGTCGGCCACTTCTTTCGATTTAAGAACTCAGATATTTGCTTCTTTTGTAACTATCACACTTTTCTCCATTTTTCCCTGAACGTTCGTTCGCTAACACCCGTATCTCGAATTTAAGTTTGCTCTGCCACTATTTTCTTGTCGAAACTTTTACTCGGTTCTTAGTTTTATAACAATTCTTACTCAATCCTAAGAGTAAGAATTGTTATAAAACCCCAAACTAAATTGGGGTGGCAGGAGTAGGGGAGGCAAATGGCCTTTGGAATATAAAAAAACGAAGGAACCTGTGAGATTCTGATTCTTGCGCCACGCCGGTTCCGTACAAACTTATTGTATGTTGATGGTTTGCCTATGGATTAAAGAAAAGTTAAAATAATAATAACCCATACCCGATATACATACGTCACGATCAATTTTCCAACTTTCCAACAAGATTTTTTTCAATACCATTAATATAGCTGTTTGTTGAGTGATATGCTGATGACGTGGTAATGTATATTTCATGTTTTGAATTTCAGCTATTTTAGGTCATGCCCATATTGATGGTGTGTCTGTTCTCGGATGTGTATTGGATTTTAGCAGTTATTTTTTTGGTGTGTATTGTTTGTGTGCGAATAAAATTCAAACACTACAAAGAGGAGATTAGAAATACAATAATTGTAACAGTATTTATTTTTATGGTATATTTTTAAAGTCAAATATCTTGTGTGTTAAAGCAACAGGTAGTTGATTATACCTACCATAAATTGTATTATTATTTTTCTATCTACACGATATAATAGAAATTTATCTTGTGTCAAAAGTAACACAGCATAAATCGTTTATTGACGTAAATAATAACGGGAGTGTGTTTCCAACAAGCTCCGAGTGGTAAACGTATGCCGATGACAAGCATGCACATTGGACACACATTGTTTTAGACGTGAACATCAATACGCACTCCGTTTTCATGAATTTGGAACCCAACGCTTTTGTATGTAGCATCATGTAGGTACTGAATTCATCGAAACAGTTTAGGGCGCATTTAGAAAGTTGGCAACCTCGCGAATATCTTTCAAATATTTACCTGTTTTAATTAATTTCGCAATAAACGTTTACGTTTTATATCTATATAGGTACTTACTTTTAGTGTTTATTTTTGTAATTATTCATCATCTTCCTGCCCTTATCCCATGTTACTTGGGGTCGGCGTAACACGTTTATTTATTTACTAGCTGACCCACGCAACTTCGTCTGCGTCACATAAAAGAGAAACAGCTCACAAAAGGAATACATTTTTCCCCGTTTTTGCAATATTTTTCATTTATGCTCCGCTCTTTTTGGTCGCAGCGTGATGTTATATAGTTTATAGCCTTCCTCGATAAATGGACTACCCAACACTGAAAGAATCATTCAAATCGGACCAGTAGTTCCAGAGATTAGCGCGTTCAAACAAACAAACAAACACTGCAGCTTTATAATATTAGTATAGATTTATTTTTGTAATTATTAAGGGTGTAAAACACCTCTTAACGAAGCCGAAGGCACTTCTCCTCGTCATTACGATCATTTTTTGCTCTACAACATACCTGGGAACCTTCTAGTTACGGAGATATTGGGGGTCAAAGTTCCAACTTTTTGACAAGTTTTTTTTTTAATACAAGTTTTTAATGTATGATTTTTAAACACCTCCACGACCCCCGTACTATTCAATCCATCCATCAGCACAATGTTTTGAGTCCGTTACATTGAGTTCTACCACAAAAAATGATTTTTCACCCCAAAAAAAAAAAAGTCGTTTCCTAGCAATAATTTTTGCGTAAAATTACATAGTTTGATGTACAGAATGCTTGGTTGTCGGCTTCGTGATGAGGTCTTTTACACCCTATATAAAGTTCTCAAGCGTCGCGTACCTACCTACTCGTACTTCGTGTTTGTTATCTGACTTATTTATTGATCATTAATCATTACTAGTGAATCATTTTCACTAGTAATGATTAATGATCAATGAATAGTCTTAATAGTCAAGCCGGATAAACTGTTGCTGTTAATCTATATAAATAAAAACAAAAGGCCTGACTGACTGACTGACTGACTGACTCATCAACGCCCAGCCCAAACCCTTGGACCTAGAAAGCTGAAATTTTGCACAGAGGTTCCCTTTTTGACGTAGACAATGAATAAGAAAGGATTTTTAGAAATTCAACCCCTAAGGGAGTTAAATAGGGGATGGAAGTTTGTATGAAAGTCCGTCAGTTTTAAAGTTAGGATCTTCAAATGTTGTGTTTAGGCTGACAATTAAAAATTGATTTACACATGTCTCAGCGTTTTTCATAATTCTACCCCCTAAGGGTTAAAAAGGGGATGAAGCTGTTGCGTATGAAAGTCCGTCAGTTTTAAAGTTAAGACCTTCAAATTTTGTTTTTAGGCTGACGATTAAAAATTAATTTACACGTGTCTCAGAGTTTTTGATTAATTCACCCCCACAGGGTTAAAAAGGGGGGTGAAGTTGTATATGGAAAATCGTCAGTTTTAAAGTTAGGATCTTCAAATTTTGTGTTTAGGCTGATGATCAAAAATTAATTGACACGTGTCTCAGCGTTTTTCTCAATTTTACCCCCGAAGGGTTAAAAAGTGGGATGAATTTGTTTATGGGAAATCATCAGTTTTAAAGTTAGGATCTTCAAATTTTGTGTTTAGGCTGATAATTAATAATTAATTGACACGGGTCTCAGCGTTTTTCATAATTCTACCCCCAAAGGGTTAAAAAGGGGATGAAGCTGTTGTGTATGAAAGTCCGTCAGTTTTAAAGTTAGGATCTTCAAATTTTGTGTTTAGGCTGATGATTAAAAATTAATTGATACGTGTCTCAGCGTTTATCACAATTCCACCCCCGAAGGGTTAAAAAGGGGAATGAAGTTGTTTATGGAAAATCGTCAGTTTTGAAAGTTAGGATCTTCAAATTAGGTGTTTAGGATGATGATTAAAAATTAATTGATACGTGTCTCAGCGTTTTTCAAAATACCACCCCCGAAGGGTTAAAAAGGAGAATGAAGTTGTTTATTGAAAGTCCTTAATTTTCGAAGTAAAACTAACTAAATTTATTATCTAGGCTTATGGTTGGAAGCTAACGCAAGGTGTTTTAAAAAAATTCAACCCCTAAGGGGGAGAAAGATGAAAAAGGGGCTTTATCTGTAAAAATAAATTAAATTGAAGTGTCTGTTTGTAATATTAAAACAAACGCATTTTACTACATGCATATGAATGTATATAGGGTACATATACCAAAATAACATTTATTTTTTATTTTTGTCTGTTTGTTCCGGCTAATCTCTGGAATGGCGGGACCGATTTTGACGGGACTTTCACTGGCAGATAGCTGATAAAATAAGGAGTAAATTAGGCTACTTCTATTTTAGATTAAATCTATACAGTAAACCTCCTTCTGGCGCAGTCGGGTAAAAATATATAAAAGAAGAAACTGACTGACTGACATATCAACGCACAGCCCAAACCACTGGGTCTACAGATTCCAAAATTGGCAAGTAAGTTCCTTATGTGGTCAAGGAGTGCACTAAGCAAGGATTTTTCAACATTCACTCCCTTTTTTTTTTCGGATGGGAAATCATCAAATAACTCCTCCCCGCTCTGGGCGGAGCAGGAGGGAGTGTCAGACTTTTACTGACTAAAACCCATCCATGTTCCTTCATCGCCCTTTGTGTTCCGGGGCCACGGTATCTCTTTCGAACAGTCCCGCAACCCCGTCAGGCATCGGTCCCTACGGACCCCTTCCCTTTTGCTGACTCTCTTTGAGGCGCGCGTGGAACACGAACGCGCCGTCGACACGGCCTGTCGTCATGAGACGGACGGACGGCGAGCTAGCCCATAGCCCACCGTCCACAGGCCCGCGCCTACGGTGGCCGGGGGCCACGTGGTGGTGGCCCCCGACGCCTGGGGCTTCTCCCGCGGCGGCCGGGACGTTGAGAGGTTCTCTCCCTCTCACGTTCCGCCACCTCCTTCTCTAGCATTACTGCTTCGCAGAAGGAGGTGACGGCGTCCCATTCCGGCTCGCTCCGGACCATGGCTTGCACCAGGGCCGGACGCGAGAGGTCGCCGCCGCCGATCGCCGCTTCGAAGACACGGCGGTGCTCCGCCCACGCGGGGCACACCTCCACCGTGTGTTCCACCGTGTCCTCCGGTCGATCCTCACAATGGAAGCACCCGGGCGTTTCCTCCCGCCCGATTCGGTGCAGGAACCTCCCGAACACTCCGTGTCCGGTGAGGACCTGCGTCAGGCGGAAGGTGAGGACGCCGTGGCGTCTCTCATGCCACTCCTCAAAGAGGGGACTTATCGCCACTATCGTGGCGTGCCCTGCACGGGGTTGCGACAGTCGCTCTCTCCATGTCGCCATGAGATCCCGCCGGAAGTCTGTCCGCTGAGCGACAATTTGTCGCGGCAGCGGAGTTTCCCCCCGGCGTAGCGCCTCCGCGCGCCATTCATGTAGGCGCGCGAGGACTATCGCCTCTAGATCCCATGGCGGCAATCCGGCAAGGAGGCTCGCCGCCTCGCGGGAGATCGTATGGTACCCCCGGGCCAGCCTTACGGCTACTACCTTTTGGGGCGCGTTCAAATAGTGGGCGGCTCGCAGCCTCAATGAACGTGCCCACATCGGGGCCCGTAAAGGGCCATTGACCGCACGACTCCCGCGTAGTGCCTCCGGCAGGAGGCGTTTGGCCCCCCCAGATTGGGCAGGAGCCGCCTGAAGGCAGCCCCAGTCCGTTCCAGTTTGGGGGCCAAACGTCGGAAATGTTCTACGAAGTTCCACCGGCTGTCAAGGACAAGTCCCAAGTACTTCAACGTCGACTCAACTCCGATGGATACCCCTCCTACCGTCAGTGAGGATCCCGGAGATGGCGCATTCCGAGGCCCATGAAAGCACATGGCCTCGGACTTGTGCAGTGCCACCTCGAGACCCAGTTGCCGGATCCTCTCAACGACTATCGCAACCCCGCGTGTCATCGCTTCGGCCGCCGCCTCGTGCGACCTCCCCTGTGCCAGCACCAGCGTGTCGTCAGCGTAGCACACTACGCTGACACTGCTAGGGAGGTCGGCGCGCAGCGGCAGCAGCGGATGGTCCCGATGTCGTACCCGATGTTCCACAAGGGCGGCCCTGGGACCGATCCCTGCGGAACACCGCACGACATCTCTCGCCGGTTCCGAGATTTTCAAGATTCTCTAGAAAATTCACTCCCTAAGGGGGTAAAAAGGGCTCCAAAGTTTGTATGGGGAAACAAGATTAGTTAAACTGTTTTATTCAAACTTAACAGGAGTACTCCTATCGATAATTGAGTAAATATTTGTTTTTCAGGTTTTTTCAGAATTAAACTCCCAAGAGAGGGGGAAATGGGGTGGTAAAAATCAATGCACAGCCCTAACCGCTGAGACTAGAGATTCCAAATTTGTCACATAGGTTCCTTAAGAGGTTTAAGGGTGCACTAAGAAAGGATTTTTCAAAATTTACCCCCTAAGAGGCTGAAACGGTGGTCCAAAATTTACATGGGGAAATATAATTAGTTAGACTATTTTACTCCTATCGATAAATGAGTAAACATTTATGTTTGAGGTTTTTTCAGAATTCAACTCCTAATATGGAGAAATGGGGTGACAAAGTCTGAAAATCAACTCACAGCCCAAACCACTGGGTCTAGAAATTTAAAATTTAGCACGCGTAGGTTTCTTAAGAGGTCTAACGGTGCTGGTGAAACAGGAGTCGAAAGTTTGTATAGGGAAACAAGATTAGTTAGACTGTTTTTTTCGAAACTTCACAGGAGTACTCCTATCGATAAATGGGTAGAAATGGGTTTCAGGTTTTTTCAGAATTCAACCCCTAAAGGGGGAAATGGGTTTGGTATTGTTTGTATGGTGTATCGGGTCGGGTGTATTACAAAAACAGCGATTTTAAGATTTAATGTGGCGGACCTGAATACCATCATCCCCTGTAGGGGTGCGATGGGGTCGAAATGTCTGAAAATCAATATGGGTGTCGATTTCGAGATTATCATTGATGCTGATAATGAATATGGCATTTATTTTTAGATCCAAAAATGGCGGATTCGACTTCTATACAGGATTATTGTTGATTTATTGTGATGATTGTGATAACGATGATGGTGATTGTGATAATGATTGCGATAGTGCTATCACTATCGCAATCATTATCACAATCACCATCACTATTCCAATCACAATCACATAGTGATTGTGATTGGAATTGTGATGGTGATGGTTGTTGTGGTAACGATGATGGTGATGGTGATTGTGATTATGATAGTGATAATGATGGTGACAGTGATGGTGATTGTGATAGCGATTGTGATGATTATGAAATTTGGCACATAGATAGTTTATAACCTGGATTAACATGTAGGATACTATTTATCCCTTTAGTATGATCCCGTGGGACAGTTACCGAACTTCACGCGGGCGAAGCCGCGGGCAACAGCTAGTAAAATAATATAGAAAAAAAAAATGTCTTTTATATATAAATTTCACTGCTCCATGTCCATGCTTCCCATCAGAGTTTATTTTAAAATTGCCTATTTGATAGGTTTCGCATTTTTGCTGCTATTAAAGGAGATTGACCACAATCAGAGTCACTTTATAGTAAAAGAGTATGGCCATAAAAATAAACTCATAAATTATAAAATATTTTTTTAACTTATCTTAATTCACTTGAACGAAATCGTATGTGGGGTTACTATTTTGTATTTTATTAGCTACAGTATTGGATTTTATTGCTTACTTTTTAAAATGGCGTATTTCAGTAAAATCAATGTTGCCAATTTATTAAAACCTGGGACATAATCAGTCAGACTCAGTTAAAAAAAAAAAAAACTATGACTTTATCCTCGTTATTTATATTTTTAATTAGCACAATTGAAATAACATATTTTCTTAATTCACATCCTATAGATAATATTACTTTGCTAATTAAAAATCTTTCTTTAGTTGACAAATCAGCTAAAGTCAGAGTGATTTATATTGACTGTTGGTAACACTATCACAATGTGATATGTGAACTGTCTCTGTCAATTTGTCAAACAAACAAAACAACAGCGAACTTTTGTTTTCACTTGTGCATCGATAGTTGTTGAGTTTGTTGTGCTTATAAATAACTTATCATTGCGTACTGTTCGTGTCTTATGTCAATTCAAATCATACTGGTGTAATGGGCTGCTGCTTTTAGTGGGAGGTTTGTTACAAAACTAACCTCTAAACTGAACAGAAAAACAAAGAACAACTAAAACCCCCACAAAATAAATGAATATTTTTTTTTTCCTTAGAAAGTACGACATCACCCCTCTTTTATATTCAATTTATGCTATCATACAAAAAGTTTTGATGCGCAACGGCGGTCAGTAGAAAAATGGGCATTCTCCTTTAATATTTATGTAATCGTAATTTTAGAGAAGACAAGATATATATGAGACATTAGAAGTGTAAAACAATTGTAATTATTATAGTTTTAAGTTATTTAACATTTTTAAATAATAATACATTAAAATACAAAAATGTTGATAATACCTATTTTATTTTGAGTACTTGATGCAACCCTACCGACTGACCATTAAGCAGTAGACGCCGAATAAAATACGCTAACGCGTGGCGTCAAGGCACAATTTAGATCGTGCGGGCCCAGTTTAGGTATTTATAATGTCGGCTTTCTTCAAGATCAAAGGAGTGCAACTTCTGTACGCTAGTACCTATTCTGTGGTACCGTTAAATAGTGACATAATACTATAATCGTACGTAGGTATTAAGGTGAAAATATCTCACAGCCAGTTAAGCTGAAAAGAGTGCGACAGAGTGTGAAAAGCCTTTTATGTTTTTATTAGTGACAGACGTGTGGGATGGGTCGGCACGATATTCACGCGACGCACAAAAGTTTAACCCCCCCCCCCCCCCCTTTGGTTTTATTAAGGTTCGATGGCGAACAGGCAACAACAAGTTTCACATGCCGCCCACCGAAGCTCTACATCGCTTTAACTCTCACAAACGTTTAGATCATGAACATTTTTGATCGGCAATTCGAACTCAGGTTTATAACAACGTGTAGGTAACAGTGCCTACAGCTTGTTTACATTACAAATTTATACAGTACTAGCTGTTGCCCGCGGCTTCGTTCGCGTGGCAATTTTGATGTGTATCTAAGCAGGGGCAGTGGTCCAACTGCTCTGTACAACTAGTTGGACCATGGGTCTTTACTAGGGGCAGTTATCCAACTTTCAAAATAGTTGGTCCACAGCACCTTTTGAGAGTTCTGTGGTCCACTAAGTACGAACAAAACCTTTTAAAATCAATATTGCTTACCTCCCATAACATACGGCCTGATAATATTTAGCCTAAAGCCTTCCTTGGTTTACAAAGAACATTTTTGCTGAATTTAAATTAAATCTATCCAGTAATGTTGGCGTGAAGCCGTACCATACACACAGACAAACAGACAAAAATTCTAAAAATACACTTTTGGTCATCAGTTACGTTTTTCTAACAAAAGCCACTATTTTTTCTCCAAAATTCCTAATGTATAGTTTTTCTTTCGTAACTGTTTTATCATATGTATAGATTTTCAAACGTTTAAATGTACACGATAAGAACTGGTGTTATAATTTAGAAAAATACAGTTTAAACTTTTCGCAAGAGAACACGTAGAAATCATTTATCAGCATATTTTCGTATACCACGTGTACAAGATGCTTACGCGATATCTTGCACGTGACATGACGAATTAACCGACTTTACTCCGTTATAAGACGCCCCATCACTCAACAGCCAGGAATAATCGAGAAAGCTCAGAGATACACGAGTAACATACGACTAGGAAGTTTATTACTTTGTATCAAATGTGGATGAAGGTTTCTACAATTTGCGTAGAATAATAATAATCATTTTATTGTCAGGCGACTAAGGCCCATAGATAAAATACACAAAATAATAATTAACAACAATAATATACTAATACATATTTTAAACCATGGGAGACTAAAACTATACACGCAACGTTGTCGACGTCGTGTTTCGCTGCGTGGTGTCGCGTAACCGTCCTCGGAAACGTCGATATACGACACCCTTTTCATTTTTTTTTTTTTTTTCGACTGGGAAATCATCAAATGACTTCTCCCGCTCTGGGCGGAGCAGGAGGGAGTGTCAGACTTTTACTGACTAAAACCCATCCATGTTCCTTCATCGCCCTTTGTGTTCCGGGGCCACGGTATCTATTTCTAACAGTCCCGCAACCCCGGCAGGCTCTCTTTGAGGCGCGCGTGGAACACGAACGCGCCGTCGACACGGCCTGTCGTCATGAGACGGACGGACGGCGAGCTAGCCCATAGCCCACCGTCCACAGGCCCGCGCCTACGGTGGCCGGGGGCCACGTGGTGGTGGCCCCCGACGCCCGGGGCGTCTCCCGCGGCGGCCAGGACGTTGAGAGGTTCTCTCTCTCTCACGTTCCGCCACCTCCTTCTCTAGCATTACTGCTTCGCAGAAGGAGGTGACGGCGTCCCATTCCGTCTCGCTCCGGACCATGGCTTGCACCAGGGCCGGACGCGAGAGGTCGCCGCCGCCGATCGCCGCTATATACGACACCCTTCGGTCAAAAGTCCTCCTTCATGCAGGTCTGTAGATGGTGGATTGGAACTCGTACCACGAATGACAGGTGGAGATACGGATAATGTCATCAATAGGTATTTTCCTTATCCCAATTTATTTGTGGTCGTCGCAGTATGTCTACTTTTTCCATACTATTTGCTACTCATTATAACAGTAACCTCTTAACTACGGCAATGTATTCAATAAAGTTATATATTATGCAGTAAACAGGAAGCCAATCTGCCCATATTTCTCGGGATTGTTTTCGGCTAAAGGAATTGGTTTTAAGAAAATCCGCAACATCAATAGACGAAACATGCGTTCGACAACGCCAGCGGACAACAAAGGTTGTATCAATGTTTGAGCAGAACAAAGTTGGTCTGTTTTTATTCCATGTGAGTTACGAATTAAACCTTTTTAGGCGAAAGCTAGATACTTTATTGCATAACAAAACTGCTACACAGCTCTTTTATAATATTTTTTAATCTATGGATACAATGGCGATCGTCTCCATAGTAGCGATATCTTTCAGGTAACCTTAAGAGGGCCCTTCCCGGCCCGCCTTTCTTCAACGCGAGCATGGTCGAAAAGCTTGTTGTTTCATCTAGAGCCACAGCGGTGGTATTCTTTCAACTCCCCTGTCTTACCTAGCCCCGAACCCGCACTACTTGCCTCCCGCGTAACTCATAACGACTAACGCGAGGACATTGAACGAAAATTCCTGAGATAAGCGCGTTCAATAAACAAATTTTTCAGCTTTATAATATTAGTACCTTTAGACATAGTTTAGGAGTCTACCGGATGACTTTTTTATATCACTTTCCAAAAAAATGGGTATAAGTATTAGGTGAACGGAGTAGCTTATGGTATAGGTACCTACCTAGTTTTTTTTTATCTGTTTTCCACAGATTAGAAAAAAATTGATCTATCATCAAAAAACGCAACAAATTTCAAGTACCCAAAACTTTTCATATTAGAACAAATAAAGAAAAAAACCCGACTGCATTATTAGTTATTTTTTACGCAGTCGGGTTTTTTTTTTTTTTTTTTTTTTATTATACACTTTTTAGTTACTAAGGTATACCATTTTAAAATCCTCATGTGAGCCCTTTATCAAAGCCGTTCAGGCTGCAGAGCGTGCCATGCCAAACATTTGATTTTGCCGCCAGAAATCCGCCAATTTGTTTTTTTTATTTTTTTATTTTGATTTGATATACCCAGTGTCACTCTTACAGTAAATACGAATCTAACGACACCTCTCAAGGTAAAATCCATTGAGCCGTTCAGGCTGCAGAGCGTGCCAAACATTTGAATTCGGCGCCAAAAATCCGCCATTATGTTTTTTTTATTTTGATATACCTATAGTCATCCTGTAGATAGAGATTACTATATCGTATGGAAAGAGAACAAATCGTAAACGAGTTTTTGTCGAGTACGAGCAAGGGAAGCAATTACACGAAAGCGTAGATAGATGAGTCATGAGGCGCCCAAACAACTCATCTAAATAGGAATACTTTAACTACTTAAGTAGTTAATACCCTAGTGAAACACTAGCCTCTCTCAATCGAGCTTTCCTTGATTGAGATTGAGAGCTTGCTTCGACAACTCTCAACTTTGAAATATAGAATTCTAGATCGTACATTTCATATCATAAACAAGCAAAAGAACCAAGGTTACCGACGTAGCCCGAAGAATTGCCAAACTTAAGTGGCAGTGGGCAGGGCAAATTGCTCGCAGAACGGGTGGCCGATGGGGCCGAAAAGTTCTGGAGTGGTGACTGCGAACCGGAAGACGTTGCGTTGGAAGGCCTCCCACTAGGTGGACCGATGACCTGGTGAAGGTTGCGGGAATCCGCTGGATGCGAGTCGCACGGGACCGGCCAATGTGGCGATACTTGGGGGAGGCCTATGTCCAGCAGTGGACGTCTTTCGGCTGAAATGATGATGATGATTAAACAAGCATTAGAATAGTATTTGTTGCCGTTTTTAAACAAAAAGGTCGCCATTTATTACTTTTCTTTTCTAACTTGGCAGAAATACAATTGAGTATCGATTATCTATCAATCACCCAGTGCCCGGTGTAGTTTTAGTGTCACGCTGAGTCACGCTGAGTGGTTTTCGTAACAAAATAGACTTTTTAGGGTTCCGTAGCCAAATGTCAAAAAACGGAACCCTTATGGATTCGTCATGTCTGTCTGTCTGTCCGTCCGTATGTCACAGCTTTTTTCCGAAACTATAAGAACTATACTGTTGAAACTTGGTAAGTAGATGTATTCTGTGTGTGAATCACATTAAGATTTTCACACAAAAATAGAAAAAAAAAACAATACATTTTGGGGGTTCCCCATACTTAGAACTAAAACTCAACATTTTTGGGGTGTTGGGTATCTATGGATAGGTCTTCAATAATGATATTGAGGTTTCTAATATCATTTTTTTCTGAACTGAATAGTTTGCGCGAGAGACACTTGCAAAGTGGTAAAATGTGTGCCCCCTGTAACTTCTAAAATAAGAGAATGATAAATCTAAAAAAAATATAATGATGTACATTACCATGTAAACTTCCACCAAAAATTGGTTTGAACCAGATCTAGTAAGTAGTTTTTTTTTTAATACGTCATAAATCGTAAACCGCAATTAACCTTTCATTCAATCAACTCAAATATAAAAATAAACAACGAACTACAAGAACTTTTATGTTAAGTTACTTGCTGCTACGGAACCCTTCATGGGCGAGTCCGACTCGCACTTGGCCGCTTTTTATTTTACGCAGTATTTAAATACTGGTATTCAGCTGCATCCGGTTAGACTCGAAGCCGACCCCAATAAAACTTGGGAAAAGGCTAGGCAGATGATGCAGATGAGAGCTTTTGATTTTATACAATATGTTTGGTCAACGGATCGACACAAAATCCAATGGAATTCTTATTCCAGTTTTCACTTTCTCTTCACGGTAACTAGGAACACCTACTAATATTCTTATTCCGCGAAATATGACCACCAAGTTTTTTGTTTGACGCTGTCTGTGACGCTGTGAACGCAAAAGTTTTGGTGTTGTCTATCCTACTATAATATTATAAATGCGAAAATGTGTGAGGATGGATGGAGATCTATTCATCCACCCACCGATGTTTGTTGCTCTTTCTCTCAAAAACTCCTGAATGGATTTGCATGAAAATTAGTACACAGATAGTTTATAACCTGGATTGACACATAAGATACTTTTTATTCCGGTAGTATAATCTTGTGGGAGAATTACCGAACTTCAAATTGGGCGAAGCCGCGAGCATGAGCTAGTATATAATGTGTGTGTGTGTTCTTCTTCTAGAAAATGATGACTTACATCATTCAAATCTTAAAACTGAGTTAAGGTAGATATGATTTTTTTCTGTGCTGGTAAATGACGTCCCCAATCCTTAAAAAAATTTGTGGTTCTTCGACCAAACACCTTGTATAAAGCTGCGTATTGAGTTCAATATAAGTTCTAATAACTTTCTAGTTGAATCCACACTTCGGCAGAAGGTACTGAAGGTCAGCTGAGTCGTCTGATATAATTTGATGTCTACTCCCTATACACCAAAAGTTTAACTACATGAAAAGAATTTAACAAATGGTCAAATACACGATGATTTGAACAACTTAATACAACAGAGAGTTGAAGATTTATATACTCGTTGCTCGTACATATTAATGCATCGAGCTAAGAGCCCCAGGATGAATGCCCTCCGTCCGAATCAGCAATATAATTATTGCATTCTTATACCTTTTGACTTTATCCCAATGAACAAAGCTAAATCTTACTACAGGTTAGAACGATTGTGTGAGCCTATCTATCTAGCAGACCCCAACAAGATTTATAAACAGGTGATAGCTTTTCATTCCCATTACACTTAGCCGTGTGGTATCCGGCAGAGTAGAATAGAACCAATCCATTACACTCACGGGTGTCGTATAAGGCGACTAATGTCTGAAGCAGAACACCTTGCGCCTCCGTAGACCAGAGAATGGGCAGCAGGCCAGCAGCGTTTTCTGTTAGTCTTTCATCACTGCGATTTCCAATCCGCCTGCCAAGCGTCGAGATTACGGCAAATTCCTCCCATCATGAGAGAGGCTTATGTCCAGCAGTGGACGTTATGGACTGTTGTAGTAGATAGCTTTTCATAAACACATTATTTTGTACTAAAGAAAATAAGTATGATAAGACGCGAAGATTTTTAAGTTTGAAGTTCTAGTCAACAACAGACTAATCGAAAAAGAAATATAGATTAAGTTACTTCTTACCACCAAAAATATCATTGATAGAAAACAAAATAAACTTTGGACTACATTATTTAGAATATTAAGTTTAACCGACGCGACGTGAGTTTTGGATTGCTACATGCATGGCCCACATGGCCACATGCGACGTAAGTATCTATTTAAATAAGGGTAAAGATCACAACAGGAAAGTATCTAATTAGGGATTAGAGCAGTTTGCGTTCTGAAGTGTGCCTAACCCTGTCCGACGTGTACTTTCGCTGCAGTTACCTTTGGGACAACCTAACAACCAACTATGGGAAACATTGTCAACACAAACTTTGGGTACTGGCAAAACAGTTTCGCAGAAAACTTCCACTTATACAAAATTAATTTACAAAACAAGCTGAAAGTTTTATAGACCAAGGGAAATGATTATCGTGATAACGAAGCATTTTGGTACAGAAACCACGTTTTCCACTCGGATCAACTAAACTGACATACAATTTCTTGTTTGCAACATTTGTATAGCTCAGCGTGTAGCGAAATGCTTACGCCCCCAATTTCCTTGATTGACGACATTAATCTTGGCTCCAGTAATGCCATGATAAACATTATGCGGGCAAGCGTAAGCACTTTGATGGTAATTGTGATTTACTGTAAGAGAATTTATTTTAGTTTTATTTCTTTTTATCTGGCTTAATGGATAAAATTTACATTGCACAACGAGCTGCAATATATACTAATTTATTTCTTAAGAAAAACAAAGTTTCTAACAAGTGTGTACTAATTATAACGTGGCTATCCTTAATAACGTTGTTTGAAGATTTAAAATAAAACAAAAACATGGCACTACACGTTTAATATCATTATCTTCTTGTGCTAGTCTCAATTTATATAATTAATATGTTGGGCGTATAAATAAGCTAATTAATCAGGTTCGAACTTCTATCCGATTATGGCCCTAATGAGTAGCGAACAGTTCGGCAAGTTCTATGCTCCACCGATCACTAAACAGTGTGATAGCATTATACCAAAGGGGAAATAATAAAGCTTCCGAAAAACAAATTATCTTTCAACGGCGCTTGGTTAAAATGTATTACCGAAAAATGAATACAAAATAAACTGACAAAAATGTTATTATTAACAAACAAACAGGAACTTATTCAAATTACAATTCTACGAAAAATAATAAAACTAAATTTCCTAAAAAAAACTTTTTTACAAAAAAAATAAAACCGACTTCAAAAAACACAAAAAAGTGAAAAATAACTTAAGCTTCAGAAGTCGGTGACCTTTGTTTGATTCATTTAGTTTTTTTTTGTCACCGACTTCTGAAGCTAAAGTTATTTTTCACTTTTTTGTGTTTTTTGAAGTCGGTTTTATTTTTTTTGTAAAAAAGTTTTTTTATTTTTCCATTTTTAGTTGTAATATCCTATACAAATATTTGCTATGCATTTACATTGTTAAAAATACATGTCATGGTAATAGACTTATCCCCAATAAATGGAACTTGACATACCTAAACTGTCGAAATTTGGGTGTATTGTACACATCTGCGTACACAATAGAGGGGTATTGTTTACACAACATCATGACGTAAGTCATGATGTTGTGTAAACAACAAACATCCAAGCGATTGCAGCTATCACGACCGATTTACCATCTAGTTTTGAAGAGTTCCATTGTATATCTCCGAAGATCAGCATCAGATCTTCACCAAATTTAAATGCGACCATCTCAGGAGTATATTCTTTCAAACAAAAAAAGAATTTTGAGAATCGCTCCACAAATCGAGGAGAAATCGGTGAACATACATGAAATTATACCACACAACTGAAGTAAAAATGTTCATAAAATTAAAACTGCTGAGCCGAACCATGTTAAATTTTTATGGGACCAAATGGCAACTATTCCGCATCAAACTAAAAAAGAATCACGTAAATCGAATCATAAACGGCAGAGTAATCGGTGTACATACATAAAAATAAAAAAAAATAAAAAAAATACCAACCGAATTGAGAACCTCCTCCTTTTGGAAGTCGGTTAAAAATATCAAACTTCCGAAAACTTTCCGAAATAAACACTAAGTTACCGAATACATGTTCTGCTAAAATAATCGATTTCATAAATTATATAACTTAGGATACAAGAGCGAGCAAAACGAGCTCGGGACTTGGGGCACCCCGACTTCGGACAGGTTAGGTTCGAAGGGGTTGGCGGCGCGGGGTCTTGAGAACGAGCAAAGCGAGCGAACTAATACCCCGCCGCCCCCTTCGTGTTAGGTTACTTTAAAACCAGCAGACAGAAATAGGAGCCCCGCATAGCGGGGCTAAGTTGACTACGCCTTATTATCATTTAGTAGCGCCATCAGGATGGAATTTGATATGAATAAATGTGCGGTAATGCATGTAAAGCGCGTATTTATTGGCTCGACTGATTTTGCCTCTGTTGCCACGGAAGGTTTACTGACACAGAACTCGGGCTCGCTTTGGGCGCGAGAGATCTCTTTTCAACGTCTAATTTACACAACAAGAGCGAGATTTATGAACTTAAAAAGTAGTTATTAAGCATATAACCAATATTATTTTGCAATGAAAATAATTGCAATTTATAAATAACTTTAGTCAAAAAAACATTGGGAACCTGCGCGAATATTTCAACGGGCTGTCAATGTTACTGGACTGGGCCCTTAAGTTTTTCACATTTACCTAGGCTTTTAAAATGTCCCTCTTACTTAGTAACTTATATTTCACAGGTGCTGCGAAGGACAAAGGAGGGGACGTTATCAATATCAATGTAAATAAGGAGTTCATTTCCTTTTTCGACTTCTTGGAGCGAGCAGAGAAAATGGCGATCATGATCCGTAAGTCTTATTACGATCCCAGTTAATTTATTTCCAACAACAAACTTCTAACGACAGTTCCAGCAGACTCCAATACTTCTGGCTTTGTCACAAAACTAAGTACCTACTTAGTTAACTTTCGTTTAGTACAGATTTGTATTGTATAATATATCAGGTGGGTGTTCGCAGCTTCACTTGTAAAGCGCGTATTTAGCGTAAGGGCACTTAGTTGGAATTTGGAATTTTACTGAAATGTTTATAGGAATCTTCCATGGTATAATATTGTGTTTGTGTAGGTCACGCAGTCCGCACCAGCGCCTTGTTGCTGGTGGTGGCGGGCAGCGTCACGGCGAGGGTCGCTGGCAAGATGGGTGGCTACTCCAACAAAAAGGGAGGCAAGTATTGATAACATAAATTAAAAATCGTAAGACTTCTCTGTCTCTTCTTTGCATAAGATTTTGTCTCGAGACCCAAAACATGCTTTCTTCTACGATACGGTGGGCTATGGGCTAGCTCGCCGTCCGTCCGTCTCATGACGACAGGCCGTGTCAACGGCGCGTTCGTGTTCCACGCGCGCCTCAAAGAGAGTCAGCAATAGGAAGGGGTCCGCAAGGGCCGATGCCTGCCGGGGTTGTGGGACTGTTCGAAAGAGATAACGTGGCCCCGGAACACAAAGGGCGATGAAGGAACATGGATGGGTTTTAGTCAGTAAAAGTCTGACACTCCCTCCTGCTCCACCCAGAGCGGGAAAAGTCATTTGATGATTTCCCATCCGAAAAAAAAAGAGTTACTTAGTTTCCTAGTTTAGTTCAATGCTGGGTATATACATAGATACATGGGTGTAAGCTGCGTCACAACAAGCTGTCATCCACATACCGTATCCAGTCTGTTCCAGCAGACCATCTGCTTTGTCTTACTCTGCACTTGCCACGCGGTCTCCACTTCAGGATTTGCTTTCTCCATCCACCGCCGGTTCTTCGACAAACACGGCCTAGCTACTGGCCAGTTCAAACAAATCCTGAGTTTACGTCAATAGATCAAGAAGAAGAAATTCAAACTCACGAAATCTCGTGAGGTTGATGTACTAACTAATTAGGTATTTATTCATTCCTCCTGCATGACCCGCCTACTTCCTTGTCCTGAAAGATCATTTAAGATTTTCGTTACTAATATTCACCGCCGCAGCAAAGCGGTAACTTTCAATAATTATTGAGATTGAAATTCTAGGAGCCATTCATATATTGTTCACGCTGCGACTGTGATTGGTATCAGGCGATAGATCTCAAGCGACTGGCTTATTGACGCCAAGCCGACTATTCTAACGTCCACACTCCATTGTCTTGACTCTATCTTAGGTAAAGCAAAGCCCATTGGAATAAAAAACCTAGTTCTAAATCCAGCCGTGCCCGATCAGGCACGGTGCATTGTTATTTTAATTGTGTCTGTAATTGCGGGTATCGAAGGGGATCAAAAAAATATTTTTTCAAAATATTCCAGGTTTTTAATCACGGTATCCGTGTTCTTCAAAAAAAGCGATGAAACAAACACGATGTTTCTTGTTTATAATAAAATCTGAAAAAATAAGATCCATTACTCAAATAAATTATTTTTTGTGTAAAAACTTGTCATGTTGTGACAGCTTTACCATTTTACCTAATTAGGCTAATTAAGTCTGGCGCTGGGAAATTAATACAGACACTACTTACTACTTTAGAATACTTACGTTTTTTTTTAAACGTCTACAAAAATTTTGTGAGCAATAATGCACAAACACGTGTCTGCTTAGCTGCTAAGAATCTATTTTTAAATACTTACCACCACTACGTACAACTTATTGTTCTTCTCTTTATTCATATTGTCTTTGCATGGAATACAGCTCTTAAATCATCGGAAGCCTTTTATATAAATAATTCTGGATATAAACCCCCAACACTGCCTTCAAATTATAATTTAAAAATATTTATTGCCCGCAGGAAAATCGACGAGCGGCATCAACGAGGAGATAATCTGGATTAGCATAAGTATGGCGATCGCTATAGCGGTGCTGATAGCTATCGCTCTCTGTTACATACTGAAGGAGAAGTGTATGAAGCGCAAGGCGTACAGGGAGCAGTCATGACGATATCAGGAGGAGTTCGCGAAGCATGCCCTTGCGGACTCTCTGACTGACCTGGACTTTGAGCTCCCGGCCTATACGCTCTACCCTCAGTACTCACCAGACGGTAAAGAATACTTCTACAACTTTCACCGCTTCTCATACATAAGGAACAGCTTCAAATTACCACCTAAAGACTACCCAACAAAAACTAAAGAAGACATCTATATCAATGCGTGATAATGTGACGACTGTCGAGTGAAAGTGTTTATTGTGTACTTTTAATCTACTGTACCTTATAGTTGAATGTAAATGTGTGTTTAGTAAATATGTAAACAACGAATGATAGTGAAGTGAGAGTTCTGAAACTTGTATATTATGTACCCGGGGGATGTTATTATGTTTCCGTGTTTTCTATTTTTTCAAGTCTCTAAAACATTAAGGTTTTAAAATATTAACATTAAATAATGATTTCAAACAGGTCCACATCTATGGAACTGTTTAGTGCTGGTATGATGCTCTGTGAAATTTGCAGTTACCCAAACTTATTGAAAGTCCACAGGACAACTTGTAAAATTATCACAAAAGCATGATTAGTTTGAAATAGCAATTAATATGATTAAGTAAGGGCACGAGGCACAAAATTAATTTGTACAAATGCTTTTGCTTGAATTGTACTGTGAGAAGTATAAAGTTTTGTTTACACCAAAACTAATGAAACCTTGTTATTCGGATCATACCAGGGCGCCAGTCTCGAATAAATCCAGTTAAAACGATGATGCTTGCGAGAAACGCATCTTGGATGTAGAGACTTGCGTTACTCGCAAGCATCATCATTGCAACTGAATATATTCGTTAGCAATCGAAAGTTAGCGATATTGTCGTTAACTCTGTCGAGACTGCCGGCCCAGTCCGGAGCGCAGATAGGAACTAAGATCTTCTATAGGATGGAGGCCTTTTTACGAGTACCTAACTGACGTATTCAGCGCGTTTAATTTTCATGTAGGTACCTATTTCTCCGATATCATTGGGCTGATTTACGTGATTGTTCTTATTTGGTTGACATACACAGATGAAAATAAATTAGAAGAAAGCCTGCACGATGGGATCATATTACACATTTTATTAACTGCGCTTGAATAGTTTCTGAGTAAGCTTCTATATACGTCTACGTACGTTTTTCGTCCATTAGTCCAGACAAAATAGACGTTTCCGCTAATTTTTTTTCTTAATGCAATTTGGAATATCTATATTCTCTGGACTATAATTATGTGGATGATCATACGTACAATATTAGTAACACGATAAGAATTTGTGTGGTATTCCAAAATCAAAACCTTTTTTTTTGGAATGCGATTTATGCAAAAAAAAGGTATTGCAATGATCATTAGAAAAAAAGTATTTCAATGGTCTAAAACATGCAAGAATAAAAAAAAATCTATTTCTGAGTTGCTAGAAAAAAAAACTGCTTCTGCTGTGTTGTTTTTCTGATCTAGATAATACTTAAAATGATGTTCTGATCAATACAGGAATTTTATAATGAAAATAATTAAATTGTATTATATATTATACCTAATTAGTTTTAGATATCTATTAAATAAATATAAGGTCAAACTAAATGTACCAAATTAAGTATAATGGAAATGTAAATGTATAAAATGATGTGATTTAACATGGAATGTACGAGTTATTAAAACGATGTAAAAATGAAGATAAATAATTTCAGGCACGCTGCAAAGAAAATCGTCTGTCTGAGATGAGATAAATGTGAGATTAGTTTGATCACGACAAAAAACACCAATTGTGCTGTGTTCTACTTACTAAGGCGATTCCTTTGTAGGTGAACCATTTTAAAACTTGTAAAAATAACAGATGTACATACAACTATAATGACGCTAACAATGTAAAATGATAACTGTATACATCATCACTGATATGACATGAATTTCAGATTCTGTTTATCTGAAGCTTTTATAAATTAAACGATTCGTTAGTTCATTGACCAAACGTAACTTTTATCCGATACTTCCACTGGTTTTTAGAAAATTAAAAATAAATGAGATGTGGATATCTGTGATCGTTTATTTATTTACTGGTAAATTGACCTCGGATTTAACCTTCAAAAATTGAGAGTTTCAGTTTCTGTGGATACATATAAAGGGTGTAAAACACCTCTTAACGAAGCCGAAAGGCACTTGTTCTCCTCGTCATTGTGATCATTTTTTTGTTCTACACCATACCTTGGAACCTTCTAGTTACGGAGATATTATTATTGGGGGTCTAAGTTCCAACTTTTTGACAAGTTTTTTTTTAAATACAAGTTTTTAATGTAAGATTTTTACTTTATACACCTCCACGACCCCCGCACTATTCAATCCATCCATCAGCTGCTCAATGTTTTGAGTGCTTTACATCGAGTTCTACCACAAAACATGTTTCACCCCAAAAAAAAAAGTCGTTTCCCAGCAATAACTTTTGCGTAAAGTTACTTAGTTTGATGTACAGAATGCTTGGTTGACGGCGTCGTGATGGTCAAAATCATTTTTCAAAACTCCCCCCTTCAGCCCTCCCCCTATCGTATCTCGGAAACTAGGACACGTAGCGGATTTTTGATTTTTACTATGTTTTATTATTGAGGGGCGTTGTAATGTGTATACCCACCCCTTCCTCCTCTCCCCAACCTCACCTAAAATTGAAAGGGCTGTAACTTCGTAACATAGCCTTTGGGTGTTTGAACAAATATTATAGTAGGCATCGAAACTTGTCCGGTGGTGGTAGGTCCTGAGTGGAGCGAAGGGGGGAGGTGGCGAGCGAAGCGAGCCGACGCCCTCCGTAGCGTAACGAAGGTTGAGTGGGTGAAGCGTAACTCTGGGGCGACGACAAGCAAACTTGAGGGTTATGTTTTTTTAAACAAATAAAGAAATCTTATCTTATCTTATCTTATCTTAAATGGGAAAAGGTCTGAGTTTTTAAATATGTTTTTTTTACTTTATTTATTTTTACTTTTTTTTTTATTTATTAGTTTTAGAATGTTTTAGGGGTTCTTAGGGGTTTTCAAAATATTTAAAAGATTTTATAAAATTTACAAAATCTTTTAAAGACTCTAATGGATTTTCCAATTCGTTTAAGGATTCTTATGATTCTCAAAATTTATAAGGGTAAGGAATACTTCTCAAGAACACGACGACACGCGAGCTGCGCGCGGCTCGCGCACAACGCAAATACTTGTTCAAATATATATTACTAGCTATAGACGGGACAAGACGAAGAAACTGACATTCCAATAACTAGCTACACGTTAGTAGCAAATCGATCAGTCTAGTGCGATACGTCCGCATGACAGGTCGCATTCATGTGACATAACGAGTGGACCTAAATTTAGTTAATTACACGACTGCCCCAAAAAAGTAATGTATGTATGTATGTATATTTGTGAGTTTCTTTATTCCACCATAACTTCTAAACGCCTAAACCGATTTCGGTGTGCGTGGTAACGTTAGAATCCTTGTGACCCCGGGTAACATAGGCTAGTGAAAAATTAAATAATTTTTAAAATACTGCTATAAAATCTAAATATCTTAAATATATAAAAGATGAAACTGACTGACTGACATATCAACACACAACCCAAACCACCGGGTCTACAGATTCCAAATTTGGCAAGTAGAGTAGGTTCCTTATGTGGTTTAGGGGTGCACTAAAAAAGGATTTTTCAAAACTCACGTGTGAAACGGGGCTCAAAGTTTGTATGGGGAAACAAGATTAGTTACGACTATTTTATTCGTAACTTCACAGGAGTACTCCTACTGATAAATGAGTAGAAACGGATTTCAGGTTTTTTCAGAATTCAACCCATATTATGGAGAAATGGGGTGACAAAGTCTGAAAATCAACTCATAGCCTAAACCACTGGGTCTAGAGATTCTAAATTTAGCACACGTAGGTTTCTTATGAGGTCTAAGGGTGCACTAAGAAAGGATTTCTCAGAATTTACCCCTAAGGGAGTGAAACGGGGGTTGCGGGACTGTTCGAAAAAGATACCGTGGCCCCGGAACACAAAGGGCGATGAAGGAACATAGATGGGTTTTAGTCAGTAAAAGTCTGACACTCCCTCCTGCTCCGCCCAGAGCGGGAGGAGTTATTTGATGATTTCCTATCCGAAAAAAAATAAAAAATAAGGGAGTGAAACGGGAGTCGAAAGTTTGTCCATACAAACTTTCGACTCCCATGGAAACAAGATTAGTTAGACTGTTTTATTCGAAACTTCACGGGATTACTCCTATCGTTACAAGAGTAAACATTTGTGTTTCACGTTTTTTCAGAAATCAACCCCTAAAGGGGGAAATGGGGTGACAAAGTCTGAAAATCAACATGTTACTCTGTTTCATCCACCAAGTTTCTGAACGCACCTTTTCGACGTTTGACAGATGTCGTTTCAGTTGTCTGTGCGATGACGTTTGCTTGTCAGTGCCATATTGGTTTGGAAAAAACTTGCTTCCGTGGTCTTGTATTTTGGATGCACGCGGCTGTCGTGTAATTATTGATTGAAACTTTGAGTTAATGGTAACCCGATACAATCTTGATCGGTGTTTGATATTTTGTTGATAATTGAGTGAAAATTGAGAAATCTCGCCATTTTGGGTCGTGACCGCGAGTGATTTGTAGGTTATGTAGCCGGCCTTTGTGTTTTTTTGAACGCCGATAAATTCCTAAATTCAGTGCTGGACTATTGTACATCCCCGATTGGGTTAGCAAACCGGGATAAAATTCAGTTGGACATTGGTGAAAAGTGCCACGTGTGGGATCTGAAGGTTTGATCCGGAAGTCGACGGTACGCGCTGTGGGCGTCCTTTGGAACCGTCGAATCTTACATAACTTCACATACACCACACAAACCACATTTATACTTACACCCCACCCAGATAAGACGTGACCAGGGACTACGCCACATCTCCGGTTCCAACGTGATGGGTTAGTTATATCTAATAGTTGAATAGTTGTTTTCACTTGTCGATTGGACAAGTATTATTTTGATTAGGGCTCCGCGTAATCGCGGACATCGTGAGTCTGCTGGTGCAGTCTCACACATCTGGTAGCAGAGCGTGGTTTAATTGTTAAATTCACCACTTATTGTCGAGTTAAAAGTATTGAGAAGTCTGATTTGTTGCCGTCAGCCTGACTCAAATTAAACATAGATTGTTTGACATAATATATTATGATATGTAGTGTCCCTTGTGGCTTGTACTTTAATTTGTTATTGTATAAACAAGGTATTGCTTGTACAGGGTCGGATTTGAACTTGTAATAATTCAAACTAAGTTTTATTATTTGGTTTAAATTGTAGTTGGGTCCGAGAAAATTGTTCCTGTTGATTATTTAATTGAATTTGATTTGTTTATTTGATATTTGTCCCAATGGCTTCATTGAAAGCTGTAAACCAAGCCATTGGTGGATTGACCTCACAGCTAAGATGGTTTGCCTCTGCTGCTGCAACCGCTGAGCGTCTGGACCTGGAAGAGGCCACGCTTGCCCGGTATGAGCAGTTGAATCCGAGATTGAGTGCGGTTGACACTTTGTTTGCTCGCTTCAATGAATTGATCTTGGACTTGGACCTGGAAACATTGGGTCAAGCAGCCCGTGATAAGGTTGTTGCGGATTATGACCAGATGTTGAACCTGAGTGACATAATAAGTATGCGCGCCAGGGAAATTTTGAAGAGTCGGGACCCTGCCCAGGTCAAAACAGAGACCTCTGTTGTTGCAGGCCCTAGACTTTTGGGTAGACTGCCTACCCTGGAGCTGCCACATTTTGACGGTCACTTGGACCATTGGTTAAGCTTCAGGAACCTGTTTGACAGTTTAGTTGATTCGCGCTCTGACCTCCGACCGGCCCAGAAGTTGGCTTATTTGTTGTCAGCCCTAGGAGGTGAGGCTCGAGCCTTGGTGCAGCACTTGCCGGTGACCGACTCGGCCTATCCCACCGCTCTGGAACTTCTATCCCGACGATACCAGAACAAACGTTGCCTGGCTGATGCCCATATTGACCAGATCTTGGGGTTGCCGGCCATCACAAGAATGTCAGCGTTGCGTGCTGACCTATTGAATCCGTTGCTTGCAGCAACCAACGCCTTGAAACGATTGGAGTTGCCGGTGGACTATTGGTCCTATCTTTTGGTGCACCTAGTGTTGCAGCGGCTTCCGTCAGACTTGAGGTCCCGTTTTGAGCAGAAGTATGGTGGGGATAGTGCCACCCATCTTCCCCCCTTTGAAGACCTCGTCAAATTTTTGGAGGATGAGTGTCGTTTCCTCGACAATGCTCGTGGTGCCACGGGGTCAAGCCAACCGCCCTCTCGGCCGAGGGCCCAGGGACGGACTAGGACTGTCGGGCCTGGTGATAGCTGCCCTGCCCACCGTTTTGGTGGCACCCAGAGTAATCTTGCTTGCGGCTATTGTAAGGCCACGGGACATGGCGTACCAACTTGCGCGGCCTTCTTGGAGTTGCACGTGAGTGCCCGCCGCCGAGTTGCCAATGCACGCCGTCTGTGCTTTTCTTGTCTGGGGAATCATTTTCATCGGGATTGCCCCAACCCCCGCCCTTGTTCAATTTGTAGGGGCTCACATCTGGAAGTTTTGTGCGCCAACGCGAACCGCTCTGACAGACCAGCCTCTGATGGGGGTTCGCGCAGGGGGGGGTATGATGGAGATGAGCACCGGGCTTCTCGCTCGCCGGATCAGAATCGAGGAGGGGCCTGCAACTTTGACCGCCGTACTCCACCCCCCGCGCCAGTTGATTGGGAGCCGCGCGACCGCCGATTGACCTCCCCTCGTGAAGGCGAGTATGCAGCTGCTGGTAGGCGACGTTGGCCAGACCAGCACCGCCTTCCCTCCCCTCCGTTGGCGGAACGTCCCCGTTTGGAGACGCGCCCCCCGCCACTCAGGCGTCAAGTGGGATATGCCCCTCCAGCGATGGCGCGTGGCTCGGGACATCGCGCGGATGAGGAGTTTTACTACTATCCTCATCGGGATAGACCCCAGCCTGGATGCGGCGATCGGTCGCCGCCCAGGCATTGCTAGGAAATTGGCGCCTGTCCCGCTAACGTACCTCCCCAGATCGACACGGTTTTGTTGCCAACGGCATCGGTCAGGGTCTGGGGACCCACGGGGGACTCTGTTGTGGTCCGTGCCATTTTGGACACGGAGCCCAGGGTTGCCTTTTGTCGTCTTGGTTAGCGGGTCGGGTGAGCCTGGATGTCCGTGCCTTTTCAGGCACGATTAATGGAATAGGCGAAACACCTATCCCGACTGTTGAGGGACAAACCTTATTTGGGCTCACTCCTGTGAGTTGTTAAGTTTTTTCCTTCGGCTATTGTTCTGACGAGTATTTTGGGCTGTCATCCCCAACGTCAGCTGTCGCCTGATATTGTCCGGTTGACGTCAGGCCTGGATTTGGCTGACCGCCGGTTTGATTCCCCTAATACAACTCATTTGATATTGGGTTCCGATGTACTGGGGAGAATATTGTTGGGTAATATGAAAGTCTTGCAGCCGAACGGTTTGGTGGCTGTCTCGACCATCTTTGGCTTTGCGGTGATGGGCCCAGTGTTGAAGGCTGCCCCTCCACCTGAGCCTGATTTTGCGTTGGCGTGTGGCTCCGCTCTCTCTGACGCTGTTCAGAGGTTTTGGGAGGTTGTGGAGCCACTGCAAGTGGCCCGCTTGAACCCGGAACATGAGGAGTGCGAGGTGTTCTATCAGAACAACACAGGTCGACTCCGTTCCGGTCGGCTCGTAACACGGTTGCCTTTTGTTGCAGTTCGACCACCTCTCGGCGAGTCCAGACCTCAGGCCGAGAAGAGATTGTTGGCGATGGAGCGCCGTATGGCCAGGGATCCGGTGCTGCGGCAGAAATATTTAGATTTCATGCGTGAGTACGCAGACTTGGGACACATGTCGTTGTCAAATTTGGATTGGCGCTCAGTTGAGCATTACTTTCTGCCGCATCACGCGGTCCTCAAGGCCTCCACCGGTAAGCTGCGCACAGTGTTTGATGGGTCTGCGCGGACTTCCTCTGGTGTCTCTTTGAATGATTGCTTGCACTCCGGCCCCAAATTGTTGAGGGACCTTTGTGATGTCATCACGTCTTTTCGTCGTCATCAAGTAGTCTTTGTGGCTGACATCAAAATGATGTTCCGACAAACGGTCATTCACCGGGATGACAGACGTTATCAGTTGATCCTGTGGCGAGAGAATCCCCGGGACCCCATGGTTGTTTATGAGCTCAACACGAATACGTACGGCCTTCGATCGAGCCCTTTTGTTGCTATTCGTTCGCTTTGGGAGCTCGCGGACCGAGAACGCTTGAGGTTCCCTCGGGCGTCCGCCATCTTGAAAACGGACTTGTATGTTGATAACGTCTGCACTGGGGCTTCCACGGTAGAGGAAGCTATCCTGTTGCGTGACGAGTTGGTTCAAATTTTGGATTCCGCTGGCTATGAGTTGCGTAAGTGGGTGTCCAACTCGCCAGCACTGTTGGAAGATGTGGAAGAGGATCATAAGCAGGATCCTCATTTGTTTGAAAATGCTGACAACCCTGCTATGTTGGCCGTTCTCGGCGTTCAGTACCGACCAGTCCAAGACACCTTTACGTATGATGTCGATTTGGAGTCACCACACACTTGGACTAAACGACTGGTATTGTCTACTGTCGCGAGAACCTTTGACCCGAATGGTTGGATATGCCCGGTATTGTTTTGGGCGAAATGTTTTCTCCAGCGCCTTTGGACCGCGGAACTTGGTTGGGACGAGCCACTTCAGGAAACCCTTTTGGAAGATTGGCTCCAATTTGTATCCGCACTTCCTGCGGTCAACGAGGTCGCGTTACCACGCGCTATCCTCCCCCCTGGGAACTATACTGCTACCCTTCATGGGTTTTGTGACGCATCTTCGCACGGTTATGCAGCTGTTGTTTATCTGCGCACCGTCAGCGCGACAGGCCAGGTGAAGTTGTCACTGATCATGGCCAAGAGCAAGGTGGCCCCCCTCCGGACGGCATTGACCATCCCTAAGCTAGAGTTGTCAGGGGCGGCGCTTCTTGTGCGTCTCTTGAATCACGTTGCTCAAACTTTAAGTGGATCTGTGAACATTCGGAATTCTTACGCCTGGACGGACAGTCAAATTGTTTTGTGCTGGTTGAAGACGTCCGTCCACTCCTTGGAGGTCTTTGTTGCGAACCGAGTGTCACAGATACAAAATTCCGAAACGCCTTTGATTTGGAGGCACGTGCCTGGAGACTTGAACCCCGGCGACGTAGCCTCACGTGGGTGCATGGCCCCCCGCCTGATTGTGCACCCCCTTTGGTGGGGACCGGATTGGCTGACTCGCCCCGAGGATGATTGGCCTCGAACGCCAATTTTGATGTCGGATCCTTTGCCCGGGCTTAAGGTGCTCGCTGTTGGGACGAAGGACCCTCCGTTTGATCCTGATATTTTGTTGAATCGATACAGCTCCCTCGACAAATTGTTGAACGTTACCTCGTGGATCAGGCGTTTTGGTCACAATGCTAGGAATCCAGGGGACAAGCGCCTGTCACCGGTTCTCTCTCCTCAAGAGCGACAGGAGTCACTCCTCCTGTGGGTTCGCTCTGTGCAGGCCGTACACTTTGAGAAGGAGATCGAGACCTTGAAGTCCGGTAGAGTTAAGTTGTCGGGAGCCGTTAGTAAGTTGAACCCCTTTTTGGATGAAACGGGTCTTTTGCGTGTTGGAGGACGGTTGAGGCACTCTAGCCTTCCTTATGGGGTCCGTCACCCCATTTTGTTGCCCAAGGCGGGCCATTTGATTAAATTGTTGGTGACTGATCGTCACATTAAGAACTCGCACGCCAGTTGCAATGCGCTGTTGGCCATTCTGCAGCGAGAGTTTTGGATTTTGTCGGCTCGTCGTACCATTCGTAGCATCGTCTTCCGTTGCATACCGTGCTATCGGACTAAGGCCCCAACGATGCAGCCCCAGATGGGAGACTTGCCTGCTGATCGTGTCAATGAGGCGAGGCCCTTTGCAGGCGTAGGAACGGACTTTGCTGGTCCCTTTTCGATAAAGACGTCTACCCTTCGCAATAGTAAAATTGTCAAGGCTTATTTGTGCGTATTTGTCTGCCTGTCAACTAAGGCAGTGCACTTGGAGCTGGTATCCTCCCTCTCGACGGAGGCCTTTGTGGCAACTTTGGATAGATTTACGTCTCGCCGTGGGTTACCTTCTCTGATCAGGTCTGATTGCGGTACCAACTACAAGGGTACAAGTAACTATTTGAAAGAAGTGTATGACTTTCTTAATGAGAGCCAGGTTGACATTGGTAACAAATTGGCCCGTCGGGGGGTCACTTGGTTGTTTGACCCGCCAGCCTGCCTCCATTGGGGGGGTATTTTTGGGGACTCTGGCGGAGATTGTTGGGAGACACCGTTCTCACCTTTGAGGAATTAGCTACGGTATTTTGTCGCATTGAAGCGGTACTAAATTCGCGTCCATTGTGCCCGCTCTCTTCGGACCCTAACGATTTGGAGGCTCTAACCCCGGGCCATTTCTTGATTGGACAGCCACTTGTCGCTCTGCCTGAGTACCCTTTTGTTGATGTGAGCCAAAATCGGCTATCGCGGTTTCAGTTGGTGCAACAGCTCACTCAGAGCTTTTGGAAGCGTTGGAGCTTAGAGTATCTGCACATCCTCCAGCAGCGCGTCAAGTGGACTGATAAAACTCATCCGCCCAAGATAGGAGACCTCGTCCTTATTAAGGATGCCAACCTTAAGCCTCTGTATTGGCGCCGGGGGCGCATTCTCAATTTGGTGGCTGGCACCGACGGGGTACCTCGTTTTGCTGAGGTTTTAGTGGATGGATCGGTTATGAGGAGAGCGGTCGCAACCTTGTCAAGACTGCCAATTGATTAGCGGACGAGACGGCCCGTCCGGGGGGGGGTAGATGTTTCATCCACCAAGTTTCTGAACGCACCTTTTCGACGTTTGACAGATGTCGTTTCAGTTGTCTGTGCGATGACGTTTGCTTGTCAGTGCCATATTGGTTTGGAAAAAACTTGCTTCCGTGGTCTTGTATTTTGGATGCACGCGGCTGTCGTGTAATTATTGATTGAAACTTTGAGTTAATGGTAATCCGATACAATCTTGATCGGTGTTTGATATTTTGTTGATAATTGAGTGAAAATTGAGAAATCTCGCCATTTTGGGTCGTGACCGCGAGTGATTTGTAGGTTATGTAGCCGGCCTTTGTGTTTTTTTGAACGCCGATAAATTCCTAAATTCAGTGCTGGACTATTGTACATCCCCGATTGGGTTAGCAAACCGGGATAAAATTCAGTTGGACATTGGTGAAAAGTGCCACGTGTGGGATCTGAAGGTTTGATCCGGAAGTCGACGGTACGCGCTGTGGGCGTCCTTTGGAACCGTCGAATCTTACATAACTTCACATACACCACACAAACCACATTTATACTTACACCCCACCCAGATAAGACGTGACCAGGGACTACGCCACATCTCCGGTTCCAACGTGATGGGTAAGTTATATCTAATAGTTGAATAGTTGTTTTTACTTGTCGATTGGACAAGTATTATTTTGATTAGGGCTCCGCGTAATCGCGGACATCGTGAGTCTGCTGGTGCAGTCTCACACATACTCAATACTCAATTCTTCATTCCACAATGTAGGCTTAGGTGGTAAACATTTATTCCTGTACACCCCCCAGGCACAGCAAAAGTAAGATAATGTGGGGAGGTCTTATCATTTAAGTGTACGTATATCTTATAATCTAACTTATTCTAAAAAAAAATTTCGTTTGTATGGTGTATCGGGTCGGGTGTATTACAAAAACAACGATTTTAAGATTGAATGTGGCGGACCTGAAATACCATCATCCTCTGTGTGGGTGCGATGGGGTTGAAATGTCTAAAAATCAATATGGGTGTCGATTCCGGGATTATCAAAGGCGCTGATTACGAATATGGCATTTATTTTGAGATCCAGAAGATGGCGGATTCGACTTATATACAGGGTTACTGTTGATGTATTGTAATGATTGTAATAACAATGATGATGATTGTGATAATGATGATGATGATGATTGTAATTACGATGATAATGATTTTCCTTCGAGCCGGATATGAACCAGCGACCTATGGATTATTGAACCACTAACAAAAGAAGAAGAACAAAAGAAATGCTGCGCTGACGTGGAAGGCGGCCGTCAGGTGGAAAATTTATGCTACGGGTTCAACATTCAACGAGTCATACAACATCATACAACATTTCTATGAAGAATCTCATCATCAGAAGAATCTCGTAAACATCGACTTATTCGGAGTTGGGAGCTGAAGGCAAAGAGAACTACACCTACAACGAAGGTCACTCGTGAGTCCTGAGGGTAGCGTTACTGTAAGTTCGTTCCAATTTGTCCATTTATTGCCCCGTAAATCTTCTAAAATTCTGCCACAAATCCTTTATTTTGTGAGCCTTAAATCATAGTCACAAATCCTTTATTTTGTGATTCTTGCATTTATTCCCATTAAAACAGTCATTAATCCTTCATTTAGTGCTGTTAAATTGATTATTAAATACACAAAACCTTAACTTTGTGATTCATTTCGTACGTTAAAGATATGTTATTTCCATAACAAGGCCTATACTTATTACATTGCGCAACAAATATCCCAACCAATACTTAAAAAGCATATTATGCATTCATTCGTAATGTAACTTCATTCCATTTCAGAGGTTCCAGATATTCCATGTTCCTTTTGGTGTGTATATGGACTGTGTCATAACGCGTATTTAACTATTATTATCTCGTATGTTCTAGTGTAACGGGACCGGGCTGCATCGGCAAGCTGCGTGATTGCTGCTTTTGCGCTCCACCCGCTGCTTGGTTTATTGCACATTTTACGCGTACCCCTCATTCGCTCCATTTATGCTGATTTAAGTAATCGTTCCATTTTAAACATATCCTTCTACCTGCTTCAGCATGGCAGATAAAACTTTAATTAAAAAGCGTGCATCATACAAAGCTAAGCTTACGCTATTTGAAAATTATTTGCAAACCGTCGAGAGTTGTGACAGTTTGAGTAAATTACAAATAAATGAATTGAACATCCGTTTATCTAAAATCGAAGAAATTTATACCGATTATGACTCGATTCAATGTGAAATAGAAAATTCCATGGAAATTCCAGATGAGCAGTACAAAGAACGTGAGGCCTTCGAGACCAAGTACTTCAGGATGATGGCGCGCGCTCGTCATCTGCTGGCTCCAGCAGCTGACCAAGCGGGCATCGACTGCTCCGGGACAGGTTCTTGTTGCACTGCGCTCGAAGGTGGGACAAAACTTGCACTTCCTACTATCCATTTGCCTAGTTTTTCGGGTCAGTATCATGACTGGCTGGAATTCCGTGACACATTTAGTAGTCTCATACACTTAGACAAGTCGATACCCAATATTAATAAATTTCATTATTTACGTGCCGCATTGAAAGACAGCGCCGCTGTAATAATTCAGTCATTAGATTTCTCGAGTGATAATTACGAAGTAGCTTGGGAACTTCTTTACGATCGCTATAACAATGAAAGGTCATTAGTAATCAATCACATTCAATCCATTCTTAACTTGGAACAATTAGCGAAGGAATCATCTAAGTCTTTACGTAACTTAATCGATACAGTCAATAGGAACCTCAGAGCTCTCAAAAAACTTAAGCTCCCTACTGAGCACTGGGATGCATTACTAATTCAAATAATTTCAAACAAGCTTGATACAGACACGAGCAAAAAGTGGGAATCCTATCGTAATAAGTTGAAAGAGTTGCCTACACTCAAAATGTTTAATGATTTTCTAAAAGATCGTGCTGATTTCTTGGAAACAATGGAGAATGCTCATAAAAAGCGTAGGTCAAGTGACACTACACATGTTCGTCAAAAAACATTTGTGGCCAACTCATCTTCTCCCCCAGCTCGCAAATACGTTTGTCCATATTGCAAAGGCAATCATGCGCTTTATGTTTGTCAAAAGTTCAAATCATTACCCTTAGAAACCAGACTTGACAAAGTTAAGATACTTAAATTGTGCTTAAATTGTTTACGTCAGGGTCATGCTGACGATGTATGCAAGTTAGGGCCATGTCGCTCGTGCGGCACACGGCGCAACAGCTTATTACACGAGCATAAAATTCGTGCGCCGTCTGAACCTGTACCTTCAACAAGTAACGTCATGTTACACACTTTGCCACAGCCTGACGTTCAAGGACAACTTCCTAGTCCTTCTCAAGATATTGCTTTGTCAACTATTCAAAACAATTGTGTTCTACTGTCCACGGCCTTAGTCCATGTGACAGACAACAATGGTAAATGCCATAAAATACGTGCTATACTTGACAGTGGAAGTACCTCAAGTTTTATAACTGAAAGCCTATTTGCTAAACTTAACTTACCTACTTCTATCACTTCGACTGTTGTTGAAGGGTTAAATTCTCAAATATCATGCTTATCAAAGCGTTGTAACGTACTTATATCGTCATTATATAACAATTATAGCGAGAGCGTCTCCTGTTATGTCGTTCCTCGTATCACTCAGTTATTACCAACTACAAAAGTTGACCATACAACATTAAATATACCGCTGCACCTTACGTTGGCGGACCCTAATTTCCACATACCTGCTCCAGTCGATATGCTTCTTGGAGCTGATATATTTTGGACATTACTTGGTTCTCAAAATATATCGTTGGGTAAAAATAAACCAACATTAAGTAAATCTAAACTGGGTTTCTTAATATCAGGCCCAGTGCCAATACAACGTACTAAAATGATTAATACAGTCCACTGCAATCATCTTACTCTACAAAATAATGACGATCAATTACATGATAAATTATCTAAATTTTTTGAATTAGAAACGGTCATTACACGTAAATAAATATCTAAGGAAGAGCTCGAATGTGAACAAAGCTTTATACATAATACCACTCGGTTGCCTGATGGGCGATTTGAAGTGACGATTCCATTAAAGGATTCGCCTGATAAGCTGGGCGATTCTTACGAACAAGCTTTGTCCAGATTCTTGTCTTTGGAACGTAGATTCAAACGTGAACCACATTTCAAAGTGCAGTATTGCAATTTCATTAAAGAATACATTTCGTTAAATCATATGTCATTAAATGAAAATCCTAAAAATGATAGTCACACTTATATTTTACCACACCACGGTGTTTTACGTGACTCAAGCTTATCGACAAAATTACGTGTCGTATTCGACGCTTCTGCAGTGACGACCTCTGGTGTTTCATTCAATCAAATTCAAATGGTAGGTGCAACAGTTCAAGATGACCTTATCAGTATCTTAATTAGAATGCGCCAGCATAGGTTTCTCGTCACTGCAGATGTTGAAAAAATGTACAGGATGGTGAATGTTAAACCATCACAGCAAATGCTTCAGCAAATCTTATGGCGATTCGAACCTCATGAACAGTTAAGGCAGTACAAACTGCACACGGTCACGTACGGAACCGCGTCGGCTCCTTATCTCGCGACAAGGTGTTTGACACAGCTTGGTAACGAATGTCCTGACCAAAGAGTCTCGGAAGTCATCTTACATGACTTCTACGTCGACGATTTGATTACAGGCGCCGCTACTGAATCGGAACTCGTAGACACATGTAAGGGTGTGATTGCACAGTTAGAAAGTAGTAAATTTCATTTACGTAAATTCCATTCAAATAATGCTCACGTTGTTACTGAAATCGTCGGTGAAATCAGTAGCGATGAATAGCTTAACTTATGTAATAATGAATATTCTAAAACCTTGGGACTACTTTGGTCATCTAAAGAAGATAATTTATTATTTTCAGTTAATCTTGATGAACATAAAATCCTTACTAAACGTACGATGTTATCGCTTATGTCACAAATATTTGATCCATTAGGTCTAATAAGCCCATGTCTACATCTAGCAAAAGTTATCTTACAAAAGCTATGGTCTTCAAAGATAACGTGGGATGAATCCGTGTCATCAGATATTGAAAACATGTGGTCTACATTTATAACGTCCCTCAGAAATATAAATAATATTCGAATTCCAAGATATATTCTCTGCGATTGTCCTTCATTAATCGAACTGCATGTATTTAGTGATGCTAGTACACAAGCTTACGCCGCATGTGTATATATAAAAAGTGTCAATAACGATAATTGTGTATCTGTGCATTTAGTGACAGCAAAGGGCAGAGTGGCTCCCTTGAAGCCCATGACCGTCCCTCGGCTGGAGCTGTGTGCAGCTCTCCTCGCCGTTCGCCTTGCAGATAAAGTAAAATCATCACTAGGATTAAATATAAACAAATGTACTTACTGGTGTGACTCCACAATTGTCCTTAGTTGGATACATTCATCTAAAGCACACCTGCTTAAACCGTTCGTGTTTAACAGAGTCAGTGAAATATCTGAGAAAACTGAATCATGCAGATGGCGCTATGTGCCCACTAAAAGTAACCCAGCTGATATTGGGTCACGTGGGACAGATGCCAAACAGTTACAAAATAATAACTTATGGTGGTCAGGTCCACAATTTCTTCTACATGACGAACAGTCATGGCCTAAACAACCGTCACACCTACAAGAGCCTGAATTACCAGAATTCAAGGTCAAATGTCATCTAACTGCTGACTGTACGGATTATGTTACTTATTACTCTGACTTCATAAAGAGATTCTCTAATTTTGGTAAATTACAACGTGTGATTGTACACGTGCATCGGTTCATTCACAATTGTTTACATCCACAAAACAAACGCAATGGCTTCATAAAAATCCATGAATTAAATTCATCTTTAAACTCATTATGCAGATTTGTACAACTTGAAGCTTTCAGTTTAGAATATAACTTATTAAAAAATAATAAACAATTGTCAGTTAAAAATAAATTACTTAAACTTAACCCATTTTATAACGTAAATGACGCATTATTACGAGTAGGTGGTCGACTTAAAAATTCACTTTATGACTTTGACACGAAACACCCTATTCTGCTTGATTCACGGCATCATTTTGCCACATTAATATTTAGGCATTATCATATGATTTTATTGCATGCACCACCGCAATTATTACTTTTTACACTTCGTCACAAATTCTGGTTTATCAATGGTCGAAACCTTGCCAGACAGACTGTTAAAAATTGCATTAAATGCTGTCGTTTTGCAGGAAAAGGCATTCAACCCATCATGGGGAAACTTCCTTCCAGTCGCTCGCATACGGACTATGTGTTTGCCAACATGGCGGTCGACTACGCCGGTCCTGTCATGATACTGAACCGAAAAGGCAGAGGAAGCAGACTAATAAAGTCATATCTCTGTATATTTGTTTGTCTGGCCATTAAAGCAGTTCATATAGAACTTGTCACCGATCTGAGCAGTACTACATTCTTAGCTGCATTAGACCGATTCATTGCCCGCAGAGGACGACCGCAAACCATTTACTCTGATAATGGTACCTGTTTTGTCGGTGCATGCAACGAGTTGGCTAGATTTTTAAAGTCATATTCCGACGAAATTAGCTCTCAAGCATCTAATTCTCATATTAACTTCAAATTTTCACCAGCATACAGTCCACATTTTAATGGATTAGTTGAGGGTTCCGTAAAATCTGTAAAATATCATTTAAAGAGGGTTTTAGGTTTAGCTAACTTAACATATGAAGAAATGAATACAGTTCTTGTACAGATCGAGGGGATTTTGAATTCTCGGCCTCTTACTCCGTTGTCGTCGGATCCTTCTGATCTCATAGCGCTCACCCCATCACATTTTTTAATCGGACGAACGCTAACAGCTTTACCTTCTCCTCAGGACACTGAACCTTCGTCAATACCTACTCTCTCACGGTATATGAGAATCCAGCAATTAAAAGCCCATTTTTGGAAACGTTATTACATAGAATATATTACAGAGCTTCAAACACGACAAAAATGGCGCAAACAAGGAAAACAACTCCAACTCGGAGAAATGGTGCTGGTGAAAGATGATCGGCTGCCACCCACCCGATGGATGTTAGGGCGTGTGATGCGCCTGTATCCCGGCTCCGACGGCGTGACCCGTGTGGCTGACGTGCTCACCAATTCGGGCACTCTTCGACGAGCATTCAACCGACTGTCCCCACTGCCAGTCACGGACCAGAACTGCGTTCCTGGGGCGGCAACATGTTGACGCCTTGCATGTGTGCATTCATCAACGGCTCACGCACACACGCGTACACCGATAAAACCTATTCAACTGACCTACAATACTGGCCAGTAGGAGTGTGACTCCGTAATAATAATTTAAAAATTCTGACACTCGCATTCAGATGTTGGTATCCGCCACACGTACTACGCATTGATTTCATAATTTTTTATTCATTAAACCAATTGTTGGAATTTAAATTTTGCATTATTATCCACCCCGCCTTAACCACGTGAAGCTCGGTACGGCGTCTTCAATGATGATTGTGATAATTATGATTGTGATGATGATGATTGTGATAATGTTGATAATATTGTGATAATGACGATGATGATTGTGATAACGATGATGATTATTGTGATAACGATGATGATAATGGTGTTGATGATGATTGTGATAATGTTGATGATGATTGTGATAATGGTGATAATATTGTGAGAACGAATGTGATTGTGATAATGATGATAATGATGATGATGATTGTGATTACGATGATAATGATTGTGGTTACTGTTGTAACATCACTATTTAGTATCTAATTAGTGTGCACACAACTAGATATTATCTATGCTTCCGGTTTCTACCTGGCACTCTAGCTAGATGGACTGTTATGTCTGATCCCGTCTATGAAACTACTATTCAACTGTCTTTGAATTATAATGTGTACCTCGTGTTAATAAACCAAGTCTATTCATCGGTATCATTCTTTCCAACAAACATAACAATTACGATGATAATGATTGTGATAACGATGATAGTGATTATGATGGTGATAGTGATAGTGGTAGTGATTGTGATAGTTAAAGTGATTGTGATTGTGATGGTAATAGTGATTGTGATAGTGATTGTGATATTTTCAGTGATAATGATGGTGAATGTGATGGTGATTGTGATTCTGATAATTATATTGTGATGATTATGAAATTTGGCACGTAGATAGTTTATAACCCGGATTTACATGTAAGATACTATTTATCTTTTTTATTATGATCCCGTGGGACAGTTACCGAACTTCACGCGGACGAAGCCGCGGGCAACAGCTAGTAATTTATATAATTAATATTAAACACTTTGGGTATTAAATTAAAGGGCTCATCATGAGGATTTTAAAATCATGACCATATTTTAATTAAAAAAAGTGTTATTTATTTATCTACTCAAGATACGCGCGGCTGATTATGTAGGTAGGTTTGTGAACTTTAAAGTGATAAATGTACACCAAAATAAAGAAAATGCGAAATTCTCCATCTTATTATAATCGTAACAAAAAATGAAAAATAAAAATAAAAAATATAAAAAATTAAAAAAAACCCGGCTGCGTAAGTTAACTAGGGCTTTAAATAAAAACTGAAGAGAAAAATACAAGTTCAATAATAAATTCTAATACGGAACATATTGACTGCAACAGTCGAGATTTCGAGACCCATTAACTAATCTATACTAATATTATAAAGAGGTAACATTTGTTTGTAAGTTTGTATGTAGGGGGTAATCTCCGGAAGTAATGAAACGATTTCAAAAATTCTTTAACCATTAGAAAGCTACATTCACCCTGAGTAACATAGGCTATATTTTATCCCCGTACTTCCACGGGAACGGGAACTACGCGGGTGAAACCGCGGGACGTCCGCTAGTCTAGACTAAAATCATTACGTCCAGTGTGAGGGATTTATTTAATTAAAATATACTATGACTGAAATATAACTTTTATTTGACACGACTCTCATTTGTACCTAACTAAGGTAATTTTATCAACGACAATGCAGTGCCTATTGGTACTGATGGCCAGTACTCACACTCCTCTTCACGGCATCGTCGCGTCGTGGTAATCAGGAGTTCAGGACACTTACGCACGCGCACCGCAATTTCAACAACCGCGGGCCGGCTAGAGCTTTGGTTAAGATATCTGCCTCCATATCTTCGCTTTGCAGATACTTGACCTGTATCATTCCGTCCGTTATGCAACTTCATATAAAATGCATTTTTAAGTTAATGTGCTTAGACTTGGGAGTGACCATTGTGTTCTGACTTAATTTGAGGGTAGCTTGGTTGTCGTTTAATATGACTATGCTTTCATAGTTGGCCCCAAGATCTTTGAATAGATTTTTCAAGTGAATGGTCTCTTTTGCAGCTTCAGTCAAGGCAACATATTCCGCTTCAGCAGTCGATAACGCCACAGTCTTTTCTTTCTTCGACATCCAGCTTATAGCCGTTCCAGCATATTTATAACAACAGCCCGAAAAAGACTTTCGGTCGAGTTTGCATGCGCCCATATCTGCGTCAGCCATGCCATGTAATTTTTGGCCAGTTTTTTTGAACATAAGACCAACACTTTTTGTTCCCTTTAAATATCGCAGCACTCTTTTTGTACATTTAAAATGCTCTTCTCCGTAACAATCATTGAACTGAGAGAGACAGCTAATAGCAAACATTATATCGGGCCGAGATGCCACTGCCAGATACATGAGTGTGCCAATCAAATTTTTGTAGGGTAGATCGTTCCTTTCATCTCTTCCTCCTTTTTCTAGTTTGAGACCTGGTTCTATGGGTGTAGACGTGGACTTGCAATCTTCCATTTTGAATTTTTTAAGAGTGCCTTCTATGAACTTCTCCTGGTTCAGTTTGATTAAATCTCTCTTATAAATAACGTCTATCCCTATAAGCCGCTTAGGTGTTCCTAAGTCTTTTAACTCAAATTTCGTATTTAACAGGTCTTTTATTTCTTGGAGCTTTTTAGGACACGAATTTATAGGCAATTAATAAATCGTCGACATAGATAATTGTTATGACTTTAACTCCTCTTTTCTCTAGTAAGTATAGACATGGGTCAGCTTCTGAAGCTTTGAAACCTATGTTCTTTAACTCTGTGTCGAGTTTCTTGGCATTGCCTCCCTGCCTGTGAGTCCGTATAAAGCTTTTATTAAAGGTTTCCCTTTTGGAATGTTTTTTAAGTCATTTAGCATACTCTTTGTTTTGTGGCACAAAGTTAAATTTTCTTGTTTGCTTTCATCAACCATGATTTCAGTCAGATAATCTACTAAATAGTCAGGATATTTCATTAATATATTTTCTTCTAGTTCGCCATTCAGGTACGCCGTTGTAACGTCCATCTGGTTCAACTTCAAACCTTCTTGCATGGCTCTTCCAACAACAGATCTTATCGAACTTGGTTTAGCTACAGGAGCGTATGTTTCGTTGTAGTCAACGCCTGGTCGCTGAATGAAACAGTATCACAAAGAAAGCCCGACTTGTAGCACGGAAGTACTATGGTTAATAAGGTAGTTTGCGGTTGCTACCGCTTCTGCCCAGAGCTTTTTAGGTGCATTGGCCTCGATTAACAGACATCTGGCTTTATCTAGCAAGGATCTATTCTTCCTATCGCTTATCTCATTTTGTTGAAAAAAAAAAAATGAAAAATATTTATTATTTAAACAAAATGCTTCATATACAATGAATTGTGTTTGGAGCCTCCTTTTAGGCAAACAATGCCTGTATTAGGAGACTCCGCTCCTCCATATCTTAGATATGTTACATATTTACAGCATATTGTTATTATTTAATCTAACATCATTAAGTATGTATCAAGTAGCATGGTGTGCTTTAATTAGGTGTGGCGCGTGTGTGAGATGTAGTGTGGTTTGATGTGATCAGATGTGATGTGCAGTGTGGTGTGTGATGCGGTGTGGAGTGGTGTGTGGTGTGGTATGGTGTAGTGTGGTGTGGTGAGGTGTGTTGAGTACTGTAGTGTGTGGAGTAGAATGAGGTGTGTATCGTTATGGTGAGTGATTATTAATACCCATGGTAAACCAGAAGAGCTTCCGTATCCTCATAACTAAGATACTTAATCCAGTTTGTTATCATTTTTTTACAGTCGTGATTGTTTTTATTGTGTACATATATGTTTTTAAATTGTCTGCTACTAATTTGGTTTTACATTGGGGAACAACTGCAATAATATCCTTTCTCCTTTTGTGTTTCTTATTCATCTGATAAGGGAGGGTTGTATGTTTTTTTAGAATCGTTTGGGTTATGTACAGTTTTCTGACTGAGAGTAAATTGCTGATTTCGTATAGGTTTTTAGTAGAATATCTTTTATTTTTAAAATACATAACCTTTATAAGTGCTCGTTGTGCACGTTCCACATCCATAAATCTAGTTTTAGCTGCGGCACCCCAAACGGGGATACAATATAGAAGGACAGACTGTGCTAAAGCAAAATAGATTTCGTTAAGGAGGTTTCTAGGTCGCTTATCACTCCTCAACATTTTAGTCGGGGCCACGTGTCTTAGTGTTTTGAAGATCCAAGTAAGCTTTCTAACCCTGGCAGTCACCTGCTCAAGATGAGGGTACCAAGACAGAAACTGGTCAAGCATCACGCCCAAGTATTTCGTCTTAGAGACTCTATTTAGGCATGAACAGTTACAGCCTATCCTATTTATATCTCCGCATGTGTGTACCATCAAATTTAGGTCTTCATAGGGCTGTGTCCGGTTACTAACACTAAAACATAAGTATTTAGTCTTGGTAGTGTTTAATGTTAGTAAATTGTTTTTCAGCCATTCAGCTACGTGTGCAATCCCTACCTCTGCACTCAGCTTAACATCTTGCCAAGAATTACCAGCAAATACAATAGCAGTATCATCGGCGTAAGCAAATACCCTGGCGTTAGTTAATTTAATATTGCACAAATCATTAATGTATATTAAAAACAGGGTAGGACCCAAGTGTGGTACCCGTATGTTGTGTACCCGTACCCTGTGGTACGCCGTATGTTACTTCTACTTCGTTGCTGGTGTATTGTCCTATTTTTACTTTTTGCTTTCTGTTAGAGAGGTAATCCTTGAGCAGGCTAAGTGCAGTACCTCTTATTCCGGCTTTTTGTAATTTGTTCACTAGGATAAGGACAGAGACGGTGTCAAAAGCTTTTTTGAGGTCTAAGAAAATGGATAGGCACTTGTTTCCCTTGTCAAGATGCTCTTATATGAGAAGTTAATGCAGTTACAGCATCTTCGGTACTTACAGCTTGTCTGAAGCCAAATTGTGAGGGAGACAGTAAGTTGAATTTGTTTAGAAATTTAGTGAGTCTAGAATTAATAATCTTTTCGAGACCTTTTGATATGGCTGGTAAGACCGAAATAGGTCTATAATTATTGACATCGTCTCTGTCCCCCCCCCCCCCCCTTGTGTACTGGGGTTATAATAGACTGCTTTAGGGGAGCTGGGAAGACGCCTTGCTGGAGACAAAGATTTGTTAGGTGGGTTATCACAGGAACGACTTCCTTTCTTACAAACTTTAAGAATTTTGTTGAAATGTTATCCCAGCCCGAGGCACTGTCAGATTTTAAATTTGTTAATATTCCGTTCACTTCAGTTTCGTCAGTATCAATAAGTACGAAACTGTTTAGCGGAGATGTATCTGGGTGAACAGGGATATGGACATTATCTAAAGCTGGGTGAATTTGACAGGCTAGTTGTTTTCCAATGTTGGCGAAGTAATCATTAATATAATTTATCGAGTCAAGAGAGGTAGGTTTTATATTTAACAATTCTAAGTTTTGACTTTTAATTTTATTAGAATAAGTGATATTTTTATGTTTTTCCATAGTATTTTATTTTTAGTTACAGATTTTGCAAGTAAGTCTCGTTCATATTTCCTCTTTAATTTTTTTATTAGATTATTGCAGTAATTCCTGTATCTAGTGTAAGTTATTTTTAGTATTTCATTGTAGGGGTCATTGCGACTCTGTTTTTGTAGATGATTTCGGTTCTTAATGCAGCGTAGTATACCCATAGTGATCCATGGTTTGTTGATCCGTTTACTATTCGGAATTTTTTTCGTGATCGTGTTATCATTTATAACAGAAGTTAGGGTGGGTATTTATAAAGCTAATAATTAATAAGTCTGGGTCATCACAAAATAATAGATCAGATAATTTCTTCTCCTGTAGATCTTTCAGAGCTTGCTCGTAATTAAGTGTAGTCGTAGTTTTGTTTGCCGTATAAATATTTAATAATTTTGCTAGAGATAGGAATGTGGTGTGATTGTCAGTTATAGTTGAGTGTAAGACAGCGATAGATGCAGAGAACTTCTTTTTGTTTATATTTAACATGAAGTGGTCAAGGCAATTTTGTTCCCTGGTGGCAAGTGTGTGTCCAGGCAGTATACCGAAATGAGATAGCATATTTAGGAAACTAACTCTATTCTTGCGATCTTGGGATGATTCAGTCTCTTTAACTATAATGTTGATGTTTATATCCCCAGCTATAATGGTGTTTTTATGTGACGATTTCATGCAAAAAAAAAATTGTTGAGGAGTGTAAACTGTGGTCAATCTCCTTTAACTGCTATGCGATTTGAGAAAGTCATCGAACTCCTTGTTGCGGCATTCTCAGCCATTGTCCGTCTGCAGGTTCTTTATTTTCTTAATATGGAACGACTCAACTTCATTTTTGTATTCTTTGAAAACGTTGAATACGTCACTCTTTCTTTTAATGAAATAGATGTGACAATAGCGACTAGCGACTTTTGAATGTGATACACACTAGCAGGATCACATTCAAAAGGTCCACAAACGTCGCTATGGATTATTTCCAGGTTATCGGTTGTGTATAAATCATCATGTCTTACGAACGGTAACCTGGACAGTTTGCCTTTAATGCAGGTCTCACATGTTTCCATGTCTTCGTTATTTAAATATAAACCATACATAAGGTTATCTTTAGCCATTTTCTTTAAATCTTTTTCGTTAATGTGGCCAAGTTTGCGATGCCATTCCATAATGTTATTGTCCTTTTTAGGGTTCCGTAGTCAACTAGGAACCCTTATAGTTTCGCCATGTCTGTCCGTCCGTCCGTCTGTTCGTCCTCGCTTAATCTCTTTGACCGTTAGCACTAGAAAGCTGAAATTTGGTACCAATATGTATATCAATCACGCCGACAAAGTGGTAAAATAAAAATTGCAAAAAAATGTTTTATTAGGGTAGCCCCCCTATATGTAAAGTGGGAAGTGATTTTTTTTTTAATTTCAACCCTAACGTGTGATATATTGTTGGAAAGGTATTTAAAAATGAATACGGGTTTTCTAAAATCATTTTTTGATAATGTCAATAATTTCGGAAATAATTGCTCCAAAAGTAAAAAACAATGTGTCCCCCCCCCTCTAACTTTTGAACCATAAGTTTAGAAAATATGAAAAAAATCTGAAAAGTAGAACTTTATAAGGACTTTCTAGGAAAATCATTTTGATCTTGATGGAAACAACAGTTTTTGTACAAAAAAGACAAAAAGTTGTACAAAATAATTTTTGGACTAAGTTTGTAGTATATTCATATATGCAAGCATTTTTACATAATGGATACCCACCTTTAAACTCATAAGTGGGAACACTTATTGTGACGGACGGGAAACTACGGAACCCTACACTGAGCGTGGCCCGACACGCTCTTGGCCGGTTTTTGGTGTGTAGTTTGCAGTCGCTTTACGTCCAGATTCAAAGTACATAGTTGAGTCCATCTATTTTTCGAGCTGTCAATTGTTTCGCCAGTTTTTTCTACGACGTAGGCTTTCTGTTTTTCAAAAACTACCGTATTACCCCTGTCCGTTATCTTGGCGACGGATAAAAGGTTTACTGAAATGTCAGGAACATAAAGGGTGTCATTAAAATTGTAGCCATGTTTATCAGTACTGATTGTAACTCTTCCTTTGCCTTGAATTGTACTGGTATATTTTTCTGACGCCAATTTTAGGGTGCCATTTTCAGGGATCATGGTAGAAAACCATAGATTTGTCACCGCACATGTGTGATGAGCAGCCGCTATCTAGACACCAGACATTTTTTCTCAGCGTCTGAATTTACGGTGCTCAGACAAACGTTAAAATTGTATTTTCTTCTGTCCTCTTTTTCATTTGTATTTTTCTTTTTGCCCCAACATGTCTCGATAGTGTAGCCTTTCTTTTTACAACTCTTGCAGTACAATCTTTTTCTAATTTTCTTGATTTGGTATGCTTCAGAGCTTTCAGGCTGATCATTACCACTCCTTGCTTGGTATTCCTCCAGAATCTTTATTTTTAGATCTTCAGGATTAGGCAGGGTGTCTCGAGATTCGATAGCTGTTCTAAAGTTTTCAACTGTTGTAGGCAAACTGTAGAGAAGCATTATGCTAAGCAGTTCTGGAGGTACTTTTATATCCATATCTGCGAGTTTGTCCATGATGTCATCATGTTATGTGGTCATGTATATCTTCTCCTGTGGTCATTCGCTTTAGAACCAACTGTTTTAATAATTTGGCTTTTCTTGCTTGCTCGTGGCTTTTCTTGCTTGGCTGTGCTTTGATAAGTAGCTTTTAATTTTTCCCATACAGCTCTAGATGTCGCGCAGACTTTAATTTGTTTTAATTCAGACGGCGACAATAAAAGTAGGATTTCAGCTCTTGCCTTCAAGTCCTGTCACATCAGATCTCACTAAAAACGTACAAAATAAAGCTCTAAAGATAGCCGGACCTCAACCCGACAAATACACGTATTTTTAAGTTTTTTTTTTATATTTTGGAACTAATACCGATAAATCCTATAAAAATTCTTGAAAAAAAATCCTGTTCAGACCACATACCGACAAATTTTAATGTATTATTTTTTTATATTTTATACGGACTGCACGGTGAAATTAAAAAACTAGATGAAGACTGGAAAACAATGGACATAAAATCGTTTGAAGAATACTGCAAGAAAGTCGAAGAATTGAGAGACATAAAGAGGATAGTGTTAAGAAACAATTAGTTTAAAAAAAAAACCTTAAAATTACCTTAGTTACCAATTTTGTAACTAAGGTAATTTTATTAACGACAATGCAGTGCCTATTGGTACTGATGGCCAGTACTCACAATATGGGTCCCGACTGTTGCAATCAATATATTCCGTATTAGAATTTATGATTATACTTGTTTTTTTCTTTTCAGTTTTTATTTAAAACCCTAGTTATTTTTTTTTTTTGTTAGTATTCTTTATTTACCCAGCATTTGGGAATTTTGGATATAAAGAATATTTTCTAATAACGTTCTAGAATATTTAAATAAATTGCAATAAACGGCCTCTGTTGCTCAGTAGCTGTACCACTCCTTGTCTGCTGAGAGTTGTTCGTTTATAGATTTTTCCTATCGATATTTTTTCACGTTATGTCGTAAATAATAAATACCGAAAACGTAATTTTACTGTTCTGGTAATGATGTTATGTCGTTCAAGTGTCAATATGGGAATAAATGTTATTAGTTCGCGTATATTTCTTTATAATAACTTTTTCTTTCTTTTTTTTTAAGGGGCTTGTTTAATTTGCAGATGTCGCCCCTGTAATACAAATTACAAAATCCAACAAATATTTCAAACTAGCTGACGTCCCGCGGTTTCACCCGCGTAGTCCCCGTTCCCTTGGGAGTATGGAAATAAAATATAGCCTATAGCATTCACGAATAATGTAGCTTTCTACCAGTGAAACAATTTTTAAAATTGGTTTATTACTTCCGGAGATTACCCCCTACATACAAACTTACAAACATACAAACTTACAAACAAATGTTACCTCTTTATAATATTAGTATAGATATAGATAACAATCACACCTTAGATTTACTTAGGCTATTCTATTTTTAATGCCCATTTGAGTGAGCCTGTACAGCAATTCGGCCTCCCTCGACAAAGGGAAGGACAAAATGCTGTTACACCAGCCCACATCTGAGGGAATCTAATTAATTTTTAATTTTATAAAATTTCTAAGGACTATAGCTATCAAAGTTATTAGATAATAGTCGCTCAGCGATAGGTACATGCTCAGCGATGCTCGCTGGCGGTTAAAATTCACGCCAACAGACCCAGCAGTCATTTCTAACTAGAATACCGATCTGACTGCACATATTATGAATTCGAACAATTACTATAACTACCGGAGTATTATATTATCTGTGCTACCGGTATCATTGTTGTCGGGAAGGAAACAAGTGCCTAGCAGATGCAGTGTTGTGCAGGACTAGCCGTTCCGAGCGAGTGGTGCGAGTAATCGCCCGACGCACTCGCACACTCCCTTATAGCCCGGCTACAAAACTATCGGAACTACATACTCGCTTCTCACTACTCACCAACGCGTTTCTAGTTTCCAGCTCTACTCGCTTCTCGCTCATCGCTGGCGGTGGGACAACTGCCTAATTTCCCATGTAATAGAGAGCAAACCTATTGCCATCAACCGGGCACAAATCCAGACTCCGTGACTGATACTGAGAAGTTCCTGATGGAAAAACCCAATAACACTTTGCCCGACCTGGTAATCGAACCCATCATCCTCAGCAGTCGCGTTTGCGGCCACTAGTCCAACGAGGCAGTCTCAATAAACCAACCAACAAAAAATTTATTAATCTTACCAAGCGTTTTCGATAAAATTTATCGATAATTTGATGCCATCCTAAACTGTGCCACCCCTATCATAGGAGGTTACTCAATCTAACGTGTAATAGCTGAATTATTTTCAAAAAAAAATTAATTTTCGTGTTTTTTCTATTCAACGCTAGGAAGCGCTACTGAAGTACAACATCCAAAGACATTCAAATAAATTACTAGCTTTAACGACATCAAAAACATTCAATTATGTCTTTTTAAATCTCTTTGGACGACATCAAAATTTTTATATGACATTTAGGGCCATGTTCACCGAAAAGATAACAGTCTGATTATCTAAAAACAGCTGCTTAAAACAGTTTAAAACACATTTTCCTGTTCATCAAAGTAAATCAACCGATTAACACGCTAATCAACTGTTTTCTCTATCCGGGAGAGGTTGTTTAAAGTCCCGGTTGGTAGTTAATCGGTGTATTTTGACGTTTGTAAATTGCAAATGTAACAAATTTTACATCCAGATATTATTGTGAGAATTTTACATGCCGTTTGCTTTGAATTATATTTTGGAAGAGGAAGACGTTTTGGACGATTTTGAAACCGTTGAAAGACTTTTGCGAACTCCTCGTTTATATTCCACCAGACGACACTACTTCACACTAAACTAGTGACAATTCATTTTCGTCATGCGTAAAATTAGCAACGCGCTTCTTATCCATTGTATTTAATTTAAAGACTATTACAAACGAAAATAAACAAAACTTCAAACAACAGATAGTTTGATAGTTAAAGAACTGTCATCTCAGGTATAATCTTGTATTAAGCCTCCTCTACATTATACAATATCAACGTTATCCTTATGTAAAGTAGGTTCGATTTATTTTCAACGCTTGAAGCTGACTTTTGAAGTGCAGAGCGAAAAAAGCTATAAGCGTTCATTTCGTGGCCCTCGGGTTAGTCCCAACGTCCGCTGTCTTTTTAAATTTCTTTGGTCTGAGTTTACACGGCGAGACGTAATTTGACGGCTTCACTTTACTGTTCGCAGAGTTCCATCTTTAGTCTTTACCTTTTTATTTGGTCTGGAAACCACCTTACGCAGATCTGACGATCAAATGGTTTAGTATCACCAGTCACAGTTGTAGCCGTGTGGTATCCGGCAGAGTAGAACAGAACCAACCCATTACACTGACGGGTGTCGTATAAGGCGACTAATGTCTGTGGCAGAACACCTTGCGCCTCCGTAGACCAGAGAATGGGCAGCAGCGTTTTCTGTTAGTCTTTCATCACTGCGATCTCCAATCCGCCTGCCATGCGTGGAGATTACGGCAAATCCTCCCATCATGGGAGAGGATTATGTCCAGCAGTGGACGTTATGGGCTGTTGTAGTAGTCACAGTTGGTGACATGATGCGTCATTATTATTTCTGTCGTCTGTTTTACGGTGAAATATCGTGACAAGCGGCCTTATTGGTATTTCTTATTACTCACCGATGCCAAGATTACTTACTATTGTACCTCCTTGTCTAATAAACGTTCAAAAATGATGATGTGAATCTGACATTTGTTGTTTTATGGCATTAGGACTTTGACTTTACGCTTTAAGATTTATCAGTGTCTGATTTTATGAGAGAAAATAAAATTGTTTTAAGTTTATCGAGTTTTGTTTAAGGCAAAATGATATTCAAATTAGTATTCATTACTTTAAAGAAGATATACAAGGTAATATATACGCATTATTTACTTTGTATTGTCAATATCCTGAATCCATATTAGGTCAGGATCAAAGAGATATTTAAGACTTTGATTATATAATGTCTAGATGGAGCGTCGCCCTACTATTAAAACATAAAAATCGAGCCAACAATTTCAAGCCTGTGTGCGTGCAGGCGGTGTTTTACACTGTCCTTTTATGTCTCTGTGTGCGTGAATAATGATACCAGCTAGTACAATTCTACCATAAGTCACATATAAAAAAAAAATACTAATTAAATAAGTTTTAGGTGTATGTATGTAGTAGGTATTACTCATTTTTAGTAGTGTCTTTTTATTAAGTATGTAGTTAGTTTCTTCAATAAATAAAAAACACTATTTAAATTTAAATAGAGTTGTGTATGTGAATGTTGTATTAAATCAGCTAAGTTAATTTAATAAGTATTACAATTGTGCCGATTCCCTTGTTCACAAGTTTAACTAAAATTAGACTATTTCTATCTTTTTCTCTCTAATATAACAAGAAAGGGACAGACATAAATAAGATCTGTCAATTTTAGTTGAACTAAAACTTCCATACAATTATAGTTGACATGTCAGAATGTTTTGATTAAAAACACGGAAAAGTTCAAGGCAAAACTAATTTGACATCTCGGTGTCACCTCCTTGTCTTTTGCTGTACCTATGTCAATAAGATATGGCAATTCTCTAATTTTAGTCCAATTTGTGAACAAGAAGTCGGTATCAAGTAAATTATTTACTTAGCTAATATAATAACAATTTTTACTTGGCATCGACTTCAAAATCATATAAAGAAAGACTTATGATACAAATTGATAACCATAAACTAACTAATAAACCCACAAAAAATGACGTTAAGTTGGGAGAATGAAAAAGAAAAGCTGTCAACCAAGCATTATCTACTTTGTTGGTTAAATGTTGGTTGCTCTTGCCTTTTTTTATTTCGATGAACGTTTTTATGGATAAAGGATAAACTTTCCAATAATGGATAGAAGTTCATATTTTTTTTGTAGATAGTACACATAAATATAAAGCTTTTTACAAATTAGCAATAATCGGACGCCGACGGTTTACGAGATTTAGTTCTGGCTAGACACTTAAATCGTTACTTTAACCTAGGATGTTGTAATTTTTATTGTAGGTTTCTACTAATATAAAAAAACGATTTGTGAAATTTCAACCGTCGGAAATGAATAGTTTCGCAGATATTAATTGCAGAATTATTGATATAATTGTATTAAAAAAGATGACATTTCATACCATAGACTATTTTGGTCCACACCAAATACTAGGCATAGAGTATAACGGTACCTACGTGTGGAATTCTGAAAAACTATTTACCGAATTTTGATATTCCGTTAAGTACTTCAAATAACCTACTAAAATTGTCTTACAAGACAGTCTTACTAGCTGGCATGAGAAGCGTAGGCCGAAGGCCGGCTGAGCAACGACGACATTTTTGACAGAAAGTGGGTGTGTAATGTAAAATACGAGCGTAGCGAGCGCGCGTCATGAAGTCCCAGCAGTCCAAAAAGTCGTGCTAGCTGGCATGAGGAGCGTAGGCCGAAGGTCGGCGGAGCAACGACAACATTTGTGACAGAAATTGGGTGTGTAATGGAAAATGCCACCCCCGTACCCCCACCCCTTAAATCGTTGGTCACTAAATAATGGAAAGTTTAACCCTCATCGCAAAAATAATGAAAAATTTGGCCCCCCCGCCCTCCCTGCCACACAATTCCCAACATGTAGGTAAAAAAAACTGAAAAAAAAAAAACAGAAAAGCAGGAAATGCGTCCATTTGATCGCTTATTCATCGTCTGCATCTACTGACTCTACTCGACTCATCTACTGTTTGACTACGTTCACTTCTCTTGGGCAATTCACCAGCTCACAGGTTCTGTTCTCGATAAGTGAGTCGTACTCATACTTCATCGCATCCAACCACAGGTCCTTATCTCCGCGGTCCATTGCATCCTGTACCGGCAAAGGACCGTGCACGCTGAGAAAATTATATTCAAAATCTTTCCTTTGAGGGTATCGAGGCCCCTCTACAGCAGGTTCAGCTTTTCGTTCTTCGCTTCTCTCAGAACCCGAGATGGAATCCATTGAATCATGGAACTCCTCGGATTCGGCTACGTTTTCGGGTGTGGTGGACCCGGTTGCTGGAGCTGGTACGCTCTGGCTTGGAACTTCCTCCTCAATTTCCATAGCCCCGGTAGTCCCTCCTGTAGTGGGGACTACGAAAATTTCTTCAGGAACATCCGCCACCGGTATCTTAGTTGGCAATTTGTTTGGAGGTCTGAGAAAATCCATAATATCCTTAGACTGATTTGGTAACTTCTCATCAAACACGGCATCCCGGGCAACAATAATCCGCCTTGGATTATTCTTAACATCAGCAAACCTAAATCCCTTTTGATCCTCACTATAGCCAAGAAATATAAGTTCTCGTGTCTTGGGATCAAACTTTTTGAGGCTTCCGTCCAATGATATTTAATTAAACAGATATGTTATGAGCGCGCAATCGTGAAGTCTCGAAAACGTGTCAATTGGCCTGTTTTTCCTTTATTCTGCGTCACTGCGTGTATGTGAGCTGGCTCTCCCCCACGGCACACTTTTTTTGTGGTTTTGTAGGTGTATAACATATCTGTTTGTTAGAATATCATTGCTTCCGTCCTTAAGGTTGAACTGCGCAACATATTTTCCATACAAATTTCGGGGGGCTATTACTCCACTGTTAGACATGGTACATCTAAAGTTAAACATGATATAGTTTTGTCTCATTATTAATTGTGTCTGTGCGGAAACAGAATAGAATAAAATAGAATAGAATAATAGAATAGAATAAAAAGCCATTCAAAAGTTACGAGCTACCAAAGATTCATTTTTATTGCCAATTTTAACGTAACTTTGGGCGTAAATTAGTAATAAAAGAAGTGTCAAATTTCCAAAACAAAGTCGGTACCGACACAGCACAATTATTATTATCGAAGAATTCAATAATTTTTATTTGATAATGATTTATGCGGTGGTTTTTTCATAAAATTCGATTTCCCAAAAGCCTTTTCATATTTTTTTACGCGCGCCTTTTACTATGAATTTTCGTGCATCTCACTGAATAATGTTTCCCCCGGTGCGGTGCGGGAGGGGGACACGCGATATTGACATGTCCTTCGTTTGATAGAAGAACAAGACCTATATTTCTGACCTTTTCATTTCATGCATGACGTCAGTGACGTGTCATTTGTTTTTCGCTGAAGTTGAAGGGCCTGTGCATTTTTATTGCACTCCTATAATGTGTGCGTTTCGATGGCGCGACCACGGCATTCTTTTTATTTTAAACTATGGCAAGATTTTGTAAAAAAAAAAAAAAAAATATTAAATTCATTAATTAATTAAATTCATTAATTTCAATTTTAAATTTCACATTCAGAACATTTTGAAGGTGATAAGCGATTTGTATAAAAAATAATTTATAAAAAAAATATAAAAAATCCTAGGTTTATATTTCAGGAGCATACGTACGGTACGTATGCTCCTGAAATATAAACCTAGGATTTTTTATATTTTTTTTACAAATTCAATCTGTTATTTACCTAAATTTCAGGTCTCTGCAACGATTAGTTTTTAAGATTTCCGTGGCCGCGCGGTTCTCCGCGTTTCGATGGCGTGGCCACGTTCAAACCCTTATAACTTTTTAACCATAACTTTGACAAATTTAAGGTTTTGGGAAATTTGAACCACGTACATACATATTTTTACAAAATCATGGCATAGTTATTTAAAAAAAAAAACGCCATGGTCGCGCCAGCGAAACGCACACCCTATAATATGGTGTAGCGACCTACTTATTTAGAAACTTTATATACATAAAACCTTCACGATATAATTTTTACTTTTCTTCTGATCTGTCACTTCTCTGTCTTGTGTTGACTAAATTTATATAGAATTATGAACATTTTTAATTTAATTTAGTTAGTGTACAACAACCACTAAATTGGTGACTCCGACGTGATACGCCCTGAAAAGGAAATTCTAAACTTTATCAGGCCAAGGAAATCCACAGTACCACGATGACAATATAAAGCAGTCGTCTGCCGACCAACGTCCAGACTCTGCTGGCTTCACAGCCATTTATTTCTCTCGAGGGATTAGCAGACCTGGCGGAAAGCGTCCAGGACATCGTGACCCAAGGCCAACAATAACAAACAATATAGTTATCTAATATTATTGTTGCCACTAATCTCGCGAATTGTGTAGTGACGATGACGTTATAAGTTGAGAGTAAAATTTAAAAAAAAAAAGTTTATTTTATTCTTTTTAGCGCATTTAAATAAAAGGTCAGACGAAAGTATTATATAACTTCGTTTTTGTTCGGAACGGTTCGGAACGCTGAGTGTGTGCGTACGAACTAGACGCGCGTGAAGACTAGCGTCTAACTGCTCATCACTGATACTATCTCTGTCGGGCACGATGCCAAGTGAGACAGCGTGCTTTTTGGCCACGCCCACGAATGAGTTCGAGCCCGTGTGATGTGTCACCTTAAGAGTCCTATTACATTTTTTTCGCAAATTTTTGATTTTTACTTCCTGGATCAAATTATTTCGATCGGCGTACACGAGTCGATAATAATAGCGATCTCCGGACGAGTTTCGATTGTTATCGACGAAAATTAGAGACGACTGACATGAGACTGAGGTGCGAGCTGAATTGACGCAGAATTTTAGTACTTTAATTTGATTTATTGTAATTTTGTCTTATTATATTGACAAGCGAAAACTAATGAAACGTTTTCATTGTAGATCGAAGTTTTAAATCATATTAATTTATTTGATAAAATTGAGTTTATTTGGAATAAAATGGACACTGAATCAAGACATTTATGGCTTAAATTACGCTTTCTTTTCGATTTTTTCCGTGAAAACTCAAGGAATTCTAAGAAATTTTAGAACCTCAATAAACAAGTAAAACATTCAACTTATTTTTTAGTAACTTTAGCTTTTATAAGAATTGAATGTAACAATGTGAATTTGAGCGTCAAAGTTCCATCACCGACGGTTTTTCTTGCAAACTGAGTTCGTAAAATATTTATAGTAAATTACACGAAAAGAAAAATGAAAATGTGTAACTCCAACTTACAAGAAAGAGAATAGCACTATCGTTATCCATAAGCAAATAATTTAAATATCTTACTGCTGCTGAAAATTACTGCGTCAAAAATCATGAATTTGCGTAAAAATGTAATAGGACTCTTAATAAGAACCTGTGCATTTGAACTAAACACTTTTAAGTGCGAAAGGTCCACCGCCTTTCCGGTCCAGGGATCTGAAAAAATAATTAAAAAAAATAAAAAACCCGACTGCGTAAAAAATAACTAATAACTTTAAATAAAAAAACTGCAAAGACTAAAACAAGTTCAGGAGACAGGACATATTGACTGCAACCATTAATTAGAGATGCAAATCTCATTAAAATGTGTCAAAAAAAGTGTAACCGCTATTTAAACGCGACGACGGCGACGTAGCTTTGAAACCACTAAACATTTAAAACATGGTCGGCTGTAAAGAGAAGAATGGACAAGGAAACTCCTTACTCACTCCTTTTAATCGTTCTCATTTATTCAACTTAATATTTTTCGCTTTAAAAACTACACTTCCATTTACAATTTGCCAAACGCGTCGCGAGCTATCGAGACTACTCGTTGCTAGACACGCGTGTCTTAAGTGCGGCGGAAGTTCCGCACACCCAGTACATTAATTCATTACATTGTAAGTTCAGTATAGTAGTACATTTTGATACAAATGGAGAAAGTTTGTTATCGCATCCGAGGCGGAATTAACTCCCGAGCCGTAGGCGAGGGTGTTTTTGAAGCGAGAACCGATATAACAAATGTCCAGGTGTATCAAACGATGTTTTTCAATACACTTTTGAAGAAATAAATAAATTATGAGAACGAAAAACATTTTTGTCATGAATTAGTATTTACTATGAAACTATGATTTTAATTTTCTTCATTTCCACGCTTTGCTTTCGCCAGGTTGAGGGAGAAGCAAAGGTATGAAGCTGCTAAACAGCCTAATGTAAAAAATTTTTTTTTTTTAATATTTTTGAATTTAGAACACAAATAAACGTTAATTTGTTTTTAAAAGTAACTGTTAGTTTTAAATAATCATGTTTATCTATGATATTCTATTTATAAATATTATTTGAATATTCATAAAATTATTTACTCCGTGAAGACGCTTAGTGCTTTGCCGAAATTAAAAAAAAAACATTCACCTCAGATTTCAGGCATTGAACCAATTTGTCTGTGACAATTTTCATTCCCGCAAATGTGTTGGAAAATGAAAAACCTGGCACACGTGTGAAATACATTGCATGTTGTACCTATTCGTAGTGCGTTATGGACCAGTTTTCGAGGATGTGTATTGCAATAGTACATTTTGATACAAGTGGAGAAAGTTTGTTATTGCATTCGAGGCGGAATTATAACTTTTTTTTTTGTTTTTGAGCCGAGAATTGCAATAACAAATGTCCACGTGTATCAAACGACGTTTTTTAATACACTTTTGAAGAAATAAAATAAAATAACGAATAATAATATTTTCACGAACTATGAAACTATGATTTAAATTTTCTTTTTTTTCGCGCTTTGGTCTCGCCAGGTTGAAAGAAAGGCATTGTATGAAGCCGTTAAACAGCCTAATATAAAAAATAGTTTTATTTTATATTTTTGAATTCAGAACTCAAATAAATGTTAATGTGTGTATAAAAGTAACTATTAGTTTTAAATAATCATGTTTATCTATGATATTCTATTTATAAACACAATCTGAATATTCAAAAAATATTTATGCCGTAAAGACGCGTAGTGCTTTGCAAAAATTAAAAAAAAAAACATTCACCTCGGACTATAGGCATTGAACCAATTTGGACTAAGTATATGTATCTGTAGCAATTTTCATTCCCGCACACGTGCGGGAAAGTGAAAAAAATCGCACGCGTGTGAAATACATTGCATGTTGTACCTAATCGTAGTGCGTTAAGGACCAGTTTTCGAGGAAGTGTATTGAAAAACAGTACTAGAATACTTCATAATGAAAGAAACAGACGGCATACACACATCAAAAAAAGTTTGTGATCACTTTGAAATATTCGAAATCCTTTTGTTACGTTTTTATTAAAAAAAACTAGCGGCCGTCACGCGGTTTCACCCGCGTAATTCCCGTTTTCGTGGGAGTACGGGGATAAAATATAGCCTATGTTACTCAGAGTGAATGTAGCTTTCTAATGGTGAAAGATTTTTTTAAATTGGCGCAGTAGTTTTTGAGTTTATTCATTACAAACATACACACAAAAATACAAATATTTCTACTGTATAATATTAGTGTAGAAGTGTAGATAAAAAATAGTTTTATTTTTTAATTTCAAACAGGGTATTTCTATTTAAAGAAAACACACAACAAAGTTTTTTTCTTGATAAAGTTCAATTTAAATAATTATATCAGCTTATGCTAGTGATCACAAACTTTTTTTGATGTGTGTATATATTATACTAGCTGTTGCCCGCGGCTTCGCCCGCGTGCAGTTCAGTAACTGTCCCACTGAATCATACTAAAGGGATAAATAGTGTGTCCTATATGTTAATCCAGGATATCAACTATCTATGTGCCAAATTTCATAATCATCACAATTTATTATTATCATCACAATCACCATCTAATCACTATCACAACCACCATCATTATCACAATCATTATCACAATCACCATCACTATCACAACCACCATCATTATCACAATCACCATCACTATCACAGTCACCATCATTATCACAATCACCATCACTATCACAACCACCATCATTACCACAATCATCATCACAATCATCATCACAATCACCATCACAATCACCATCACAATCACCATCACAATCACCATCACCATCACCATCACCATCACAATCACAAGCACCATCACAATCCCCAACACCATCGCTATCACAATCACAATCACCGTCATAATCACCATCACCATCACAATAACCATCAAAATCACTATCACAATCACCATCATCATTATCACAATCATTATCATCGTAATCTCAATCACCATCACTATCACAATCACCGTCACCATCACAATAACCATCAAAATCACTATCACAATCACCATCATCATTATCACAATCATTATCATCGTAATCTCAATCACCATCACTATCACAATCACCATCACAATCACCATCACAATCACCATAACAATCTCGATCACAATCACTATCTCAATCACTATCATCATTTTAACACTCATTATCATCGTAATCACAATCATCATCATCATCACAATCTCCATCTAAGTCATCACAATCATTATTATCGTAATCACAATCATTTTAATTTTAATCACAATCATCATGATCACATTCACCATCACTATCACTATCACAATCACCATCACTATCACTATCATTATCACTATCACAATCACCATTACAATCGCCATCACAAACACAATCACTATCACAATCATTTCCATCGTAATCACAATCACCTTCATCATTATCACCATCACTATCACAATCACAATCACCATCACCATCGCTATCACCATCACAATCACTATCACAATCACCATCACCATCAAAATCACTATCACAATCATCATCATCGTGATCACAATCATTATCACCGTAATCACAATCATTTTTATCGTTATCATAATCACAATCACCATCACAATCATCATCACAATCACAATCACTATCATTTTAACAATAATTATCATAGTTACAACCACTATCATTGTAATCACAATCATTGTAATCACAATCATCAACATCATAATCTTTATCCTCGTCATCACAATCATTATCATCGTAATCATAATCATTATCATCGTAATCTCAATCATTATCATCTTAATTACATTCATCATGATCACAATCGCCATCACTATCACAACCACAATCACCATTACTACCACTATCACAATCACTATCACCATCACAATCACCATCACAATCACTATCGCAATCACTAACCTCGTTATCAATATCATTATCATCTTCATCATTATCACAATCACCATCACCATCACAATCACCATCAAAATCACTGTCATAATCACCATCATCGTTATCACAATCATTATCATCGTAATAACAATCATTATCATCATCACAATCTCCATCCTCGTTATCACAACCATCGCTATCACCATCGCAATCACCGTCACTATCACAATCGCTATCACTATCACAATCACTATCACATTCACCATCATCGTTATCAAACTCATTATCGTCGTAAACAAAATCATCATCACAATCATCATGATCATTATCACAATCATCATCATCGTTATCAGAATCATCACAATAAATCAACAATAACCCTGTATAAAAGTCGAATTCGCCATCTTCTGGATTTCAAAATAAATGCCATTTTCGAAATCAGCACCCCTGATAATATCGGTTTCGACACCCATATTGATTTTTAGACATTTCAACCCCATTGCACCCCAACAGGGAATGATGGTAATTCAGGTCCGCCACATTAAATCTTAAAATCGTTGTTTTTGTAATACACCTAACCCAATTCACCATACAAACAATACCTATGTCGAATTTCAGGCTTTGTTACCCCATTTCCTCCTTTAGGGGTTGAATTCTGAAAAAACCTGAAACACAAATGTTAACTCATTTATCGATAGGAGTGAGTCCTGTTAGGTTTCGAATAAAGTAGTCTAACTAATCTTGTTTCCCCATGTAATCTTTGGACCCCCGTTTCAACCCCTTAGGGGGTTAATTTTGAAAAATCCTTTCTTAATGCACCCCTAAACTTCATAAAGAACCTATGTGCCAAATTTGGAATCTCTAGACTCAGTGGTTTGGGTTGTGCATTGATTTTTATACTTTGCCACCCCATTTCTCCCTCTTAGGGGATGAATTCTGAAAAAACCTGAAACCCGTTTCTACTCATTTATCAATAGGAGCACTCCTGTGAAGTTTCGAATAAAATAGTCTAACTAATCTTGTTTCCCCATACAAACTTTGGGGCCCCGTTTAACCCCCATAAGGGATGAATTTTGAAAAATCCTTTCTTAATGTACCCCTAAACTACATAAGGAACCAATGTGTCAAATTTGGAATCTCAAAACTCAGCGGTTTGGGCTGTGCATTGATTTTTAGACTTTGTCACCCCATTTCCCCCTCTTAGGGGTTGAATTCTGAAAAAACCTGAAACCCATTTCTACTCATTCATCAATAGGAGCACTCCTGTGAAGTTTCGAATAAAATAGTCTAACTAATCTTGTTTCCCCATACAAACTTTGGAGCCCCGTTTAACCCCCTTAGGGGATGAATTTTGAAAAATCCTTTCTTAGTGCACCCCTAGACCACATAAGGAACCTACTCGCCAAATTTGGGATCTGTAGACCCAGCGGTTTGGGCTGTGCGTTGATAGATGAGTCAGTCAGTCAGTCAGTCAGTCAGTCAGTCAGTTTCTTCTTTTATATATTTAGATATTTATACTACCTGATGCCCGCGGCTTCGCCCGCCCGCAAATTATATACTAAAACCTTCCTCTTGAATCACTCTAACTATTAAAAATCCCGCATCAAAATCCGTTGCGTAGTTTTAAAGATCTAAGCATACATAGGGACAGACGCGGCGGCGGGCGACTTCGTTTTAGTGCTCGGCCAGAGTGGGAGCGCGGTGCGTGGTGCGGTGCGGGTGCGGCAACGCGCGCGGTTTGCCTGGCCAGACTGGCCACGCGGTGCGGCGAGCGGCACGGGTTCGGAGATCCCCGCTCCCGCCAGGGTTACCAACATAAGGGTTTTCCCCCCAAATTTAGGGGTAAATAAGAGGGATGTGATTTTTATAGGGGTACTTTTAGTGCTGGGCTAGACTCAAAACGCGGGCGCGGAGCGGGCGCGGGGCGACATACTCAAACATATGAACTTGAACACGCAAAGACGCCATAGCTGCATAGCTCGTTCATATCATACAAGTGGCCGCAGTGAGTACGTGGGCGGCAAGCGACAACCGTGCGTGTCCACCGGGGTTCTCAAACTACATAGTTTGAGCCGTGCTATGGCAACTAGGAGTAAAACAAAAATTCACGTTTTTAAATAATTAATTGTAATAATTGTGGGAATTTTGACTTAGCTTGAGGGGTAAATATTTTTGGGAGTTGGTAACCCTGGCGCCCGCACTTGCCGCCCGCGCCCTCACTGCGGCCACTTGTATAAACGAGCTATGGTTTGAGCTGCCCGCGCGCGATTCGCGTGCGGCCCGCGCCAACTAGCCCGCACCGCAGCCCGCGCCCGCGTGCTCACTATGGACACTCCAATGAAGTTCATATGTTTGAGCTCGTCGCACCGCGCCCGCACCGCACCCGCGTTTCCACTCTGGCCGAGCACTTATAATATGTATTGATAATATAATTAAACGAATCGAATTGACTAAGGCTTGCGACAGATACGCATTAAAACCGTTTAAAGTGTCAACAACAGTTCAAACCAATGAGGAATTTTCCACTGACGTCTGTCACAACGCTTCAGTATTTATCAATAGATGGCACTGATCAGCTTTGGGAATATTTTTGTAAGCGGCGTTCTAGTAAAATCCAATGAAAAAGAATTAACTACGTATTATATTATAGGTCCATGGTAAAATCTTTTAGCAGGGCAAAAAAACTCTCTTATACACATGTCAAACTCATTGTCTAAAAAATTTCATTATTATTCATTGTTGTATATCAAGTGAGAACTGTAAAGAACCTTTTTTCTATAAAAAAATTAACCTTAAAAAGTCTACTGTTCTTTTGCATCACTGAACTGAACTACAAGTTTTTGCAAGGTTTTTGCTATTGTTCTTCTGAGTGTTTTTTCCGTTACATCTAAACTCCTGGTGCGTCGAGTCGAGCTTAGGTTCCTCCGTACTTCAGTTAAGGCTTTGTGGACATAAAAACGACCCATTTTATTAATCCCAAGGTTGATCAGCGCCATCTAGCTCGTTCATTAAAAGCACTGGAAAATTAGTAGGCGCTTGTTCGGCTTTTTACAATACAGTAAATGTATTTTTCCAATTATTTCAGGTGCTAATATGTTCAAGGAGGCTCTCCGGCATGCAACTGCTACGCGTTTTGTTTGTCCCGTTAGTCATCACCCTAGCTACTCTTTACTTCATCATACAATCAAAGGATGAGGACACAGATTTACCAATGAAAAAAAAAATACCAGATCTACCAATAAATTTTGATAAACCAATGAGTTTTAGCGAAACTCAACGGTAAGTCTGGTTTTCGTGCAGTGTGATATACCTATTTGCAAGGACATATCTTATTCGTCTAATTTTATCGAATAATGCTTTTTGGTGATATACAGGGTGTAAACAACCTCATCACGAAGCCGTCAACCAAGCATTCCCCGTATATATAGATTCTCTGTGATTCTGTACATCAAACTAAGTGACTTTACGCAAAAATTATTGCTGGGAACGACTTTTTTTTTGGGGTGAATAATCGTGTTTTGTGATAGAACTCAATGTAACGCACTCAAAACATTATGCTGATGGATGGATTGAATAGCACGGGGATCTTGGAGGTGTAAAAGTAAAAATCTTACATTAAAAACTTGTACCTATTATAAAAAAAAAAAAACTTGTCAAAAAGTTGGAACTTTGACTCCCAATATCTCCAGGTATGGTGTAGAAAAAAATCGTAATGACGGGGAGAACGTGAAAGAAAGTGCCTTTCCGCTTCGTTAAGAGGTTTTTTACACCCTTTAGGTTTAAACCAATAATACTTAAAAATCAATCAGACGTTGGATGGACTGTGTTAAGAATGATATGGCAAGAAAAGAAGTGTCTGATGAGATGACGAATGACAGAGAAGTATGGAACAAGAAGACATGCTGCGACGACCACAAATGAATTGGGATACTGAAACTGATACTGATACTGTTAGCCTGCGTCATCCCACTGCTGGGCAAAGGCCTCTCCCCATGACTTCCAGTTTTCTCTATCCAGGGCTAATGGGATAGGGGAAAGAAAATGATGATGACTTAAAAATCAGACGAACTTACCAAGTGAAGTTCGATGATATGTGAACGATATAATAGGCTTGTGTCCTGAAAAAATCTACTATGCCCGTCAGTTAGAATATCAAAAAATATTTGACACGTATTTTTTCTTTTGTTAGATTGTATAAACCAAAATTGACGAAGATACGACGATTTTAAAGTTCTCAATACGTCACGCCGTGCTATATAATTTTTAGTGCGTTGTGACGTCACCAGTCCCCACTCCCGAGTTTTGATGCGTTTTATCTTTGTCAATATTCATTGATTTACAAAAACTAAAAATACGTGTCCATTATTTTCCAATACTCGACGGAATAAATAGATTTGCAATTTATTGATGGTAGAAACTAGCATTACTATGTAAGCGATTTATAAATATTATGTTTGGGCAAAAAGTGTGTACCTAAGTGTACGATGGGACTATCATTGCAGACTCGTCGAAAGCCGCCTGATGGAGTATTATTTACAAGAAAAAGGCAAGGGCTGCGAAATACCAAAAGTTGATCCATTTTCCGCAGAAGCTATGAAGTTTGTCTTTAATAAGAAGAAAATACGTTGCGAAGGCAATGATTGGGTTATTTGTAATGTGAGTTAACAAGAAAGCTTTATGACGCTTGTTTTACTTATAAAGTTTGACTTTGGCATCAACAAATAGATTTAAAACATTTGTAGGATACCGTACTTCTGGGTATCTGCGTAGAACTCAAGGAAGTAATATACATGATTTCAAATTACAGAAAGCCGAATGCTATGTCAAGAAAGAAATATTAAAAAACATTATCGATGTCACTTGCAGTTATAGAGACATTGTGTATGTAGATGATTCACTATACTTCCTATCCGACTATACCCAAGTGAGTGGAGACGAAAAGTATACGCTCAACAGAAGCGACCATGTCCAAGTATCTTGTTCTGGTAGGAAGTTGAATAGGTTAGTTTTATTTATTCATAATGGAAATAACTGGATCTTAAAAAATTACGTAACAAACCTACTGCTGACAAAAGGAGATGGTTCTCAATTCGTTGAATTCTATTATTTTTATGTATGTTCCCCGATTACTAGAAGACGCCTCGCGCGTGGACCGCTTAGAAAAATGGCCGGCCTAACTTTCGCCATTTTTTTTTTCGTCCTTGCATAAAACCTATATTAATCGATAGTTGGTATCAATACAAACAAGTTTTGTGTGACACAAAATGTTCATAGGAGTCACATTTCTTCTCAGAAATGTGACTCCTATGAACATTTTGTAACATTTTCAATCAAAAAGTTCGTTCACCGATCCAATCTTTAGCACAACTTTGATTTGATCAGACGCATATAAACCTGTCTCTTCCTGATTTACACTCAGCATTGGGTGGCCAAGGGTTGAAGAAGAAGAAGCACAAAAACCTGTATCAATCGATAGCAATCGAAACTATCAAAAATTCAAGTCCGTTCACTGATCATCTATATCTATACTTCTATACTAATATTATAAAGAGGAAACCTTTGTATTTTTGTATTTTTGTATGTTTGTATTGAATAGGCTCAAAAACTACTGGATCGATTTCAAAATTTCTTTTACCATTACTTAGAGGGATTCTTCCGAATCCGTATAGGCTATATTTTATCACCGTACTCCCACGGGAACGGGAACTACGCGGGTGAAACCGCGTGACGTCCGCTAGTATCTTATATTTCGGAAAAGTGACACCAAACATTTTGTCTGAACACAGGTTTCATGAAAAAAAAATGGCGAAAGTTAGGCGGCCAGGCTTCATTCAAATATCGTCCAAGCCCTTTGTTTTTATGGTTCTGTACCTTAAAAGTTAAAAAGGAAACCTTTCACTTTCTTGACCGTCTGTCCGTCTGTCCGCCCGTCTGTCACCACCGATTTTCTCAGGAATGGGTGGACCTAGCAAGTTGAAATTTATACCAGATACTGAGGTCTATAATCCCTATTAGGTGTATAAAAATCAAGGTCCTGAGTCAACGTGATAAAAAGATTTCTTTTACTTGTGCAGCACAAGTAAAGGAAAAATTCGTAAAGTAAAGGAAAAAAAACCGGCCAAGTGCGAGTCGGACTCGCGCACGAAGAGTTCCGTACCATTATCTATACAATAGACAAAACGGCAAAAAAATCACGTTTGTTGTATGGGAACCCCCCTTAAATATTATTTTTATTCTGTTTTTAGTATTTGTTGTTATAGCGGCAACAGAAATACATCATCTGTGAAAGTTTCAACTGTCTAGCTGTCACGGTTCATGAGATACAGCCTGGTGACAGACAGACGGACAGACAGCGAAGTCTTAGTAATAGGGTTCCGTTTTTACCCTTTGGGTACGGAACCCTAAAAAGGTCTTTGTGCTGTAAGACCTAGCTTTTAACCAAAATTGACAGTTCTAGGTCAATCGGAAGTACCCTATAGATTTTGGGTCGAAAACCTAGTAAAAAGTAGTTCCCGTTGACCTAGAATCACGAAATTTAGCGAGAAGCAATCTCTTACAGCACATGTAAACGAAAAAATCTGAAAACCGTAACTATGTAGAAGAATACGAATTATATTATAGCCTTCGCAAGTTCAATCTGTTACTTGTCAGTTCTTATTTTATTATTCCGAAAATTTGGCTTGTTGATAGAAACTAACCATCGAACATAATAATTCGTATATGAGAACTAGCCAAGTCAGACCTTAGGCTACAATATATTCTCCTAAGTTATAAGAAAAAAATATATTTTATGTTGTTATAGATAAATTTCAGGACTGACCATTGAACTTGGCACCCATTTAGATTTCACTTCTTTTGTTGTTGAAGTCAACAACCAAGGCATAATATCATAATATTGAACTTGGCTCTCATTTCACATTTATGTTTTTGATGGGATTAATTTTACATTGCTAACAACAATACATGTCATGGTAATAAGCTTATCGCCAATAAAATGGAACTTAAGAACTGGCGCAAGGAGATGGACAAAATGCGCTCCAAAGTGTCCAAAAATAAATGTAAAAATAATTATATTAATAAATTAAGAACTTTGGAAAATGATTTCCCCGCACAAGCTCCGAGGAATCGGTGGCTTGTTTAAATCATCGGTGGTTTTATTTCAAGTAAATTATTACCCTTTTTTTTTCGGATGGGAAATCATCAAATGACTCCTCCCGCTCTGGGCGGAGCAGGAGGGAGTGTCAGACTTTTACTGACTAAAACCCATCCATGTTCCTTCATTGCCCTTTGTGTTCCGGGGCTACGGTATCTCTTTCGAACAGTCCCGCAAACCCAGGCATTGGTCCTTGCGGACCCCTTCCTTTTTGCTCTCTTTGAGGCGCGCGTGGAACACGAACGCGCCGAAGACACGGCCTGTCGTCATGAGACGGATGGACGGCGAGCTAGCCCATAGCCCACCGTCCACAGGCCCGCGCCTACGGTGGCCGGGGGCCACGTGGTGGCCCCCGACGCCCGGGGCGTCTCCCGCGGCGGCCGGGACGCTGAGTGGTTCTCTCCCTCTCCCGTTCCCCCAACTGCTTCTCTAGCATTACTGCAGCTTCGCAGAAGGAAGTGACGGCGTCCCATTCCGTCTTGCTCCGGACCATGGCTTGAATGTACCAGGGCCGGACGCGAGAGGTCGCCGCCGCCAATCCACGAAGACACGGCGGTGCACCGCCCACGCGGAAATTATTACCCTTACAGAATGATTTCATAATTTAGTTCGCGTGGAGTGCTAAATTATGAAATCACTCTATGATGATTTATAATGTATAGGAGACGTTGAAAAGAACTCATAATAAAAATATAATTTTCTTTTTGAATTCCCTCGAAAAGTCGAAAGTACCCTCAATGTTGTCATATATAATACTAGCTGTTGCCCGCGGCTTCGCCCGCGTGAAGTTCGGTAACTGTCCCACTGGAACATACTAAAGGGATAATAGTGTCCTCCATGTTAATCCAGGTTATAAACTATCTATGTGCCACATTTTATAATCATAACAATTATTATTATCACAATCACCATCACTATCACAACCGCCATCATTATCACAATCACTATCACTATCACAATCACCATCACAATCCCCATCACCATCACTATCACAGTCACCAGCATCATCACCAATTATCATCATTAACACAACCACCATATTACCACAATCATTATCACAATCACCATCACAATCACCATAACAATCACTATCACAATCACAATCACCATCACAATCCCCATCACTATCACTATCACAATCACTATCATCACCATCACAATCACCATCAAAATAACTATCGCAATCACCATCATCGTAATCACAATAATTATCATCGTAATCACAGTCATTATCACACTCACCATCACCATCACAATCACCATAACAATCACAATCACCATCACTATCACAATCACCATCAAAATCACCTTCACAATCACCATCACAATCACCATCACAATCACAATCACCATCACAATCACAATCACAATCACCATCACAATCACCATCACCATCACAATCACCATCACAATCACCATCACAATCACCATCACAATCACCATCACAATCACCATCTTCATCACAATCACCATCACAATCAACATCACAATCACCATCACAATCACCATCACAATCACCATCACAATCACCATCACAATCACCATCACAATCACCATCACCATCACAATCACCATCACAATCAACATCACAATCACCATCACAATCACCATCACAATCACCATCACAATGACCATCACAATCACCATCACAATCACCAACAAATTACCATCACAATCACCATCACAATCACCATCGCTATCACCATCACAATCACCACCACTCTCAGAATAACTATCACAATCATCATCACCATCACAATCACCATCAAAATCAGTATCACAATCACCATTATCGTTATCACAATCACTATCATCGTAATCACAACCATTATCATCGTATTCACAATCATCATCATCACAATCTCCATCCTCGTCATCACAATCATTATAATCGTAATCATTATCATCGTAATCACAATCACTATCATCATCATCACAATCATCGTCATCACTATCACAATCATCATCATCGTAATCACAATCATTATCATCTGGATCTCAAAATAAATGCCATTTTCGTAATCAGCACCCATGATAATCTCGGCATCGACACCCATATTGATTTTTAGACATTTCGACCCCATCGCACCCCAACAGGGAATGGTAGCATTTCAGGTCTGCCACATTAAATCTTAAAATCGTTGTTTTTGTAATACACCCGACCCAATTCACCATAAAAACAATACCTATGTTGAATTCAGGCTTTGTTACCCCATTTCCCCCTCTTAGGGGTTGAATTCTGAAAAAACCTGAAACCCGTTTCTACTCATTTATCAATAGGAGCACTCCTGTGAAGTTCCGAATAAAATAGTCTAACTAATCTTGTTTTACCCATACAAACTTTGGATTCCCGTTTAACCCCCTTAGGGGTTGAATTTTGAAAAATCCTTTCTTAGTGCACCCCTAGACCACATAAGGAACCTACTTGCCAAATTTGGAATCTCTAGACTCAGTGGTTTGGGCTGTGCATTGATTTTTATACTTTGCCACCCCATTTCCCCCTCTTAGGGGTTGAATTCTGAAAAAACCTGCAACCCGTTTCTACTCACTTATCTAGGAGCACTCCTGTGAAGTTTCGAATAAAATAGTCTAACTAATCTTGTTTCCCCATACAAACTTTGGAGCCCCGTTTAACCCCTTTAGGGGTTGAATCTTGAAAAATCCTTTCTTAGTGCACCCCTAAACCACATAAGGAACCTACTTGCCAAATTTGGAATCTGTAGACCCAGCGGTTTGGGCTGTGCGTTGATAGATGAGTCAGTCAGTCAGTCAGTCAGTCAGTCAGTCAGTCAGTCAATCAGTCAGTCAGTCAGTCAGTTTCTTCTTTTATATATTTAGAAGATAATAATGTTAACAAAGAAGAGATTAGAGAAAAGTGGACTCTGGCCAAAAATGTAATTTATCGTAACTTAAAAAATAATATCATATTTTTGTACGTTTTCTTAACCAGATAAAGCGAATTATTTATTATTGAATTAATATTTTAGTTTCCAAAGTGCTTGCTTAGTTGAGTATAATATTGTATTGTAAGTCTAACTTTGCTAGGCGTTTCTGAACAGAAAATTGCCCATATTAGAATCTTACAATATGGCTCGTATCAACTCGAAAGAGTGATTATTTTGAAGAAAAATATGCAAACAAAAACTGAATTACCATCTACCTAGCCTTTTCCCAATAATGGTCGGCCTTCAGTCTAACCGGATGCAACTGAATACCAGTATCATACATGAACTGGCTGGCTACTTATCTGACCTCCACAAACCAGTTACATAGTAAAACGATACCTGCTGGTAAGACTGCTGGTGTGTTTGTGTTTTTTTAATAAAACAAAAGGAAGACGAGTGCAGATTGCATATTAAACGTGTGCGCCTTCTGCATTAGCTAACGTTCTATTTTTCGTGTACTTTTTGTGCGGCGCGGTTCGGAGCGATCTGCCAGAATGACACGGATTTTTTGGCCGCCGGACTTTTTGCGCATCGTATGCGTTTACTTCATAATTATAATTTACTACTTTTTAGTCTGTGAAAATAGAACTTAAGCAGGTTCTATTTTCACTTGCGTCACGGATAGTCTGTCGTCTGTCGTCGCAGGCCCTAAATATGGGTATATATTTTTATTAAACTTGTAACCTTATTTCATAGCCAATGTCAATTTGATTGATAAGAATGTATTGTTGTTATAATTTGAATGTGTTTTGTGTTGTGCCAGACTCACAACCACCATAATTATCTCCTAACGGACATGAAACTTTACAGTTACATCAAACGATATTCGCGGTGGTCAGGAGTCAAGGCAGGCTTCCGTCCAGTGAAGACCAAGCCGATTCCCCCAGATCGTAAGGATTCCTATAACGTCGTGTTCTTAGGCTTCGACTCCGCATCCCACAATGGGTTTATCAGGAAAATGCCAAAAAGTTTCAAATTCTTGACTAATAGAGCGGTCATCTTGAACGGGTAAGAAGCTACCAATAGGTTAATTCCACATCCTATTTCAATGTAGAATTTATGTTTACTTCTAAGTATCATTTCAGTTACAACGTTGTGGGTGATGGCACTCCTGCCGCTTTGTATCCACTACTTACAGGCATGTCTGAATATGAACATCCAGACGCAAGAATAAAGATTACAAAAAAAGTATTTGTTGATCATGAATTGTTTCTTTTCCACCAGTTAAAGAAATACGGGTGAGCTTGATCTGATTTGCTACCTACCACGGCACTGGAGACGTAGATAGGGGCCGCTATTTTATTTATTAAGCAAATACCTAATGTAACGTCACTTTCTTGTCCAGGTACCGATCAGCGTACTTTGAAGACTCACCGTCCGTGGGAACCTTCCAGATCAGGTTTAATGGATTCCGTCAGCAACCCGCAGACCACTACCTTCGAGCATTTTTACAGGAACGCGAAATTACAAAACAACCAGATTCTTTTTACTGCATAGGCGATACTCCCCAATATCAGCTGATTCTAAATCTCACCAATGAGGTATTTTTTTTTTAAATACACATCAAAAAACTTATCATTCGCCAATTTATTTACATCAATTAAATATTTTTACATCAAAATAATTACGTTAATGTGGTTTACCCTTTATAGCAGAACTTTTTATGTCATAATATTACATTATTATTATTATTATATACTTCCTTATGAAGTTGGCAGACTTGTCCCACAATTAATTTGTTGGTTTTCTTCATCTATGTTTTTATTTTTATTATTTTTCCTCACTTTGTATAATTTGTTGTATCTATGTATGTATATAAGTATTTATTATTATATTTTATTCTTCAAAATTTTCTATTATGTTGAACCTACTGTTTTGTCTCTGCATCACCCTAAGGTAGACTGGTAGAAAATGCCCAAGGCATTAAGTCCGCCTTTGTACATTATGTGCATAAAGTTTTAATAAATAAATAAATATTATTTTGCTTAACAGCGAATAGCATAAACTTTATGTCGTAGAAAATCGTTTGGCAGACACTCATTTATCATTCATTCAAAAGTTATCAAAATCAAAGCATTTATTTCAAGAAGGCCAGTTTCAGGCATTTTTGAATTGTCGAAACAAAGATGAAAATTAAATGTAGCTACAGTTGACATACTCTCAACCGCCAGGGCACATTCAAGTCAAGAAAAGACGTAGGTTTCCAGTGAATGATAGTTTTCGAGTACATAATACTTACACAATATGGGCTTTGCGATTATACCTATAATACTAAAGAGATGGAATCTATAAAATGCAAAGATAGTTGTACAATCTTCAGCAGCTCCAACAATACCATTTAATGCTATCAATTTATGCGCGCTGTCTTTGTGGAGCAGGACCAGCATTGAGCCAAGCATTTTTATCAGCGATATAATCGCTCAACTTGTAATATGCTTGCTTACATAGTGTGCGTTTAATGCATGTTTTAAATTTCGTCTCGTTCAGTTCAAGAATACTTTGTGGAATTTTAACATAGCATCTCAAACATTGCCCCATTAAAGGATGAGTCTACTTTAACAAGTCTAAAGCCTGGCTGAGTTCAGCCCCTAGAGTTTAGTCCTGTGAGTTGGTCCCTATTTCTAGTACTGCAATTATGTCTGTCACCTCTTTTACCAAAAAGGTGCAGATTTTTTCTGACGTACAGTAAGCGTTTATAAGTGCTGAGGCACGCTAAGGATTGTATTGCTGTGAACGCACGGTCGAGCGTCCGTGCGTCTAATGTGTAAGTGGTCTCAATACAGTACGCACACCACAGCCACAGAGTTCGCCCAATCGCATGTCGTGGGTCACACTCCACGAAACATAAGAGTATAGGTATTTCCGTTTCTTTTATTATACACGCAGCAAACCTTATTTGTGTAGCGACCTGTTCTTACCATTGGATAGTTAAAATTCACATCTATTGACCATGTGTTGATAGCTGTTGGGGTAATCAGTAGGATTCACGATCAAAGAGATCCGAGTTCAAATCCTGTTAACAACGTGTGGGGTTTTTTGTTTCTTGGTAACATTAGTTATTAGTTCATTATTTATTTTTTATAAGAATAAGTTAAATATTAGTAAAAAAAACATAGTATTATTATTCAACTATTTATTTATTATTTTAGCTGTTCGGTGTTGGAAGGTGGAAATAAAAAAGTCGTGGTGAATGATAACAAAAATGTTTATTCGTTTTATTTATTTATAAAATTAACAAACTTTCATGATAATTGTAACGTCACATTCCTACCTAGATGTAAAAAAGTTCTCTTGTAACCGATCATAAGATTTTTTATTGTATACGGTATACCCACTTACTTTCAATTCATAATAACATACTTAAGTAACAAGGAAAGGATATTCTAATCACACAAATATAACATATAGTTGATACCCACTTATTATAGGTATCGGTAATCAGCAGAATTTATTGAAAACTAATATAAATCATTTAGACTTTATGAATATATTTTTTTGTGACGTCACAATAAATGTAACTCGTATTGAGGTTATGAAGAAAAGATGATTGAAACTAAACCTCAATTTAAGATCATTAATATAATTACGGATAAGTTAATATTCACTAAATATTTTGTTACACATCTAATTAAAACTAAAGCATCTAGGGATTAATTTTGTAGCATGACATCTTCTAATACTTCTACATAATTAAGTAGAACTGTTGGCGCGTGGAGGAATAAAAGCCAGTTCTCCTGGCCCTGCTGCACTTATCCATCCCCACATGATCCCCACATATTAACCATAATTCGACATGAGTCTTTATTAGGGATTATGTTTTTGTCAGACCAGCAGAGTGTTATTCTTGCGCCATAAATGAAGCCTACCCTTTTGACTTTATTTAAAAAGTCAGTTTTTTGAGTCTTCTCATGGTAGTATTCCAGTAAAAATCTAAATAATCCCGTGCGAAACGTAATCGTTCTTCTATAACTCTTTCTGTCAAGAAGGGCTTCTTAGCTGGTCTTCGTGATACAAGCCTTCAGCGTGGAGGGCACGGCGAACAGTTTGCGATGAGGTGTCAAATAATTCCACAAAGTGTCTCGTAGGTGTGAAACCATTTGTTTCTTATTCGCCAACCATATATTATGTCATCGCTGCGCAACGATAATAAGCGACGGCTTTCCACTTCATTGTCGACTAGCAAGGCCTTTTGATCTGACTCACAGTATTCCTCTAAAACAAAAAACAAAAAAAATATGTTAGGCAGCTATTATAAAATACTGAAGTTATCATTCACTCTGCGTTTATAAATCCAATAATTAACACTAATTATTTATCTTTTATGCCTCATGATGGATTTAAAATCAATTTATTAATCCCTAAGTCACCAAATAAATAAACAATAACAAAGTAGGCTTTAATTTTTAATAAAACTTTGTTACAATAATTCATAAATATTATACTCACATTAGTCCGGTTTCTTCAGATATTTGTGTTCTATTAAGACCACTTTTATGCAGCAGATTAATATTATTTGCCCTCGCCTCAATATCAATATTTGCCTGCATTTTGAGAAATACCAACAACAATACCGCTATCTATTAAACCACACGTCACTAACCAAATTTAACATAACCAAACGACAACGTTCATTTCGATCATGTAAAATATTCATAAAACTCAGGTTTACCTCACAGAAATATAAATTCTTGACTTGTTTTTCTATGATCTACCTTCTTCTAACTTTATGAAATGTGTGAACAAAGCGAGAATATTTTTCTGTCCCATTACTTCCAATCGAGTAAACACTTACAAAAAGCCTAAAAGTAACAACTTGAGATTTGAACTCACGACTTACTGATTCACTCTTAGATGTGGATGTGGACGCGCCTAACCACTAGGCCATCTTGACTTATATTTCCATGTTGAAATTTTGGACTACATTTACTTGTAGATGACAATGTCTATTTTCTTGAAAGAAGAAGGTCGTAAGTCAAACTAAACGTCAAGCTATTGCTTTGTGAGATTGCCTATCGACTTTTGGTCGACACTGTACTTTATGTTTTCGTAGATGTATTGACAATGTACCGTCATGATGCCAATATCCTTAAACAGTTCCCTTAGAGAATCGCGCCTACGAAGATTATATATGGCTCTGATGGCCCTTTTCTGCAGAACAAATATAGACTCAATATCTGCAGCCCGTCCCCATAGCAAAATGTCATAAGACATTATACTATGAAAGTAACTAAAATAGACCAGTCTAGCGGTATCTACATCAGTATATTGACGGATTTTTCTAATGGCGTAAGCTGCTGAACTTAACCGCCCCGCAAGAGATGTTAAATGAGAACCCCATTGTAGCCTTGAATCAAGCGTAATCCCCAGGAAAACCGTTTTATCTACGAATTCAAGTTTCCCTTTATTCAATATTATATCACAATCACTACTTTTAACATTCGGTAAAGCAAATCTTATGCGTTTCGTTTTTTTTTTCATAAAATACCAAATTGTTTGCTGTGAACCAATTTTGGACCTGAAGTAAGGCATTATTCATGTCATCTAGAGTTTGGGCCCGTCTATTTATCTTAAAAATTAGGAAAGTGTCATCAGCAAATAACACCATATTTTGAGATTGGTTTTTCAATAAATAGGGTAGATCATTTATATATACCAGAAGGACCCAATATATATATTTTTTTTTATTAATATCTGCTATCAGCCCTAGAGCTTTAATCTGATTTGTTGATTTGTCATCTCTTTTCGATTTGCACATCCAGTGATGTGTCATCTACCATTTTCAAACTATCATCAGATTGAGGCTAATCTAGTCCTTTTCAATCGGAACATGCAATTGTTGGTGTTCAACAGTGTAATGGCCAGATGATTTCTGTGTCGTCTGAGTCTTTACTTGTATGCCTCACATGAGTTTTCTATTTCTTCACTGACTGTTGGAGTTTCCAAGTACTCATGTATTTCTGTGTTCCGTATAAACCACGGTGAATTGCTCAGGGTCTTCAATACTTTGTTTAGGAAGCGTTGGAGAATTTCTATATTGGAGTGACTTGCTGATCCCCATAGTTGTATGCCGCAAATAACACCATATTTTAAGGTTTGTTTTTCTATAAATAGGGTAGATCATTTATATATACTAGAAAGAGGAAAGGACCATTGGGTCCTTTCCTCTTTCTAGTATATATTGATTGGAACCCCTATTTTTACTTTTAAACCCTGTGAATTAACACCATTTATTTGAACGTTGTTGTCTATCATTCAAATAAGATTTTACCAAACATAATTTTATAAGTCAGAATCATCTTTAGACATATATTTCATATCCATAAAATTTTAAAAGTAGAACCAACATATCGCAGAAAGTTCACAATCAGAATCGTCTTGGCATGCAAGCAAGCATTCAGCCTGCAAGCAGCAGGCATGGTTTCTGTCACGGCTTCGGCGGTACCACGCGAGCTTATCGCCGCAGATGTGTTTTACGCTTACCACCGCAAGTTCGGCTTGGCCAGCTAGCCTCAACCGCAGCGTCTAGCGTTAAAATCACGTGCTCCTCAGCTCGCGGACTGCCTTAGTGTACGGCCTGAGTGCAATAGCGTCGGGCGGCGGGTTCTGCGGGGCGTCGAGCTGCCGACCGGCGCAGCGGGCGTCTACTCAGCACCCCTAGCCAAGTTGACAATCTACAATCGTTAACGCTAGTAGAAAACTATTCAAATGAATGGGAATGACATCATCTCAACGTTAAATCACGTGATCAACACAAACGAATAGAAAATTCGTAGACAAGTTTACATCGTTCAAAATGATAGAATAGAATGTTATCGTTTCTACAATGTTGATCGCTAAACTCTACTTGGCTACCAATTTAGCGCTTTCTACAATCACTTACGCCGAGGCGTTTACGATAGTAGAAAGAGAATCGATACGAAACGTTTGTAACTTGGCTAGGGGTGCTGGGCCACTCACGTATAAATGCATGTGTTTGACATGAACGCTGCACCGCCACTCGATTCGAGCGGCCACTGTGTTTGTACACTTACACCTCCGCGCCTACACTCTAGAGGTAGGGCAGACAAGACTACGTGGAGCTAACTTTTGTAGCACAACGTATTGACTTTTTGAGGTAATATTTTATTTAAAGTTAAAAAATGAAATTGAAATTGTAGCTAATAATCGTTGCTCTAAATAAACGTTATGGCTAACGATATTATTAATTTAACTTAGACAAATAAAATTCTGGCATCATAAGAGTACCTACCTATGCCGATGTAAATTCGGACATATAAACATTCGGCGAAACATACAATAATTAATTTTATGCTTCATAAATATTCGTTTGGAGAAGATTATGCCAAATGTGATAACTATATCTACGTATACTAATATTATAAAGACGAAAGATTTAATTTTTTGTTTGTGTGTTTGTTACAATTTAACTCAAGAACTACCTACTCAACCGATTTTAAAAATTCTTTCACTATTAGAAAGCTACATCTTTACCGAGTAACATAGGCTATAAATTATATTGTTGCTCAAAAATTTAAAATAATTACATTTTCCTGCAACCGATTTTAAATTGACTACCAATATGGTTATTCTTGCCTTCTCGTTTCATTCTCCCGACTACAGAACTTCTGTATCCGTAGTCCAACACGCACATAGTTTGGATTTTTATACGGGCCTTACTCGATTCACATTGTTTCTTGTAACAGTTCTTACGGTTGGACGGCAAGAAATTCGGCTTCACGCTCATAGTAGATATCAGTCACGACGACTTCAACATGATCGGCACAGCAGACGAAGACGTGGCGTGGTTCCTGGCGACTTTAGCTGCAAGACGGGTGTTTGATGACACACTCCTCATAGTTATGGGAGACCACTCGGTACCAAACATACTTATTAAAAATCTTAAATATATTCATTCACTGACAGATATTGCACATCCTAGTAGCCATAATAATAAATCAAACGCAGGTTTCGGGACAGAGTGAATGAACAGGGTTACCATGACGTCTTATAGCAGGATTGTTTTAATGTCACTCCTGTGTGGGAAAGTGACGGAGTTATAGAGGACGTCTAGCGCCATCTCTTTCTCACTGTGGAATAAGATTAAAACAGTCCTGCTATAAGACGTCAAGGTAGACCACCATAACGTTTATTTAACATACTTCAATAATACAATGGTGTCGATTCTGTTGTGCACAATCTAAACTTAATTAAGGCTATTTCTATCTTATACTAAAAGGTAGTGCGAGAAAAGGATGGATATAGCCATGAACTAAGGGTGCATTCCGTATTAGAAAATAATCGCTCACAGCGCTCACATCGATATTTTGCGTTCCGATTTAGATATCACGATCAGCAATTCGGAACGCTCGTGAACGCGTTGACAGTGAACATAACCCAAAACCAAAACATTTAACAAGACCTATTTTTGAAAATGGAAGATAGGTTGGTTGACGCTATCGACTCTGATAGCTCAGATTTTGAGATAGAGAACGACGATTCGTCCAGTGATGAAAAGGATAACGAAAGCGTTTATATTAGCGTATTTTGCTCTCGGCAAAGATTTACCCCTTATAAGAATCCCACGAATTACAAATTACATAGATGCAACGGTAGCTAATTAAATATAATGTTTATGAGTATGAAACTCATTTCAATTTTTTTCAATCAAACAAAACAACACAACCTGTGAACACAACTGTCATTTTTGACAGCGCTCACGGTGATATTTGTTTGGGGCATAGTCGGTGTAATCCATAGAGATAGAAAGAAATATGGAGGAGCCCCGATATTCTGTACCTACATTTGCATAGACAAATGTGAGTGAAATACGAAACCGAATGTGAAATATCGTTTTGCTTCATTCTATTTAATGTGGTAATCGTATTTGTTATAAGAGACAACAATATTTCAGCTGTTGCTCATAATGACATCATTTTGTTGTGACGTAGTAACAGTTGTAGGTAAGTGCCGTATCCGCCATATTATGCGACGAGTTTTGTGGTAGTTCTGCTGTCAAATGAGTGTTTACTTTTGCAATTATTAAGATTTGTGAGAAAATTACGAAGAGTTTATCTATAAAATTTGCACGTATATGGTGGAAAACAGCTATTCAACATGCCTGAGTGTTGTGTTATGATGTGTTGTGCAAGAAAGAAGGAAAATCAACCTAAATTGTCTTTTCACAGGTTAGTAGCCGGTTTTCATGAATTATTACACATAGTAATACACTTTTGATGAAAAAAATGCTAAGGGATCGTGAATTTATGGCTGTAGTGTTCATATTTGGGCTTATTTTCGTCCAACAGACCTTTTTTTAGTTTCATAATTTCATTCGTTTGTTTACAATAATATGTCATGGTGGAATAGTGTGGTACCGTTGCAGTAATATTTTCCGATACTAGTTCCTTCGCTGTGCTGGTACGATATCGGTATAGTACCTACATACGTGTGCTAATCGGGTCGAAAAAAGATTATTATTGTTCGCACGCAAATTAGGTACGCGTTATGACTGACGAATTTGACGTGGAGTTACGGACACCAGCCCGTTACACAATACAAAACAAATATTGCATAACGAAATTCCTATTTTTTTCAGGCATCCATCAAAAAACAACATCAAGAGTCATCTGTTTTCTGTGAGACGATCAACGTTAAAAAATCTGATGTTTGCCTAGGTTGGACTGTGGATGGGTGACCACCCATTACATACCGAGTTTCCTCCGTGCCTCGGAAAGCAGTTTTTGAACAAACTAACATTGTTTAGAAATGAATAGGTAGTTTGTTTTATTTTGATATACCTACTTAATATTGTTGTTTTCATACCAAATGTTTATTGAATAAATAAAACACATTTTGCCGATAAGGTGGTTTTATTGTGTGTGTACGGTCAGAAGGTACGGCAAATTAAAAGGCGTGTTCTCGGTTGAAGGTTTACTGAACGACTAACACAAAGATTATATACAGTACAGTGGTTGAGGGCTTAAAGTAAACTTACGAGCTACGTCATACATGACCTAAGTCTAAAGATGTATGAGTAATTTGCCTACGCGCTACAACATGTTGATTTTTACCGAAGTTTTATTTAATGAATAACTAAAAACGAGGTGCGATACTCAATTAATGTTTGTGTTTTCATATTTAAAAAATAATCTGCATAGTATGAGCAATTAAAGCTGGTAAGTTGATTTTTGACATACTTATGTGTATTGGTATGTTTGTAAAATATTACAAGAAATGCAATATACAAAGACCAATAACTATTTTCGTACCCACCAAATTAGTATCCTTCGAATTGGCCAGGAAATGAAATTACTGTATCTGGCAAACCTAGTCCGCATACCTACTAGAAGCTACAGACCAGATATAAAAAAATAAATAAAAAAAATACTGATCGAATTGAGAACCTCCTCCTTTTTGGAAGTCGGTTAAAAATAAGCGAAAGCGCAAAAGTGATGCGACTAAAATTGTTTATAAATTCTGTGCAGAAAAAACACTACATTTAGTAACGGTCAGATATCAGAAGAGCATTAAACTTACTCATTTTTTTGTTAATCAAAATCTCAATCCCGCAAGCATGCGGGATCAAGGTCATCAATCCCGCGGACCCGCGGGATTAGCGGCATTGCTTTTATTTACAATTATTTTTGTTTTGTGTAGTGAAATGAAAGACATAAAGACAAGTATTTTTTTATTATTATTATCAATATGAAGCTAAGTTATTACTCATATTATAAATTGAATATAATGATGTTTAAGAAGCATAAATAATCAACTTCTTTTAAGAAACGATATAATACAATATTTAACTTTTCATTCATATTTAAATTTGTATTGAAAATAAAAAAATATTCCTTTGTTTTAGAGACGTAAAGAGGTGAATTAAGTAATCGCCGGGTACGTGCTCTTAACAATTTGATAAAAAAAAAAAAGATTTGTCTCGCGTACGTTATGTAACCTTTTCACATCACAAGTAAGACGCTATGACGCAATAACTTTCTTTGACACTTGACCGCGCGCGAAGGTAAATCCCCGTGCACCGTAGGGAAATCCCTAGTCATAGAGTATTTGAACTGAACTGACATTGATTACGTTCCGTTACGACTTCCGATCATGCGACACAAAATAGAAATTCAAAACTTATTTAGCTGTAAGTTAAGAACTGAATCAAAATTATTTTCCATACAAATTCTACATAAAAGTCACGAGTTCTATGGGAAAGTTGTTAAATCACTTATTAATAAGCTGTGCTGAGGTGTCTTATAAATAATAAGATAGTCGCCTGAGCCCATTTTTCTTAAATATTTTTTTTTTCAATCCCGCAAATCTGCGGGATCCCGCGGGTGTAATCCCGCATTTCTGAACCCGCAAAAAAGTTGCGGGATTGGATTCCCTAGTTACAACAGACTGTTAGAATCTAATCTATGCTATAATAATATAGAGGAAAGATTTGATTTTTTGTTTGTGTGTTTGTTACGATTTAACTCAAGAACTTCTGTTAAAAATTATTTTACCATTAGAAAGCTACATCTTTACCGAGTAACATAGGATATAAATTATATTGATGTCATGCAAATTAGCCGAGCTATCACAATTTTCGCGGGCGAAGTGCTTAGTAAATTATAAATATGATTCCAACGTGATATCTAGTAAGACTCGTAAAACTATTATGTAGTATTAGTATCGATACTTGTTATAGTTACACTATATTCCCTAATTGGTACATCCCTATCATTGGCAGCCATTTTATGAGAAATTTTGTGGCACCTTTTTTTTGTAGGTATTTCCAGTCCATTTACTTCTCAAGTCAATGGTGTAATCGCAAGATGGCGCATGTCATGACGTCATCTATGACGATTCAAGGGACATCGATATCGCGCTCACGTTAATTCGGAACGGGTTTATGGACGCTCAAATCGATTACAGCATAATTCGGAACGCAGCCTAAGTTAGAGATGTCAAACTAGTTTATGCCTTGCGGTTCACCGTGTTTTTAGTCGACATGTTTTTACGTGCACCCTTCATTTGTATGGAAATATTAGTTCCAACTAAATTTGGCAGCTCAAAATTACGTCCCTCTCTTTCAGGTTTTATTAGAGAGAAAAAGATAGCAATAGCCTAAATTAAGTTTGGTTTTTTGCACAACAGAATCAACACCATTGACTAACTACCAAAGTAACTGGTATAATCAATTCTATTCCCTACTGAGACCAACAGCGTAACGTACTTTCCAAGTCACGGAGGGACCTCGACATGAAATACCCACCCATCTGTGGACTGCACCTCGGAAATCGCGGCTATTATTGGGCCACGAGTCTTTACCTAATAAAAATACACGATTCGTCCTTTTATTTTTATAGTGTGAGATCTGGTATAAGATATTTATACCCTCATCGGCATCATGCATTGAATACAGTATTTGATATATATGTTACGGCTAATACCCGAAGTGCGGCTACACCTAGTTTTAGCCAGCTAGAACTAGGTGCAGCCGGCCATATGCAGTTAAACCTAGGTGTATCCTCTTATCATCGGTTAGAAATAGGTTTAGCCTTCATCATAGCGGCTAGAACTAGGTGCAGCCGCACACCGGTGGTTCAACTTAGGTGTGTCTTATTTATCATCGGCTAGAACTAGGTTTTTAGTTCAGTTAAGCATAATTATTGGTTTTGTTTTGAGATTCTTATCTTGCGTTTCCCGATTGATTAAATGATAAATGATGTTTATTTTGCAAGTAGGTTTTTACAAACACTTTTACACGTCATTTTTTTTAAAATAGATGGGGCCGGTGTTTCGTATCTGACTACTCTGAGAAGAAACAGCCGAAACAAACTCAGAGGTCATAGTCTCTTGAAGTCCAAACATAATCTTGCTCAATTCACATGAGGACTATGCAGATTATTGTCTGAGATGGTCTTTTGAAGAAAGAACCACACAGATTTGAGTGGACCTGTCCAGTCAGTGCAAGCATTTGTCAGTTAAGTATCGTGTAGCTCGACTTATAACTCAAGGAGCTCAACGAAACGACGAACAATACCAAAGAAAGGACATTTGGGTAGGTCGCCAAAAGTACTCAAACTGCCAGACAGTTGTGTGAAAAAAATCAAAGAAAAAAAAATGTAACCCACATGGTCCCCACATTCACAATATTCAAATAAAATTAATAAAATGTTCTTTTCAAAATGAATGTAAAAAATAAAAATCACAAAAACCATTAAATTTAGATTAAATTAGAATTTTTTAGATTAGTTTTTATATGATTATTACCCCCGCAGATGCATCCGAGTCGAGGGAGAACCGGTCAAACGGGCCTCAGACCTACTTCTGAATGGTTTATAAAAAAATAACCTAATCTATCTGTGTCGGGGTGCCCCAAGTCGGCCTAGGCAAAACTAGTTTGTCATCAACCACCTCATTACTGAACTGAAAACCTAGTTCCAGGCGAGGCTGCACCTACTTCTAGCCGCTTTATTGAAGGCTAAACCTAGTTCTAACCGAAGATAAGAGGATACACCTAGGTTTAACCGCATGTGGCCGGCTGCACCTAGTTTTAGCCGGCTAAAACTAGGTGTAGCCGCACTTCGGGTATTAGCCGTAACATATACATATGTTACGCTTACGCTATGGGAAAAATCTTCATTAATAACAACTCGAATAACAAGAGATGCGTTAAGCGCGCAACTTCATTCAACGGACATTTATCACAAAGATAAATGTCCGTTGAATGAAGTTGCGCGCTTAACGCATCTCTTTCACTCTCGCCGCTCGCGTTTAAAATTTACATGTAAAATCTATGCAGCCATGGATTGGATCAACTTTTTAGGGTTCCGTACCCAAAGGGTAAAAACGTAACCCTATTACTAAGACTTCGCTGTCTGTCCGTCTGTCCGTCTGTCCGTCTGTCCCTCTGTCTGTCACCAGGCTGTATCTCATGAACCGTGACAGCTAGACAGTTGAAATTTTCACAGATGATGTATTTCTGTTGCCGCAATAACAACAAATACTAAAAACAGAATTAAATCAATATTTAAGGGGGGCTCCCATGGCGACATGGAGAGAGCGACTGTCGCAACCCCGTGCAGGGCACGCCACGATAGTGGCGATAAGTCCCCTCTTAGAGGAGTGGCTTGAGAGACGCCACGGCGTCCTCACCTTCCGCCTGACGCAGGTCCTCACCGGACACGGAGTGTTCGGGAGGTTCCTGCGCCGAATCGGGCGGGAGGAAACGCCCGGGTGCTTCCATTGTGAGGATCGACCGGAGGACACGGTGGAACACACGGTGGAGGTGTCCCCGCGTGGGCGGAGCACCGCCGTGTCCTCGAAGCGGCGATCGGCGGCGGCGACCTCTCGCGTCCGGCCCTGGTGCAAGCCATGGTCCGGAGCGAGACGGAATGGGACGCCGTCACCTCCTCCTGCGAAGCAGTAATGCTAGAGAAGGAGGTGGCGGAACGTGAGAGGGAGAGAACCTCTCAACGTCCCGGCCGCCGCGGGAGACGCCCCGGGCGTTGGGGGCCACCACCACGTGGCCCCCGGCCACCGTAGGCGCGGGCCTGTGGACGGTGGGCTATGGGCTTGCTCGCCGTCCATCCGTCTCATGACGACAGGCCGTGTCGACGGCGCGTTCGTGTTCCACGCGCGCCTCAAAGAGAGTCAGCAAAAGGAAAGGGGTCCGTAAGGACCGATGCCTGCCGGGGTTGCGGGACTGTTCGAAAGAGATACCGTGGCCCCGGAACACAAAGGGCGATGAAGGAACATGGATGGGTTTTAGTCAGTAAAAGTCTGACACTCCCTCCTGCTCCGCCCAGAGCGGGAGGAGTTATTTGATGATTTCACAACCGAAAAAAAAAAAAAAAAGGGGGGCTCCCATACGTGATTTTTTTGCAGTTTTGTCTAATGTTTTTAAATAATGGTACGGAACCCTTCGTGCGCGAGTCCGACTCGCACTTGGCCGGTTTTTAATAAGGCAACTTAGTACAGTTAGATTCAGAATAAAATAAGCTTTCATTTGATATATTATAGGATCAAATAACTGATAAAATATCGATAACATAAATTTACTCACCTGCTTATCTTACCTGGCAACTCCACAGTTGCAGTGGAAGAAGGCCTTTACTTTATCAATTCTGTTTAAAATTTAATAGTTTAATATTTTCCGCACGCAATTTAACTAGGCAACCTATTCGAGATATGTCAATGAGTATATTTTCTATAGAGAGGAGAGTGTGATAGAGAGGAGGCCTGTGTCCTAGCAGTGGGAACATTGATAGACTGATGATGATGATATTATCTATCATTTATTTCTTATCACTAATACGTAAATAACAAATGTGGGTTTCTTATACCGGATCTTAGACGATTTGTCTGAAGTCTACTCATTGTTGTCGCTGTGGTCGCTACCTGCACTACTATGATAGCTTAAATCTCGGAAATGTGACGCTTTAGAACATTTTGTCTCGTACAATACTTGTTTGTATTAATATCAGCTATTGATTGATACCAGTTTTATGCCTGGCTAATCAAATCAAAGGTGTGCTGAAAATGACATCAGTCAGTGGGTTTAACTTTAATAGCTCTTATCTCGGAAACGTGACACTTTAGATATAGAATATTTTGTCTCATACAAAACGTGTTTGTATTGATATTAGCTATCGATTAAAATAGATTTTATGCGTGACCGCAACTTTTAAAATAAGGAAGATGCGAAAGTTAGGCCTGCCATTTAAGTAATTCAAACCCCTTTCATTATTTATAATTATGTGATTTTAATTAAACTTATAACCACATACCAAACGTGTTATGCTATAGATCTAACATTCAGATCAGGGCACTAAGAACAAATATTTTAAATAAAATATGTGCCCCCTCAAAGAGTTACTTCGTCGGAGGGTTCATCATTTTGCCAATGGGAAATTGCATCGAGCACACGGCTTGTTTTATTATAATTTTCTGAGGATTTCAGCTAACATTCCATTTAGTCACGCAATTCTCTTATACTGGACGGTCGATAGGTCTACAGCTGTTGTTGTTGAATATTTCAGATTTGAAAATATACGTAAAACACATCAAGGAAGGCTGGAAGAACGTCTGCCCTTAATGGCAATAATTTTACCAGAAAAGCTGAAACAACTCAGGCCTGACGCTTTGGCAGCGCTTAAGCAAAATATAGATGTTCTGACGACGCCCTTTGATATCCACACCACTGTACTAGATGTGTTGAACTTGAAGGATAAAGGCAACAAGTACAAAATCTTCGGTGCTGATCTACCAAGAGCCATGAGTTTGTTAGAACCGGTATGTATCGATTAATTTTGTAGAATATAATAATTTTTATTTGTGTTAAAATATGGTACATTAAGGTCCTATAAATAGGAATGGGTGGAGATACTACATGTGCTGCGGTAAACTGGCATACAAATCCTTATTGAACTTAAAATATCACTTACGGGATATAGTCCGCGTGGTAGCCAACATCAGACATCGTTAAGGGTACATCATCACATACATCATCATCACTCAAGATCATGGCTGACAGTTTGATTCACTGACTAATCAATCAACGCAAAGCTAAAACTGCTGGGTCTAGTAACATGAAATTCTGCACAAACGTAAACTGCCTATGACAATGGTGTCGATTCTGTTGTGCACAAACTAAACTTAATTTAGGCTATTGCTATATTTTTCCCTATAATAAAACGAGAAAGAGATGGACGTAATTTTGTGAACGTAACAATAAAAATACTCTATGTTTAGTGTCTATGGTACATTGTCGTTGGTATTACTGTGTGTGTGTACAATGGCGGATGCTCATTGTGGCCATTGTAATAATCTGCATGTTGTTCATAAATAAAGCTCTAGAACCGAAATATCTGTGTTATATTTCCAAGACCAAATAACAGGTTATGGGCCCAGATGCTCTAAACACAGATACAGAGGTGAAAACTGCAGATTGAGAGAGATTAAGTTTTCCTGTGGCGCCGGTGTAAAAACGGCAGATCGGCGGCGTGGTCAGACAATGTACGAGAGTTGTGCGATTGTCGCTAGCGGAATCTGGAGGTGGTCGTACGGAGATTGGTACGGCATCAGGCTCAAGCGGGGTGAAAATTGACACGCGTTGAAGATGGATTCCACAGCATCACCAGCTATCAAGCTGTGGAAGGGCAGAAAAATTGGAGCGTCTGGAAATTTCAGATTTCAGTCATACTGAGAGGGGCTGATTTATTCGCAATAGTGAATGGGGAGGAAAAGCAAGCCGACAATGCAAAGATTTGGATACCAAAAGATGCAAGGGCACAAACTATCATTGTGTCCAGGCTAAGTGAAGCAGCTATGGTCCATGTGCTGACATGCGAGACGGCGGAGGCTATGTGGAAAAAGCTCAATAGTGTTTATGAAGCGAGTTCTGCAACGAGTACCTTGATGTTGCAACAACGGTTCTTTCAATTCAAATATGAAGACGGAGACTTGTCAACGCACTTATCGAAGCTACAAGAAATGGCTTGTCAACTGAAACAAGCTGGTGAGGAGGTATCGGAGAAGTTCCTTATTACTAAAGTGTTGATGTCGTTACCAGACAGTTACAGTCATTTTATCTCTGCATGGGAATCCGTCGAGAGTAATAAACAAAATTATGACGCGTTGGTTGCTCGACTTCTAGTAGAGGAAGAGAGGATAAAGGCAAGAGATACAATAAAGGGAGAAAATACAACTTTATATGCACACCAAAATAAGAAACAATTTATAAAGAAATGTTTTAAGTGTGGAAAGGGTGGACATTTTGCACAGCAATGCAAAAGTGAGTCTGAAAAACGTAAATGTTTCGAGTGCAATAAGATAGGACACCTAAAACATGAATGTCCTAGAGGTCCAAAGCATCAAAATAACAGGTTATGAGCCCAGTTATGGAGTTACTATCATTTCGCAGAAAACATACTTAGAGAATTTGTTACTTCAGTACAATATGTCTAATTGTAAAACTTTAACGTTACCAATTGATAAAAACTATAACTTTCATATTATTAACAGAGAAATGTCAGAGAGTACATTAATAGAAAATAAATGTAGAAAGTTAGTTGGGAGTTTGATGTATGCTGCTATGGGGACAAGGCCAGATATTTGTGCAGTGGTTAACATATTAAGTAGGTATCAGAGCTGTGCTTCTGAACTTTTATACAAACTATTGTTGAATATTTTAAGATATATAAAAGGGACACTTAATTTATGTTTACTGTACTATAGGGACTGCAATAATGATGTAATAGGCTATGTTGACAGTGACTGGGGTGGTTCTAATGATAGAAAATCAACGTCAGGGTGTATCTTCAAAGTGTTTGGAAGTTCTATAATTTGGTTTTCGAAGAAACAGCAGACAGTAGCGTTGTCTTCGACAGAGTACTCCGCTACATTGCCTTATGCTCAGCCACTAGTGAAGCTTGTTGGTTGAAAGACATTTTGAATATGTTTGGGTTTGAAATTAACATAATTCTATATGAGGATAACCAGTCAACTATCAAGATAGCTAATATGGCCACTGGTAATTCAAGAGTAAAACATTTAGCAATCAAACAAGCTTTTGTGAAAGAAAAATTAGAAAATAAAATTATTGAATTAAAATATGTGAATACCAGTGAGCAAGTTGCAGATATTTTAACAAAGACATTAGGGGGAACTTTATTTAAAAAAATTAGAGAGAAATTGTTTAAAGATTAGTACTTGTTTTTGTTTATCCGTTAAGGGAAAGTTTATGTTAATTAAGGGGAGGTTTGTTTGAGAATTATATTAATTTTTTTGAATATTTTATTGAGGGGAGGTGTGAACGTAACAATAAAAATACTCTATGTTTAGTGTCTATGGTATATTGTCGTTGGTATTACTGTGTGTGTGTACAATGGCGGATGCTCATTGTGGCCAATGTAATAATCTGCATGTTGTTCATAAATAAAGCTTTTTAGAACCGAAATATCTGTGTTATATTTCCAAGACCAAATAACAAATTTAGAGCTGTCAAAGACGAACGGCAGGTTTCGTACCGCAAACTTCGTTTGTTGTTTTGTTATAGAATTTGTACCACTTATTAAGGCAAATAAGCCTTTTATTTTCATGTAAGTGTACTATTTTTAGAACTTCGGATTGATTAATAATATAAATAAAAAGATGCTAACAATTAAACGTAATGAAATCGTAAACTAAACGCGGCTGTGTTTTTCAATGTTGCCATAAGTAAAATAACACAAAAATCTAAATGTTAAATAATTATTTAAACATAGAAATAACATTAAATATAATTATACACTTACTATTATACATAAGAAAGCATAATTGTTGCATAAAATCTTAATAGATAACGATTTAATGATAGGAATGATTTTCGTCACCAATCTTTTTTTTTGTTCATAAGGCAATTATTTATTGCCAGGTAAAGAAAATCCGTCTTTCACTTCACTTCAGATCTTTGCTGTTGTTTTGGATTGTAGTTTGTGACTGCATCTGAGCAATTCAGCGGATTGTCTGGCCCTATTTACGTTGAGTTAAGCTCCTGCTACAAAAATAGCGAAAACTATACTAGAACATTTACTTTATCACCAAAACAATGTTTAGGCAGCTCTACGTACCAAAGTACACTGGTGCATTACCTTAAAAAATAAGACTGGTTATAACTTTTACGTCCCAAGTTCTAAAAATCTATGAATTTAAAAAGGGCTTTTCTATCATATTAACTACCAATTAAAACAAAAAATATCTCAAAACACGACATTTTATTAGCGGTACGAGATTCCCATACTAGCCTGCCATTCGCCTTTAGTTCGAACTAATTTAAATACAAATGAAGGTTGCACGTAAAAACATGTCGACTAAAAACACGGTGAAGCGCAAGGCATAAACTAGTTTGACATCTCTAACTTAGTTCATAGCTAAAACCGTGCTTTTCTTGCACTGCCTTTTAGTACGCTAGTACTATCTATTCTGTGCTTTTAGTAAAAGATAGCAATAGCCTAAATTAAGTTAAGTTTGTGCACAACAGAATCGACACCATTTATTCTTTAAAAACAACATTCTTAACCCATTTTAGTGGATGGAGCTTAAATAACCAGACCGCAAGTCGATTCCCGCGAATTTCAGAGTTTGGCCTTGTGACTAATTTATTGACCTGGCAAAGCAAACTTTCAGAGCAATCAAAAGTCGCTTAAATTCGTACGGCAGATCAAAGGGAGTCAACGGTATACGCGGCACAAACACTGTTTCTCATTACATATGACGTTTCGGTGGTAGTTAATTCCGAAGTAACATGACAGGTGTGCCGACAGGCAGCGAGAGCCTATGACATGGTGGAGGCCATGTGCTTTCATGGGCCTCGGAATGCGCCACCGTCGGGATCCCTACTGACGTCGACTCGACGCCAATGTAAACCCCTCCTGGTTTACATCGGCGTCGAGTCGACGATGAAGTACCTAGGACTCGACCTTGACAGCCGGTGGAACTTAGTGGAACACTTCCGACGTTTGGCTCTCAAACTGGAACGGGCCGGGGTTGCCTTCAAGTTGCTCTTGCCCAACTTGAGGGGTCCAAACGTCTCCTGCCGGAGGCTCTAGGCGGGGATCGTGCGGTCCATGGCTCTTTACGGGGCCCTGGTGTGGACGCGTTGTGGATGTTGCTCCGCCCAAGTGGAGCCCCGCCGTGTCCTCGTAGCGGCGATTGGCGGCGGCGACCTCTCATGTCCGGCGTGGTTCAAACCATAGTCCGGAGCGAGAGGGAATGGGAAGCCGTCACGTGCGTCGGCGAAGCAGTCATGCTAGCGGAACGTTAGAGTGAGAGAACCTCACGTCCCAGCCACCGCGGGAGACGCACCGGGCGTCGGGGGCCATGTGTTGACCTGGCCACCTTATTAGGCGCGCGCCTGTGGACGGTGAGCAATGGGCTAGCTCGCCATCCGTCCGTCTTTTGACGACAGGCCGTGTCGACGGCACGTTTATGTTCCACGCGCACCTCAAAGCAAAACAGAAAGAGGTCCGCAAGGGCCAATGCTTGCCGGGGGCCGGGGCTGCGGGACTGTTCAAAAGAGATACCGCGGCCCTGGAACACAAAGGTCTATGGCCCAGCGCACACCGCTGGAGGCGCAGCGCAGCGCATTTGAAGACAACAATTTAATATAAACCTTAACTACCTTGATATACTACTAATTGTAAAAAATGGTAGATAACCTCATGCATGGTTAGAAATAAAAGTAAACTGTATCACTTTTTTTGAACTTCAATAATGACGGAGTTTCATACAAACTTGCATTTTACCCCTTTAAAGAAAATTATTTTTTAATAGTGATACAGTAAACTTTTCTTTTGAACCATGAGCTCATTTACACTTTTTTACATTTCTAATTATAAAATTGATCAAGTTTCATACAAACTTTCAATCCTCGTTTTAACCCCTTAGGGAAAGAAATTCGAAAAATCCCTTCTTAGTGCACACTTACGTCATTCAAGGAAGGTTTGTACAAAATTTCATGCTTCTAAACCCAGCGGTTTCAGCTGTACATTGATGGATCAGTCAGCCAGTCAGATCAAAATTTTATCCTCCTTTACACCTCCTTAAAGGTTGAAATTCTAACAACACCGTTGCGTTAGCTTAGATAATAAATTAAGTGATTTTTACTTCGTAAATTAAGGACTTTCCATACACAACCTCATCCCCCTTTTTAATCTTCCGTGGATGGAATTATCAAAAACGCCGAGACACGTATATATTCATTTTCAATCGTCAGCCTCTAAACACAAACGTTGAAGATCCTAACTTTAAAGCTGATGGACTTTCATATAAACTTCCATTCCTTATTTTACCCCTATATGGGTGGAATTCCCATAAATCCTTTCTTAGTGGATTCCAAGATTCATGTCTCTAGGATCAGCGGTTTGGGCTGTGCGTTGATATGTCACCCAGTCAGTCAGTCAGTTTACCATTTTATATTATATACTAGCTGTTGCCCGCGGCTTCGCCCGCGTGAAGTTCGGTAACTGTGTGGGACAGTTACCGAACTTCTTGAATTATACTAAAGGGATAAATAGTGAACTACCTGTAAATCCAGGTTATAAACTATCTATGTGCCAAATTTCATAATCATCACAATTTATTATTACTATCACAATCACCATCACTATCACAACCACCAGCACTATCACAACCACCATCATTATCACAATCACCATTACGATCGCAACCAACATCATTATCACAATCACCATCACAATCGCCATCACCATCACAATTACCATCAAAATCACTACTACAATCACCCTCATCGTTTTCACAATCATTATCATTGTAATCACAATCATTATCACAATCACCATCACTATCACAATCACAATCACAAACACCATCACAATCACCATCACAAACACAATCATTATCATCATAATCAATATCATCTTAATCACAATCACCATGATCACAATCGCCATCACTATCACAACCACAATCATTACTACAATCACCATGACAATCACCATTACCATTACGATCACCATCACCATCACAATACACATCACAATCACTATCCTCGTTATCACAATCATTTTCATCGTAATCAAAATCATCTTCATCAATATCACAATCACCATCACTGTCACAATCACCACCACATCGCTATCACCATCACAAATACCGTCACTATCACAATCAATATCACCATCACAATCACCATCACAATCACAATCACAATCACCATCACAATCACCATCACAATCGCCATCACAATCACTATCACTATCCTCGTTATCACAATCATTTTCATCGTAATCACAATCATTATCATCTTAATTACAATCAACATGATCACAATCGCCATCACTATCACAACCACAATCATTATCACAATCACAATCACCATCACCATCACAATCACCTCACAATCACCATCAAAATCACTATCACAATCTCCATCATCGTTATCACAATCATTATCATCGTAATCACAATCATTATCATCTTAATCGCAATCATCATCATCACAATCACTATCACAACCACAATCATTATCACTATCATCATTATCACAATTATTTTCATCGTAATCACATTCATCTTCATCATTATCACAATCACCATCACTGTCACAATCACAATCACCATCACCATCGTTATCCCCATCACAATCGCCATCACTATCACAACCACAATCATTACTACAATCACCATGACAATCACCATTACCATTACGATCACCATCACCATCACAATACACATCACAATCACTATCCTCGTTATCACAATCATTTTCATCGTAATCAAAATCATCTTCATCAATATCACAATCACCATCACTGTCACAATCACCATCACATCGCTATCACCATCACAAATACCGTCACTATCACAATCAATATCACCATCACAATCACTACACCATCACAATCACCATCACAATCACCATCACAATCACCATCACAATCACCATCATAATCACCATCACAATCGCCATCACAATCACTATCACTATCCTCGTTATCACAATCATTTTTATCGTAATCACAATCATTATCATCTTAATTACAATCAATATGATCACAATCGCCATCACTATCACAACCACAATCATTATCACAATCACCATCACCATCACAATCACCATCACAATCACCATCACAGTCACTATAACAATCACTATCCTCGTTATCACAATCATTTTCATCGTAATCCCAATCATCTTCATCATTATCACAATCACCATCACTGTCACAATTACAATAACCATCACCATCTTTATCACCATCACAATCACCGTCACTATCACAATCACTATCACCATCACCATCACAATCACCATCAAAATCACTATCACAATTACCATAATCGTTATTACAATCATTATCATTGTCATCACAATCATTATCATCTTAATCACAATCATCATCATCACTATCGCCATCCTCGTTATCATAACCATTGCTGTCACAATCACAATCACCGTCACAATCACCATCACTGTGACAATCCCAATCACTATCATCGTTATCACACTCATTATCATTGTAATCACAATCATTATCATCGTAATCAAAATAATCATCATCACAATCATTATCATCATTATCACAAACATCATCATCGTAATCGCAATCAATATCATCGTAATCACAATCATCATCATCACAATCATCATGATCATTATCACAATCATCGTCAACATTATCACCATCACCATCACTGTCACAATCATAATCACAATCACTATCCTCGTTATCACAATCATTTTCATCGTAATCACAATCATCTTCATCATTATCACAATCACCATCACTGTCACAATCACAATAACCATCACCATCGCTATCACCATCACAATCACCGTCACTATCACAATCACTATCACAATCACCATCACCAACACAATCACCATCAAAATCACTATCACAATTACCATAATCGTTATCACAATCATTATCATTGTCATCACAATCATTATCATCTTAATCACAATCATCATCATCACTATCGCCGTCTTCGTTATCATAACCATTGCTATCACAATCAAAATCACCGTCACAATCACCATCACTGTGACAATCCCAATCACAATCACTATCATCATTATCACACTCTTTATCATTGTAATCACAATCATTATTATCGTAATCAAAATAATCATCATCACAATCATCATCATCATTATCACAAAAATCATCATCGTAATCGCAATCAATATCATCGTAATTACAATCATCATCATCACAATCATCATGATCATTATCACAATCATCGTCATCATTATCACAATCACCATCACTGTCACAATCATAATCACAATCACCATCACTATCACCATCACAATAACCTCACAATCACCTCACAATCACCTCACAATCACCATCACAATCACCATCACAATTACTATCACAATCTCCATCATCAGTATCACAATCATTATCATCGTAATCACAATCATTATCATCTTAATCGCAATCATCATCATCTCAATCACTATCACAACCACAATCATTATCACTATCATCATTATCACAATCATTTTCATCGTAATCACAATCATCTTCATCATTATCACAATCACCATCACTGTCACAATCACAATCACCATCACCATCGTTATCCCCATACAATCACCGTCACCATCACAATCACTATCACAATCACCATCACGATCACCATCACAATCACCATCAAAATCACTATCACAATTACCATAATCGTTATCACAATCATTATCATCGTTCGGAGCGTTCGTAGGAGCTCGTGGCTAAAAAATAACAGCCGCTCGGGTCAATCGTTAGGTTAAGCCATGCTTGCCTAGGTTGGTCTGTAGATGGATGACCACCCATTACATACCGAGTTTCCTCCGTGCCTCGGAAAGCACGTTAAGCAGTTGGTCCCGGCTGTCATTTGTAGATCTTCGATAGTCGTTAGGTAGTCAGAGGCCCAAAAAGTCTGACAACCAGTCTTACCAAAGGGTATCGTATTACCCGGTACTAACTGGGTTGTGGAGGTCAGATAGGCAGTCGCTCCATGTAAAATACTGGTATTCAGCTGCATCCGGTAAAACTGGAAGCCGACCCCAATATAGGTGGAAAAAGGCTAGGCAGATGATGAATCATTATCATCGTTATCTCAATTATCTTTATTACAATCATCATTATCACAATCATTATCATCGTAATCACAACCATTATCATCGTAATCAAAATCATCATCATCACAATCATCATCATCATCACAATCATCATCATCACTATCACAATCATCATCATTGATATCACAATCATCACAATAAATCAACAATACAGAAGCAACCCTGTACAGAAGTCGAATCCGCCATCTTCTGGATCTCATAATAAATGCCATTTTCGCAATCAGCACCCCTGATAATCTTGGTATCGACACCCATATTGATTTTTAGACATTTCAACCCAATCGCACCCCCAGACCCCAACAGGGAATGATGGTATTTCAGGTCCGCCACATTAAATCTTAAAATCGTTGTTTTTGTAATACACCTGACCCAATTTACCATACAAACAATACCTATGTTGAATTTCAGGCTTTGTTACCCCATTTCCCTCTTTAGGGGTTGAATTCTGAAAAAACCTGAAACACAAATGTTACCTCATTTAGCGATAGGAGTACTCCTGTTAAGTTTCGAATAGTCTTACCAATCTTATTTTCCCATGTAATCTTTGGACCCCCGTTTCAACCCCTTAGGGGGTAAATTTTGAAAAATCCTTTCTCAATGCACCCCTAAATCTCATAAAGAACCTATGTGCCAAATTTGGAATCCCTTTTTTCCCTCGATTTTTAGACTTTGCCACCCCATTTCCCCCTCTTAGGGGTTGAAATCTGAAAAAACCTGAAACCCGTTTCTACTCATTTCTTAATAGGAGTACCCCTGTGAAGTTTCGAATAAAATATTCTAACTAATCTTGTTTCCCCATTCAAACTTTAGAGCCCCGTTTCACCCCCTTAGGGGGTGAGTTTTGAAAAATCCATTCTTAGTGCACCCCTAGACCACATAAGGAACCTATTCGCCAAATTTGGAATCTGTAGACCCAGCGGTTTGGGCTGTGCATTGATTGTTATACTTTGCCACCCCATTTCCCCCTCTTAGGGGTTGAATTCTGAAAAAACCTGAGACCCGTTTCTATTCACTTATCAATAGGAGCACTCCTGTGAAGTTTCGAATAAAATAGTGTAACTAATGTTGTTTCCCCATACAAACTTTGGAGCCCTGTTTAACCCCCTTAGGGGATGAATTTTGAAAAATCCTTTCTTAGTGCACCCCTAAACCACATAAGGAACCAATGTTCCAAATTTGGAATTTCTAGACTCAGCGGTTTGGGCTGTTCATTGATTTTTATAGTTTGCCACCCCATTTCCCCCTCTTAGGGGTTGAATTCTGAAAAACCCTGAAACCCGTTTCTACTCATTTATCAATAGGAGCACTCCTGTGAAGTTTCGAATAAAATAGTGTAACTAATCTTGTTTCCCCATACAAACTTTGGAGCCCCGTTTAACCCCCTTAGGGGGTGAATTTTGAAAAATCCTTTCTTAGTGCACCCCTAAACCACATAAGGAACCTACTTGCTAAATTTGGAATCTGTAGACCCAGCGGTTTGGGCTGTGCGTTGATAGATGAGTCAGTCAGTCAGTCAGTCAGTCAGTCAGTCAGTTTCTTCTTTTATATATTTAGATATATAGATAAGAATTGTCCTGTGGTCAACTTCTTCCTTTCAAATCGACGGTAACTTTCGTCTCGTTTAATATTATCAGTGATTTGTTGTATAGTGAATATTTAATGATGACTTGACTACGTATATACTTGACGTCTTCAGATACCTAAAAGTCGAACATGTCCCGAGGCTGGCATCGTAGAACATTGGTGTTCTTGCACTAAATGGTACAACGTATCTCATCCAGAAATGTTCCACAAAGCGGCTTTTGCACTGGCCGAGTATATTGACAGCATTAATGAAGTACAAAGGTAAGTTTAAATTAATTACTATTATTGGTGACTAGCCTGCCTGCGACTTCGAACTTACACGTGATTCATGGCGAACCGTTGCTGGGTGAAGGAAAGACAAATAAAGAAGGATATTATCCGATAATAATGTTATTTCTTTTATTCGTCTTTTCCACATACACTTTACATTTAAATCTATACATATAATAAAAAATAATTAAAAAAATTAAAAAACCCGACTGCGTAAAAAAACTAATTACTTAAAAAAAAAAACTGAAAAGAATAAAACAAGCTCAGGAGACAGGACATATTGACTGCAACAGTCGGACCCATATTGAATGTAATGATTTTAGTCTAGATTATTTAATGGGTCCCGACTGTTGCAGTCAATATGTCCTGTCTCCTGAGCTTGTTTTATTCTTTTCAGTTTTTTTTTTTAAGTTATTAGTTTTTTTTACGCAGTCGGGTTTTTTTAATTTTTTTAATTATTTTTTTATTTTACACTTTTTAGTTACTTAGATATTATAACCTTTTAAAATCCTCATGATGAGCCCTTTATTGGTGGGGTGTGTAATATTATGGTATAATAACAAATAGTACATTATCACTTGAAATAACCTTCATATAATATAATTTTCATATGCTATAAAAACAAATAACTAAATTTCATGACATCTAATGTAAAATTTCATATAAACTTATTTTGCTCTAAACACATTTAGTATAACATTCATTTCATATAACTTTCAATTTGTATAATGCTCTTTTTATTATATAACATTTAGTTGACCTATTTTCTTTTGATATAGTTTTCAAATTTACTCATTTTCAGCCTAAATTCTGTAATTAATCAGTAAATATCAGGAAACTTCATACGGTTATAACTTCATCTAACCCAAATGATTCACCAAGAATAGAGGGGATCGGGGGGAAGCACGAAAATCTCAGGCGTCTATAATCGAATCAGTTTTTGCATAAGTATATGTCGCAGCCAACTAGTTTAATTAGCCGTTCAACTAACTCGGGGTGCCCTAACCTCTAAACACTTTATATTGGCCAAAAAGTGTAGTCAATGGAGCCCCGGTATGCGGGGCTCCTATTTCTGTCTTGCAGGGTTTAAAGGAATTCCTAACTAACCTAACATCGGGGTGCCCCTAGTCCCGAACCACTTTCTATTCGCTTAAAAAGCGTAGACAACGGAGCCCCGCTGTGCGGAGCGCCTATTTCTGTCTTTCAGGGTTTGAAGGAACCTAACTAACCTAACATCGGGGTGCCCTAAGTCCCGAACTTAAAGCTGTTTAGACGAGATTTAAGAGTTGATTGAACGGCTAATTAAACTAGTTGGCTGCGACACATACAAAACAAAGCAGACGTTTCAAAATTATATTAAAGGTTACTATAGATTTTTTATATTATACCAACTAAATATTAGGTCATGTGGTCGTTAGAACTTTTGTTATTATATCAAATGGTACGCACCCCCTTTTTTGAGCCGTTCAGGCTGCAGAGCGTGCCAAACATTTGAATTTGGCGCTAAAAATCCGCCATTTTGTTTTTTTATTATTTTTCTATACCCAGAGTCACCTCACAGTAAATACGAATCTAATGACACCTCTCAAGATAAAATCCATCTAGCCGTTCAGGCTGCAGAACGTGCCAAAACTTGGAATTTTATTTACTTTTATACCATTTGTCATCTCGAATTACGTTCAAACATATAAGTTGCATATATTTTTGTAATCACCTTTAAAAACCCTTCATTTTGATACCCCACTCGATGGCATTAGAAGAAAAAATAAATTCGACCTCCACAATCTGGCTCCCCAAATCAGCGATTTTCTTTGTTTATTAATGTAGCCAGTAACACTCGCGCCATCAAGACGAATCTAACGACATATAAACTATCCAAATCCCTCCATCCGTTGAGGAGTTACGAGGGAACAAAGAAACGGACATACATACAAACATACATACAGGGCAAACACATAACCCTCCTTTTGGGCTTCGCCGCAGTCGGGTAAAAACAGTAGAAAAACTGTGTCTGTACATTGAATATATTAAAAAAAAAAAATTGAGGGGGGTTTAGAAACAGGAAAAGAACACGAATCAAAAAAAAAAATCTGTCTGTTTGTTTGTACACGCTAATCTTCGGAATTACTGGACGGATTTGAATGATTTTTTTGTTGTTGTATAGGTATTAAGTTTGGGCAAGATATAGGCTAAAATTTATCTTGGAAACTTGAACACCTGATGCAGAACCACAACAGACCAGCTGAACTATAAGAGATACAAAAATGGTACCGTAGCAAAAATTGTTCCACGTGATGGGCATTTTCTGCTGAGAGAATAAATTTGAAGATCTGGAACACCTGATGTGGAACTCCAAGAGCCCAGCTACACTAACATATATATAGGAATGACGTTTTAGCAAAAGTTGTTCAATCTGATGAGCACTCTTTGTTGATTTATAAAAATCGAAGATCTGAAACACCTGTTGTGGAACTCCGAGAGCCCAGCTACACCATAACACATATAGGAATGACGTCTTAGCGAAAGTTGTTCAATCTGATGAGCACTCTCTGTTGTCTTATAAAAATCGAAGATCTGGAACACCTGATGTGGAACTCCAAGAGCCCAGCTACACCATAACACATCAATATTCTTACAAATAAATTTATTATTATTTTTGGAATGTGCTTTTGCTTCTCAGCGTACTGGTACTTCCAACTACATTTACGGGCCTAAACCAAAGTAAATGCAGCGTGTGGTGTGTTATGTTGAGGGTGTGTTGTGATGAGGCCCTATTTCGTTTTCTTCTATTTGCATGAACTTTCTGACAATTCGACATGTATTTAAAATTGCAGCTTTTTGTAAGGTGATATAAAGTGTTTCTTTTAGACTTAGTAATTTGAGGCTATGGAGTAAGTGATTCGGGATAACACCTGTTGTAGAGAGAACTATCGGGACCACATAAACTTTTTCCTGGCGCCATATTCTTGTTACTTCCTGTTTGAGGTCTGCGTATTTACTAATTTTTTCGGTGATTGTTTTTTGTATGTTATGTGTGTTTGGAACTGCGATATCTATTAAGTAAGTTACTTTATTTATTTTATCTTGTAGTATTATGTCCGGTCTATTATAGTGAATTGTCCTGTCGGTGAGAATGGCGCGATCGTAGTAAAGTTTATGAGTATCGTTTTCGAGGGTAGCTTGAGGTGTGTAATTGTAGTATGGAGTGTTTGTGTCTTGTATGAGTGTGTATTTAACTGCCAATCTTTGATGAATAATATTGGCTACCTGATTGTGCCTGTGTGTGTAGTCGGTCTGCGTGAGGGTTGCGCATGCTCCTGTTATGTGCTGAATGGTTTCTGGTTGCGTGTGACACTTGCGACATTTATCATTAGTTACTGAAGGATCTTTGATAATAAATTTTCTATAGTTTTTGGTGTTGATAATCTGGTCTTGTATAGCAATGATAAATCCTTCGGTTTCTGGGAATAAATTACCTATTTTGAGCCACTTATTCGAGGCAATTTTGTTAACGTGTGATTGTTCTAGGTCATGAGGATGTCGGCCATGAAGGACTTTTTTCTTCCAGTCCTCAATTTTTTGTGTTTGCGGGTCTTCGTTATCAATGTGTGAGGTATCTGATTGTTCATATAAGTTAAGTGGGGTGTAATTGTGATCATTTTGGGCTATGGCTTTATGGATGTTGCTAGTGTGAGACTTCGTATGAAAGAATGTTTTTAATCTACAAACTTGTTTTCGCCATAGGTGCTGGATGTCTATTAGGCCTCTCCCTCCGTTTTGTCTTTTTATGGTAAGTCTTTCTACGGCAGATTTAGGATGTAAATTATTATTTTTTGTAAGAGTGGTGCGTGTAGTGCGTTCTAATTGTTCTGTGTCTGTTTTTGTCCATTTAATGACTCCGAATGAATATGTTAATATGGGGATGGCAAATGTATTTAAGGCCTTGATAAGATTTTTTCCAGACAGTTGGGTTTTACATACAGCGTTTAGTCTCCTCTTGTATTCTGCAGTAAGTGTTTCTTTGGTTCTAACGTGATCTAGTCCCTTCAATTGCGTGTACCCTAAATATTTGTATAAATCGGACGGTTCCATCGCTGTTATGGTGTCTGTATTATTTACTACATAGTTGCCGGGTCGTATCTTGCCTCGTATGATGTGAAGTGTTTTACATTTATCCAGACCCAATTGCATATTTATATCTTGGCTGAACTCTGCTGTAGCTTCTACTAGTTTTTTCATTTCTTTTTCGGTTTGTGCATATAGTTTAATATCGTCCATATAAATGAGATGAGAAATTGTTGTTTGTTCTTGTAGTTGTGCTTGTGTTGTAGTGTGTTTGAGACAATATCCGGTCCGGCAGCGCTGCAGCAGATGTGACAGAGGGTTTAGTGCGAGACAGAACCACAGGGGACTCAGAGAGTTTATTATTATTATTATTATTATTATAGGAATGACGTCTTAGCAAGTGTTGTTTGGTCTGATGGGCATTTCCTGTTGACTTTTATCTTGGAAACAAACACCTGATGCAGAACCGCAACAGACCGGCTGAACTATAAGAGATACAAAAATGGTACCATGGCAAAAATTGTTCCACATGATGAGCATTTTCTGTTGAAGATCTGGAACACCTGATGTGGAACTTCAAGAGCCCAGCTACACTATAACATATATATAGGAATGAAGTTTTCGCAAAAGTTGTTCAATCTGATGAGCACTCTCTGTTGACTTATAAAAATCGAAGATCTGGAACACCTGTTGTGGAACTCCAAGAGCCCAGCTACACCATAACACATAGGAGTGACGTCTTAGCAAGTGTTGTGTGGACTGATGGGCATTTCCTGTTGACTTTTATCTTGGAAACAAACACCTGATGCAGACCCGCAACAGACCGGCTGAACTATAAGAGATACAAAAATGGTACCATAGCAAAAATTGTTCTACATGATGAGCATTTTCTGCTGTGAGAATAAATTTGAAGATCTGGAACACCTCGAAGGTCTGGAACACCTGTTGTGGAACTCCAAGAGCCCAGCTACACCATAACACATAGGAATGACGTCTTAGCAAGTGTTGTTTGGTCTGATGGGCATTTCCTGTTTACTTATAAAAATGTTTAGTCTGATGGGCATTTCCTGTTGACTTACAAAAATGAAAGATTTGGATCGTCTCGAATCGTCTCGCGCATCCCGTTGTATTTCCGTCCCCGGGCTCTTAAAATTCGACATCAAACGTTTCAGATCTTCGATTTTGACGACCACGTTGTCGCTGGCATAAGCAACAGGATCCGCGTACGAAGTCGCGGGCAGAAGCTAGTATTTAATAAACATTTAACCTTCTATTGCATGATTTATACAGACACATAATAAGGAATGAAAAATAAAACTAAACCCTGGTGAAAAGGTGAATGAGTCTAACCTAAGGACACAAATATGGTTTTGTGGGAAAGTTTTGAACATCATTCTAAAATAAAGAAGCATATATGTTTACAACAACAACAACAGCCCATAACGTCCACTGCTGGACATAAGCCTCTCCCATGATGGAAGGAATTTGCCGTAATCTCCACGCTTGGCAGGCGGATTGGAGATCGCAGTGATGAAAGACTAACAGAAAACACTGCTGCCCATTCTCTGGGCATACGAAGGCGCAAGGTGTTCTGCCTCAGACATTAGTCGCCTAAATACGACACCCGCAAGTGTAATGGGTTGGTTCAATTCTACACTGCCGGATACCACACGGCTACGTAAATATATGTTTAATAGGACCGTTTTCCCCCTGAAGGGAAGAAAACGGATATTTAGGTTTTAGCCGAAGCTTAACCTACTGTGAGATTACTCTCGAACTTTACGCGGTTGCAGTGTGTATCTACCCTCAGTATTGATGATAAAATTGATCAAACGTCAGTAGAATCACAAACCATACGGTGGCGACATCGCCGGTTGTCTTTTGAATCATCAGTACTCACCGCCGCCGGCTAGAGCGGCAAGTTTAGTAGGTCAAGCTTCGGCTAAAACCTAAATATCCGTTTTCTTCCCTTCAGGGGGAAAACGGTCCTATTTAGGTGTTTGAGCCTTGCTTGACCTACTGTGAGACATGTTTACATTCTGCCGGCGATGGCGAGACGAATTTGAATTCTCATTTTGTAAGATTTTCCAACCCGACTGTCTATATGTACTGGAATCAGTTTTAGATCCGAATTTGGGCCAGAATATTACTTTATCATCAGAGAGTTCACAGGAGGATGGATCAATTGATAACAAGGTTAGGTCATGAATACGACGACCCGATATCCAGAGCAAGAGCGCTGAGGTGTGGCGCGACACCTGAAATAGGCTCTTCTCATCAACTTTGTAACTTTGGAGGTAGTCTATTAGTTGACCTACGTTCCAACTCAACTTTTTATTTGATGGTGGTTTGGTAAGCATTATAGATTTAAGCATTTGCTTTACGAGTGGATGATTGCTTAGTTTTTCTGTATTCTCAGGATTGGCAAAAGTGGTGACTACCGACTTATGTACAGCGATAGTACTAGGAGCTAATTTTTTATCTTCGTGTAGGAAGTACAAAAATCTGGCAAGATCCTCAGGTTTAGGGTTATTTAAAGAACTACTATTATCCTGGGACCATTTTTTCCAGCGTTGCCAAGCTGGTCGATATGTCTTTAGTGTAGACTTACGCCACGAGGCCTCTAGCTGTTCTTTGCTTTTTATAGCCCAGTCTCGAATTAGATGGGACCAGCCCGAATCTTCCAAACCTGCAAACAAAGTTCCTCCACTAATGGTGGTGGCCTCAGAGACCGTAGGTCTATCAGGTGTTGTGGCAGGTTGCGTATTATCGTCGGGGCACTCAATGCTCTTTGTTTCAAATCTGCTTTCCAGAATGTTCTTTCCCACTCCGGTGCCACCAGTAGATATGTGCCCGAACTTATCGTTAGGTGACGGAGTACCCGTGGTATCATCGCTGGAGGTGGAAATATCCAACCTAGTTGAAAATGCCATGGCCTGCTGAAGGCGTCCACAAACAGGCAGTATGGGTCTGTAGCATCCTCGCTCACATATGTGTTGACTACTGCTGACGCTGCACTGGCAAACAGATCCACTGACGGGATTCCCCATCTTTTGAATATTATCTGTAATATTTTTGTGCTCAGGGACCACTCGGGCATCTTGTTTGATCGCGAAAGGCTGTCTGCCGAGAGATTGTATTTCCCCGGTAAGTATCGAGCGATTAATCTTATGTTGTATGTTCTTGCCAGCTCCAGTATCTTTCGAGTTGCTTCCAATAGTCTGAGGGATCTGGTTCCTCCTTCTTTCGTTATGTAAGCAACCACCGATTTGTTGTCCGTTTGTAACATGACAGTTTTGTTTAGTAGTTTGTGGCCAGCAAATTGGAGTGTTTTCAAAACAGTCCATAACTCTTTTAGATTGCTGTGCCACTCCACTTGTTTCTTTGTCCATTGCCCACTCAAGGGTCGACCGTTGATCGTTGCCCCCCACCCGTTTTTGGCTGCATCTGTAGTTATAAAGGTAGTTGCACTTTCTTGATGAATCGGCGAGGTGCGCCTGATGTTTTTTATCCACCATAGTATTTCTGCTCTTACCATCGGAGGTAAATAAAACTTTGTGACGGTTCTCTTTCGGGAGATGCTTTGCTGCTATTTGAATGTGTCGGCAATGGAGCCTGCCCAGAGGTACGGTGAAAGAGGCAAAATTTATATTTCCGAGTAGCACTTTTGCTGACCACCATGTCCAATGTTGGTTTTTTAATGTCTGACTTAATAGGTTGATATTCTTTAGGATTTTTTGTTCGGGAAGACTCTTGACGTTGCATCTGGTATTCCAGATGATTCCGAGATATTCTAGACATTGAGTTGGGCGCAGGGTCGATTTCTGGTAATTTATGCACCAGCCTAGATGCTCCAGAGTTTGTAAAACAATTTGACTTTGTCGATGCAGCGTATTTGGATTGGAATGAATACTCAAAAAATCGTCGAGATAGACAATTGATCTGATTCCCAGTTCTCTGAAATAATTAGCAACCCAATTAGTCACTTTTGAAAAAATATAAGGAGCGGTTGCTAATCCAAAAGGTAAGCAGGTCATCTCAAAAATTTTGTCATCATATGCAAAGGCCAAAAACCTTCGATGGGAGTTAATAATTGAGAGGTGAAAATAGGCTTGTGACAAGTCTAACTTGACCATGTAATCTAAAGGGTTTAAACAATTAGGAATCTTGTTATGATTTATTAGATGAAACTTGGGAGGAGTGAGGAATTTATTTAAATGTTTTAGGTTCAGGATAGGGTGATTTGAGCCATCTGCTTTTTGTCTCAGAAATAACGGAGACAAAAAGCCCGACATATGATTGCCTTCTACTGCTGCTCCACAGTCAATTAGCTTCTTGACTTCTAAAGCCATTGCTGGCGATGGTTTTGCTTGGTAATGAGAGCAGGATTCTTTGTTGAATTTACAAAGGGGAGGTTTGCGATTGAAAGATAGTCTACATCCTGTGAGTATATTCAAAATACACTTTGGCGCTCCTAACTGCTCCCAGTTTCGTACTTTTAGACTGACCTGTCCCGCTTTAAACTTGGTGTTTCCTCCCTTCGTATCTTGATTTTCCGCTTTTCTGTTTCCCATGAAAGGGCCTCTTATCTCTTCCTGTTGTACGATTGGTCGTACGTTCTGGTGCTTTGTATGACGGTCTTTTAAACGAACTGAATGGTTTGGTCCTTTCCTTGTTTTGTTGATTATCATATGTAGCCTTGTATTTATAGGTTGATTTTCTATTTGAGGCTGGAAAAAATTTATTCGTGCCACCTTGTTCCTTCACCAAATCTGCCAGCTGTGGTTCAGCGAAGAGGTGAGTTGGTGAGGGTGGAATAGATTGCAGCAATTCGTTAAGCGTTTTATTATGAGGTTTGTATAGGTTTCTCCTATGTTGAATTACTTCGGCACGCTTTCCGCACGTGTACTGCAATAATGCATCCGATGTTTTACGAAAAGTTGATTCTTGAGATAAAAAATTTTTGCTGATGTGAGATTTGACTTCCAGTGATGCTTTATAATAGATGTTTTGAAATTCCTTTCGCTGCTGTAGAAGTCCATGCGTTATAGCACCTAAACATAAATCCATTTTTTCTAAAATGGGTACTAGTTGCCATGATGGAGTTACTGTAGCCAAAGTACTATTTACTTTGAGGTTGGTGAAAACAGGTGCTGCTTGAAATTTTTTTTGGACATCTGCGTAGCGAACATTGTGCCATCCGTCATTACCTAGTCTCTGACAGTGAATACCCTGTTTAACTAGGTCTTCTTCAGCTGCACTTATTTTTGCTTCTGACTCCTTTGTATCTGGATCAAAGTCCAGTAATGGTTCATCAGTCTGTTCAGGTTCTTCTTCCGTGTCCGAATCAATAATATCTGGAGCTTGCCAGCTTTCTTCCCCAGACTGATCGTTGTATTCCCGGGTGGGTGAACGCACCGGTTGGTCCGCCAAGTGGACTTTTATTGCTTTAAGTTGTTGGTTCTGATCATGGGAGAGTTCAAAATTTTTTTCGAGTAGCATGTTTTGTTGATTCATGAATTTGGCCATCAAGCTATCTTCAGGTTCTCTCCTTATTTTACCACCGGCTTCCTCTGAGCTTGTTGGACTATGGGATCGCTTTCTACTATTAGAAGACATCGTTAAACATTAGCCAACATTAGAACATGAACGTGACTTTAAGAATGAGGAAGCATCTGATCTAGACATTAGTTTGGGCTTGAGCTGTTTTACAACTTCTGAAAATCTGTTAAATCCCTCAAGCGAGTGAATTTTCTTCATCGTGCTCGATGGTGTATATATGACTGCTCTGGCAATAGGCCACTTAAGAAGGGTCCGCTTTATTTTCCTGTATGTCTTTTCACCCAGTGTGCAAGGAGTCCCGCTGCTAAATGCTTGTGCAAGTTGCACCATCGGAATTGCAAAGCGGATCCGATTTTCATCCTCCGATGATATTTGCGGCCCAAAAAGGTCTTCAAAGGTAAGATCATTTACCTCCCATGCTCTCCAATCGTCTGGGTAAAATTCATCTAAAATACTGATGAATTTGTTATAGATTGTTTCTTCCTCTGGTGGAACTTCAAAGATGGTTAGTTCCCCAAGAGTGATGCGCCGTTCCATGATCTGAAATCATTACGGGTAATTAGAGCATGCCTTGGGCAATATCTTTTAAGCAGTCTAATCGAAATCACCCTTGGTCGGCTGGTAAGCCGTCTAGTTGACTGGTCGCTTGAATAGCCGACGGCGTCATCTGGTTAGCCAATTTGGGTCTTTTGATCAGTCGACCTTGGTCGTCCGATTAGCCAACCCAGTCGTCCAACCAGCCGACCCGGTCGCCCGATTAGCCGACCTCGGTCGTCCGATTAGCCGACCTCGGTCGTCTGACTAGCCGACTCACGGAGTCTCTCCGTTACTATCATGGGTGTGAAGTTTCGTTTATTTGGGGCTTACCCAAGAGAAAAGGTGTGTCTGCCGTCCAGAGAGCGGGCATTCACCTATCGAGCAGAAACCATAGGGATCTCTCGTCTAATATTTATACACCACATGTAACTAAAGATTAAATACTTACAGAATGATGATCACGTGAAGCTGAGTATATTTTCCAATTTCTTTGTTTAAATTTCACTATAAATTTATTCAAACTAACAAACACTGCTCACTGCGAAAGTTCAAGACGTACTGATGATTCAAAAGACAACCGGCGATGTCGCCACCGTATGGTTAGTGATTCTACTGACGTTTGATCAATTTTATCATCAATATTGAGGGTAGATACACACTGCAACCGCGTAAAGTTCGAGGGTAATCTCACAGTAGGTCAAGCAAGGCTCAAACACCTAAATAGTGCTGATTTTAGGTAAGTAGTTGCTTTTTTCGCTCATTGAGCGTTTTCGGTCTTTCTCGAACTTTTTTTGCTGGAGGGACCAAAAAGACGCCACAGACGCCGGTAGCCACATCTTGGGCCCAAGAACTAGGAACAAGTCGTACCATCGACACGAAAGAAGAAGATCACACTCACACAACTTGATGATGTTACAGATCAAAATGCGCAAGAAGACGACTAGTGTCCATAGAATGGGTGTTACAACTCAATGTGAACAAGCAGGTTCTGACTTATGGTTTCACAAAGGATGAAGATCAGTTTCTTGGAAATCCCATAAAAAAAACATCAAGAGCGACTAAAGAATATTATCAGCCTAAGGTTTGTGTGTGATTTTTACGGGATGCTACCCGAAAAAGAAAAATAGTTCCTTAGAAAAACAGAACACCGGACACCCTGGGTCCATGGCCCGTCATCTGTAGAAGTACGTAGAGAGTGTTAACATAAGGACATTGGCTATGATAATAAAATAAATCACTTATGTAATGATGTTTCAGATAATCTTAGGTCCTGGTCGAGGTGTATTCGAAGGAACATTGGCGTATAACACTCAAAATAATTATTTTTCAATCTCTGAAAAAGATATTTCTAGAACTAGCAGGCAAGTGCATTATCTCTCATCTCTGCTTTCAATTACTTAATGTTAAGGTAGTAACTTTGTTGCAAATACATAATATATGACCGTGCCTACTCTTTTTGGACTTTTGCCTTCTCAGATCTTTTAACGATGATATTCTGTTTTAGGTACGGAGATGAGCCGAACTGTATCAGCGCGACACATCCACATCTAAATAAGTTCTGCTATTGCATAAGCCATCTTGTTGCAAGTTTGGGGGTATGAAGAACAGGGTGAAAAGTTCTTCATCCCCCATAGAAAAGGAAGGATCCTCCGATCAGACGAGTTGTCTCGTGGGCTACTGCCTGACAATTGGTGTTGGGACCTTCTATATAGTCTTAAGTCTTTTCATTGTCATTATATTTAATAAATGGTACTCCCTTTCTTCTCCTGAATTTTTTTGTCCGAAAATCCGAATATCCATAACACATTTGCTATAAACTTAAGTAATCATAATGTTCAAAATCCCGAAATTTTGTTTTACATAACTATCTATTGTGACGGAAAGGGTGTCCGTGGGGGTAAATAGAAGAAAACCTGCACGGACCCAGGTCAACATAAAAAATATATTAATAAAATAAACGGGTGTGGGTAGGTCTATGGTCACAAGTTTCTCCAATCCCGCCCGGGGGGTTTGCACGGTACTCTCCTGGCTCAGCCCGGCGTGACGATGACCGTAGCGGTGTGCCACGCTGCAGACGCCAGGTAGGGTGACGGACGGCAGATGTTCGCGCCGACCCGTAGAATTTCGACGCGGCCACGCATGTAAAAGGTACCCGCTGCGGAGCCCGCGGCAAATTGGATGCCGGTAAAACGGTTGTCAGCCGAAATCCTGACTGTCAGCCAGAATCTTGAACGTCAGCCGTAATCTGGAACCCTGGAAAATAACGTCCAGCGTGTCACGGAATGGCTAGCAGTCATCCCCGCTGATTGTGACACCAAGGCAAAAGCAGAGCGAGAAATACCCGTGCGCCAATGAAGGTGATGTGTGGTAGTCACAATCAGTACGGAGTTTACATGATGGTGGTGGTAAGCACGACATGATTTGCACATTTTGAGTGTCATGAACAATGTCAAATACACTCGGCTGAAGGCTACATGATTTAAGCATTTGAATGTGCATAGCAAAAACGGTGATAGAAAGTGGCTCACATCTTGAGACCACGTAGCTAGTGATACACAAAATATGAAAACGTGAATTGCTGTGAATTGCTGTTCAACACTTACCCAGTGTGGGGTTTACGCAGACACAAAACAGAAAGAGTTAGGTTAATAACAAAAATTAAAGTTGCCTGCTTTAAGCCCGAATATTCTAGATCGCGAATACTTCTAGAAATTTAATTTCCGATGAGAGAACGCGTCCAGTCACTGGGAGCAGAATATTTCCAAAAAAGGACTCGTCACCGCGAGTCCGTGACATTTATACTGGCGTGTTTACGCATAGACAAGTCTTCACTCATTCGATCAGATACACGTAACGCGCGCACAGCGCTGGTAAAAACAGCTAATTTTAGTCGTTTAGTAACTGAACGGCCCAATGAGTATGTATACTCTGTGGCGTTTGTTTTGACATTTAACTTAATTAAAGTGTTGAATAGGTTATGTTTACAAAGTAACGGTAGAAACTATTCTGAGTTTCTACAACGTTACACTATACTTCTAAAACTAATCTGTCATAATATCGAATAGTATAATAATGAAATCTCCTAATTATACATAACATAAAGTCGTATGTCTTCTCCTAAAACATTTGCTAAAAGTTAGGTTTTAGTGACAGAAACGACTCGCTGTAAATCCAAAAGTTGAGGAGCAGGTGGTTGTACACTCGCCACCACGGCGGAGGCTCGCCGGCCAAGCCGAAGCTGCGGCGGTGAGCGTTAGACACATCTTCGACGATAAGCTCGTGGGACCTGTGAGTCTGTGTGGAGTCTGTGGGACCGCCCGAGCGCCGCAGCGCCGGAGCCGTGACAGAAACCATGCCTGCTGCATGCTTGCTTGCATACTGTATACGGGCTTGCATGCTGTATGCTTGCTGCATGCTTGATGCATGCTTGCTGCACGCTTGCTGCATGCTTGCTGAATGCTTGCTGCATGCTTATTGCATGGTTGCTGCATGCTTGATGAATGTTTGCTGCACGCTTGCTGCATGCTTGCTGAATGCTTGCTGCATGCTTGCTGAATGCTTGTTGCATACTTGCAGCATGCATGGTGTATATTTGTTTGCCAGTTTGCATGCTTCTTACAGAGTAATAAAATCCACATATGTTTATAATCAACTCTTATAATGATTGACGCTTTGATTGATTGATTTTCTGCCTTTTAGTGACTAGCGATATGGAATGTATTCCAAAACAAGATTCTAACTGAACTTTCTGCGATAATTATGATGGTTCTACTTTTTAATTCTTACAAATTTCATTACAGTAATCTATCTATCTATCTATATAAATAAAAACAAAAGGCCTGACTGACTGACTGACTCATCAACGCCCAGCCCAAACAACGCTTCGATTCGGAAAGTCTTATGTCTATCTCGCTCGATTTCGTCGAATGATTCGAAAATGTCAAAAAAAATAGACATACGACTTTCCGAATCGAAAATCGAATCGAAGGGTTGTGAATAAGGGGCCTGGTCACGCGGTTCGACTACCAACAGACCTGCGGGCCTACCACTGCAAGGTAAGAGTTAGGCACCCGGAACCGATCCCTTCATCTGTTTCCTTCATTGAAGTAAGATTATTTTCAAGAATCAAAAATATCACAAAAGATATTAGGTTCCAAAGTTGCAACAAATAATAAGCATGAAATAACAAGAGCGGATCCATGAGAAGGGGGGGTCTTGGCCGTCATGACCACCCTGCGCTGGGTCTAGATCAACCGTGGTCATGTTTCTGAAATCATTGATAAAATACTTTATGATAGGAAACGACTAAGTCCCGAAATCTTGTTTCTCTATGAATCCACCAAAAGAACCGAACCTATCCGAGGCCCGGCTTGCTTCGCTCGATGTTTCTATAGAAATTGACACGCTCTGTCCTATTTCTGTTTGAATAGACAAACAAAAATTTGACATATCCGGGGTGAGGTGCAAAAAACTTAGTGCTCGTTACGCTCGCTCTTCCTCACTGGATCATTTTTAAAACTTTTATCCATGAATTGAAATCTCGCTTCGCTCGCAGACTCTGGCTCTTTTGTCACTGACTGAGAAACTCGTATTGCGTGACAGCAAAAGAGCAAAATGGATTGTTATTTGAAGAAAATAATTTTAGCGTAAAACAACAAAATACCATTTCTTTTGGATTTGCTATTTTAATCGAGTTAGCCTTCCTGACTTGAAGTATGGATCCGCCTTTTAATAGCTCTTTAAACATTTCAGCCTGAGGTGATAAGTAGGGCCGTAGGCAGGGACCCCGTTTCTTAGTGGTCATACTGGCATGTCATACTAATATGACCAGTGAGAATTGGGAGAGGGTTTTGGGGGTTTTGAACCCCGAAACCAAAATCTCGGGTAACTATAGAGAAACCATCGTAATACCGAGTCGGAATTCTAAAATTTACGAGTCCTTCTATATGCTTCCTCAATTCTGTATAACTTGTAAAACTTACCAACCTAAGACTTTGTAAGTTTGTCAAGTTATAAACTCCTTTAATAATTTATCTTATTGAAAAGATTTTAATTTATTCCAGAAGCGATGTTAAAATTATCGAGCTCCATTCGATCGTATTTGCATTCTCTTGACTCTGATTACTTTCCAGTAGATAAAGGACCTACACCATTATTCCCTATTTCTGTTTTTTCACACTTCAGTATTGCCGCTCCTGAAAACAATTATATTAATATAAAATATTTATGATAAGTTAAGATGTATGCTTCACAAAGAATTTGTTTATGTCGGTTACTGTACAGCTTACAATCTCGCAGGAAGCATGAGAATAAATACTCTTTGAGTGAGACTGTGAGAGCCAATTCATTGTTATCTTCAACAATACAGGCTCCTGTTTGAGAGGCGGACCATTCAACCTGGGAATTGTATTGTCCTTGGCTCAACAATTCATTTCAATTCATCAGTGTGAACATGGGCGGAATGACATGGAGTTATACATTTAGTTATTTTAATAAAATTAATATCTTGAGGTTACTCAATTAGATTTTTTTTTGACGACCCGATTGGCGCAGCGGTAGTGAGACTGCCTTACGTTCTTAGGGTCCCGGGTTCGAATCCCGGTCGGAGCAAATGATTGTGTGATGAGCATGGACATTTGTTTCCGAGTCATGGATGTTTATGTATAATAAGTATGTATTTACAAACAAAAAGTATCTATGTAGTATATCAACTATCTGGTGTCCACGACACAAGCCCCGTTGCTTAGTGTGGCACTAGATGGCGCTGTGTGTACTGTACAGCAATCTATACTAATATTATAAAGAGGAAAACTTTGTTTGTTTGTTTGTAATGAATAGGCTCAAAAACTACTTGACCAATTTAAAAAAATCTTTCACCATTCGAAAGCTACATTATCCACGAGTAACATAGGCTATATTTTATTCCCGTACTCCTACGGGAACGGGAACTACGCGGGTGAAACCGCGGGAAGTCCGCTAGTATATTATATATTAATTATTTTATATAGTAGTAGAGTGTGTGTGTGTGTGTGTGTGTGTGTGTGTGTGTGTGTGTGTGTGTGTGTGTGAGTGTTGTGTAGTGTAGTATTATATTTTATTATTTTGTATCAGTTATTATAGTTTCATTAATTTGTTTATTATGTTATGTGTAAGTGTATGTATGTGTGCTTTTTTGTGTAAGTACTATTTCAGTGGTCCTATGTAATTATCGATCTATCATAGTCACTAAATATTTTATTAAGAACTTAGCGTGTGTTTAACAAGCGGCCTTACGGGTATTTATCATCGATGTCAATAAAACTAACAAAAACAGGAGAGGAGAGGAGCGTGGAGGGGGTTCCGTACAATGCCAAAGTCAAATGTTTATTTTCTGTAAGTGAACGTATTATTATATTATAGTTTACCACTTTATTTTCAATTGAAAGAATTCTTATAGGTTTTCCTCAAGCATTGAACTATATTTTGTATTTTTTTTTCGAAATTTTAGGCTCAGTAGTTTCGGAGATCAGGCGGGTAAAGGTCAATTTTCATCTTCTTTCATGAATAAAATCAAAACTATTAATTTTACAATAATAACATATATTTGAGATCCCTTTCATTTGATATATGAGTATATGACACAGTAAGGTTTGCAAACAGTGACTGTGTCTGTGACAGACGGACGGATAGACATACAGACGCACGAGTGATCCTATAAAAAAAAAAAAAAAAAAAATCAGACAAAAAAGTCCATAGACAAGACAAGATTGTTAGTAACAAGAATTTTGCTTATATCTATTGTTAGTAATTAAAAGTAGGTAACGACAACAAACTGGACACACCGTCTACCCCTGCACAATAGGCTCACCGGTCCCGCAACACATGGAGTTCATTGAACCTACTGAGCAGAACAGTATCGGTTCTCTCGCCAAACATCCTGAGGACGGTATTCGGGCTCCCCCGTACTCGGCGCACCACCGACGCTACTTTTTTACGCATAATTGCGTAGAAGTCATCTACGCTGGCGTCAGCAAACATGCCATGGATGCACTGCAATACCGAGGGAGCCGAAACAGAGCCCTGAACACATTATTATACTGGACGCGCAAGGCATTGTAGGCTTTCTGTGTAAAGTTTGCCCACAGGCCGCTCGTGTAGAACGTCTGGCAGAATGCCTTGAACATAGTTATTTTAACTGGAGCAGTACAACGAGCGAACCTGTGTGCCAACATATTACCACGAACCGACAATGCCCTGCGCTCCCTCTCGATATCCAATTCGTCACTCAAATTCTCTGTTACAATGTGACCAAGATATTTAAACTGTGCAACACGACTTAGAGGTACACCGTTAAGTAATAAAGGTGGTATAAAGATATTGTTTTTATTTTTACATTTAAATAACATGAACTCACTTTTACTTTCGTTGTACCTCAAGCCATGTTCCACAGCGTAAACCTCACACACCTTTAACAGCTGTCTAAGACCACCAATTGAGGGGCTCAGCAGCACCATATCATCAGCATAACTCAAATTATTGACACATATGTCATCAATATGGCATCCAACATGCATGCTGCTGAGCTCCTCAATCAGATGGTTAACATAAATATTAAAGAGCCGTGGGGAAGTCAGCCCACCCTGCCTAACGCCACACTCCAAAGAATATTCATTTGAGTATACATTTCCCCACCTGACTACATTAAGCTGCTCACTATACCAGTAGGCGAGGATATTCACCAGATCTGTTGGGACACCTGCACTTCTTAATTTCGTCCAAAGCTTATTATATGACACCAAATCAAAAGCTTTGGACAAATCCAAGAAGCATGCGTATACTGGAGTTCGTCTTTAAACATAATAGTCTACAGTGTGTTTCAGAGATAATATTGCACTTTCAGTTGACAACCCCTCTCTGAAGCCGAACTGTGTATCCTGTAATTTATTTAACAAAACGATCCAATTTTCTATCCAATAACCCATCAAACACTTTTGCGATTATAGTTGCTAAAGAAATCGGCCTATAGTTACTTTTATCAGAGATATCAGCAGTGACATTTTTCACTATCGGAACAACCACTGTTCTCATAAGATTAGATGGTAGATATGAGTGCCTTATACAAAAAGTGTAAAACATGGCTAACACTCTATACAGGTGTACTCCCCCATGCTGCAGGTGCTCGACACTAAGTCCCTCATGACCTGGTGACTTCCCTCTTTTCATATTTTTAACAATGTCAGCCACATCTTTACTTGAAAATCCAATAGGCTTTTCTACTAGGCTATGTTCAGTATCAGACACCAACAGCAAGGAAGATTTCACCTGAAAATGATCTTTAAATGAATTGGCAATCATTTTAGCATCACTGATGCCATCAACGCACACAGGCAGACTAGTCTTACCATTTAGACGCTTAGTGCCCTTCCAGAACTTATTAAATTTCTTAGTAGAATGTTGTGAGGCAAGTATTTCCATTTTTATCTGTTCCTGGTTGTTCTGACAGTACTTTAAACGTGACTTGAAAACTCGTCGACTTTCACACATTTTATCATACAAAGATCCACTAACTGGTTTACCACCTAAGACATACAATTGATGGTCCAGTCTAGCCTGTCTGTGCCGTCTCTGACATGCTTGTTCCAACCATGCACACACTTAACATTAGTCGGCTTCCTAGGTAAATCACTGCGACTGTGTTCCGAAGCCTGACTCAATATATTTACAATGTTATTATATAAGTTGTCAATTAGAATAGATCTGTGTTATATGTTTTGACACATACTATCAGCACATTCATGAAGTTCATCAGGAAACATAATTTTTCTGAAGTTATTGTTGCAAATTTCATGATATTTCTGAATTTCTTCCAATTCTCTTACCCCCCATACAATGTCATTACGTAAATAGCTGTGAACTTCTACTTTAGCTTTAATTACTCCTAAATTACAAGTCACCTGTAAAGGGAAATGATCTGACCAATATACATCATTGTGAACCATAATATTCACCACAGACTGCCATGCTGACTTGGTTACCACGCAGTGGTCCAGCCATCGCTTACACCCGTTTACTTCACTTTGAAACGTATAAGTTAACATAGTTACATATAGTCACACATATAGTTTCAGATAACATACCTAATTTGACTAGATCGGCACATATCCATTCATTTTCCTCACAAAAATCAAGTAGTTCACTACAAAACGGGGCATTAGGATGTGCATTGAAGTCCCCTAACATAAATACTACTTCGATACTATTGTCTTGTATAATTGCATTCAACTCACCCAAACACTGAGTAAATTCCGGCAAGTTCACAGTTTGGTCAGTCGGCATATACACGCACATAACTAACATTTCACGACCCGCTCCAGCAATGATGTTATATAATATAATACTGAGGTAGATACGTTTTACCGACGTCAGCGTGGCAATGCAAACACAAGCTGACCAGCTTGTGTGACTTCAGTCTGTCCTGCGCACGTCCTGCGTCTGGTCGCGACGCGAACTGACGTTTAACGGGAGTTTGCTATAGGAAATTAAACAAATAAGGCAGTTGTGTGTTCAGAAAGTGCAATACTTATACTGGGCCGGCTGTAAAAATCAAGAAGGATGTGTCTTTTCATTTGTAAGTACTGTTTAATCTATTTAAAATGGAAAATCATAAATTTAATTTTACTCAAAAATGACTGCCGCGCTGTTGCCGCTTTGTCACCTACACGAAAGAGACAAGTAGCGTGTTGCATTTATGAGTGATAGAGAAAACGAGATAATGGCGCGCGGTGTTGTCAGTTCGAACGACGCTAAAGGATGTTGGGGTGATATGGCCATATGGGGCCTGGCCTAATATATTATTCGAATATCACATATTATTTTTCACCACTGGTGTCTAATATTGTCCATAGTAGACAATGATATTCTAATAAACAGATATGTTATACACCTACAAAACCACCGAAAAAAGTGTTTCGCGCAGCAGCGGCACCACACCTTTTTATTCATTCTACATTTCAACTACAAGTCAAAACGACACAAAAGGGATAGCTCGATAAAACCAATAAGAAAAAAAGAGACAGATAGTGTTGTTCTATGTCTGGACTCTAGAGTTCACGCGTCGTTGTCGTACTCACGACAAAAATGCATTTCCTATTTCTTTCTTTTTTATCCTCCAAATATCAGAATATTAACAAAAAAAATGAAAAATATTAATAAATCGAAGTATATTTAGTAGTTACATGTGGTATGAGATCCCTTGTGTTTTATTTACTTTGGTATCATAATTGGTACACTTTCTGAACCCGCACGATGGCATTTTTACAATTTTTATCTAAATTCCTAGCAGCGTATCGCTCGTCGCCATGCGTGTTGCAGACTAAAGGCTATACGGTCCGTTTTCGAGTCTTCACGATTGTGCGCTCACAACATAACTGTTTACTAGAATATCATTGTTATTAGATAAATATAACATTTGCCTTTCATCAATAACTTCTATTTTGTTTTAGATTTCATAAAGACGGATTAATTAAAGAAAAATGGGTACAAGTAGTTAGAACCCAAAGACGAGAAGATGAATGGATGCCAAATGCCAACAACATACTCAACTATTTGTTCTCAACTTTAGTGATAGTGAAGTGATAGTGAAACAAAAAAAACATACATAATATTCATATTTGTAAATAAACATTTTTTTATAGAAAATTTACTGTTTATTTTCTTCATGCTGCCTGATAGGTACCCATTTTTCCCCATTTCACTCTATCTAGCTGCTGTCATAGACTGACATTGGCCGTCACCCAGCTAGCCGCTCATGTAAAATATCGCCATGTTTTTATTTCTTTATAATCAGTATGACGTCTCTATTGGTAAAATCTCATTGCGCTCCAGTCATTAATTTAATCGCAACAATACGCTCACTTTTGCACTTCACCACCGTAACATTGCGAAAGGCACTTTTCCGCCACAGAAGCGCAACCCCGCCGTGAGGTCTGCCTCGTAGCACTCCAGCTGTCAAGTCCACCGCCGACTTCCCCGTGTAGCCGAAGTTGTCGTCAATATCACCCAATACTTGAGTATCGTAAGGTAGTAGCCAGGTTTCTTGGAGGGCTATCACATCTGCCGATTTACATAAAGTTCTCACACATTCCATACTTCTTTTAATATTTTTGCAGTTATAACTAATAAGGGTAATAATTAATAAGGGTTCCATTTTTTAATGATTTGTCGGAACCCTAAAAATGGATTTTTACCTCCTTGTTTAAAATATCCAGATGATAAACATCTGACATTTGCATTTTATGACATGATTGACATGATTTGCGTATGATTTTGTCAGTTCAGTGATTTTATCTTATGGATTTATCAGTGCTTAATTTGAAAGAGAATAAAATTTGTTTTATTCTTATCGAGTTTTGTGTTAAGCAAAATGATATTAAAATAAGTATCCATTGCTTTAAACAATATGTACAAGGTAATATAATTCCACAGTTCCACCCGCATCAAAATCCGTTGCGTAGTTTTAAAGATCTAAGTTTAAGTACATCACATAAGGACAAATGCGGCGGACGACTTTGTTTCATGTAATACGTATTTGTCGGATCCTGATGAGTATGCACTTAAAATTAAACACAAGCGCCTTTGTTTGGCGTTGTGCGGAGTCTAGAGGTATGGTGTCCGAATGCGGGCCTCCCAAGGAATCGACAGTGATCGTTCGGGCGTGGTCGCGACATATACTGGTCTAGGAACTGCTCTGTGTTTCCTTTTAAGTTCAGAGTATTTAGTTAGTACAGTAGTGTTGGTAATTGACTCTGTAACAATAAACTGTGTACAAGTTAAGGGAGCTATTTCTCTAGTTTACCCGTATCCCATTCTACGCTCACAACAGTTTGACACGATGTATGTCACTTAGTACGTCCTGGCAAGGGTTCTATGTACTATCGAGGACACTCCCGCCTGACCACCACTAAGCTCATTTTTGCTTGCACTCGCAACATAACAACGCTCTCTAGCCCCGCCCCGTTGACTTTGTGTAGAAAAAATGAATGAAAAGATACCGAATCGGCCGAGCACATTGACGACGCACGCCAAACGAGAGTTATTGTTATTTTGCGCGCCAAAGTTGACGCTTTCCTAATAGAACTGAATAAGGCGTGCGACAGATACGCATTAAAACCGTTTAAACTGTCAACCACAGTTCAAACCAATTCCCCCAAAAAAAGCAAAAAGCAGATGGCTCAGGCAGGCGCTTGCTCGGCTTTTTACAATACAGTAAATGTACCTAATATACCCAATTATTTCAGGTACTAATATGTTCAAAGAGGTTCTACGGTATGCAACGCGTTTTGTTTGTCCCGTTAGTCATCACCCTAACTACCCTTTACTTCATCACACAATCAAAGGATGAGGACACAGATTTACGCAAACCAATGAGTTTTAGCGAAACTCAACGGTAAGTCTGGTTTTGTGCAGTGTGATGTACCTATTTGACCATGACATCACTTTCACTTTGGGCCCTATCAGAATACCAGGCGCTGCCGCGCTGTGACGTTTTTTTAATGTCACAGTACCATGCTGAGATATGAGGCCTTTTGGCCTCGTACAGAACTAATTTCGTTTTTTTTTTTCAGTTTTATGTTTTTTTTCTGTTTAATTATTAGTGTATTGATAATTTCACAATTTTTTTTTTCTTGTGTATTGTTCTGTGCGGGCTAATAAACGCTTTTTCTTTCTTTCTATTTGCAAGGAAAAATCTTATTCATCTTATTTTATCGAATAATGCTTTCTGGTGATACAGGATGTAAACAACCTCATCACGAAGCCGTCAACCATTCTGTACATTAAAACTAAGTGACTTTAGTAAAAAAATATGGTTCCCTATCCATTTGCATAAAATTTTAAGACCTAATAAAACTTGGCATACTTTTGTTACTACTAATTATATTTTTGCATAACATTTTTACGCATAACAGCTTACGCATATTTTTTTTAGGCATAATTTATCTAATCATAATAATGATTAAGCATAACATTGTTAGGCATAAATTGATTTACGCATAATTATACTAAAACATATTTTTTATAGGCATAACAAAGAAGCATAATCCTAAAATGTTAGACATACCCTAATTGGATATACTAATTTATTTTGACGATGTTAAAACTTTCAAAACGCCTAGTTGACGCTTCCCGTGACCCAAGAGCTGGCTTTTACCTTGGTCAGAGGCTAAGTGTTGCCATACAACGTGGCAACGCCGCCAGTCTCTTGGGCACATTACCAGCTGACAGCGTTGAGGAGGAGTTTTTCGATGCCCTTTTATAGTTTGTTGTTAGTTTATTTATTTTAGTTTATTTAATACTTAGTTTTTAATTAATTATGGCAATGAATAAATATTTTTGACGATTGGAATAAAACAATCTCTCCGAAGCAGGTAATACATAACATATTTGTTTTGAACATAGTTGATTGTGAACATATGTGAGTTTTTTCCCTGTAAGAAGCATGCAAACAAGCGTATGCTTGTTTGCATGCTTCTTACAGGGAAAAAACTGCTTGCTTGCTTGTTTAAATGTTTGCAAGCTGCATGTTTGCTGCATGCATGGTGTATATCATGCATGCAGCAAACATGCAGCTTGCAAACATTTAAACAAGCATACACCATGCATGCAGCAAGCATGCAGCTTGCAAACATTTAAACAAGCATACACCATGCATGCAGCAAGCATAAAGCAAGCATGCGTGCAGCAAGCATGCAGCAATCATGCAGCAAGCATGCAGCAAGCATGCAGCAAGCATGCAGCAAGCATGCATTCAGAAATCATGCAGCATGCAAGCAAGCATGCAGCAAGCAAGCATGCAGTATGCAACATGCAGCAGGCAAGGTTTCTGTCACGGCTCCGGCGCTGCGGGGCACCGGCGGTCCCACGCGAGCTTATCGTCGCAGATGTGTTTAACGCTCACCACCGCAGCTTCGGCTTGCTGGCCGGCTTCGCCGGCCAGCCTCAGCAGCGGCGGCGAGTGTTACAACCACCTGCTCCTCAACTCGCAGGCCGCCTCGCCCCTCCGCCCCTACGCGATTTTAAATTACACTCTAGGGGTAGGGCAGACAAGACTACGTGGAGTCGGTTTTGCAGCGATTCGTTTCTGTCACTAACTTTTGTAGTACAACTTAATGAATTTTTAATTCAAAATAAATACGAAAAAATAACTCAAATTTTATTCTGGTATTTATATTATTTGTATGCCTAAATACTATTATGCTAATAGTCATTATGACTAGTAACATTATGCAAAATTCAATTTATGCCAAAACAAATTAGCCTTCAAGATGATTATGCCAAAACAAATTATGCCAAAACAGTTATGCCAAAGTATATTAGGAAAAAGAAGATTATGCAAAAAAAAGGGATTCCAAAAAATATAGCTGGGAACGACTTTTTTTATAATATAATGATGCGAATAATCATGTTTTGTGGTAGAACTCAATGTAACGCACTCAAAACATTATGCTGATGCATGGAATGAATAGTAAGGGGTTCGTGGAGGTGTTAAAAGTAGAAATATTACATTAAGAACTTGTACCGATTTAAAAAAAAAAAAATATCAAATAGTTAAAACTTTGACCCCCAATATCTCCGCAACTAGAAGGTTCCCAGGTATGGTGTAAAGGAAAAAAATGATCGCAATGACGAGGAGATCAAGTGTATTTCGGCTTCGTCAAGAGGTTTAATTATTTATTTAATTAACACCCTTTAGGTTTAAACCTAAATAATACTTAAAAATCAGACGATGTATGGACTGTATTAAGAATGATATGGCAAGAAAATAAATGCCTGATGAGATGACGAGTACTAGGGAAGTAGGTATGGAAGAAGAAGACATGCTGCGCCGACTCCAATTAATTGGGATAGGGGAAAGAAAATGATGATGACTTCAAAATCAGACAAACTTACCCAGTGAAGATCAATGATATGTGAACGATATAATAGGCTTGTGTCCTGAAAAAATCTAAAATCAGACAAACTTACCAAGTGAAGTTCGATGATATGTGAACGATATAATAGGCTTGTGTCCTGAAAAAATCTAAAATCAGACAAACTTACCAAGTGAAGTTCGATGATATGTGAACGATATAATAGGCTTGTGTCCTGAAAAAATCTAAAATCAGACAAACTTACCAAGTGAAGTTCGATGATATGTGAACGATATAATAGGCTTGTGTCCTGAAAAAATCTAAAATCAGACAAACTTACCAAGTGAAGTTCGATGATATGTGAACGATATAATAGGCTTGTGTCCTGAAAAAATCTAAAATCAGACAAACTTACCAAGTGAAGTTCGATGATATGTGAACGATATAATAGGCTTGTGTCCTGAAAAAATCTAAAATCAGACAAACTTACCAAGTGAAGTTCGATGATATGTGAACGATATAATAGGCTTGTGTCCTGAAAAAATCTAAAATCAGACAAACTTACCAAGTGAAGATCAATGATATGTGAACGATATAATAGGCTTGTGTCCTGAAAAAATCTAAAATCAGACAAACTTACCAAGTGAAGTTCGATGATATGTGAACGATATAATAGGCTTGTGTCCTGAAAAAATCTAAAATCCGTCAGTTAGATTATCAAAAAATATTTGGCACGTATTTTTTCTTTTGTTAACATTGTACAAACCAAAATTGACGAAGATACGACGCTTTTAAAATTCTGTATACGTCACGCCGCCGCCGTGCTATAATTTTTAGTGCGTTGTGACGTCACGAGCCCCTGAGTTTTGATGCGTTTTATCTTTGTCAATATTCATTAATTTACAAAAACAAAAAATACGTGTCCATTATTTTCCAATGCCCTAACTGACGGACTAAATAGATTTGCAATTTATTGATGGTAGAAACTAGCATTACTATGTAAGCGATTTATAAATATTATGTTTGGGCAAAAAGTGTGTACCTAAGTGTACGATGGGACTGTCATTGCAGACTCGTCGAAAGCCGCCTGATGGAGTATTATTTACAAGAAAAAGGCAAGGGCTGCGAAATACCAAAAGTTGATCCGTTTTCCGCAGAAGCTATGAAATTTGTCTTTAATAAGAAGAAAATACGTTGCGAAGGCAATGATTGGGTTATTTGTAATGTGAGTTAGCAAGAAAGATATGAAGCTTGTTTATCTTATAGGTACCTACCTAATGTTTGACTTGGGCTTCAAACAGTAAGATTTAAAACATTTGAATTTCGTCTATCTCGGTATCCGCGTAGAACTCAAGGAAGTAAATACATAATTTCGAATTACAGAAATCCGAATGTTATGTCAAGAAAGAAATATTTAAAAAAAAATTCGATGTCACTTGCAGCTATAGAGACATTGTGTATGTGAATGATTCAGTATACTACCTATCCGACTATACCGACGTGAGTGGAGACGAAAAGTATACGCTCGACAGAAGCGACCATGTCAGAGTATCTTGTTCTGCTATGGAATCTAACAGGTTAGTTTTATCTATTTTACAATTAAATTAACTGGATTTTAAAGCGACGGAACATTACACTTTGCGGCCAAAAGTCCTCTGCCATGACGAGGTGCAGGTAGCATGTAGGTACTCGCACCACGAACGCCTTGAAGTGGACGTTGCGGCGCGATTCAAGCAACTGCACTCTCGGCCTGTACTTGGTCCTTTGGCACACGTACTCCACAATGTTCTCGGCCTTAGTGGTATAGTGTAGGCGGGAAATATACATGGGAGTGTTCGGCTGGGCGGCTCGAACAGGGATGTCGGGCTTGATAGGAGCTGTGCCGCAGCGGTTCTTGTTGTTTCTTTGTCGGTGCTTCTTCCTCTGCACCGTCACAAAACCATCATCATCAGCCCGGACATTTATTATCTAGGCGTATGTTTGGAAGCTAACGCAAAAGTGTTTATAGAATTTCAATCCTTAAAGGGGTGAAAACGGGATGAAATTTTGTTTTTTGAGTTAAAATCACTAATATCATGAAAAATTACGTTATCACGTAAAATTATTGCCGTAATCCGACTTTAAAGACAACCTTTTTTTTTAATGACACACTCACTGTATTAACTACTAATGGTCATGAACCTTCACAGTGACATCAACGTATATTCACAATGGTCAGGAGTCAAGGCAGGCTTCCGTCCAGTGAAGACCAAGCCGATTCCCCCAGATCGTAAGGATTCCTATAATGTCGTGTTCTTAGGCTTCGACTCCGCATCCCACAATGGGTTTATCAGGAAAATGCCAAAAAGTTCTAAATTCTTGGCTAACACAGCGGTCATCTTGAACGGGTAAGAAGCTACCAATAGATTAATTCCACATCTTATTTCATTGTAGAATTTATGTTTACATCTAAGTAATTTTCATTTCAGTTATAACATTGTCGGTGAAGGTACTTCTGCCGCTTTGCATCCTTTACTCTCAGGCATGTCTGAATATGAACATCCAGATGCAAGAAAAACGATTACAAAAACTGTATTTGTTGATCATGAATTGTTTCTTTTCCACCAGTTAAAGAAATACGGGTGAGCTTGATCTGATTTGCTACCTACCACGGCACTGGAGACGTAGATAGGGGCCGCTATTTTATTTATTAAGCAAATAATGTAACGTCACTTTCTTGTCCAGGTACCGATCAGCGTACTTCGAAGACTCACCGTCCGTGGGAACCTTCCAGATGAGGTTTAATGGATTCCGTCAGCAACCCGCAGACCACTACCTTCGAGCCTTTTTACACGAATCCGAAAATGGACAACCATTCTTTTTTTCCCAACAATACTGCGTAGGAGACACTCCCCAATATCAGCTGCTTCTAAATCTAACCGATGAGGTATTTTTCATGACTTATTTTTAAATGCTCATCAAAAACCTTATCATCCGTATTTATTCGTCTTATTAACAGTATTATATTATTGTAATGGGGTCTACTCTTTACAGCAGAACTTTTTATGTCATAGGCAATGATATTTTATTATACAGATATGTTGTGAGGGTTGCATATTAAAAAATCAAAACTTTCTCGAGCAAATTTCAAAAGAACAATAAACAAAATAACAAAATTTAAATGACCAAATGTTTTATTTAGAAACATTTTAGAATCCCAATGTATGTGACATCAAATGAACGACTGATCAAAAGTTGCTAGATGGAATTTTAAAATATCAAATCATAACTAATCAAATTTTATAATCACTAATGATTTCTTATTGAGAAATTTTAGAATCCCAATGTATGTGACATCAAATGAACGACTGATCAAAAGTTAGGTTAATTTCTTCGTTAAACAAAATGGGTAGGTTAGGTTAGGTTAAAACTGTGACCTCCTACGCACGAGCCGAGCGAGCGAAGCGAGCGGTGCCGTGGCAGCGGCCGGCAAGTGGCAGAAACGACTTGCATTCATATAAAAAAGAGATTGTTTTTAGTAGGTTAATTAATCGAACACGAGTGAAAACGAAAACGCTTCAAACAGTTTGTAACATATGCATCCAATTAAAAAAATATTATCTAAGTTCTACCTGCATTAGTATAACGCCTATATTATTTGTATTAGCAAACCGATCATGGTTGTGCAAAGGCTTTCTGTATCAGACAGGCGCTATTCGCTAATTTTAATATTATTTTTACCTTTTTCAGTTAATCAATTTGATAATTAATATTTATCCAGTAATCCATTTTGACCTTTAAACGATTTGGGCAATAGTGTAATAAATAATATAAACATTGATATTCCAGACTTTGGTCAGCTGAACTTTTGATCAAATGACCATCGTTATTTTAAACTTTGTTGATTTGTACGTTGTTCTTTTGAAATTTGCTCAGAAAAGTTTTGATTTTCTAATATGCAACCGTTGTGAGCGCGCAATCGTGAAGACTCGAAAACGGGCCAATTGGGTAGTTTTGCCTTTATTCTGCGTTACTGCGTACCTATATGTGAGCTGGCTCTGCACCGCGGAACACTTGTGTATAACATAATCTGTTTATTAGAATATCATTTGTCATACGTAATATTATTTTCAATACACTTCCTCAAAAACTGGTCCTTAACGCACTACGTATATACGTACTATATATAAAAAATAAAAAAAACAATTTTTATATTAGGCTGTTTAGCGGCTTCGTACCTTTGCTTCTCCGTCAATCTGGCGAAAGCAAAGCGCGGAAAAAAAGAAAATTAAAATCATAGTTTCTTAGTTCGTGACAAAAATACCTATATTTCGTTATATTTTATTTTATTTCTTCAAAAGTGTATTGAAAAAACGTCATTTGATACACGTGGACATTTGTTATTGCAGTTCTCGGCTCATAATTCCGCCTCGAATGCAATAACAAACTTTATCCACTTGTATCAAAATGTACTATTGCTCATGCAACTTCATATCGCAGAAAATCGTTTGGCATGCACTCATATAACATACATTTAAAACTCATAATTATTTTGTAAGTCAGAATCATCTTTAGGCATAAATTTCGCGGCCCTTACTCAATTAACATTATGTTTCTTGTAACAGTTCTTACGGTTAGACGGTAAGAAGTTCGGCTTCACGCTCATAGCAGATATCAGTCACGACGACTTCAACATGATCGGCACAGCAGACGAAGACGTGGCGCGGTTCCTGGAGACTTTAGCTGCAAGACGGGTGTTTGATGACACACTCGTCATAGTTATGGGAGACCACGGATCTCGGTACCAAACTTACTTGCACAGCACAACGCGAATTTTGTTATAAATTTCTGATGATTTTAGTTAAAATTCCATTCTGAAATCCATTCTGCTGAATGGAATTTTCTCTACTCTACTCTTTTCTACTACTCTACTCAACATGAGCTCTCGATCGACCGCCAAACAATCGTGCAATTCTCTTATGATTATTCAATATTTCAGGCTTTTGGACACATATCAAGGAAGGCTGGAAGAACGTCTGCCCTTAATGGCAATAATTTTACCAGAAAAGCTGAAACAACTCAGGCCTGACGCTTTGACGGCGCTTAAGCAAAATAAAGATGTTCTGACGACGCCTTTTGATATCCACACCACTGTACTAGATGTCTTGAATTTGAAGGATAAAGGCAACAAGTACAAAATCTTCGGTGCTGATCTACCAAGAGCCATGAGTTTGTTAGAACCGGTATGTATCGATTAATTTTGTAGAATAGAATAATTTTTGTTTGTGTGAAAACACGGTACATTAGATAAGGTCTTATAAATAGGGTTATGATCTTACATGTTCTGCCGTAGACAGGCATACAAATCTGACACCCAATACAAAAGAAATCGAACTTTAGAAGGATTTGACAATCTCCTGATGGCCAAACTCACAATGAAATTGACTTCAAACTTACCGACACACAAACTTTTCAAAATGTAGAGATTCTCAACAGAATATGTACATATCATAATCAGCGTCACATCATAGGATAATCAGAGCCACTTGTGTTACATACAAGCGTTTCGGAAGCGTAACGGGCCACCATAGCACTGAGATATAGATAGAAAAAGACGATACGACCCACAAAACACCAAACCCAAAACTGCCACAATGAAGAAAGAGATAACATACTTCTACAAAACTAACAAGATCAAAGCAGTCTTAAAAACTACAAACTAGCTGATAGGGAAAAACATTTGATAGAAAATTGTTTGACCACGATCTTGTCCTGTGCATCTGGATTGAGGGCCCATTTTTAGGGTTCCGTAGTCAACTAGGACACCCACACCACCACCACCCACCTACACCTATACCTGCACCTATATTCTAGCAAATAAATAAATTTCATTTAATTTCATTTCATTTAGGAACCCTTATAGTTTCGCCATGTCTGTTCATCCGTCCGTCCGACTGTCCGTCCTCGCTTAATCTCTGTGACCGTTAGCACTAGAAAGCTGAAATTTGGTACCAATATGTATATCAATCACCGGACAAAGTGGTAAAATAAAAATTGGAAAAAAATGTTTTATTGGGGTAGCCCCCCTATATGTAAAGTGGGAAGTGATTTTTTTTTTAATTTCAACCCTAACGTGTGATATATTGTTGGAAAGGTATTTAAGGTATTTTTTGGACGGTAAGTCATATTTTGCGAGAAACATCTAATTACTAATTTTCCTAGAAAGTCCTTATAAAGTTCTACTTTTAGATTTTTTTCATATTTTTTAAACTTGTGGTTCAAAAGAGGGAGGGGGACACATTGTTTTTTACTTTTGGAGCGATTATTTCCGAAATTATTGGCATTATCAAAAAATGATTTTAGAAAACCCCTATTCATTTTTAAATAACTTTCCAACAACATATCACACGGTAGGGTTGAAATTAAAAAAAAAATCACTTCCTACTTTACATATAGGGGGGCTACCCTAATAAAACATTTTTTTCCAATTTTTACCACTTTGTCGGCGTGATTGATATACATATTGGTACCAAATTTCAGCTTTCTAGTGCTAACGGTCACAGAGATTAAGCGAGGACGGACAGACGGACGGACGGACAGACATGGCAAAACTATAAGGGTTCCTAGTTGACTACGGAACCCTAAAAATGGGCCCTCAACCTGGGATCACAGAGATGGGGTTAACGATAGACCCAACCAACACACAAGAAGCCTATTAACTCGCGACTCACGCGACGATCAGGACAAGAGGCTCTCCGATTGCTCTCTCAAGCTCATGAAGGAGTGGCGTGAGATGATCCTGCAGTCTTCAGACGAGTTGTGGAAATACTGGCAGCTCAATAGACGGATATATAAATTCTTGAAGAGCGACCTCCGCCGCTTTAATACCGAGCGTATAAAAAAGACGCGATTGAGCGGAATAAAGGCTCACAAGAGATCTGGCTATTGGGCAGAGCATGAAACTGAAGACCAACGATGGCAGGATCTTATCCGGCAAACCGGAGCTTCTGAGGGAATTCGAGAGCTTCTAAGGGCAGTTGTACACATCAAACAGTAAACCCGTTGTAAATCTAGCAAACAACCCAAGAGCTAGACTGACCCGACACTATACCGAAGATATCCCGGTCGTCAACCTGTACGAGATTAGGATGGCTTTGAAACAGCTTAAAAACAATAAGGCACCAGGTGATGACGGAATTACGGCCAAACTCCTGAAGGCTGGTGGAAAACCGGTACATAAGACCCTTCAGAAGCTGTTCAATTCCTTCATACTCGAGGGGAAACACCACAGGCATGGTGCAGGGGTGTGGTGGTACTCTTCTTCAAGAAGGGTGACAATGCCCGGCTGAAGATTTATAGACCCATCTCACTTCTATGCCATGTCTATAACTTGTTTTCATGAGTCATCACGAAAGCCTTCGCTTCGATCGAGACCTGGGCTGTGCTGCAGTCTCTCCAATGGTACCAAATTGACTACCGGTACATCGAGGTGTTAAAGTGTTTGTACGCTACCATGTCATTGCGACATCAGGACCAAGCCTCGGAACCTATCCGCGAGTAAAGTAAACGAAGTTTTGTGTTAAGAGAGGAAACAGAGGACTGTGCATGTACGCCAAGAAGAGAAACAAAACACACGGCACAAAAGAAAACAATTCTATAATTAGCTTAACTTAACTTTTACAAAAACCTATACAGCGACAAGAAGGAAAGCACATAATTACACGCGGCGCTAATACAGAAGTAGACAGTGAACCACCATTGGCATCTACCTGAACATACTTTGATATTATGACACAAATAAAACTTATGAAAACCGTCGAAAGTTCAGGGCCAGCAACATTCCAAACTAGGCCGTATACACGTAGAACGCTGGCTGCCGGCGCCGACCTGCCAGCACTCATCGGCATCGGTCCGCGCAGGTAGTCGGTGCAGGCAGTCTCTATACTTTGTGCCGACCCAGCGCCGATCTCATACCAAATAAAAAACCAAGACATAGCGCTGCGAACAACAAATTGAGGCCAGTGCAAAACTGCGTCTTGCTCTGTGCATATACGCTCACACTCACACATTTACGTCAAATCACAATGAAACTACGTCTCAATAAATGCACACATGTTTACTAAACCGGCCTCACTTCTCTGTTCTTATTTGGTCTGAGGCGCCGATAAGCGTCGACAATTTCTGACGGCGTAAGCTGGTCGGAACTGTTCGCGACGACGTTCGGCGCTTATCGGCGCTGGAAGCCAGCGTTTTACGTGTATATGCACCAAGCCAGAAAAATAGCGGCGATATTACTTGTAACACCGCTATGCAACCTCTTCCATCTCATAAATGAAAGTGGGACAAAACCTAACCAATGGGCAGTCACATATCACCCTACTACCACAAAAAAACGAGACCTGAAAGACATCAGAGACTGTCGCCCAATAAGCCTGCTTTGCAGTAGTGTGTAGAAACTATTTTTTCAAAACGTTTACGTTTAGAAAATAGTTTGTAGAGACTCAACAAAATATCCAAAAACATAGGATCTACACAGCCTATAGAACAAGCTAGTTTTCGCAAAGGATACTGGACTATGGATCAGATTTACACCGTCGAACAAATAATAGAAAAATTCTACGAATAGACGCAATCTCTATACCATAGCTTTCGTCGACTACAAAAAGGCTTCGATTTAATCTCTCAGTAGCTGATAGACTATGTATACGCTGCCGGCAAAACAGTAGGGTTAGAAATCAAATTGGAAAAAATAAAGCATAACCAACTAGGAAAGATCCCATTATGATCTGAAAAACAGACCTCGAATTTTTAGGCAATTGCATGTACTTACCTAAGCAAACAAGTATCATTAAAATAAATTTTGGTGAAAAAGCAAAAATATTATAGTAAAATATGGTCGCAAACTAGTTTGTGTTGTGTTGTGTTAACCTTTTCGACAACAGGCTTTTCACAAAAATGTTTAAATCTTTTTTGACAACGGAGCGCGTGTAGTCTTTTCGGCGCCCACGCTGCGTATGATACAAAATAGTTAAGAATATTTAGTGATGCTTGACTATTATATTGACGTCTTCAGATACCCAAAAATCGAACATGTCCCGAAGCTGGCATCGTACATCATTGGTGTTCTTGCACTAAATGGTCCAACGTATCTCATCCAGAAATGTACAACAAAGCGGCTTTTGCACTAGCCGAGTATATTGACAGCATTAGCGAAGTACAAAGGTAAGTTTTATTTTATTTCTATTGGTGACTAGCTTTTGCCTCCGGCTTCGATCCTACCGTGGAATTTCAAGATAATAAGGACTTCTCTCTGAGCCAAAACAATGCCTACACGAATCACGGCGCTCTCTGTTGCTATATGAAAGAAAGTCAAATAAAGAAGGCACTTATCCGTTTTTATGGTTATTTCTTTTATTTGTATTTAATAAAGCTAAATAGTAAGGGTTGGGTTAGGTAGAGGTGTCTCATACTATGAAATCAAAGGTATCACTTTTGTTTTTGAAAATGTGCACTAGCGAACTGTTACACCATTCGTCAGGTATGGCTTCTTCCAGCAACAACTTGTTGAAGAATACCACATTTCAACTGGTATTCCATCTGGTCCTATTGATTCACCATTCTTCATACCATTCACTGCTATTCTGACTTCATTCATACAAACCTTTCTCACAAATCCCTCATTGACTTGTTTATTGTCCAACACACCTTAGTCACCTCATTTACCAGTCTTTCAAAATACTCCTTCCACCTACCCTTAATTTTCTCATAATCCGAAAGAACCATTCGAGCTTCATCTTTGAATTTCGCTTGGTTGTCGTTTTGATAATGTACAAAGCATTTTGGTTGCTTTTTACGCTCATTGAGCGTTTTCGGTCTTTGAGCATAACACTCACACAACTTAATGATGTTACAGATCAAAATGCGCAAGAAGACGTCTAATATCCATAGAATGGGTGTTACAACTCAATGTGAACAAGCATGTTATGAAATATGCTAACTCAAAGGAAGAAGATGCGTATCTTGGAAATCCCATAAAAAAAGAAAAAAGAGCGTTTAAGGAATATTATCAGGCTAAGGTTTGTGAATGATCTTTACGGAGTGATTCCCGAAAAAAAAAATATAGTTCTTTAGAAAAACGGAATAATGACACCCTAGGTCCCTAGCCAGTCATCTGTAGGAGAAGCAGATTAGATACTGATTACGTAGAGAGTGTTAACATAAGGTCGTTGGCTATAATAATAAATAAATCACTTATGTAATGATTTTTCAGATAATCTTAGGTCCTGGTCGAGGTGTATTCGATGGAACATTGGCGTATAACACTCAAAATAATTATTTTACCATCTACGAAAAAGATATTTCTAGAACAAGCAGGTGAGTGCATTATCTCTTATCTCTTTCTTTAATTAATGTAGTAACGTTCTTGTAAGTAGTTATGCGAGTAGTGGTGATTTTCACTGCTCGCAAACTAATGAAGGAAAAATATCACGAAAACCGAAAATTCCAACACAAATGTGACATCCACTTACATGCACTGGACCCTTGTGGTCGAAGCGTCGCTTAACCTGAAAACGACCCGAGTTCTTGTTTTTATTTTATTGTGGAGATCAGATAGGTAGTCACTCCATATAAAATACTGGTATTCAGCCTCATCCGGTAAGACTGGAAGCCGAAACCAACGTAGTTGGGAAAAGGCTAGACGATGATCTTCAAAACAATGCCATAATATGCAAATAATATTGTAATTATTTATTGGAAAAATAATGATATACGCGTACATAGCTATTACTTGAGATGTTCGCTGTTCGTTGTTGTTTGCTTGGATTTTTCGGTAACCAAGAATGACCGTGCCTACTCTTGTTGTACTTTGGCCTTCTCATATATTTAAACGATGATATTCTGTTTTAGGTACGGAGATGAGCCGAAGTGTATCAGCGCGACACATCCACATCTAAATAAGTTCTGCTATTGCATAAGCCATGTTGATGCAAGTTTGGGGGTATGAAGAACAGGGTGAAAAGTTCTTCATCCCCCATAGCAAAGGGAGGATCCTCCGATCAGACGAGTGTTATGTCTAGTGGGGTACTGCCCGATAGTTTGTTGTCGAGTCCTTCGATAAAGGTTGATAGACCCTTAAAAAAGCCGAAAGGCACTTGTTTGCCCTGTCATTAGGATCATTTTTTTGTTCTTGACCATACCTGGGAACCTACTAGTTACGGAGATATTGGAAGTCAAAGTTCCAACTTTATGACGTAAAAACTAGTTTTTAAGGTCACTTTACTTTGAATACCGCCATAAACCGTTTACTATTAAATGATAACAAACTGGATTAAGTATCTTAGTTATGAGGATACGAAAGCTCTTCTGGTTTACCATGAGTAATATAATCACACACCATAACGAAACACACCTCATTCTACTCCACACACTACAGTACTCAATACACCTCACCACACCCCACTACACCATACCACACCACACACCACACCACACCGCACCACACACCACACTGCACATCACATCTGATCACATCAACCACACTACATCTCACACACGCGCCACACCTAAAAGCACACCATGCTACTTGATACATACTTCATGATGTTAGATTAAATATAATAATAATAACAATATGCTGTAAATATATAACATAAATATATCTAAGATATGGAGGAGCGGAGTCTCCTAATACAGGCATTGTTTGCCTAAAAGGAGGCCCCAAACACAATTCATTGTATATGAAGCATTTTTTTTAAATAATAAATATTTTTCATTTTTTCAAATGCGTCCATCAGCATTGAGTGTGTTAGCATTTTAAAAATATAACTATGTAGATATGTAACTGGATGTATTTAAACATTTAATGTTCGTAACCTAATAGGTATAAAATATAAACAATGAGATTCACTTCATAATAACATTATATTTACCTTGTAGTATATCACAATTAACCCTAGTAGTGTATATTACACAACGGTATGTAGCAATATATCAACCATAACTAATAAACACTAATAAACAACACACATCATAATAACATAATAATCACATCATAATAACCACAATCATCTTCATTATCTTGTAATAATGAAGATGATTGTGATTCACCTTTATTATCACAATCATCATTTTATCACAATCGTCGTTTTATCACAATCGTCGTTTTATCACAATCGTCGTTTTATCACAATCGTCGTTTTATCACAATCATCATTTTATCACATCATCATCATTTTATCACAATCGTCGTTTTATCACAATCGTCGTTTTATCACAATCATCATTTTATCACATCATCATCATTTTATCACAATCGTCGTTTTATCACATCATCATCATTTTATCTCATCATCATCATTTTATCACAATCGTCGTTTTATCACATCATCATTTTATCACATCATCATCATTTTATCACATCATCATCATTTTATCACATCATCATCATTTTATCACATCATCATCATTTTATCACACCATCATCATTTTATCACATCATCATCATTTTATCACATCATCATCATTTTATCACATCATCATCATTTTATCACATCATCATCATTTTATCACATCATCATCATTTTATCACAACATCATCATTTTATCACATCATCATCATTTTATCACATCATCATCATTTTATCACATCATCATCATTTTATCACATCATCATCATTTTATCACAATCGTTATCATTTTATCACAATCATTATCATTTCATCACAGTCATTATCATTTGATCACAATCATTATCATTTGATCACAATCATTATCATTTTATCACAATCATTATCATTTTATCACAATCATTATCATTTTATCACAATCATCATCATTTTATCACAATCATCATCATTTTATCACAATATGAATCTAACCTAACCTAACCTAACACAATCACCATCGTCGTTATTCACAATCACTAACACAATCACCATCGTCGCTATCACAATCACCATCGTCGCACTATCACAATCACCATGGTCGCACTATCACAATCACCATCGTCGCTATCACAATCACCATCATCGTTATCACAATCACTATCATCGTTATCACGACAAATCAACAATATAATCAGAATAGTATTATCAACCATAATCAAAATAATGTCATACCTTAGATGTTAACGCCTTAAAATTCGTAGAGCAACTGAGCAACTGAGCCCGCTCCAATGAGGCTCCGCTCTTTTATACCCGTTAACAAATAAGTATGATTCACAAGTGACCGTTGAGTCAAATCAGTGTTTGATTTGTACACAAATAAGTTTGTTATTTAATTAATTCATTTTAACAATTGATTATACAATATAAAACAGATAATATTTGCATTTATAGGTATTTCAAGTATTTATGTATTTAATACTAGACACATAATAATTTAATTTATCTAACACGGCCATACTGATAAGTACTTCGCTCTCGAAGTACATTAGATACCCTTTTATTAACAATGGTGATTTATTTTTGTTTTGCCAATTACTGTCTAGACGTGTTTAGGTAAAATAATTATTATAATATATCTCTACAGACAACAATAGAATTAGTATAAATGTAATTAGGTAAAGTATTTATTATAATATCATTTTCATCAATTCATTCACCTGGAAAGAATCTTATTATTATTACTTTTTTTAAATATTTATTTATTAGAAAGGATAGAAGATATGTCATAAGACCTCTTTAAATTTAGGTTACTCTTACGTTAAATTTTCATTGTTACGACAAGTGGCATGGTTTTTTTTTTTTTTTTTTTTTTTTTTTTTTTTTTTTTTTTGTTTTTCACTGTTCTGCTATTTTTAATAGGCGTAGTCTAGCTATTTCTCGATCGGCCTCAGAGTTATTTGGATTTGGTCTATAATTTTCGTCAATCGACTTTGTGTCTACGCCGATAAGTTATCGCAAAGGGGTAGAGCCTGTGGATTTTGTACAGTTGTGTTATATGATTGTTGTACCTTTCACAGACCGTTCGGCCAATCTGACAGTTCATTGCACAAAGTGTTAAGCATATCAGTTACAGTGAACAGGTAACGTTTTACTTGACCATTACTTTTGAGTACCCGTGTACCCGTGGAAATAAAGTGATGTTCTATATTTTAGTTCAAAGGAAATCATCTAATCGGACCACTGCTAAAATTGGTTCTTCTATCGGAGATATCGGAAATTACTATAGGAGTTCCAAATAAGGTAGTGACATCTCATTAAAACTGGTACTAATTCTTGGGCATTAAAGGTTTTGAAAAAAACCTAACATAATAAAATCGATTTTTCATATTTATCGAGATATAAATGTTTGCTTTTAGATTTCCTACTTTGTCAATTTGATGCTAAATAAGAGTGAGAGGATATGTGCCTCTATCAATAATTTATCAAAGGATCTATAATCGGCGTAAAGTCTCAGACTGTTATCTCTTACTAAAACCACGTGACATCTATTAACCTCTTTCACACCATGGTGCCAAGCGACAGGGATTATTTTTATTTTTTGTAACTGACCAAGCTTTATTATGCGAAAGTGAATTAATTTTGATTTTAACTTGGCCGTTTGGATATTACAATTATCTAGCATGGAGCAAGCTGTTTACGTGTAAGTCTACATAGTCTTTCTTCACAATCTGTAAGCATTATTTAATTATAAACAACGAATACATCAAGTTCTATAAATAAACATCTTAATAAGGGTGAAGTCAATCCCACTTCTGATGTTAGCATTTTAAAAATATAACTATGTAGATATGTAACTGGATGTATTTAAACATTTAATGTTCGTAACCTAATAGGTATAAAATATAAACAATGAGATTCACTTCATAATAACATTATATTTACCTTGTAGTATATCACAATTAACCCTAGTAGTGTATATTACACAACGTTATGTAGCAATATATCAACCATAACTAATAAACACTAATAAACAACACACATCATAATAACATAATAATCACATCATAATAACCACAATCATCTTCATTATCTTGTAATAATGAAGATGATTGTGATTCACCTTTATTATCACAATCATCGTTTTATCACAATCGTCGTTTTATCACAATCGTCGTTTTATCACAATCGTCGTTTTATCACAATCGTCGTTTTATCACAATCGTCGTTTTATCACAATCGTCGTTTTATCACAATCGTCGTTTTATCACAATCGTCGTTTTATCACAATCGTCGTTTTATCACAATCGTCGTTTTATCACAATCGTCGTTTTATCACAATCATCATTTTATCACATCATCATCATTTTATCACAATCGTCGTTTTATCACAATCGTCGTTTTATCACAATCATCATTTTATCACATCATCATCATTTTATCACAATCGTCGTTTTATCACATCATCATCATTTTATCTCATCATCATCATTTTATCACAATCGTCGTTTTATCACAATCGTCGTTTTATCACATCATCATTTTATCACATCATCATCATTTTATCACATCATCATCATTTTATCACATCATCATCATTTTATCACATCATCATCATTTTATCACATCATCATCATTTTATCACATCATCATCATTTTATCACATCATCATCATTTTATCACATCATCATCATTTTATCACATCATCATCATTTTATCACATCATCATCATTTTATCACATCATCATCATTTTATCACATCATCATCATTTTATCACAATCGTTATCATTTTATCACAATCATTATCATTTCATCACAGTCATTATCATTTGATCACAATCATTATCATTTGATCACAATCATTATCATTTTATCACAATCATCATCATTTTATCACAATCATCATCATTTTATCACAATATGAATCTAACCTAACCTAACCTAACCTAACACAATCACCATCGTCGTTATTCACAATCACTAACACAATCACCATCATCGCTATCACAATCACCATCGTCGCACTATCACAATCACCATGGTCGCACTATCACAATCACCATCGTCGCTATCACAATCACCATCATCGTTATCACAATCACTATCATCGTTATCACGACAAATCAACAATATAATCAGAATAGTATTATCAACCATAATCAAAATAATGTCATACCTTAGATGTTAACGCCTTAAAATTCGTAGAGCAACTGAGCAACTGAGCCCGCTCCAATGAGGCTCCGCTCTTTTATACCCGTTAACAAATAAGTATGATTCACAAGTGACCGTTGAGTCAAATCAGTGTTTGATTTGTACACAAATAAGTTTGTTATTTAATTAATTCATTTTAACAATTGATTATACAATATAAAACAGATAATATTTGCATTTATAGGTATTTCAAGTATTTATGTATTTAATACTAGACACATAATAATTTAATTTATCTAACAAGTGCGTTACATTGAGTTTTACCGTAAAATGTGAATTTTTTAACCCCAAAAAAAAGTCGTTTCCTAGCAAAGAGATTTAAAAAGTCCTAAACATAGAGCGGAACATTGATTGGGACTAATCAACTAATGTCATACAAAAATTTTGATGTCGTACGTCAATAGCGCTATCTAGCTATGAATAGAAAAAACACAAATTTATATTTTTTTTAAATATAATTCAGCTATTACACGGTAGATCGCACAAGTAACCACCTATGATAGGGGTGCTACAGTTTAGGATGGCATCAAATTATCGATACATTTTATCGATAACGCTTGGTAAGATTAGTTAAATATGTATATATTACAGTGAGACTGCCTTGTTGGACTAGTGGCCGCAAACGCGACTGCTGAGCGTGATGGGTTCGATTACCAGATCGGGCAAAGTGTTATTGGGTTTTTACATCAGGAATTTCTCAGTATCAGCCACGGAGTCTGGATTTGTGCCCGGTTGATGGCAATAGGCTGGCCCCCTATTACATGGGATATTAGGCAGTTGTCTCACCGCAGACGAGGAGCGAGAAGCGAGTAGAGCTGGAAACTAGAAACGCGTTGGCGAGCAGCGAGAAGCGACTATGCGAGAGGCGTGACTATGTATGTAGTTCCGATAGTTTTGTAGCTGGGCTATGAGCGAGTGTGGGAGTGCGACGGGCGATTACTCGCACCACTCGCCCGGAGCGGCTAGTCCTGTGCCATACTGCATGTGCTACGCACTTGTTCCCTTCCCGACAACAATGATACCGGTAGTTATAGGAATTGTTCTGATTCATAATATGTGCACTCAGATCCGCATTCTAGGTAAAAATGACCGCTGGGTCTCTTGACGTGCATTTTGACCGCCAAGCGAGCATCGCTGAGCATGTATCGCTGCGCGAGTACTATCTTTGATGGCTTTTTGAGTGATTTTAAAGAAATATACGCGAACCAATAACATTTATTCCCATATTAACACTTTGATTACCATAACAGTAAAATTGCGTTTTTCATATTTAATTTACGACCTATCGTGAAAAACTCGATAGCAAAAAACAATAAACGAACAACTCTCAGCAGAGAAGTAGTGGTACAGCTACTGAGCAACAGAGGGCGCTTATTGCAATTTATGTAAATATTCTAGAACATTATCAGAAAGTTTTCTTTATATCTCAAATGCTGGGTAAATATAGAAAATACTGACTAAAATTAACTAAATTCAGGTCCACTTGTTTTTCCATATCGAGATTTGCAACAACGCAAAGCCCAACAAATATACATGTATAAATATGGCATATTTTTTACAATATATTTTCTTCTATTCAATGTTAATGTCACATGAATGCGACCTGTCAAGCGGACGTATCGCACTAGACCACTAGACCACTAGACTGATCGATTTGCTACTACGGTGTAACAAGTTATTGGAATGTCAGTTTCTTCGTCTTGTCCCGTCTATAGCTGGTAATATATTTGAATGTCTTTGTTTCCCAGCAATATTTTTTGCGTAAAGTTACTTAGTTTGATGTACAGAATGCTTGGTTGACGGCTTCGTGAAGGGTCCGTTTACACTCTGTATAGTCTTAAAGGCGTTATTACTTACATTACTCGATTTATCGGGCCCTGCCCGCAGGGTCAGGGAAGTGTAATAATAAACAGGGAGTTAGGGTCTCTAAATAATAAGCGGCGCCCTGCCTGATCGGAGCAGGGCACACGATCGACAGGGCCCGATAAATCGTGTAATGTAATAAGGCCTTTAGTCTTTCATTGTCATTATCTATACAAATAATAAATCTATAGACGAGGCGTTTCTGTACATTGAAAATATTTGGAAAAAAATAGTAGGGTAGGTGGGGGCTCATTTCTACCATTTTTAGAATTTTTGTCTGTGTGTCTGTGCAGGATCTGTTGTTACAGCATCACGTGTTTGTTGTGTGTGAGTTTCATTGTAATTGGTGCCTTTCTATCAAAAGCATAACTTCGCTATGGTTTTAGTTTTTATTTCATTGTAATCGTTGCTCCTTATAAAATGAAATATGAATTTAAAGTGTTCAAGAAAAACTTCTCATCAATATGGAAGACACATGCAGCGACATCTATTCAACCAAAATGGTACTAATGACTAAAAATGCGCTCACAAGATAACTTTTAAATCGACTAGCTGGCTTTAAAAAAAAGTTATGATAGCAAAGGGTACTCTAGATTAGTCTACATGATGCTGCTAGAGCCTAGCTGGAGTATGACTGTCATCGACGACGGTCTAACGATGAAAACGGAAGGCAGTTGCAAGAGGTCCTCAATAGTTTGCAGCAAATATATAGTTATTGGGCTCATTTCATGCTACTGGATGAGAACTTTAGACTTAGCTAAAATATGTCTGTCATCGAAGGTCTGACAACGGAGACGGAAGGTAGTTGCAAGTTGTCCGCAACAGTTTACAGCAGCATTATCCGTGTCTCGGCTGGTCTCGGCTCATTTCATGCACCTTGATGACTGTCATCGAACGTCTAAGGATGAAGACGTAAGGCTATGTCCGTAAGGATTGAGGAGCCATTTTTTGTAGCTTAATGAAATTAATATACTTATTTAGTAGTAAGTTTAAAAAAATTGTAGGATCGATCCTCAATTTTGTAGTATAATACTTCAAAAGTTATATAATCATAAAGGTGGCACCTCAATCTAAATGTTTGGATTAAGGAGCCACGTCAGAACTTCGAACACCATGGATTAATATTTACCATAATTTAGTATGATATTGTAGCATTTGAGAGTAGTTAGTAGACAAAATCTGAACACGGTTGTATTAAAAGTATAAAAGTTACAATACATTATGAATGTGGCTCCTCAGACCGTAATACAACTCATCATTTTTCAAAGAAGCAGTTGTTCAATTAATGCGCAATTTCTTTGTTATTTAGTAGTAAGTATATTAGATTTGTAGGACAAGATTCGTTAATTAAAAATGAGTGAATTGGGAGCTATAGCACATTTTAACTGGCTCCTCAATCCTGACGTTACTATACACGAGAGATCACAACGTTACTCTGTAGCTACCTGAGATCACAACGGAATCTAAAATCAAATACACTAATATTTAGTAGTAAATGTCTTCTAAATACATTTGTACAGAACAATATTGTATATATTCGGTACCTATAAAACAAATTACTTTTCGTTATTCCTTAAGAATTCGCTGTTAAAGGTGACCATGGTATATGAATGAAACCAGGATAACTAGTTTTTGAAATTTTATTTAGTAACAAATCGACATTGTCTAAATATGTACAGAGATTCTTCATAATATGTATTCGTATTTAGTAGTCTGTTTCGACATAAGTCAAAGAATGAATTAATATCGGTTGGTCGGTGCTTTTACGAATTTTACAGTGAGAATCATAGTCGTCGTAACAAAACATCTCATCCTTCGTTGAGTAGTGACATTTATAATGGCCCATGCCAGCGTCGCTAATTGCAGGGATAAATTATATAACGCCTATTAACGTAAGTATATGATCTACTTGAAATCATTATAGATTCTGGTACCTCGTTTACTCGAAACTTCGTACAAACATTAGTTCAAATGAAACTGTGCTTGATAGAGTATATTTATTCACTGTTTGGTGGTTACAAGACGTACAAACATTTTTTTACAAATACAAATATATCTACAATACAAATGCATCTGCGATACAAATTGCATCTAGAAGATGCAATTTGTATCGCAGAAGAAAAAAAAAGTGTTCCGAAAAATGGATTCCGAAAAAAATAAATTATATTCTGGTTTAGAGGCAAAAATGCAATCTGCCGAGATATCAGGATAAATTGGTATGAATGATTAGTACACTTTTATACTGAAAATTGCACTAAAACAATAGTTCAAAGCAATATGTTCAAAAATGAAGGACATATTACAAGCAAACTCACAGTGGCTTTCTCTTGTATCAAAATAAAGCACGCCGATAACCAACCAGTACTGTCAGTCCTTTTACACCTGCAGCCTGTGGGTTAACTATACACAGCGGACATACAGCAATCTGCGCGTTCAATACTATAACGCGTTCCGGGTGCTGATGGGGCCGCTGCGCCACTGCAGCGTATCCGTGATGTTAGCAGCGGCTGACACAGACGGCTTTACGTCCATCATGCGCAAACGGTGCGCATCTATCATGCACCGCACGCGCGACAATCCCAACACCATCCTGCGCGCACTGGCGGACCGGTAGGTCTCTACGATACTGGTGCGGCGATGGCGCGCTGGATACGGCTGCACGCAGTCGTTTAGTGATTTGCCGCCATCATCGGGAAGTCCACCCGGACCTGCCACTTTTTCTTTATTTTTATTATAGGTAATTATGTTTCAAGTTCATTATTTATTACTATATTTTTTTTTTTTTTATAATACTAGTTTGTAAGCTCGCAATTTTACTAACAAATATGGATATAATCTAGGGATGAATCTGAAATATAAGATATTTTTTATTTTTTTTATTTAGACATTGTCGATTTGTTACTAAATAAAATTTCAAAAACTAGTTATCCTGGTTTCATTCATATACCATGGTCACCCTTAACAGCGAATTCTTAAGGCATAGCGAAAAGTAATTTGTTTTACAGGTACCGAATATATACAATGTTGTTCTGTACAAATGTATTTAGAAGACATTTACTACTAAATATTAGTGTATTTGATTTTAGATTCCGTTGTGATCTCAGGTAGCTACAGAGTAACGTTGTGATCTCTCGTGTATAGTAACGTCAGGATTGAGGAGCCAGTTAAAATGTGCTATAGCTCCCAATTCACTCATTTTTAATTAACGAATCTTGTCCTACAAATCTAATATACTTACTACTAAATAACAAAGAAATTGCGCATTAATTAAACAACTGCTTCTTTGAAAAATGATGAGTCGTATTACGGTCTGAGGAGCCACATACATAATGTATGGTAACTTTTTTATTTTTCATACAACCGTGTTCAGATTTTGTCTACTAACTACGCTCAAGTGCTACAATATCATACTAAATTATGGTAAATATTAATCCATGGTGTTCGAAGTTCTGACGTGGCTCCTCAATCCAAACATTTAGATTGAGGTGCCACCTTTATGATTATATATCTTTTGAAGTATTATACTACAAAATCGAGGATCGATCCTACAATTTTTTTAAACTGACTACTAAATTAGTATATTAATTTCATTAAGTTACAAAAAATGGCTCCTCAATCCTTACGGACATGTAAGGCTGGCGAGGGAAGCTTTTATTTGAAAAAACATAAGTAGAATATTTTAGCGACTAATGCAAAAAAATCCGAGAAATTACATTGTTGCCAACTTGCATATATAGGGTACTAAACTAATATTGTAAAGATTGAAAAGACTTTTTGGATGATTGAACGCGCTAATTTCAGGAACTACCTACTGGTTCGATTTTAAAAACAAATTTAGTGTTGGCAAGTTCGGCTATAGGCTAAATAACATCATGGCCCGGACTGGCCAGACGGGCAAATCGGGCAAATGTCCGATGGGCCGGATGCCCGGTGGGCCGGTGGTGTGACCGATTGGCGATCGGCGATGAGGCGGCGGCGTGGCCTGAAAATTTCCACAGCGGCGGCGGCGGCGGCGGCGCCGGGCGTCGCAGTGGCGTGGCTTGGCTGGCCGTGGGTCTAAGTTTTTTTTTATCAGGGAGAGTTTTCTTAAAAATAACTAAGAAAACTGTTGTTACCAAAAAAAATTAACAGTCTTCCAAATTATAACAAAGAGATCACATTTACTGAAAAATAATCATTTCAGCAAGTGAGTTGAAGTGAAACCGATTTTTTTTAATCAGAGCAATATCCATATTAAAAAAATAAAATAAAAACAAAATTAAAGTAGGTATTAAAAGTAGGTATCATATAGGTATTTTATTTGTTGTTAACACCAGTACACCACACCACAAAACACGTTTACTCGGTAAAATATTCGACTCGTCTGCGTGAGCGACGAGTGTGGCGAAGCGATTAGTAGACTAACTAATTACGGAGACGCGGCGCGTCGCACGGTGCGTTGTGCGGTGCGGCTCGCTTCAATTCAAACGTAATGACGAATTGCTTCTCCGTAAACGCTCTTTTTACGCGCGGGGAAAATGGGCAACGCGCCGCACAACGCGCTGTATAACGCGCCGCACAACGCGCCGCCCGACGCGCCGCTTCGCCCACGTCTCCGTAAATGAGCACCAATGAGCACTTACCTATGCGGTCGGGCCGCGCGTGCGAGCGAGAAAGCAAGTTGCGACTCGTCGAGTCGTCGCGAAGGCGCGCCGCGCGTGCACCCGGCGAAGACGCGTCGACGTGAACTCACGGCGACGGCGGCGGCGGTACGCCAAGCGCGGCGCTCATATCTACTGCAAGTCGACCAAATGACTCAAAAAAGTGTCGAAATAATTCTAACATGTCCAAGGTAGGGTGTTTTAAAATTTCCGAGCTCGCTACGCTCGCTCTTAGAGCCTTACTTCTTTATAATTTTAAAATTGCCTTTCTAAGTCTAATTAACGTCTATTTCTGAATAAAAGGGCTAAAACTTACTACTTACTTCTCTGAAGTGGAGAGCTCAATTTTTTTATAGTTCCTAAACTTTTGAATGATCTCTTCAAAATTAGTAACTCAAACTCAAAGCATTTATTTCAATTAGACAATTACGGCACTTTTGAATGTCAATAATAAGAAAACAAAGCTACAGTCCCAGTCACAAGGCATAATAACTTGAGAAAGTACTGTAGTTGCCCATTCCCTAGCGTAGATCTCTATGGAGAAGAACGGGCAAGAAACTCCATGGACTATGGACACTCTTTTAGATCAAAACGTTGATACAAAATCTTGGTTACATCGTTCATTTTGAGATTATATTATATGTGAGAACGATGTAGAAATACGTGCATATTAAGAGCGTCCAGAGTAAAAGATTAGATCAACAATTTAAAAATAAGGTAATTAAAATGAACCGTGGCAGCTAAGAGATGACCAGTCCCAACCGACAGCGCCCGTTCACGAACATGACGCATGTTCCGGCGCCATTCAAGTCAACCATATTTTGTAGGGAACTAAATGACCCGACACACCCGCCACCATCAGCGAGACATTTGAGTGAGCATGACATTCTCTCAGCCACCAAGGCATATTCAAGTCAATGGAAGATTACTAAATGTAAATGGTGGCTGAACAGTACAAAGTACCTACTCACACATGTGCTATGCAAATGTGTGAGTAATAATACTAAGTACTGGAATCTATACAATGCAAGTATATTTTTACAATCTTTTGCAGCGTCCACAATACATTAACATGGGAATCAATTCTTCTTCTTCTTCTTTGCGTGTCGATAGACTCGAATAATGCCCGGCCCGTACAATCAATTAGTTTGCCCTTAAGGTTGTGGAGCAGGACCAGCATTCAGCCTAGCATTTTTATCATCAATGTAATCCCCAACTTATAATATGCTTGCCTACATAGTGTGCGTTTTACAGACTTGCACATGGAATTGGTTTCCATAAAAAAATATGTCAATATTTTTCCCATGTGTTCCACGTCTTCATTAGTCTGTGCAAGTCAGCAACATTTTTTCGAAAATATTAAATATTGCAACGACTAAATTAGTGAAACTTGAACAAAACTTAATTTCTAAATGTTGCCTTTTCAAAAAAATGTTGACAGGTAATTAATCGGAATAATCAGTCATATTTTTTTCACCGTTTATTAACTGCCAAGCAAACTTAATTGTATACATTATGAATCACAGAAATCCCCTTTCGTAATTATTATTAATTCTAGTTTTGAAGAAGCTAATGATAAATTAAAAATAAAGCTTTAATCGATCTATCGATTTTTTTGCACTTTTTATGGCAACACAAAGTTTAACTTGTCAGCTACCGGAAAACATTAATGTCAAAATCATTGCTTGTTTGCATCTCCATTGCGGCGACTTGTGTTTATTGATTGCGGTTTAAATTGACTACTTTTGCCCATGAATACTACTGACACCGACGATTCTTCCATACCTGACGACCACGGCCTGATTAATTATGCTCGTTAATAAATTCAAATAATGTATTATTTGATATTTAACATAACCAGTACCTACAAATCTAAGAATCCTAAATAACTTTAAAATGCAAAGTTATTTGTAAATCATTTATTTTACTAATTAATTATTGGAATTGTTCCTTTAATATCATTAATCTTTATATGTGTGCACAGTGGGCCTAAATTACTATGGCGACTTGGCATTCCCCTTTCGTCTCATTCAGTTGAAGAATGTGGGGAGGTATTTTATTGTAACATTTCAAACAGTACCTCATGAAAGATGAATATACTTTAACAAGCCTGAAACCTGGCTGAACTAGTTGGTCCTTATTTCTAGTGTTATAGTGGTGTCTGTCACCTCTTTTATTGAATAAATGCCGATTTTTCCTAACGTACGTGATGTTTTCATAGATGTATTGACAAGGTACTGTCAACACAAAGGGCGATGAAGGAACATGAATGGGTTTTAGTCAGTAAAAGTCTGACACTCCCTCCTGCTCCGCCCAGAGCGGGAGGAGTCATTTAATGATTTCCCATCCGAAAAAAAAAACCTTTTTCTTAAGAACGCGGAGGTATAAAGCTAAAATTGGTATCAAAATACTCAAGTCTACTACTCTTTGCAGCAATCATACAAATTCAAACTTCTATATCGACGCGATCAAAAGATATGACCGATTATGCCGCATATTTTGCGATTTCATTGGAATCAAAAATCCCGTTGACCGAGAATAATTAAATTTGGCAAGAAAGACGTCACATGAAACGGGAATCCCTCGTTACAGGTAAAGAATTGCGTAATGAACGTATGTTTGAGTTTTTAAAGCTACCATAAAGTGCTTTCACAATAATTTTACCTTTGACAGCAACCCAAAGGAGAACCCACCTTATTCCGACGACAGCAAAGTACCTACAACGCGGGTCGCGGTCACATTAACTTGACGCTTGGCGTTTATGACGTCATTTTGGTTTTTTGATGATGGTGATGAAAACTATAAATATAACAATAACAGAAAACTAGCCAAATTATCGACGCGCGTATCGGTAACAAAGACAAAGGTAACACTAAACTTGCTAGGCGAGCTAAGGGAATGCGGGGGAAGGAATGCGGGCCTCGCATTCCAGAGATGCGTCAAGTTAATATGACCGCGTTGTACACATGGATTTTCACAATTACGCAAAATGAAGGGAAATATAACTGTGAAAGGACTGTAGTTTCGCTGTAGGTAGCTACATAAGGCTGCGGTTCCACTGAGGCGGAGCGGAGCAGAGCCAAGGCGAGCTGTGCCGCGATTACCAATCACACGGCTTGAAATCCACATCTCTTCTCCACTCCTGCCATGTGTTAGAATGCTATTGTTAATTGGGAAAAACGAATTATAAATATGATTTACTGTAATGAATTTGTGGACATTTGAGTATTTTATACACGATTATATTTTGTTTATTGATTGCATTGGTGTAATTTTGGTTATTGTTTAAACTTACGAATGAATGTTCTCGGTGCATCATGTGCGCCTAACTATAGCTATGTGGGTCAAACATCATACGGTCCCACCTAGCAAGTTCAGTTTGGAATAAATCTTTGGAAAGGACACACGTGTATTTCATTCTAAATCCTGGTAAATCAAAAATCAACCTTGTCGCTTTAAACATAAGGTCCTTAATCGAATCGGAGTCGGGCCATCGACTGGCCCAGTGCGAGCGCCGCGAGGACTTGACATTCCTGAGCGATAAGGATTTCTATGAGGTGTCGAATTAGTGAATTATAAATAGACTTAACGAATTGTGGATTTTATAAACGAATTAAAACTATTACTTGTGAGACGATTACGTTTAGAATAAAAGTGATTTTACACATGTGATTGGTGAATCGCGGCACAGCTCGTCTCCGCTCTGCTCCGCTCCGCCTCAGTGGAACCGCAGCCTAAACCTTCACGATAAGCCAAACGGAAATTGTGTTGATTCAATTTCCGTTTATAAAATCTGAAAAGGTTTTCGTGTTAAAAGGTTGCATTCATAATGATTTTTTTGGAAATAGAACACGTAAATATCTATTTTGTAGGTGCTTTTAAATGAATGGTCGGTACTTCAGTATTCCAGACAATCTTAAGCCTACAGTTATGAAGTGTTCTTCAATAACGAGTTCTCGGTAAAGAGGTTATTTTGATGGATTTTATCAATGTAATTGAAGACCAATTGTATGTACATTATAGTCGAGAAGCGGGAGGAAGTAGACACTTGAATATCAAAACGATGGCTTTGCATCTAGAGTGAATTGATAAAATAATCTTGACCCACCTACCTACATATCAGGATAATTATATATATTTATGAACCAGCTGGCGAATGTTTAATAACCCCATAAATATTGAACTGGCAAACCTTCTGATGTTATCAACTAAGTCAAACTTTTATCATCCTCCCGTATACAGAATATACAGATACACACACAGATACAAACCACGACACAGATGTTGATATTTGAGAGTATATTCTCATATATCAAATCACTCCATTCGGTTTAAATATTTCTCACTACATAAGTGGTACATTTACATAAGCTACCTGACCGGTCGTGGTGCAGAGTACCTAACTCAATGATATTCTAATAAACAGATATGTTATACACCTCACCTAGCCAGCTCACATACACGCAGTGACGCAGAATAAAGGCAAAACAGGCCAATTGGCTCGTTTTCGAGTCTTCACGATTCCGCGCTCATAACATATCTGTTTAATAGAATATCATTGACCTAACCTATATATTGTGAACAGGTCCTTGCCTCTCAAAACTCCGATATGTCATTGAAGGAATAAAAAAACCGGCCAAGTGCGAGTCGGACTCGCGCACGAAGGGTTCCGTACCAATTTTTATAAAAAAATCACGTTTGTTGTATGGGAGCCCCCCTTAAATATTAATTTTATTCGGTTTTTAGTATTTGTTGTTATAGCGGCAACAGAAATACATCATCTGTGAAAATTTCAACTGTCTAGCTGTCACGGTTCATGAGATACAGCCTGGTGACAGACAGACGGACAGACGGACAGACGGACAGACGGACAGACAGCGAAGTCTTAGTAATAGGGTTCCGTTTTTACCCTTTGGGTACGGAACCCTAAAAACGATCCTTTCTGGAAATTTAATGAAACAGAAAATAATTGTGATGGTAACTAACTACCAACAATATGTAGTTCGTATGGTATGTTCAAATCACAATCAGCTTTGACATTTTAAAATCATTCTTTGACAGTTTATCGACGTACTTTGTCAATTTGCTAAACAATTAATTTCCCCGACGCCTAAGCCCAGAAATAATTTTCAGCATTGATTTTCAGCAAATCAATAGAACAAGGAATGATAGCATTGATTGGATTGAAGACATGAGTCAATACAATTGCACTAATGGAAACAGAGCACACGATAAGACTCAGACGTCTCGGGTCCGTCATAAGGACAGTGATAAATTGCACGCGTCTATTCGGCAAGTGAATTTCAGCAGGCAATCCGTCTTCGTCTTTTTCTACTTGATATAAACATAGACGTGGGGCCTTGAGTAAATTTGGTTTTTATATGCGGTCGTGAGAACAGGCACGCCGGCGCCAGATATATAGGTACGTATCAAGATCGTCTGTTTGTATTTACGTCTACGTAATCCGTCTTTGTATAGTTTGTGTCTGTCGCAGTGGCGTAGCTTGGGGGGTGGCGGTGGGGGCCACTGCCCCAGGCGGCTACGAAAGGGGGCGGCAGGAAGCGCAAATTTATTAATTTGGAAAATGTAATAAAATACCTAGGTATTTACTTAGGATATTCGAAATCGCGCGCGCAATTTCATGCCATTCTTGCCATAGAAAACGATATAAATGTTGATATACGTATACAGGATGATTGGTAATTGGGTGTAGGCCTTCAAATAGGTATAATAAATACTAGACTTATGTAATAAATACATGACCTATTTGCTAAAATTTTGACCCCGATAACTCGAAACTAGGTGGTTTTTGAGAAATCTAACTTTTAAAGTGTTTTTGAAATTTTATCACTTCTCCACCATAAAGTTGTTAAACTGATTATTTTACTGATAGCAGAAAAAAAGGATATGTTAAGTCAAACAGCTAACATCACATAGAAAATATCAATCACCATCACCATCACAATTACCATCAAAATCACTATTACAATCACCCTCATCGTTTTCACAATCATTATCATCATAATCACAATCATTATCACAATCACCATCATTATCACAATCACAATCACCATCACAATCATAATCACTATTCTCGTTATCACAATCATTTTCATCGTAATCACAATCAATATCATCGTAATCACAATCATCATCATCACAATCATCATGATCATTATCACAATCATCGTCATCATTATCACAATCACCATCACTGTCACAATCATAATCACAATCACCATCACCATCGCTATCACCATCACAATCACTATCACAATCACAAACACAATCACAATCATTATCATCGTAATCACACTCATTATCATCTTAATCCCAATCAACATGATCACAATCGCCATCACTATCACAACCACAATCATTATATCAATCACAATCACCATCACCATCACAATCACCATCACAATCACTATCACTATTACAATCACAATCACAATCACAATCACCATCACCATCGCTATCACCATCATAATCATCGTCGCTATCACAATCACTATCACAATCACTATCACAATCACCATCACAATCACCATCAAAATCACTATCACAATTACCATAATCGTTATCACAATCATTATCATCGTCATCACAATCATTATCATCTTAATCACTATCATCATCATCACAATCGCCATCCTCTTTATCATAACCATTGCTATCACAATCACAATCACCGTCACAATCACCATCACTGTGACAATCCCAATCACTATCATCGTTATCACACTCATTAACATTGTAATCACAATCATTATCATCGTAATCAAAATCATCAACATCACAATCATCATTATCTCAATCATCATCATCGTAATCACAATCAATATCATCGTAATCACAATCATCATCATCACAATCATCATGATCACTATCACAATTATCGTCATCATTATCACAATCACCATCACTGTCACAATCATAATCACAATCACCATCACCATCGCTATCACCATCACAATCACTATCACAATCTCTATCATCGTTACCACAATCATAATCATCGTAATCACAATCATTATCATCTTAATCGCAATCATCATCATCACAATCACAATCACTATCACAATCACTATCACAATCACCATCACAATCACCATCAAAATCACTATCACAATTACCATAATCGTTATCACAATCATTATCATCGTCATCACAATCATTATCATCTTAATCACTATCATCATCATCACAATCGCCATCCTCTTTATCATAACCATTGCTATCACAATCACAATCACCGTCACAATCACCATCACTGTGACAATCCCAATCACTATCATCGTTATCACACTCATTAACATTGTAATCACAATCATTATCATCGTAATCAAAATCATCAACATCACAATCATCATTATCTCAATCATCATCATCGTAATCACAATCAATATCATCGTAATCACAATCATCATCATCACAATCATCATGATCACTATCACAATTATCGTCATCATTATCACAATCACCATCACTGTCACAATCATAATCACAATCACCATCACCATCGCTATCACCATCACAATCACTATCACAATCTCTATCATCGTTACCACAATCATAATCATCGTAATCACAATCATTATCATCTTAATCGCAATCATCATCATCACAATCACTATCACAACACAATCACCATCACTATCACAATCATTATCATCGTAATTACAACGATTATCATCGTAATCACAATCATCATCATCACAATCTCCATCCTTGTTATCACAAGTATCGCTATCACCATCACAATCAGCGTCACTATCACAATTACCATCACTGTCACAATCACCATCAAAATCACAATCACCATCATTGTTATCACACTCATTATCATCGTAATCACAATCATTATCATCGTTATCTCAATTATCATTATCACAATCATCATCATCATTATCACAATCATCATCATCGTTATCACAATCATCACAATAAATCAACAATACAGAAGCAACCCTGTACAGAAGTCGAATCCGCCATCTTCTGGATCTCAAAATAAATGCAATTTTCGTAATCAGCACCCCTGATAATCTCAGTATCGTCACCCATATGGATTTTTAGACATTTCAACTTAATCGCACCCCAAGACCCCAACAGGGAATGATGGTATTTCAGGTCCGCCACATTAAATCTTAAAATCGTTGTTTTTGTAATACACCTGACCCTATTTACCATACAAACAATGATGTTGAATTTCAGGCTTTGTTACCCCATTTCCCCCTTTAGGGGTTGAATTCTGAAAAAACCTGAAACACAAATGTTAACTCATTTAGCGATAGGAGTACTCCTGTTAAGTTTCGAATAGTCTAACCAATCTTATTTTCCCATGTAATCTTTGGACCCCCGTTTCAACCCCTTAGGGGGTAAATTTGGAAAAATCCTTTCTCAATGCACCCCTAAATCTCATAAAGAACCTATGTGCCAAATTTGGAATCTCTAGAGCTAGACTCAGCGGTTTGGGCTGTGCATTGATTTTTAGACTTTGTCACCCCATTTCCCCTCTTAGGGGTTGAATTCTGAAAAAACCTGAAACTCATTTCTACTCATTTCTTAATAGGAGTACCCCAGTGAAGTTTCGAATAAAATAGTCTAACTAATCTTGTTTCCCCATTCAAACTTTAGAGCCCCATTTCACCCCCATAGGGGGTGAGTTTTGAAAAATCCATTCTTAGTGCACCCCTAGACCACATAAGGAACCTACTTGCCAAATTTGGAATCTGTAGACCCAGCAGTTTGGGCTGCGCATTGATTTTTATACTTTGCCACCCCATTTCCCCCTCTTAGGGGTTGAATTCTGAAAAAAACTGAAACCCGTTTCCACTCACTTATCAATAGGAGCACTCCTGTTAAGTTTCGAATAAAGTAGTCTTAACTAATTTTGTTTCCCCATACAAACTTTGGAGCCCCGTTTAACCCCCTTAGGGGGTGAATTTTGTAAATCCTTTCTTAGTGCACCTCTAGACCACATAAGGAACCAATGTGCCAAATTTGGAATTTCTAGACTCAGCGGTTTGGGCTGTTCATTGATTTTTATACTTTGCCACCCCATTTCCCCCTCTTAGGGGTTGAATTCTGAAAAACCCTGAAACCCGTTTCTACTCATTTATCAATAGGAGCACTCCTGTGAAGTTTCGAATAAAATAGTCTAACTAATCTTGTTTCCCCATACAAAGTTTGGAGCCCCGTTTAACCCCCTTAGGGGGTGAATTTTGAAAAATCCTTTCTTAGTGCACCCCTAGACCACATGAGTAACCAACTTGCCAAATTTGGAATCTGTAGACCCAGCGGTTTGGGCTGTGCGTTGATAGATGAGTCAGTCAGTTTCTTCTTTTATATATTTAGACTAGCTGTTGCCCGCGGCTTCGCCCGCGTAAAGTTCGGTAATTGTCCCACTGAATCATAATAAAGGGATAAATAGTATCCTACATGTTATTCCAGGTTATAAACTATGTATGTGCCAAATTTCATAATAATCACAATTTATTATTATCATCAAAATCACCATCACTATCACTATCACTATCACAATCACAATCACAATCACAATCACAATCACAATCACAATCACAATCACAATCACAATCACAATCACTATCACTATCACAATCACTATCACTATCACAATCACTATCACAATCACAATCACTATCACAATCACTATCACAATCACTATCACTATCACTATCACAATCACAATCACAATCACAATCACAATCACAATCACAATCACAATCACAATCACAATCACAATCACTATCACAATCACTATCACAATCACTATCACTATCACTATCACAATCACAATCACTATCACTATCACTATCACAATCACAATCACAATCACAATCACTATCACAATCACAATCACTATCACTATCACAATCACAATCACAATCACTATCACTATCACTATCACTATCACTATCACAATCACAATCACAATCACAATCACAATCACTATCACTATCACTATCACTATCACTATCACTATCACTATCGCAATCATCGTCATCGTTGTCACAATCATCACAATAACCCTGTATAGAAGTCGAATCCGCCATCTTCTGGATCTCAAAATAAATGCCATTTTCGTAATCAGCGCCCCTGATAATCTCGGTATCGACACCCATATTGATTTTTAGACATTTCAACCCCATCGCACCCCAACAGGGAATGATTGTATTTCAGGTCCGCCACACTAAATCTTAAAATCGTTGTTTTTGTATTACACCCGACCCAGTTTACCATAAAAACAATAATGTTGAATTTCAGGCTTTGTTACCCCATTTCCCCTTTTAGGGGTTGAATTCTGAAAAAACCTGAAACACAAATGTTAACTCATTTATTGATTGGAGTACTCCTGTTAAGTTTCGAATAAAGTAGTCTAACTAATATTATTTCCCCATGTAATCTTTGGACTCCCGTTCCAACCCCTAAGGGGGTTAATTTTGAAAAATCCTTTCTTAATGCACCCCTAAACCTCATAAAGAACCTTTGTGCCAAATTTGGAATCTCTAGACTCAGCGGTTTGGGCTGTGCATTGATTTTTATACTTTGCCACCCCATTTCCCCCTCTTAGGGGTTGAATTCTGAAAAACCCTGAAACCCGTTTCTACTCATTTATCAATGGGAGCACTCCTGTGAAGTTTCGAATAAAATAGTCTAACTAATCTTGTTTCCCCATACAAACTTTGGAGCCCCGTTTAACCCCCTTAGGGGGTGAATTTTGAAAAATCCTTTCTTAGTGCACCCCTAGACCACCTAAGGAACCTACTTGCCAAATTTGGAATCTGTAGACCCAGCGGTTTGAGCTGTGCGTTGATAGATGAGTCAGTCAGTCAGTCAGTCAGTCAATCAGTCAGTCAGTCAGTCAGTTTCTTCTTTTATATATTTAGATTACACGAAAAGAAAAATGAAAATGTGTAACTCCAACTTACAAGAAAGAGAATGGCACTATCGTTATTCTTATGCAAATAATTAAAATATCTTACTGCTGCTGAGAATTACTGCGTCAAAAATCATGAATTTGCGTAAAAAATGTAATAGGACTCTTAAACTTAATTCTGAAAGGAAAATAATGAAAAATGTCAACACCAATCTAAAACTTTGAATACTATGTACACTGTTTATTATTACAATCTTTCGAAAACTATTAACATAAAATATCAACAATTTCTTTTGAACTATTGCTATCCATTCAACAATGACTTTATTAAATTTTGTATTTTTCTTAAAAACAATAAGCAAAACAACATCAACATTTAAATAACACAGTCATTTTTTTATTTTTGTCACTTAAGTATATTGTTTTAAAACTGAAGCCAATTTGGTGAACACCAATGTTTTGACGTCTTTAGCAAACAAATAATCAACATGATTAAAATGCGGATATGGCACTTGATAAACTTCCACAACGTTACGCAGTCTCTTGAGCAAAGCTTCTGTATCGTCGACAGACACGAGCCAGTCGTTATCACTATAAAAAATTGCAATTGGGGTAGTTATTTTCTCCACTGGATACTCCGGTGGAGTCTTAGAACCATACATTTCAAGATTTTTTTCTTCGCCTAGATCAAACCTACTAAATTGACCAGATATGACAGCTTGCGAGTAATGTTCAACTTGTTTGGTAGCCGCTCCAGACGGCTGGTGAGAGAAAATAACCGGCAGCTGTGTAATATTCAACTGAGCAGCATCAAACCCACAGAACATAAACATTATATTGCCACAAATGATTTCTGCGAGCTCTTCTCTACCGCATATGCTCGGCCCAAAAGTTTTCACTAAATCATTACTTGGCAGGAATTCATAGAAACCCATTTCTTTCGCAAGTGCAAACAACAGATCCGGACGGTTAAGTGTTATGATCTTCAGAAAATTGAGAAAGGGACTTTTTATATTAGGTATTGCAGTGGGAGCCGATAGCGCTACCATCAGAGATATCTTATCGTTGTACGCTTGCAGTTCAGAGGCCATGACAAAGAAAGCCGTACTGCCTTGTGAGTGGCCCACGTAAATTAACTGAGTCTGGTTCCTCACATCTAAAATATGGTCTATCATTGCCGGCAGATCGTAGCGCCCGATTTCATCCCAGCTGAAGTCCCAAAACTGGAACGTAGAGGGCATCAAGGTCTCATGTATCCTCGAATGTTTGTTGCCGCGAGCGTTTCCCATCCACACGTCATATCCTTCGTCAGCAAGTAAATAGGCGATTCCACTTTGTGTACCCGCAGTCACGAAGTCGTCAGAACAGCCCAGCAGACCGTGCATTAAAAATACAACAGGACCTTCACTGGGTATTCTCACCATCGTTATAATGTACCCATCTTCGGTTTTAACTTTGTGTTCCTCCACGGAATACCCATATTTAGATATCAACTGAGAAACATTTAGATACACGTCTTCATTATGAAGTCCCGATTTGTACTGATGTAAGTCAGCGTTTATGATTCTCGTACTGTCGAATAGGTTAGAATCCTGAGTGGATTTCAGATAATTGTTAAATTCCTGAATATCCCATAATTCACGAACACGCATTTCATCACTACATGTCCAACACTTTAAACAAAAAACACTTATGGTAGCAAATAAAAGTATTTTAATCATTTTGGTCACTTTTTCTATTTCTTATGATAAAATGGAGTCAAAGAAATCTGGACGCTATTTATATACTAAGCGCCATATTTACTATACATTATAACAGGACCATACCAAAATGACAGTAGTTTATTCGTGATCGGGTCATCAAAATGCTAATTCGGAATTTAATGAACCAGATGAGGACGTTTATGGAGACAAAAAATAACTACTATGCTTATATTGAATAATCTACGACAGATGATTCTAGACAATACCGATTAAATCTGCCATAAATAAATAACTTCGTATAGAACTTACAGTTATCGCTATTATTTAAATAATCTTTGTTAACTGTAAACAAGAATTAATAGTCAACTAATTTTTATTCTTGGAGTCCATTGCCGAATTAGAAGAATATTGTAATTTAACAGCACACAGCACTAAGAATGACACATAACATCACGACTGTCATCCTCGACGGGTTAGGTAGAGTTGTAACTAATAGTACACCCTCGTTACCATGTAAATAGGGCCAGCCTATTGCCATCAACCGGACACAAATCCAGACTCCGTGACAGCTACTGAGAAATTCCCGATGGGAAAAAAACCTGATAACACTTTAACCGACCCGGGAGTCGAACCCAGCTCAGCATGCTCAGCAGTCGTGCTTGTACCACTAGACCAACGATTCAGTAATATTAAGAATGATATAACTATAACTTGTGTTACTATTTATTTTATTTCCAAAAAAACTCGTAGGTATATTATGTTAATAGCGAGAGCCGGTTACATTGTGTGGAAGCTTAGTAACAGACAGTAAACTTGCTGCTTCGTAAACGGTAACACCAACTCACCGAACAATAAAAAGCAAATGGTGTAATAATATTACGCAAAGTCGTAACAACACTTCGACATATTATGTTACGACTTGCCGCCGGCTTTTATTTAATAGGCCTCATAAAAAGCTGGCTCTTTTATCCTACCCCATACAACATAAAGCTGCTTCTTGCTCTCCACAATGCTATCATAAATGTAAATAAAACGTACGCGTGTACCTACACACATAAAAAAAAAATTGTGATCACTAGCATAAGCTGATATAATTTTTAGAATTGAACTTTATCAAAAAAAAAAACGGCACTTGGTGTCGTTTTATAAATAAGCATTTATTGGGTAGGTCTAGGTACAATTTCAAACCACTCGATAGAAAATTTCCTGATGCCTAGAACCAACCGTTTGAAGAACTAGGTAGGTAGTATAGCTACCAATAATAATGTGGAAACTAATGACATGGTAAACAATTTCAACATTAGTTCCATTATTTTAAGATTCTTTCAAAATGGAACTAGTGATTAACAAAAACAACAGTAGTTCCATCATGGAACTGTTAATCTTACTAGTGGAACAAGAGATAAAATAAAATCAACACTAGTTCCATTATTTTCAGATTCTTTCAAAATGAAAAACAACAGTGGTTCCATCATGGAACTGGTAATCTTACTAGTGGAACTAGAGATAAAAAAAAAATGAACACTAGTTCCATTATTTTCAGATTCTTTCAAAATGGGACTAGTGATTATAAAAAACAACAGTAGTTACACCATCGAACTGTAAATCTTACTAGTGGAACTAGTGATAAAAAAAAATCAACACTAGTTCCATTATTTTCAGTTCTTTCAAAATGGAACTAGTGATTATAAAAAACAACACTAGTTCCATCATAGAACTGTTAATGGTACTAGTGACAATGAAGGTCCATTTCGGATATGCTAAAGCTAGTAGTTGAGATTACCCTGACGGACTTAGTTACTTTTATTGGTCACATAATTATGTCTAATTCAAGCGGTTCCGGTAAGTAAAAAACATACTCCAAACGGAAACCTTTGGTTTCAAAACTAAAATACAAATCAAATCTTTTTTTTAACTCTTGTTTAATAAAATAACCCGAAAACCTTAGCGGGAATCGATAGCAACGTATTACCTCTCCAGTTATTGCATTGTTCTAATGCACGCTTATAAAAATCCCTTGTTCATCCGGGAGTCCTTCGGCGGCCCAGAACCTTTCTTTCAAATTCGTCAGAACGTCGGTCGACGGCAGAGGATAGGTCGGTTCCTGGCTTTCCCTGGATTTAAAGAGAGGACTTCAGTTACATTTGCCCACTTAGCATGAACACCGTAGAAACGAAAGAGAATCGACAAATCTTTTGTTCATCTGTCATTGAATCGACAAAATGACAGATGAACAAAAGTTTTGTCGATTCTCTTTCGTTTCTACGGTGGTCATGGTACACGGGCTGCTAGTCCTCGTAAGCCTAAAGCAAGATTTTCTCCACGCACTAGATTTTTAAAAGTGCTCTTTTACACACTCTTGGATTTTTTTCGGATGGGAAATCATCAAATAACTCCTCCCGCTCTGGGCGGAGCAGGAGGGAGTGTCAGACTTTTACTGACTAAAACCCATCCAAGTTCCTTCATCGCCCTTTGTGTTCCGGGGCCACGGTATCTCTTTCGAACAGTCCCGCAACCCCGGCAGGCATCGGTCCTTACGGACCCCTTCCCTTTTGCTGACTCTCTTTGAGGCGCGCGTGGAACACGAACGCGCCGTCGACACGGCCTGTCGTCATGAGACGGACGGACGGCGAGCTAGCCCATAGCCCACCGTCCCCAGGCCCGCGCCTACGGTGGCCGGGGGCCACGTGGTGGTGGCCCCCGACGCCCGGGGCGTCTCCCGCGGCGGCCGGGACGTTGAGAGGTTCTCTCCCTCTCACGTTCCGCCACCTCCTTCTCTAGCATTACTGCTTCGCAGAAGGAGGTGACGGCGTCCCATTCCGTCTCGCTCCGGACCATGGCTTGCACCAGGGCCGGACGCGAGAGGTCGCCGCCGCCGATCGCCGCTTCGAGGACACGGCGGTGCTCCGCCCACGCGGGGCACACCTCCACCGTGTGTTCCACCGTGTCCTCCGGTCGATCCTCACAATGGAAGCACCCGGGCGTTTCCTCCCGCCCGATTCGGTGCAGGAACCTCCCGAACACTCCGTGTCCGGTGAGGACCTGCGTCAGGCGGAAGGTGAGGACGCCGTGGCGTCTCTCAAGCCACTCCTCAAAGAGGGGACTTATCGCCACTATCGTGGCGTGCCCTGCACGGGGTTGCGACAGTCGCTCTCTCCATGTCGCCATGAGATCCCGCCGGAAGTCTGTCCGCTGAGCGACAATTTGTCGCGGCAGCGGAGTTTCCCCCCGGCGTAGCGCCTCCGCGCGCCATTCATGTAGGCGCGCGAGGACTATCGCCTCTAGATCCCATGGCGGCAATCCGGCAAGGAGGCTCGCCGCCTCGCGGGAGATCGTACGGTACCCCCGGGCCAGCCGGCTACTACCTTTTGGGGCGCGTTCAAATAGTGGGCGGCTCGCAGCCTCAATGAACGCGCCCACACCGGAGCCCCGTAAAGGGCCATTGACCGCACGACTCCCGCGTAGAGCCTCCGGTAGGAGGCGTTTGGCCCCCCCAGATTGGGCAGGAGCCGCCTGAAGGCAGCCCCAGTCCGCTCCAGTTTGGGGGCCAAACGTCGGAAATGTTCAACGAAGTTCCACCGGCTGTCAAGGACAAGTCCCAGGTACTTAAACGTCGACTCGACGCCGTGTCATCGCTTCGGCCACCGCCTCGTGCGACCTCCCCTGTGCCAGCACCAGCGTGTCGTCAGCGTAGCACACTACACTGACACCGCTAGGGAGGTCGGCGCGCAGCACCCAGTCGTAACCGATGTTCCACAAGGACGGCCCTAGGACCGATCCCAGGGCATGGAGTTGAAGGCGTTGGCGATGTCGAGAGACACCGCCAAGACAACCCCACCCCTGGACACCGCATCCCCCGTCGTGAGGGCTCTCACGCGCATGATGGCGTCCACCGTAGAGCGCCCCTTGCGGAAACCTAACTGGTGTTCCGCAAGGTCCGGCCCAGTCCCCGCAAGGTGCTCGGCGAGGCGGTTTGCAATTACTCTTTCAAAGAGCTTGCCCACCTCGTCGAGCAGCACCACGGGCCGGTATGCGGACGGAGCGTCCGCAGGGCGCCCCGGCTTCCGAATGAGGACCAGCTTTTCCGTCTTCCAACGAAGCGGGAACTGGCCTCTCTCCAAGCATGCGCTAAGGAGCCCCTCTAGTCGGGGACCGAGAGCCTCCGAGGCCAGGACCCAGGCTTTGCCAGGCAAGCCGTCGGGTCCCGGGGCGGTATTTTTGGCACTGAGCCTGCGTACCGCCACTCTCAGGTCTACCCTAGTCACTTCCGGAGCGTTGTCGTCGTCGTCCTGTTGGTCCCCTTCCAGCATCGCAGGCGGCGGAGCCATAGGCGGGGGTGGGTGTTCCCCTCGCGAAGGGAACAGAGTGCTCACCACGTCCTCCACGAGCTCAGGCCGGAGACTCTGCGTCAGTGGGGGGCCCAAGGGCGGAGTTTGTCCCGCACCAACTTGTAAGGGCGCCCCCACGGATCTCTGTCGAGAGTCCCCAGCAACTCCTCGCGGGCCTGATCCCTGGCCCGCAGGACTGCTTCGCGGAGGGCGGTCTTCGCCGCTCTGTACCCCTCATAAAGCTCCGCCTCAATGGCTGCCGCATCCGGTGGGCGGATGCGGAGCCTGCAATGCCTGGCGTACAGGTGTCGTGCAGCCACGCACGCCTCGCGCAGAGATGTCAGCTCACGCGACCACCAGTACACCTGACGCCGGGCGCTTCTTGGCCGAACACGGGGCATTGCCACGTCGCAGATGTCAGACATGGCCTCCTGGAACCACCCTGCCTCATTGTTAACGTCGGCAGGCCTGTCCGGTGATGTCACCCAGGCCTGCACGATCGAGGCTTCCAGGAGGAGCTCCCGGTCCAGCTGCTTCAGCGCCCAACGCGGACCACTCGGGGCCTGTTGGACCGGCGCGCTTGGGGTCTGGGTGGAGACGTCGAACCGGATGTTCCGGTGGTCGGAATAGGTCTCCACCCCCTCCATAACACGCCAGTCAATGACACGCGGTGGCAGAGCGGGGCTAGCGAACGAAATGTCCACCACCGACTCGCCCCGCATCCGCACACACGTGGGGACAGAACCCCGATTTAGGACGACCAGGCCCTTCTCCAGGGCCCAGTCTTCCACCATCCTTCCCCGCACGTCTGTGCAACGAGAACCCCAAGCCAAGTTCTTGGCATTGAAGTCCCCGAGGACAAGCACGGGGAGGGAATGGTTTCCGACGACAACACTCAACTCTGCGAGAGAGTTGTGGAACTCGGCGAGAGTTCGGCTTGGGGAGAAGTATACTCCCACCACTACGATCTCCCCGAACCGGGCTGCTACGCACCCCCGACCCCTCCTGACACCTTCAAGGGTCGGGGTACCGGCGGCGGCCGACGACACTATGGTCACTGAGCCGCTAAGGTCCGCCACCCAGTCTTCCCTGGGGAGGACAAAATACGGCTCAGCGACCACAGCAATGTTAATCAACCACTGCGCCATGCTCTGGAGCAACAGATCCTGAGCGCAGGCGCAGTGGTTGATGTTCGCTTGGAGGAAGCGTAATGGGGCCGTTAATGGCACTCCATTACCGCTTCCTCCCTAGCGCCCTGCGAGGGCCCCTCTGTGGCGGCGACAGTGGCAGCGGCGGCGGCAGTTGCGGCTGCGGCGGTGGCGACGGTGGTGGTGGTGGCGGCGGAGGGCCTTCCCTTGCCTCTGGTGGCCTTGGTGGGCGGAGCGCAGGTCTTGCTCCCAGCCCGGTGGTCGGCTGGACACTCTTGGATTCTCAATATTGCAACCTGAAATAATACGTCCGTCAGAAATCGCCCGTACGTACGTTGACTTAAGAGATCTTTTAGGAAACTTATCGCTCTTTAGAAACTAATCACTACCTCAGTTCGGAAGATAAAATAAAAATCCTATAGCGAAAGACTATATATCTTCTTCTCTTTTACTTACGACCTGCCGTATCAAGTGTCACCAGAGTAAGCACTCAGCCTAATTGGGCGGTGTCAAGTGGCGCGTTTGATATAATGTTTCACGGATTGCTCCTCACTTATAGTTACGAGTGTAACGACCTCTTACGTAAAGATACTCTACAGTCTAGTCTACAGAACTATTGTTGATACCAAAAAATACAATCACACCTGTAATGCCCAAAGAGTTAGGCAGATGTGTATCTAATAGTACCTACAACCACATTTCACCAGTACCTCAACCTGTCACAAAACCAGACTCCATGGCTGTTACTGAGAGAGATTACTGATGAAAAACCCAATAACACTCTGCCCGACCTTTTTTATTGGGTTTTCCATCAGAAATCTCTTAACCGACCTGAGAATCGAACCCAGAACATCACGTTCAACAGTCGCACCTAATAATAATAAAATAATAATAAATAAATCATTTTATTAGGACCAAACATTTTGATTCTGAAACATTTCTCCGACATTCGTTTCGTCGTTGAACGGTTCACCGACAGAACGATTCACTTTTCATTTTTTCACCGACCGAACGTTTCAACGGCGAACGATTCGCCGACAGAACGATTCACTTTTCATTTTTTCACCGACCGAACGTTTCACCGGCGAACGATTCGCCGACCCAACTGTTCATCTGCCCCTGGGGTATAAAACATAGATATTTGACATGTAGACCTGTTTCCGTTTATTGTTTTAAAAAACACACACAAAATACAATATAATACTAATACATAAAATTAAACTTTGCACTCATAGTCATTCCGAAGGTTTTTTTCATTTCCGGCTAGCTTATCATTTAACTGCTTATAATTCGAAATTAAATGCACAAGGCATGCTAGTATTATTGAGGTAATGATAGACATACATACTTGATATTAAAGCACGTTCGCCGTATTTCTAAACGAAAACTATTAAATATGAAAATGTGGGTAGTCCTCAGTTTTTTACCTGTCAATGTCCCTCATTACGTTGTTATATCTGCCCGGAATTAATTTCCAACGTGTCAATGAAAAGGTTTAGATTTGTTGTTAAAAATGAGTGATTGTGTAATGTTAAAATCAAAACGCGGTAAAGATATATTGATTCACGAAGGATATTCCTATCATCTAAACAGAATACGAAATACGAAGTTCTACTGGCGGTGTACGAAAAAAGATTCTACCCGGTGCAATGTTGCTATCACTTCAACGGTGTCTACGAATAATTCTCATATTGTTATTTCGAAAAATTTTGAACATGTTCATTTACCGGATCCCGATAAGCAGATAGAATTAACTGTAAAAGCTAACAATAAAACAAAAAGCCCACCATTCAATGGATGCACCCTCACAAATTGTTCAACGGTGTATTCAAGATGTACCAAGTATTAGTGCTCCTTACTTACTAAGGATGCCATGAGAATGATGGTTCATCGGGTAAGGAATAAGAATTTACCAAGTATTCCCAAAGATATACATGCTGTTGTGATTCCCGATGAATTAACCAAAATTAGCAATGATGTCAATTTCCTTATCGGTCACTACACTCATAATGAAGAATCCGTAATCGTATTTGGCACAAATGACAATTGCAAACTTTTAAGTGTAGCAAATTATTGGCTGATGGATGGAACATTTAACTGTTGCCCTCCCCCGTTTCGACAAATATATTCTATACACGCAATAGTCGGAACTCCGGACGGTACGCATAAAGTACTACCTTTAATTTATGGTTTACTTTCACATAAAACTGTAAAATGTTATGCAATATTATTAGAAATATTAAAACGACACACACTAAATACCTTGAATATCGATTTGTGCCCACAAATAATCCTCACCGATTTTGAACGCGCAGCAATGAAAGCTATAAAAATGGTGTTTCCAGACTGCTTAAATAAACTATGTTTTTTTCATTTGAACCAAAGCATATGGCGTCACATTCAATCGGCTGGTCTCGCGAAACAATACAACAGCGATCCAGTATTTGCCCACAAAATGAGACATATTGCTGCACTGGCATTTTTAGAGCCAATAGAAATTCCCGATGCGCTTGATATAATAAAAAACGAAATTATACCTGATGAAGCTAAGAGAGTGATGCGATGGTTTGAAAATTATTATGTCAGTGGATCAGCGATAATTACAAAATCCATTAGCTCCAAAATTACAGTAAAGCGAACTCCGCCAATATTTCCTCCAAGGATGTGGTCAGTACACGACAGCCAACTTTCACATATACCATTAACACAAAATGCGCTGGAGTCGTGGCACAACAGGTGGAATACCTTATTAGGCCGGCGAAAATGGAACATTTTCAAAACAATAGTGGAGTTCCAGAAGGAACAAAAGCACACAGAATGCACTATCGAACTCATTAATTCCTCGGAGCCAACGCTTAAGAGAAAAAGATCAAACTATCAAGATAGGATTACTCAGCATTTGTCAGAAAAGGATGATATGGACATAAAAACCTACCTAAGTGGCTGGGCTCATATTTCTCATTTATTTAATACAAAATATGCACTTAAGAATTGTTTTTGTTAATCATAGTTGATTTGTTATGTTTTTGTTTTGGTATTAATCATGTTGGTTATTAATTGTTAATAATAAAAATTATTTTCATTTGCAAATATATTTCATTTAACCTTCTACATTTCGAATACCTATGTTTTATACCCCAGGAACAGTTGGGTCGGCGAATCGTTCGCCGGTGAAACGTTCGGTCGGTGAAAAAATGAAAAGTGAATCGTTCTGTCGGCGAATCGTTCGCCGTTGAAACGTTCGGTCGGTGAAAAAATGAAAAGTGAATCGTTCTGTCGGTGAACCGTTCAACGACGAAACGAATGTCGGAGAAATGTTTCAGAATCAACATTTTCTACATTTTATGAACCCACCAAACTGCGTAACAGTTTGTCGGCGGGATTTGCGCTCGTCTTTATACATTTTTGGTTCAAATTGTAATTGCACATAATAATTAATAGTAGGTAGTAAATTATGCTAGTAATAAAAATAAAACCGACTTCAAAAAAAAGAACAAACAAAAAAAACACAAAAAGAAAAGGACAAAAAAATATACTAAAAGAAAACCAAAAAAAAAAACACTAAAACAAAACCACAAAAAAGTGAAAAATAACTTTAGCTTCAGAAGCCGGTGAGAAAAACACCAAATCAATCAAAGGTCAAGTTTCAGAAGTCGGTGACCTTGTTTAATTGATTTAGTGTTTTTGTCACCGACTATTTTTGAAGAGTTCCATTGTATATCTCCGAAGATCAGCATCAGATCTTCACCAAATTAAAATGGGACCACCTCAGGAGTATACTCTTTCAAGTAAAAAAAGAATTTTGAAAATCGGTCCACAAATGGGAGAGAAATCAGGTAAATTGTACACATCTGCGTACCCCCTCAGAGCATACAGGCGTGATGTTACGTCATGATATTGTATAAACAATGAACATCCAACCGATTGGAGCTATCACAACAGATTTGCCGTCCCTTTTTGAAGAGTTCTATTGTATATCTCCGAAGATCAGCATCAGATCTTCACCAAATTAAAATGGGACCACCTCAGGAGTATACTTTTTCAAATAAAAAAAGAATTTTGAGAATCGGTCCACAAATGGGAGAGAAATCAGGTAAATTGTACACTTCTGCGTACCCCCTCAGAGCATACAGGCGTGATGTTCCGTCATGATATTGTATAAACAATGAACATCCAACCGATTGGAGCTATCACAACAGATTTGCCGTCTCTTTTTGAAGAGTTCCATTGTATATCTCCGAAGGTCAGCATCAGATCTTCACCAAATTAAAATGGGACCACCTCAGGAGTGTACTCTATCAAATGAAAAAAGAATTTTGAAAATCGGTCCAAACATGGGAGAGAAATCAGGTAACATACATAAAAAAAAAAAAAAATACATACACACGAACATATAACCTCCGCCTTTTTTGAAGTCGGTTAAAAAGTAGCAGATGTTGTGGCGGCGCGGTGGCGCGCGGCGGCGGGCCGGGCCGTCACACTTATTCAGAATTACAAAAAAAAACAGTTACAATAGAAACAAATACAAACTCCTGACTTATGAGTCACTGCCTCAGTGATAACTATGAGTACATAAATAACCAAGCATTACAGCGTTCAACTTTACACTGTACACACAACAGTTACATTATAACAAAAATAACAAAATTAGTGGGTATTTTCGCATCTTGCGACCACTTCTTTGAGGATATCAGTCTTTAGCTTATATTTTAATGTTCGTTTACTAATTTTATCGTTATCTTTTCTCAGCCAATCGAAACTATTAAAAAGTGTAGGGGTCAAGTACTTGTTAGTTCTTTTGCCATAGTAATTTTTTGCAGGTGCAAAAAATTTTACCTGCAACCACTAGATCATCAAGGCAATGTAAAGTAATACCAAGACAATTTATCAATCGATTATTAATCAAGATTTGTAAACACAAGGCAGTAATTAAAAAGAATAAAAATTTACTAATCATGATCGTAGGTAGTTCTTGTTAGGGATAAAATAGCAATGTCTTTGACGTCTTTGGAAATAAAAAAATATATATATGTTGTCTATGTAAGAAGCTTCCAAGATGAAGTACTGTAATTCGTGTGCAAATTAATATTGTAATAAAAACCAGTGTTAACTTAAAATAAAGTGATTAATAAATAAAAATAATTCGTTCTTTTAGTATATATGTTACGGCTAATACCCTTAGTGCGGCTACACTTAGTTTTAGCCGGCTAAAACTAGGTGCAGCCGGCCACATGCGGTTAAACCTAGGTGTATCCTCTTCTGTTAGAACTAGGTTTAACCTTCATCATAGCGGCTAGAACAAGGTGCAGCCACACACCGGTAGTTAAACTTAGGTGTATCCTATTTATCATCGCCTGGAACTAGGTTTTCAGTTCAGTAATGAGGTGGTTGATGACAAACTACTTTTGCCTAGGCCGACTTGCGGCACCCCGACACAGTTTTTTATAAACCATTCAGAAGTAGGAGCCCCGATCGCGGGGTCCGTTCGACCGGTTTTCCCTCGACTCGGATGCATCTGCGGGGGTAATACGAAATCTAATCAATCGGGAAACGCAAGATAAGAATCTCAAAACAAAACCAATAATTATGCTTAACTGAACTAAAAACCTAGTTCTAGCCCATTATTACACATGTAAACGGGTATTTTCGCGAATTTTTACCTTTAATATTAGCCCAACGTTTCGACCGGATTGCACCAGCCGTGGTCGCGGGAAGACTGAAGTATTGGAGGTACCGCCACAGCAAAGCGAAGGTGTTTATTCAACTACCCTCACATGATCTTCATAAATGTTAATTAGGGCCGGTACACACTAGGACAGCACACTACACTAACAGTGTCCGCATACTGAGATGATTTCACTTGACGAGTACACTTAGTGATCACTGGATTCCAAGCGGGAGAGAGTCTGAAGCCGTCTTCGCGATTGAAATTAGGATACTTCTTGATCTCAATCGCTTCCCGAACCATTCTCTTATAGTAGTGCTTCTCATTTGCAAGGATTTTTGGGTTGTGTAACTCCATCCAGTGGTTGGGTCCTGAGTCTATCACATGCTCCGCTATAGCGGACTTGTTTATTTGTCGATTTTTGACCGCTGCTATGTGTTCCTTGACCCTTTCAGCGACTGTTCGCTTCGTTTGGCCTATGTAGGAACGGCCGCAGCTGCAATCGATTTTGTAAACACCAGGAACCTGGAAAGATACTACATCCTTCGGTGTACGCAGACGCTGTGTAATAATGTGTTTTGATCGTGCTAGTTCTAGCCGATGATAAATAAGACACACCTAAGTTTAACCACCGGTGTGCGGCTGCACCTAGTTCTAGCCACTATGATGAAGGCTAAACCTAGTTCTAACCGATGATAAGAGGATACACCTAGGTTTAACCGCATATGGCCGGCTGCACCTAGTTCTAGCCGGCTAAAACTAGGTGTAGCCGCACTTCGGCTTTTAGCCGTAACATATATATCAATACCCAGAAAAGTTGTAACAACCTGCTGATCACGTTAGTATTTACGATAACTGCCAAATTATGTAATTGCTTGCCCCATCACCCCATGAGATAAAAACCAGAAATTACTGCTACGCGTTTGTTTTTTTGACAATAACCATAGACTTGTGGAATAACAAATATGAATCGGCATTTAATTGTCCCGTTGCGAATTAAAGATTTCTTATTACCTATACTTTTCGTAACACAAGGTAGTATTAAACGCGTGTTGGAATGGAGTTTGAAGCTCTTGTAAGCTGAAACTATTGAAAATTCGGAAAGAGCACGTCAAACCTATAAAATTACCAATTTTCAAATTTCCCTGAAAACTTTTCAGTTAAAGCCCTTTTTGAGCACCAAATGACTGAAATAATTATTATCGCATTACCCTGGGCCAGTTAAGCAGTCGCTACTTATAAAATACTGGTAAGTATTCATATTTAGGGTAGAATTTTTCTCAATGCCACCTGGAGGGAAAGTACTCTAAATATTGGAGATAGCAAATTTTACTCAAAGGAAACATTCCTTTATTTTTAAAAAGAAAGAAATCTGCATTCACAGATTTTCGAAAATTCGCTTGCCACACTCGGGCATCGAACCCGGGATGGATCGACTAAAGTTCGAAAATAGGATAGGATCAATCATATGGATCAAATCTCTCTAACAAACATGGTAAATTAAATGAAAGGATAACCATGAATAAAGTGCTTTATCTTATTGAATTTATCCCATTGAATTTATAACTGTTCTTTAGTTTCATGGTTTTCCCTACATTTAATTTTAAACACATTTTTTTTAATTTTTACTTTTTTTTATTTTATTTATAGTGTTTGATATATATGTACAGTATTTATATATCCTTGTAGTATATCGTAGTATTAAATAAAATTGTTATCTCATTTTCAGATGTACGCACCTACCACTGCTTGTCTCTGCACCACCTAAAGGTTGACTGGTAGAAAATGCCTATGGCATTAAGTCCGCCTCTGTACTTTGTGCTTGAAGTGTTAAATAAATAAATAAATAATTTTAATTGCCCCTATCGATTGATGTAAAAAAAGTCATCATCATCTGTCTAGCCTTTTCCCCACTATGTTGGGGTCAGCTTCCAGTTTTACCGGATGCAGCTAATACCAGTATTTAACATGGAGCGACTGCCTATCTGACCTCCACAACCCAGTTAGAACTGGAAAAAAAAGATGATGATGATGTAAAAAAAGAGTATAGGAAATTATTTTTTCGAACTTTAGTCGATCCATCTCGGGTTCGATGCCTTAGTGTGGCAAGCGAATTTTCGAAAATCTGTGAATGCAGATTTGTTTCTTTTTAAAAATAAAGGAATGTTTCCTTTGAGTAAAATTTGCTACCTCCAGTATTTCGAGTACTTGCCCTCGTGGCATTGAAAAATTCCACCCTGTATAGGTATTAGGTTAGACTGGAAGCCGACCCTAACAACACAGCTGAGGAAAGGCTAGGCAGATGATGAATTGTCAAATGACTACTTACTGAAAAAGAACTCTCAAAAAAGCAAAACATCCAGAATTTCTTGAAAATATCCAGCTTTTTGTCCGGAATAGTTACCTACCCTATGTATATATATCCACCCTTCATGACAAGTCGTATATAGTCTGAGGAGCCACATACGTAATGTATGGTAACTTTTTTAATTATAATACAACCGTGTTCAGATTTTGTCTACTAACTACTCTCAAATGCTACAAAATAAAACTAAATTATGTTTAATATTAACCCATTATGTTCGAAGTTCTGACGTGGCTCCTCAATCCAAACATTTAGATTGAGGTGCACCTGTATGATTATATACGAGTACGTATAACTTTTGAAGTAATAAACTACAAAATCGAGTATCGATCTTACAATTTTTTTAAACTTAGGTACTAGTAACTATGTATATTAATTTCATTAAGCTACAAAAAGTGGCTCCTCAATCCTTACGGACATTCGCATGTTTGTGTCTCATCAGCAGTCACAGCACGGTGCGTACCTACAATGGAAATTAATCTGTTTTTCTTTAAATTGAACTAGACAGAAATATTTTCCTCTTGCAATTTTCCTCCTTCACTGTTTAAAACAACTTTTCTTTATGAACTGCACACTTCGCTATTTTAAATTATATTTGTGAAATTTGAAACGGTGTATTATTCTAGCCAATAAAGTAATTATGTACTTTGCTTATACTTTGAGTGTTGCAATTTGACATGCTGAGATGCAGAGATGCAGAACCGTAATGTTAACACCTATTTATAAATGTACCTATGTGTTCTCCTAGGGAATACCTACTTACTAAATAGAGTTCTTTCCATTTATCCAGATAACCAGATTTGGCAGCCTAAATATCGGGATAGAACTGGACTTCGCCCATTTTCATTACCTAACTTACTAACAAGTAACGGAAGGTTGCTATCTCTGACTGTTTGACATTTAGCTTAGAAACAAAACGTCACAGAAAAGCTTACTTTGTTTTTCTATGAACACAGTCCTCCGAGTGACAGATAGGTGACGCGGATAGGATTTTCCAAGCTAGCTTTGTTTATAGAAACACCGATAGCTACGAGACGTAGGCAAGTAACTAACAGTTATACGTAAGTAAGTTACAGAAAACGGCCGTTAGATACTCTCATAAGACATAGAAGAACAGTTTGTCTCACGACGGAGTGTCTCTATGACTATAGTATAAGCAAGTACCTACCTAATGATTATAGTTTTAAACAGCCTCTCACATTGTACCACGGGCAAGGAATCGTTTTATGGAAGTAAGAAAGCCACCTCAAATGCAGATATTTTATAACACGGATCTTCAGAATATTATTACCTTCCCAATTAAAAATTTTAAAAGATTACCCAAGGTTGGTAAACTCTGCTACACAGATTCTTTCAATCTTTATCGTATTTGACCATTTCAGTTTCTTACAAAATTCCCTATTGATCATGAAAATACTAATTTACAGTTTTTTAATATTGATAAACTTTTTAAACCGCACGTTTTGCATTACCAATGAAATAGTGTTACATGATTTGGGAATCGACGCCGCAGCGATTATAAAGGAATTCACAACAGTCGTAGATCTTTTAAGTGGTCCTAAACCACCTTATAATGAAGATGCCGATCTTAATATAACCCAATTGATACATAAATATGAACACCCAGTGCAACAATATTATGTGGAGACAGAGGATGGTTATATCCTTGCCTTGTTCAGGATCGAGAACCGCGGCCCTCCAGTTCTGCTGATGCATGGGTTACTAATGAGTGCTGATGACTGGGTGACCGCTGGACCAAATGTCAGCTTGGCATATCTTCTATCAACGGCAGGTTACGATGTCTGGATGGGCAACGCTCGAGGAAATAAGCACTCTAGACAACACGTCAGCATGTCACCAGACACTCAAAAATTCTGGAACTTCAGTTGGGATGAAATTGGCCGCTATGACTTGCCAGCTATGATCGACTATGTGCTTAAAAAAACTAGTAAAGAAAAATTGGCGTATATAGGACATTCACAGGGTACGACAGCTTTCTTTGTCATGTGCTCGGAGAAGCCGGAATATAATAACAAAATTACAAGAATGATTGCACTAGCACCTCTAGCTTGGGCGTCCCATATGAAGAGCCCATTAGTCAGGATGGTCGCTCCGTTCAATTATTACGATATTGCTCTTGTTAAAATGTTTCAAATGTATGAAATCTTACCAAAGCCTATCAAACAACAATTTTCTAAAGAACCTCTATGTGAAATAGGTAACGGTATAGTATGCACCACAATTTTATTCTGTTTTTCTGGATTCGACTTTGAAAAATTTAATAAAGATAAGTTACCCGTGATATTTGGGCACATGCCCTCTGGAGCTTCCATCAACCAATTTGTACATTATTTACAAAACGTAATGTCACATTCATTTAAAAGATATGATTACGGAGAAGAAAAGAATCTAGAAGTCTACGGATCCCGTAAGCCTCCGAAATACGCAGTGGAGAAAATTACGGCTCCAGTTGCTTTATTCTATAGTGATAACGATTGGCTCTCCGATGTAGAAGACGTTAGCATTTTGAAGTGCAAATTGCCGAACGTTATAGATTATTATCATGTGCCTTTTAAAAAGTTCAATCACGTAGATTATTTATGGGCTCAGGATTCTATTCGTCTTGTGTATGCTAGAATTCTAGAATTACTCAAATTCGAATCTAAAAACTTGAAAACATTACATTATAAAGAAACATAATAATCAATAAAAACTTGAAAACATTACCTACTTTCCAATAATCATGTTTTTTACAAATGTAATGGGAGTTTCCTAGCGAAATTCACCCCCTTGACCATTGCCGGTGCCCAAACCGCCACGTTGCATGTATTTATAAGTAACTTTCTATGTACAATCTACATATACAGGGTGTAAACAACCTCATCACGAAGCCGTCAACCAAGCATTCTGTACATCAAACTAAGTAACTTTACGCAAAAATTATTGCTGGGAAACGACTATTTTTTTTGGGGTGAAAAATCATGTTTTGTGGTAGAAGTCAATGTAACGCACTCAAAACATTGTGCTGATGAATGGATTGAATAGTACGGTGGTCGTGGAGGTGTTTAAAGTAAAAGGTGGAACTTTGACCCCCAATATCTTGGTAACTAGAAGGTTCCCAGGTATGGTGTAGTACAAAAAAATAATCGCAATGACGGGGAGAACAGTGCCTTTCGGATACGTTAAAAGATTTTTTACACCCTTATATGAAATATGTTTTTTTAGACATTTTTGTAAAAAACATTTATCTACTACAAGAACAACAATGGATGTCTTTCATTCACCAAGCAATACACCAGTGCCTATGCCTAATAAGAAATTATGTATAATTTATTGTTCCCGTTGAAAACCTGTTACTTATAAAAAAATACTTGCATACCCTATACCTGTGAAGAATGGGATTCGAAAAGTTATACCTGATTACGATGACAGGTTAAGGCACTTTAAAATGATTAGCTTAAAAGAAAGACGTAACCATTCTGACTTACTAGTACTTTATAATAGTACATTTTGATACAAGTGGAGAAAGTTTGTTATTGCAATCGAGGCGGAATTATAACACACGAGCCGTAGGCGAGGGTGTTTTTGAGCCGAGAATTGCAATAACAAATGTCCACGTGTATCAAACGACGTTTTTCAATACACGTTTGAAGAAATAAAATAAAATAACGAATAATATTTTTGTCACGAACTATGAAACTATGATTTAAATTTTCTTTTTTTTTCGCGCTTTGGTCTCGCCAGGTTGAAAGAGAGGCAATGGTATGAAGCCGTTAAACAGCCTAATATAAAAAATAGATTTATTTTATATTTTTGAATTCAGAACACAAATAAATGTTAATTTGTGTATAAAAGTAACTATTAGTTTTAAATAATCATGTTTATCTATGATATTCTATTTAAAAACACAATTTGAAAATTCAAAAAATATTTATGCCGTAAAGACGCGTAGTGCTTTGACAAAATAAAAAATAAAAACATTCACCTCAGACTATAGACATTGAACCAATTTGGACTAAGTATAGGTATAGTTATCTGTGGCAATTTCCATTCCCGCACACGTGCAGGAAAGTGGAAAAAATCGCACGCGTGTGAAATACATTGCATGTTGTACCTAATCGTAGTGCGTTATGGACCAGTTTTCGAGAAAGTGTATTGAAAAATTATTAACGGTTCCATAGATGCACATTTGGTGCACTATTTTAACTTTCGGTCTAGCCAACGTAGCAAGCGTCATCATCGTATTTTTGAATTGACTACATCCACATTAAACACCACATTTAATAGCCCCCTAACACGTATGGCAAGGCAATATAATGAAAGGTCCAAACAGATAGATTACCCTGTTGATATTTTCTCCATGAGTTTCGCTTCATACAGACGTGCCGTATTTAAACAATGCGATGATTGCATGTTTATGTAGCTCAAATTGGTTTGTTTTGTAGTGTTCTAGATAAATTTAGTGTCCTACTAGACACACTTTTAATTATTGTTCTCCTTTGTCTCTGATATTCATATTTAAAGGCTTATGTTTAACGAACCACCAGATTTAGTCAAATGTAACGGCAAAAAAATCACTTTTGATTGCCAAAAATAGTAAATGATCACCAAAATTAATCCCCATTTTAGCGTGAAATGAGAACCAAAAATAGTTAAAATTAGAGTTACAATTAGTTAATGATCACCAGAAATTGAACTGTTATGCTCTTGCATCCGAGTCGAGGGAGACCCGGTCGACGGAGTCCCGCTTTGCGGGGCTCCTACTTCTGAATGGTTTATAAAAAAATAACCACGAAGGGTATGGCGGGGTCTATTCGCTCGCTTCGCTCGCTCATTCAACCCCGCCATACCCTTCTAACCTAATCTATCCGTGTCGGGGTGCCCCAAGTTGGCCTAGGCAAAACTAGTTTGTCATCAACCACCTCATTAAAATTTGGTGTTCAATTTACTAAATTTGGTGATCAATTGATATTTTAGGTGATAGATGTTAGTGGTCACAAAGTTATTTTTGGTGGTCATTATATTTTCCCCCATATTTAAATGTTATGCATTCCTGTTATTTGCATGGTTACTGAAATGTTAATATTACCTAGATGTTGTTTGATTTGAATTGTAAGTGATTGTGCTGTTGGTGTGCTTATTATAAATAAATAAATACAGGGTGTCCGGCAACGAATGGATAACCTTGAAATGGCCCATAGCGGAACCCATGACCATTCAGAAAAACATACGAAAAAAAATCTGTTGTAAAAAAAATTCATCCGCAGAAGCATGGGAAATAAAAATGTAATATTCCATATTACATTTTTTTGCTTCAGTGTTTTTTTCGCCTTGTGTACATTAATAGCAATAATTCACTAATAAGGCAGATACAATTATGTATTGTACCATTATCAAATCTACTTGAAACCGACATTATTTTAAAATTATTGGTCACTCATGTATGCATCATCATCATTATCATTTCAGCCGAAAGACGTCCATCTGCAGGACATAGGCCTCCCCCAAGTGTCGCCACATTGACCGGTCCCGTGCGACTCGCATCCAGCGGATTCCCGCAACTTTCACCAGGTCATCGGTCCACCTAGTGGGAGGCCTTCCAACGCAACGTCTTCCGGTTTGCGGTCGCCACTCCAGAACTTTTCTGCCCCATCGGCCATCCGTTCTGCGAGCAATGTGCCCTGCCCACTGCCACTTAAGTTTGGCAATTCTTCGGGCCACGTCGTCGGTAACCTTGTATGCATACATTTTTTTGTACCCAAGATGTTTAAACTTTGTTTAAAAATTAATTTATACTAATTTTCCAAAATAAATGAACATGCTTATTGGTCCTACTGATAGCTTTTTTTCGTTTTTTTTTCTAAATGGCCATAAGTTCTACTATAAGCCATTTCAAGGTTATCCATTAATTACCGGACATCTTGTTCCCATCCCATAAAAACTTTAAGATAGGGACCAATATCACCATGCTGATGAAAGGGGCTCACCCTCATTTCTTATTTTATGAAGGGTTAGGCCCAATGATATTCTAGTAAACAGCACCCCTAGCCAAGTTGAAACGTTTCGTAGCGATTCTCTTTCTACAATCGTAAACGCCTCGGCGTAAGCGATTGTAGAAAGCGCTAAATTGGTAGCCAAGTTGACACGACTGAGTCATTGAGGTAGGGACTGAGTCGATCGCTGGTTCTCTAATGTCTGTAGAAAAAACCTACACTTTAGTCTATGGTGAGCGTTCCTACCAAAGAGTTTAGCAATCAACATTGTAGAAACGATAACATTCTATTCTATCATTTTGAACGATGTAAACTTGTCTACGAATTTTCTATTCGTTTGTGTTGATCACGTGATTTAACGTTGAGATGATGTCATTCCCATTCATTTGAATAGTCGATTGTAGATTGTCAACTTGGCTAGGGGTGCAGATATGTTGTGAGCGCGCAATCGTGAAGACTCAAAAACGGCCCAATTGGGTCGTATTGCCTTTATTCTGCGTCACTGCGTGTCATGTGAGCTGCCGCCATAGATAATACACTATATAATGCAAGAGCTGCCGCTGCCGCGCGGAACACTTCTCGGTTGATTTGTAGGTATATTACATATCTGTTTATCAGAATATCATTGGTCAGGCTGCCGCTGCCGCGCGGAACACTTTTCTCGGTTGATTTGTAGGTATATTACATATCTGTTTATCAGAATATCATTGGTCAGGCTGCCGCTGCCGCGCGGAACACTTTTCTCGGTTAATTTGTAGGTATATTACATATCTGTTTATCAGAATATCATTGGTCAGGCTGCCGCTGCCGCGCGGAACACTTTTCTCGGTTGATTTGTAGGTATATTACATATCTGTTTATCAGAATATCATTGGTCAGGCTGCCGCTGCCGCGCGGAACACTTTTCTCGGTTGATTTGTAGGTATATTACATATCTGTTTATCAGAATATCATTGGTCAGGGCCTTCGAAAACAACAATCATTAATTAAGAACGACGCAACTTGATTGATATTCTGCCCACACAAGGATGAGATAGGTTGGTACAATACCTACAATGACCTAAATGAAACTTCCGGGAACTATTGGACTTGACACCACTCAGAACATAATCCTACTGACACTGAGATAAAATGTCTAATGTCAATGTGTGTGTTGTAGTTTGAAGAAAATCTAAAAAAAACTTTCCCTCTGTCTTTGTGGACTCTCGAATCAACTCGGCTGCGATCAATGAAAACTACAATGGCTTTCTAAAGTATTCACTAACATCTAACGTCAGGCAACAAAACTCATTATCCACTTGAGCAGCAAACGGTTAACTAATTTAGCTAGGTAGGTACCTTGATAGGTACCTAGTAAAATGTTTTCGATATTTCACAACTTTACGATCTATGATAGGATGTCACGAATCACGATGTCAGTCACACGTCTCTGCCACACCCAGCGGAACAATTGGTAGGTAAGAACAACGACTTCCCATTTACCAACATGTTCGATCTCATTTTTTCTAACGTCTATGTATATACCTACGTCAATGATATTGGTACCAATCATTCATAGTGAAAGGTAGGTACTTAAATAAAATATTTGAAAAAAATGTTTTGGTTTCGAATCCACAACGCATGATAGAGCTCCGGGCCGCTACCACAAAATCACTACATATTATTTTAAAACAAAGTCCTCCGCCGCGTCTGTCTGTCTGTCTGTTCGTGATAAACTCAAAAACTGCTGCACCAATTTTCATGCTGTTTTCACCAATGGATAGAGTGGTTCTCTAGGAAGGTTTTTATATACTTTGTCTAGTTTTTGTATACATTGCCTAAAATATAATGATATTTGTTGGTGTCGGAAAAAAATAAGCCATCTGGGAGTTTACTTTTGGTCGCGTCGCGATAACCGACATCCACGCGGGCGAAGCCGCGGACATCAGCTAGTACATACAAGTCCGCTACCGACGATCTCCAGGATAAAATTAGGTAAAGATTTAGCATTATCAGCTCATAATATTCCCGCTACTACGTCACGGGGTCAGTAGGTACGCCAATAGGTAATATTCAAATTATTAGTTATTTTACCTAACCTCAACTTTGTCAACAAACCCAACTCAATCACGTCATAGTATCTACGTTGTTTTTAAATGAAACTGATTCTGCTTTCCCGCCACGAACTACACGTTCAAGCGACACGCGTCTTGCGACTTGCACAAGTGCAACAGTGCGGGCGCGGCGACCAACAAATAAAATAAATTGTCTACTGTACTCACGCAAAGGAAACAAGTACCTATGTAGGTACTTACCTTACCTACGTCCTACGTGTTGCTTGGCGCAAGTGACATTGCCTGAGGCCGTGATCCGGTCCTTATGGTCGGGTTCTAAGCAGCCTGTCTACAGTGAATTGGTAAAATTAATTGCCGTCAGCCGTCAAGTTGTGGAAATTAATTTTCGTTAACCATAACGCGGCGTCTGTGTGTGACAGCATGAGCATCCGTGTTGCAACAGTGCCAACGTTATTGGCAAACTGTCTCGCAGTCTGCCTATTGTGCTGACAATTCCGTCCGCTGTCGATGTTTGGTAAACTTTTACTGCGAAGTGCACGTTGTCGACCACAATAACGGGGTAATAAAACAACTGTATCGTAGGTTTGCGAGGAGTTATTTTAAAATAAAGTAGGATGGATATCAAAACGCTGTTTTGATATCCATCCCACTTTCTTACTAACATTACAATTATTATTTTGAGGAGAGCTAGGAGTATCCAGGAATCGAGGATTACTTACCTACATAATTATGTAGCGGAACTATGCGCGCGTGATAGGAAAAACGAAAAATAGAATGATTTGAAAATTCTTGGGATCAACGACCGCGGGAAATCTAACATAAAAAAAAGTTTACAAGATGCAAGATGTAATGAAGCCGTGTAACACGGTCAGAGTCTGCTCGGAGGGTTCGGACCGAATGGATTCGGATGCCTTCTCTGATGCAACTCGTATTGTGGCAACTTGGTGGCAACCCATAATCCGAGCGTACTCGGACCGGATCCGGTCAGTGTAGTGTAGAGTCAGCTTACTTGTACTTGACGTGTAGACTTAGTGTAGACTTACTTTGCCGAGCTAACTCGTCTAAGAGTAAAGAAAAAATCCAAGGGCGAGTCCAAATTCTTCTCCATTTGCCAGATTATCTTTTATCTTTTCCCCGTCTTAGCTCTTCGATTAACATATCTGCGACAATAGGGAATATGTATGTATTTTTTTCTCCACATCAATAAAGTACAGTAATATCAACCCAAGAAAATAATTAAAAGTACTGAACTTTTAATTATTTTCTTGGGTTGATATTACTGTACTTTATTGATGTGCGACTGCTTGTCGCTAAAAAATATATTAAACTTCAACGACAGTTCAATCGTCCGTGACTATCGTGGCCATTCCTATCATAGCGGTTGACGTCATTTCCCTCTATCTGCCTTGTTTATAGATACTATCGAGGACACTCCCACCTGACTGGGCCTACCACACGCACAAGCTATAGGGTAAAGTGCCCTAATTCCGGCCCCGTCCTAATATCGGCCGTGTCGAAGAAATCGTGGCGTAAATTAAAAAACGTGACATAATGTTAGGATAATATTGCACCAAAATAGACCTTATATTATACACAATAGACAATACCAACATGGCGGCGCTCTGTGCGCTATAGGATATTCAGTCGGTCGTAGAACGCGGAGGCGTACGAGAATCCTCTTATCGTCGGCTTTTTGATCTCGGACCGACTGTGGACGACATTTTGGGAAAAGCGATTTTAGCGTTTTATATTCATTAAAAGTAATGAGAATTGATTGTTTTCGATACATAATAAAATAAAGAATCGCCTTACATACTTATTTTAATAAAAAAATCATGCTTTATGGTAATTTTAAGAGGCCGGAGTTAGGTTTCTGTTTATTAGTACAAACCCAAATATCGGCCGGGGCGGCCGATATAAGACAATCATTTTTTAACAACGAATCCTAAAACCGGCAGAGGCGGCTCCGTTTGTCATTATCAAAGACATTCAAATATATTACTTAGTCTTTTTAAATCTTTTTAGTCATTGTACAATTTTTTTTTGAAGTAATAAATAACTTCTTAGGGTGACTCGATTCGGAACGGTAACGAAGGAGTTCGAGAACGAAGTAGTTCCTGAATGACTGACTGACGGATCAACGCACAGCCTAAACCGCAGATTGTAGAGACCTGAGACTTGGAGGGTGTGTTCTTTGTAAGACGTTGGCATCTGATAAGAAAGGATTTTCCGAAATTCTACTCCTAAGGGGGTGAAAAAGGGGGGCAAAGTTTGTATGGGACAACGTGATTCCTTGGTCCAATCTACTTTAAATTTTGCATAAACCTTTTTTAGCAGAATTGATGGAAAACGTGTTTCGTATTTTATTGAAATTCATTTCTTAACGGGATTAAAAAGGGGTAGAAAGTTATTATGGCGGTGATTTGGTTCGAAGTTGATATAAATACTCCATAATGCTTTTGATTTAAATTACTTTTTATTTTGTCACAAACATGTTTAAAAACTCAATCCAATTTTATTCAAAAAAGGTTGAATTCACATAAAAACTTTTAATTGTAAAAATATGTATGTAAATTATAAGTGTAATATGGATCTTTTGACTTTAGGTACAAGAATCTTTTTTTGTTGACTACTGACTACATTATGTCCACATTGCATATTTTTAGATAGGTACCTATTATCACCTATTAGGTGTGTTCCTAATTATGCTATATTGTGACGTTGATTTTATTGTGTTCAATTTACGTTTTTTTGATTATTTGATCTCAATTGTACCCACCTAATCAATAATAATTTTGAAGACTGGACTGGACTGGAACTTAATTATACAAAGTTGACAAATCGATGTTTGATGTTTTTTTTTTCAAATAAGCCGATTTGTCCACTGCTGCTCACTGTTACAACCAGTGTTTAACCATACATTTTGCATATGCTGATATAAGGACAAAATCTGGTCGGCTTTAGGCAAAAGGGGCCGATATTGGGGAAAAACGGAATGTATTGATAAAAAAAATCATAATAATTAAACAACTAGGTTATTTTCCAAATTTTACGGAAGAATAAGAAACCAATTAAATTTCACAATAGGAAAACAACAATGTTAAGACTTTACTTATCAGGTTGAGATATTATGAGTAGTTTAAAACTGAAAAAGGCTTAAGGGGCCGATATTAGGGTGGTTTACCCTACCACGGTTTTACTTTACCTGCGCAAACTGGTTTGTGCAAGGAACACCGTGCGTGCCAGTGTTGCCAACTTTATTTTTTAGAAGATCGTACCATGGACTAGAAAAGATCGTATTTTGCCAACATTTCAAGGCAAAACTCAAAAAAAAAAAAAAAAGAACACGATGAAGACATCGACTTATGTCATACATCTGTACCTACTATCAGTAAAATGTTTAAATGTAATTCTCAGAATTATTAAATTTCACTCTGTTTGGTTAACTTATCTTTTATATATATATATATATATATATATATATATATATATTATTTTTTTTTGTATCGCTGCTTAATATATAATTAGGCGCATAATTTAGTGCATGCAGTGCTCTTCTATAAGTAATGGGGCACTTATACGTAAGTTTGAAATGTTGTACTATATACTATGTAATAGTGTACCTATTGTTGAAGAGCCAAATAAAATAAATAAATAAATAAAAATAGTTCGTAATGAAATTTCAATATAGCAACGTAAATTATTTTATAACGGAATGTTATTATAATTTTGAATCGATATTTATCATTTATGGAACATGAATCAACATTTAGCAAATTGAAGAACTGAATCTTTATATTTTTAGATATGAGAAATGTTACAGTATATTCAAAAACTCAAATGAAACCGTGATTAGGTAGGAAAGATACAGATTTAAAATCTCGAAATTGTATACCTACGGATAAAAGTTGTCCCCTACCTTGATTTTGTAAGCTCTGATGCTAAAAATTCTCGATTTCAGTTGAATGAAATCGTAACTTTTGCGATTTTGTATGTACAATATGATAGTTTCAGTTGCCTAACACTATCAATAACACATTGCTAGTAATTGAAGCTGTCAAATCGTACTATAAATAATTGCAAAAGTGATAATTTCAATCGATTCAAATACACAATTGTTAGCAACAGAGTTACATTACAATCAGGACGCATTTTTTTGAGTTAATTAGCCTTTTTTTAAAGGATAACAATTGAGGCAATTAAATTGGCCTTCTACTTCCTTTTTTTTATAATATCAAATATTAATTTTATTTGTCATCTATTTTTACTTCGTTATGATGATGGGTGTAAGATTTGAAAAGATCGTATATTTTGCGTACATTTCGATTACTCGATCGTACATCGTACAAGAGCCAAGAAAGTCGTATAAATACGATTTAAATCGTACAGTTGGCAACACTGGTGCGTGCAGTTGGTAAAATGTACTGTTCAGTGTACAAACCGGCTTGCGCAGGCAAAACTGTGGTGAAGCTTGTGCGTGTGGTAGGCCCTGTATATCCCTCAAATGGCTTAGCATGATCCTCCGGTATGCCTAAAATACTGCAGCATAATTTTGAAATAAATATATGGTAAAGTGTGACGAAACACGATTCCATAAACTTTTCTCGATAGAAATAAATTCCAAAGTTACCTCCAAATCGAACAATAAACCGCTGGCTTAGATTAAATAATGTCCAGATTCCGTGTTCGAAACAAAACGGAACGTTTTAAGTGATGCCACTTTTTTTGAATGTGTGAGTGAGCGCCGCGCTCGGGAGTGTATTACGTATCGGATTTGCGTTTGTGTGCAATGTGCGTGTATACCAGTGGCGGAGACTTACCCATAAATGTGGGAGATTTTCAGTATTTTACGTTCAGCGTAAAATATATTATCAACAGTAATGACATGATTTTTTATCATTACGGTTGGTGATTTTCAACGTTATTTCTTTAATTTGTGTAATTTTTCATGTGCGACTTTATCAGAAATTATTATGTTACGACTTTTTGTGATATTTGCTTGCAAGTTAATTAAATATTTGTTGTTTTGGTGTACTTAAATACCAAGTCTGAATGTGTCTGAACGTGTCAAACCAAGTCTGAATGTGTCTGACCGATTCTGACTGAGTCTGACAGAGTCTGACCCAGTTCGACCGAATTAGACTGAGTCTGAACGTGTTAGACCGAATCTGACCAAGCCTGAACGTGTCTGACCGAGTCCAAACGAATCTGACTGAGTCTGAACGTGTCTGACCGAGTCCGACTGATTCTGAACGTGTCTGACCGAATCTGATCGAGTCTGACCGAGTCCGACCGTTAAGCCGGGTCCAGACTAGCGTAATGTAACGCGACTCCACCGTGTAATGTAACGCAAATTCTAGGTGTGGACGGCACCGCGAGCATTACATGTAACGCTCGCGGTTGATCCATCGGCTGTCGGTTTTTGCGCGAACACAAAGGCGCACGCAGTATTCGCGTTTTCAATTCGCTTTGAGTTCGTGTGCCGTCCACATTGTTGACATGAATTAAACGTAATCGTTACATTTGCGTTACACCAGTCTGGACCCGGCATTAGTTGAGACTTTGAGGCAATGGACAAAGCGTTTCGAATTCAGTAATTGAGCCAAAGCTTTTACATTTATAAAAAAAAACATCGTTTAAGTAAATAAAACTCTTTTGTAATTTCTCGTTCTGAAAAGATTTTTAAAAGTTACAAATAATGGGTAAAAAAAATTATGCCCCTGGCAACACTCAACAAATATGGCGTGACAGTAATGTCAAATTATACTTTTTGTTACATAAGTTTAAAATGCGGTAACAAAGAAATACAAAGTGAAATTGAATACTTACTTGTGAAATGATATATAGTGGCACATTACTTTTTTTTAGTGTGATTTCTACACCATTTCACAACACAAACCTTCATTTTAAAATATCAAAACACGGACTCGTGACGTAGTTTACGCGGGGAACGTTCCTAGGCGACTGACGTATGGATCGTACGATGCGGGACATGTGTCCCGCGTGTTTTTGGCTTCAATTCTCAGTGGCCTACTATCAATCTGGACATTATTTAATCTAAGACCGCTGGTATTCAAAAAGTACCTACTTCAAATTAGATCATGAAACTTTGCATACTAACTGAACTAACTATAGAGCAGGTCTTGTGTATTATTTTTTTACTCCAATCAATAGATTTTTTGTAAATCACAAAAAAACCACTCATTTCGCACTATTCGGCCGCAGCGACTGACAACCGCTTTGTAGTGCAAGCTGATTAGAACTTTATTATAACAGTATTTCAACCACCATAAATAGAGTTGCTAATTTTAGGGTTAGAAGGGCCTTGCACTCGCAACATAGAAACGCTCTCTAGTCCCGCCCCAGTGTTGCCAGATGGAATCTGAAGAAATCAGTAGAAAAATTAAAGTTTTAGCACTTAGATTAAATAATGTCCAGATTGATAGTAGGCCACTGAGAATTGAAGCCAAAAACACGCGGGACACATGTCCCGCATCGTACGATCCATACGTCAGTCGCCTAGGAATGTTCCCCGCGTAAACTACGTCACGAGTCCGTGTTTTGATATTTTAAAATGAAGGTTTGTGTTGTGAAATGGTGTAGAAATCACACTAAAAAAAAGTAATGTGCCACTATATATCATTTCACAAGTAAGTATTCAATTTCACTTTGTATTTCTTTGTTACCGCATTTTAAACATAAGTAAACAAAAAGTATAATTTGACATTACTGTCACGCCATATTTGTTGAGTGTTGCCAGGGGCATAATTTTTTTTACCCATTATTTGTAACTTTTAAAAATCTTTTCAGAACGAGAAATTACAAAAGAGTTTTATTTACTTAAACGATGTTTTTTTTTATAAATGTAAAAGCTTTGGCTCAATTACTGAATTCGAAACGCTTTGTCCATTGCCTCAAAGTCTCAACTAATGCCGGGTCCAGACTGGTGTAACGCGAATGTAACGATTACGTTTAATTCATGTCAACAATGTGGACGGCACACGAACTCAAAGCGAATTGAAAACGCGAATACTGCGTGCGCCTTTGTGTTCGCGCAAAAACCGACAGCCGATGGATCAACCGCGAGCGTTACATGTAATGCTCGCGGTGCCGTCCACACCTAGAATTTGCGTTACATTACACGGTGGAGTCGCGTTACATTACGCTAGTCTGGACCCGGCTTAACGGTCAGACTCGATCAGATTCGGTCAGACACGTTCAGAATCAGTCGGACTCGGTCAGACACGTTCAGACTCAGTCAGATTCGTTTGGACTCGGTCAGAAACGTTCAGGCTTGGTCAGATTCGGTCTAACACGTTCAGACTCAGTCTAATTCGGTCGAACTGGGTCAGACTCTGTCAGACTCAGTCAGAATCGGTCAGACACGTTCAGACTTGGTTTGACACGTTCAGACACATTCAGACTTGGTATTTAAGTACACCAAAACAACAAATATTTAATTAACTTGCAAGCAAATATCACAAAAAGTCGTAACATAATAATTTCTGATAAAGTCGCACATGAAAAATTACACAAATTAAAGAAATAACGTTGAAAATCACCAACCGTAATGATAAAAAATCATGTCATTACTGTTAATAATATATTTTACGCTGAACGTAAAATACTGAAAATCTCCCACATTTATGGGTAAGTCTCCGCCACTGGTATACACGCACATTGCACACAAACGCAAATCCGATACGTAATACACTCCCGAGCGCGGCGCTCACTCACACATTCAAAAAAAGTGGCATCACTTAAAACGTTCCGTTTTGTTTCGAACACGGAATCTGGACATTATTTAATCTAAGTTTTAGCAGTAGATCGAAGGAAAAATCTGTAGATTAAAAAAGTCATACCCACATGAGGTAAAAAGGAATTGAGCTTGAATAGGGTACATGACAAAAAAATCTAATTAGTCTGTCAGATAGATTTTTAAAAAATATTGGACACGTATTTTTTCTTTTTTCACGTAAACTTAAAATGAAGACGATACATTGCGTCGAAAACTCGTGTAACGTCATAATTGAGTACATTTTTTACTCAAATGTGACGTCACAAGCCAAACTCATGAGCTTTGACCTTTTTAGCAATGACTTTGACCTTGAAAAAATCGTTTCTCGACCTTTGTGAACTTGGAGGGTTGTATTGATGGTTTTGATGATTATAATTCTGTAACTACATACGTCTTACAATCGCGTCCAATATTTTAATCAACATACAACCTAGCACTGGCCTGCAATTTTCCAAAAACGTAAGAAAATTTGAATTTCGCGGGCTACCCTGGAGCATCAGCCTTAATGACTGAATACCGAACAATACTATTTAAAATAATTGTTGAAAACTATAGACATTATGCTTGCCTAATGAAATCTTTTGTAAGCATTAGTCGTTAATAAACATTTACATAATTAAACCAAACATCACTGCCAAACACACTAAGTACGTCATAAACTTTGTTTTTCAATTTCCAAGTAGCAGTTCAGAAGGCGCAGATGCCCAAGCAAGTTAGTTCACTCGATGAAACTGTGTTGAAAGTAAACGTTTCCATCTGTCAGTGTCAGTCGCAACGAAAAGTCAAATTACAATACGTCTGTAGAGTTCATAATGGGTTATCAATAGTGATAAAAATTAACTCATGTTTGCGCAAATAAAAACATATTATTTAGTGTAATCGGAGAAATAGTTGGTTTTTCAATACATTATTATGTCCAAGATACTAGGAAAAACGTGTTTTTATTCATTACCAAAAAGTATAAGCAGACTTTCATCATACTGTTTTGTGAATCCAGTGCAAGCGGTTTACGGGAAAATCCACCTTGAGGTACATAAATTGTTATTAATTTGTTTTGTTTTGTACCTGCCAGCAACTCAACTATTCACGTTCCATGCTTTGTAAAGTTTAGAACTCATAGTTTGTTAGGTTAGCTCGATTTCGAACGTTGTGTTTAGTTTATTTTTAGACTTTTTACTGTTTGTATTTTAACATTCCGTAAGTACTTATCATGCTTAAATAAAAAACTATAGAATAGATCTAGTAAACTATTTTTTTCCATTCATAATAATTGAAGGACTTAAAAACGCGCGCGTTCTATACGTGCTGACTTCAAATAGCTCATGGACATAAGTACAACCAACTCTTGTTTTTGATTGCATTATCTAGTTATCAGTTTGAGGTCAGCGTTTCTCTTTATATTACAATATAATGTTTGATAAAGTTCAGTTTGTATTCTTGTTTTGTAAGGATAAAGTGTCTTTGAAAAGTTATACAGTCCCCAATATTTTGAATAGCAATAAAATTGTCATTTTAAATTAACTAAACATTGTTTCAATAATCAGTTTTATTTAAAGCCTGTGATAATATTTCAGACTTCCTATTTAAATAGACAAATACATAGCAGTCCTACCATGAGTAGCACAATTATGAACGGAAACCTATGGGACACGGACCCGGAGCTGTATGCCATGATCAAGAATGAAAAGGAACGCCAGAGAGCTGGACTGGAGATGATTGCTTCCGAGAACTTTACTTCTCTGCCAGTATTGCAGTGCCTGAGCACATGTCTGCACAATAAATATTCTGAGGGCATGCCCAACCAAAGGTAAACTCAAATGTGTCTGACTTTGCAACTTCCTAATTAAAAATACATTACTTATTTTCAGTCTCGCACAATAGTCCACTTCAAGGACTAAGTGCGGAAACCTAAACCCCATGACAGATAGAATACATTACTTTTTGCCAAAAAAGCTTACATCTTACTAAAGAAAATATGGGTTTATTCCAGGTATTATGGAGGCAATGAATTTATTGATGAAATTGAACTTCTAGCACAAAAGAGATGTCTTGAGGCCTACAGGGTGAGTGCAGAAGAATGGGGTGTTAACGTACAGCCCTACTCAGGTACTTAATGCTTTTTATTATACACTCAAATAGAATAAGAATAAAATATAATAATAATATAACGTAATAAAATAATATAATAAGCAAATAAATAATTATTATTCTTAAATGCAAAATAATTTAAAATGTATGTAGGTAACATAAAATTTACTATTTTATAGCTTTTGTTTTTTATTCCGAGTTAATGTAAATAGGTACAATTTAATTAATACAGTTGACCAAAAGCTGGTACTTTGAGTTGGCCTAGCCTAATACAGAGTGAGGCAAGATTATACTGGTTTTGCTTCCACTGATGTGCAGCCTACCATACAAAAGAACTAAAATAACTACATATTATTTTATTTATAACTTCACTAAGTACTTCATTATTATCATCATTCATCACCAACTCATTCAGCAACTAGATACACAAAAGGTACTTGAGATAAAAAATACATAATTATAGAGGTCTAATTTATTTTATTCTCTGATAATCTTGAACCGTGTTGAACAATAAGTATCCTTATCTAGTGGTTTTTGTTCAGAGAAGGTACTTAATGACTACTTTATAATTATTCTGTTTAATTATGTACCTACTTGAGTTTATACTATGTGGGTAATTTTTCTTCATAAATACTTCTAGTCAGGGGGATATGCCAGACTTTCACCAACTAAAATCATTTGGTAGTCTGGTAGACATCTTCACCAGTTCTCCTGCACGGTCTTCTTTAACTGCGTGCCAGTACTTTACCATTAAAATATTCTCTTTAGTAATTTCCTGACTTTAGTACTAAAATATTTACGTACTTACATGAGGAAATATTATATATTATTTCCAGGATCACCGGCTAACTTCGCGGTATACACGGGTGTGGTGGAACCTCATGGCAGGATCATGGGATTAGACCTACCTGATGGTGGTCATCTCACCCACGGCTTCTTCACTGCCACCAAGAAGATATCTGCCACTTCCATCTTCTTTGAAAGCATGCCATACAAGGTAAAATAATGATTAACTTACTCTTTGTGTAATTTCTCTTTTGAAGGCGATTTTTTCATCATTTAACAACTAGTAATCAACGATAACGCAATAAGTATTAAACAAACCATAACATTTCATAATTAGCAGTTTGCTTGTTTGAATCATTGCATGGTTTATTAACGATACCGAGTAGGTATCGAAACAATAAAAATATCGTGATAAAGTGACAGCACCTAGTTACTACCAATAAGAATTAATACCTAGTCATTGGTTGCTACCTTATCTGTGCGTTCGCACATGCGAAACATTCGCTTAAAAACATGTTGAAATCTCTCTTTTTATTCAGAAATATCATCATATTTAGTTGTGTATTCGAGGAGCTCGTGGCTAAATAATAACAGCCGCTCTGGTCTATCGTTAGGTTAAGCCGTGCTTGCCTAGGTTGGTCTGTGGATGGGTGTCCACCCATTACATACCGAGTTTCCTCCGTGCCTCGGAAAGCACGCTAAGCCGTTGGTCCCGGACTCCCGGCTGTCATTTTTAGATCTTTGACAGTCGTTAGGTAGTCAGAAGTCTGACATCCAGTCTCTGGGTTGTGGAGGTCAGATAGGCAGTCGCTCCATGTAAAATACTGGTACCTATTCAGCTGCATCCGGTAAAACTGGAAGCCGACCCCAACGTAGTTGGGAAAAGGCTAGGCAGATGATGGTTTACATTCTCAGACCAAATAAAAAACCAAGACATAGCGCTGTGAACAATATAGTGAGTTTCATAAACATGTTCTTATTCTTATTCTTTATTGCACACAAAAAAATCAAATATACATAAAAAAAATGCAATTAAATATAGCTTATGTACAAAGGCGAGCTTAACACAGAATTGGGTTTTCATACAGCAAACCTAATTTTGATAGCGAGATTTGCAGAAGAGGATTCACTTAGGAATGTGTACATTGTGAACATGTGTGCATTTTTTGAGCGTAGTTTAATTGAAGTTTGATGTAAATGTGTGCGTGTGAGCGTGTATGCACAGAGCGGAGCCACAGGCGGAGCTTAGTTTTACGCTAGCTTCACATTATTGTTCGCAGCAGTCTTTTTTAGGGTTCCGTAGTCAACTAGGAACCCTTATAGTTTCGCCATGTCTGTCCGTCCGTCCGTCCTCGCTTAATCTCTGTGACCGTTAGCACTAGAAAGCTGAAATTTGGTACCAATATGTATATCAATCACGCCGACAAAGTGGTAAAATAAAAATTGGAAAAAAATGTTTTATTAGGGTAGCCCCCCTATATGTAAAGTGGGAAGTGATTTTTTTTTTATTTCAACCCTAACGTGTGATATATTGTTAGAAAGGTATTTAAAAATGAATAGGGGTTTCCTAAAATCATTTTTTGATAATGTCAATAATTTCGGAAATAATCGCTCCAAAAGTAAAAAACAATGTGTCCCCCCCCCCCCTCTAACTTTTGAACCATAAGTTTAGAAAATATGAAAAAAAACTGAAAAGTAGAACTTTGGACTTTCTAGGAAAATTATTTTGAACTTGATGGAAACAACAGTTTTTGTACAAAAAAGACAAAAAGTTGTAAAAATAATTTCTGGACTAAGTTTGTAGTATATTCGTATATGCAAGCATTTTTACATAATGGATACCCACCTTTAAACTCATAAGTGGGAACACTTATTGTGACGGACGGGAAACTACGGAACCCTACACTGAGCGTGGCCCGACACGCTCTTGGCCGGTTTTTTTTTTCGGTTTGGAAATCATCAAATGACTCCTCCCGCTCTGGGCGGAGCAGGAGGGACTGTCAGACTTTTACTGACTAAAACATGGATGGGTCCATGTTCCTTCATCGCCCTTTGTGTTCCGGGGCCCCGGTATCTCTTTCGAACAGTCCCGCAACCCCGGCAGGCATCGGTCCTTGCGTGGTCCTTGTGTCTTGGTTTTTTATTTGGTCTGAGCTTAAATTAGACAACAACATGTTTTTTGAGAATGTTTCGCCACTGCGAAGGCAGAGCAACATTATTATTAGAACTCAAGCTACTCAATTACTTTCAACGAATCGACACGCCGCGTTAAATTACGCAACCACACAGAAGCCAACCACAGTACTTTCAGTTTCTAGAACGTAGGTAATGTTAAAAGTAATCGCCTCATATTATTGTTGAACTATTTGCGCTGATAAACAAATGGAATAAGCAACAGTCGACGGTCACACCCGCAATCTTGACGTAATCCGAACAAACAATTGCTCTCCTTCATGACGGACTTACTTTGACCCATGAACTTAGAGATCAGTTCAATTAATGTTTGCGTTGTGCTGATAAAAATACGATGTGACCCTGGTATGCGAGAACATAGATAGTATGTTGAGCATTTGTGATCATTACAACACAGTTAAAGAAAAAATAGTAATATTACGAAAGTCTTAAAAATCGTTTAGCCAACATCCAGCGCGTGTTATTTATTATTAATTTATAAAGAGTGCACAGTAGTATTGTACTCAAAACTATATCCCACAAAACCGTTTGTCTGTGGGAACGGATCATAGAAATAATTATATTCAAGGGTGAAGGATCACGCGGGCCTGTGGAGGGTCCATATTGGCTCACCTAAAGTTCTTTACCCGAAATTGTTCTTCCTAATGATTTGTAATCCGAATGATCACTCTTCCTAAAATTTTTCATCCTAAAGTTTTCATTCATACTATTTGTAGTGCTACCGGCGATGTTCATAAAACTCATGTTTCCGAAAATTGTATTTACTAATATCATTCATGTGAATATATTTAAACTCCTACTGTTTTTTATCATAACGCTTTTATCCCTAAACATAATTACCATAATATTTTCACTCATACTCAGAAAGAAACATTTCCAAAGTGTAATAAAAAAATATATGTGGGTAGAAGATGATATGTATAGTTTTAATTTGAGGGTATGATTATTATTTGGGGGTATGCTTTACATAACATACTTATTACTATAACTATACGTAAGATAATTATGTCTAAAAAACCAACTGTTTAGAATGATTAAAGGTCGTTTCACTGATTTTTGTCATAAATGAATGAAATTCAGGTCAGAGTGTCGTCTTGGGGGCACTATGAAAAAAATACTAAGAAAAGTTTCGCGACCAATTTCGAGGTAGCGTAGTTGGTCACAGTTCTAACCTAACCTATATAGATATCTTTGCAGGTACACACCGCTATGAATATATATGAAAACATGTATTTAACAACTTGTACCGTACTATTATTTGGCATAAGTACAATTACCGAACCACCAGATTTAGTAAACTGGAAAATGTAATGGCAAAAAAATCACTTTTGGTTGCCAAAATCAGTAAATGATCACCAAAATTAATTCCCATTTTATCGTGAAACTAGCTGACCCACGCAACTTCGTCTGCGTCACATAAAAGAGAAACAGCTCACAAAAGGAATACATTTTTCCCCGTTTTTGCAATATTTTTCATTTATGCTCCGCTCCTTTTGGTCGCAGCGTGATGTTATATAGCCTATAGCCTTCCTCGATAAATGGACTACCCAACACTGAAAGAATCATTCAAATCGGATCAGTAGTTCCAGAGATTAGCGCGTTCAAACAAACAAACAAACACTGCAGCTTTATAATATTAGTATAGATAGTATAGATTAGAGCCAAAAATTTATTTTTGACCACCAGAAATTGAACTGTTATGCTCTTGCATCCGAGTCGAGGGAGACCCGGTTGACGGAGCCCCGCTCCGCGGGGCTCCTACTTCTGAATGGTTTATAAAAAAATAACCACGAAGGGTCGTCCGTGTCGGGGTGCCCCAAGTCGGCCTAGGCAAAACTAGTTTGTCATCAACCACCTCATTAAAATTTGGTGCTCAATTTACTAAATTTGGTGATCAATTGGGAATCAAACGAGCTTACCTGTTAAGCGAAGTCTTGATTCAAATTTTATGAGTGGCAATCTGAAAAATAATTATTATAACTTGGTAGTATTTCTTATATCTACGTTACTTCACCGCGGTAGTATTTCTTATATCTACGTTACTTCACCGCGGTTTTTAGAGAATTAAAAAATAATATTTTTTAAGAATTGCAACCTTCGTATGCCTCTCTCATCTCACACATGACGCGGTACGTCACTTATTTTAGAGATCTTATCATTGGAACAATCTCTGTTTTATGTACAGAGTAGTTCCAAATACCTATATTCACTATATTTTCCTGAAAGGTTAAAATTGAATTAGGTAGACTAATTATTGCAGCTTTGGGGCTGTTAGTGTTAACTATATTATAGCGGCGGGTGGGTAATTATTTTTCAGATTGCCACTCATAAAATTTGAATCAAGACTTCGCTTAACAGGTAAGCTCGTTTGATTCCCAATTTTACTTCGTGGCAATCTTTCAAATAATTATTATAACTTGGTAGATGTTCAGAGTTGGCTGCAATAATTAATTTATTAACTGATTAAAATGCAAGTAATTCTGAGTGTTGATCTGTGATAATTACATTGGACCTTCTTCTGTAAGAATATTAAAGCTTCCATATTAAAGCTTCAAGGATACTTTACAATAAATATATTACATTTTGTAAAATAACTTTGATAACCATGTAATCCACATTATGTCTGACTTCGTTGATGCCAGCTCTAATTTGAGCTGTTGTTTTGGTTGTATAGTGAGAGTTTAATTCTGGAGTTTAGATGCCCCTTTCACTTGAAATCTGACAAACTTACGAATATTAGGGTTTGATATATTTTAATAACTGTTTTATTGCTCCAATGGGTTAAAGTTAGAGCTAGGAGAACAATCAATGTCTTTGTTTTCTAAATTTTGCTCATATTATCAAACTATGACGAAATTAATTATACTTTTGATAGATTCTATGATTGAGGCAATGATAGCCTCAGATCTCTCAGTAAGTAATTTTATAATTTGAAATCCAGTTGTAGTGTTAGTATTTTATAGATGTGTCTGCAAATAAAAAAGGCTCATCAACTCCATTATTTAGTGTTGAATTGTCTGGAAGTACTATCAAGGAATGCCACTGGCATTATTTTTATTCACTTAGGGCCTTTTGTTAAAATACTTGCAACAGAATAGTGCAACCAAGGCAATGTTTATTCACTTAGGGCCTTTTGTTACAATACTTGCAACAGAAGAGTGCAAACAAGGCAAGTATAGAGTTCCATAGATATATTGTCTCAAAAGGTGATTGTATAACTATAAAAAATTTAATGTAATGATTTTATGATCACATACAATGTCTAACTATTGTTCAATAGTAGAAGAGCCCGAGTCCATTCAAAACACTGTTTCCAATTAATATTACAGCCAATTAATCAGAATACAGAAATCTCTTCACTTTATTGTCGTGAGAATTAAACTGATTTTATTAATCAGTACCTAGTAGTAAGTACTTCTTATCAATAAAGCTCAGTCATTTTTTAAGGGTCTAGGTAGATCCTTGATCAAATATTATGGATATTAAAGTGTTCACTCTATCATCACCAATTAATATAGTTACATACAATTAATAAGAAAAGAAAGAGAAACCTCTTTATTACAGTGTGGATTAAACTGTTTTTATTATTAATTAGTACCTAGTAGTACATAGTATAAATAAAGCTAAAAATTTTGCTAAGGGTCTGGTAGTCTTATGACTAAATATTATGAATGTTAAGGGATTCACTCCTTACTGGTAAAACAGAATTTGAGATTTAGTCAATTGGCTCGAAAAGGACAGTTGAGCTATTTTCTCAAAACTGTTTGTATTTAAGTCTTAGAAACTGATTTCTGCTTAATACTTTTAGTCTGGTAAATTTTGTACATTATGATTTCGTTTATAATTCATTTTTTAACCTATTATTCCTATAATGATAGAAACAATATAAATAAAAACATTGTTATTATTATGTTTTCCCAGGCACCTTGTAAAGGAGCAATAAGTTTTTGCGGTTTCATAGTAGAAAAAATATAATACTTAGAGGTCTGGTCTCCACGATGAATATTTGCTATATTAGTATAATTTCCCAAACTATTTCAAATATTAGGAACTTCTACAAGAATCAGCAGTGTTTTCATGACAATGTCTTTCAAGGGTCTCGAACACTCCTGTTTAATCATCTAGTAATTCTAAAGAATTGACTAAATGTTGTGCAATTAGTGGATATGTGTTGACCATATTCAGTCAACATTGTGTAGGTAATTGGCTACATTGCCGTAATGTACTGTCAATTGTTATGAATTTTAGTTGGATTTTATTAGCTCTACACGAAATGTATGGCATTTTATCTTCTAGTCACAATCCATTGATCTCTGCACTCGCATGCACCCCCCCCCCCTTTTGTTTCACTTTATGGTTATTTTCAATAGAAAGCTATGAAGCTATTAAAGCCAATACTCCAATTGGTAATGAAAACTGAGAATAAATGAGATTTCTTAGTTAAAATTTATTTTTATGAGTTTGTATAAATCTCACAATAATGTCTGCCCATCTATCTTTTCGGGTATTTTAATTGTGATTTTAATTTTATGTTATGATTCAATGTAGGTAGATGACATGTTGTTATTTGATAGGGATTAATTTGTTTTCAGCATGGTTCATTTTCTAGTAGGCTACAGCTGATTATAGGGGTCAACGCCCGGAACCAGGGAGCAATGAAGTTATGTTTTACTACTGTCTTCATAAGGTAGTCAAAGTAATAATTATATTTCATTTTAGTTTTAAGGTATGAGTCAGCAACAATATGATTAAGAAAGGTGCTTAATTATTATGGGTAAGGTTTAAGTGATTTTAAAATGCAATGCAATGCAGGAAAAACTATCTGGTCATGAGAACCCTTCCAAAAATACTCTTGGACTTAAGGGGTACTTAAAAAAATTGCATGATTAATATACCCATAATTTAATATTGTATCTATGGATTGCTAGATAAAGCAATAGGTTACTATTGGAGATGTTATTTTAGATTGGGCTTATACATAATGATGATAAGAATATTATCTTTGTTCGAAGCTGGGGTGGGATTTAGTTCCACTTTGCAATTTGATTTAACACTTCAATACCCGCAATTACAGACACAATTAAAATAACAATGCACTGTGCCTCACGAGGCACGGCCGGGACCATACGGGTTAGAACTAAAACAGGTTTAGTTGTTAATGTCATTTGTACATTGACAGGCTGTTATGACCTCCAAACTTTGTAAGTCTATAACCCTTTCCCTCTCAATACTAATAGTTTTGAGTATTATGACATTATGGTGTATAGATTTGATAACAAATGGTTTCTTGAACCATTGTACTTAAACCAAGTACCCAGATCATTACTTTATAACTGGTATATAATATGGTTAAATCATTCCGGTACCATCCTTGATGTGTTCTCTTTTGGGGGTACTGACTTAGCACTCCAGTATCTATTATTGTGTTCAGTCTTGAAAGATTTTTGTTAACGGGATACTTTTTTGGGTGTTGAATTTTATTGTGCTAGGCACAAACAGATTAATTGATCTTCTTGTTGTTGGTGGTAAAATCTCTTTGGCTACATGTATTAGTTATTTGGAAATATACATAATAAGCTAAGAATATAACTATTGTCCTTATAGGTTTGGTGTTTCATTTCATTAAAGGAAATATAAATAATATTAATTTAATCTCGAGGTTGACATTGAACATTGGTAGGTTGTGTTATGCAGTGTCATTCAAGCCATTCATCGGTTGCTTTGCTTATGATAACAGTAACATTCTAATTTGGTTTAGAACATCTCAATACCTTGGTTCACTGGTTCACCATATGTATAGTAGTGAAACAGAAGTCTGTCATAAGTGTCTGGAACATTTTCCATCAGCTGTTCTCTCATAGTATTAAGTGAACAAAGAATCTTGTTCTATTATTTGAATGAAAAGTTGTTATATTTAAATGTAAATATTACTTCATCGCTGAAAGATCAAAATTACAAGTTTATGGCATAGCCACAGGGTTCTTTGATAATATCATACTTGACGTCAAAGCTTACACACATAGTGTAGATTATAACATGCTGTAAATATCTCGTATTTAGGCATGTAGATATTATAAATATCCTGTATAGTCTGACATAACTTCCACCAAAATAGAATAAATACACTTTTTGGGCTGGTGTTTTCATTAGTTAAACGTATGTGTAACATTAATTTATACTTGATGTTCAAGCTAAATCTGCGCCAGTCACTTTGCAGCAATGATGTCACAATCTGTTTTCTGTTTTATTTTGTTTGTAAATGTATTACTAACATAGTTTGTAAGTATATTGTTACTAACGCTGAGTCTTGTTGTTCGAAATAAATAAGTTATTATTATTAAAAACACATTATATGGGCTTAACATGCTGTTAGTATCTCGTACTTAAGAATGTGTGGTCCTGACAAATGTATGTCAGCCAGCCAGCAACTTTACTCCCTGATGGGAATCCAGGCAAGGAATGGTTCCACATTCACTGCGAGAGTATAATGCATTTGCAAGGTTATAACACACACGGGATGTGCTAAGTTAAGCAGGGTCGTCTTACGACCTGCATGGTCATGGATATATAGCTCAATTTTGTAATTACCTGATCAAGGTAATGAAAGTACCTGCCCTTTGCTAGCATTGTTCGATAAATTTAGCTGGACACCGCGTGTCAAACTGATAATTTACCATGCAGCTAGTAACATGAGGTGTTACTGGTCTTGAAAATGGCACTTACCTGCCGTTGAATGCTATGCCATTAGATTTTCAGTGTTAGCATCGTTCAAAGACTCAGCTAAAGGATATCTCGTATCTCCACTGATAGATCACCATCCAGCTAGTAACCAGTAGTAGTGTTACTGAGGTATCGCGTACCCACTGGAGGAAAAAAGCTTTAACGAGCTTACAACCCCCTTAGTGCTTCGATGAGCACTGTGGATATCGCGTATCCGGGGGTCATTTAAAGTCGGGCATCCAAGTTGTTGTCAGGAATACACTTTTCCTGCTTCGTCTCTGATGTCTTCTGATAAATAATGTCCTTCCAATTTACGTCCTGGTCGGTAGCGAGCGTTATTTGTAAATGCTTGGATTTCTGTTTCGGGTTTACGAATTTCACTAAAGATGCACTTAGTACACTTCCTGTCACTCGACATTTTGTTATTTTGGTAAAATGTAATGTAAACTTAGTTATAAATGAATAATTTGACGAGAAAGATTTTTTCTTGCGGTGTCGATAACGCGCCAATAAAAAAAGTGACGTACCGCGTCATGTGTGAGATGAGAGAGGCATACGAAGGTTGCAATTCTTAAAAAATATTATTTTTTAATTCTCTAAAAACCGCGGTGAAGTAACGTAGATATAAGAAATACTACCGCGGTGAAGTAACGTAGATATAAGAAATACTACCAAGTTATAATAATTATTTGAAAGATTGCCACGAAGTAAAATTGATATTTTAGGTGATAGATGTTAGTCATCATCATCATCATCATCACAAAGTTAATTTTGGTGGTCATTATATTTTATTATTATTTTGAATGGTACTATTATTCTTATATTATGTTATACATGTTATGTGAAAATAAAGTTGCGCAAAATTAATGTACCTATATAATACTGATTATTATGAATAAAAACAAATCTAAACAAAAAAGATATCACTTCGAATAATAGTGTAAAAGATGGTTATGTTGAGAAAAAATATAGGAAAACAAATAAAAGTATAATAGATGTTTATTGCTACTGACATTATGAAGTTGAATGCTTCGGAATTATGAACATTAAGAGACAGAGTAGTTAGGAATTGTGATTGTTAGGATGAAAAATGTTAGGAAGAACATTTTCGGATATCCAATTATCGGAGTTGAAAATTTAGGTGAAGTTTGGCGCACCCGCCTGTGGACGGTGGGCTATGGGCTAGCTCGCCGTCCGTCCGTCTCATGACGACAGGCCGTGTCGACGGCGCAGGAGTGTTCCACGCGCTCCTCAAAGAGAGTCAGCAATAGGAAGGGGTCCGCAAGGGCCGATGCCTGCCGGGGTTGCGGGACTGTTCGAAGGAGATACCGTGGCCCCGGAACACAAGGGGCGATAAAGGAACATGGATGGGTTTTAGTCAGTAAAAGTCTGACACTCCCTCCTGCTCCGCCCAGAGCGAGAGGAGTCATTTGATGATTTCCCATGAGAAAAAAAAAGGTTCAAGGATCACGGTAACAATGAATTAATCGACATAGCGTGGCGGTAGCTCGCGAAATTCAAATTTTCTTACGTTTTATTGCGTTTTTCAGGTCAGTGTCAGGCTGTATGTTTATTTAAATATGATTTGCGACCGTAACAAAAATGGCATTAGTGAGTGAAATAGACATTCAATGGAATTTTGTATTGACGATTTTAATTACTACAATGCGATAATTACATAGTAGTTTGCAGGCCGCGAATCATATTTTGTTCCACAAGAACCTGACACTGTCTAGGTCTGGCAAATTGCAAAAAACGTAAGGAAATTAGAATTAAAACATAACCCAAACCGAATACAAGTCGCGGCACGAAACTCTAGCGTTGACCGTTATTGCGCAGATGTAAAAAATAAGAATGTCTTGGAGCGTGCGTTGCGCCGATTGGCTCTCCAGTCGTACAACATGCGCAGCTATCCCCTCTACGTTTCGTTCAGCGCTAGTGTTACGTGCCGCGACCTGTACAACCCTCTACGCTCATTTAACCCCATTCAATAATATCTATTTCATGCAAAAGTCTTTCAATAGTGTTAAATGATCTTAGATTAAGTATAGGGTTGTATTGTTGATTTTAATGATCAGCCTATAACCTAGCAAATTGCAAAAAACGTAAAAAAAAACGAATTTCTGGCGCTTCCACCTTTTTCGCTCTTGAATGTGAAAATAATCAAATTAATTCTAGTCTTGGTAAACTGTTGTAACTGTAAATATAACTACGCTATTGTACCTATTAGGTATCTAAACCTGTGATGCTAAGTGTTTTACGCTGCGATATCAAATCAAAACTACTAAAATTCTTATAATATTACTTATAAATTATTAATTCAAATTTAATTATGTGTTTAATTGTGTGTAGGTACCTATATTGACCACCTTTATCCTAAATGACATTGAATATGAATAAATTCTAATCTAATGTTCCTAACATATTTGCACACCTAGCATGGTTATGATACAGTGTGTACAATGAACCTTTTGTAACATCCTCTGAACCAGTGTTACGCAAATAAATGATTTGTATTTTATTTGTAACCATTATTTAAAATTTGTGTTCTCAGGTGGACCCTAAGACAGGCCTGATCGACTACGACAAGCTGGCCGAGACGGCGAGGCTCTTCAAGCCTCGTTTGATCATCGCTGGTATGAGCTGCTACTCCCGTTGTCTGGACTACAAGAGATTCCGCCAGATTGCTGATGAGAATGGCGCCTACTTGATGGCTGATATGGCCCATGTTTCTGGACTTGTTGCTGCAGGTATGTCCTAATGATTTTTTCTGACAGTGGCGAGCTCTAGCGAAAGTGCCAAAATGGTTTCAGATACACGACACCCTTTTCATCTGAAGGGTTCGTGTCGCAAAGGCTGAAAAGCCGAAACAGCTTTCTGAAGTGTGTCACCCCTCTCAGTGGCGAGCGCTCCACGAAAAGACTAAAGCTGTTGTGAAGTAGTGCATCCTTACCAATCTCATTCGTTCCACCTGATGAAAATCTCCCACCTGGACATGAGTTGCCATGGCTGACCTGGAAGTCTTGGCTTGGTTGGCTGCAGCAAGGAAAACCTGTTCAGGTGGAGATTCATTAATGACTCTTCCCTGACGTGTAAATATGGTGCTGTTCCACAAACGATGGGGCACTTATTATCGTGTCCTGCGTGTCCTGTTGTTTGTACACTACAGGAACTGATGGACGCTATCAAAAGCGCCAAACTAGTAGCTCAGTTCTGGGCCGACTCAATTTAGATTGCTATCGACACGCTAAGAAGAACGTGTTTCTATTTACAACTTCACTCGATCAGGGTCTATTATCTAGGTAATAAGTCCTCAGTTAGTAAAATCTAAGAAAAAATACACTCTATAATAAATTCATTGAATGGAATTATTCCAACGTTTCAGACCTTATCTACATGCCTACATTGATAATAAATAAACTATTTCTATTCCTCCGTTTCGAACACGCAACCTTGAGCCCGACAAGCGAGTCTAATTAATACCTACTCCATAAAGCGTAATATCGTTTGAAATAACTTGAAACAAACATTATTTTCAGGTGTCATTCCCAGCCCATTCGAATACTGTGATATTGTGACGACCACCACCCACAAAACGTTGCGTGGTCCTCGCGCCGGCATCATCTTCTTCCGCAAAGGAGTTCGGTCCGTGAAGGCCAACGGCCAGAAGGTCATGTACGACATTGAGAGCAAGATCAACCAGGCCGTGTTCCCTGGTCTGCAAGGCGGCCCACACAATCATGCTATTGCTGCCATCGCCACGGCTATGAAGCAAGCGACTACACCTGAATTTGTTGAATACCAGAAACAGGTATGCTATGAAAAAGTTGGCAGACTTTCATGCTTTGTGTGGTCTATTCTGTGTTGCCAGTGTTCAGCATTGTGTCGAAGGCATTGCATTACTTCTAAAGTTGTATTTTTCTTATTTATTTTTATTGTACTCTATCACAATCTATTTGACCCAAAGGTTGACTGGTAGATTATGCCTTGTGGCATTAAGTTCGCCTATGTACCACTCTTGTACATGAAGTTTGAATAAATAATCTATACTTCTATACTAATATTATAAAGAGGTAACATTTGTTTGTAAGTTTGTTTGTAGGGGGTAATCTCCGGAAGTAATGAACCGATTTCAAAAATTTTTTCACCATTAGAAAGCTACATTCACCCTGAGTAACATAGGCTATATTTTATCCTCGTACTCCCACGGGAACGGGAATTACACGGGTGAAACCGCGGGACGTCCGCTAGTGGTCCATAAAAAGGTCATTGTAACTCAAATGACACTGGAAAGACTCAGAATTTTCCTGCATATCAATCGAATCAGAAATGAAATCTTATGTTTGTAAAACAAGTTTTGATCTGCTTTCATATACTTTTTCATCCAACCTATTCGAAAAGGACGACTTGGTTCGCCTTTAAGTGCACCCAAAGGTGGTGTTTTCTATAAGAAACTTTTAGCGGGCAGTAATGAGTTTTTATTCCTCTTTATAAGTGCGTCGCAATTATCTTTGCGGCGCACTTTTTGAATTTGGAACATCTTAGTGTTCAGCGCCGAAAGAAATCGAACGCAAATATTGTTTGAATAAAGACTGGCTGGTTCGACGGCCCATAATCGCGCCCGCTAGCTGATTAAAAAAAAAAACGCGCGAACTACAGACCGCGTTTTCGTCAATTTTCATGAATTGTTAGAAATTCATGGTTTTGTTTTGAAAAATTATTTCTTCAAGTGACAGTGAATAAAAAACACAATAAAGTGAAAAATAACTTTAGATCTTCAGAAGTCGGTGACCTTTGTTTGATTCATTTAGTTTTTTTTGTCACCGACTTCTGAAGCTATTTTTAACGTTTTTGTGTTTTGTGAAGTCGGTTTTATATTTTGCAAAACAGTTTTTTTTTATTTTTCCATTTTTTCAATATTAGTTAGGCATTTATTTTACATGTTGAAATTAGACCATACGACTGAAGTAAAAATGTTCATAAAATGAAAACTACTGGGCCAAACTATGTTAAATTTTTATAGGACCAAATGGTAACTATTCCGCATCAAACTAAAGAATAATCACGTCAATCGGCTCATTAATATCAGCGTAATCGGTGTAAATACATTAAAAAAAAACAGTAGAATTGAGATCCTTCTCCTTTTTGAAGTCGGTTAAAATTATGAGGCGCCTTTTATTTTCTCATAGTGGGTGATGAAAAGTAGAGTGTATCACTCGGGCGCAAAATATATTTTTGGCTCGGGCGACGTACTTTGAATCCCTCGCTACGTTCAGGATTCTATTAAAGAATCCCTCGCTACGCTCGGGATTCTACTCTAGAATCCCTCACTTCGCTCTGGATTCAAAAAAGCGCCCTCGCCGTAAAAATATTATTTTGCTCCCTTATGATACAATCTACTATTACTACTACTTTTACTTTCACGTATGTTATCTAAACACTGTTCGTTCTACTTGAGTAACAATACTCACACATCACACTGCTTTTTTCTTTAACCTAGGTCGTGAAGAACTCCCAGCGCCTGTGTAACGGCTTGATGTCCCGTGGCTATGCTGTCGCGACCGGTGGTACCGAGGTGCACTTGATTCTGGTAGACATGCGCAGTTGCGGCCTGACCGGCGCCCCGGCCGAACGTATCCTGGAGCTCTGCAGTATTGCTTGTAACAAGAACACCGTACCTGGAGACAAGAGTGCGCTTCATCCTAGCGGCATTAGGCTTGGTAAGCTACGAGCAAATTTGCATCTTTGGAAATTTCAACTTAGATTTGATCTTTTGAAGTGCCAAGACTCTTGAATGAAAAATTGTTTTCACCTTGTCCCTTGTTCCATGTTATTAGGGTCAGCGCAAGACGTTTATGCCGACACGCTATCAAAGTAATTCATCAACTCGTCCCACATGCCCACGGCCTATTTGGAACGAGTTGATGAAAATCAAAATAAATAATATTTTCATTCCGCTACTCGTCCCACGTTTCTTTTTGTGTGGAACTGTTACCTCCAAAACAAAAAATCATTCATTATTTATTAGAAGCGTAAACAAATGCAGTTAAAACACTTTTATTATTATTTTCCCCAGGTACCCCCGCGCTCACGACTAGAGGCATGAAAGAAACCGACATTGACAGGGTAGTCGATTACATCGACAAAGCTCTGAAACTCGCCCAAGAGATCACCAAAGTGTCCGGACCCAAAGTTGCCGACTTCAACAAAACCATTGAAGAAAGTGCGGACTTCAAAGCCAAAATTAAGAGTCTCAAGGAAGAAATTGAAAACTACAGTAGGACATTCCCACTGCCTGGTTTTGAAACCTATTGATATTTAACTACATCTATGTCTTGCGTTCTTGCATTTAATATATTGCTTTTTTATTATTTGTTTTGTAATCTTTAAGTGCCTTATTCGAATATTAGCATAAAATAACTTTTAAGAATATCCTACTACCTATAAATAAATGTTGACATCAAATTACTAGTTTAGTATCATTCTGTGTACGTACCTCGTCATCATCTGTCTAGCCTTTTCCCAACTATGTGGGGGTCGGCTTCCAGTCTAACCGGATGCAGCTGAATTGCAGCATTTTACACGGAGCGACTGCCTATCTGACTTCCACAACCCAATTAGCACTGGGGAATACAATACCCTTGGTAAGACTGGTTGTCAGACTTTGGGCCACTGACTACCTGTAACGACTGTCAAAGATCTACAAATAACAGCCTGGACCAACGGCTTAACGTGCTTTCCAAGGCACAGAGGAAACTCGGCTTATCGTACAATGCATCCGATACCGATATATCGGCGATATCGCGAGTTTGCCGATACACCAACCCATGTGAACGCGCCATCGTCATTACAGATGGAATGGCCAGGTAGCCCGCGAAATTCAAATTTTCGATGATTATAATTCTGTAACTACATACGTGCTACCTAAACAACCCATTTTTGATCAACATACAACCAAATAAAAATTTTAATTTCGCGGGCTACTCTGGCTCTACCCCTTTAGTTATTTTAACCGACTTCAAAAAAAAAGGGAGGAGGTTCTATGTTCGCTGTTTGTATTATTCTTTCAAAATTATTTTTTTATCTAAAAGCCTATAACTACTCCTGAGATGGACCCCATTGTCACAAGTCAGAATCTGATGATAGAATAGAATAAGAATAATTTATTTAAAAAGTAGATATTACAAAAGTGTACATTTAGGTGCAGTATGGCAGTAGTGTTATTTCTTAAAGAATTGTATAATTAGTGCCTAAAAGTAAACTATAACTACAGTACAATACGGCCGATGTATCTTGGCGAGTCTGAACATAGGCTCTGCGAACTTTAGCGCATGTACACTCGTGAAGAAAACTGTTATTGTCTTTATTTTTTATAAACCAATGTACGAATAAAATAACCATAATATGCTTTGGTTGGCATATTTGGCGAATAATATAAGTGCCAACTGACACTTGCAAATACCGCAAATAGAACAAACTTAACACTAAACAAAAAAACTAAACAATAATAATAACCAATAAAAAATAATTCACAACAATAACAACGAAAACTTTTATAACCGACTGTACTCAAGACAGAGATAGTGACACGAAAACGACACCAATGCTAACGTGTGAGTGAGACATATTACCGTGTACCGAGCATTGCCGAATAAGCACGAAGCTTCACGAAGTAATCAAATAGGGATGTCCAATACGCGTTCCTGAGGGTGCTGTTTAATCGATTTTTATTCAAATCGATTAAAATTAAGTCAAAAAATATATTAATTTTTATTTTTTTAAGGAGGTTTTAAATTTTCTCAAATAGTCGTTACTCAAGTAGTCGTTAATAGATAACTGATATTTTATGTAAATCATGTCTTTCAACCGAGAAAATAAAATTTAATAAGTTTTTTTTTAATTTCAATCGAAATCCCGTTTATTCACAAACAAAATACACTATATTTGTAAATCTATTTCGTTTAATATCCTAAATAAACAAAAATCAATTAATTCTATTTAAAACTAATCGATTACGATATTATATTGAATAAAGGGTCGATTGTGTTTATTTTTGGTCAATCTCTAGCCTAGACCACCGCCCCCCGCACGTCGCCTCATGCCACCATTTGGTTCCTCAAAACAGTGATTGCGCAACCTTCTGCGCGAAGTTCGGACTCGCCAAGATACGTCGGCCGTATTGTATATTATAACAGTTGCAAGTAACAAAAATGTCGAATTCAAATGTTATGTAGCGACCTGCCTGATCTAGGTTTATTTAAACCTGTGGTTCAGGCCATCACGTAATCTGTGCCATCACTTTACATTGCATAATTTAATTAGGGCAGTAAAAGCTTTAAAATAAAATAAATCTATTAACAACTATGACAAAAATTAAAACTAACAAATTAATAATAATAATCAAACTAGGACTTCTAGAAGCTTTTCTGTGTCCGTGTAATTAAGTGTTGCCAAATAAACTGATATTACAAAACTACATTTCCTATAACTTATACTATAAAAGTTTAGTTTCTTGTTGAGTCTATTATACAGAAAAGGTCTTATAAACACATAAAATCGACTAGCAAAAGCATGTCTAGTTTGAGGCTTTGTGCAATGATGGGATATGCATGTATTTTTCTTCACTTCTTATGTACTAGCAACCCAATAAAGTTCAACGAATGCTCGTCGCTCAAAAAACAGTCTTTGGGGACTGGCCGATAGACGTGAAAACAAAAAGTACACAGGCCCCGCCTCAGTCGTAGCACTGGATAAGAACCGCGCATGCATGTAGTGCTACGCCGTAGTGGATGCTACGAACGGCTACGAAGCGTGACCGCATGTTACGTTACGTGACGATGAGTTCAATGTTTTTCCTTCACCCAAAAAGTGCTCAACGCTCTAGAAGTTTTCACTTCAAAAATTAAACTTTAACAATTTTCTAGAATACGACATCGCGACAGTTCAAACGTCCGTGACTGTCACTGCCATTCAAGTCAATATACAGTGTCGCACTCCGTCATGATTTCCGTCTACCTGCCTTGTTTACATCTAAGTTTTAAAGCGTCAGGGTAGCCCGCGAAATTCAATTTTTCTCACGTTTTTTGCAATTTGCAGGCTAGTGCTAGGTTGTATGTTGATTAAAATATTGGTCGCAACTGCAAGACGTATGTGGTTACAGAAATACAACCCTCCTAATACTTGAAAATAAATCTTTCAATCACCTCTGGAGCATTCACCTTAAGATGAAAGCGTCAGGTTAGCCTGAATTATTTTTTCAAATGAAAGTGAGATCAGTGAGATGGGTCAATACAAGGCAATAAAAAAAGTTTTAATTTCTAGCTTATTCTAGTATTCCTTAATGTTTTTATCATTCATTTATTTATGGTTTGAGAATATCAGGAAATATTGAAAAAGACCCGTTATCTAACTTCGTATAAGTATAGATTTAAAAAAAAAACTTAATTCATTCGTTCATTTGAGTGAAGTCGTCATTCATTCTTTAATTCGTGAAAATTGGATTGGGTTGTTTTTGTGTGGATACTGCAATTAAACGTAATTGAGAAAGCAATTAGAAGGTTAAAATAACATTATAACACAGTTTAGACTAAAGATAATAAAACGGAAGAATTAAATAAAGTCGTTTGAAAACCTCAACAAGCGGCGACCTTGCGTAGAAGAACTTAGCTAAGTTATTTTGGTTGGCAGATTGAAGAAAAAGTGGATTATTTCTTGTTTTGATAAACAGATTATTACTTTTTGTTCGAATGGCCCTAAATATTTTATGAAAGTTTATCTTGATGGATCTCCGGAAGGGCTAAATTCAGCGGTATTATGTATAAACTTGCGTGTGGAATAGACCACCTGGAGATCAGGCGAGTTACTCCGAGTTCACCATGACTATGTATCCATCGTCTGGAATAGTAGCGACACCACAACAAGGGACTAGTCAAGTCACACAAAATGGAAGTACTACATTACCTCGATCACATCATCAAAGAACAGGTAAATTAATACAACTTGTAGAAGAGCACTTCTGAACTGTCACTTGCCTAAATTTTTAATCATTTAGATAGTTTTAGACCAGATTAACTTCAGTACATATGTCATTTACTTTTAAAAACAAAAAGGAGTAGGTTTTTATGCTTGTTCCATTCCGCTAGCTAAAACAACCACTAAAATAGCTCACATGACTGAGACAGTCCAATTAGACATGGATGTTTGTGGAATGGACTAAAACAGAGCAGAGTGGGTCAAGCCCCAAATGGACAACTTGCTATTCTTATTACATTCATGTAAATTGATTTATGGCGACATGTATTTTTTAGTAAACCAAACTTATCTGAGGTATAAATTATGTCATATAATTTTACATTTTATTTTATAGAAATTTGTGAGTTATGAATATTTTATTTAATTTTTAGGTCGACCCCCAGCAGCACCTAAATCCTATGACTACTTATTAAAAGTTTTGCTAGTTGGTGACTCAGATGTTGGTAAACAAGAGATACTTCAAGACTTGGAGGATGGGTCTGCTGACTCACCATTTTGCAGTGGCAGTGGTAAGCTGATATTATTATCTATTCAATATTAATAAGCATATGTGCTATTGTTTTGATGCTAATCTAGTTATGCAGTCACATGGCCTCATTGAATTATGTTATTATGGCTTTGTGCCATCACTAATCCTTAAACAAGAAGAAAATAAAAAAGTAAATGCGACAAATATGTGGACTGACATGTTGTTGTGGAGTTTGTTTGTGCTATTGCTCCTACCAAGCTAAAATAATAGGTACTGGTGAAACACTCACCTATTTTAGCTTTCTTGTAATATTTGGCATTCAAAAAAACTGCTGCATGCTGAAAGTCAGCTTAATTTGAAGTTGTGAAGATTTCATGACAGTCATGGCCCCTGACTGGAGGCCGTACACTCAAGGCATCCTCAGGATAGTCCAGTTAAGCAGAAGCCAGCCTCACAGGTTGACCTGAGATATGATGCCATTACCAAAAAAAAAAAAACACTTGAGTCTGTTTTTCAAATATGTATCAAACGTGCAGATTTATGCTGTAAAGCATCAGCTGTGGACCAATATTGATAATGCAATTTAAAGTAACCATCAGCCATAACAACAGGCCCATGGGCGGCAAAACAACTCATTAGTTTAGGCACTAACAACATGATAAAGAGAAGCCGGACAAAGGTTTTCAAGATAATCGGGAATAAATATTTTCAAAACAAATTGTGTTTGAGTTTCTTCTCTTGGTAGCTAAAAAATGTCAAATATTCATAATTCTGATTTGGATGTGTGAGGTTATTCAAGTATCAAGATAGTTTTATTTTAAAACAATTTTTATCAATTATAACTTTTTAAGTAACAAGTAAATTGCCGCATGCTTATCTAATGAGTAACCTTTTAGTAGCAGTTGGCGTAGCAATAATTCAAAATTACGTTGTTATGGTTTTTATTTGTTATAGATAGATATTTCGTATTTAAGATGTATATTTATAATCAGAATAGTCAACAAAATGTAACACTACATTTCTGCCTACATCCATGGAAAAAGGCTTGAATTTATGTATTCCAATATTGTTAGTTCTAGTATAATTAGGTTTTATAGAAAATCAATTTCTTTGTAGATTGTTTGCCATAGATATAGTAAGGGAGTCATCATTCTCTTGCCCTTATCCCAATTCATTTGGGGTCGGCGCAGCATGTCTTCTTCTTCCACACTTCTCTATTTTTCGTCATCTCATCAGACACTTCTTTTCTTGCCATATCATTCTTTATACAGTCCATCCATCGTTTCTTTGGTCTTCCTCTACTCATATACCCATCCACATTCATACTCAAAACTTTCCTCACGACATTTTCCTCATCCCTCCGCATCACATGCCCATACCACGACAACCGATTACCACACAACTTTTCAGTCACCGGCGCCACTTTCAGACTTCCTCTTATATACTCATTTCTTACTTTATCCATTCGCGTAACACCACACATCCCCCTTAGCATCCTCATCTCCGCTACATGCAAATGCCTTTCATTCATCCCTTTTGTGGCCCAACATTCTGATCCATACAAGATATAGTAAGGGAGTAACATAAGAAAATTTTATAACATTGCATGTCAAAAAAGTACATCATCAGCCTATTAATATGTTCCCACTGTTAGGACACAGGCCTCGGGAACGGGCTATAATCCACCACGGGGGCACAGTGCGGATTGGTAGATGTCACATGTCTTCGAATTCTGTGGTTCTAGGACATGCCGGTTTCCTCACGATGTTTTCCGTTTTTTCCCGTTTTGAGAGCAGTGGTGATGAAATAAATTACACAAAGTAATGCGCCTGCCTGGGTTCGAACCCACGACTTCGTAAGTCGCGGCCGCCACCACTGGGCCACCGCTGCTCTAAAAAGTTCATTACATAATACTATGTAATGGGAAGTCGAAACAGGATATCCAAACTTTTGTCAAACATAGCTTAGGATTGAAATCATACGGATATCTTTACATGCTATTTATAAAATTCAACTGAGGAAGGCAGCTTAGATATTTAAACACTAGGGTAATCGAATTTGCTCCTATACTGACACAATAAAACATTAACCTCCGAGGCAGTAGCCCATATCATAAGTTATTTGAGTCAAAGACATAAACAGTTGGTAAAGAAAAGGTTTTTCTTTCATGCATGTCTATTCTCTATACTACCATGTAACTTTTGCCTCACATTCCCCGCACTATGCCCCATTCCCTTGCATCAAACGCCCAAAAAATAATGGCACTATCACTACAATATATCCAATAAAATACAATATATCAATATATCTTTTTCCAGCTTACAAGACAACAACAATCCTATTGGATGGCAAGAGAGTGAAGCTTCAACTCTGGGACACTTCAGGACAAGGCCGCTTCTGCACTATCATACGATCGTACTCCCGCGGGGCGCAGGGCATACTCCTCGTTTATGACATCACCAACAAATGGTCTTTTGACAGCATTGACAGGTGGCTTGAGGAAGTTGAAAAGGTGTGCATATCTTTAATTTATTCTCTAGTTAAATATAGTAGCAATTTAAATCACCAGCATTTTGTTTAAATATTTAAAACAGAGTCCATCTCACATAATTTTAAAGCCAAAAGGTTTAAAATAATCATAATTCAATAAAAAAAATACTGGACTTAAATGGTTTCAATCTTGTGGTTTAACTTAAGAAACCAAAGTCAGACAAAAAATGTTAAGCTCAGCAGATTCAGTGTACTAAATATAGATTGATTCGTGTTCCAGCATGCACCAGGTGTCCCTAAAGTTCTAGTGGGTAATCGTCTACACCTCGCGTTCAAACGGCAAGTGCAGGAGCGAGATGCAGAAGTGTATGCCGCCAAGAACCACATGGCGTTCTTCGAAGTGAGCCCCCTGTGTGACTTCAACATCAGAGAGAGCTTTTGCGAACTGTCGCGAATGGCGCTGCATCGGAACGGCATGGAGAGACTTTGGAGGAGCAATAAAGGTAAACACCATTCATTTTGCTTCCGTCCACTATAAAGGGTGTAAAAAACCTCTTAAAGAAGCCGAAAGGCACATATTCTCCTCGTCATTGCGATATTTTTTTTGTTCTACACCATACCTGGGAACCTTCTAGTTACGGTGATATTGGGGGGTCAGAGTTCCAACTTGTTGGGGGGTCAGAGTTCCAACTTGTTGACAAGTTTTTTTAAATACAAGTTTAAACACCTCCACGACTCCGGTACTATTCAATCCATCCATCAGCACATTGTTTTGAGTGCGTTACATTGAGTTCTACCACAAAACATGGTATTTCACCCCAAAAAAAAAAAAAATTTCCCAGCAAAATTTTTACGTAAAGTTACTTAGTTTAGTGTTCAGAATGCTTGGTTGACGGCTTCGTGATGAGGTTTATTTACACCCTGTAGAATATGGGCTCCTCTTTTTTGAGACTGGTGTAGTTGATGCAAATTATGAGCGCGACCTAAAGTGACTTTTGTGTCATCGACTTAAGGTTTAAATTTCAACGCAATGAAACTCTCTTCGCTTACAAATGTAAGGAATGGAGTCCCGACTGTAGTATGTTGTATTCGTAACGAGTGTCTCTTGTCCTCAGTACTAAGCCTCCAAGAGCTGTGTTGTCGTGCAATAGTGGCGCGAACCTCCGTGTACGGCCTGGAGCGGCTGCCGCTGCCGACGGCGCTGAAGTCCCACCTCAAGTCGTACGCCATCTCCGCCGCGCCCAGCCGGCACCGCGCGCGCGCACACAAGCACTCCCACCACACGCGACTCAACTGCACCGGACGCAACTCCTGCAACATCGCTTGAGACTTACATACAACCAGCGAAACTAACACTTGTTTGACTATTTAAATGTGGCTGACCTGACCCTTCATCACTATTGGCAACCCTTCAAAAACAACTTTTGTAAACCTCAAAATCTACGCGTAATTCCAACCGGGCAATAACATTTTAGTATAGTTAGCATAACATTGTAGTCCCTAATCTTAAATCTTTCTTGTAATATAAAGATTGTATAATCCTATAATTAATATTATTTCTCGATATTTCAAAGTCACATCCTGCCAATATTTCGATGAAAATTTCGTGTTATATAATGTTAGGAATCTGCGCCACATTTATAATAAACATTTACTGACTGCCAATGGTAATCGTTAAGAATATTATAGAGATGATTTAGAACATAGCTGTCCTAATAATTGTCGCGAAGTTTGAGTACATTTAATTGAAACTTCGAACAATATATTGTCCAAACACTGAGTAATCCTAACACAAAATACAGGCTGTAACTGACAACGGATTTGTGACTAGTTTATAGAGACTAGACTAAGATATTGTTACTTAACAGAGCGTTATTTAATTGTAATATGGACGTGGCATCTGGCCCTGTTTGTCCATTGTGTAATACCTACATTAACTTTGTATCGACTAACGTTTTTAGTGCCTAGTGATATAATAGGACTATTGTTAAACTGTGGTGATATAATTAAATAAGAAAAAATACAACATGAGTGCCATCAACTAACATTCGGCACTTCATAAATAATTCACAAATATCTTGAATGTTTCAACACTAACCTACTTGTTAGTCGTGTGTGGTCACCTCCTATTTAAAGACATGCTAGTACAGTTTTCTATTTCGATGTATGTAACAAATATCAGTCTTGGATAATATAACTTTCGAATTGTACAAGTATCTTATTGTCCATTATTTATAAGGTATTATCAGGTCTCATAACATGTAAATATTTTGGCTATATTTGTATCAACTACGAGAGTTCACTGCATACCAAATGTTCATTCTAAATCATAATGTTGTAAAATATTGGCTATTTTCAGATATACATATTATATTATTAACAAGTAACTTATTGTTTAGGATGTGTAGCCAACGTAACTACTAAATTTCATTTATGATACCAATATTTTTTGTAGATGGTTGTGTGTTTTAGCTTACTTTGCATTTAATATTTCTGTTTCAGTCACGTCCCTACACCATACCAACAACGAAAACAGTGTTTAAATCAATACTTGTTTAGTCCAGTCCGTCCTTAGAAATAATTCAAACCTACTGGAAAATTCATTGCCTTCTAATATGTTGCTTGATTATCTTTGAAGAATTTGTTCAATATTTGTGGGTTTAATGTTAATTTCTGACAATACAACTGCATGCTGTACGACTATTATATTATTTCAAATCTTTTTTATTTGTTGTAAGTTTTTCTTGTAAAAAGCATGTTTAAAAAAACATCAATGTCGAAATTGTATCTATAGTATCAAATATAACCTGAACTATCAAAAACACAAAATTACATTTATTTAAATTAAATGAAGTGACGTGTTATACTTTTGTAAATACATAATTATTTGTTTCTTTACTTTATGATTTGTCTACTTGTGATAGCTATAGTGGATAATATATACCGACTAAAAGTTTGGTTTAGGTTGATTACAGTCATAATTTTATTATTGCTATTATTCATTACGTAAGTCTTGAAATAAAACTAATTTATAAAAATAACGTCGTCTTCTTCGCAATCCCATCTCCCTTTGTTTTTATTACATACGACAAATTCATGCGCATTACGCACAAGTCACAAAAAATAAAATCAATAGAAAACAACATGCGCGCCGCGGTCGCTATGTAGTTTCTGACTTGGGCTATGTCCAAACAATGTTTGTAATTCTTACTGGCAATGGTTTAGTGGTACTATAGTACAAATGTTTGATAGAACTAAGCAATGTAATCTTTCACACAAGATGATGATTCGTCTAAACAATTTTTTGTACGTTTTCAATTTACGACAAGGCACAATTCTTATTGCCGTCCATCAAATCGTGAGTATGACAATTGTTTCGTTGCCTCTAAGAAGGACAGTGGTTTGAATTCATGGAAACGTGGATGTAATGTTTTGTATTTCGCAGGCACTATCATCTTTCATATTAATAATATTACTAGTCGGTATATCCCATGTCGGGGAAATGCTATCAATGTTGCACAACGACATGGAAGATGATGCCGACAGACGCGGGCAATACGAAGTGGCCTACGGAGATCACCTCAGCTATCACAACGGAGAAGTGATAAGCACTAACAATCAACGTAGATTTGCTAAAGCGCGACATCTGGCATCAGGTTAATTAATTATTACTTAACCTTTTCTTTGTTTATAGTTTAGGTGTTACTTAACCCTAAAATGCACCTATACAGGGTGATCGGTTTAAAAATGGGTCTATTAGAGATGAAAGAATCTTGCTCGTAGAAACCAAACGTCGAATTTAAAACTCAGAAAATGCATGAAAACCTAAGCTCAAAGCTGTATTCTCAAGATGTTAAAAGGTCCTCTAAACTAATTCAAGTTATTGAAATTTCCAGTGACTGTAATATTTCTATACACGAGCACGATGCTGACCTCGATTTACTTAATGTGCTGCATCTCGCTGCTACACGGCGCGGTGAAGTATAAGCGCGAGTATGTGCTGCCTTGGATCCTGGCCGCATGCATCGGAGTAGTGCTACTCATTGTAGCCATCGTGCTCGGCGATGGCTACCCATGTGTTGTTAACCTTTTTGGAGGACATAATCTTTATCGTGAGTATGATGATCTTTTGGTTTTCTTACGAAAAGTGAGACAGAAGTCTCACGTTTTTGTTGCTGACGGTATCAACCCGATAATTGAAATACCTATAGTTTTTGTTTCGTAAATTAGATAACACTTGCATCTAGGAAAGATCTCAGTTCGATTCCACGTAAATAAACAAGGTACCTACCTATATGTACCAAGGCCCAAGGTTATATCAATAAATCTAATCTAACCAGTTTTGAGTTTGATTGTCTTCTTATCTTATTTTTCTGATTTATCTTCTTGTGTGACACGCGCAAAATACCGATCCATCTTCCGATCAGCTGCATGCTTTAGGTAGCGAGCGTAGCCATACTTTGTGTGGTGACCCACTCTCCGACTCTGCCAGGGATTAGGTACTCATCACCTTCAACGATCACATCTATTCCAGCCATAAAAGTTTAGGATAACGCTAGGTACTATATTATCCTCTCCGGGCGGAAATCCAAGAGGAAAACATTGATATTTAACGTTTATTTTTGCTTTTTTCAGATTTTGGCTGTGCGCTATTCGTACTAACGTTCATCTACGCTATATGTGCTGTAAGCAGTTTTGCCTTGGAGACGGGCAGCGGGCGGTGTGCTCGCACCGTTAGAGCCGCCAGCGACGAGAGGGGAGAGCGGCTGTTGCTGCTGGACCATGCTGCTCACTCCAGCCTGCTGTCCGCCGCACAACTCAATAAACTCAATAGTGGAACTCGATCGCAGTTCGTCTAGAAACCTCCGCTACATTATATCCAAATGGCTGCTACATACTTTACCTAACTAGCTCATAGTTACGCACCACGCTGATCGCAAAATTAGATAACAAAACTTCACGTTTTGTAAGATCTGTCATTTGATAACGGTTGTTTACATTCTACTTTAATAATAGGGTAGTTTACTTTACAATGGTTTTATATTCATTTTTTAAAAGTTTATTGCGTTTGTATTTGTTTGTACTTTATCGGTGTAATTAACTAGTTACGTAGTCCGTAACTATTGATCTCTTTTGTAATTTTAAATGTCACGTTGTGTTCGTGCACAAATACAATGTATGTTGGCTTAATTATTATAAAAGTATACTTACGTAACACCAGCTGTGTACAACTGTTATTATAAAAATAAAGCTTGCTGGTGATGCTTACAGAGTCATAGCTCATTATGTGAATATACTTTCTTATATTTTATTAAAATAAAGAAAGCTGTATTATAGAGTTTAGAGATTTAAGCGATCAATTAAAGATCCATTTACGTCCGAAAAAAATGTCGTGCATTAAGAAACAAAATACTTAATTGTTAAAATTACTCATTGTGATCAGATATTATTATATTCTTAAATTGTAAAACTTGTTGGTACAAAAATAAACAGAGATTATAACAGATGAAAGACAGGTTGAGTTTTATCAATTGACAATATTATTGTTGTTTTTAAAACTATGTGAATTTTAATAGTAGAAATCTAGCAGCTGTATCTAAAGCATTACTTTAATAAAATGCTTCAGAAAATATGCAAAAATAAAGAAAACATTTATCTTTTAACATAACTTTGTTTTAATCCGTAATATAGTTCCTACTGATCCATTTAAGTCTTAAATTATAATTACATTTATAACAGTTTTGTTATCTTATTGACAATTCATCTATAATATGAGTTGATAAGATTTACACTTTTAGCTTAAACTAGTAATATTTTTACATGACAATGTGTGGAAGACTTTTCACTACAGCTACAACAACATTCTATGGCATTATTTACTTACCTATTACATGTATTTACACTAATACATGACAGTAAAAACTGCCCTAACAACATTTAACATTATGTACTTGATTTTAATACAATACCTGCTAAATACCCATTCTTGAATAGAAAGCAGGATAAAGAGTTATGCAGCTCCATAATTTTCATTTTCTTTACATGATTTCAAGTAGTTACTCTCCCCACCTTCCATTCCGAAGTGGTCTCTGTATACCTTTAAAGCCTCTTGCTAGTATAAACTTTTCTGAGGACTCTGACCTGCTTGCTTGTGGCTTCAAGATCTTAATATGTTTATAGAACTTTTCTAAATCCATCTCTAATATGGGCACTTCCTTTCCATCCCACACTTTGAACAACAGGCTGCCATCAACCTTACTGACTAGAGCAGCAAACCTTATGGCCATGTAACAGAGGCCTATTATTCTGTCTTTGTCTAATTCTTTCACCCCAGTGGCACTGGGGGCCATGTCAGATAGAACTATGTCCACTTTTGTCCCATCGAGTGCTGCTACTACTTTATCATGGGCATCTATTGTAGAGAAGTCCATGTTGCTCATAATTGAAGCTCCCTGTTGAATAAAAACATTCTTACATACATCAATATTTGAAATGAAGTTTTGTGTCATTGTGTAACAAAGTTATATTTAGAATAGTCATTATCAATCTATTATCTTAGCTCCCAAACTGCTCTAGAGAAAATACTATTGTTGCTAAGTAACACATAATCAATCAATTAGGCGCCGAAAAGGAATATCATTAAGTACCTCTATAGGAAATATCTGTAGTTTGTCAATGGCAAGAACTTTTCCTATGGGTTTTGTTGGGTCAGCGCCATCAGCATTTGTTTTTTGAACAGCAACTTGTGTCCATGACCCTGGCGACGCCCCAAGGTCGATAACTGTTAATCCTGGAGTCAACATGTTTGTCTTGTCGTTCATTTCTAATAATTTGAAAGCACTGCGACACCTACAAATTAAAAAATCATTAGGTTGTTTGAATCAAATCGAACATTAGTAAACTGGGATTCAAAATAGTCACCTGTAATTATATATTTTCGCTTTTTCAACATAAGGATCAGCCTTTTGGCGACTCAACCATTGTTGTGAACTCTTAAATCTTTTGAGGCAGTTTACAAGAAAACACATCTTTGTATAGGTTAAGGGCTTTGGCGCGAATGAACGCGACAGCACCATTGTTTTAATTTATATTATAGGTTTCTAACCACAAAGAGAGATAACCTATTTATAAACTTGTCATTTTACGTTAATTGTGTATGTACGCAATGAATTAAAACCAAACATGACGAAGAAATGGAAACACAAAACTGACAGTGACAAGTGACAACTGCCAATGACAATGCCATTGACATGCCACGCCACTGATACTGTCAAGTGTCAAATGAACTCAAATTGTCATTATTTTATAAATGTTTTTTTTTATTTACCCCGAAGGGAAGGCCTCAAGGCCATATTTCGACCAACCATATACTTACTTTCGACCATAATGCCTAATGGTGTATCTACACTGCATGTAACTAACTTTTTCATGAAACAGTCATTCTTGACAGTTATATGGATGTATTGATGATTATTGACTAGAATTCTGTAATTACATACGTCTTACAGCCGCGAATCATATTTTAATCAACATACAACCTAGCACTGGCCTGCAAACTGCAAATTGCAAAAAACGTTAGAAAAATTGAATGACGGATTTTCTTTTTAGCTCTTCCCTAGTCGCTGGATAGATGGCGCTAAGAGTTAGTATGATAATGCAAGGAACGGAACCTAAAAAAACTGATTTTAACAAAGCGCGAGAAAACTAGGTTATATTCGGAAGGTTATGCAAATAAAAGTGACAGTCAACAAGAGTATGTGACGTGACACAATGTATTTTTTCCAAGCGTTTTGGCTTTGGCACCAACTATCATAGTATTCATAGTAAGTTCAACGCCATCTATAGAGTTCTTGGAAACTAAGTTTTTTTTTAATACCTCAAAAAGAAAACCTCTCAATCTACCCTGGAGCTTCCACCTAGCACCTTAGTGACCACTGTTGAAAATATTTTTATTCTCGTCTGCCAGTTTTTTTTTTACTCATTTTCAAAAACCTAAAACGCAAGACTTTTTTACAGGTAACAACTGCAAGAAGCAGTGCATATAGAAAATTAAATGACTCGCTCTTCTGTTCAGGCATTTGGCCAACAGTGGATCAGTCCAGGCAAAAAAACTTCGCACTGAAACTTTATAGACTGGCAAGTATGTAAAACACTTCTTTTTACTTTATCCCATTGGCAACTTTTGTTAAAAATATCTGACGTTGAGTCTGAAGGTTGGTGTCACTGTCAGTCAATGTCAACAATCATTCAATCAATCTTTACGCGGGATTGTTTATTTACATATCGGTGCACTGTGCAGTTTAAATTAAAATACACCAATGAAAATTCGCAAATTTTAGATAACTGGAGAAAGATTACCAGTAATCACAAAAAAAGATGAAAACCCAGTGAAATATGTTTTTTTTATTACGATCTAAATATAACCTTAAACAGATTTTCTTTATCAAAAACTATATTAGAACATTGAGTCACGCTGGAACTATGAAGTATTTAAATGTAGCCGAAAAAAATGATGCTGCTAAAAATATTGCACAGCATTTATCTCGAGGAACATCACGAAGAGTAAGTAACTCCCCTTACAACTATTGTTTACTAGCAAAGGCATTCATATACTTTTAAATCTCTTTGTTTACTAGGCTTTCAAGGCAAGGCATTGAGATAGTCAACTATCGAAAACTATATAAGTTAGTGGTACGTTTCTTCACTCTCAAATCAATGACTTAGACTTGAGAACACTGATTCTAATTATTTAAAACATGTTCATACTGCCTGGAACAATAGTTCAAGCAGTTTCTTGTAATTAATTGAAGTTTATAACTATGATTGTGGTTTTCAGCGTGAAGGTCTATCTCAATATAATAAAATCTATGAATTTGAAGCAGAGGTAATGGGGCAGAAATGGCAGATGGTAATGACCTCAGTATCTGGACATTTGTTAGCACTTGAATTTGTTGGAGCATATAAAAACTGGCAGTCTTGCAACCCGTTAGCACTATTTGATGCACCTGTCTTCAAGTACTGTCCAGAGAATTATGAAAAAATTAAGGTGAGGTTACCTACCGTAATCCAAAATGTCCTGTTGATTATCTAGTTTATCAGAGCAAGCTATTCTTATACAAAGCTTTAAAATATCACTAGCTATCACAAATGGAGTTCTCTAGCCTTCTAGTTCATCCCGATGATGAAAGATGATTCAGAAAGTATTTACAAATTAGAAAACAAGTCAAGTAAAAGTAATAATGTTAATGAAATTATACAAAAATGTGAATTGATTGTCAGATTGTTACAGTGTCTTGTATTGTATAATAGTTTGTTTTTTTTTTCTCTTTTTTTCCATTAAGGCGACTACAGGAGCTAAATTAGCAACTCTATTTGACTTTGTTTGAAATACAATTAGAATAAAGTTCTGATCAGCTTGCACTACAAAGTGGTTGTTACTTCAGTCACTGCGGGCCGAATAGTGCGAAATGAGTGGTTTTTTGCAATTTTCTAAAAATCTATTGATTGCACTAAAAAAATAAAACACTGTGATGCTAATATGTTGCTTGTAGAATTATTTGCCAAAAATCAGAATGATCGCATGTATTTTAGTATGGTTTTTACTCGTTAAAAGAAATTGTTAGAGATAAGTTCGTGATTTTTTTTATCAAGTAAAATTAGTTGTATTATGTTTTCAAAACACTATCGTACTAGCATATATCCTGAAGATTATCATATATTTTTCTGGTTTTGTTTATTGCAGTGAATCTTATGCTGTTTTGCAATATAAAACTCACGTTTGGCTCCTGTAGTCCCCATAAGTAAATAAAAATATATTTCAATAATCTAGCTTTTACAATTTCACAGAAAACTTTGGAAAGAGAAATTAGAGGTTGTGCTGGTTTGATCATCTGGACAGATTGTGATAGAGAGGGAGAAAACATTGGTTTTGAGATCATTAATGTTTGCACAGCGGTGAAGAGCAACCTCAGAATATTCAGAGCTAAATTCTCAGAGATCACTGGAGTGTCTGTGTGGAGGGCTTTGCAAAACTTAGAACAACCAAACAAGAATATCAGTGACGCTGTAGATGTTAGACAGGAACTTGATTTAAGGATAGGTAATGAATTGAGTTTGTATCAAAATCAAAAATCTTTTATTTGCGTAAATAAGGTACAGAAGGTTGGTAAAATATATGAAATTGTTCTCTTATTCTGCCTTTAATTTCGGCGTGCAAATATAAGCTAAATTTACATATTTTTTACTAATTTAAATTAATTATATATCACAATCATGCAGTCATTAAGCAGATAATCCCATTAAAATTTTAGTATTGAATTAAATAATTTTCAAAATAATAATTAAAAAAAGAAAACTAAAAAAAATATATAATAATAATCTACCATAATCTGTAGAACATAGTTTAGGAGACTGTTTCTATAGAAGTTGTTACTGCTTACAGGTGCCGCATTTACAAGATTCCAAACTTTACGACTGCAAAAAGTTTTTCCTAGAAAGCTAGCAGAAAGTTTAGTTAGCTATGGTTCATGCCAGTTTCCAACACTTGGTTTTGTGGTTGAGAGGTATAGAGCTGTGGAAAATTTTGTATCAGAACCTTTTTGGAAGATAAGAGGTAAGTTGCCTCAAACTTGTATATTTTTTTAAATTTTATAACTGCTGTTCTAATGATTGGCATTTGATAATGGATTTCAGTAAACCATACAATGAACAATCTAAGTGTAGATTTCGCATGGGAAAGAATCAGATTGTTTGACCAACATGCCTGTCAGGTTTTTCATGACATTTGTCTTGAGAACCCACAGGCTAAGGTTTGTGAGGTGAAAACCAAGCCCAAATCCAAATGGAGACCATTACCTCTGGATACAGTGGTGAGTGAAAACTTTAATGACATTGATGAATTTGATAGCATACACTGGCCTGGAAAACTAAGTAGGTACTACACTTATAATTCTTTTTTTTTTATATACTAAGTTAAAGATTTAAAATAAAAAAGTTTTATAGCAATTTTTATCAGCTTTGTTAGTTTTATGTACAAAATTAAACTTCTTTTCGAGTCCTTTTGTTTCGAAAGTATATCTTGTGTACTTAAAAGTTAGCGCAATTTTAAAAGTGTGATACTTAGTTTTGCAGGCCAGTGTAGTATACTGTAGACGTTTTTGTTACTGAATTCAGAATCCCAGTAAAAAGATCCAGTGTAATATTTGCGGAATCTTGCTTGACTATGTACAGTACTGTTGTACTTATTCAGGAACTCGAAAAACTTGCTTCACGAAAACTGAAAATCAACGCAAAGGAAACAATGCGAATAGCGGAAAAATTGTACACCCAAGGTTTCATCAGTTACCCTCGTACGGAGACAAACGAGTACCCCAAAGAGATGAACTTGGCTCAACTAGTGGGCCACCAGACTGGCGACCCCAACTGGGGGACATTTGCACAGAATATTCTGGATAGCGGGGGCCCAACGCCGCGGCAAGGCAACAAGAGCGATAAAGCCCATCCTCCTATACACCCGACGAAATACTCAAACAGTAAGATTTATAATTTTCTTAAATAACTTTGTAACCTTTTTATAACAAAGGTTTTAATTTGTGAGGCGCAATTTTTTGATGTCCTTACTATTTTTATTTACAGCATAATAAATAAATTCTAAGCAGTTTATCTATGACATGGTGTTACTATGTGAATTAAATGATCCTCCTTTTTACACAGGTTTATCGGGGAATGAACAACGGCTATACGAATTCATAGTACGGTCCTTCCTCGCGTGTTGTTCCAAAGACGCTCAAGGGCAAGAAACCATCATCGCCATAGAAATAGCCAACGAAAAGTTCAATGCAAGTGGTCTAATGATCACGGCAAGAAATTATTTAGACGTATACCCTTATGATAAGTGGTCGTCAAAGGAAATTCATGTTTATGAGGTGAGAATTAAAGCTGAATTTTGCGTAGCACACGTTTGACAAAGGTAGAAAAATGATACTGATTCATTTGTTTTAGAACGGACAAACCTTTAACCCAACAAGTATTGACATGTTGGATGGCAACACATCTCCTCCAAATCTATTAACGGAAGCTGATCTCATTGCCCTTATGGAAAAGCATGGAATTGGTAAGATGATTACTTTTCTAGCGACTAAAAACGCTTAAGGGTCAGCTCACACCGAGACGCGACGCGACGCGACGCTGCGCGCACACTTTGCAAGAGCGCCTCAAAATATAACTTTATTTTCTATACGATAAGATACACATTTCATTGTGAGAATTTGAATACGTTAAACCATGCAGCGCTGCGCCTCGTGATGCCTCGCGGCGTAGAGCGACGCATCGCGACGCAGCGGAGCATCGCCGGTACGCGAGGTGTGCAAGATCGGCGCTGCGCCTCACAAAGCAGCGCGACGCCGCGAGGCGCAGCCGAGGCGACTTGTCTCTACTATTTCCGTACAGACTTCGTGTAGAATTGATGCATTTCGGTCGAGGACATTGCCAATTATCCAGATAAATTTTATGATTATTACAAAATGGATCCCAAGCATTATTTTTTGCGTTTCTGTCACTATAGTATTTTGATGTCACATTATACAAACAGTCGTAGCGCTGCACAAAAAAAAATTAACTTCTCCTCGATCTCCTGCCAAATACCTATACGTCATTCTCTTACGCTTAGACTGCGGGTGGACGCGGGGCGGGGCTACGTGTCATACATTAGCCGCGTGCACCCACGCGGCTAATGTAGACACGTACCGCTGCGCCGCGCGGCGTCTTGTTGCGCAGCGAGGCGTCGTGATGCCAACGATTTTACGATGCGTCTCGCAACGTTGCGCGATACGTATCGCGACGCCGCGCGCTCTTTCAGTACCGTCGCGTCTCGGTGTGAGCTGACCCTTTTTTTTTTTTTTCGGATTGGAAATCATCAAATAACCCCTCCTGCTCTGGGCGGAGCAGGAGGGAGCGTCAGACTTTTACTGACTAAAACCCATCCATGTTCCTTCATCGCCCTTTGTGTTCCGGGGCCACGGTATCTCTTTCGAATAGTCCCGCAACCCCGGCAGGCATCGGTCCTTGCGGACCCCTTCCTTTTTGCTGACTCTCTTTGAGGCGCGCGTGGAACACGAACGCGCCGTCCACACGGCCTGTCGTCATGAGACGGACGGACGGCGAGCTAGCCCATAGCTCACCGTCCACAGGCCCGCGCCTACGGTGGCCGGGGGCCACGTGGTGGTGGCCCCCGACGCCCGGGGCGTCTCCCGCGGTGGCCGGGACGTTGAGAGGTTCTCTCCCTCTCACGTTCCGCCACCTCCTTCTCTAGCATTACTGCTTCGCAGAAGGAGGTGACGGCGTCCCATTCCGTCTCGCTTCGGACCATGGCTTGCACCAGGGCCGTACGCGAGAGGTCGCCGCCGCCGATCGCCGCTTCGAGGACACGGCGGTGCTCCGCCCACGCGGGGCACAGCTCCACCGTGTGTTCCACCGTGTCCTCCGGTCGATCCTCACAATGGAAGCACCCGGGCGTTTCCTCCCGCCCGATTCGGTGCAGGAACCTCCCGAACACTCCGTGTCCGGTGAGGACCTGCGTCAGGCGGAAGGTGAGGACGCCGTGGCGTCTCTCAAGCCACTCCTCAAAGAGGGGACTTATCGCCACTGTCGTGGCGTGCCCTGCACGGGGTTGCGACAGTCGCTCTCTCCATGTCGCCATGTGTGAGCTGACCCTAAGTTTCAAATTATGATGATTTTAGCGAGTAGCTAACTTAAGGGTGAGATATGCCTCCGGTGTTGCGGGACTGTTCGAAACGAATACCGTGGCCCCGGAACACAAAGGGCGATGAAGGAACATGGATGGGTTTTAGTCAGTAAAAGTCTGACACTCCCTCCTGATCCGCCCAGAGCGGGGGGAGTCATTTGATGATTTCCCATCCGAAAAAAAAAAGGGTTAGATAGGCCTTAAAAATGTGGTCAGGGCTGACTGTATGGGAAAGTGGACAACCATAACTGTTGAGACGCAATTTGGGAGACGGCTATGTCGAACTGTCCACTGCTTTAAGCTGAGGTGATCGATATTGTTGATCTTAGGCTTCTCACTGTAGGCTTTATTGGTATATAATCATAATCTCTTACTACTACTATATTTGTTAGCATAAGCTGATTCAAGGATTTTAGGTAATGGGGAAGAAAACTGTGGAACTAATGGCGCTAGCATAGCTGGTTCCTAACATCGTCATTGGTTTAAATGTGGTAATGTCATTTTATATTTCAAAATAGCTTAACCTCATTGGTCAGATCCCAGCTAGCCAGACCTAGCTATGGTCGCGCCATCTACAATAACCTTTTAACAGTGTTCCCCATTACTTATATGTAGATACTAACTGCTTAAAGCCTGGACTCCACCAAACGGAGACAAGTGGAGAGGAAACGTGCGGGAATCAACCAATCACATTCGTTGACATCTATATCGCGTCTCTCGTCGTGATTGATTGAATCTTGCACGTCTCTATTTTGGTGGAGTCCGCGCCTTAGCAATGAAACAACATGACAATTAATTCCTCGCCAGGAACGGACGCAACTCACGCAGAGCACATAGAAACCATAAAGAACAGGTCGTACGTGGCGCTAGCAGACGCGATACACTTCGTTCCCGGTTTGCTTGGCATGGGTCTCGTCGAGGGATATGACGCCATGGGACTTACAATATCCAAGCCACATTTGCGTGCACAGCTTGAGGCAGACCTTAAGGCAATTAGTGAAGGTCGAAAGCAACCGCAGGCTGTGTTAGCTGAACAGGTAATGAGAATGGGGTAGATGACACACCAATCAATTGAGATACTTTTTAAGAGCTGTCAAAACGCGGTTCTCTCATAGATTTTGTATGGCAATAGCAAACTGTGACGTCACTGTTTTGTCAACTCAATGACTCAATTTATTGATTTCAAAGCAACTAAAAATCGAATTTGGCAATTAATTGAAAATAAATCGGGTTTTCAGGCCCAAAACAAAGTGTTTGTTTTAGACATTGGTGTCTTGGAATTATTGTTTTATTGTGTCATCTACCCTATTGACAGATTTAATTCAATAGGCTTTCAGAAATCGGGTTATACTAATGGGTTGCAGTTACAGTTGTTTCCTACTAGTTATGTTTTTTTGTTTCACATTAATATCGGTCGCCACGAAACTTTCTACTTATTAACATACATAACATCTCGCCTGTAACGCCCGAGGGGTTAGCCGGAGGTGTACCTTATAGTACAGTCAGCATCAAAAGTGGATGACCACATTCAGATTTTCAAAATCACTGTACACTGTATCACCCATAAATCGCTTAACAAGATAGGGCGCTAGTATTGAATGAACATCATTAAAGTTCAAAATTAACTGAACAGTACTCGTCAAAGGTCACTGAACACCATTTTATCAAAAATTGCTGATCGTTAAAATATCCGAAAACATCATAACATTCAGTTTTACAAAAGTCACTGAACAATTTAAATGCTTGTTTTGGTTATCTAGTGTAATCACGGCAACGTCCAAAAATAACTTAACATCATTTATGATGTTAAGTAACTTTTGTTATTTATAACAAAAGTTACTGAACATTACTTTGTTTCGGATACGTAGCGTGTAAACTTATACTATCAAAAGTAGCTGAACTGCAAACTAAAAAAGTGCTCGTTACTATCTTCAGAGTTATAAATCCAATCTTGTCCTTTCCAAACTAAATCATGTAAAAAAAAATTAAATGGATGTAAATTTCGAATTTACCTTCCCAAAATAATTTTGTCTTTTTTTCATAGTATCAATGAGAAATATTAGAAGTGGGTGTTCAAGCGGCAAGCACGATTATAAAGAAAAGCATATTATTCCGCTTAAAAATTATTCCGTCGACGTCATCTAATCTTTCTATATTACGATTAAATAGTAACCTTATTTGTATAGTTATAAGACTCACTATCAAAAATCACGCAGATTCTGTACAAATTCACACCGTCGACTTAGTTTATGATTTTTATAGTACGATTGAATTAGAACCTAATCTGTATACATAATTATATATAAGACTCATTTTCAAAATTCACACAAATTCCGTTTTAATTCAATTCTTTGGGAAACATAGTTGAGGCACTGGGTATTTGAAAAACTGTTTACCCTTGAATGTAAAAAGAACTAACAACAAAGAAAACTAAACAATCCATGGCACTACTCTGAAACCATTTCATCTTTGCACACACTAGGTTTGACCACACTATTTGCCCATTGTTCTTTCATTCAATATTTGATCCAGAAGGACTTAACAAAAATGAATTGCTTTTAACTTTTTTCAAATAATTTTAAGTATTTATTTATTGTAGGTGGCAAAATATAAAGAAGTTTATCAGACAGTGGCTTTGGAAGCGAATAAAATCGACGCTGCGCTCGCTGAAAGGTTCAGTGAACAACCCAATGAGTATGTTCCTTCTGCTGAAGCTCTACCCGTCAACATGCCTGCAGGTAACTTTATCTATGCCAACCTTGTATAAACTGCACAGGAAATAAATTTAAAATTCTTACAATGGTCTTTATGATTATGACTATAAAGACCATTTTAAGAATTCAAATTTTTTAACATGATTCATAATATGATTCTGATAAAGCAGCCATCTTGGGTTCCCAGTTCATTTGTAACTCTGACGCAAATGTCAATTTTATCGTCATAAAAACAAAGTGGATTCTTCAAGTACAAACCTTTTTTTTAACTTGATAAAAACTAAATTAATTTCAATAGATAACTATTATGGGTGTTAAACATGGCAGGTGTGCTCATTTAACATTTAAATTATCAATTGTTTTCTACTCATTGATAGTGGCCTCTCCTAAAAGGGTAAGTAATATATGATATAATTACAAAATCTCTAATATTTACAAGACATAACAACTGAATATAGAATTTTATTCGATATAACGATCAGTTAATATAATAAACGATTGACATAATTTTAAAGTTACTAATTTTTATAAGCATAACCTATATTGAATATAACATCGTTTGATATACCACTCAAAAAACATAAAACTTATTTAGTCTAATATGATAAAACGCTTGGTTTTTATTTCCCTGTAAAAAACATGCAAACAACATGCATGCAGCAGGTATGCAAACAAGCATACACCATACACGCAGCATGCAAGCATGCAATCAAGCATGCAGCAAGCATACAACATGCAGCAGGCATGGTTTCTGTCACGGCTCCGGCCTTGCGGGGCTCCGGCGGTCCCATGCGAGCTTATCGTCGCAGATGTGGATCACGCTCACCACCGCGGCTTCGGCTTGCTGGCCGGCAAGCCGTGGCGGCGAGGGTTAGAACAACCTGCTCCTCAGCTCGCGGGCCGCCTCGCCCCTCCGCGCCTACGCGATTTTAAATAACACTCTTGGGGTAGGGCAGACAAGACTACGTGGAGTCGGTTTTGCAGCGATTCGTTTCTGTCACGCTTTTCGATTAAATAAACGTTATATCCAATAACGTTATATGAAATGCGTTTTAGAGTATATAAATGTTATATCTAAAGAAATTTTATCAACAGTTGTTTTATCACACGTTTATTATATCTTGTGAACGTTATTGAAATGAAAATATACCAAATAACTTTATATGTTATGAGACGCACCCCTCCTAAAAGGGATGTTGAATGCCAATTATCACGGCCACGGTGAACTTTTGACTTATGGTTTTTGGAGAGGAATCACAAAATATCAAAGCCGACTGACCAATTAATAGAATAGAGGGGGATCCCATGACTTCCAGACCTACGACCTTCTCTATGGTATGACGTCACTAAGCCAAAGCCATCATGACCGACTTTTCACAATAGCCACCCGTACTTACCTGTAGGAAGTAACGTACTTCCGCAGGGTCACGGGATCTTGGTCCAGAACAAAAACGACCTCTGCGCTGCCACCGACGAAGCTGTGAAACAAGCTAGCAAAGTTGTGGGCCAATAAATAAAGGGTGTAAAAAACCACTTACAAAACCGAATGGCACTTGTTCTCCTCGTCATTGCGATATTTTTTTTGTTATACACCATACCTTCTAGTTACGGAGATATTGGGGGTCAAAGTTCCAACTTTTTACATTTTTTTTTTAAATACATGTTTTTAATGTAAGATTTTTACTTTAAACTCCTCGTCGACCCCCTTACTATTCAATCGATCATCAGTACAATGTTTTGAGTGCGTTACATTGAGTTCTACCACAAAACATGATTTTTCACCGCAAAAAAATAGTCGTTTCCCAGCAATAATTTTTGCGTAAAGTTACTTAGTACCGAATGCTTGGTTGACTGACGGCTTCGTGATGAGGTCTTTTACACCCTGTATAATATCATGGCAGAGACACGCAGAAGAAAAATAAAAATGTTGACCATCAAATTAATTATTGATGGCATTTGTTTCCCACTGCAGGGCATAGGCCTCCCTTCCCTCCTTCCACGTTATTGGCTAATCTTTGACAAAAGAGTCGAGTTCGTCCCGCCCGCCATCTCCTTCTGGGCCAATGGAGATAATAAACTATAGTCGGTTTAAATATAAGCTACAAAAGCTGCGGACGCGAAATCTTGTTTCATTGTTATAAAGGTTAAATTGCAATGATTGACATGCGCTCTAAAAACTTATACATATATCTATTACTAGCGAACGCCACGCGGTTTCACCCGCGTAGTTCCCGTTCGCGTGGGAGCATGGGGATAAAATATAGCCTATGTTCTCAGTAAAGACGTGGCTTTCTAATGGTGAAAGAATTTTTGAAATCGGCGCAGTAGTTTTGAGTTTATTCATTACAAACATACACACACACAAAAATACAAATATTTCCTCTTTATAATATTAGTGTAGATTTTATTGATCAAATCTTTGTGTTTCAGCTCTAAAATGTCCCAAATGTGGTTCAGATATGGTTGTAAGACAGAAAAAGAACAATGCAGATGAATTATACATTAGTTGTGTTTCATTTCCTAACTGTAAGAACGCGGTGTGGTTGCCGACTCTGGTCAAAACGATACAAGTTCTACCCGACTCTTGTCCTATTGTAAGTACCTTTTTTAATTAGCTGTAAGTGTAAGTAGTTTTGCTGTCGATAAAAAATTAAATGCCTTAAGTAAGGCATTAAAAATGCTGAATGTCAACTCTCGCCGCTGGGTCGAACGTTACTTAAATTCAACGCTGGTGAAGTGTCGAATTAGTGAATTGAAATAAATTGACTTTATAACAAATTGTGGACTTTATAACGTTTTGACAAAAAGGTGATCTAACAAATCAGGAATTCCTTTTAAAAATTCAGTTATTCATTGGATTCCTAATTTAATAAAGGGGGAAAATTTAATGACCACCAAAAATAACTTTGTGACCACTAACATCTATCACCTAAAATATCAATTGATCGCCAAATTTAGTAAATTGTGCACCAAACTTTAATGAGGTGGTTGATGACAAACTAATTTTGCCTAGGTCGACTTGATACGATGTTTTTATAAACCATTCAGAAGTAGGAGCCCCGCTCGTCGACCGGGTCTCCTTCGACTCGGATGCAAGAGCATAACAGTTAAATTCATTAACAATTTAATTCAGTCATGAACTAAAAAAAAAATTTTTGTTCTAATTTCACGATAAAATGGGGATTAATTTTGGTGATCATTTACTAATTTTGGCAATCAAAAATGTTTTTTATTGCCGTTACGTTTTGCTAAATCTGGTGGTTCGATAATTGTATGCCTTTAATAAACATGTCAAGAAACTATGTGATACTTTGTTTCACAATTGATATTTATATTCTTTACAGTGCGGCCCAAACTACAAAATGCTGAAATTCGAATGGAAAAACAACCAATTAAGTCACATATACCCGCCTCCACACACCGGGTGTATCGGTGGCTGCGACACAACCTTCTTAGAAATGCTTAGGATAAACCCTACAAGTGTGAGGCCTGGCGCCGACAACAGAGCTCAAATAACAAATAATACAAGGCCAACCGGAAATATTAATAGGACACAACCTACAAATCATAGGTCAAACAGTAATAGCAACAGTAATAGTCCTATCAATACAATTCCTGTAGCACCAGCGAGACAAACCCAAAGAAATGCTGCCAATACTAACGCAGCGCCAAGGCAATTTGTACCTCCACAACCTGCGAGTAGAGTTCAAAATACAATGAACAATCAACCGAGGATGCCTGTGCCACGGGGCGGTGACAATGACGATAATAGTGTACTGTGTGGTTGTAACAAACCTGCGATTATATTAACTGTGCGGAAGCAAACTGCGAACCACGGTACGTTGTTATACATTTTTAAGGCGAGTATACTTGTGCAAATGGGTTCGCACAAGTATAGTCACCAAGTCATTGTCTGCCTAGCGTTTTCCCAACTATATTGCAGTCAGCTTCCAGTCTAACTGGCGGATTCTATTAGTAATTGAAAGAGTATTTTTTTTTTAAATTAATCATGTAATCCAGTTTTAGACAGTAAAATACACACAGTTACTATAGCCGCGAAATCGTCGAATGTCCAGAAGAGAAAAGATTAGTGATGTAACAGTAACCACACAACTTGAATACCAGTATTTTGCATGGAGCGACAGCCTATCTGACCTCCACAATCCAGTTGCTGGGTAATAGTGATACCCATTGGTAAGACTGGTTGTCATACTTTCGGGCACCTGACTACATGTAACGACTGTTGTCAAAGATCTACAAATGACAGCGAGACCAACGGTTTTGTGTTTTCCATTGCATGTATGGATATGTCACCGTAAAATTGTAAATACCGTTAGATATAATCTATCTCGCGAGATTGTAAACTCTAGTAAGATTGTGAACACGGAACGCACCTCGCGCGCTGATTGGTTGAATGTCATGTGCCCCGTGCCGCCATTGTTGGTTAATTTGTTGTCGAATGTAAACGAACAGTGTTTTTGTGATTGTAAATTGATTTCGTGTTGAAAATAACTCACAGCTTTGGAATTAGTCATGTATATGAAATTGTGGTGGAAGTAAAATTAATCAGTGATTAACCAAAGAAAGACCGACCAATCAGGGACAGGTTTACAATCTTTCGAGAGTTTACAATCTCGCGAGATTATAAGCTAACGGTATTTACAATTTTACGGTGGCAGATACACCCATCCAAGGTTCGAAAGCGTCAAGCGTAGCTTAAACTTTGATCGACCCATACGGTTGTTATTATTTAATCACGAGTCTAACCACCAAGTATTAAAAAAAATGTTGTATTTCAGGAAAGCAATTCTACAAATGTCAAGTAGGCAGAGAAAATGGCGGTTGCGACTTTTTCCTTTGGGCGCCCGAGAGTGATAATGCTAGCACAGTGCAAAATCCTTACGACACCCCCCCGACCAGTACTTGGGACAGTAGCGATCATTCCAGTAATGCTTCCACGACGAGAGGTTGGGGCGTCGCTCCGAGCCACTCGCGGGACAGTGGGGGTGCTAGTGATGATGTTATGTGTGACTGCGGGATGCCGTGTAAAAAGTAAGTAATAGCGTAACTGTAGTTGATGCCAGTTAAGATCGCAATAGCGGTCATTGACCCCACCTACATTTATTAAAGTTCTTAACTTTGAAATCCAAAAATCCATCTACAACGTAACATAAGAACTACGCATTATGTGACGCAAACATCGTGCATCGCGCAAGCAAAGTTATCCGCGAGACTAGAATATACAAGGTGTAAACAGACCCTGCACGTTATTTTTTAAAAAATCAGTCCTTATCGTTAGAATTCGATGATCGAGTTTATAGGCCCGGTCACACCGGATGTGTAGCGTGACGTGACGTTTGCACGCGCGTGCCAGCCCTATCTCACCGGCTAAGACCGGTGCAGCACACGTCGCGCGCGCACGCAGCCACATTGTCAGCAGCCAAACAATAATTTGAACTTACTGTCTATTTCCAGCGTAGTCCCGATTCTCTCCCATAATAATAATTTATAGCTATTATTTTTGTACTCTTTATGTTTGGTGTTGTAGATACATTCATATTTGCGAACTATTTATATTAGTTTTTCCTTTAAAATTGTCTCCATTGCGAAAAAAAACACTATATTTTGTTTGTAAATAAATACAACCTGCCGTGCGTGCGTACGTGCAGCAATGACCGATGCGTGTGCGTGCGTGCGCGGTCTGGCATCTAACAGGGAGCGCCATATAATACAACGTCATCACTGCAGGCGCGTGTGCGACGTTGCCGTTCCTCTGCACACGCGCGCGGACTCCGTTTGTCAGTAGATGCGGCTCTGCGTGCGTGAGTGATGCACGTGCACACGTCACGCATCTGGTCTGGCATCTTTCTTACAGTTTCATACATTACAACTGATGCGTGCACGCGTCACGTCAGGCTACGAATCCGGTGTGTCCGGGCCTTATGGCTTTCGGTTCCAGAACGACCTAAAATTAACGGTATATAGCTCCAAGTTCCAATGCTGGGACTCGAGCTGTTTCTCTGTAAGAAGTACTAACTCTCACAGGCCACTCCCGCTTACTTACAAAATATGTTATGGGAAACGCAATTTGATTGGACTTTTTAAATGAGCTTTACACTGAAGAGAACAAAGTCGTCAAAAGGCAGACTGAGGAACTTGAAATATCCCCAGAATATATTGTTCATCAAGTTCTATGTTCTCATGTGTGTCCTAGCAATGGGAACATTAGGCTTATGTTCTACTTTGTTACTTCTGTTACAGAATAACAGTGCAAAAAGAAGGTCCTAATAAAGGTCGTCCTTTCTACTGCTGCGTGAAGGACATGGGTTCAAGATGTAACTTCTTCCAATGGGCTGACAGCGGACCTACTACAGGTAAGAACTAAACACGTGACGTGGGGTAGGCAGAGGCTTGGCTCACGTTTCGCCAGTTATTTTTAAGGGAATGTATTTTTTTTCAAATGCTATCGTGACGTTCATTGGTAACGTGGTCAACTGAATAACTCTACGGAAAAAAAGACTCATTTAAACCCCAATTCTTCACTTGGGCCCATCATCATCACTTCAGCTGAAAGACGTCCATTGCTAGACATAGGTCTCCCCCAAGTGTCGCCACATTGACCGGTCCCATGCGACTCGCATCCAGCATAATATCCTCGCACCCATCACCAGGTCATCGGTCCACCTAGTGGGAGGTCGTCCAACGCAACGTCTTTTCGGCCCCATCGGCCATCCTTATCATCCATCTCGCTTGGACCCACTTTAGACTTTATTTATTGTTTTGTAGATTGGGGTAGCAGCAGTAGTAGCAGTAACCGCGGCAGGGGGCGCGGGCGAGGAGGCGCGGGCGGAGGGCGCGGGCGAGGAGCAGCGGGCGGGGCTGGCAGGGGGGGTGGAGCGCGGCTGTGCAGCCTGTGCCGCCAGCCCGGACACACCAGGGCACGATGCCCTAATGCGGAGTAAACTATCTCAAGTTAGTACTGATAATGTAGATAGGTATATAGTAACATTATTGTACACCAGTAGCGAAGGGTAAGTTTTGTAAGAGGTAAGCCGGAGTACCTATATATATCTTTAATATGATTTTATTATTCGTCTACTATAGAATACTGACTGTGCCATTTTTCAAAGGGAATCCGGTAGGAATCGAGTCGTATGGAAGCTTCGCCACTGTTGTACACCTAAATTGTTACGCAGCTCTTATAGGCAAATCTATACAGCGAAATTACGAGACTTAGCTCAGTTGCCCTCATCCGAAAATAAACCTTATTAGTATTAAGTTAATGTGTATATTGCTACAACCGACTGTGATCAAGCGTATCAACGAATAAGGACATTAACTTTATTAAAATTAGGTTTATTTTAGCGCGACTGAGCTAAGTCTAAGTCCGCTCTATAGATCTCAGCTTTATATTATCGTTTCAGTAAAAGACTTTTAAAACTATTGTTAGTCGTACTGTATAGTGATGATTGAAAAACGCGGTTATACGCCAGGTTTTCATTGTATCGTTGCACATAGGGGTATTTGACCAAAAAAAGCGGACAATATTATTTTATGCTCTTATCCTGTTTATTGATCAAAAATCACTATGTAGAATGTATTATTACTTATTTTATGATATTATTTTAGTTAAAAAAAAGTCGTGAAAAAAATTTTTTACATAATATTAGCAAATGTTGTGACATGGATGAATCAATCAATTAATCCTAACTGAAAGAATCACTACTTGCTTCAGTTTCATCGCCAGAATCCATCGAACTTTCGACCTTTCGTCTTCAGTTGAGACTTCAACTTCACTTGGCATTAGCATTTCTCTAGCCGCGGTACTGAAGGGTTTCGACTTCTTTGGGCGTTTTGGCCTAATACTGCTTATAAACGGGTCAGATGTAAGAAGCAACCTATTCAGAACGTCTTGGTTGTACTGCTCTCGAGAAAACTTTCGTGCATAATTGAGTCGATATTGGCGAAAGTGTTTATTTCTTGCTTCAGCTGCTTCTTCCGAAAGAGTTCCAATAGGTAATAAGGCATGTTGAACCACAAGTGGTCCGTGTGCAAGTATTTTATGCACCGTGGGTGACATCGGATGCCAAGGATATAACTCAACGTACAGCTTTGCTGTCTCGTTACAAAAACATGAGAATTTTTCAATATTGATTTTAAGGCCACTTGAGTGTTGAGAGTCACCCTCATCTTTAAGGCTCTCAACTCTTCGCCTTTTACTGCGATCACATAAATCACTAAATGTTTTCGATGGACGACCCGAATTTCTACTTGATCCCGTAGGTATTTCTACGGTACCTTGAAGCCAACGGTGATTTTTTTTTCAAGAAAACCTTTTCTGTCCTACTCGCAGCAACCCATCTGGTCTTTATTTCTGACTTAATGGCAGAAAATTTGTGCAGAAACTGTTGTTTTTGTTCCTCGGGGAAAGTCGGCTTACTTACAATATCTTTCTCCACAGAGTCCAATTTCTTTCCAAATTCTACTTCTGTACTTTTTTTCATCAATTTAAATAAGTATTCCCGCGTAATAACATTATTTCCAGAACTACCTGCTAAAGAAAAACTCGTGTATTGTCAAGTTTTCAATACCAAGTGAATAATATAACTTTGTTTTGTAAAAATAGTATTAACAAAATAATACGAAAAAAATATGATAGGCAGATTTAGGCACCTAAATTTCTATGTTTTAAATAGTAGAATAGTTAATCTTGTTATAAAAAAAACAAGAAATGCCGTGAGACGCCCTGAGACATAACAAAAACACTATTATGTATATGTTTGTTGTAAAATCTTACTACGTTTTTATGCAGTCTAAAGAATTGTTCATATCTTTATGCAAACTAATACTACATCAAAACAAATAAAATAAAACGAATAATGAATACCTGCTTCATTAATATCCATCATGAATATCACTTCACAAGACTTTGTTTAGTTAATAACAACCAAAATTGCGCGATAAAAAATCGTTAAACTCAATGATTGTTACGTGACCGTTTGCAACCGTTCAATTGATAGGCAAAATAATGATACACAACATTTTTTTAAATTTTTAATGTGGGTATTTTTAGGTTCTTAATTTATCTAGGTACCCTCAAGTACATCCAATTTGCGAAGATACTGTACTTTGATCTTGTTGAATATTGTCCGCTTTTTTTGGTCAAATAACCCTATGTGCGTTGGTTTCTGGCTGTTGCATTTAACTTGTTTATTATAGAACTTGCCTGGTCAAATTGTAAAAACATGTATATATTAGAGCCGAGGGTAGATGTAAAACTCTCTGTCATGACATCTGTGATGTCTAACAAAACGCTATCCATTATTCGATTTGTAAATAAAGCGGCTAGAACTACTGTTGTTCTGTATGTATGTATAATATTGTGTTACGATGTAAAAAGTTACTACTGTGTAAGTAAAGATATTTTTTTAATACCTTTCGTTTCTTTTTCTGGTTACTTCACAGAGTTGAGTACATTTCTTAGATACTTGCTTAAGGTGACACAGCACACGAGCTCGAACTCATTGGTGGGCGTGGCTAAAAAGCACGCTGTCTCACCTGGCATCGTGCCCGACAGAGATAGTATCAGTGATGAGCAGTTAGACGCTAGTCTTCACGTGCGTCTAGTTCGTACGCACACACTCAGCGTTCCGAACCGTTCCGAACAAAAACGAAGTTATAATACTTTCGTCTGAACTTTTATTTTGCGCTAAAAAGAATAAAATAAACTTTTTCTTTAAAATTTTTACTATCAACTTATAACGTCATCGTCACTACACAATTCGCGAGATTAGTGGCAACAATAATATTGTATAACTATATTGTTTGTTATTGTTGGCCTGGGGTCACGATGTCCTGGACGCTTTCCGCCAGGTCTGCTAATCCCTCGAGAGAAATAAATAGCTGTGAAGCCAGCAGAGTCTGGACGTTGGTCGGCAGACGACTGCTTTATATTGTCATCGTGGTACTGTGGATTTCCTTGGCCTGATAAAGTTTAGGATTTCCTTTTCAGGGCGTATCACGTCGGAGTCACCAATTTAGTGGTTGTTGTACACTAACTAAATTAAATTAAAAATGTTCATAATTCTATATCAATTTAGTCAACACAAGACAGAGAAGTGACAGATCAGAAGAAAAGTAAAAATTATATCGTGAAGGTTTTATGTATATAAAGTTTCTAAATAAGTAGGTCGCTACCGCTACACAATATTATAGGGTGTGCGTTTCGATGGCGCGACCACGGCGTTTTTTTTTTAAAAATAACTATGCCATGATTTTGTAAAAATTATGTATGTACGTGGTTCAAATTTCCCAAAACCTTAAATTTGTCAAAGTTATGGTTAAAAAGTTATAAGGGTTTGAACGTGGCCACGCCATCGAAACGCGGAGAACCGCGCGGCCATGGAAATCTTAAAAACTAAGCGTTGCAGAGACCTGAAATTTAGGTAAATAAAAGATTGAATTTGTAAAAAAAATATTAAAAATCCTAGGTATTTCAGGAGCATACGTATGGTATCGCTTATCACCTTCAAAATGTTACGAATGTGAAATATTGAATTAATTAATGAATTTAATTTAAAATTATTTATTTTTTACAAAATCTTGCCATAGTTTAAAAAAAAAAGAATGCCGTGGTCGCGCCATCGAAACGCACACATTATAGGAGTGCAATAAAAATGCACAGGCCCTTCACCTTCAGCGAAAAACAAATGACACGTCACTGACGTCATGCATGAAATGAAAAGGACAGAAATATAGGTCTTGTTCTTCTATCAAACGAAGGACATGTCAATATGGCGTGTCCCCCTCCCGCACCGCACCGGGGGAAACATTATTCAGTGAGATGCACGAAAATTCATAGTAAAAGGCGCGCGTAAAAAAATATGAAAAGGCTTTTGGGAAATCGAATTTTATGAAAAAACCACTGCATAAATCATTATCAAATAAAATGTATTGAATTCTTCGATAATTTTGCTGTGTCGGTACCGACTTTGTTTTGGAAATTTGACACTTCTTTTATTACTAATTTACGCCCAAAGTTACGTTAAAATTGGCAATAAAAATGAATCTTTGGTAGCTCGTAACTTTTGAATGCCTTTTTATTTTACTATTCTGTTTCCGCACAGACACAATTAATAATGAGACAAAACGATATCATGTTTAACTTTAGATGTACCATGTCAAACAGTGGAGTAATAGTCCCCCGAAATTTGTATGGAAAATATGTTGTGCAGATCAACCTTAAGAGTGCGGCGCCATCCGCTCGCAACTGCAATTCGAAGTGAAGGCAAAAACACGTTGAAATATTGTTGTCTCTGTTTCACACTCCCCGGCCCGTTGCGTAGCCGCGCGTAAGCGTGTGTGAATAGTGTTTACCTATGCGTGTGTTAATAGTGTTTGGTGTTTACCTTTTTAGTAGTTATCATGTTCATTGTTTGCTTTATTTTTGTTAGTTACTTTGTGCAATCGTTAGTATATGTGCAGAATAGTAATGCGTTTTTAGGAAATCCGTCTACAATGTTTTTATCTCAAATGTTAGATTAACTCAAAATCTAGGCTTTGTTGAAAAAAACCGGCCATGTGCGAGTCGGACTCGCACACGAAGGGTTCCGTACCATTGACTATATTTAGTATTTGTTGTTATAGCGGCAACAGTAATACATCATCTGTGAAAATTTCAACTGTCTAGCTGTCACGGTTCATGAGTTACAGCCTGGTGACAGACAGACGGACAGACAGCGAAGTCTTAGTAATAGGGTTCCGTTTTTACCCTTTGGGTACGGAACCCTAAAAAAATCTGGGTTACTTACTACCTACTCTTTCTATACCACTAATGTAGATAACTGAAAATCTGAAATAAAAGTAGGTACGTACTGCGGGTCTAAAATGGCCGCTCTAGCAGAATCCACGCAGAAGCTTAGTATGATTTAAAATTCTTAAAATGGACTTTATGTTTATGAGGTTAAAGTCCATTTTAAGAATTTTAAATTTTTAACGTGATTCATATTACGATTCTGATAAAGCGGCCATTTTAGACCCCCTGGTGGCTCAGTGATGGCGGCCCCGACTTACGGACAGTAAGGCGCGGGACAAATACAAGAGGCGTCGGGCGCGGACATGGCGCGGGCGGCTTCCTATTCCATTCAAATATCATACAAAATGCATGGAAATAACGTGCAATGTAGGCTACACGGTATATCATTGCGCTGACGAGGATGTGACGATAAACGATATACCTACCGTGTGTTGTATTTGTCCCGCGCCCATAGACTTACTTAGTACTTATAATACTGCCCGCGCCTAAGTCGTAGGTTCGAACCCAGGCAGGCGCATTACTTTGTGTAATTCATCAACTCTGCTCTCAAAACGGTGAAGGAAAACATCGTGAGGAAAGGAAACCGGCATAAGTATCTGATCGCGACGATAGGTCTTGGTGGAGCAAAATGAAACGTGTAGTGGACTGTATAACAAGATTATGTATTGAAGATAAAGATTAAAAATAACAACGTTCGGTTGGGACTAACAATAAGAAAAATGGTCGCTAAGAAACGCGCAAGCGCAGCCGTGCGTGGAGGCGTGCAAACAGCTGACTGGTGTGGTGCGGGGGCCCGCGCTCGGCCGTCGGCCGGCTAGCTCCCCGCTGTCCCCGCACCCCTCGTTCACTGCCGCTGGCGCGCGGCGATGTTGAGAGCAGCGGTCTCAACATGCTCCCCCCGTTGAAGGGACTTCAACAGTAGAGACCGGCAGCGGGCAGATGGTATTGAAGGCGCGCCGGATGACACCCTTTCTTGTGAGGATGTCGGCGACCCTCGCGACGCCATCTCTGCCTGGGAGAACATGTGTGATGCGTCCTAGAAGCCACATAAGAGGAGGTAAGGTTTTGTCCTTTATGACGACCAATGTTCCTTCCTTGAGCTCGCCAGATGACCGGCACCATTTGGTTCTTTCTTGCAACCACAAAACATATTCGTGGGAGAAGCGAGCCCAGAAGTGTTGCTTCAAAAATTCAATGCGGCGAAATCGTTGCAAGCTGTTGACTCTGGCGTTCTGGATCTGTGGATGAGGCAGCATAATTAAAGAACGACCAATAAGGAAGTGAGCCGGGGTTAAAGGAGCGAGGTCAGAGGGGTCGTTGGACAGAGGAGTTAAGGGCCTTGAATTTAATATAGCCTCGACTTGAATTAAACAAGTAGCCATCTCTTCAAAAGTTAGATTTGTTAAACCCAAGGTGCGCCGTAGATGGTGCTTGGTGGATTTAACTGCAGACTCCCATAGGCCTCCGAAGTGTGGGGTATATGCAGGTATGAAAGAAAAGTTTATGCCAGGATCGATGTTGTTGAAATTTAAGTCTTGCGAAAGCAGTCTGGCCAACTCATTGAAAGCACCGACAAAGGTTGTGCCGTTGTCGGAAAAGATGTTACGGGGTTTTCCCCTTCGAGCAATAAAGCGGTTAAGTGCAGCTAAGAAGGCCTCCTTTGTAAGGTCCGACACAAGCTCGAGGTGGATGGCTCTTGTAGCCAGACACACAAACACACAAATGAAACACTTGATAAGCCTACATCCTCTACCTTTCCGGTCAGCTATCATGATGGGACCGGCATAGTCCACCCCTGTGTCTAAAAATGGAAACTCTAAATGTAGACGCTGCTCTGGAAGATTACCCATGATAGGCTGAATAGTGTTGGCCTTGATCCTGCAACATTTTACACATTGATGTGTGACCTTTTTTGCCAGGTTCCTACCTCCAATAGGATAGTAGTGATGACGAACAGTGGCCAATAAAAGTTGTGGCCCAGCGTGCAAAAGGCGCACATGAAACATGTTGAACAAGAGAACGCAAATTATATGAGAACTAGATAATAAAATTGGATGCTTAATATTATAATCATAAAATGAATTGTTCAATCTTCCTCCAACACGAATAAGATTCGAAAGAGTATCAAAGAAAGGAGACAAAGACAGTAACTTGTTCTTTGCTGGTAACTGTTCACCTGATTTCAATAAGCGGTACTCTTCTGGGAAGGATTCCATTTGACTAAATTTTAATAACAAGTTTAAAGAATTGTTAAGTTCAGTAGAAGTTAGTGAACCAGACTCAAGTGACTTCTTATTGCACTTATTAATGAATCGCATGACATATGCCGTCACACGCTGCAGTGTACCAAAGTTTGAAATCTTTGAAAATAACGCAGTAATAGGATTTTCAATAGTGTGATTGGAAATATGACAAGAAGATTCCGGTATCGTTTCCGGTAACCCAGAATTACTGTGATGTGATTCAGGGAACTGAGGCCATGAAGACGCATCTTTGTTAAGAAATTGTGGTCCTGACCACCACAATGAAGATGACAGCAGCCTGTCAGTTCTAAGTCCACGCGAAGCGAGGTCTGCGGGGTTTTCAGCTGACGGAACATAATGCCAAGTTGCTCCGCCTATAGTTTCCTGAATTTCAGAGACACGATGACGAACGAACGGTTTTAATTGATTTGGTGACGTGGATAACCATCCTAAGACGATGGTGGAATCACACCAACAATGAACTTCATCAAAATTTAAAGTAAGTGACTGACGAACCTTTGAGTACAACCTTGAACCCAACAACGCACCACACAGCTCGAGCCGCGGTATGGTTGTGGACTTGATTGGAGCTACCTTGCTTTTAGCGGTAAGGAGATGTACGTTAACCTCGCCGTCTCTCGAAACACTGCGAACATAAGCACACGCCCCATAAGCTTTTTCGGATGCGTCAGTGAATATATGCAGCTGGAGACAGGACGCAGATTCACACAACACCCACCGAGGTATCTTGAACTCGTTTAAAAGGTGCAGACTATTTTGAAAGTCATTCCAAGCGTGCTGAATTTGCGTAGGAACCAGCTCATCCCAAGAGCATTTAGCTAACCAAAGATGCTGCATGATAATTTTGGCTTCCACTATGCATGGAACGACCAAGCCAATGGGATCAAAGATCTGTGCTATGGTTGATAAGATATGACGTTTAGTAGCCTTATCAGAATAATTTAAGTTTATAGAAAAAGAAAAGGTGTCACTTAAACTCTTCCATAGAAGCCCAAGAGTCTTCGACTGCTCGTTGTCGCTCAGGTCCACAACGTCAGAAACGTCGTGTTCACTGCTAAGCGCCTGCAGGACCTGACTGGAGTTGGACCGCCATTTCCGAAGATTATACCTTGCTGACCGAAGAACATTGTCAACACGGCGGCTTACTTCTAAAGTTTCTGAAACAGACGACCCACCTGACAAGTAATCATCCACATAGAAGTCATGTGCTATCGAAAACTTTGTTTTAGGATCTGAGCACCCTTCAGCCAGGTGAAGTAAACACCTTGTAGCTAGAAATGGTGCTGATGCCGTGCCATACGTCACGGTATTAAGCGTATACTCCTGTAATGGATGAGTTGGTTCTGCCCTCCAAAGAATTTTTTGTAAGGGACGATGACTGTCGTGAACAAGAGTTTGTCGGTACATTTTTTCAATGTCCGCGCTTATGACAATTTTATGCTGACGGAATCGAAGTAATATTGATAACAAGTCGTCTTGGATAGGGGGACCAACCATCTGTATCTCGTTGAATGATTTACCTGATGCAGTTCTAGCGGAAGCATCAAAAACTACCCTTAGTTTGGTGGTAGTTCTTGATTCCTTCAGAACACCATGATGTGGTAAATAATTAGAATGTGATGAGTCGAGTGGGCGTCTAGTAGATTCAGACATGTGTCCCAGCTCTATGTACTCATTAAGAAACTCTACATATAGGCTTTTAAGCCGAGGATCTCTACCCAAACGACGTTCAAGAGATAAAAATCGCTGCTTAGCCATCATGTATGAATCACCCAATACGTCTAGTGACTCTTTAAAAGGAATACTTACCACAAATCGTCCATCAGAATTACGATATGTGGTATCTATAAAATGTTGTTCACAAGATCTCTCTTCGACAGAGTGTTTATGTATAGACGACACAGAATCTAACTCCCAAAACCGATCTAAATTTACCTGTAAGTTATTAGTGTGCATACAAAGATGTGAAGAGGAATCGGACTGATGACATGCACCCGAAATGAGCCAACCTAATTTTGACTCAAGCAAAGTGGGCATACGGTTACCTAACGAGATACGGCCAGTGCCTATGATATCCCAAAAAACTTCCGCACCAACGAGGACGTCGATCGAAGACGGAACATAATAAGTGGGATCAGCAAGACGCACGTTCGTAGGTATACGTATGTTGCTAATATCAACATAAGTATTAGGAACTGATGCTGATACTTTCGGCAATACAAGGCAGTCAATGTTCAGTTCGTACTCACTGTCATCAATTGATTTTAATGACACTAAGCACCCTTGAGTACAAGTAGAAGTTTGATAATTTATGCCCGTTACCTTAGACTTGGCAATGTAGGTAGGAGCATGTAACTTACGAACAAAGTCCTCCGAGATGAAGTTGGTTGTACTTCCACTGTCCAGCAAGACTCGTGCTGTATGATGGTTACCGTCAGCGCCAGTAACCTTCACGAGCGCGGTGGAAAGTAAAATCACTTGAGATGTAAGAAATTGACTAGCTGCTAATGCAGTGTTAGTAGTAAGAACGTTGTCACTGTCGATGTGTAACAGTGTGTTGTGCTTTTGACGACAATATTTACAATGACCTAATCTGCATTTGGAAATATCATGACCTGGACGAAGACAATTCATGCACACATTGGAACCCTGAGCCTTTTTAATGCGAGCCTGTACTGAAAGACCTTTAAACTGGTCACATGCAAAAATAAAATGATTTTGATGACACATGGGACACGACAAAGGTTTTGATGTTTTTTCAGATGGCAAAGTACTGCTTTTAGGTTTAGGTGTAGGTGCGATGGGTTCACTTTTAGCTGCTGCTTAGACTCCTCAAGTGTCTCGAGCAAGTCAGCCCTGTTACTGATGAAGTTAATAAATGCAGATAAAGTAGGAGGCTCTGAAAAAGTGTTTCTGTGTTCTTCCCACTGACGACTTGTCACGTGGTCGAGCTTACTGGTCATTATGTAAATGACAAGAACATCGACGAAGGCGTTTTGAACAGGTTGACCAAGAGTTGCTAAAGCTCTAAGATTTTTGTTTGTTGTGTCAATTATGTAACGCAGTGACTTACTTGACTCTCTATCTATGGGCTGAACGTGAAAAAGTGCTTGCACATGATTGTTGACAAGCAATCTCTTGTTGTCATACCTCTCACAAAGTAACTTCCAGGCAGCGTCATAGTTTTCTGACCTGAAGTCAAGGTTATCAACGACAAGAGAAGCACTACCTTTTAAGGACACACGCAGATAGTGCAATTTATTTATTTTATCCAAGCTTGTGTTGTTATGAACTATGGAAACAAAGGTATCTCTAAATTCCAGCCAATCATGATAACTGCCTGAAAATTTGGGTAAGTCAATTTTGGGTAAACGAATTGAATTGTGTTTGTGTGTACTAGTAATACAAGAGTCCACCTCGTTTGCGACGTCCCCTTCAAGAAGCTTTCTCGAACCGCTGATCAGCTGGCGCGCAGAAGCCACCAAGCCGTAGTACAGCTTCTCAAACTCTTCGCGTTCCGCATATTGCTCGCTGGGGTCATCCGCCAACGCCTCCAATTCATCCTGTAATGCATCATATTTTTCGTATAAGCTTTCAAATATATTAAGTCGATATTCGATTTCGATGACTTGTACCTCACTTAACTTTTCGCAAGACTTAGAAATATTTAAATAAGAAGAGAATTGCGTAAGCTTGGCTTTAATTGAAGCTCGCTTCTTAATAAAGCTTTTCATTTCAGCCATGACAATGAAAATTTAACAGTTGCAGTAAAAAAGAGAAGAAGAAAAAAAAAATTAAAACACTATTTGGTCTTATGCAAAAATTACTGACACTAAACGATTAGCAATAAGTTGTAACGTGAGTACTGGAGCTATAAGCAGCAAGAAGTGAGATTGCTGTTACAAAAACGTTAGGCGTTTTCGTTCGAATCAGCTGAGTAGTGCCACGCGGATGATGCAATGTTTTTCTGCAAAAAAGAAGGAAATAAACTTAAATTCAATTAAACGGATTAATGCAAAATATGTAATTGGATACTGTGACACAAGAAATTTAATTTAATATTGGGAATGGTGATTAATTGGCACAAATTAATAAAACGTTAAAATAACACAACAACAAAATGTTATTATCTACACCTTGGTACTATTACAAAGAAAAGACACTGTTCAAAACAAGCTGTAAGGCTGAAAATTATTGACGGATTGACGGAATTACTAATTAATAAGTTTAATTAATTGTAAATGATTATGGATAGGTGAAATGACTAGGCAAAATGTTGGAACAAAGGAATTGGAACGTTCTCACGGTTTTATGCTGTCAACCTCTGATGATGTGCTGACTGACGCCTGTGGCTCCGATGAGTAGATCCTGGGGTATTCCCGACGCCAGTTGACGAATGCAGACGTTCAAAATCTTCTTGCACCGAAGTCTCGACGATCTTTTCTTGCGCCGCCCGTTGGTTTGAACTCGATGAAGACGGCTGTTGCCGTACCGACGTTCACGATGACCAAATGCAGGCGATGACGCGTAGAACACGAAGATCTCTCGTGAAACTTGAACCCGATGATGAAGTCCTTTGTTCTCCAACCGACGAAACGTTGACTTTTTGAAAATTTCCGTTGTTCGGTTCAAACGTTAACGGTAGAAGGACCAATGCTCGCGACGATAGGTCTTGGTGGAGCAAAAAGAAACGTGTAGTGGACTGTATAACAAGATTATGTATTGAAGATAAAGATTAAAAATAACAACGTTCGGTTGGGACTAACAATAAGAAAAATGGTTGCTAAGAAACGCGCAAGCGCAGCCGTGCGTGGAGGCGTGCAAACAGCTGACTGGTGTGGTGCGGGGGCCCGCGCTCGGCCGTCGGCCGGCTAGCTCCCCGCTGTCCCCGCACCCCTCGTTCACTGCCGCTGGCGCGCGGCGATGTTGAGAGCAGCGGTCTCAACAGTATCCTAGAACCTAAAAGTAGGTAGGTAGTAGGTAGGCAGTAGGTGGGCAGTAGGTAGGCAGTAGGTAGGCAGTAGGTAGGCAGTAGGTAGTCAGTAGGTAGGCAGTAGGTAGGCAGTAGGTAGGCAGTAGGTAGGTAGTAGGTACTCATCAAGACGAATCAAACGAGCCCAAACTCGAAGCGGTTGCGTCGTTTTATTACGGAGATCCTTTGGCCCCCCTTTCAGCTTCATCATCAAACCCTGATTACCATTTAGGACCAATTTACTCTTCAAGATCAATCAAACGGGCCCAAACTCGACGGGATTATGTCGTTTTATTACGGACTTCCAATGGCCACCTTCCAGCTCCATTATCAGACCCTGGATACCACCTAGCACCAAAGTACTCGTCAAGACAAATCATACGAGCCCAAACTCGATGGGGTTATGTCGTTTTATAACGGAGTTCCCATGGACACCTTCTAGCTCCATCATCAGACCCTGGACCCTAAAGACAAAGTACTCGTCACGACGAATCAAACAAGTTCAAACTCGATGGGGTTACGTCGTTACATTATAGAATTCCTATGGCCACCTATAGCATTGTCACGCGATATACCTACATATGCGTGCAAAATTTCAGCTCAATCGGTAATCGGGAAGTGGATCAAATTTTACTTGCACTTACAGATTACAGACAAACATCGGGACACGTGAAACTATATCAAAGCTTGTAAAATAAAACATAATATTTATTTAGTCGGTAGGACGTACCTAGGTACCCTTATGTTATGATTATGAATGAAACCTATTAGTCGGACATTTGAATCCTAAACACATCTAATTCGGTATGTACTAACCCAGTGTAATGTAATTTCGATTATGAACGAGAAAAAATATGTGGCAGGCATTTTTTTGGTCTGAGTTTAAAAAAAATATGAAAACAAAAAGGTAGGTAGATACTTACTGTGAGATACCTACATCCCATCCCAACGTTTGGAGTCCATGTTGCTAACCTTTATATAATTATGTTTATGTAGGTACCTGTTTTGTAACCTAAATTTAACCAAATCGTAAGCAAATATCGAAGTCCGTAAACAAAACAAAAGTCGTACTAAAGTAGGTAGGTAGGTTACTCGATTCCAAATCACAAGGCAAATCTAAATCCAAATCCGTAGCATAGGTAAAGAAGTGACAGAAATATTACGATACAATTGGCAAACAAATACGCACGCACAATGCAATCAAGTAATCGTCTAACATTGACGAACGAATTGCCCGGCCCGGCCGGGTGGCGAGGTGCGCAGGCACACATTTACATATTTTGTCACTATACTCAACACATCCAAATGTACTGTCCCTCGCCCCGCGCGGCCGCGCCCCGCCCCAGCTCAATGCTTGATGCGATGGCACGACTTCCGATGAACATTTGTGATTAATTTGAATGTGTGCCGTAATACCAAAAATGATGAATGAAAACTCAATGCTTTTCCATTATTTTTTGTATATTATTTAACTTAACAATATAAGACATGTTTCCATTTGAACAATGTTACACATACTACCGTTTTTAATATAGAACAGATGAGATGAAAACATCGTATTTATACTGTAAAAATGTGAGATATTCAATTTGATTGCATTTCGCTCTTGATAAGTATTTTGCAAAAAAAAAAAACAATGGAAACCTAGGTAATTACCATCTTGTTCCGAAAACAGCATATTAAGGTGGAAATATGCTCAGACTGAAAATGATTTTGGTATTACGTTTGTATGGACAAATTCACGCTCCCCGGCCTCTTAACAGCAGTTGATGGTTTACAGTAAGCTCAGCGTTCCCAATTTGTCGTGACGACAGATAATCGTGTAGTTTTAAGTGTCGTGGCTTGTGATTGTATATTTAAATGGAGGTGTTCACATATAGGACACGATTACAGTCGTCCACGACTTTTGCCACCTAAAAACCTACGATAACACATAGTGGGAACGCGGTCTTACACTATCAGCCACACTCAGAGTCAGTTAATGGTTACTTAAACGGTTCCTTAGTAAAAATTAAAAAAGTTCACCCTCAAAGTCAGATAACGGTTCATTAGCGTCCCCTAATGACAATTAAAGTTAAGTAAAGCAAAACCTTTACTTAAATATTTAATAGCAGTGTTTTACCTAAAAATAAAACACATATTAAATACTTACCTTATTTGAAGCTTACTAGATTGAGAGTGGCACCACTGGTTTCCGCTATACTTCCCTCTCTTTTGCTCTTTCCTGTAGTTGCATATATCTTTCTCTTTCGCACATCGCCGATTTCTCACCAGGTGGCGCTGCCTGATGTGGGCATAGCCATGGCAGCGCATCGCTGATCATTGTGTCGAAAATCTTCACCAGGTAGAAATTAAACGTAAGCTTCAAATAAGGTAAGTATTTAATATGTGTTTTATTTTTAGGTAAAACACTGCTATTAAACACTTGACCGTTATTTGAAGCTTACTAGATTGAGACGTGTTTGTTATCACCTGGTGGGAAATGAATGAATGACGCCAATGTGAACGCAGAATGGTAATTAATAAAAATTAGATGCGCATAGAGAAAAATACATTTATTGAATGAATTATTTAACGCATACAAGGAAAAAATCATTAGGTACAAAGATAATAGACTTACTACGCGAATTAACTACTTATAATTATTTTCAATAACTTAAAATGATCTAATATCTCCATAATTTTTAAAAGATATAATCATATAGATAGACTGCACAACAGCTACCTTAATTTGTTTCTTGAATGATATTTAGTAATTTTAAACATTTTGAGCACTTCCTGAGAAATACGAAAAATAAATAAAGAGTAAAATTCATCTCTATCGATTTAACTAACAGGATTAAACATCCTAGATACATTATAGCCAGAACTGGTGGGTATACAGGGCATCACTTCTCTACAGTAATAACGGGTGAAGGTATTCTGAGACTGCCAATTTCCTCTAGAGAGTATTTCATCTAAGGAGTAGTTGTTAACCCAGTTTTTAGAGGCTACAGCAGACCTAAGACTGCCAGGAGAAGCCTTTACTCCTGCTTCTAACAACAGAGATTTGACCCATCCCGCTATGACTGTACGAGAAGCGACCCTTGGTTTTCCTCTAAAATTAAGAAACAGATTATTGAGACACGCCGACTGGCGTTTATCTTTTAGTATGGTTATTGTTCGTTTCACCCAAAGTACAGGGTCTAAATTCTCGTTAGTAGAATTGAGGTATAGTTTCCAACCAGACTGTCTATAATCGGCAGTATCTGTTTTAGATCCAAATATTGGCCATAGGATCAGACCATCATTACTTTCTGACAGGTGTTTTGAGTCTACAGCTAATAGAGTCAGATCATGAACTCTTCTGCCGGAACAAAGGAGTAACAAAGTTGCCGTATGTCTACAAGTAGCAAATACATTATTCGTGTCTACAGAATAGCTTCCCATAAATTCTGCTAATTGATCAACGTTCCAGACTAAAGACTTTTGAGCTACTGGGTTTTTTAAAGCAATAGACTTTAATATATGAGTAACTAAAACGTGGGAACTTAATTTGGCAGATTGTACAGGGTTGCTTAGCGTGCAGACCACAGATTTATGTAATAAAATAGTTTTATAAGCCAAACCCTCTACGATACTTAAATCTGCAAGAAAGCGGGCCAAAATCTGACCTGTTGGCTGGAAGGGGCTTAATTTATGCTTTTTTGTCCATGCAAGCCATCTATTCCAAGCTACTTGATAAGTCTTTTTGGTTGATGGCCGCCAAGAAGATTTTAAGAGCTGTAACTGAGCTTCATTCCATTCAACTAGGGTCGGAGCCCACCCCCACATTTCCATACTTCTAACGTCATCTCCCGGACTCTTGGAGGTGGAAGGCCTGTCACCGTGTCTACCAGTTGTGAATGCAGTTTTTGGATTGTGAATGGAGGTGCTAATGCACGGGCTTTTAGATCCGCTCTCCAAAAGACTCTCTCCCACCTCGGGACTACGATTAGAAAAACTCCCGACGCAGAGTTGAGGTGAGCTAGTACCTTGGGCACTAGGTAAGGTGGAGGAAACACCCAGGCTAATTGGTAAATCCAGTTTTGGGAGAAGGCATCGTGGTATATTGCTCGAACGTCGTTCAGATCCAATGAAACATAATTCATTACGACTTTTGCCCGTTCTGACGCGAATAGATCTATCAGTGGAACTCCGAACTTTTTGAATATTTTCTCCGTACACTGGGGTAGGAGATGCCACTCTGGAGGAAGCCGATGACGAGAAAGATGGTCTGCGTGACAGTTGTATTTTCCCGGAATATGCTGGACTTTCAGATTGATTTGGTACTGATCTAGGATTTGAAAAATCTCCTTCGTGAGTTTTAGTAGTGAAGGAGACCTGGTCCCTCCCTCGTTTCTCAAAAAGGCTACAACAGTCTTGTTGTCGCACTGAACTAGAGCGGTAGCTTTGGACATATGTGGGCCCCGCTCTTTTATGGCTTTTAGTATTGCGAGCATCTCCTTTTGATTGCAATGGAGCTGTTGCTCTTGGTCTGTCCACGGTCCTGACAGTGCGTACCCGTCGAGCTGCGCTCCCCATGCTAGATCCGACGCATCTGTGGTCAGGAAATGGGATGGTGGTGGGTTGTGAATCAGAGAGGCCCGATGACAATTTAGTCGCCACCAATTTAGTTCCTCCTTTACTTCTATAGGTAAAACTACACTGACACAATTTTCTTTTAGTTTTTTGTTTAGAAACATTAGTGTGTCCCGAAAGTGAAGTCTGCCCCTTGGTACCACGAAACTGGCGAAGTTCAGAAGTCCTACCAGGCTTTGTAGTGCTTTCAACGTTGTTGTGTGTTTGTGTAACATATCCAGCACCCTTCCTGATATTTTCGTGATCTTTTCGTGTGGCAATGATCTCTCGTTTGTCCAAGGGTTCCACTGAACACCTAGAAATACGAGGCTTTTGCACGGAGTTGTAACAGATTTTTGACAATTCGTCTGCCACCCCAGGTAGTGTAGACGATCTAGCACTATTTGGGTGTGCACTCGCAGGACCTGCTGGTCCTGGTGAACCAGCAGAAAATCGTCTAAATAAACGAGTATTCGAATACCCTCTTTTCTTAGTGTCTGCGCTACCCAGTTTGTTAAAGTCGCGAAGACTTTGGGGGCTGTGCTGAGCCCAAAAGGAAGGCAGGTCATTTGTAGTAATTTTCCTCTGTAACTGAGACGTAGAAATCGTCTGTGTGACTGGTGTATTGGCAAATTGAAGTAAGCCTGGGACAGGTCGACTTTGCACAGCCAGTCGTTTGGCTGGAGGAAGTCTGGGACACGAAACACATTTATGAGCTTGAATGGCTCCGTGTAAACAAAATCGTTCAAATGTTTTAGGTTGAAAATAGGCCGGTTGGTACCATCGGCTTTGGGGACCAGAAACATTGAGGACAGGAAACTCGGAGAGTGTGAAACTTCTTCTAGCACCTCTTGCGTTATCATTTGAGATATGATAGTTGACATTGCCTCGGACACCTTTGTTTGAAATGGGCTTTTTGCATTGGGTATCATTAGAGGCGGTTTTTTGATGAAAGGTATGCGATAACCTTTTATTATGCGAAGAAGAGTTTTTTGTGCTCCGAGTTCCCTCCAACGATCGACATAGAACGTTAACTGGCCCGCTCTGAAGTCCCGATTGTCAAAATCTGCTTCTCTTTCCCCCCGGGGGATATTCGGTGGCAGAAGCCCGTTTTCTGTTATTTCTGATAGTCTCCTGCTTGTTAGACTGCTGGTGAGTTCCTCGTGAACGAAAGGGCCCCTGATAGTTATGGCTAGGCCCACGTGTTACTTTATTGTTATTGCCGTTTCCCTGCGAGGGATGGCAATGACCTGACCTCTGTGAGGTGTGGTTGTGTCCACAGCCCTGCGAGGGCTGGAAGCATGGCGCAGTGCAGCATGCTTGGCGGGCACCCTGCGAGGGTGCCCTATAATAAGCTGACCCCTGCGGGGGGTAGCGAGTGGTCTTCTTATATCCTGCTTGCGAAGTAGGTTTGAAGCCACTGGATTTATTTGGGGGCAAGAAAGTCTTCTTAACACCTCCGTTCTTTTCCAACGTAGATGACAGCATCTCAGGACTAAAAACCAACTGATTGGAAGGCGGAATTTTGCGCAACGCTGACTTAACAAGAGGATCACGAACATGATTTATTATCCCATCTCTTCGCATTTGAATTATTTCTGCACGATGACCACAAATAAGTTGAATCATATCTGAGGACACTTTATAATATTCACCGTCCGCAAATAATTCAGACATTTTATTATGCAACTGATCGGGTGTTACACTACCTTTAACACGTGCCCAAGATAAAAGATCAGCCATGCTAGCTTGTAATACCTCTCGCTGTTTAATTGCACAAAATGTTAGAGCACCATAGGCTTTGTCAGCTAAGGCTAAATGTCTTGAAGAATCATATGGTTTGATTTCTTCGTTAATTTCCAGCTCGGTAAACCCGGGACTGTGATTATATAACTTCTGCACTTCCGAATACCTAACCTCGCTCCATTCATTTTTATTGAAATGCTGAATATCATTTAAATATTTTAGATAATTTTCAGGAGCCTTAGGAACAGGCGGTTCCTTTAATTTGACTTGTAAATCAAATTTGAATTCATGTGATTTGTTTAATGTTTCATCTACTACCTCATAATCATACAGAGACCTATAATCATTATTATCTAATAAAGAAATTTCGTCATTGCTACCGTCTACCTGCATTTCTGCTGAACGCCGAGGTGAACATGCAGAGATTTTATCATTGTAAAAAACACGTTCCCGTAGCTCGCTAACCTCTTGAGTTAATTGTTGCAAAAGATCTGTTTTACGGGAATGGCGGCCCCCCCTCTTTTTTTTATAGTGGCGACGACGTTTCGGCTTTGCTGATAACGAAGTGGAACAGCTAGATGAACTGGATGAGGAGCTTGAAGACGACTCGTTTTTCCGATGTTCTCGACGCGACGAAGACCCCTTGGTTTGCAAACCTGACGGCCCCGGAGCGTCCATCGTAATTGGATTACTTGTACCCTCCATCCTAATTAAACAAAAGACTTCGATATTTTTTTTTTTTTTTTTTTTTTTTTTTTTTTGTCGACGCACGTGGGTACGAAAACGATTAAACGACGTTATACACAGTCAAATCATAAAATACTTTCGACAAAAATCGAGTCAAATCATTATTCATAAAATACTTCCAATAATATAGAGCAAATGAGGGTAGTTTAAAAATAAAATAGGAAAGGAAAAATTCCTACAAAACTTATGCATTGCGAATATTATAATGCAATGTTGGCTAAGGGCAAGCTCGAACGGTAATAACGTTAATAAATTAATTATAACTTTGCCCATATACATTGCGATTATGCATCGTATCACCGAAAGGTTTTATGAAAATTTATTTCTACTTACAATTTTGTCCGATGGAATGCACTTATAATCACTTTTCGTTTTTTTTTTTTTTTTTTAAAAAATTATTTTTTAGGAATAATTATAAAATAATTTACTAATGGTTGTCGAGACAACCTTCATCTTAAGCGGAAAAAGACGCCAATGATCAGCGATGCGCTGCCATGGCTATGCCCACATCAGGCAGCGCCACCTGGTGAGAAATCGGCGATGTGCGAAAGAGAAAGATATATGCAACTACAGGAAAGAGCAAAAGAGAGGGAAGTATAGCGGAAACCAGTGGTGCCACTCTCAATCTAGTAAGCTTCAAATAACGGTCAAGTGTTTAATGGCTGATTTTGACATCTACGTTTCGGCCTTGGCTTATATTTTTACCCGCGAATTCGATTTCATACTAAACGTTTATTAATTAAAAAGGAATAATGTCTGATTTGGCAGACTTCATTGAGTTTTTAGATTATGCCAGAAGATATAGAGAAGTGGAACCGAGGCGGAATTTACGAGATTATTCTGATCCCTTTACAAACTATTCTATTCAGGAATTTCAGGCAAGTTATAGATTTACACCATAATCTGTAAAGTGTTATATTGCCGTTGGTGGCATCCGACCTCGGGAAACCAACGAAAAGAGGATTACCATTTGCACCGGAAATAATGTTACTACTAAAATTACGGTACTTCGCTACAGGGAGGCACGGTTAGCAGATACTTACCTATCATAGAATTAATTGAAACAGAAATATGAATGGAAGTTCTTCGAGGATACAAGGTGTGTGTCGTTGAATCACAATTCACTGAAAGTACTTATTATACTTACCATAACGTAAATTAATACAGATGAAATTTAAATTCACAACCAATGATATTCTAACAAACAGATATGTTAGTGTATAACATACACACGTAGGTGTCTACAAAACCACAGAAAGAAGTGTGCCGCGGGGGAGAGCCAGCTCACATACACGCAGTGACGCAGAATAAAGGAAAAACAGACCAATTGGCCTGTTTTCGAGTCTTCACGATTGCGCGCTCACAACATATCTGTGTAATAGAATTGTTCACAACACAAACTTTCCCGCCCGGTAAATGCTACTTGACATTGACAGTTGACAGCAGTGATGCCATAGAAAAAAAATCGCTATCGCTTTATTTTATTTCAATGAAAATAGCTGTTCCCGCTGTTATTTCAATGAAAATAGCTGTTGTGTGTGAAAAATAATTTTCTACGTTTATAAATAAACTTAAATGTGATTTAATATCAACACTTTTAAATGTGGCTACACCAGGACTTTATCGATATGCAATCGATAAGGTGATTTTAGGATGCTTCGCCCTACGTATACTTAACTCTGTCATTAGCTAATTAACCGTTATATTATGTCTCTGGGATGTAGCATTGATTAACGGATTTAATGATAATTAGTTAAGTATTAATTAGGACTAATTTAATGAACGACTCTGAGTGTGGCTGTATGAAATTGGGTCCTAAGTGCCATGATAATCCTATTAATGGGAAGACACAGGCAAAGATAAGATAAGATTGCGCCACCATAGCTGGTCTCAATTTTGACCAATGAGGTTAAGAGTGCGGCGCCATCCGCTCGCAACTGCAATTCGAAGCGAAGGCAAAAACACGTTGAAATATTGTTATGTCTCTGTTTCACACTCCCCGGCCCGTTGCGTAGCCGCGCGTGAGCGTGTGTGAATAGTGTTTACCTATGCGTGTGTTAATAGTGTTTGGTGTTTACCTTTTTAGTTGTTATCATGTTCATTGTTTGCTTTATTTTTGTTAGTTACTTTGTGCAATCGTTAGTATATGTGCAGAATAGTAATGCGTTTTTAGGAAATCTGTCTACAATGTTTTTATCTCAAATGTTAGATTAACTCAAAATCTAGGCTTTGTTGAAAAAAACCGGCCAAGTGCGAGTCGGACTCGCACACGAAGGGTTCCGTACCATTGACTATATTTAGTATTTGTTGTTATAGCGGCAACAGTAATACATCATCTGTGAAAATTTCAACTGTCTAGCTGTCACGGTTCATGAGATACAGCCTGGTGACAGACAGACGGACAGACAGACGGACAGACAGCGAAGTCTTAGTAATAGGGTTCCGTTTTTACCCTTTGGGTACGGAACCCTAAAAAAATCTGGGTTACTTACTACTCTTTCTATACCACTAATGTAGATAACTGAAAATCTGAAATAAAAGTAGGTACGTACTGCGGGTCTAAAATGGCCGCTCTAGCAGAATCCACGCAGAATCTTAGTATGAATCACGTCAAAAATTTAAAATTCTTAAAATGGACTTTATGTTTATGAGGTTAAAGTCCATTTTAAGAATTTTAAATTTTTAACGTGATTCATATTACGATTCTGATAAAGCGGCCATTTTAGACCCCCTGGTGGCTCAGTGGTGGCGGCCCCGACTTACGAACAGTAAGGCGCGGGACAAATACAAGAGGCGTCGGGCGCGGACATGGCGCGGGCGGCTTCCTATTCCATTCAAATATCATACAAAATGCATGGAAATAACGTTCAATTTAGGCTACACGGTATATCATTGCGCTGACGAGGATGTGACGATAAACGATATACCTACCGTGTGTTGTATTTGTCCCGCGCCCATAGACTTAGTACTTATAATACTGCCCGCGCCTAAGTCGTAGGTTCGAACCCAGGCAGGCGCATTACTTTGTAATTCATCAACTCTGCTCTCAAAACGGTGAAGAAAAACATCGTGAGGAAAGGAAACCGGCATAAGTATCCTAGAACCTAAAAGTAGGTAGGTAGGCAGTAGGTAGGCAGTAGGTAGTCAGTAGGTAGGCAGTAGGTAGGCAGTAGGTAGGTAGTAGGTACTCGTCAAGACGAATCAAACGAGCCCAAACTCGAAGCGGTTGCGTCGTTTTATTACGGAGATCCTTTGCCCCCCCTTTCAGCTTCATCATCAAACCCTGATTACCATTTAGGACCAATTTACTCTTCAAGATCAATCAAACGGACCCAAACTCGACGGGATTATGTCGTTTTATTACGGACTTCCAATGGCCACCTTCCAGCTTCATTATCAGACCCTGGATACCACCTAACACCAAAGTACTCGTCAAGACAAATCATACGAGCCCAAACTCGATGGGGTTATGTCGTTTTATAACGGAGTTCCCATGGACACCTTCTAGCTCCATCATCAGACCCTGGACCCTAAAGACAAAGTACTCGTCACGACGAATGAAACAAGTTCAAACTCGATGGGGTTACGTCGTTACATTATAGAATTCCTATGGCCACCTATAGCATTGTCACGCGATATACCTACATATGCGTGCAAAATTTCAGCTCAATCGGTAATCGGGAAGTGGATCAAATTTTACTTGCAAGATTTGATTACTTACAGATTACAGACAAACATCGGGACACGTGAAACTATATCAAAGCTTGTAAAATAAAACATAATATTTATTTAGTCGGTAGGTACCTAGGTACCTTTATGTTATGATTATGAATGAAACCTATTAGTCGGACATTTGAATTCTAAACACATCTAATTATGTTTATGTAGGTACCTGTTTTGTAACCTAAATTTAACCAAATCGTAAGCAAATATCGAAGTCCGTAAACAAAACAAAAGTCGTACTAAAGTAGGTAGGTAGGTTACTCGATTCCAAATCACAAGGCAAATCTAAATCCAAATCCGTAGCATAGGTAAAGAAGTGTCAGAAATATTACGATACAATTGGCAAAAAAATACGCACGCACAATGCAATCAAGTAATCGTCTAACATTGACGAACGAATTGCCCGGCCCGGCCGGGTGGCGAGGTGCGCAGGCACACATTTACATATTTTGTCACTATACTCAACACATCCAAATGTACTGTCCCTCGCCCCGCCCCAGCTCAATGCTTGATGCGATGGCACGACTTCCGATGAACATTTGTGATTAATTTGAATGTGTGCCGTAATACCAAAAATGATGAATGAAAACTCAATGCTTTTCCATTATTTTTTTATATTATTTAACTTAACAATATAAGACATGTTTCCATTTGAACAATGTTACAAATACTACCGTTTTTAATATAGAACAGATGAGATGAAAACATCGTATTTATACTGTAAAAATGTGAGATATTCAATTTGTTTGCATTTCGCTCTTGATAAGTATTTTGCAAAAAAAAAACAATGGAAACCTAGGTAATTACCATCTTGTTCCGAATAACAGCATATTAAGGCGGAAATATGCTCAGACTGAACATGATTTTGGTATTACGTTTGTATGGACAAATTCACGCTCCCCGGCCTCTTAAGCAATTTTAAAATATAAAATGACATTACTACATTTTCAACCAATGACGATGTTGGGAACCAGCTTGTTGAGTACAGTTTGAAGGTCTCGATGATGGTGATGAGAAATAAAGTGGACTGTATAATTTGCTGGTACAAACTGAATTTAATAACTGAAACATGAAACGATTTAAGGGCACTTTTGTACTGTAACGTGTAATGTAAATGCATATGAAAATATATACCGCACTTGTAACAAAAACATTTTCGACATATATACAACGCGGTGGCCCAGGGTGAAGTGGTCTATGTGGCGCGAGTGCGTGACGCCGGCCGTACCGCGCCGCCCGTCGCCTGCGTCCCACAGTGGGCTGGAATTTACTTTTTTGGACTTAGCAAATATGAAGCACATATTCGTGTTGTACGCTTTTTTTTTAACCTTTTATGTTAGGCGAACTTGTTTGAAATCTTAATATCTTGAGAGTTGCAGAACAAAGAAGTTTACAAAATTCATTATATGAAATGTGAGTCTTGGTTAATGTTCCCAAGTGTTCTCGGACTTGTTATTTTGCGTTTATCCCTAATATTCATTTGTTCCTTATTCCACATCATCCGAGAGGTTAAGAACCAGATGCGTTTTCTTTTAAAGTGGTGTCCCCAGGAGGCCTAATCCACTACAAAGCTACTAACATTGAAATTAAAAGTAAGTGAAATGTGAACGATAAACGGTTTAGTTTAAAGTATTTAAATCGCTGTCGTTGTCACTTGCTCTATCGCTCAATGCAGTATCAACGTCAACAAAAGCAACATTTTCTTTATCTGCTTCTTCGGTATCATGGTCGAGCACCAAACTTTGTGCTTCTTTAGACAACGATTTGTGTTTTCTACTCAACTTCGGCCTCTTTGTAGAAATGAATGGATCAGATGTAACTAGTAAATTGTGAAAAACATCCTCATTGGTCGCTCTTCTACAAAATTTCCTAGAATGGTGTTCTCGGTACTTTCTGAAATCCTTATTCCTGGATTCGGCTGCTTCTTCAGACAACTTTCCCACTGGAATAAGGCCGAGATTTTTAATGATGTCTGCACCATGCACTAGAATTTTGTGCACGCTCGCAGGCATGTAATACCATTTATACAGTTGAATGTATAATGCAATAGTCTCATCTGCAAATTCCTTGAATTTGTCTGTATTTATGGGAAGGCCGGATGAGATTGTTTCTAATATGATTGAAAACTTTCTTATTAGAGTTTCGTCTACTCCAATAATAGAAGCAGTAGTTGTCACGTCCGCGAAAAATCTCCGAGCTGTGTTACCGTCATTAGTGTACCATGTCCCTGTTTCACAATATCAATAAGCAACCCGCATCTATTTTTAAAGGCTTCTTGTATTATCTTTTTCCTATTTTCCAATTTAACTCTATTTTCGCCTTTGGCTATCCAAGACTTAAACTCAAGTCTGTAAGAAATATGTAAAATGCACTCCATAAATCTGATCCAAGCATGGAGTGACGAAATTCCATATTTATAAATGTCAGTGTTAGGTAATTTTTGTGATATTAAATTTATTTCGTTCATTTCTTTTGGAGTGGCTTTACATATATCACAACTCTGTGTCGAAGTCTCGCTTAGTACTGATGTTATTTTTCCATCAATCATTGTGAAAAACAATTTGTGAGATCCATATGGATTTTCCTTTAACAATAGTATCTCTTAAATTATTGACTTCCGATTCTAACCTGTTCATCTCATTGGTGATGGTTTCTCGCGTCTCTTTAATAAATTTGAAAAATATTGGACGACAAAGGTAAGTTGAATTGGGAGTTTCATTTTCCCATACAATTTCTTCACCACACATCAGTTTTATAGGAACCAAACTCCCCATAAATATACTAGAATCATCCTCATTGGTCTCGCTTTTTTGTTTATAGTTAGACTGATTTGATGCACCATCGAAACCATTTTTGCTAATTAACTCTAATTTGTTTTTATCGTCTCCAATTTCGACAATTTTCATAAGTCTTTCAACAGTTTTATCTAAAAGAGACTGTATGTTTATCTGTGCAGACATATCTGTTATTTCAATATCCTCTTTTGGCGGGTAGCATTCGGATTTTGCTTTTTGAATAGAGTAATAAGACGGAAATATATCAAATCCTACTTCCTGAACCGATTTCCTCATAGTATTATATTGCCACTTCGTCAGTTTTAAGGACAGCATGGTACCTAAAGCCTTTTCAGAAGACATCACGTTTTGTTTCTCAGAAAAAATAAAATCTTTGACTTGATTAACCTTCACAGGATTCTTTAAGAGGTAGTCTAATATATTGGCGACATCATTGTACCCACGAGCCTTCAATGAAGACATATAAATTAACGTTTGTTCTTCATAAGAAAGAGTAGATGCCAAATCATCAACTCTTCTCTTTTTCTGTTTAGGTCCTAAATCAGAAATTTGTTTTCTGGGACTAATTTGAGTCGAAGTTCCAACATTTCTAGAAACTAAAATACCTTCTTGAGATGATCCAGCTATGGGTTCGCTAGCAGACACTTTAATAAAGTCAGGCCAAATTACATCTGATCCAAGCCAATCACTGTTGTTTTTTAAAAAATCAGCGCCTTTGGAACCCGATTTTATCCACCTTTTGTTAAGATTATAACAGTATGTGCTACAAAACGATTTAAGGACTTTCTTCTGCTCGTCACTCAGTTCTTTCTTTAAACTTAACTCCATAAAGTTGTACATACAGTTGCTGTCTTTAACACTTCCACTTTCTTTTAATTTCACAAATACGTCGAGGTTAGTAACTAAACGTTCCATGGCAGAAGTATGGTAGTAAGGACGTCCGTTAATTGCAAAGACAAGAACAAGACTGATGGATTACTGATTGATCGGTGCGAGTGAGAGTGCTGTGATTGGTTAAAGCTGCCTTCTGTTGTATTCTGATTGGCCCGTGGTATATGACGTGTCATAATAGCACTCGAAGTCGCGTAGTTAAAGGCCATAAATCTTTTGTTTACGCGTTAAATACCACGTAGTCAACAATATATGACGTCATTTTTTATGCAAACTGCATTGTGTTAATTACAAAATGGCCACGTTTATTGTAATGCTTGTGAAAAACAAGTAATTTTACTAAATTTTGGGAATAAAAAACGCATTGTTCTTAACTTCTTCGATGTACAAACATTTAAAAGAATAAAAATATTTAAAGTTCAAAATGGCGCAGTTCCGAGGGTTTCCGAGATACAAAATTTTGTACAGAAATTACTAATAATACCCATTTATGGATACTATAAAAATTCCTTTAAGGAAATTTGAGGATTTCCATTTATACCATTTTTTATTTTCTACTCCATACAAAAATTTTAATAATGTCGTATAACTTTGTAAACAAATTTTTAAACAAAAAAGTGTCATGTTAACAAATATTTGTATTGACTAGTAGAACACGTTTACGATATTACTTTTCCAAAATAAAATAGTCGATTTTCGGGTATCGCTAAGTCCATTGAGATTAGTTTTCGGCCCACTGTGCGTCCCCCGCGCGCCCGCTCCGCGCACCGCACCGCCTGGCTCAGCGGCCCGCGCGCGCTGCCTGCAGCACCCGAAGATGTCGAGGTTCGATTCTCGACAAGCTATGCTAGCGCCATTAGTTCCACAGTGTGACTCCGCATTGGATTCCGTAGTGAGTAGTCCGAAGGTATTTAATTAATAAAACAATCGTCTGCATACCCTGAAGACTGTTCTATAGCAGTGATAGCGTATAGTGGTGTGACCGTCGGACTGCCAAGCCATAGGTCTCGAGTTCGAACCTAGGAGAGGGCACACACCTCTGATTTTTCGGGTTCACGTGCGTATTCTATAACTATCACTTGCTTCGGTGAAGTGAAGGAAACCATCATGCCTTCCTTAGGGATATTTCTTGACGGCATGTAAAGCCAAGTCAAGAGGCCCATCAAGGGCGGCATAAACTCTAACCACACGATAAATAGAACACGCACAAGATTACATTAAATCAAGTCAAACACGAATTTACTTGATACTTTTATTTATATTATTTACACAACAGTGGACATTTTTGAGGCGTAAGCTAAAACTGACGCGGGGTCGGGGATGTGGGTGCACGCTCGCGGGTTTGTAATCCTTACTATATATAAATATTATAAATGCGAAATTAAGTTTGTTTATTTGTTACCTTTTCACGACTACACCACTGACCCGGTCATCCTGAAATTTTGCATATTATACGTTCAGGTGTACAGAGACGGACGTAGGGTACCTTTCATCCCGGAAAACAGTACTGAGGCCCTACTCTCTAACGTCCGTCCGTCCACCCGTCTCTATCCGTCACTCTCGCACACGTCTGCAGATGACTGCGAGTGAGAGAGACGAATAGAGACGGACGGACGGACGGATGTTACAGAGTAGGCCCCCTGTTCCCGAGGAAAACAACAATAACGTTCTTATGATAATAGATGGCGCCACGTGTCTTTTGAATCATGATTGAATTATATTATAACAAGCAGTGGTATACCTACGCCCCGAATTGATTGTTAAAATTTTAATTAACGCGTGAGAAGCCGCGAGCAAAAGCAAGATAAATATAATATAAGCTGATTCCCGCGGCTTCGCCCGCCTGCAAATTATATACTAAATCCTTCCTCTTGAATCACTCTATCTATTAAAAAAACCCGCATCAAAATCCGTTGCGCAGTTTTAAAGATCTAAGCATATAAGGGACAGACAGACAAATGCGGCGGGGGACTTTGTTTTATAATATTATTATGTAGTGAAGTGATAGTGAAGCAGCTCAAACGCGAGCGCTTGCGACAGGTTTTTGGATAATAATTATCCAAAAACCTGTCCTAACCTGTTAAATTATTTAAAAGCAGATACCCATGCGAGTTTTAGCGTACGCCCTGCTACTAAAAAAATCACAACATTTATACACATCTCAAATTCTATCAGTTTCTATGACCATTTCTTTTTACTGCCCTTCTGTTTCAAGTTACCTAAACTCTGTGCTCTCTGCAATTCATGTTGTTCCGCCTCTACTGTTTTGTCTGTCATCATGTCCAATAATATTTCGAACTTCAATCTTAGCATATTGTTCTCTTCTTCTAATCTTTCTAGCTCGTTCTTGAGGCGACTGTTCTCTTTGTGAGCGACGCCTGCTTTGCCTGAAGCTGTAAAGTTACAAATATTTGTACAGATGAGGACTAAGGAAGCATTATCATAACATAACATCACACCTGTTATTCCTGAATGGTTTGGCAGAGGTGTATCTAATAGAGACCCACAGTTCGCCAGTTTAACTGGGTTCTCAGGGTGAGAGGGAATAGGCCGTAATTTACCACACACGAGGGTCTAGTGCGGCTTTGGTGGATGTCCCAATGTCATCGCATTTTTAAAAAAATACAGTAGTCTCACTAATCCGGCACTATTCAAACAGTGGGTGACTTTGGGTGCCGGATTATTATGTTGGCATACTATAGAAAAAAACATAATAAATAAAAATAAAGGATCTCATAAAGGGGATACGAATACGACATAATACCATATGTATTTGTTTTTCTATAACAGTGACATATTTATTTAAACTTCACGTACAATAGTGGTACACAGGCGGGCTTAATGCGACAAACAGTCCACCTTTGGGTTAAATAGGATAACAACACGTATCTCACAGTTAACTTATTAGTTTTTAAACATATCACAATGCAACCACACAGCGGGCTGTTTCCGCAACTGCTGAAATCCTCAAGCGGCGCAAATACTGTAACCTTATTGGTAGCTACGTTTTGAACCGTATGGGGTTGAAACGCTCGAGTCATGGAGCCCGAGTGCGCGTCTCCATTTTAAGGAAATATTTCGCCGACTGGACGACACTTCGCGTGACCAGAGGGCTAATGAATTAGCATTGCCGTTACACATGGCAATGCTGCCAGTCTTCTGGGCCCATTCCCGGATGACAGCGATGCGGAGGAGTACCTACCTACTTTTGACGCCTAAAGGTGAACGCACACTTGTCCGCGCCGGCCCGACGAAACGTTCTATCATCTCACAACAGAATCTACACCATTATCTATTAGTTTTACAATAATCCTTTGAGGTCTGTTTTTGTAACTTGTATACATTGGCGGAAGGTTAGTGCGACTACTGTACTGCATAAAGACTATATATTTTATTAAAAACCATTTATTTACCTGGAATCCATTGTCCGTCTTCGAAAGATATTTCAAAGTCCCCTAACTTAAACTTCAATGGGGCCACGTCGAGTGATAATTCCTTCGACGCATAATCACTGCCAAGCTCATTTTTCAGCACCGCAGTATCTTGTTTTCGCACCGGAATAGTTTTTGGTGAAAATTTATTACTAAAAAGTGGCATTTTCTCGCAACCACAATAATTATCATAATAATACTATGTCAACGTAACCTATTTGCCAACCTGACATAACAACAACGGTTGCTTAGCAACACATACACAAACAAACTTCGTAAAGGAGTATTGCCGTGAGGTTAAAACTCTAGCTGCCACAGACATAGGGTAATGTTTATATGAGCGTTTTTCATGGTTTCTAAAGTATGAATTCTTTTAAACCATCGTATTCAAATGCGCTAGCATAAATTTTAAATGAAATACATTTTATTCCACTATCATTTGTAATTTACAATTATTTAGAAAAGGTGTCGAGGCCCTAATTTTGTAATAAGAACACTACTTACATCATTCTAGACTTAAGACTTATCCAACAAGTAATGTTATCGGAAAACCATGGCCGTGGACTGCTTAGTGTTAGTGTAATACATTTATATAATGAACTAGTGTGCATAACCCTAGCAAAATGTTGTGCATTTGAGAGATGAGACCATAAAAAATAATTAGTGTATCATGAGGAGCAATTTGTTTAATAGTAGCAAAATTTGTGTGAATTGTAGTTTTAAAGTTATTTGAGAAAAACACATTTTGCTGGAGTAACGTTAAGAAACGTTATCCTGGCAAAATCGATTTTCAAAAATTCGTTCAGCCCGGAACCAAATACATGATTAGATAGCTTTTGTTGCATAGTAAATGTTTGTAAATAGCAAAATTTGTGTGTGGTATGGTTCTTGAGTTATTTAAGATTTTGCTGCGGTAACGTTTTGGGATTTCCCAGATCTCGAAAACGGCTCAACGCAGAAGATTGAAAAAAATACCAATAAGAGACCTTAATTTGTTTAAATTAGTTTAAACATTAGTTTTTGATTTGGTTGTCGTAAACCAATGGAATTAAATGGTTTCAAAAATCAGATAAAAACGGATTTGCAAGTAAACCAAAACACTTATAACCAAATAAACAGCTGTAAAAAATACCCATGATAGACACGTATCACGTCAAGTAAAATGGATTATGTAACTTTATACGATACGAAGATAAAAACAAAATTGATTAATTTAGACTGGTCGTACTTTAGCGATGAAATACGCAGTTCCCAAAACATAAAGAAACATGGCATACTTTAAACTAATTAAAATGATACATGAACCTTAATTCCTGTTAATTTCAGCTTTCAATTATGGCTGTAATGAAAGTTATATCAAAATCAAGAATATGTCAGAAATTCTCTAATAGCCGACCAAATCAAAAAGGTCACGTAAAAGCGGCCGCACCATACGTACGAGTAGTCTTCGCAAATTAGCAACTTAGTGTCCGATGTTTTGTACAGTTAAGCAGAAAAACGTTTTACGTGTAACCGATTTTTTAATATTCGAAGTGCAGGTACCATAACACACATTTTCTACTAGTTTTCTATTTTATAAATGAAAATCATGTTAATTAACAGTAGTTTAACAATTTAATGGATCATAAGTAATTATTTAAAGTCAAGTAACTTTAAACAGGTGAGTAATAATCTCAGTAAATAATTTATAGTGTGATTTTGATTGACGACGCGTGGTTCACACGTTGATCACCTGTAACTGTCACATGTAATGTTGAAATAACCACTAAGTTATACGTTACAAAGCTCATATTTAAATGCCATACTGTGAGTCAAGGGGAAATGGAGTACACCTACCTACCTACGTATTTAGTAGGTGCCTATCTCCGTCTTAAGGAAAATTGTACAAACTATGAATCAACATTGTATTTTAAGTTTAAGCATTGGTACTTGTCAAACAGTAAAACATTTATGCCAAATATTAAAATTAAGTACGTACGTAACTTATCTGAGATTTTTTCCTCAAATGTTAATGCTAAGGCAAAGATGTACAATAATTTGTATGAGACTGTTTTTTAAATAAAAATAATGAACACCATGACCAGCAACCTACGCAACAGTAACAACAGCGTACGTACGCAACTGTACTAACAAAACATCCATATTATCCCATTCATTTAAGATGGTTACGATTATGTATAGTGCGGCCGCTTTTTCGTGATCTTTCCGATTTGGTCAGCTTATTAGAGAATTACTGACATTTTCTTGTTTTTGATATAACTTTCATTACAGCCGTAATTGAAAGCTGAAATTAACAGGAATTAATATTCATGTATCATTTTAATTAGTTTAAAGTATGCCACGTTTCTTTATGTTTTGGGAACTGCGTATTTCATCGCTAAAGTACGACCAGTCTAAAATAAATCAATTTTGTTTTTATCTTCATATCGTTTAAAGTTACATAATTTATTTTACCTGACGTGATAAGTGTCTACCATGGGTATTTTTGACAGCTGTTTATTTGGTTATAAGTGTTTTGGTTTACTTGCAAATCTGTTTTTATCTGATTTTTGAAACCATTTAATTCCATTGGTTTACGACAACCAAATCAAAAAGTAATGTTTAAACTAATTTAAACAAATTAAGGTCTCTTATTGGTATTTTTTTTAATCTTCTGCGTTGAGCCGTTTTCGAGATCTGGGAAATCACAAAACGTTACCGCAGCAAAATCTTAAATAACTCAAGAACCATACCACACACAAATTTTGCTATTTACAAACATTTACTATGCAACAAAAGCTATCTAATCATGTATTTGGTTCCGGGCTGAACGAATTTTTGAAAATCGATTTTGCCAGGATAACGTTTCAAACGTTACTCCAGCAAAATGTGTTTTTCTCAAATAACTTTAAAACTACAATTCACACAAATTTTGCTACTATTAAACAAATTGCTCCTCATGATACACTAATTATTTTTTATGGTCTCATCTCTCAAATGCACAACATTTTGCTAGGGTTATGCACACAATGAACTACTAGATATATGGTTGTGGCTATCAAAGAGATTATTTAAATGTCTTTAGTAAATTAATTTAAATTAAACATTGTAAATACGTCGACTATACTTTCGGAAACTGGTGATTCCCTTGTTTACAAACTAAACCAAATTTAAGTTCAGTGCATCTTTTTCTTTCTATTTCATTAAGAAAAGGACAGAAGATAAATTTTAGTTATGTTCTGTCAAATTAATCAGCGCCATACAAGTTTTAGACGCGATTAAAAAGTTGACTACTAAAATTACATCAAATTACGTCAGGTGCTGACTAATTTGACAGGATTAAACTAATATTTATCTTCTGTCCTTTTCATAATGAAATAGAAAGAAAAAGATGCATTCAACTTAATTTAGTTTAGTTTGTGAACAAGGGAATAGGCACCACACTGTCTTCATGTTCTAAATCTAAACCAAGTAGAGGTAGTATATTATACAAAAATGAAACTATTGAAATAAGTTAAAATATTTATTTTTGTTTATCAATATTAATGAGTCTGGTCACGTATGAGCACTATCTTTATGATCAGCACTGAAATTCTTCACTATGACTTTCAAATAGCTGTAAAACACTTTAATAGGTAATAGGTACATGTGTAGATAGTAATACAGTTATAAGTTTAATCCTTAAAAGACCGATGATAAATTACGTTTTATTGAGTGGCAAAAGCCATATTGACTCGACAGTTTTAAAACCAAAAACTCAATGTATTAATACTGATTATTCGAGAGAATAAAAAATAAAATAAACGGTACAAAAATACACAAACAAAGTTAACATAAATAATACAGAACACTTGTATAATACTATTAAATAGTGGAATTCTTAATAAATTATTCAAAATGTTATTGCTCGTTATTATTGTACATGCAGTGTAAAAGCTGCTTTATTATGTTTTCAGTCTAATTAACATCACAGCAGGAATGATTAGAATTACGGAGCCCATGGCGTATGTTATCGTCGCGCCTGAACACCAGTATACTGAAACAAAACACATAATTATCTGTCATTAATAATGAAGAGAAGAGAGCAGCGGTGGCCCAGTGGTGGCGGCCCCGACTTACGAACAGTAAGTCGTGGGTTCGTACCCAGACAGGCGCATTACTTCGTGTAATTTACTTTCATCACCACTACTGATCTCAAAACGGTGAAGGAAAACATCGTGAGGAAACCGGCATGGCCTAGAACTAAACATTCGAAGACATGTGACATCTACCAATCCACCCTGGCCCCGCGTGGTGGTTTATAGCTATAGCCCATTCCCTCTCATTGGAGAGAGGAGGCCTGTGTCCCAACAGTGGGAACATTAATAGGCTGATGATGATGATGATGAATAATGAAGAGTCGGGGACGCCCTGTTCCGGCAAACCAGGCCTCACCTATGAAGGTAAGCCCGGTTTGCACCAATAAAAACATACAAACTAAGTTATAATATGAAAATTCCAATAATTAAAAACAATACTATGATAGAAATGTTAAAAAACTAAAAGATTTAGAAATGGGTCAAAAGGTAATAGTGACAACTGGTAATAAGAAACCATTAGTCTATGCAGAGGTACTGACTCAATGTGAGAGACCTAACTCTTATAAATTGTTAACTGAAAATGGAACTATTATTGATAGGAATAGAAAACATCTGATTGAGAGTAAAAATGAAAAGAAAATGATTGTTGAAGAAGAAGAGGAAGTAGAGATAGATAATGGAAATCTGGAAATGTATCATGGTGAAGAAAACTTGATTTTACTATTAATGATGATAATGATAATAATTGTGCTGATGGATATAATTTAACAACACATGTTGAGCAAGATACTGTAGCCGATCAGGTAGGGAATTAAAAAAACCAAATTATTTAAAAGCATCATCATCTGCCTAGCCTTTTCCCAACTACACACATCAAAAGTATCTAGGGATCAACATGTATTTTTGCAATAACTTTTCTCCTGATTGATATTAATTAAAATTTTCTTTAAGGATTCATCAAATAAAGTGTTTTCGTTTGTCACAGTAACGATAAACCAAGTCACCTTTGCATTAATAAAGAAATTTGCCATTTTCCTAATAAAGGGATTTTTGACATTTGAACCACTAACATTAAAGTTCGAAAAAATGACTGAAAACACAGTTTTCTTTAAAATTTTATTGGGTAACTTAAACAATTAATAATCCGTGTTTCTACCGCGAACACTAACAACACAAGAACATCGGTTTGGCATACTCAAAATGAGTTCATCCAAATCACGCTGTGGAATGGCCGCCCATGTTCGTTGCAACAACAAAAAAAGGTCTTCTTGCGACTGGATACCCTCCATATTCGGCAGAGCTCTTCTCTGTAGCATATCCCATGCATGCTCAATCGGGTTCAAGTCTGGCGACTGAGCAGGCCAGGGCAGGACATTGATGTTAGCTGCGGCGAGAGTCTGTCTTACAACTCTTGCGGTGTGCGGTCGTGCATTATCATGCATTAACTGAAATAAGGGACCGATTTGCACTTGTAGAGGAACGATGACGTCTGATACAATCGTCTCAGCATAAATTTGAGCGTTGAGGTTGCCTCTGATCCAAATCAACTCAGTTCTTCCGCCGATCCAAATACCCGCCCATACCATGATGGTTCCACCACTATAAGGATGGACTTCCTGGCAGGATTTTCGCTGTTGGCGTCCAGGGGTTCTCCAGTGTCGTATACGTCTTGTATCCGGTCTCATACCAAAACGAGACTCATCAGAAAAGCACACGAAACGCCATTGTTCTTCTGCCCAATTTCTGTGTTCAAGAGCCCATTGATATCGAATCCTACGATTGTGCATTGCTATAGGTGGTACCCGTAGCGGTCTTCGGGAATGAAGGTTCACTTCATGCAAGCGGTTTCTGACTGTTTGGTCGCTAATTAAGTTCCCTGAAGAGTGATGAAGCCTCACGCCTAACATCATGGCGGTTATTGTTGGAGCTCTTCGAGTTAAGATTTGAATGTATCGGTCTTGTCTCCGTGTGGTGCAGCGATACCGTCCTCCATGGCGCTCAGCCACGGTACCAGTGCTTCGGTAACGTGTCCAAAGTCGACTGATAACACTCTGACTTGTATTCAGAGCTAAAGCTACAGTACGTTGCCGGGAACCAGCTTCTATCATTCCCACGGCTCTGAGCATTTCTTCCCTGCTTAAATGACGTCGCCGCTCCATAATAACGTTGGTTTTAATCAGTAGTAGGGAAACAGTAGCACTAATAATGTCTTCAATGCGTTGTATGTTTTTATAGGGAAAATATTGACAGCTTATTTTCATCTTTTACTCGAATTTGATTGAGAGTTCCTGATTCAAATTATGAAATGCACCAAAAAGGATCCATATAAATTTATAAAATCATAAATTTATTACAAAGCCACATCTCAATCTCAAGAAATCCGCATAAAAATGCTTGATCCCTAGACACTTTTGATGTGTGTATGTTGGGGTCGGCTTCCAGTCTAACCGGATGCAGCTGAATACCAGTATTTTACATGGAGCGACTGCCTATCTGACCTCCATAACCCAGTTAGTACCGGGTAATACGATACCCATACGATAACAAATTATTTAAAAGATTATGTTTAAATTTATTAAGTTTCAAAGAAAGGGAGATGTAAGGTAATTAGTAATAAGAGACATCACTAGTTTTGACTATCATCTCTATGCTCTATGTAGTCTGTGGAACTAGGCAGAAGATCATGGAGGTTTATAAAATGTACAATTATTAATGATCCTCTGTAATTGATCCTTTAATTATAAGAAGTAAATAATAGTTATTTATGCAACTGTTGTATAATGAGGGGTATTAAAACACGAATGTGGGTTTATCACACGAGGCGAAGCCGAGTGTGATAATAGTATCACATGAGTGTTTTAATACCTAATTATGTACAGTTGCATACAAGACTTTATCTACATCTATGATATGAATCCTCCATAAAAGGTTCTGAAACCATAGGGATGGTTTGCCATAGGGATGTTGTTGCAGTGTTCTAAGAAGTCTATGTAAATTCATGGAAAGTTTAATTGCTTGTATTTAATACAAACAAACCGTGTATAAGAAGTAATATAATTATTTACATTTTGGATTGTTCAATTATCAAAATTCACAAAGCTTGTATCACTCATTTTTGTAAACAACAAAGTACATAATGCAACACTAATATCCAAATGTCGAACAAAAATGGCGGGATACGACGCGAATTCGAATTAACCTATAAGTTTTTTTTTTAATTACGGCGCTGTGGAGTGAATCGCACGTGCTAGACGTTCGATTCACTACCACATTCGATGTTCTTTTTTTAAAACGAGTTGCATAATGAAATTCAGTACAACATTATAACACCCGTTTGGGTGTTATAATGGTTATTATGACACTGGCTGTTTTAATGTTGGCCATAAGCTAACTGTTTCAGTTACCTTTATAGAGGATTTATAGCATGGGTGTAGATAAAGACTATTACCAACGTAACAGTTTATTATTACATCATCAAATGACTCCTCCCGCTGTGGGCGGAGCAGGAGAGTGTCAGACTTTTACTGACTAAAACCCATCCATGTTCGTTCATCGCCCTTTGTGTTCCGGGGCCACGGTATCTCTTTTGAACAGTCCCGCAACCCCGGGTCTAAGATAGCCTGAGACCCAGCAATGCATGTAAACATTTAAGGAGTCTATCCCCTACTCCTTACCATACCATGACTGTGCTATGAACGTATCAGGTCTACTCTCTAAGCACGAAATACGTCGTTTCGGCCGAAATTACGGTCGTTTCCTACTTCGTATTACTTACAGACATAAGATTCGTTAGGGGCCCGAGCTAAAAATGAATGACATCACGATTGGTCATCTGTCCATATTCCCGATTGTTTTCAAAACTCATGAATCCGAAAATATTAGGGAGTAGGGTTAATTTCAAAGTATAACTTCTTTTGGACGGACCCTGTATCTTTGTTGACGGACTTAGATACGGTCTAATGGGCAATAGTAGTCCGTGTACTCTACACGGACTACTATTGCCCATTAGACCGTATCAACAGCACATCATACGCGGTAATAACGGGTTTCGAACGGTTATCATATTCTTGTATTTAATAGTATGAGACTGCCCACTAGACCCTTCCGTCACCATCGCGTGCCATACAAGGAGCGAATATTTTGCAGGTGTGTCGATACGCTTAGTCAAATAATATTTTTTTGCCTGATTCGTTCATAGCACGGTCATGATATGTTACGGTGTAGTGGGCAGAATCTCTTATAGACTGGATTGTAACAATAATTTAGTTTATGTATGTTATTCGTGAATTTAAACAGTAATTTCCTAAATAACGAAAAATGTATTGAAATAATTTATGTAGCCCGGAAACTATTTGTAGTAAATAACAACGCAATGAGTATGGATTGATAGCTAACAATCATTTCGAAGATAAGGATGGTGAATGAAATAACGAGGTCAAGTGCCTTTGTAGAATGCCTTACTAATACCGATACCTGGAATCTTGACTCACTTTGGAAATGATATGAAATCCAAGAAATATTTATTTGAATATTGTTGTGTCACATTTGAATAAAAACACTGGGAATCCACCAATCTTGGTGTGGGTTACTATTGTCGTAATGGTTATTTTTAATATTTGGTAGGTTGGAGTGATCAACAACTCAACAGGAGGTACTTGTGCTAACAGTGCAAGGAAGGTTGCCAATAGTGTTGGATAAGAGCGTCTCCTGTATATAACCATTATTTTTTTAGTAGGAAGTATTGTACCAACCAATAGAATAGGTCAAGAGTTCATTAATAAAAAGGCCTAGCTATAACAGAGCAGGGTTACAACTGAGATGAACGCAGCGGGCAAAATTGCATTATGAACGCTCCAGATCGAATAAAATGGCCGAGCTGGCTTTGTTATAAGAAAAACTTAGCTGAAGTAGGTATAGGTAACCGCCGCTACGCCCGCGTGAATTTTGGAATTTGTAAAGTTTGGAAAGAATTTTCCCGCGGTATCGTAAAATCGGGATAAAAAGTATAATTTGTGTTAGTCCAGGTAAAAAATTTCATCCAAATTAATTTAGTAGTTTTTGCGTGATAGATTAACAAATAAACATCCATCCATCCACTCATCCACCCTCACAAACTTTCGCATTTATAACAAGTAGTAAGAATGTAAAGTTACGTGAGGACGCAAGTAGCGGCCCTGCGGCACGTGCAAGCGCCCCGAGTGAGCGAAGCGTGCCCAGCACTGCGCCGCGCGCTTCGCTCGGCGCCTTGCCCGCCGCCATTGAAGTCATGCAAGATACTGCGAACGCCGTTGCTGTGACAAAACAAATTGTATGAGAGGAAAAGTTCTGGAAAAATAAATTACACTAAGTCTAGTCGGTTAGAAATATTGGCATTGAAACAAGGTTTAGTGCTAATGTTTAAATTCAATGGCAACAAATAAACACAATAAGTGATGCAGTGAAAATAATAATACTCTCTGAAAGTGACGGACATCTGCAAATCTGTAGCGAATTTACAATAAATCAAAGGGTTTGGTTATATTTGCGTAAAATATTTAACACTTACACAATGCAAATAGAACGAGTCCGAGCCAGAGCCAGTATATAGGTGCAAATAAAGGTGGGTTCGGTGACGCGGCAAACGCGACGCTCAGGAAAGAGGCCGGAGTCAGAGCTAGAGCCCCGCGTGCAGCGACCTCTGCCCCTCGGGCGCCGAGTCTACGAGCCGCGCCGCCTTGCAACACCGCCATTATCAGCCCTGGAAATTGTGGAAATTGACACTACCTATTGTATAAAATCAGTTAACCTAGTCTAATGAATAATTACATTAATATTGGGAAAGTTACTTCAAAGTCATCATCATCATCTGCCTAGCTTTTTCCCAAATTTATTGAGGTCGGCTTCCAGTGTAACCGGATGCAGCTAAATTAAAGTTACTTCAAACTATGAACCTATTTTTCTGTTTATTGGACCACCCATTACATACAGTTTCCTCCATGCCTTGGAAAGCACGTTACAGGTCGCGGCACGAAACTTATCGCTGACCGTTATTGCGCAGAAGTAAAAAATAAAGAATGTCTTGGGGCGTGCGTTGCGCCGATTGGCTCTCCAGTCGTATAACATGCGAAACTATCCCCTCCACGTTTCGTTCAGCGCTAGTTACGTGCCGCGACCTGTAAGCCGTTCGTCCCGACAGTCATTGACAATCGTTACAGGTAGTCAGTAGCCCGAAAGTCTAGCAACCAGTCTTACCAAGGGGTATCATATTACCCAGTCAGTGTCTAGCTGGGTTGTGGAGGTCAGATAGGCAGGTAAATACCGGTGTTCAGCTACATCAGGTAACAGGGAAATTTGGGAAAAGGCAGATGATGATATTGGAACAATTTTCGCTCATGCAGAAAAAATTACGATAAGTACATCAAACAATTACTAATTACGAATATCAAAACGTTTATTATGAAACAAAGCTAACTTACCCATAACTAAGAACATTTTGCCTTGTTGCATAGCTGTGTACTGGAAGGTGTGATGTGTTAAGAATGTAAGGGTGAATTCGAGGCCCGAGTATATAAATAAATATAGAAAATAGATCAGCCCCAACTTCGACAGTACTTCACTCTGATGACGTGAAAGATTTTTAACAGCAGTGAACCTTAGTAGATGCCAAGGGGAGACGAAATCCACGGATTTAGATAGACTAAATGATAAAGGTGCTCTTTTATCCTGAAAAATACGATGTATTATAGCAGAAGAAACATATTAATTACAGAATCGAAATGTAGGTAAAGTTAATAAACTTACTTTAGGCAATGTCTCCGGAATAAAGAATAATACTAGAAGTATATTAGCAAGAGAAAGAGACAGCGCATACAAGGCGGGACGCTCGCCCCATGCGCCGGAGGATAGGTCACTATTCAAGGCAAACCATGCTCCAGTGACTGGTCCAACAATGAATCCGATAGAGAACGCCAAACCTACCAGTGCCTGAAACATATTTAAACATTGCTGTGTTTCAAGAGAAAGGAAGTGAAGCGATTTTTAAAACAGATTATGAAATTCGCCATCTCGTGTTTTCACGCGCCTGCTTACGCATTGAGGCGAAATTGGCGCTTACTTTCTCTTCTCTTTCGCCACAAAATTAATCCTAAAGTATGGATTCACAATTCGAACACCCTTTTACAGGTCGCGGCACGTAACTCTAGCGCTGAACGAAACGTGGAGGGGATAGCTGCGCATGTTCTACGACTGGAGAGCCAATCTGCGCCGATTGGCTCTCCAGTCGTAGAACCTGCGCAGCTATCCCCTCCACGTTTTCCCCCACGCACGCCCCAAGACATTCTTATTTTTTACTTCTGCGCAATAACGGTCAGCGCTAGAGTTTCGTGCCGCGACGTATACTGTAGAGAAACTGTGTTATAAAATGAAAGAGTGCCCCATGTTTTAATCAGTTTTTTCGATGTTTAACTTCATGGTGATTTTTAGCGTGTCACTATAATTTATCTAATTTGAAATGAACACAAATGGTATTGTAGCATTACGGGTCCAAGATCAATATCCCAGGAGAATAAGTAATGTCTGGCAGCCCTGGGATCTTGCTCTAATAAGGTACAATTAAATTATGCAGTTTTATCGCTCTCCTGTAAATTAACATTTTTTTTTTCCGTACTTCAACCACGAAGGTTGGTGTTACGAAGACAGACAGTCGAACATTTACGTAACTTTCTATTTTACTGAATTAATTATCAGCATTACATGTTTTGACAAGTGTCTGTTGAATAAACAATTACATTGCCTACATTGAAGGCGGCAATGTGTTAAAACAGAGCGAAGAGGCGTTTTCGAATTAAAAAATAATAAGTAAATTCTTACCATTCCTCGAGCCCTGGTCTTCTCATTGGAAGCGTCGGTGACTACAGCCATACTAAGGCTCACATTGGCCTTGCTCAATCCACCAATAAATCGCGCCAGAACAAAAACGCTAAAAGTACTGGCACAACTCCATAGTGCATGGGATAATGTTATTCCTACCTAGAAGAGAAAATCATAGCATTCTTTTAGAAAACATCACTGTTGCATGCCTAGTATTGGAGGTGTTTGGAACACGCGCCGTTCGGCATGAAACTAACTCTCAGAAATCCTTCCATATCTGAACTTTTTCGATCAACACATTGAGCTATTACTACTACGTTTTATAGAAGATAATCTGTGCTAGTTACGGGGTTAGCCGCCCCCGCGCGCCCCGCACTTCGCACAGATTTTGTTTGCGCTGTCTTCTCTATAAGTAGTAGTAATAGCTCAATGGATCAACACCATTGTTAATACTGCGTACATACAAAAGATCAACCTATGATGATTCAATTTGCATTAATTGGGTTCTTTACTGGCTCAAAGTTAATTCTATTCATTTAAATGTAAATTAAACTATTTTTAGTATTTTTTTATCTTTCATAACAGGTTTATTACAATGAGAATTGGTAAAAACATTCGATCTAATTTACCTAATTTATTGTAGTTTGAGAAACATCACCAAATTGAAACTTAGAAAATATTAATATCTTAGGATTGTATCCTTAGGGATAAATAAACCAGTACTTTAATAGTTAGTTCTACCAGTAGTTACTCATGCAACAGAACAACAACTTAGATGAGTAACAGTCAAACTAATAAAAATCTAAAAAAAAAATGGTCTATGATTCTTATAGTTTTGCAATTGAAGCCCTACTAACAATAACAACCTTAACAATATTAAGTGGTAGGAATGTCCATTAACAGTCATGATGAACAATAATTACATTCATAATGCATACATTTTACTTAAATAATAAATTATTATGGAAGCAATATTTGCTACTCCCAACTACTGAGTAATTCAGTAATCATACTCATTTATGTAATCATTGTATTGATTATAATTATGATGAATATGTATTAAAGGATATTACATGTTGCATCTTTCCTCTATGGATGTACATTTTCTATAGCCTTGGAAATATAATAACTCCGACACTTGAGTAAACAACAATGTTTGTACTTTTTATGAAACTTTAGCTGAATGTATTAAAATAATGTCAATTAGTTATAATATTACTCATACTGTTCTTTAATACTTGTTTACTGGAATATTTGGTACCATTTTCTTATAAATACCTTTGGACATTTCATTTTTCAAAAATTTGGAATCAGACAGTGGTTTCTCCAACTTTTATTTGTTTTGAATTGAAAGCTTTTTTGTTTTTAGCTAAGAACTCAGAACGCATACTTTTACATTATCAGTGATAATTATGTTGAAATCCAGTAGATATTATCACAATTCCTGACAGCATGTCTTGTTACGAACTAGATAAACAGTGATGTAGTAACAATACCACATAGTCAAACAGTTAATGCAACTTTTTTTAATCTGTAGTTCCTAAAAATAAATCAAAATTCTCTTTTTTCAATTCTTGTATGATCTCTGCATCATCTGCATTTTCCTTATTTCACAAGAATTTGTAATTCTTCAAGTACCTATTTGAATGTTTTGAATTGAATGAAACTTAGGTACCTACATTTCAATAGGAACTATTAATAATTAAAACAAACTTACTAAACAAATTAACAGCATAGGCTTTCTTCCATATGCATCTGAAAGGCTTCCCACTATTGGACTAGTCAGAAATTGTAGGAAGCTATACATCGATCCAAGTGCTCCTCCGAATAATACTGACGCGAATCGGTCAGGAGCTCCCGTGAATTTCTGGAAACCTTGCACAGCTCTTAGTAAAGAAGCATACAAACTGTTCCCTTTGCCTTCTTCTCTGTTATAGTAATCCAGCAGCGATGGTAAAAGAGGCAGAATCATCGTAAAAGCTAACAAATCCAAAAGTAATGACACGAATACCAGTCCGATAGTTTTCGTATTTCCTTTCGTGTTTTTGATCTCCACAGAGTTAATGTCATTTTTGGTCAGGTCGTCTTTATCTACTCCATTTCCAAACCTTTTTCTGACTCCTCCATTTCCTTGTTCGTTGTTCTAAAACAGTATTTTTATTAGTAGTAAAATTTAACTGAACCTGCTGTATTACAACGGCAATACATAATTGTTTTTTAAATGAAAATCTTACCTACCATTTTTCATATAACACAAAATAATACACCACTGGTAAAAACTTTAATCGAAAAGCAACAAGCCATCGAGCTAACTATCAATTTCGGTCTGCGGCAAAGATATAAATTCTTACAAACTTTCACTTTTCTGAACAAGTTGTTGACTATACATTATAGTCCAGCCATGGGAAATTGTATTAACATGCACTCTGTTTCCTTGCAATTTGTTCGTCGATGAACTACTTTCGAAATTAGTTGTATAATTTTGACATTATCATAGATGGAATGACAGCCGAGAGATGACAGTTGACACATGTTGTAGTGTGCCCAGCTGCCCAATAGTCCCATTATTCCTGACAAACCAATGTTTTTGAAAACCTTAAAAAATACCAATTGAATTGAGAACCTCCTCCTTTTTAAAGTAGGTTAAAAAGAAAGAGTGTTAATCTGATACCGCCAGGGTTACAATACAACACGCAATATTACAGCAAGAGTTTTTAACCGACTTCAAAAAGGAGGAGTTTCTCAATTAGATTGGTATTTTTTTATTGCATTACGCTGAGATCCGATTTACGTGATTCTTCAGTAGGGTGAACGCAGACTTGGCCGCACCGCACGCGCCGCAGTCGCCGCATTCGAATTCTTCGTATGAAGTTCTAGAAGTTCCGCACACCTACCCGCGCCGCAGTCACCGCAGTCCCTGAAGCGGCCGAACTCCCCAGCTACAGCTGATGACGTTATCAACGCCGGCCCGTCCGCATCGGATGCTGCGGAAGGAAAGAGAGAGAGAGTATTCATGTTCTGTGGTGCGAAGTGTGCGGCGATAGGAACGACTGCAACGTGGACAGGTGTGCGAGGCCATTAACAAAAGCGATGACTGCGGCGACTATGGTGCGTGTGGTGTGGCCAAGTCTGCGTTCACCTTTAATCTGATGCGGAATAGTTGCCATTGGTCCCCTAAAAATTCGACATAGTTTGGCGCGTAGTTTACATTATAGAGTCTGGCCAACGAAAGCTGTCCAAGAAAAAAGGCGGGAATTTTAAAAAATCAAGAGCTGTTAACCCTTGTTAGACTGCTTATACGTTGTTGATACTATTTATTATTCAGCAAGTAGTCTTTTTATTTATGTTTAATTAGCTGTAATTTTCGAGTGTAATGAAGAATATTACATAAAAGAGTACTTTTAATTCTGCCTTTTTATTATTTTCAAATAGTTCATAATTTTATGTACACGTTTCCACGCCACCTGTGAGGTAGTGTCCTTAATATAATTCGTTTATTTTGTTTCTTATAGCTGAAATATCAAAATTATCCAAATTGGAAACTGTTGCTGAATGTGGACCATTTTGTCCCCGGAGTATTCCACTGTCCTCGATTGTTAGACCCTTCAATTTAAATTCTTCATATGGTCTTCACACTTACATCTGAAGGGAACAAATACAATAAATTTTGTAACAGTATATTATTAATAATCAGTCATTTAAAGTCAAAAACCATAATAAAATACAAAGATAGTAGAGTTTATTATTTAATTTAGCCATCCATACATTATCATAAATGTTTTTAAACCCTTCGAAGTAACTGTTAAAAATCTATAATTTCTAAAGTAATACCTGTCATTGAAGATATCTTTTCAAAATAATGAGATTCACAGGTCGACATTTCATTTTTTTCAAGTTTTCAATTTCTTTACTGCTTCCACAATTTTAAATTAAGTCCTCGTTGTTAATACTTCCTGAAAAGTAGATAGACCGTGAAAAATATTGCGATTAGGTATTTCATTGGAAATTCAATAAAATAACCTAAAAATGAAATGATTGAATCCAGTCGTAGTATTTTCTCTGCAATTTCTGATTCATATCACTTTTTATGTCTTTAAATTTGTCAATCATAGTAAATAGAAGCTTCCTCGTCGAACTTTTGATTGTTTTCGGCATTATTTTAAACAAAACCAATAAAAATATGAAACACGTAAAAACAAGATGACCCAAGTACGAAACGTAAACATGTCAATTTTGACAGTCTTAAATTATTGCCATATCAAAACTTCTGAAAATATGTCGTGGACAGCTTTCGTTGGCCAGACTCTAATAACATTTTTTTACTTCAGTCGTGTGGTCTAAACATAGAGTTCTATTCTAACCAAGAAAGGGACTTCAAAAAGATATCAACGGGGTATCATTTTTTGTGGCATTTTATTACTTCAGTCGTGTGGTCTAATCACCGATTTCTCCCCCATTTGTTTAAAAAATCTTTTTATGTTTCAAAGGTTTTGACAGTTTTTTTTATGTATGTTCACCGATTCGATTCTCAAAAATAGTATGTTAAATTCCATTTGGGGATAAGCCTATTACCATGACACTTAATGACAACTATGCAATGATATTCTAACAAATTATTATTAATTTAATTAAATATCATTGCAACTATGTAAAATAAATGCATAGCAAACACAATTAAAATAACAATGCACCGCGTGCCCGATCGGGCACGGCTGGGGACATACAACTAAAAATGAAAAAATAAAAATAAAGTTTTTGCAAAAAATTAAAAAACACAAATATAAAAAAGTGAAAAATAACTTTGGCTTCTGAAGGACCTTTGTTTGATTGATTGCCAAAGTTATTTTTCACTTTTTGTGTTTTTATTGAAGTCGGTTTCATTTTTAGTTTTGCAAATGACTAAAATCCATCTCTAGAAGTAGTTTGGTCGAAGGACCGGTGTTCAAACTTTGAAATTTAGTTTTTTTAAAGCCGCCGCCATTTTGCGAAGATATATTTTTGCTTCTCTTCGGCTGGCTTGATCTAAGCTGTGAAAGTGTGAAGTTGATTATTTGGCTCTGAAAGTAACTAATAAACAGAGTAATATGGGTGAAGACAAAGGCACGTAAACTATTTGATTTATTTCTCTCATTAAAGTAAGATTAATAGTCCTTAAAACTGTGTTACCTTGCTTGCAGACCGCCGACGCAGGTCTCGTTCGAGGGAAGGCAGGCGGCGTTCTAGGTCCCGTTCTTCTAGAGAACGTCGTGAGAAGCCTGCGAGGAGAAGCAGATCCAGATCACAGAGCAAAAGATCTCGTAGACGCAAGCCGTCTCTGTATTGGGATGTCCCGCCACCAGGCTTCGAACATATTACGCCGCTACAATATAAAGCCATGCAAGCTGCTGGACAAATACCGGCCAATATCGTCGCAGATACACCACAAGCGGCTGTACCCGTTGTAGGATCTACGATAACTCGTCAAGCCCGAAGATTGTATGTGGGCAACATACCTTTCGGCGTCACAGAGGAGGAAACCATGGAGTTTTTCAACCAACAGATGCACCTCTCGGGCTTGGCGCAAGCCGCAGGAAATCCTGTGTTAGCTTGCCAAATTAACTTGGACAAAAACTTTGCATTCCTTGAATTTAGATCTATAGATGAGACAACACAAGCTATGGCTTTTGATGGTATCAACTTCAAAGGGCAGAGCTTGAAGATTCGACGGCCGCACGACTATCAACCCATGCCTGGCACGGAAAATCCAGCTATTAATGTGCCGGGTGAGTTTTAGTCACTTTTCCATGAGAAATATTTTACATTTACTAACATGTTTGTAATTTTTAAAACCTAGGCAAAAAACGGTTATAAATATCTTTATAGCGCTTTTTAAATCACTATGCATGATAAAAAAAAATGTGTAATATGTTCAAACAGGGTGAATTCAAGTGGATGGCCAAAATTAAGAGGAATAGCAAAAAATACTCTAAAGAGTCTCAAGCTCCATTTTGATGAAAATTTAAACTGCATAAATGCAAATCAATATTCTTTGTCAGGAATCAAACCCATTACTACACTTAAAGTGTCACTAATACCAAATACTTGGTTCTATGGCCTCTTTCAGCTGCGAAAAACCAACTAAAAAATCAATGTGATCGAAAAATATGACTGTTTATGTTGCATATTTTGTGATTTCATATGGGAATCAAAATCTATAGGGTGCTTCCTGTTGACCTAGAATCATGAAATTTGGCAAGAAGCAATATCTTACAGAACATTTAAAGGAACAATTCTGTAAATATGTAGATTAATAATATGTACCTACAAGTTTGTACATTACCCATAGTGTGCGAGTCTCACTAGCACTTGACCTCCTTTGAGTATTTTTGGCTGTTTTTTAGCATTTTTTTTTTTTAATTTACCGTTTATAATAATAATGTTTATTTGTTTTCAGCTGGTGTGATTAGCACAGTAGTTCCAGATTCCCCACACAAAATATTTATTGGCGGTTTGCCCAATTATCTAAATGAGGACCAAGTAAGTTGCTGCTATCTGATAATTAGCGTAGAATACATTTCTGTGTCACATTGATTGGTTACAAATTTAAATAGGATTACTGCACAATAGAAGTCTTTATAGTTTTGAAGTATACATCAAATAAATGGTAATGGTTTCATACATCAAATCAATGTTTCATAGTATTATGTGATACATATAATATTTATTTGTCATGAAAAGACTTATTGGAATTCATAAAATCAACTAAGGCTGATAAATGTTTTGGGGGTCTAAAATGGCCGCTTTAGCAGAATCGTAATATGAATCATGTTAAAAATTTAAAATTCTTAAAATGGACTTTAAAATCGTAGTCATAAAGTCCATTTTAAGAATTTGAATTTTTTTACGTGATTCATGCTAAGATTCTGCGTGGATTCTGCTATAGCGGCCATTTTAGACCCGCTGACTTTGATATAAATATTTAATTCTTACGGTCCATAAGTACAAAACCACTACCTACGAAAAAAACTCTATTTTGTATGTAGGGACCATCGATTTTCCTTTTATTCTGTTCAAGTGCCTGTATTTTGTGCTTTTTTATTTTTTTTTATCAGCCTTATGGTGTATATTATATTATTACACTTTGAGCATTGAAATAAATCATTTATCTACTCCATTATTTTATGAGTGTACCATTTTCCAATGAAGGTATAAAATATATTCGTCTGTTCATACTGATTATACAAAATTATGTTTTGCAGGTCTATACTGCGACTGCCTCTTGTATTCTTACACACAGATTCTTAGGATTTCTCTTGTCAAGTGAACTAAATCAACACAACCCTCCTTTCCTTTGTAATTGTTTTGATCCTAAATTATTTTTAGCACTGGTCTATAAACATGAAGCATATTTTATTGATATTTTCGATATCACTTTGGTGTAACGAAAAAAAAAAAACAAACATACGTAAGTCATTCATAGCAATAATATTGAGCAAGCTACATATGTATGTTGCACACATGACTGTAGATGTTCCCATTAGGAGTTAGTATTAGGTGCCGCAGCCATTTCAGGGCGAGATTCAACAGTTGACAGGGCTACGGTGGAGCCAGCAGTGAGCCGCGTTATTTTTTGGTCAGTTTCAGGTATTTTCACAGGTACCCTAGCGGGATGAGCGTGCGCTTCACGCTCGATATATTCTGAAACAACTCACTGATATAGTTTGCTTTCTGCCCCTCCCTAGCTTAGATTTGGCACATTCGCGGCCCGCGTGTCACTGTTGTCTCTCATTCTCACCTATACGTCTCGTACTTGAATGAGACGTCGGCACTTCAAGGCAAGTCTCCTCCATTCACATCTGATTCTAACATGCGGCTAGACACAGGTCAGATAACATTCATTTATATATTTGCTGCCTTTTGCCTAGCAAATGTTACGGGGACACTAAAAAATTGTGTGTAATGAATGTACAACTGCATAATAGACCAATCATGTACCTAAATATTTATTCAGTGTAATTCAAACCTTGTAGAAACAACTCACTTTCTGATTGAATAATGTGTGAAACAGGTAAAAGAATTGCTGATGTCATTTGGACAACTACGAGCTTTCAATTTGGTGAAGGACTCATCAACTGGACTGAGCAAGGGCTATGCCTTTGCGGAATATGTTGATATTTCAATGACTGATCAGGTAATTATGCATGTGAAAATTACTTTAATAACTTACGAGTTTATCTTAATATCAATCTGAACTGTTGTAACTTTTTTTTATAGGCAATAGCAGGTCTGAACGGAATGCAACTGGGTGACAAGAAACTCATTGTTCAACGAGCTAGTATCGGAGCTAAGAACTCAACTTTAGGTACAGTATACTTACAAAATCCTGGTGTGGTAACATTGAAAAAAAAATGAGTTTTGGTACTCTGATGTCTGAAATTTTTTTATAGCCATGACCGGAGCGGCGCCGGTGCAGCTGCAAGTGGCAGGCCTGACGTTGGCGGGCGCCGGGCCGCCCACAGAAGTGCTGTGTCTCCTCAACATGGTCACTCCCGACGAACTACGCGACGAAGAGGAGTATGAGGACATCCTCGAAGATATCAAGTGAGTGTTCCGATTCTATTTTTAAATTCGTTGATGCCTCTTTTTCCTGATATTTTAACAGGAATTTTAATCGAACTTTAAATACTAGCGTATTGCCCGCGACCTTCGTTCACGTGAAATTATTATAGAAAAATATTACCTACTACCCTTTTTGAATCGGATTTTGTTACCAATTTTAAGGGTTTTCTTTTTTTTGCACAGAACCTTAATTCTTATTCTAAATTAATAAAAGTCGCCAACTACTCCTAATAACATCAACTTTGTCAATGCAATCAACTTTGTTAGGGGGGGACCCTGGGCCGGCAGTCTCAACAGAGATAATTATCTCGATAGACATTCGGTTGCAATAATGATGCTTGCGAGAAACGTATCTTGGATGTAGAGACTTGATTTACTCAAGCATCATTATTGCAACCGAATTTATTCGAAAGTAATTAGTAATCGAAAGTTAGCGATTTTGTTGGTATCTCTGTCGAGACTGGGCGCCGAGGTCTGGGGCTGACACGGCAATCGTTACGTTATACGTTCACATTGGTTCAGCAAAAAAATAACACTTAGACATTCGGTTGCAATAATGATGCTTGCGAGAAACGTATCTTGGATGTAGAGACTTGATTTACTCGCAAGCATCATTATTGCAACCGAATTTATTCGAAAGCAATTATAGTAATCGAAAGTTAGCTATTTTGTTGGTATCTCTGTCGAGACTGGGCGCCGAGGTCTGGGGCTGACACGGCAATCGTTACGTTATACGTTCACATTGGTTCAGCAAAAAAATAACACTTGATAATGATTCCCTTAAGGGGGTGCCACAATATTCTTGTCCGAGGCGACAATAATGGCCCTCACGCCGATACTGAACTTTGTGCCAGTAAAAGTCAAGACAGTGGGTGTAAATGGACCCTTAACGAAGCCGAGTTGTCCCCGTCATTGCGATATTTTATTTGTTTTGGACTATACCTGGAAACCGGAGTTACGGAGATGTTGGTGGCCAAAGTTCCAACTTTTTCACACAAGTTTTTTTTTTCAAATACTAGTTTTTAAGGTCATAACTTTACTTTTAATAGGTACCTCCACAAACCGTTTACTATTAAATGCGTCCATAAGCACAACGTTATTACATTGACATAAATCGTGATTTTTCACCCAAAAAAAGTCTAAGAATGCTTGGTTGACGCCTGACGGCTTTGTGAAGTCTGTTTACACACTGTATTTATTTTCATATGCATTTAGTAAAAAAAGCTGTTATTTAGACATTACAAACAGACACTTCAATTTTATTTATTTGTATAGATATTGAAAGATGAAGATGTTGACTGATTCATATTGGACTTTAACTAATACTGTGTCTTTTATTTTATAGGGAAGAATGCAACAAATATGGCTGTGTACGCAGTATAGAAATCCCAAGACCTATAGAGGGAGTTGAAGTACCTGGATGTGGAAAAGTATGCTGAAGTTTTTAGATTTAAGAATGATGTTGAAATTCGTTTTCAGCGGGTCTAAAATGGCCGCTTTAGCAGAATCCACGCAGAATCTTAGTCTGAATCACATTAAAAAAATTAAGAATTTTAAATTTTTAAAGTGATTCATATTACGATTCTGCTAAAGCGGCCGTTTTAGACCCCCAGTACATAATATTAATTCCGTGTATCTTTTTGTACAGGTGTTCGTCGAGTTTAACAGTATTGCTGATTGCCAGAAAGCTCAACAAACTCTTACTGGTCGCAAATTCAGCAATCGTGTGGTCGTTACTTCATACTTTGACCCTGACAAATATCATCGCAGAGAATTCTAAGTTTTAAATTTATCTTGTACAAGTAATTGCCCTTGTGTAATACAATCTCTAAAATGCAATAAAATGACATGTTCATTTTACATAATGAATTTCATATATCCCTTCAACTTGATTGTATAATTAAAAGATAAAATTAAATTATAATAATATCTATAAACGATTTTTATTTTTAAAACCTTAACAAAATGTAAACATATAAGTACAAATGCTTAGAGTAATAAAAAATATAATAATTAACAGCAGGTGGTAGTTTTCGTTTAAAACATTGTTTTTAACTTGAAAAGGAGACATGAATAAACTAACTTGTTCGTTCGATATTATCGCATCGCTATGACCTAACTTAAGTCGTCTTGAAGTTACAATGAAATCTTACAAATAAACTTAAATCACAAGCAGCTCAAACATCTTGCTGCATAGCCGGCTGGTACGTGTTCAAGGAACCGGTCTCCGAAGAAAGTACAATCTTCCTCATGACGACGTACAAGATGCCGCCTACAAGCAGCATTCCGATGCCAGCCATCAAACTAATTGCCCATGCAGGAACAGAGTTACCATCTGGAATTGATACAAATAATCATCATCATTTCAGCCGTAAGACGTCCACTGCTGGACATGGGCCTCCCCCAAAGGGGGGTTTTGCCATAATCGCCACGCTTGGCAGGCGGGTTGGCGATCGCAGTGCGGTTGTTACAAAAGCACAGAGAACGCTGCTGCCCATTCTCTGGTAAGTCCCTTAGTCGCCTCTTACGACACCCACGGGAAAATATGGGATGGTGCTATTCTTTACGTCTGACACCATACAGAACCAACCATACAAATAATAATATTATTATAATAATAATAAATATCGCTGGACATTAACACACAGCGCCATCTAGTGCCACACTAAGCAACGAAGCTTTTGTCGTGGACACCAGATAGTTGATATACTACATAGATACTTTTTGTTTGTAAATACATACATAATATACACAAACATCCATGACTAGGAAACAAATGTCCATGCTCATCACACAAACATTTGCTCCAACCGGGATTCGAACCCGGGACCCTAAGAAACGTAAGGCAAGGCAGCCTCACTACCGCTGCGCCATTCGGGTTCCGTCAACAACAGACTAATAATATCGCACCGTAAGCTGTAAGGGCAGTTTTGTAACAGCCGGACAAGACAACAGATCAAATATTATCTTGGCCATAAACATATTTTGGTCTGTCCAGAATCAAACCCGTGTCGCTACCTCGCTACGCAGTAAGCAACCGCACAACCACTACGCCAGCCGTGTCAGTAATTTTCACTAGTTCCGTCTTATACATTTTTCCTGGATGAGAGCTGACTCTCACTAGATGTTGATAAAAATTGAACTTACGGTAGTAAGTACGTGTCATAACACGCCTTCCTCGGAGTATTTTTCGCCTGGCTTCGGTTTCTTGAGTCAGTGTACTCAGAATAACTGAAAGAGTAAAGATTAAAAAGATAGTAAATCATAATACTTGTGTTTAGAGAGTTGGTAGGTACAGGTCGCGGCACGTAACTCTAGCGCTGAGCGAAACGTGGAGGGGATAGCTGCGCATGTTATACGACTGGAGAGCCAATCGGCGCAACGCACGCCCCAAGACATTCTTATTTTTTACTTCTGCGCAATAACGGTCAGCGCAAGAGTTTCGTGCCGCGACCTATATGCACGCATATTGTCTCAGGACTTGTTTGGCAGGCATCGCATTCGCATCTGATACCTAAATTAGATTAGTAAGTAGGTACCCGGGATTCTGTGGCACTGCTTAAAATAAATATGTAGGTACCCGAAATCACAATTTTAGTGTAGGTACCTAACTACTCGGCAATTGTTTTTTTTATTTTCTATTTTCACCTAAGTACATAAAGTAGATAACGGCGAAGTTATGGTCCCGCATATCACAACACTGGAGCCCTGAGACAGCTACATGGGGTCGCGGCAGACCGAGGAGAAGATGGCGGGACGCCTTGGATGACTTTCTCGTTAATTGGCGAGAAGAGGCGCAACACCGAGAAAAGAGGAAGGAATGGGGGAGGCCTTTGCCCAGGAGTGGGACAACTCAGGCTAAATAAAAAAAAAGAAAGTAGATAACGGCCTAGTAATATTCAACAGAAGCCGCGATACAATAAGATAGGTAACAGCGGAAATCCGGTATGAATGAGTCATCAAATTTTCTTATTGACCAAAAGCTACGTAGTAGTAGTAGGTACCTCCATTTAACAAGCTTGAATAGCAAACCTTTAATAATATGGGCCCTATTCTCAAAGCCACACAGAAACCAGAAATTGAGCCAATAGGTAGGTACTAAACATTGTTCTCAATACATAAGTGCTTAGGTATAGGTACCTACATTTAAAAGAACGGTAGGTGTTTATTATATCTAAATATCTACGCGCATGCGAAACACAAATCTTGAGAGCTAGGTTTTGTAGTCAAAAAATCACTTAGGTATCCTTTAATTTCAGTTTACCTACAACAAATAACTACTACTGCCTCATGATTTGCACTTACCCAAAATAACAGCAAAGTAGAACCACAAAGATTTCTTTTGAGCCATTTTGAACACTTTGTAATTAGGACACTAGTAGCGAATTAAACAACACTTCGTAATAAAGCGAAACTGATGACACACTAAAACATAGGAGCATGCTAGGTGTGTTCCTCGGCGCGAAGTCCTTATCGGGCTTAGATAAGATAGTGCGATTCTGATTAGTAATGCGTACACAAAGCTATCTTGTACTGAAAAACAGGTTGGAATACTAAAAGTGTGAGTCAATGAGCTCAACAGGTCTGCTCGTCACTATTCCAAGTACCTAATTGCCTCTACAAATTGAAAGATGCTTGAGCATGATGGGGTCCTGTTGTTCATACTTAGGTCGGGCGAAAAGTACCTAAATAAGCAGCCTGTATTTTTAATCAGTTGATCCCAACAGCGCAAGCCCAATATCAGTGGCGTGCAGTAATCGTCCACGGTGGGTAGGCCACAAAATAATAGATTTAAAAAAAAAAATCGTCGTCGCCATCTTGGATTTTCATTTTGACCTCATTTTCATTATTAACTACCCCAAACACCTCGAAAACGACACCCATGAAGAAAAATATAATAACAATAATATTATTAATTATTATAATAATAATATGCACCAATAACCCCCGGTAATCATTATTGTAGTCAACATACAAGATACAACCTAACACTGGCCTGCAAATTGCAAAAAAGAGGAAATTTGAATTTCACGGGCTAAAGGACATCCACCTTAAATCCTGGCCTTGTATTGTAGCAGCCAATCACAGCCCAGCCACACTCGCAGGAGTTACCGCCCTAAAATTACCGCAATCTATACATGTGTGCGGTTCATACACACGAAAATATGCACCAATGGCCGCTGTGTGCGTAAAATATTATCAATGGGTTTTAGGCTAGTCGACTGTTTGCCTATCTGGCGGAGCTCCAAGCTTCGTAGTAACTTCCAGTACAGTGTTAGTTACGTGACACGGGAGCGACAAATTGCTATAAGTATTTTAACAGGAGTATGAACTTTATTTTGTAAATATTGGTGTCGATTCTGTTGTGCACAAACTAAACTTAATTTAGACTATTGCTATCTTTTTCTCTCTAATAAAACGAGAAAGAGACGCACGTGATTTAGTGCTGTCAAATTTAGATGGAATTAATATTTCTATACAAATGAAGGGTGCACGTAAAAACATGTCGACTAAAAACACGGTGAAGCGCAAGGCACAAACTAGTTTGACATCTCTAACTTAGTTCATAGCTATAGCCGTCGTTTTCTCGCACTACCTTTTAGTAAAAGATAGCAATAGCCTAAATTAAGTTTAGTTTGTGCGCAACAGAATCGACACCAATGTGTTAACTGCCCAGTTGGTAGGGTAAACTTTGCCTAATGGCCTCTTAAGAGCGCACGCCCATGCCCAAAATAGGTACCATGAGCTCGGACGAAATATGCTCATTTAAACTCATTTTTAAAACAAAATCCCGTGCACACGATCTCCACTGTTTACCACCCTTAACGAATCATCTACACGAAGTAGAAGAATTATTGGTCTTATTTTTTTAGTTTTTTTTTTTTTTTAGGTATATAAAGTTTTTTATTTTTTATTTCATTAACAAAAACAAGGGGTCAGATGCTGCGATGCTATTGGTTGATTAGCGGCCGAATGCTGCAAGCAAAAAGAGTCGTAGTGGTGGTGAGATTTCGTCCGAGCTCATAGTACCTACGGTATAGGTAACTTATCTTTCAGAAAAGACCATGTTCAAAATGTAAGTATGGAGCAAGGTGTCTCTTGTTTTTCGGCGGCCAATAATAAAATTATAAAAGTAGGTAGTAAAAAACGTAATTTTGTATGGCCGGACTGCGCCACAGGGTGGGTGATAAGTAGGTATTTATATTTACGGTAGCGCAGAAAACTGGTTACTGGAACCATGACCTTATTTTATCCTGTACCTATGAATAGTTTTGTTAGTAGATAATAATTACCCCCCGTACCTTTGCCTAACAGTGAAATCACATTTGTCAGCATCGATTCGCATTTAGCTGGGTGTTTTTCCTGCAATATATGGCTATCGCATGCTTATTTATAAGCAGCGCGGCGCGGCGCTTTTCTATCGCTGCCCCTTTCGGTCCCCAAGCATTCACTGAATAAGCTGCATATTCCTTTCTCATTATGTTGACGTTAGAAAGCACCATGTAAAATAGAGTGCTACCCTCATTGAGCTATTACTACTGCGTATAGAGAAGACAGCGCGAACAAAATCTGTGCTCCGTTCACCTGCGGTCGGCAGGCCGCAGTTCACTCAGTCGCTTGCTCGCCACAGCATAATTACCCTACCTACATAATTATACAGGGTTAGCCGCCACCCGCTCTGCCGCGCTTGTTGCACTAATTTTGTTCGCGCTGTCTTCTGTAGTAGTAATAGCTCAATAGCTACCTACCCTATGCATTTTATTTAATACAAATATCATCATCAATCAGCCTACAGCAATGCACTGCTAGACATAGACCTCCTTCAATCGCACGCCAAGTCCACTCGAATTTCGGCAACTCTTATCCAGTTGCCTGCCGAGCCTCAGGGTGTCCCACCTAACGCTTGCGTTGAGCGGAGAATTAGGTCTACCCCGCAACGGGCGTCGGTTCTACGGCTAAAATATGGCCGGCCTATTGCCACATCAGCTTACTTATTTATTCTGCGAGTTATGTCGACAACTTTGGTTCTATGTGTGTATTCAGAAAGGAGAACTGATGCGTACCTACGCAATACGCATTATCATCTGCCTAGCCTTTTCACAACTATGTTGGGGTCAGCTTCCAGTCTAATCGGATGCAGCTAAATACCAGTATTTTACATGGAGTGACTGGCCTATCTGACCTCCACAACCCAGTTAGTAAGTACTGGGTCATACGATACCCCTTGGTAAACGACTGGTTGTCAACTTTTGGGGCTATACCGACTACCCGTAACGACTGTCAAAGATCTACAAATGGCAGCCGGGATCAACGGCTTAAGGTGTTTTCCGAGGCACGGAGGAAACTCGGTATGTAATGGGTGGTCACCCATCCACGGACCAACCTTGGCAAGCGTGGCATAACCTAAAGATCTACCCGAGCGGCTGTTATTATTTAGCCAAGAGCTCAACTCATCTACATACAAAATTGCCATTTTCAACAGATAAAAATGCGAATCGAATCGAATTGCTTGCAAACAAAAGAATGAGTAGGTAGGTACATATGTGAAATCAGCAACAAGTATTAAACAAAAACTTTATTGAATGCTAACTAAATCTACACAAGTAACTCTAACTTTAATTCTACAGTTAAAATCTATTCACTTTTCTGAAAAAATATTCTTCATATCTATTTCCGACATAATTTTAGCAGATACTGAATCTGGGCTTTGTGCCGTAACTCTGGCTTTGACGGCTTCGAATTGTCGTTCACTGCCGACTAATGCCGCCGACTTTTCAATCAGCTCCTCTTCTGAAATCCCCTCGGATTTCAAGTTTTCATATTGTTGAACGAGTCGCTTGGTTTGAGTTTCCGTTTGGCTGATCATACTTATTGCTCCTAAGCCATGGCCATTTGAGTGAAATTTCCTGTAAGTTATTATAATAATTAATTTAATATGAAATAATTATTATAATTAACAATAATTATTATAATTAAAATAACTATTACAATGAAAATAATTATTATAATTAAAATAATTATTATAATTAAAATAATTATTATAATTAATTAATACATATCTTATTAAAGGCATGATCTAAGAAAAAATCCAACAACAACACAACTGATGAAATGAAACCCATTTGCGAACAGATATTAAACATTATTTACTTACGCCCTGATGGCATCTTCAGGATAAAGAATTTGTCTGATAGGTTTGATTTCTGGTTTAGGTTTGGCAAACTTAGGCTCTACAAGAGGTGGGAAAGCTCTATACACATCAAACCACAGCGGCCTGTCATCTGCTCTCATCGCTCCTTTTGTGAGTAGTCCTTCCACTCTGAAACAACATCAAGGCTGTAGCTAAAGCTGTAATTTTCTCGGTTTACTGGTGGATTATTAAGATTATTTCTAGAAGTCTCGACCTATCACCCGTAGCCCGCCATTTCAATCGGTGTGCATGGTCTGGCCAATATGCACATTCGCCCGGAAAATAATCTACTGCTTCATAGATATAGGTTAGCAAGGCATACCTCGGCAAAATGGAGACAGCAGATGATTAAAGTATGCGATTTTGAATTGGCCCAATAAGAAAAGTATTTTTTTTTTAAATATTAACCCTATTCTTGGCACGGTGGATAATTTGATACATTGAACTTTTTGTAAATCTAGAGACGTTCCGAGACATATTTTTTAAATATTTATTACCTATTTAAAATACTACAAAATATAATTCCAATTCTAGAAAAAAAAATAGTATTTCATTACTTGTAAATCCAATTATGCAGTAGAAAACAAGATGGTGAACCGATCGAAGGCGTCTGCGCATCTCAAGATAAAAATACACAATTTTTATAATATTTTGGTCAAATTGTTTTCAAAAGCTGTTTAATTCGAATAGGTTACAATATTTGCTACTCGGAAACGCTATTTTCGAGTACAAAACTGCATTGAATACGTATGTAATTTACTGTTTTTAGGGTTCCGTAGTCAACTAGGAACCCTTATAGTTTCACCATGTCTGTCCGTCCGTCCGTCCTCGCTTAATCTCTGTGACTGTTAGCACTAGAAAGCTGAAATTTGGTACCAATATGTATATCAATCACGCCGACAAAGTGGTAAAATAAAAATTGGAAAAAAATGTTTTATTAGGGTAGCCCCCCTATATGTAAAGTGGGAAGTGATTTTTTTTTTTAATTTGAACCCTAACGTGTGATATATTGTTGGAAAGGTATTTAAAAATGAATAGGGGTTTCCTAAAATCATTTTTTGATAATGTCAATAATTTCGGAAATAATCGCTCCAAAAGTAAAAAACAATGTGTCCCCCCCCCCCCCCTCTAACTTTTGAACCATAAGTTTAGAAAATATGAAAAAAATCTGAAAAGTAGAACTTTATAAGAACTTTCTAGGAAAATCATTTTGAACTTGATGGAAACAACAGTTTTTGTACAAAAAAGACAAAAAGTTGTAAATTTTTTTTTTTTTTAATAACTATTGCTGGACATTACACACAGCGCCATCTAGTGCCACACTAAGCAACGCTTGTGTCGTGGACACCAGATAGTTGATATACTACATAGATACTTTTTGTTTTGTAAATACATACTTAATATACATAGAAACATCCATGACTCGGAAACAAATGTCCGTGCTCATCACACAAACATTTGCTCCGACCGGGATTCGAACCCGGGACCCTAAGAACGTAAGGCAGCCTCACTACCGCTGTGCCAATCAGGTCGTCAAATGATTTTCCAGAAATTATTTTAGACATTTTTTGTTAGGTACGGGTACGTATCAAATATACGTGACATTGCTTGATTTAGGTTACAATTGATTTAATTTTGTATTTTTATTATAATAATAATATTTTTAATAATTATTTGTTGTAATAATATTTTTAATAATTATTTATTGTAATAAATTAATATTTTTAATAATTATTTATTGTAACAATTTTAATAATTATTTTTTGTAATAATATTTTTAATAATTATTTATTGTAATAATATCTCCTTTATTTATTTCTTTACAAATTTTATACATTTTTAAATAATAAAAAAACACTTTCAAAAGCAAATACAAACATAATAAAATTGTAGTCTACCTGTTTCGGGAACAGGGTTCAAGCTATTATTATTATAATTCAGGGCTTCAGAGAAAGGAACCTCAAGCCCTTAATCCAACTGCCTAACGAGAGCCTCCTCAGGTAATTATCGAGGCTCCTGGCAATTAAGCCATTGGCCGATACGACTATCGGCACAATGATCGCAGAGTCCACATCCCACATGCCAAGATACTTGATTGGAGCTTGATTGGTTTATAATTGTCGGCTTTTTGCAATGATATTATCTATCGCTGTCGTAGTTTTAAATTACTCGCAACGATATCTGAACGCCATTCAGTATGAACATGGCGTATCTTCTTTATAATATCATTGGCTTTTTGGACATGCGAGACCGTTATGTCAACAATCATTGCGCGCCGCCCTGATCGATCCACCACCACTAATATCAGGGTTATTGGCTACAATAGTGATGATGGATTGATCCCAGTTCAATGTGATATTGCCATTTTCAAGAACTAGGTCGGGCACATACCTGTAGTACGGCACTTCAAATTCCACAAAGCTGTGCACAATGGGCCCATGCAGGGCCCGGAAAAACGACCGTGAAGCTCTTTACTCTAACATACTTCCCCGCGGTCGTTAGTATCAAGCTCTCAAGTTTGCGCCAGTTCTCTTTGGCCAAGGAGAGACGGGTGAGGCCTTTGTCCACTGCGACAGAATCTCGATGCGTCTCCACGTCAACTAGGAAACCCATATTTCAAGATTGTGGAGAGTCAGCGTTCACACACCGCCGTGGGATGGGATATACGGTCACATAACCGAAGAACGTGGATGATACATTCGATATGTCGTCAACAATGTACGGACCCTCCTATCCAAGGCGTCTAGTTCTGTTTGAGTCCATTTGAGTATGCCGAAAGAGTCATCAAAACCGGCATTTCCCAACCGTTGAAAGCGCGCACCTTATTTGCGCCTGATAAAAACTATTAGATACTTTTCTCAGGCGGCCTAACAGGCGCTCCTTGAACGATAGCTTCATGTCAACAACATTGATGCTTGGCGCTTCCGACATACCCAAATACTTGTACGTTTCGGTTGCTGAGAGGGATCTAAGATTTATGGAATCCGAGAGCTGTATTCCCACAAATTCCACAATCTCTCCTCGCTTAACATGCATGACCGCACATTTGTCCACACAAATTGTACCCTGCTGGCGCTACTGAAAGTTTCAATTACCTTCAGTAGCACCATCAGTTACAAATAGTTGGGAACAAAGGGTTTCAGGTCATTGATGTAAAGAAGGTGAGATATAATCTAACAACCTTTCCTGAACCGATAGCCCAGTCCTGAATCCTTCAGCAGCGTGCTTAGAGGGTTTGGAGCTAAGCAGAACCAAAGTGAACTCAAACTATCGCCCTGAAAGATACCACGCTCTATCCGTATCTGTTCGCTATTCCTTTGGATACGCCGGATACATCCTGGACAGCGAAGGACTGTCCTTCATTACAAAAAAAATGTCTTTTCATGTGTTTTCCCCTTTATAATGTAATATTTTTTGTTAAAATAAGGTTTATAATTCATTCAAAGCCTGGCAGTGCGGCAAATATGATGCATAGATTTTCTAACATTATTGATGAGTCTGGCAATGTGCCATATGTGATACATTCAACAAAACAAAATATTTTTTTATTTTTGCTCCCCTCAGTGAAGACCTATGAATTCATTAAAAAAGAAAAATTTCACATAGTTAAAAAAAAAATCTTGCCAAGCATAGGGTTAATACTTACAATAACACCCTTACAAGTTTTCAATTATTTAGAATTACACTAAAAATCTGAAGGGAGCTTGCTAATCAAGTCAATATAGTCCCAAGTTGTTGTTTTGCTGGTTTCATGCGGAAATATATTTTGAAAGATTTATTAAAACTGCATGAACATTGCATATTCAAAAAAGTTTTATTGAATTAAAATTAGTTAGTAAATTAAAATCAAGTTTTATTGAATTAAGATTAGCTATTAAATTTAAATCAAACACAGTTAAAAATCATTTTGCATAGCATGAAAAATTGTTCTGCGCAAATTTTCCCAACCACTTTTCTTGGTCTCAGAAATTAGTTTTTGTTGAAGTTTTTTAATATCATCTTCCAACTCTTCTGCTAATTTGTCAGTTTCGGTTTTATGATCTGATTCCATTTCTTCACATCTAAAAGAATAAGGAAAATATGAATTGCAAAACTGATAAACAGTGATAGGAAAATTCAAACTTCTTGTTTCTGTAGGCATTGTTTTACTGGTGTAATAGCAGAGTTTGCCAATCCAACTTAATATTTTGCTAAGAACTTGAAGTTTGATTTTAACTTACTGTTTCTTAAAGGAAGTATGAATCTCTTTTAATGCTTTCAGTTTTTGTTTGTGAGCTGTAGTTGTCTGCTGCATGCACTTTACTACTGCTGCAGTTAAATGTTCCAACTTTTTCTCATTATCTTTCATTGCATTACAATCTGCTTCCAATTGCAGCATGACTTCTGAGAGATTTTCAAGCAGGGTGTCACTTTTTTCTTTCCTGAAATTAATGTGATAATGACATTTTTAGTTACCTGGGTTGTTAGGTATTGTTTTGCCATTACAGGTATTTTAATATTCAGCAATCAAATATGTATTTTAAGTTTACTTACCTTGTTTCCAGTTGTTGGCTCATAACATTCAATATTTTTTGGCGTGACTCTTTACAAGCTTCTACATTGACCTCCAATTTCTTTTTCTTAGCATTAGTTTGATATTGCCCTATCAACTTGGCAATGCTCTCCTCTTCGGTTTCGCTCACGGTCACATCATTCCGTTGACGTTTTTGATTCTTTTTATTGTTAGGAGAATCTCTATGAAACTGTGATTCATTTAATAATTCATTTAAATCTACTGACAAATGTTTAGCTTTAGCTCCTTTTTTAGACGTCATTGTTCAGGAAAGAAGAGTTACAAAAAATTTACGACACTAACGAACGCACTAGAAATTAAGTGGATTTTCCAAATAAATTCCCGCTAAAAATGTTTTGGTTGGCGCGTGAAAAATAGACATTCCGAATTCAAATTAAGAGACATTAAAAAAAAAAACAAAGAATAGGAAGTAATGAGTTCTTACCGTGTGTAAATAGTTCCAATTCTTTCCAAGCGACTACTTGCCATTTTGTTTTGTATTGGTGACTACTCTACGATTTAATTTAATTGGAATTATCTGCAGTCGAGGTAAGATAAATAATTATTATTTGGATTAGGTTATGTGTGTAAGTTGGGTTATTGTTTTTCTTTCAAATTGACATTTAGCTTGACAGCAGCTGACACTAGAGATGGGAAGCTATTCCAATAACTAGCCAAATAGCGGCTATTAATGAAATAGCCACGGTATGAGCCACGGCTACGATATGAACGATATCCGTCAATACGATAACTAGCTATTGGCACAGAATATATATTAGTACCTTACGGTACAGAAGTCTCACTCCCGAGTTTAGGTATGATAAACGCAAGCGTGCGGCCACCGCACTAGTCTCAATAGGCTTGCACTCGCTCGACTTGTCGCACACGCAACGCACGCACCCACGAAACAAAAATAAACTGTTAATACCGTAAAGTACATCTGACAGCCCTAGCAGATTGAAGCGAGACGGCAGATAGTTATTGTACTATGAACGCTATGCGCAATGCAAAAGGTTGAAATTAGCTTGTTTTCCAGAATAGTAGGTAAATATCTCGGGGTTTTTGCGCCGCTTATATGGAAGTGAGACAGGCCTGCTATTGGGTAGCTCAGAGGCGTCTCTAGCCCATGTAGCGCCCGTGTGCAAACATTACCCTAGCGCCCCCTAGTCAGCGCGTGGTCGAATGGGTACAAAGTACAAGTAACCACAAACTGTCAAATTTCCCCAATATATAATAAACTCTATTGTTTGGAGATGAAGAAGAAATTTTCCGGTTTTGGATACCATGATGTGTTGTTGACTGTATTTAGAATACAGGGTGTTCTAGTGTTTACCATAGCAAGCCAAAACCTACCCATGTTAACATGTTGAATAGGATGTTACATCGTCAATGTCCAATTTTGTCCTAATTACAACCTCATAGAAACATACAAAGTTCAATATCAATTGGAAACATTTGAAAAATTTGGGAAGGTAAGCTCACTGCGAGCGAGGCCCACTGTACACGGGTAAAAACATTTTTAGGAAGGCGCCGTGTGGGGCCCCGTAGCGAGCGGCGCTCGGCGCCCCCTAAGACCACTGCGCCCGTGTGCAGCGCACACCCTGCACACTAGGTAGAGACGGCCCTGGGCTAGCTGGCTAGGATACGGCACGGCCACAGAACACTAATAACCTAGCGGTGGCACGGCACAGCGGACAGTCGCCACAGAGTATAATGTAACTACTACGCTTTGCAGCCGTCTCAATATTCGGTAACCGGCTAGCCGTTAAGCGCTCTTTACATTTGGCTAAATTCAGTTACCTAAATGAATTAGACTCTGAATTTAGACAAGTGTAAAGACATTCAGACTGTTAGACACACTAATTAGACAATCAGAGTCGTGACTGCCGATCTCAATCAGCTATCATGCTGAATTTTGCCAAGTCTATAGCAATTTAGACAAGAAATGTGTTTAGTTGTCAGCTACTCTCAGCGGAGAAAACTATGAATTCTGTAGTGAAAATTTCCCAATACTTCCTCAATCACTAAGAAAACGATAGAAGGCAAAATAATTGAAATTAAAGAGTTTTTGATTATAAATCCTAAAAAAAAGGATGTTTTTCTATGATAACCTCTCAATGAAAATCGAGCTCGACGCAACCATAGCCAAGGCAAGGCCTATCCTTTGACACAACTTTTGGTGATTTCATGGTGCCATGAGAGTGACAAATACGTACGACACGCTCGGAATTCGCTGTTATACTGATTTAGCTAGCTAATTAGATCAAGTGTAAAGAGCAAGCTTTTTTTTCCGCCAACGCTCACTGTCTGAATTTAGTGAACTAAATTTAGCCAAATGTAAAGCGGCCTTTAGCTGTGTGCGTGCTCACTGCGCTGAGTAGGTAGTGACGTAGTGTGAGACATCTCTTTCTCACAATAGTCACAAAATAGATTAGAGAAAGAGAGGGCATTATACTTAGTAATTTCGTTCGTATAGTGTATGAATTTACGAAATACGATAGAAAGGTATAGCTATAGTAGTTAGTTACAGATTCTTGACTTGTTGCCGCGGCGAGGATCGAACTCGAATCGCAGGGCAGTTATCGTTATTAATTTAAGTCCCACTGCGCCGCTAGCGAGCGGTGGTGGTTAATGTTCAATAGCCAAGTAGCTGAAATAGCTAGCTGGCTATCAACCACAAATAGCCAGCAAGCTAAGCTATTGAAATTTCGTCTAGTTACCATCTCTAGCTGAACCCTTGAAATGAAACGTCTCAAAATTCTCAAAAATCAAAAAATGTAAAGCGTGTGACACACTGGCATGAACACTGTGACAAACACATAGCCCTTTTCACATTGTTGTGCTTTGTAGGACAGTAAGAGACATATAAAATATAATTATTCAAAACTTTAGTATGTGCGCGTACATTTGTTCACGAGCATTTTGTCATGTGCGACACAAAATGTTTGCGTGCTGAGCTGCAGATCCGTTTCCAACGGCAAAGCTGTGCGAAACATTCGTTCGCGCCTTAGAGTATTATGTTACAAAGGTTCGCGCACTGCGCCGAACATAAGTTTGTGCTATGAGTTTATGAACGAACATCTTAGTACGAGAGCCCTTGACCAAAATGTTTGCCTCATGAAATAATAACCAAGACAAGACCGTATAAAATCGATAGAATGATTTGGTTTTTCTGAAAAAACTTTTTAGGATCCTAATACCTACTTGAATTAAAATATTGCGAATAGATTTTAGGTGGTAAATTATTATTAAGCTAATTATAATCAGTCAATCAAGAAAAACAAAAAAAAAACACTAAAACAAAACCACAAAAAAGTGAAAAATAACTTTAGCTTCAGAAGCCGGTGAGAAAAACACCAAATCAATCAAAGGTCAAGTTTCAGAAGCCGGTGAGAAAAACACCAAATCAATCAAAGGTCAAGCTTCAGAAGTCGGTGACCTTGTTTAATTGATTTAGTGTTTTTGTCACCGACTTCTGAAACTTGACCTTTGATTGATTTGGTGTTTTTCTCACCGGCTTCTGAAGCTAAAGTTATTTTTCACTTTTTTGTGGTTTTGTTTTAGTGTTTTTTTTTTGTTTTTCTTTTAGTGTATTTTTTGTCCTTTTCTTTTTGTGTTTTTTTTGTTTGTTGTTTTTTTTGAAGTCGGTTTTATTTTTGGCAAAAAAGTTTTATTTTATTTTTTCCATTTTTAGTTGTAATATCCTTTAGTTACAAATATTTGCTATGCATTCATTGTACATAGTTAACAATACATGTCATGGTAATAGGCTTATCCCCAATAAATGGAACATAACATGCCATAACTGTCGAAATCTGGGTGTACTGTACACATCTATGTACCCCTCAGAGCAAACAGGTGTAATGTTACGTCATGATGTTGTTTAAACAATGAACATCCAACCCATTGGAGCTATGACAACAGATTTGCCGTCTATTTTTGAAGAGTTCCATTGTATATCTCCGAAGATCAGCATCAGGTCTTCACCAAATTAAAATGGGACCACCTCAGGAGTATACTCTTTCAAGTAAAAAAAGAATTTTGAAAATCGGTCCACAAATGGGAGAGAAATCAGTTAAATTGTACACATCTGCGTACCACCTCAGAGCATACAGGCGTGATGTTACGTCATGATATTGTATAAACAATGAACATCCAACCGATTGGAGCTATCACAACAGATTTGCCGTCCCTTTTTGAAGAGTTCTATTGTATATCTCCGAAGATCAGCATCAGATCTTCACCAAATTAAAATGGGACCACCTCAGGAGTATACTTTTTCAAATAAAAAAAGAATTTTGAGAATCGGTCCACAAATGGGAGAGAAATCAGGTAAATTGTACACTTCTGCGTACCCCCTCAGAGCATACAGGCGTGATGTTCCGTCATGATATTGTATAAACAATGAACATCCAACCGATTGGAGCTATCACAACAGATTTGCCGTCTCTTTTTGAAGAGTTCCATTGTATATCTCCGAAGGTCAGCATCAGATCTTCACCAAATTAAAATGGGACCACCTCAGGAGTGTACTCTATCAAATGAAAAAATAAATTTGAAAATCGGTCCACAAATGGGAGAGAAATCAGGTAACATACATAAAAAAAAAAAAAAAAAATACATACACACGAACATATAACCTCCGCCTTTTTTGAAGTCGGTTAAAAAGGTATCTATTCATGTATTTGGTTCCGGAACGAACATTTCCGAGACATACCAAACGAGCTGTTTTCATGGAACTGAAGGTGCACCTCTAAATTGAGTTCTGCGAAGCTTTCTGTTAGTTGTTCTCAGAGCCGCTATACAGTTTGTACAGTGTGCTAAGTGCGAGTTTTTTACTAAAATTCAAGTAATGTGTCGACCGCGTAAACCGAGTTTACGTTACCATTAACGTCGTCGGTAATGACAATAGAATGCCTCTATGAAAATGAGGTCCGTTTGGAGCACATCGCTAACGTTTGCATGCTATCGCGAGTGCAAGTTACAATTTTGACAGTTTTGACAGCTCGAATACGAAACGCGAGCGTGAAAAGTTTTCACTTAAGATTTTGTGGTGAGAGCATCATGAGAGTGGTGAAATAACAAAGTAATTTAATTTAATTTCGTATTGTGAATGAAACTTACCATGGAATCTCGTATTATTTTGTTTGGACAATGTTTGAGACCGCAAAAGCACAAGATAAGCGTAATATAACGCCACAAAAAAGTAAACACGGTTACGTAAACAAAGATAGAAACACCACCACAAACCACTCGGGCATTATAAGATCATTTGCTTATATCTCCATGCCTAAAAAGTAACAAACTTAGTTTTACAAACTTCACAGATGGATCAAGGTCACTCACTACACACCAAAAGATATAAATTACACTAACTGCTCCATTTATGTCACCAGCATTTCAAATTGAGACGGGCTAGTCTTTATTTTTTAACCGACTTCAAAAAAGGCGGAGGTTATATGTTCGTGTGTATGTATTTTTTTTTTTTTTTTTATGTATGTTACCTGATTTCTCTCCCATTTGTGGACCGATTTTCAAAATTATTTTTTCATTTGATAGAGTACACTCCTGAGGTGGTCCCATTTTAATTTGGTGAAGATCTGATGCTGACCTTCGGAGATATACAATGGAACTCTTCAAAAAGAGACGGCAAATCTGTTGTGATAGCTCCAATCGGTTGGATCATCATCATCATCATCATTTCAGCCGAAAGACGTCCACTGCTGGACATAGGCCTCCCCCAAGTGTCGCCACATTGAACGGTCCCGTGCGACTCGCATCCAGCGGATTCCCGCAGCCTTCACCAGGTCATCGGTCCACCTAGTGGGAGGCCTTCCAACGCAACGTCTTCCGGTTCGCGGTCGCCACTCCAGAACTTTTCGGCCCCATCGGCCATCCGTTCTGCGAGCAATGTGCCCTGCCCACTGCCACTTAAGTTTGGCAATTCTTCGGGCTACGTCGGTAACCTTGGTTCTCTTGCGGATGTCTTCATTTCTGATTCGATCGCGCAAGGAAACTCCGAGCATAGCCCTCTCCATTGCCCTTTGGGTGACTTTAAGCCTTCTGATGAGGCCCATTGTAAGCGACCACGTTTCGGTCCCGTATGTAATCACTGGCAACACACACTGGTCATAGACTTTCGTCTTGAGACACTGCGGTAGGTTGGACGAGAAGATACCGCGCAACTTCCCGAACGCTGCCCAGCCGAGTCGGATTCGACGATTGACCTCTTTCTCGAAGTTAGACCTACCTAACTGGACCGTTTGTCCCAGGTACACATAATCGTCTACAACTTCGAGTGTAGAGTCTCCGATCTTGATAGGAGTGGGTGTGACATGGGCATTCAACATGACCTTGGTTTTGTCCATGTTCATTTTAAGACCCACCCATCGGTTGGATGTTCATTGTTTATACAATATCATGACGGAACATCACGCCTGTATGCTCTGAGGGGGTACGCAGAAGTGTACAATTTACCTGATTTCTCTCCCATTTGTGGACCGATTCTCAAAATTCTTTTTTTATTTGAAAAAGTATACTCCTGAGGTGGTCCCATTTTAATTTGGTGAAGATCTGATGCTGATCTTCGGAGATATACAATGGAACTCTTCAAAAATAGACGGCAAATCTGTTGTGATAGCTCCCATCGGTTGGATGTTCATTGTTTAAACAACATCATGACGTAACATTACACCTGTTTGCTCTGAGGGGTACATAGATGTGTACAGTACACCCAGATTTCGACAGTTATGGCATGTTATGTTCCATTTATTGGGGATAAGCCTATTACCATGACATGTATTGTTAACCATGTACAATGAATGCATAGCAAATATTAGTAAGTATAGGATATTACAACTAAAAATGGAAAAATAAAATAAAACTTTTTTGCCAAAAATAATTAACAATAATATTCAAAACTAACACAAACTTTCGTAAACACAAACAAAACTAATGACCATTGACCACAGATAAGTAATGTCGTCTAACTTCGTTCTATAACCACCACTAATTGAATAGGCAGTCGCTTATATTATGAACACAAAATACGAATGTCAACTTATTTTGGCCGGTTATTAATGTACGCAACACAAGTTACGGTGAATTAACGCGAAAACGAATGAATGTATTCTAGGATCTCACACTCGCAAGTTAACGATTGTCGATGCGGCACTCACACTACCTAGTTCTGACATATTACGCTAGATGGCGCTACCCCAGCGCCATACAAATATGCCTAAACGTTAACGCGCTCGAATGTGGTGAACGAAAATAACAAATCTCGCACTAAGCACAAGAGCTATACTCTGGATCACTTAGCAACACCGAAATCAAAACGTTATGCACCGCCAGCTGGCTAAGGATTGCGCCTAAGGCTGCCTGTCCACTGAAGCGGAGAAATATTAACCAATAGGATTGCATACTGGAGCAGAGATGAAATTTTATTGGTTAATATTTCTCCGTTTCTCTGCTCCGCAGCCTAATTCTGCTTCAGTGGACAGGCAGCCTAATAGAACAGCACGGAATCGGTGCCGACCGCGTCGTCGATGCTGTTTCTCGCTCTAGCAAATGACAGTTCTGAGCGACAGAAGAGGATGGGAGCATGGAAAATGCGATTCCGTGCTGCTATATGAGGTTCAACCATTACTAACAAATAAAAACAATATATTATATAATTATAAATCATGTATTTTCTAAATTAAGTCCCAAAACAACACAACTCATTCAAGGCATTCTTTGCTCAACTTAAATATTTTTTTAATTGCTTATCATACACTTATTCTATTTACAAGTTTAGAACCTCAATATATTCTCGGAAGAAACTCTATTAATGTACTTCCGTACAAGTCTTAATATTGCACTTGCAGACTTACTCAACTTCACCAGTTCTTATACTTTGAGCTTTATTTATTACCACCAGTAATATTATGCAATTTATTTAGAAAGTGGCAAGTGTCAAGTGGTGTGAGTAAGGCGAAAGTCCGAGTGAGACTTATACAATCACAAGAAAATACTGTTTATTTTCCTTGAGCGAGATTCCACAGTCGGCTATGATTGCGACCGGTGTTTCCTGAAGCACCGCTTGTCCGCTTGTCTCGTCAGAATGTCTGACACAAAGTTTCTGTGCGTGAAGACTCGAAGAATGTCCTCGCGAGCTTCTTGTATACCTTCGCATACGATTTTACTCCGTTGTATGTTCCCCTGAAACAATCAAAATGTATTTAATAATCGTGTCGTGCCACGGGACGGATTCGTAAACTATTCGCAGATAGCGGTTCGTGAAATCTATATGTTGAGTTAACTAACACCTTAAAATTCTAAGGTAGTTTTGGGCACAGAATAGATAATAGTACTAGTGTACAGAAATTGCACTCCTTTGGTCATGAAGAATGCCGACATTTTAAATACCTAAACTGGGCGCGCTCGATCTAAATTGTGCCTTGACGCCACACGCGTTAGCGTATTTTATTCGGCATCTCACCGCTGCAAGTACTAAAAATAAAATACTACTAACATTTTTGTATTTTAGTGTATTACTATTTAAATGTTAATGTCTCATATATTTCTTGCCTTCTCTAAAATAACGATTACTTATTCAATTAAATAGCAGCATAAATACGAAAATTTAAAATAATTTTAAAATACACTGATGGGAAGCAGTGAAATTATATTTTTTATTAAACTGTCCAGAATATTAGTGTTAGGTAGTATTATTATGTATTTAAACATCCATACACGCAACAGTTTATCCAGCTTGTCATTTTCATTAATAATGATGAATGATCAATAAATCAGTCAGTTAACAAATACGAAGTACGAGTAGGTACGCGACGCAAGCGACCAGTCGAAAGAGCGCGGAAAATTAACGCGGCAAAATTACGCACGGCTGGAGCGCGATAGCCTTAGAGCTTGTCTATTCAATATGCGCGAAGCGGTAGGTAATTATCTCACACCTACACACGGAGTGACAGAGCCTTGCTTTGGGTCTACGAAAACCATGTAAACCATTTATAGTGTCGTGGCCATTTCTGAACCTACCTTGAGTAACTCAAGTATCGTGTGTGAGTGTGGCTGCAGAGCAGAGATTGCGCGTCCCGAAGCCGTCTCTAGTGCTCGAAGGAGACCAGCTAATTGCTCCCCGACGTCAGATTCTAAGGACATCTAGATAAAACAACAAAATATTTATTTAAACTTATACTTCCCACAAACGTATAATAGAATAATGGTGTCGATTCTGTTGCGCACAAACTAAACTTAATTTAGGTTATCGCCATCTTTTTCTCTCTAATAAAACGAGAAAGAGACGGACGTAATTTAGAGCTGTCACATTTAATTGGAACTAGTATTTCCATACAAATGAAAGGTGCACGTAAAAACATGTCGACTAAAAACACTGTGAAGTGCAAGGCATAAACTAGTTTGACATCTCTAACTTAGTTCATAGCTATAGCCGTCCTTTTCTCGAACTGCCTTTTGGTAAAAGATAGCAATAGCCTAAATTTAGTTTGTGCACAACAGAATCGACACCAATGTGTCTAATTTGGAATGGTTTAAAAAAACTTGTAACATTTTAGTAAAGGCATTATTTACAGTTTGCGTTGTTACCAAGTCGTCCATTTGCGCAGTAAGATGGTGCACCTTCCAGCCCTCAGCGCTGGTGAGCACATGCTTCTGGCTGGCGATGGCGACGATATCTCGCGTCCGCGGCTCCCGTCGCCGTACGTCTGCCGGACGTGTGAAGTGCAACGCCGTACTGCGCCAACCGCACACGTAACTCGAACTTAATAGTGGACCTGTGTGCAATAACAGTTGTTTTTCGTTCATTTTAGGGGCTCACTTGCACAAGTCCAAATGTTTTGTAGTTTGAGGATTTATCATTTTCTTTAATTTTCAATTAATTTTCAGGGCTTAAAACAATAGGTCGCCAAACCATAATAAACAGATCAAACTCTTATCTTTTTACCCGACCGCGCCAGAAGGAGGGTTACGTTTTTCGAGAGTATGTATAATTGTTTGGCACCATAGAAATCTAAAAAACAGGAGAAGTGGTAAGGGGGCGTGTCGGTGTCCCCGCGACATGTCCAGTCGGCCATGTCATAGGCAAATGGCCGTCTCCGCGAACTAGTGTACTTTCGACCGCGATCGCAACAAATTATAGCAATTCCGTGTTGTTCAGGGGTTTTTTGTAAAAATCGAAGCATAAACCTAAACTTTGTTGATCACGGAATTACTTATCATATATAAGTACAAGTATTTTACTATATTTGTCTTTAAAATCAAGAAAAACAACAAATCGTAAAATATTTGTTACTTTTACTATGTTATGTTTGTTTTCAAATATCACAGCGAGTGTACTATTTTTGCAATAAATACATTCCTCCTTAGCCACTATCTAAGTTTGTCGCTAAGTGACTGAACAAGCAATGTAAAAATCACAAAACAATATTTCATTAAGCGGATGAATCACGTAGTTCGGCCGCTCCTTCTTGCGACGAGTCAATGATGTGCTTGTGCAGATCCACTAATGTAGGCTATCGACAATGTCGATTCACGAATTAAATATTACTATTTTGGTTTTATTTTTCAATTTGTCAACCGTTTTAACCCGGTTGGAAGATGGATGTCAAATAATGTTTTTTATGTATTTTGATTATTTTACAGCATAGTAGAGAAATGCGTAACCAACTTTCGTAAAATAAGTTAATTAAATTTCAGGTTTAATCGGTGGAGTGTTTTTGGCTTTGAATTATCGTATATTATGCCTTATCCTCGTGCTACTAACTACTGTTTCAATAGGCCATTACAGCCTAAACCAAAGTAACCGGATATTTTATTGTTTTAATTTACTTCATAATATATTTTTTAGCAACATATTGTTTATTTTAATTATAATATTATATTCTGGACATTATTATTATTTAATTATTTTCAGGACCCCAAAAAAATGTACACAATAATAAATGAAAGATTCGATAACTTTCCGATTTAGTCAATCACTAGCGTACTTATGATTTTGCACAACACAACGATAGCGAGTGATGTTTTTGTGTGGGTAAGTTGTACGGTGCATGGTAAATACACGCTGTGTTTGATGTCATAAGGTTTATAATTGATAATTTACGTTCAGTTTTAAGAAATGCGGGTGTGTGCGCGACTGCGTATCTATTACTTTTACTGAACTGCGTGTGTAGTAGTTGCCGTGTGGTAGGGGCAAAGTGAAGACACAGGGTTCCGATACATTTTCGTCTTGCGGGCATATCTCCTTCTTTATATCTATGTTTGGCACGCTCTGTGGCTTGAACGGCTCGATGGATTTTAACTTGAGAGGTGTCGTTAGATTCGTATTGACTGTAAAGCCACGGATACACTAGGGGACAAATGGAGCAACATGTTGCGGAACATGTTCCTCAACAACTACGTGGAATGTGCCGACATACATGTCGCGGAACATTTTGTCGACCACACTTCTCAGTGTTTATAGAAATGTCGCCCGAGGAGGTTGTGGCTATTAGTGCTGCGTACATAGTAATTATATCGAGTGTGTTGAAACGTAAGAGAAAGAGAAGGTGGTGGATGCGGAATTTCTTATTACAACGAGAAAGAAGAGTTAATATTCTAAGTGCGTACGCGACTACACTCAGTGACAAATGGCGCAACACTGACGCGGGACACGTGCGCTCGCTCTCGAGGCGGTAGCAAGCAACATGCCCCGCGTCACGTACAATGTTGTGGGTCATGTTGCGGGACACTATGCAACGTTGCAGCGTCACGTATATTTTGTGTTGCGGGACAAAATGTTCCCTAGTGTATCCGGGGCTTAAGAGTGACACTGGGTATATCAAAATTAAAAAAAAATGCAAAATGGCGGTTTTTAGCGCCAATTCAAAAGTTTGCTACGCTCTGCTTTGCTTGAATGGCTCGATAAAGAGCTCGTCATGAGGATTTTAAAATGTTATATCTAAGTAACTAAAAAGTCTAAAATAAAAATAAAAAATAAACCGATTGCAGAAAAACCAACTTTAAATAAAAACTGAACAGAAAAAAACAAGTTCAGGAAACAGGATATATTGACTGCCACAGTCGGGACCCATTAAATAATCTAGACTAAAATCATTAGTTGCAGTCAATATGACCTGTCTCCTGAACTTGTTTTATTCATTTCAGTTTTTATTTAAAGTTGTTCTTTACGCAGTCGGGTTTTTTTTATTTGTCAGTTTATTGTACACTACTCGAACCACTAAAGTTTGTGTTACCAAATATCTCTTATTCTAAGAACCAAGAATGACTTTAGTAAAATTTTAATGTGTTCAGTTTTGTTAGAATGTTGAAATGACAATTTACGGCTTTGATGTTGTACCTTGTTCCACACTGGGTACCTCTCGATGGCGCATGTGACATCATCATTATCAGCCTATTAATGTTCCCACTGCTGGGACACAGGCCTCCTCTCTATGAGGTGACATAAACACGCCAAAACCTAAGGGAGCGTCCATTAATTACGTGAGGCTATTTTGGCGATTTTTCGACCACCCCTCCCCCTTAGTGAGATATCGTGAGATTTGACTTGACCCCTTCACCTAATCTCACGTGAGATTTATCAAAACGCGTTGTTTTAGTATAATTACGGTAATTTGTGCTTGATTGTTTAATTATTGTCAGTTTGTATTAAACATTATTGTGTATGATTCGGCCATATTTTAGTAGACATATTTACTTATTTAAATCCAGTTTCTCGCAATTTTACAGTTTCTTGCAGGGCAAAAAATTACGTGATATTTGCAGAGGCAGACACCCCCTCTCTCCTCTCGTGAGATTGGGCTCGACGCCCTCGCCCTCTAAGGGTCAGTTCACACAGAGACGCGATGCGACGCGACGCTGAGCGCAGAGCGACTCAAAATATTTTTTTTTTGTCGAGGCGCAGTGCTGCTTGGTGCAACGTATTTTGAATTCTCACAATGAAATGTGTATCTTTTCGTGTAGTAAATAAAGCTATATTTTGAGTCGCTCTGCGCGCAGCGTCGCATCGCGTCGCGTCTCGGTGTGAGCTGACCCTAAACGCTTCACGTAATTAATGGAGGCCCCCTAAAACTACCACCTGGAACTTTTATGAAAATATTTGTTCTGTGTGGGAATCGAACCAACGATTCGTACCAGAGAAGCCTCGTACACAGCCGCAAAGCCACTTTATGTTTTGTATCTTGATTGAAGGCTCTATTTTGTTCCTGGCGTTTCGACTTTATCTTGCTCCAAATCGTATGGTAATTCTGAATTCCAGAATTTTCTAATTTAAAAAATATCTAACCCTTGACGCTCGCAGGGACGACCTTCCGTATCCTTTTCTTCCACTTTGGTTTATCTTCCTCATCTGCATCGGAAACGTTGTTATTCAAAACTCATTGTAGAATAAAATGCACAATAAGTGCCACATGTCCATTTATGGAGATAGGCTAGAAAATACAGTAATTTTGTCTACAGCTTAGCTTTTCGCCTAGTCTCAAAATACTCTAAATCACTTTTATGTCATTGAAATAAGGTTTAGATTGTAATAATAGTGGCGCATGAAATGCAATGACATGGCCAGCATGCTGTTGACAAAATGACTGCAGCATATCGAGAGATACTCACGTTTGGGAGGGTTGAATGTGACGGGAGGTGGCGTGGCCGGTGCCTCTTCTCCTTGGTAGTCGCATTGTCTCACTTCGCTGCTTAATCTAGAAGAAACAGAAAAATAAATGTTTTTTTATTATTATTGCCAATTTACGTTCTATTTCACGGGTGAGCAAGTGGTCATTTGCATAAAGGCTAGTTTCCAAAATCAATAAATTGCAAATCTATTTAGTCCGTCAGTGGTGTCGATTCTGTTCTCCACAAACTAAACATAATTTAGGCTATTGCTATATTTTACTAAGGCAGTGCGAGAAAAGGACGGCTATAGCTATGAACTAAGTTAGAGATGTCAAACTAGTTTATGCCTTGCGCTTCACCGTGTTTTTAGTCGAAATGTTTTTACGTGCAGCCATCATTTGTATGGAAATATTAGTTCGAATTAAATTTGACAGCTCTAAATTACGTCCGTCTCTTTCTCGTTTTATTAGAAAGAAAAAGATAGCAATAGCCTAAATTAAGTTTAGTTTGAGCACAACAGAATCGACACCATTGTAAACCAATGAATATTGACAAAGATAAAACGCAACAAAACTCGGCCGTGACGTCAAAGCACTAAAAATTATACCACGGCGTGACGTATTGAGAATTTTAAAAACGCCGTATCTTCGTCAATTTTGGGTTACGTAACAAAAGAAAATAACGGGTATAACACGGGTCAAATATTCTTTGATAATCTTTGATAAACTGACGGACTAATTAGATTTTTTAAGTTGACAAGCCTATTTTAGAAAAGAGAATTATCATCTTATTAATCAGTCTCCATTGCTGTATTAATTTATTAAGACGCTCATGTATCACCAGTCCAATAGAAGTGAGGAGACAATTAATGAAAGAAGCCCGAAAACTTGCTATTCCATAAGGCGGTCGTAAAGCAAGAGTAGGACTTATTACTATTACTTTTTTATGCATTGTATTTGGCGCGCATAAATGATTTTTCTTTTTTCTTAGAACTAGCTGACGTCCCGCGGTTTTACTCGCGTAGTTCCCGTTCCCGTGGGAATACGGGGATAAAGTATAGCCTATGTTACTCAGGGTGAATGTAGTTTTCTAATGGTGAATGAATTTTTGAAATCGGTTCATTACTTCCGGAGATTACCCCGTACATACAAACTTACAAACATACAAACAAATGTTACCTCTTTATAATAGTATTATTACTAGCTGACGTCCCGCGGTTTCACCCGCGTAGTTCCTGTTCCCGTGGGAGTACGGGAATAAAATATAGCCTATAGCACTCACGAATAATGTAGCTTTCTGCCAGTGAAACAATTTTTAAAATTGGTTCATTACTTCCGGAGATTACCCCCTACATACAAATTTATTAAAAAATTTTACCTCTTTATAATATTAGTATAGATTTCTTAGAATAAATAAATAAATATCGCTGGGTATTGCACACAGCGCCATCTAGTGCCACACTAAGCAACGAGGCTTGTATCGTGGACACCAGGCAGTTCATATACTACAAAGATACTTTTTGTTTATAAATACACTTATTATAGATATAAACATTCATGACTCGGAAACGAATGTCCATGCTCATCACACATACATTTGTTCCTACCCCTCGAATCCGGGACCCAAGAACGTAAGGCAGCCTCACAACCGCTGCGCCATTCGGGTCGTCAAAATAGAATAGAACGTTACATACATCTGTTTCCTCGGCTTCTTGCGCGGGCTGAGGTCCGTGTCGTGTGGCTGGCGCGGCGGGTCGGGCTCGTCGTCGGGCGCCGGCGACGACGACGCGCTGATGGTCGTGGACCCGCCCGACCCGCCCGACCCACCCAACCCGCCGCCCACCGGCACGTCGTCCCAGCCCGAGCGCCCGTAGCCGGACGCCTTGCATGGAGAACTAATGACATACACAAAACTGCTATAAAGTCTCATATCAATAGGGTAAACCACAAAAAAAAAAATTGCCCGTCAGATAGATTTCCAAAAAATATTGAACACATATTTTTTATTTTTTCATGTACCTGAACAAAAAATGAAGACAGCATTCACATAGATACAGTACATATAAAACTCGTTTGACGTTACATTTTAGTACACTTTTTGCTCAAATGTGACGTCACAAATCTTTGACGTTTTATCTTCGTAATTTTTTATTAATTTGATAAAATAAAAAACACGTATCCAACATTTTTCGATAATTTAACTGACGGACTAAACAGAATCATATTTTTTTAGTCAGTCATCGTCATAAAATAATTAAGGATCAGATGCATCAGGCATCATCCCTATTTATAAAATAATTAAGTATCAGATGCTTAATTACCCAAAGATTAAGTGTTGACTAGTATAAAATGTGCATTTATAAATACTATTCATAGTATGCTACCTTATTATAAATATAAATGACTACTATAATACATTTTATTGTACGCAATATAATAATAATTTGTTTTTATTATTATATTGTGTACAATAAAATGTATTATAGTAGTCATTCCATTCAAATGTCATATTTTTCATATTTTTTTTAAATACTTGGAAAATTATATTTTTGATAGTTGATGCATTACGCCGCAGCTCACTGCTAAGGTGTTTTTCGCCACATTAATGTATAATTATTATTGAAACATACCTTTCAAGTTCCCTCTTCCTGAGAATGGACGGTCTAGGCAAGACCTGCTGAGTTTGGACGGAGGACACTGGTACGCGGGTTTCCGGCGACGACGATACAGCATTCACCACCGTTACTACAAATAAGAGTCATAGCATATCAAAATCAGCACAATGTTGAGGGAGTGAGCAGTAATGTAGTGGCACTACAAAAATAACATAGAACAAAAAGTACTACAGCGGCATCTATGACACGAACGATGAACTAAACTGAGAATTCCTACATCGCGCAAGCAGAGTTATCCGCGACTTAAGACTATATACAAAAACCCGACATCAACTGTCGGGCAGTAGCCTACCAGACAACACCCGTCTGGTCGGAAGATCCTCCCTTTTCTACGGGGGATGAAGAGCTTTACACCCTGTACTTCATACCCCCAAAGTAATGCCACAACGTGGGCCGACTGCGGGTTGGTGGATGTGCAATATCATTAGATGTTTGGTTCAAGCCCGTCAAGTCGTCCCAGTTTTATTTGGGGGAAAATATAATGACCACCAAAAATAACTTTGTGACCCCTGACATCTATCACCTAAAATATCAGTTGATCACCAAATTTAGTAAATGGAGCATCAAATTTTAATGAGGCGGTTAATGACAAACTGGTAACAAAGTTTTGCCTAGGCGGACTTGGGGCACCCCGATACGGATAGATTAGGTTAAAAAGACAAGAGAAGGTTGGTTATTTTTTTACAAATCATTGAGGAGTAGGAGCTCCGTCGACCGGGTCTCCCTCGACTCGGACGCAAGAGCATAACAGTTCAATTTCTGGTGGTCATAAATAAATTTTAGATTCTAATTTTACGATAAAATGGGGTTTAATTTTGGTGATCATTTACTAACTTTGGCAATCAAAAGTGATTTTTTTGCCATTACATTTTGCTAAATCTGGTGGTTCGTTAATTGTATTCCGTTTTATTTCACAGTGTTTTAAAAGTAAATAAAAATAATGTTTAAAAATCTATTTATTTGCTATCAGAAAACTACGACAGGCGCCAAAATTGATTTAAATTTATGCGACAAGAACAAAAGTAACACCCACAGATGTGAATGGAGTCTTGTTTTAGTTTTCACAGTATAATAAAACTTACAATGTCACATAACATTTATACAGTTTGATGACTTCATTCGTTAAACTTACACTGTCTCTTACGGGATATCTTCCGTGATTTCCGTTAACGCGAGATGACTGGCGCTCATGGCGCTTGCAGCAGCGTCGAAATATTAGGAGCTTAAAATAATTGAAACTCATGGAAGTTAATCCCGTAAGTGACAGTGTATGTTTTTGAAGTCATCAAACTAAATAAATGTTATAAGAAACAACAACAACAGCCCATGACGTCCACAGCTGGACTTAAGCCTCTCCCATGATGGGAGGAATTCGCCGTAATCTCCACGCTTGACAGGCGGATTGGAGATCGCAGTGATGAAAGACTAACAGAAAACGCTGCTGCCCATTCTCTGGTCTACGGAGGCGCAAGGTGTTCTGCCTCAGACATTAGTCGCCTTATACGACACCCGTGAGTGTAATGGGTTGGTTATATTCTACTCTGCCGGATACCACACAGCTTTTATGAAACAATACTATGTTAAAAATTGATGGAACATTACGTTTACTTGTTCGGTTTGTGTATTACCTTGAGTCTGCGCCGGCTGCGCTTGCGGCTGGTGCAGGTGGTGCAGGTGTGGAGGCGGCGCGTGCGGGCCGCGCGGCACCTCGTAGTAGAGCTGCGCCGGCGCACTGTTGCCCACCACGCCGCGCACGCCCACGCCCGCGACACCCACAACCTGGGACATTCAATTAGACACTTTTATTTTCTGCTTTGCACTTATTTAATGTTCCCATTATAATTAGAGGTATAAGGGTGAACGAAAAATCGACACGGGTAACGATGCGGGGTTTTCTAATATATTTTGACTTACGCGAGTTTTAGCAAGACGAGGGTTGGTTTGTAAACATGTCTGTTTGTTTTGAGAAATGTATTGACAAACAATATCAGCATTTGTATAATTTGTTCCGATTTTGGGTAAAAAACTGTAGGTTTAATCCAGAATATGTCACGTTTTTTACCTTGGCTGGTTGGTAGTTCCTCTGTAACAGTGGTAATGGTCTCGGCGCAGTCGGCACAGGGGTGGGCGTGAGGGCACGTGGGGCGCCTCGCCCAGCTGTTGATATCACACCACTTGCTGCAAATGACAACACATAATAAAAAATCACTTCAGAACCTGAGTCTCTCTTCTTTGAGGTATCAGTCGCTACAAGAACAATTCCTTGCAAAGACTACAAAGCTGGAGAGTTAATGGAGAGTTGTTTGTTGAAAGTTATCCCATGTAAAAATCTTGTAAATTGAAAACTTTTGAATATTTAGGGAATTCTTTAAGCAGGTTGTCTATAGTCTAGATCTAGAGGGCTACAGTGTTAAGTTACAGTACTTACAGGTGAGTACTGATGTAGTAGGCAGAGTAACGACAGTGGAGTGCGTCGGTTGTGACGGCTGGGCAGGCGATGACGTCGGCGCGGGCGGCCGCGCTCCTCGCTGTCCATAGACCATTGTGCTGCGGGGGCCGCGTGAAGCATTCGACCATGCACCACCTGATGTAGTAACCTTTTTGTTGCAATTATTGGAGATAGACAATAATATCTAAACAGGTTGTATGAAAGAAAATTTCCCAAAACAGTTGCTTCTAAGTTTGTTGATCAAGTGACCAGTTGCTCTTTACATGCACCAGACCAAATAGTTCTGTTTACTTCGAGGCACATAGTTAACATTGATTATGACATGACAATATTATATTAAAAGGATTTTCTACCGGAAGCTGCCGAGTTAGATGCAGGAGTGACAGGGCGCACGGCAAGCGAGGCGCCGGCAGCAAGGCCGCGCGGTACATGGCTGATATGGCTCGTCACTCCAACACCCACACCTTTGCTCACCAACACACCACTTGTACTGCTCACATTCACATTTGACAGCACTGCTGAGAAGTTATTATTGCACTTTAGTTTGTAGTTCACAACAGATAAATAGTTATCAAATTAGATTCTACATTAATTGAAAAAAGAATAATAAAATAAATAAATAAAAAGCCTTTTATTTCTAATCTCAATTAAATTTGCACTCAATTAATAATAGGTACTTATTGATAATTAAATGTAAGTTGTGTTAGTCTTTATCTTTTCCTAGATATTAGTGTTAGTTTTTATTAAAGGTTGGAGATTTAGCCCCATTACAGGTGAAAAAAGAATAGTTCATGTTAAAATCTTACCAGGCCTGTTATTATGGTGAGGCAATGGAGGCAGCACCCTTACAGTGGGTGGAAGTGTCCGCACAGTTGGATTAACCACTAAGTTACCAGCACCACTCACAAGCTGACCTCCAACATTCAAGACTTGAGTACCACTCACAGAAGAGGTCACATTAGCCTGAATATTTGTTGACCCTGCATTATTTGAACTGGACACTTGTGCAGACAACTGCGTTCCTTGACTTATAATCTGTGTACCAGGACTTAAAATAGGACCAGGTGTAATCAACTGTGACTGGGACATTATCTGTGAGTTCTGACCAATGAGCTGTGATCCCTGGCTGACAATCTGGGCTCCTTGCAAGATTGGTGAACCACTGATTATCATCTGAGGCTGAAAGTTTTGAAACATGGTTTAAGCATATGGTTATGTAGAATTGTAGACAGTTGTCGATTCCATGCTTATAGATTTGCATAGTCTGTGAGTTAAGACATCTGGCCAAATTAGAACAATAAACAAATATAATTTCAGTTTAAGCTGTAGGAAATTATGTTCTGTTGATGATGGAATGTAGTTAAAACGAGTAAATTTCAAAATTCGTTAAAGGCGCATACCTGTGAAGCAACACTTGAAGAAATAATTTGAGCAAGCCCTGGACGCATCATGCCACTTGCTGGGCTAGCGTGTGCTATTATTTGACTTGATCCTGTTGTTTTAGCCTGTCCCGGGATCAGGTGAGCCATTTTTATTTCTGAATTAGTAACACTTTTAACTATAGTAATTTTTTGGGGTGCTAAATCTATTGGATGCATTTTGCTAGTGAGTGATCTATCATTATCTAAATTACTGCTCATTGTGACTCTAGCCTATATCAAACGTACTTTATATCATATTAATACAATTGCTTACTAAAATTTCCGAATACTTAATACATAAACAGTAAGTGAAGTGCACGGAAAACTTGTAAAATACCAATAAATATTGGCTAACGAATGACACAAACAACAGCGGACGAAACGAAACCACAGGGATATTTTTTTTTTTCTGAAAGTCAATCACTGTCAATCACAGAACATATATACCCTAAAGAAGTCAATCAACCTCAAAACCATAAACGAAAATAGAATGACAGAACACTATATACTCTAGGGAGGACTAATCAACTTAAGGTGGATGCTCAAGGGTAGCCCGCGAAATTCAAATTTTCTCACGTTTGTTGCAATTTGCAGGCCAGTGCTAGGTTGTATGTTGATTAAAATATTGTTTGCGACTGTAAGACGTATGTAGTAACACAATTATAATCATCAAAATCATCAGTACAACCCTCCAAGTTCATAAAGGTGCAAGAATGATTTTGACCTTGGAAAAGTAATTTTTCCACCTATATGAACTTTGAGCGTTGTACTGATGATTTTGATGATTATAATTGTGTTACTACATACGTCTTACAGTCGCAAACAATATTTTAATCAACATACAACCTAGCACTGGCCTGCAAATTGCAAAAAACGTAAGAAAATTTGAATTTCGCGGGCTACCCTTGAGCATCCACCTTAAAGGAATGTCTACACAATCGTTTGAAAACTACACAAACACAAAAAAAATTTGAGGTCACCGAGAAACAAAATAGAATGACCGTAGTTTTAACTGACTTCAAAAAAAGGTTGGTTCTGAATTCAGTTCAATTTGTTTTTATGTTTGCTACCTCCGTCATTTAGGAACCGATTTGAAAAAATATTTCAATGGGGAAGGCTGGTCAAAGCTGAATAAAGATGGCGCGTTCATAGCTAAGACCCAATCAGACCAAAGAGGTCAAACTATTTGAAACTATTTTGAAATGTAAAATGAGAGGTTTTCCTTTTGAGGTTTTTAAAAAAAAACTTAGTTTCCAAGAACTCTATAGATGGCGTTGAACTTACTATGATAGTTGGTGCCAAAGCCAAAACGCTTGAAAAAAAAAAACATTGTGTCACGTCACATACTCTCGTCGACTGACACTTTTATTTGCTTAACCTTCCGAATATAACCAACATTTCTCGCGCTTTTTTTAAATCAGTTTTTTTAGGTTCCGTTCCTTGCATTATCATACTTACTCCTAGCGCCATCTATCCAGCGACTAGGGAAGAGCTAAAAAGAAAATCCCTCATTACGACGATGACGTTTGGTTCAAGCAATGCTAGCGCCATTATTTCCACAGTTGCCATTCCCACAGTGCGACATAAAAGAGTAGAAAATAAATGAGGGCGCCACAATCGGTCAGGTGGCAACACAGTTAGTACGACCTTTCTGATTTTGATACTCAAATATTATTATTGGTTTATTAGCTATGAATAATGAGCAAATAATTATTTTAAATAAATATGTTTGTTAATTTATTGCTTTCAATAAGTTCCGCGTAGATCATAGATTTGGTACGTAATAGTAATAAAACTACAAGTTCACTCAAATATAATAAGAAGGACTTCGAGGGACAACCCTTTCTGTGTTTAGCTGGTGTCGAGAATTACCCGCCGTTTTGCACAATTCTGTGCACTGTGCTTACAGAAACACTTAAAACAAACAAAGCATGGTATTAACATAAACTTCTAATACAACTTTAAACTAGTGCTTTTATCTTCCTAATATAACTGCTGTCAGTCCGACGAAAAAAGTCCCGTGCGTATATTCTTTTAGCGTGAAAATATTTTAAAATTGTTTCTTTCTACTAGTCGGTTGTTTCAACAAATATGGTATGGCAAAAAACGTATTTGGTAATAGGGAACGTGCAGGAACTATAGGTGGCAGCACTAATCGACAAAAGAGACACCATGCGGACAGAAAAGGAAACTTATCACTTCTCATCGTGCTTTAAATTTACCTATACTTATTGTCTCTTCAATTATATTATTTTTGAATATGCTAAAAGGTATAAAATATGAGTTCCGGTCTATCAATAACGATCGTCAGCGTAATATAAATGTTTAAAAATATAAATTTTATATCTTTCGTTTACTTTCTGATGAAAATTGTGGTGTATGAAGACATGGTGGCTGGCATAACTAAGATAGCTTTCTTATTTTCAACACATGTTATAATGGAAGGGAATCCTTTAAAAGCGAGAACAGTATCTCCAGGCTCTAATAAATCAATTAGTTCACAATCATTTGATGAAGCAATCAATAAAATGCAGTCCGTAGCATTTAGATACAAAACTTAAAAAACCAAAGGAGTGCAGCCAACTAAAAACATTAGGTATTGTGGGTATAACCGTATAACCATGTTTATATTCTGAGTACATGTAGAGTCTTTGATTAACTGTTGAGGGATATTCGGTGTGAACTTTATTTAGTGCGGTCTAGTAGAACACGTGTATGGTGAAGTATAAATGGTTCTGGTATGTTTGCATGGACGGTTGATTTTGAGGGCCTTCTCAATGCAGAGTGTAACAAAAACAAGTTGTTTTTAAATATTTTTCTTTACTGCGTTTATCCATTTTTTGCGTTTTTCACCAAAACATGGTATAATAGGGAACGTGCAGGAACTATAGGTGGCAGCACTAATCGACAAAAGAGACACTATGCGGACAGAAAAGGAAACTTATCACTTCTCATCGTGTTTTCAATTTACTTAGACAAAATTGTCTCTTCAATTATATTATTTTTGAATATGCTAAAAGGTATAAAATATGAGTTCCGGTCTATCAATAACGATCGTCAGCGTAATATAAATGGTTAATAATATGAATTTTATATCTTTCGTTTACTTTCTGATGAAAATTGTTGTGTATGAAGACATGGTGGCTGGCATAACTAAGATAGCTTTCTTATTTTCAACACATGTTATAATGGAAGGGAATCCTTTATCAGCGAGAACAGTATCTCCAGGCTCTAATAAATCAATTAGTTCACAATCATTTGATGAAGCAATCAATAAAATGCAGTCCGTAGCATTTAGATACAAAACTTAAAAAACCTAAGGAGTGCAGCCAACTAAAAACATTATTGTGGGTATAACCATGTTTATATTCTGAGTACATGTGGAGTCTTTGATTAACTGTTGAGGGATATTTGGTGTGAATTTAGTGCGGTCTAGTAAAACACGTCTATGGTGAAGTATAAATGGTTCTGGTATGTTTGAATGGACGGTTGATTTTGAGGGCCTTTTCAATGCAGAGTGTAACAAAAACAAGTTGTTTTCAAATATTTTTCTTTACTGCGTTTATCTATTTTTTGCGTTTTTCACCAAAACATGGTATGATAGTGGTATTCTTTGGAAAGTAATAGAATTTTACGCTAATCGATTTATTTTCATTTTTGTGGATGTATTGGTACCTACATCCAGAAATACAACAATGCATTATGATTAGTTAATTAATTTTCACTATAAAATTAATTCTGTTTACTTGTTAGAAAAGTCAATGTCAAGCATTAATAGAGCACAAGATTCAGATTGGCGACGCCAGTTGGCAGCACCGTCGTTGTGCACGTTCCCTATAGTAGTATTCTTTGGAAAGTAATAGAATTTTACGCTAATTGATTTATTTTCATTTTTGTGGATGTATTGGTACAGCATCCAGAAATGCAACAATGCATTATGATTAGTTAATTAATTTTCACTATAAAATTAATTCTGTTTACTTGTTAGAAAAGTCAATGTACAGAGCACAAGATTCGGATTGGCGACGCCAGTTGGCAGCACCGTCGTTGTGCACGTTCCCTATAATACGCAATTAAATTTCATTAAGGCTGATGCTCCAGGGTAGCCCGCGAAATTCAAATTTTCTTACGTTTTTGGCAAATTGCAGGCCAGTGCTAGGTTGTATGTTGATTAAAATATTGGACGCGATTGTAAGACGTATGTAGTTACAGAATTATAATCATCAAAACCATCAATACAACCCTCCAAGTTCATAAAGGTCTAGCAATGACTTTGACCTTGAAAAAATCGTTTCTCGACCTTTATGAACTTGGAGGGTTGTATTGATGGTTTTGATGATTATAATTCTGTAACTACATACGTTTTACAATCGCGTCCAATATTTTAATCAACATACAACCTTGCACTGGCTTGCAATTAGCCAAAAACATAAAAAAATTGAATTTCGCGGGCTGGTCGAAGCATTCACCTTAAATGTTTTTGCCTTACTATCAACGTTGTTACTAACAGGGACCGAATTACCGTTACTTTTTGTATAACGTTACCAAATACCGTTATGTTAACGATAAAAAAGTAACGATATGAATAACGATACCCGCAAGTCCGTTAACGTTATCTAATAACTAAAATTAGTATCGGTAAAAGTAACGATACTTATACCGGTAATAACGCCAGCGGCGGGTGGCTTTGTATGGGAAAAGTTGCATTGCCCTTTTAAATCAGCTGTTCCATACATGCACACGCATACACGTAAGTATTGCAGTTTGCAATTTGTGTATGTAGGTAAGGTAGTATGTAGGTAGGGTGGGTAGACTAGGGTAGGTACGGTATGTATGTAGGCCAGGTGGATAGAGCTTGTAGATTAGATGATTAAAAATTAACAAACAAAACAAATTCATATTCAAAAACATAATTTAAAAAAATAAAAAACCCGACTGCGTAAATAAAAACTCAAAAGAAAAAAACACGTTTAGGAAACAGGATAATATATTGACTGCAACAGCCGGGGCCCATTAAATAATCGAGTCTAAAACTAATTATAATAATAGAACAACAAAACAAATCTAATATTACAGATAATATACGGTACTAATTTGGCGTACGCGATGTTTGTATGACGTATTGACGTACTGGTCTTACTAAGAAATGAAACACTCGTATTGGCGTAAGCGCGCGAAATTTGTCGCGTTTTCGTAGGTATCTGTTTGATCGTTGTAAAATTCTAGCTGTTGCCGCTCTGATTAGCAGAGCCGAACGAAAAGATGCGCGGCGCGCGTTCGGTTTGGCAACGTCGCGCCAGTTATTGTTAGTTTTTATTGAATTATCGTTATTAGTAACGTTACTTAAATACCGGTAAATCCTATAAATTAACGTTATGTTTAACGTTAATATTTAACGTAGCATAACGTTAATGTTTGGGTAATTTTACCGGTATTTTTCTGGTAACGGTAACCGTCCCTGGTTACTAAGGCTCAAAACGTATAAAAATTAAACTCGTAAAAAAATATGATTGAGTGTCTGCTGTTCATTTTAATTACTATACGAAAATTGAACAGAAGATTGCGTTATATAGGAAAATGTTTGAAAAATTTACTTTGATAAACTTCTCGATTCCGCTCATGTACACTCATCATTAACCTGACCCATGGATTGACAGACGCCGTCAAATGAATCGAACAAGAAACAAAAAGCTGTTTGTTTTGTTTATGGTACGCCATGGCGGATCGAGTTGGTGACGGTGATTTTTTGGACGAAAATATACAGAAATTTAACAATGAAAGGAGGAGCAGTAAACAGTGGGTTAAGCTTAATGTTGGTGGAACGTATTTCCTGACCACAAAAACAACATTATCTAGAGATCCTAATTCATTTTTATATCGATTAGTTCAAGAGGACAGCGATTTGATTTCAGACAGGGTTTGTAGAATTTCTTATTGTCTTTTTGTATGTAATGAGTTTTAGTTCATTTGTCACATCTAATATGCGTGTATGCTTCCAGGACGAAACTGGCGCTTATTTAATAGACAGAGATCCCACGTATTTTTCACCAGTCCTCAATTATCTTCGTCACGGTAAACTGGTTATTAACAATGACATCGCCGAAGAAGGTGTGTTGGAAGAAGCCGAGTTTTATAATATAACTGAACTTATAAGATTAGTTAAGGAAAGAATATGTTTAAGAGAAAGAAGGCCCTTGAAAGATTCTAAGAAGCATGTGTATAGAGTGCTACAGTTTCATGAAGAAGAATTGACACAAATGGTGTCCACTATGTCAGATGGCTGGAAATTTGAACAGCTGATAAACATTGGCTCCCAATATAACTATGGCAATGAAGAACATGCAGAGTTTCTTTGTGTTGTAAGCCGAGAGTGTGGCAGTTCCCTCAACAGCAATGACATAGAACCCACAGACCGCGCCAAGGTGCTTCAACAAAAAGGCTCACGTATGTGAGCTTATCCTATATTGATTTAATATTTTTTGAGACTGTCAGCTCTGTGTGAGAAATGTGTACATATTTTAGAGTGTAAACAGTCTGTATAACTTTTTTCCTTCTATACCTATTTTTAATGTAAAAATTGTCTTGAGTCCTACAATAACATTTGTATTAGTCAATTGAGTGGTAACTGTATCTTTGGTCTTCTACTTCAGTAAATTTATAAATATTAGACAAATACTCAATTTGAAGTGTGAAAAATTGTAATAGATTTTTAGAAAATGTTATGTTACATGGGTGCACCAAAATATGTCAGTAACAAAAATTGTTGTAAATAGTGATGTTGCAAATACCCATAGATTACTGCCAAGGGCAATTTTCTATAACATTTTAGAATTGTATATATTTTGATGCAGTCAAATGTATAATCTTAAAATATTATTTTAACTTGATCCTGATCTGAGATCATACTTAGAAAGCTGTTATTTCTCTTCTGCCTTACGATGGTGGAAACTGATTATTGTATGAGTATGGAGTTTTAGAAAGCTTGTATGATCGTCCTGTATTTTATTACCTACAGTCTTAACCTAATAATAGCTGCACTCAGAGATTTTACTTAAATATAATCAATAATAAACTTGACTATTTATGTTAGAACACTAGTGAAAAATATGGTCAACGTTTTTTGCTTGTGTGCTAAGATATATTATTAATTAATGTATCTTAGTGCAGCAGTTCGGTATTTCTAGGCATAACAAAACAAAATTAGCCTACAGCCTATGAAGTTTTGGCCATGCTGAAGATAATGTCGCGCAGGATTAAATTCGCACAGTACCGTGCCGTGCGTTACCTCTTTGTGGCTGGAATAGAGCGTAAATCCTTTGTGGGTCGAACTGGCTGACTGAAGTGACAGCAGCTCATCAAAACACTTGCATGCCGGTCTGTGGGCGAGTACACAGAGCCTTGAGTAGCTCTAATGTGTACGAAAAATTGGATGTTAAGACCGCGACACTGTTTTGTTACAATTTATTTCTAAGAGTGAATTTAATAGAAATGCTCTTGTGTTTTTTGACCTTCTGGAAATTGGATGTTTATAGACCTCATTTTGTTTATACTAAACAGGTTTTCCTTTGGATCAGTTATCAATTCCAGATATTATGCTCATTTACCAAATGTAATATTAGAAACTTACAATTCCAAAGCTGTAGTTTTATTTTATTTTTTTCAAAAATACTCAAGTTGTAGATAAATAAAGATGTATGTTGGTGATACCTTTATTTTAATGAATACAATTGACTGAAAACGTAATATGATTTGACACGCCTTCACTTATAATTATTATTAGTATCTAAGTTAATTTCATAACTACACAATATATAAATCTATAACACGTCGTTTTAAAAAAATAAACATTAGCACTATTTATGAACATTAAATTATAGGTACAGCTTATTATAAAATATTGCATTTAACTGCATTAAATACAAGTTAACAAGAGAATCTATATTATTAGAACTCTTTTGTGTAGATAACAGTGTTATTATCAAAATACAGAAATCTTCACACATTTTGTAAGGCAATGGGGGTTTTTAGTCGTCTATTTAATATCATGAAATTATAATCTAAATTCAAATTGGTTGAAACAATTGTAAACTAGCACCAATCTGCCATATACGTAAAGTCATGGAACAACTTGTGGTCTGTGGCAGAGAGCGGCCTTGGTTCTTTGGGTGGCGTCAGCACTGCTGTCTCCGACGTGAATTCACTGTCAAAGTTGCTGACGTCTTCTAAATTATTTATTGTTGGCACAAATGGTGGTTTCACTTTACGCAAGAGTAATTGCTCCCAATTAACATTTCGGAAGAAAGCTTGTTTCTTTACATCTTCGGCGTCTCTCTCGGACGACCCTAAGCGTCTTTCTGGATTCTTTCTAAGCAACCGACGCATGAGCGCGATGGCTTCTAAGGACAGTGTTCTAGGGTAACGGACTTCGTCGTTAACAATCGAGTCAAAAACTTCACCCTCATCCTCCCCGGGGAAAGGCGATTCGCCAACTAACATCTCAAATATTAAGACGCCGAGACCCCACCAGTCTACAGCCCGAGTATACGAAGTTTCAGTTAGAACTTCAGGGGCAAGAAATTCAGGAGTACCACAAAATGTACCAGTACGGTCTCCCCATCCCATACCTTCTTTGCAGAGACCAAAATCAGCTATTTTAACATACCCCTCAGTATCTAGAAGTAAGTTGTCTAACTTTAAATCCCTATATATAATGTTATTTTCATGTAAATACTGTAAGCCTAATACTACACAAGCTGCATAAAAAACTGCTCTAGGTTCAGTGAACACATCAGCATGTATGTGCATCATCAGATCACCACCTGCTGCATATTCCATCACAAAACACACATGCTGTTCAGTCTGGAAACATGCAAACAAGTTTACCAAAAACGGATGTCTTATTGCATTAGCTACCTCAAAAATCCTTTTTTCAGATAGCAGTGAGTCTACTTCATCTCTTGCTATTATATCACCTTTTTTTAAAGCTTTTATTGCGAAATATTCATTAGTGGGTCTGTATTGAGCAAGAATTACTTTGCCAAAGTGTCCTCTTCCAAGAACACTTAACAATCTGAAACTTTCCATAGACATTTCACCAGATTGTCTTCTGGTATCCAGTTCTTTGCCTAAAGTATCTATTACTGATGACGAACGAGAAGATGATATTCTCATGTTGCTGGTAATCTCAACTATTTGATCATCATTACTTGGAAATTCCAAAACCAATTTAGGTGATGGTGAAGGTGGATACTCCACTAATGGTGTATCACATGATGGGGTTTGTGGCTCTTTTGTGACATAATTATCCCTTGTATAAGAGTCTTCTAAGAATGCAAAAGCTTCCTGTAGTTCTTTCTCCATTCTCAGGGTAGAAACATTAGGAGCCGGTTGCATAGGCAATGTTGGTTGAGGTGGGGGTGTGATAGGCGTTTGAGGGGTAACAGGTGTGGAAGGTAAACCTAAAGGTCTTATACCAGCCATACCACCCAATGTTACATTTGGATTTTCAATTTCTCTGTTATCAATGGAAGCAGACTCAAAGCTATGTTGCTGGGACTGATTCATATGAGCAGTTTGAATGTTTTGGATGGAGGGAGAAGAGCGTTTCAGAAGTCTGCCTAGCACAACAGCTGGAATATGCATGTCACCATACGATGGCCTAGGTATATTCTTGCCTTGTTGTTTGATAATTTTTCTTTGACGCTGTAGCTTAGGTTTCCTAGATATGATGGGATTTAAGAACTTGATCTCTGCAAATAGAAGGCCTTGTGGTTCTAGTTCCAGCGCCATACCATGTCTTATATCATCAATGAACTCTTCCAATCTTAAAACTTTAACAGCACACAATCCACGCCAATCCTTCCAATGAATGCCAATTTCAAGTTCTCTTGATTTGTCTAGCTTGATGGTGAATCTGAAAATTTTAAAAGAGATATGCTAGAGTTTGTTTGTAGTTGTACAATAATTAAATGTCAATGAACAATATGGAGCAATTATTTAGGTGTTAGTTGAAATGCTGTATATTAAGTTCATGAAACTTGTCATTTTTGTCTAGTGATGGAAGAGTACAGCAGTATGTGTGAAGTAGAACTTTTAGTCACACTACAAATATGTGTGCGGCATGTAGATAAGATATGAGTAATAGCAAAGAATTATAAAGATTATAATTCAAGGAAGCCAAGTTACAAAGATAAATTCAATTAATGTTTTATTTTGTTATATAATGTAGGAATTTATCTTATTGGGAGTACAATCATACTATTTATTCATGAAGTACCTATAATCAAAGATAATAATTGACCTATTAAAAGTTACTGCTAAACTACTCAAGATTTCATTTGGATTAAAAAATCTTTTGAAAAAGCTTTGAAACACTATACATGCTATATATTGTCAAATGGAACAAAACTGCCAAGATAAATTATAGCCAACGCACCTTTGATCCCATGCTTGCTGTGAACACGGTCTCCAACTGGTCTGTGCAACATTATGGTTGTCTAGTTTTAAAACAGCCATTATTTCATTGCTTGTGTCTTCCTTAATGCTGTAAGTGTACTTCATAGAATTACGTATTGTAACTCCCTTAACAAATGACTTCAAGTCTGAAGGGCTGGCCATAGGGTCACGACGAGTTCTACCAGGAACATCTTCTAGCAGATCCTGACAGCCCATCAATCTTACTTCTAATGTTCCAGTCACTTGAACACAAGGACTGATTAAAGGAGCTGGAGACAGAAACTGGGCTCGTGACCCACTGCCCCCAGATAAACTTACGTATCCAGGGCTAGATCCTGTGCTACGTAATTCATGTCCTAATTCTATAAATGCAGGGCTCTCAGAAGGAAGCTCCTGTCTACGCATATCTAAAGATCTGCGCAACAAATCTAACTTCTGTGATGATTCTAAGAGGCTTGTCTGAGCTTCTTGTAAAGCTTTCTTGTCAGTTACTTTCTTGTCACTTTGTAAAAGTCTTATGGCATTTTTGGAGCCCTCCACTACAGCTGCCTCAATTCTTAAACGATTTCTCAATTCAGCAATTCTTTCATCTAATAATGCAGCAATGCCACTCTCAGAAGTTTTTCCATCTCCATTGGCTCCTGCATTATCACCTTTCTGCTGTTTGGTCAGCTTAGAAATACGTAACTTTAAATATTCAATCTTATCTTTAGAATCTGCTAACATTTGGTGAGCTTCAGCAAGTAACTTTTTGTCTCTAGATTGATTGCTGCTAGTGATACTTTGTATCATATTTTCAGCTCCTTGCTTTACTTTTAGTTCAATGTTTAACTGCTTTTCAAGTGATGCCAGTTTTCTGTCTGTTGTAGCTTCACCAAGTTGCCTTTGTTGCTGGGCTGCTTCAGAAGCCAGAATAATCTCTTCATCGTAAGACAGGTCTTCAGGTGAAGTGGGAGTGGACTGACCACGAGACAAAAGAAGTTGTGACTCCAGTTCTTGGAGATCTGATTTGAGTTCATTGAGTTTTATGTTAGCTTTTTTCACGATATTAGCAACATCGGAGAGTGATCTTCTGTCAGTGGCCACTTCCCGTAATTTCTCGGCTCCTTCTTTTATTTTAAGTTCTTTACGTATTTCTCTACGTATGACATCCTTGAGCTCCTCCAACTTAGACGGCAATGCTATTTCTGGAATACACTCAGTTTTAATTCCATACTTGACACCGAGCTCGTGGAGAACTGGGTGTCGAACGTAATCACTGTGGTAATAACCTGGCTCTGCCATAATTGAGGATGCACAGTCTAACGTCAGTTAACCATAATTATGTGGGAAAATATCACTAGTATTGCTTGAAGATCACAACACGTAGATTGAACTGTAACGTTTCTCAGCGGGAATCACGTTTGATATTTGAAACGAAATCATGATAGTTATTGACTTGATCGTTTTTATTAAATTAATCACAAAACAAAACAATCTTTACAAGTGAATCGGTCAACGAAATCAACGAAACGATGAAACCCTACCATTAATCCATAGACAAACGATGATTTATAAATTAAATACCATTTGTGAATCTTGGCTTTTGAGTAATTTAAGAAGCATGCACACGACAGGATGTGAACGCCATATTTGACTGGTCTGCATTGTTTTCCAGCCAGAAAACGTGAAAAAAGTAAGTGGTCCATGTCTATGAAACTCGATTTTCGACCATTTTCGACCCACTGTGCGCCGTCAGAAATTGTCTGCGCTTATTGGGGTCGGAACGTCGGAACAAAGTAGAGACTGCCTGCGCCGACTACCTGCGGGGACCGGTGCCGATAAGCGCTGGAAGGTCGGTGCCGGCAGCCAGCGTTCTACGTGTATACGCCCTTAGACGTTATTATAACTAGTTAATTCAACGACAGACGCCATTGTGTATTGTTTTATGTCACAGTTTAAGGTGGAAGCGCCAGGATAGCCCACGGAATACAAATTTTCTAACGTTTTTTTACAATTTGCAGGTCAGTGACAGGTTTTTTAATGAGGAAAAATGAGTTGCGCATCCACAGTCCGCTCGATGCGAATCGCATGGGACCGGTTAATGTGGCGACACTTGGGGGAGGCGTATACCCGCCCAGCAGTGGACGTATTTCAGCTGAAATGATGATGATGAGTTGCGCACGTAACGCGTATGTAAAATCATAAATACAACATACCATAGGAAAGAAAGAAAGAAATTCATTCAACCCCATTGAATGACTTTGTCATGAAATGGTTATTGAATAGGGCTTACGGCAAGTACATATAATTACAGTAGTACTACTGTAAATATATACTCTACCAAAAGTGTAAGGAATGGGAACTCAGAGGGTTATAGTAATGAATATAATTCTGTCAACTAACTCCTTTGGTCTGGGTACAATTTACCGTGTTCGGAGCGATCACGCGCCAACACGATCCAACAACGTTAAGGCTGATGCTCCAGGGTAGCCCGCGAAATTCAAATTTTCTTACGTTTTTGGCAAATTGCAGGCCAGTGCTAGGTTGTATGTTGATTAAAATATTGGACGCGATTGTCAGACGTATGTAGTTACAGAATTATAATCATCAAACCATCAATACAACCCTCCAAGTTCATAAAGGTCGAGAAACGATTTTTTCAAGGTCAAAGTCATTGCTAGACCTTTATGAACTTGGAGGGTTGTATTGATGGTTTTGATTATTATAATTCTGTAACTACATACGTCTTACAATCGCGTCCAATATTTTAATCAACATACAACCTTGCACTGGCTTGCAATTTGCCAAAAACGTAAGAAAATTTTAATTTCGCGGGCTGGTCGAAGCATTCACCATTCACGATCAAGGACTTTTTCTCTAATCGTGGAAGTTTCGGACTGTTGGACGATAGTGTGGTGCCGGCATTAGAGTCTAGGTGCTTTACCTCGAAATTCATCTGTCAGTGTCACGAGATTCCAAATTATTTTTTATCTGTTTGCGAGGTCTGAAAAGCAAGCCGTAACTTTCACTTCCTTTTTACAGAAATCTGCAAGTAAAATAGCTTTCAAATACCACGGAACAGATAATTTATAAAAGTTTACTTAATTGGGCACAGTATTGAAAATTGTTTAAGTTTTAATTCATAGAATTTGCTGGAAAAACGACGAACTGTCAAAAGGCGCCAGTCGTTGAAGAGAACAACCTATCATCTGTCATACTTACGAAAGCTTTGTCATCCGTTTTAATGGAAAAATAATGCCCGTTAAAGTTGATATAACTCCACCACCTCCAGCAAACTCTAAACAGCCTGGAGTAACAAAGTCTCTGCTCTATAACGGTTCCAAGTTTCAAGGGCACCAAAAAAGCAAAGGCAACTCATATGAAGTCGAAGTGGTTTTACAGGTTAGTAACAAAAACAAAGTACGCAATATTGATAAAATTAGAAACTAACGCACAATTTTAAGTGTATGTGTCAAATTTCAGTGTCTAAATACATCTATCTAATAATTGAGATATACACCGACATGTCAAAATATTGTTGGACGAAAAAATTACGTGCTAGAATTGTATAATGAAACTACTATGTTAAGCAATTTATTTATACATTTTATTTACAGCATGTAGATGAGGAAAATTCATACCTTTGTGGGTATTTAAAAATAAAAGGTTTAACTGAGGAGTTTCCCACTCTAACAACATTTTTCGATGGAGAAATCATATCTGCCAAATACCCCTTTCTCACGAGAAAGTGGGATGCTGATGAGGATGTGGATAGAAAACATTGGGTGAGTGTTATTGCTTATGCTTTACTAAATCATTGTGATATTGTTTATAAGCACTGTTATCACTTACAATTTTTCTTATTCCTTTCAGAGCAAATTTGATTTGTTTGTACCTTACTTAAAGACATTCAATTCGGATTCGTTTGACTATGACTCTCTTGAAAAGGCTGACTATGTGTTTATGAGGTGGAAAGAACACTTTTTAGTGCCAGATCATACAATAAAGGACATAAATGGTGCTTCGTTTGCTGGTTTTTACTATATATGCTTCCATAAGTCTGCGGCCACAATAGAAGGTTATTATTATCATCGGAGTTCTGAATGGTGAGTACTGTTATATTTCATTCATAGAGAAATTATTTCTTATAGTTTTATGATACATTCCGAGTCAAGATGTATTACAGAAACCCCTATTTGTAGTTTGAACTTACATTACTAAACAAAGTCCATCATTAAGTATACTTAGTAAGTAATATTTTGGAGTCAAAGAACTGTTATTTATCAAAGTAAGGTGGTTATCACTCCCTCAGGTTAAGTTGTTATTGTTGCTGTTGGGTACCTATATTTTATCTAGTAATGTAGGTTTATTGGTTTAAACTGTATGTCGCATTCAAGTATTTAACATCTAACTTAACTTTTTGAACTGGAGTGGTTTTAACAAGCTTCTAGAAATAAATAGGACTTGCAGCAATGCTAATCACTTATCCACGAGACTGGGGTTAAAGATAACAGTAGTTCAGAGTGATTAGTGATATCATTGCTCCAACACTCAAAAGAACTAGCACTACACTGTCCTGATTTAATTTTGTTAACACACTATTCAGATAGGATATAAACCCCTTTTTATGCCCCTAATTTATCTAATTAGTCATACTTAATTAGGTTTCTCAAAACTCCAGTCTGGCTTCATGTGCTGTAAGATTAAAATAGAAATTAATTAATTTGTACATACTTTTACTTTGTGCATTTTGGTGATTCCGAATAAATAATAACTAGTGAATTTTGTGTTGATTTTCAGGTATCAATCTTTGACTTTAAGCCATGTACCGGAACACAGCATCCAAATTTATGAGTTTAGATGAAATCAACATGTGAAAACTTAAAAATTTGGATTGGTATTTTTGTGTCCGCTAGTACTTACTTGTTCATTAAGTGTTAACTTCAGTCAGTATCCAAAATGTGTAAAGATTGCCAATGTTGTGTTTCTCTAGTAATTTAAGATAAAGATGTCAGAGCTATTAGTAGACATTCATTCAGAACAAAGTAACTAAGAAATGTAATTTTACAAAATGATTCATGAACAACATTGTGTCATATTCTGTTTTTGCACATACTTCAGTATCAAGGAGCTCCAAATGTTGCATAGTATAATAGGAATGATGCTTTGTTAATTATCAATGAAATATAATTATTTTGTAGATGTAGAGAAAGAAAATGAGTTGCTGACATCTTAATGTTGTCATCTCCTGTTCACACAGTTTTGTAGTAGTGATTCAGAAACTTAAAAACCATTAAAGAATAATAATTGTAATTATAATATAATGTGTTAAGTTTCTTAATAATACTACTATATGTATTATTATTGTGATATTTTGTACAAATGACTTGCATGTAAGTTGTTTCATTTGATCATCATTTTTGTTATGAATATTATGTACAATAGTCAGGGGGTCTAAAATGGCCGCTTTATCAGAATCCTAATATGAATCACGTTAAGAAATGTAAATTCTTAAAATGGACTTTATAGTCATGCTCATAAAGTCCGTTTTAAGGATTTAATTTTTTAGTGAATTAAATTATGATTCTGCTAAATGTAAATTCTTAAAATGGACTTTATGGTCATGATCATAAAGTCCGTTTTAAAGATTTAATTTTTTTAAAGTGAAATACATTATGATTCTGCTAAAGTGGCCATTTTAGGCCCGCAGTTGAAGTTACCTACTTCGTGTAGCTTGAAGTATGTGCAAGTACAGGGAATCTCGTTATACTGAACAAGTTATATCATTCGGCACCTACTAGTAGAAACTATTATCAATGTTATTGATAAAATTGAAATTTTTTTTTCAATAAAACATCTTACAGTAAATCTTGTTTTTATTATTTGAACATTCAGAAATAAAAATGCGCTTATCAATTTGATTTCCGTTTTAATGTAACACATTTACTATTTACAATAAAATACTGGCATTGATCAATTAATAGTTTTATATTTCATCAAATATTATCCAGTGAATAAGCAAATTTCTTTAAAATTAAATATATTATTTTAACTTTTAAGACATTTTGATGATACATAATATTCTATTGACTAAAATCTTAAAATATTTGTACAATAGTCCTCATGAAATATTATTTTATTTAAAATTGATACTAAATTTATTCATTTTAAATAAGCATTTCGCATAGTACAAAAACAGGCTTTTTAAAGGAACCAATACACAGATAATAGTTACATGAAAATTTAGGTACTTCTTTAACATTAAAAATATAATTATGACAGGCCGTTTTTGTACTTTTAATTATATACTTCAAACATGGTTAGTTTCAGTGTTAAAAATATAATATCTAACCATCTATTTATTTAATACACTGGTTTTAAATAATGAAATAAGTGTTAAGTTATTGTAGTCAAAAGTTTATCATATAAACTATTAGGAGTAATGACTCAAAATATCGTTGTTTTCGAATATTCGCCTGTAAGTAGATATTAAATCACTACAGACATTAAAATTGCAAAAATGGGATAAATGGGAATGCTGGGGTAAATCGGTACAGAACTTAAAAAGGAGTGTAGCATCCTTGTTTGTTGGCAAGAAACAATTATTAATTCAACATTAAATGTCTTTTACAGTGGTTCTCCAATTCACCAATTCATCCCCTATTTTTTTACTTAAGTTTGTATTTTTTTTATTATTTAAAAGAAAACACAATCCTTGTTTGCAGTCGGGTAAAAACAGCCTGATAAACCTCTGACTTGTTATGAAGTGTTTTATATTCGGCTCAAAGTAAAAAAACTCGACTCGATTGGAAACAGCTAAGTACTTAAATGGAAAAAAAAATATCCAGATTTAACATGAAAGTCATATTCAAACTTATGTTGGCTATTATCATTATTCATTTATATACAGGTTTTTTTTTTTAGAAACAAAATCACGAGTTCATAAAAAGTAAAGTGAGTTTTGAAATATTTTTGTTAAGGGCCTATACTACCTCAAATGGCTTAGCATGATCCTCCGTTACGCCTAAAATACTGCAGCATTAATTTTAAAATAAATATATGGTAAAGTTGAGGATTAATGTTAGGTCTTATGTTTGGCGAAAACACGATTTCATAAAATTTTCTCGATAGAAAAAAATCCCAAAGTTACCTCCAAATCGAACAATAAACCGCTGGTATTCAAAAAGTACTTCAAATTAGATCATGAAACTTTGCATACTAACTGAACTAACTATAAAGCAGGTCTTATGTTTTTATTTTTTTCCAAAAGACGAAAATTTGATTTTATAAAGAATAAAAACCACTCATTTCGCACTATTCGGCCGCAGTGACTGACGTTGGTAACACCACATACAGGTAGAGATAGCTTTTTTGACGATTTTAATTGCGTTGTGGTTGCAAATGCCTGTTTTGTAGTCTTCACCTTGAGCCCAACACATTTATTTTTCGTCATTTTTTATCTCTAAACATTATTTGATTAGAAAAATACATTTAATTCTATATAGTTTCAAGTACAAAGTATTATGTGACAAAAAAACGAAATACTTAAACTAAGCTTTGGTGGGATCGTTAATGTGTAATAATAATGAAATAGTTCGGTAATGCAGGTATTTACGCTTTACGAAAGCACAGAAATGTGAATGTATATCGAAATGCGAGTACTCTCGAATCATGGCTTTCTTTTAGCAATATGTTGCGAGTTACACCGTTGTCCTGCAGATTCGAGAAAAGAAAACTTATAAATATTAATAATAATTGATTATACATACTCTTAATGTCGTGGCCAAGTTTTAAAAAAAAACAAAAAGTTACACAATGCTTTTGCGGAAGTATATTCATGTTTTGGTGGGTTTCAAGTGTCCGATTTTGCATTTAAATTGTTTGAAACTAATAATACGAACAAATATCTACTAGCTATATCTACACACATCATAAACATAAAACACCGAATTAGGTTACATAGCAACTGCAACGAATACTTAGTTTCTTGAAAAAATTATGGCAAGCCCGTGCCAGTTCTTTTTGTTTTTCTTATATTAACAATTATATTTTGCGATACTTATTACAAAACATCAAACACCTAGAGACAAATACATTCACAACGAAAAAATTATATAAAAATATACATCGAATAAATATAAATCGAAAATTATCATCAATAGAACAATTTATAATATAAAACAACGATAATACTATGTGAACAATTTATCAGTAGCAAAATAAAACACTTAAATTAGAAGATATTTACAGAACTTAAAATTTCTAACAAAAAATAATAACTTAATTATGACTGTAATATTTGGCTTTGAAATAAATAGGCTAATATATTGAAAGCTATGGACAGAAATGACTTCGAAGTAAATAAAACCCAATAAAAGTTATATAACAAATATGACAATATTGTTACTGTTCTCCGTGATTACTTATAGGACTTTATAAACTTAAATTTAAAGTAAGTAAGGTACCTATCGAAAGCGTACTCCGATGTTTAGTCTACAATATAGTGCATGTTCATTTTTCCCATAGCTTCCATTATACGTCGTCGGGTAACATCGATTTGTCTAATATAGCGCGAAACAAGCTATCTTTTTGACGTCCCTTCGCTGCTGAACCAATGTCTCAAGCCAAGGAGGGTGTAGAGGTCCTGGTTGTTACCGTGAGGTCGCATCGGGTCGGCGCGTTGTTGGGCAACTCGGTGAATGTATCCCTTCAGTTGTTCCGGGTATGCTGGAGGTACGCCCGCGTATCCTGCATGAGGGTAGGAGTGTAGCCGGAAGTTGTGAGGATAAGAATGATGATGGCGCCGAGGGTTCTCGTGTGTGTTATACACGCCTCCTATTTGGTTGCGACCTGGCCAGTAGTCCTGTAAATGCCGGAACGGATAATCTGGTGGAGGCGTCTGAGGATGTTGGCTTTGCCAGGGATATCTGTAGTAAACCTCGTACTTCGGATACGCATTATGCATGGCGGTTTTATCACTGTAAGCCAGACCAAGGTGTGTATTGACTACAGATTCCATTTTCTGTTCTTTTGGCTTATTGCGACGGTACTGTAGTTTAGTACGTGTACCCAGAACGCTGTCATCGTTCATCCCGTTATTATTCTTTTCTTTGGTATAATTGTCATCAGTAGTAACGTCGGCATATCGGCTGATTAATTTAATAGCTTCTCCAATGTCGGAGTAGTCGTTTTCTGGATTAAGTTTACTCTGATCTCCATCTTTTTTTAACTTTTCTGCTGTTGAATCAGGAGTATGATCAGTTTCTGAAGTGGAAATAATAGACAAAGTCTGTTGGGCGTCATTAATAGAGGTTGCATTATTTTCAATCTCTGTTAAGCTGCTAGGTTCAGAATCTTCGTCACTATCCGTTAGGTTTTCTGTATTATAAAGAACTGGGTCAACGTTAACGTGTCCATAAACTAATTCCTTTTGTCCTTCGTCGGTGACATTATTTTGCGATTCAATTTCAGTTACATTCACGATTGGACTATCGCGTTTAGGTTTTTCGGGATAGTTGTGTGTGTTGGTCAGAATATTCTGGTTTACCATGTATGAACTATCAACTACAGTGTTGTTTGGATTAAGTGTATTTTGAAGTTTTAATAGTTCTAGTTCAGCTTCTATGCTGGCGTCGCCATTCGGTTTATCTTTCTTGTTAACTTTCACGTAGTTTGGTTGCAGCTCTTGAGCCTGGAAAAAGAAAAACGTTATTTAATTATTTTTTTAAATGGTAAATTCGTAATAGTTATGAAAGTTTGTTATTATTGACATTATTCGAATTTCTTACCTGTGAAGATGGCTCCTGGCCCTGAAGCGGCGCTGCTTGAGGATCTAACCCGATGGGTATATTAAGTTGCAGTGGCCCTGGTTCAGCATCGCCGTAGTCGTACAAAACGTCTCCACCGGGAGCCGAAGTTACGATGAAAGCATTCAGATGTTCCAGCAGGACACGTTCGTGTTCGTCTTTGTTTACTGTAACTAACTGGAAATATAAAACAATATTTTAATAACATATTGTAACTTTTTGTAACATAAGGCATGTTTATTAAGTGCATTAGCTAACTAATATTTATGATGATCAGTTCCAACCCATTCAGGAAATATATCTTCTATAAGTAAGCTATAAAACGAAAAATATTGCGATTTAATTTTATAGTAGTTAAACGGCTTTGAAATACCAACCTGAACGCAACCATTTCGATCGAGTCTCTGTCCCTCAGGGCAATTTAGGGGCGTTATGAACAGGGACTTAGTGGTTATTCTTCGCGGTGGTGCATTCGGGTTACCGCTTTCGGGGCTCTGAAGCCAGGACTTCCAAGCGAGCTCAGCAGCCTTGCGGTCGAGGGTGCGGGGAGGCGCGCGAGTGGTCGCCACAGGCGCCGGCGCCGGCCCCTCCACCGGGCCCTCTGCCCCAGTCTCCGCCTTCACTAGTGCACACGACACCAGCAGTAACGTCGTCCACGTGTACCACATCGCAAACACCTGCAAACAATAAAATAAAACTCAGCTTTTATGCTTCATGGGCTCACGTCGGATAGGGCTTCCATAAAAAAGAACACCAAATAATTGTATAATTATGTACTATCGGGGTCTTTTCCGCCTGACCATTTTAATTTTTTTTTCGCTTAAATCATGCGGAGGCGCCGAGCCACGCCCTCTTAAAGTTTGGGCCTATTAGGAAAGTGTCAACTTTGGCGCGTAAAATAACAATAACTCTCGTTTGGCGTGCGTCGTAATGCGCTCGGCCGATTCGGTATCTTTTCATTATTTTTTTCTACACAAAGTCAACGGGGCGGGGCTAGAGAGCGTTTTTATGTTGCGAGTGCAAGCAAAAATAAGCTTATTGCCTAAGGAAAGTACTACCACCCAGATTTATGCAGTGCCGTGTCTGCAGATCGATTAAACTGGTTAGACTTGAATCTAGTTGTTATTCTACAAACGAGCAGGTCGGTTCACAACCATGATTCTGGCTTAGGGTTTCTGTAAGCCGGCTTGGTCAGCTTATGGCAGTCCATTGACATGTCTACCACAAAAAAGGTAGGCAAAGCCGGTAGTTACCAGGCCGCACAAGCGGGTTGGTGACCGCAGAGTCGGTCCTCTCGCACCAGTGCCGCACTAATCAGTATTGTATTCTTATAGTAAGCAGGAAATGGTACAGCGTTTCATTATTAATTACACGATGATTAATTACAGTTTCCTTTATAAATTCAAGCATTACAATTGATCACTAGGTGAATTCAGCATTACTTTACAGTTCGAATCATATTCCGCATTTTCTAGGTATGTCGTTTTAATGTATTTAGGTAGGAACAGCAACAGTTTCCATTGGAACTGCTCACGGTCAGCTAATTCAGGCAACGATTTCTATCGATGGATCTAAGAGATTGCTCATGGAACCAGATTCGATGTGATGTCAACTAGATCAAGGAGTACCTACGACCTCATCTATTAGTTCAATAGCTCGAGCACGAATCGACTGTATCCATTGGATATTTGCAAAATACGTTTCTGCGTCTATCTGAATCATGCTATTACAGGACGTATTCTGACTTAGGAAGATATTATGCATATAATAATATTATTGATCTTATAATGCCTCTTTAATCATTTTCCTTTGCATTTATCTTGAATGTTAAATATTGTACCAAGGCCCAGGTAAAACATTTATTGCCGTTCTAGTTTCATTACGATTAACTATCATAAACTGAAACTGGGTTATAGACGTTATATATGGTATATTTTCGAAGGGAGTTAGAGACCCAGATTTCAAGAAGTTAAAGACTTATTGTGTTGGAAAGTAGAAATTTTAAGAAATCTGTTGGTGTCAATAATTAACAACAATCCATCAACCTTAATTAGTCTTGGAAGCAAGTAGATTCGTGTATGTGGTCCAAATATGTTCTGCCAGCGACCCTACGGCCCTTTATGATTGGGAAAGTGAAAGTGTGTTAATCATAGACTATTATGTGGAGGCACTTACGATGCATTCACTTAAGTCGCATTAAATTATCGATAGGCACGTCCCTTACGTTGAAGTTAAGTGCATATGATAAATAAATTAAGTGTTTATAATGGATGCTAATGAGTTGTGGTCATTTTATTACTACCCGACCGCTAAATCGGATTGGAGATAATAACGAAATAATGTTGATTGCGACATTTGGAGTGCCTCATGTCCGGTATCAAGCAGACCAGTCCTCATCCTGTTAGCGTATCGGAGATTAAGAAATTCTGGTGACATCAGGCGATCATTGTCAGTTATATCTGACACGACAGTTTTGATAACTAGGGCACAGATAATATAAAACTTCGGACTAGGGGAAGTTCATAAGCGCCAGTTGCGCCTGGTATACAATGGCAACAGATATCACCAGTCATTTGCATCTCCTTAATAATACCTAAGTGATAGTAATGCATCAACGTGCTTTTACGTAAGTAATGAGAAAGCGAAAGAAATTACATGTTACATTTGGTTGAAAGCCACGAAGAACGGTGGTTAAGGTTTTTTGCACGAACAAAAATTGAGTTAGAATTTCTAAACAAACATTTTCGAGGTGGCAACGACAAAATACTTATGTTCTGCGGTGAATTTCTTAGAACATGTGTTTTTCTATCATCAATAACCGACTTTATTATTATTTGTAAGACCTGTAGATTTAGATCAGGTGTTTGGTTGGTTCTCTTGGATTTAAAATAATCCTGTTTATTTTTTTTTTTTTATCTTCTATCTTTTCTTCAACGAGGTGAATTAAATAAAGGTCAGCAGTATTTACGTAAAGGTACTTAGGTAGGTAAATCAACAGTGATGAGTCATTTAGAAATTCTTGATCAATAGCAATGAAAAAATATTGATCCAGTGTCTTACGTCCATAAGAATGACAGAGTTTATAAAGTACTAGCTGACCCGCACAACTTCGTCTGCGTCACATCATCATCATCAGCCTATTAATGTTCCCACTGCTGGGACAGGCCTCCTCTCTATGAGAGGGAATGGGCTATAATCCACCACGCGGACCGAGTGCGGATTGGTAGATGTCACATGTCTTCAAACTTTTTGGTTCTAGGAAATGCCGGTTTCATGCGTCACATCATGTCATTTTGTGCATTCAATTACGAACAAAAATCTTTTAAAATCAATATTGCTTACGTTCCATAACATACGGCGTGATAATATGTAGCCTTCCTTGGTTTACAAAGAACATTTTTGCTGAATTTCAATTCAATCTATCCAGTAGTTTTGGCGTGAAGCCGTACCATACACACAGACAAACATACAAAAATTCTAAAAAGTCACTTTTTGTCATCAGTTACGTTTTTCTAACAAAAGCCACTTATTTTTTCTCGAAAATTCTCAATGTACAGTTTTTCTTTCGTTACTGTTTTATTCTAAGTATAGATACGGTATCTATAGCGATTTATTTACAAACAGATTTGATGATGTTTCATGTGCGTCGTAGAACTAAAAGGGTTTGTTCATGTTTAGGATAAAATATGACAATAATAAACAAGCAGATACCTACTTAAAAACTTGAACTTACGTAAAGGTTATGCGAGATAAATGGCCAAGGTTTTTAACTCCTTTCAATAAAACATAAAGTATTGAGGTGCACTGTATTGAGAAGCTTCAGAAGTTTGCAAAATAATAATTCAATGCAGGTGATGATGAATTTCAGACTGATTTTGACATTAGTTTTCATTTGGCGCCAATTTTTGTCACGTATGTTTCGCACACTATTTACGTTCTTTAATCTATTGTGAAAATTGATTTGTTAATTAACTATTGTAACGTGTGCGATAAAGAGCTCTTGATTAGTCTCATTGTATTTGTGGGATGGGAACTTGAAAAGTATCACCTTCTTAGTTTGAATTCAAATACTGTTCGATAAGAGATCGTTATAGAAATATACTTGGCAGGTTGGCACCTACCTACGTAAGTACTTGCAGATCTACGTTTAGCCATAGATGTTTCTAAGTTAGCCATGATGTCGTTCCCAAGTCAACGGACGCATTCTTTGATGTTATAACGTGTTTGCAATATATTATGCACAGTTTAATTACTTGCCCGTTCGTTTTGTAAGAACAACACGTGCGGTGAAGGAAGTCTTGTTTTGAAGATAACTTCAAAGCTCATTATTTCAGTTGGTATAAAATAATATACGCGTAATTAGAATTACTTGGGAGCGTTTTACTTTTTTCCTGCTGCTGTTACTAGTCAGTTGAAATCTGAATTTTACTATTCGCAAGTTCTATTATTGATCGAAGATTCGCAACAAATGGTTCATTCAAATGTTAAACACATTACATAACACTTGTATGTAAATAACGCTTTTTGTTTATTGTCAGCAACAATGTTGCGCACAGTGTTAGTTCCCTTGACCCCGGCTGAGTGAAACGCGCTTATGGTGGATCTGCTGTACACTCGAGTAAATAATTTAGTGCGCAAAACAAGGGCAATGGCTGTTGACCCCGTCGCGATCTATTGGCGGCATCTGGCAATGATCTCGCATCAGGCGCCTCACGCGCACGCGGAAGCTTCTCGCGGGAATTGACCGTGTTTCAATGGTGCTTGATTGAAGCATACTTTATACTGCATTCTCTAGTGTGAAAAGGATTAGAAAGCGGGATTAAACTCGTTGAATGCTACTCGGGATTTTCTTCCGACAAATCTTCGGCGCGACTAAAGAATGCAGTGTGTGCTGGGATTATGAAGTTATGTGCGTCTCCGACTGCGTCTGACCTAATGAGAACATTCTGTTTACATAAAACAGATACACGTCGGGTCTTCCGTTTGGATGTATTATTATCTGCACGGACCAAATCCTCGAATGTTGAACCCTACCTTGACATGCATGCGAGAGCGAGACAAGGCAGTTGCGGAACAGAGGTGCGTCGGCGCAGGGTTGCACACAAATAGCTTTCCAGTCAGAACTCGAGTTGAGTGCCTCTCACAAAGATTTGTGCGCGTACCTATATGGATGAATAACTTTTTTTTATTACGACTTCCAAAATACATTTGTGATTAATGTTCTGAGTTATCAATGGATCGTATTTAACTGCAGTTTAGTTCAAAGGTTCGAGACTTTGAAAGGGGAAGTGGCTCACTGTCACGGTTGGTGCACCACCCTCCAAATAAAAGGCAGTTGTTTCTTCAAACGAATTTGTGAGGCTGAGTCGGTTGGTAACGAAAAAGTCAAGATCTCTAACTGAGATACTACCTACCTACTAAATAATAAAACATTGTGTCCGACTTGGATTTTGAAAGAAACAGCTGTGCTATGTACACCTGCTGTTTGACAGGTTTTTGGTTACAAAAATAAATAAGTGTAATCGGTAGATGACGGAAATATGAACAAGTAGCACGGTGTTCTTTAAATAATTCCTTAATGGACCTAGAAGAGTCAGCCGCACAAGGTAAGTATTGTAAGAATCCCCATGATTATTCCAGTCATAAATACATAATTATGACTAGACAAGACCCACTGCGCTGTTCGTGACAGCACGACCACGTGTGCTTGATATTATCCATAACCAGCATTGTTTAATAATGGCCGAGAAAGTGTCCTCGCCAACTGGTCAGACACGATGTCGGCCAAATTAGCATATTAGGTAACTGATTGATATTCCTCGCGAACAGTCACTCAGAACTATAGGGGATAATAATTTCTGACATTTACCGCGAATTTTATTCTCAGGTACAAAGCGAGGATAATGTATAGGTAGGTAATGGCCATGAAATAACTCGTATTGAAAAAATAAAATGTTGATACCTAGGTACCTACCTATCTACTGTTTGTTTATACTATTGAAACAGGGCCTATTCATTCATAATTATATATATTGGATATCAGTTAATTAATGTTCGGTCAGGTTGACCGGCACCAATTAAGAGCTGGTTATTAAATTTTCCTATACCACACAATCGTGTCAAACTAAAAACAGGCTTTGAAGTTGGACGTGAATACAAGTGTAGGCAGATTTCTACCTGTGAGGCCTTAGGTTAATCGTTTACAGTTTTACTCAAGACACCGCGCTTATCATTAAGTTAAACTTCAAGTGTAAACTCAATGATTACTTTCTGCATTATGTATAAAATAACATAATATTACGCTTGTAATCCCCGAAAGGTTAGGCAGGGTATACCTAATAATAGGGTTGCCATAGCATAGCAGCCTAAGTACTGATCGAGATATTAGCAGTAAGTGACTGAAAATATCCATGTACTTAATGTAAAAGAAACAATAACATACCTAACTACTTGTTCCCATTTTAACTTTATTAATCAGAATAAAATAATTAAAAAAGAAATTAGATATCTCAATGTAGATTCTACACATGAAACGCTAATTGCTATGATATTTTTCAGATTTCTTCACCCTAACTAACAGGTCCGGTTTGCCCATAACATATTTTAACCCGTATGCTCCCGGCCGTGCCTCCAGAGGCACGGTGCATTGTTATTTTAATTGTGTCTGTAATTGCGGGTATTGAAGTGTTAACTTTATTAATCAGAATAAAATAATTAAAAAATAAATTAGATATCTACAATGTAGATTCGACACATGAAACGCTAATTGCTATGATATTTTTCAGATTTCTTCACCCTAACTAACAGGTCCGGTTTGCCCATAACATATTTTAACTTTATTAATCAGAATAAAATATGTAATTAAAAAATAAATTAGATATCTACAATGTAGATTCTACACATGAAACGCTAATTGCTATGATATTTTTCAGATTTCTTCACCCTAACTAACAGGTCCGGTTTGCCCATAACATATTTTAACTTTATTAATCAGAATAAAATAATTAAAAAAGAAATTAGATATCTCAATGTAGATTCTACACATGAAACGCTAATTGCTATGATATTTTTCAGATTTCTTCACCCTAACTAACAGGTCCGGTTTGCCCATAACATATTTTAACTTTATTAATCAGAATAAAATAATTAAAAAATAAATTAGATATCTACAATGTAGATTCGACACATGAAACGCTAAATTGCTATGATATTTTTCAGATTTCTTCACCCTAACTAACAGGTCCGGTTTGCCCATAACATATTTTAACTTTATTAATCAGAATAAAATATGTAATTAAAAAATAAATTAGATATCTACAATGTAGATTCTACACATGAAACGCTAATTGCTATGATATTTTTCAGATTTCTTCACCCTAACTAACAGGTCCGGTTTGCCCATAACATATTTTAACTTTATTAATCAGAATAAAATAATTAAAAAATAAATTAGATATCTACAATGTAGATTCGACACATGAAACGCTAATTGCTATGATATTTTTCAGATTTCTTCACCCTAACTAACAGGTCCGGTTTGCCCATAACATATTTTAACTTTATTAATCAGAATAAAATATGTAATTAAAAAATAAATTAGATATCTACAATGTAGATTCTACACATGAAACGCTAATTGCTATGATATTTTTCAGATTTCTTCACCCTAACTAACAGGTCCGGTTTGCCCATAACATACTTATGAAATTCTGAACATGTTATTTTGTAATTGAACTTGCATTGAATTATGCTTTCGACCGTTTACGTGAAGGCGACTTACGTTCTTTAGTCCACTGTGCAACTACTAAAGACCGCGGTGGCAGGGCCCGCCTCACCGGTCTGCGCTGTACGCGTATTACAAAATACCGGGACATTTTGTAGATCAACCGGGACGACCGGGACAGAAGTTCCAAACCGTGACATGTCCCGGTATACCGGGACGGATGACAACCCTAATCTAATAGCACACCCACATCGCCAGTTATGTTTGAGTCCCATGTAATATGGGGTGATCCAGACTCCGTGGCTGCTACTGAGAAATTCCTGATGGAAAAACCCAATAACACTTTGCCCGACCGAATCGAACTCAGGAATTCATGCTTAGTAGTCACGCTTGCGACCAACGAGGCAGACAGTGCATTAACTATTTATCTCATCATCTGTCTAGCCTTTTCCCAACTTTGTTGGGGTCGGCTTCCAGTTTTACCGGATGCAGCTGAATACCAGTATTTTACATGGAGCGACTGCCTATCTGACCTCCACAACCCAGTTAGTACCGGGTAATACGATACCCCTTGGTCAGACTGGTTGTCAGACTTTTTGGGCCTCTGACTACCTAACGACTGTCAAAGATCTACAAATGACAGCCGGGACCAACGGCTTAACGTGCTTTCCGAAGCACGGAGGAAACTCGATATGTAATGGGCGGTCACCCATCCACAGACCAACCTAGACAAGCACGGCTTAACCTAACGATCGACCCGAGCGGCTGTTATTATTTAGCCACGAGCTCCTCACATTAACTATTTATCTATTAAACACAAATAACAGTCATTAACCAAATCGTTACGACTTACGACGTATCATTATTAGTCATCGTTGTGAACTAACTTTGTTACAACGATCCTACCGTTTGTTTAAGGTAAATTCAATCACTTCCGGATGTTGAAAATGTTCAATCGGTTTTTGTTTCCGGAAAAGTAAGTTACCTTCACGGAACATCGGTCAGTGTAATGATTAGACACCACTGTTATTCAAGTACTAGACAAACACTGACATCGGGGCATACATTATTGTCTGTAATAAGTAGTTAGGTTCTTGTAACACTGCGTTGGAACAGATACAAAGCAACTAAAACAGGTCGTAGATATTCTTCTTTATTGTGCAAATATTTTCCTTTACATACTCGTTATACTCGTAAAATGTTGCACGGTTATTTGGTTCTAGTTCTACGTTTTTCATTACGTCATTGATCTATTTTATAACTCCTTCGCCTCCTTTGTTCGGGCAAGGAAGCTTTTGACACCACAAACTCACCGTTATAATCGTTCAGTTAAACCACAGTAGTATTATGATACAGTATTCCGACTTCATAGAAACGGACGAAACGCGAGCTATACCTACGCGCCTCGATCTAAGGGTGCACTTGGGGCGCAGACAGTCACGGCTGTACCGCAGTGTCGAACGGACGGTGTGTTGTTTTTTTAACAATAACCGCGCGATTTTTTCTCTAAAAATCAGTTAATATGACGAGTAGGAAATATTGTGCTGTTTTTGGTTGTATGAATTCGTCAATAACGCATCCAGACATAAGTTTTTTTAAATTACCTGGAAACTCTGAAAGGTAAGACTATAAAATAATTTTACTTACTAGTAGGTAGGTACATAATGTGTGTCTTTTTAATGGATAAGTATTTCCTTTTATCTCACGAAAAAAAAGGTGTTTGGATTAATAAATAAAGCGAATAGAGTAACGGAAAGTTATTGAGACGAGTGAAATAGGTAGTTATATGCGGTTCTGAATGAATCATGATACGGTAGGTACCTACCTACTTACGCTTGTGTTAAAACTTCGGTGCCTATACTTTAAAATTTAACAATAAAGCAGTTCGTACGACTCAGTCGAGGCGCAAATATTTTTCGGTCGCAAATTTATAAGCTCGATTTGTTTTTCGAACAAAAACATGTTTTTTTAATTAAATCTACCATTAAAAAAACAACACGCATTTTTATTGAACACTAGGAGGTGTTCATTCAATATACAAAGTATTTAATTTATTTATATAAAAAGGATATTTACAATCACAAAACTAAATAGAAACAGAAAGTAGGCAGATGTAATTAAAATGCTGGAGACGGGCAGCCCCCACGCATGTTTACGTACCGCGCGGCTGTAGGCATTTATTTCTATCATGCGGCCGAGTTACACTACTGTATCATAATATTACCGTGGTTAAGGCGAGGCATCGTTCTAAAACCGGGCACGCGCGCATCGGGACTGAGCGGGGGACTGGGCGTCTGAGCGGGGCGAGGATTGCTAGCTTATAACTTAAAGGACGTAAACGACAAAATGGTTTTTGTTATTTAATTCAGTTGGGAACGATAATTTCAGAAATTCCTTCTATAATTTTAAAGAGTATGTATAGGCTCATCTACGGAGAAAGTTAAGAGGCTTAAATTGGTCCCGTTTGCCCATGTGAATGAATCTCTTTTTAAAAAGAGGTATGTTTGATATTTTTTTCTCTGTTACAAAAGTTACTTAATCATGTATTGAAAACTAACAAAATAAGGGTTTTATCATGAATTATCAGGTCACCAACTTATATTTTCATTTGTTTTGTAATTACTGACAAAAATTGAGATCATTGACTACATGATTTCCAATGCGTCCTCTTAAACTGTCACTACTGACCTCACGAATAAGTTAAAGTAGCTAACTAATACTAATGAGCTTGTGTTTCCTACGGCTCTTGCTCTTAATGACCATGTCAACAGTGAACAGTGACAGAAATATTTAGATAAGTATAGAAACGCTTGTGCGGCAGGCAGGGCCGGATCTAGGGGGGGGCAAGCCGGGGCCCATGCCCCGGGCGGCAAGTTTAGGGGGCGGCAAATTCAAGCTTGGCAGACATAATATGGTCAAAGTTGCGATAATGATGAGTTGTAACGATACAACTCATTGATTTCTGTTGAAGACTGGAAAACTGTTCCTGTTGAAGAAGAAGGAGCGCCCTGCAGACACCCCATATGCATACTAGCCCATCGATTTAGATCTCTCTCTTCTGAGGAAAGACGTAAAATTTTCGAGCTCGCTTCGCTCGCTCTTACAGCCTAATTTCTCTTGAATTTTGACTTTGTCCATATGTCACCTAAGTAACTCCGGTAGTTCGAAACAATTCTAACCTGTCCAAGGTAGGTAAACTGTTAAGTTTTCGAACTGGCTTCGCTTGCTTTTTAGACTACTTTCTTTAGACTTTGCCTAAAAGTCGTCCAAGTAATTCCTGTATGAAGGATCGAAACAATTCAAACCTGTCCAAAGCAAGGTGTCAAAAAATTTTCGAGCTCGCTTCGCTCGCTCGTGCAGTCAAGTTGTTCTTAATTCTTAACTTTGAAAGTCAACCAAGTAACTCCTGTATGAAGTGACGAAATAATTCTAATCTGTCCAAAGTAGGATGTTAAAATTTTCGAGCTCGCTTCGCTCGCTCTTAGAGTCTTAGTCTTAGTTCCTCTTTCTCATTAAATTGTTTCCCTAAATTGATTTAGTAGCATCTATTTAAGAATCTAATTTTCATTTAGTGCCTAACCTTTTCAAATAACTCTTCAAAACCTAAACTAACCAATCCGAGGTCACGGAGGTGCTAAGGTTTTTGAAGTGGCTATATGCACTTCAGCTACATCCGTAAATAGTAAACTTACAAATCGCACCCTTCCGATAGGCCCCCCTTCTGGCCCAAAGGCTGGCGACGCCCTTGGCCAGGCCCCAAGTAGTATAAGCCCAGGGCCCAACAAACTCACGGTCCACCCCTGGGCCTATGGCCATCATTAGGCGTCTGATGGGTGAAATAATGATAATGATAAAAATAAAAATATAGACGGGCGGGGGCGGCATTTCTTAGTTTTTGCCCCGCCTCGAAAAATTTCAAGATCCGGGGCTGGCGGCAGGAGTATCAGTTGGGATATGGGATTGACCTTTTATACTGTCATTTATAACAACAACAACAGCCCATACCTAACGTCCACTGCTGGACATAAGCCTCTCCCATGATGGGAGGAATTTGCCGTAATCTCCACGCTTGGCAGGCGGATTGGAGATTGCAGTGATGCAAGACTAACAGAAAACGCTGCTGCCCATTCTCAGGTCTACGGAGGCGCAAGGTGTTCTGCCTCAGACATTAGTCGCCTTATACGACACCCGTAAGTGTAATGGGTTGGTTCTATTCTACTCTGCCGGATACCACACGGCCAAGTCTCAAGTCATTTATAAAATACTGTAATAAAGCTGGCTATATTGTTTGTTTGACCACGCTAATCTCTGTAATGACTAGTTATACGACCGCGCCGGTTACATCTAGCTAATACGATCCTTACGAGCCTATTAAATTAAAAAGCAAGAAACCGCGGGGCATAGCTAGTGTATCTACAACTACATGTAAGATTTCTTTACAAATGAATATTCCACAAATGGCTTTGTTGATATTAAAAGCAACATTGCTTTCAATGTCAATGTAACAGCAATTAATGAATTCCGCAGCGTTAAAACAAGGAAAGTTAATTGGGCTAAGTTGTCCATGCATAAGCCAGGTCAAGTGAATTTTTAAATTTAACAAGTTATGTAATAAAATTGATTCATAAAAGATTGTAGATTACGTGGCAATAGGCACATTACACAGATCTATGGATGTTAAACAGACTGCAAAACTAGGGAACCACCTGGATAAGGGAAGCATCTGGAAGTGTGGCAGACAAAAGGGGAGACCTATATCCACCAGTGGGTGATTACGGGTTTATGATGATGATGATAAACAATGACAGTAGACAGTCTATCGATTTAACCTATCATTATCTTAGTTTATTTAAAGAGTTGATACCTGCTGGCAGTAGCGAAGCATCAATTTTTGTAAGAGGTAAGCCGGAGTACTTTAATGTGATCATATTTTGTTATTTTTCTCTATTCTCTATATTAATCTTTTTCTATATTGTATTTTTCAAAAGGAATCCGGTAGGAATCTTCGCCACTGCTTGCTGGTACTCTTCTTTAGTGTACCTAAGTTTAGTGTGCCAATTACTGCAAAGTTATCTCGATTCGTGATCCTTCAATTATTTGAGTGAACTTTCTTGTTTTATATTTTTGTAAAACTCTAAATAAGTCTTCTTTTCTGTTTCAAACAGCCGTTTTATCTAGGTTTTTTTAATCGTCTGTATCTATCATACAGTGATAGGAATAGGTAGTGCATATTAGCCTAAACTTCGAAGAAGAACAGAGAAAAGAATCGGAGACTTCCTTAGACTATATTTTATTATGCGACCACGGCGAGTTTTTTTTTGTAAATTCTAAGAGTGCGTACCTAAAGCGTATCATAGTTTTATGATGAAGAAGTCGTTTCCAAAATGTTCTTAAAAAGAAAACTTTCAGAAATTTTGATGGTTGTAACGACTGTGTTATGTTATGTCTAGTCGCAAACTTTAGGTAAACATAGACCAATTACTTATTCCAAATAACATTAATTTTTGATGTACTTACGTAATGTCCCGGAAAAAAATATAGTCTAAGGAAGTCTCCGATTCTTGTCTCTGTTCTTCGAAGTTTAGGCTAATAAGCACTACCTATTCCTATCACTCATACAGCTACCGACCTTTCTTGAAAATCAAATTGCTGGTTGTTAGATCTAGGACTCGCAAGTTAGCGCAGAGTTGATGTATGCCATCAGAATCGTGTGCGTACTTCGGTCCTGTTTGGTGCTATGTTCAATGTTCGAGCAATATTGAGTGAAGAACTCACCATGACTAGGCACAACACTAAATGCACCTACATATAGCGTAGATATATCTACACATCTCATTCGACTATTAGCCGCATTAGATTTGTTTGAACATTTCGGCACACAACAATGTAGCCCGCCAACAATATACATTCATCTCGATCCTTTTTTGTAATTAAATGTGTACGGTCACGCTCAATCGTTTGGCCTATAAAATCGCTTGTAATAATAAATTGAGGTTCGGTTTTGCAGCTGCAACTTTTGTCACTCTCGTGGGCAAGTGTGTCGGTTGAGAGCGACCTACTGACTGCGTCACTGCGTGGTGCGTGGTTAGCATGTGCCGCGACATTTCACTATCGTTCCTACATCTTAGCTACATTTCGGGTATTGCTGCAAGGTCAACGTATCTATCTATTAGACGTGACCGTACATCGGTGTTTTTTTTTGTTTAGAATTCAGCTGCGTTTGGATTTTTTGTCAGGCAGGTTCTGTCACGATTTTACTCTATCGATGATTTTATCAAGGAAAGTGTGTCTGTCGAATCTTTTGTTTACGTTTATCAAGTTGTTAGGTTTATCGCTATCGTAATGAGCCGCATCATAGATAACTTGGTAATTGACTTATACAACGGGATGTTTGTAGATGTGCAATATAAGATAATTGTTAGGTTTTCCTCTTATTGCCGGGTCAACCCTAGATTTATATTGGTGTTACGTTCGTATATCTATTTCATTTTAATTGCTAGCAAGTCACGTGAACAATGCACCATGTGATACAAAGCCATCAAATGATGTAAATGACACATTTACTGCAGATGATTGTGAAACGTCTGTTGTTTGAAACGTTATATTACCTCTAGATCGTCCACTTAATTACCAAGTGTACCTACCTAATTCTCATAAATTATAAGGTCTCAGGATTTACGATTTCTAAATAAGTAGATGTAGATTAATTTCAAAGTTATTAGTTGCAGGTCGCATTTTAACTGTCTAACTTAATTATTCCTTTGAAAATATTTGGAAAGCTCTTATTTTTAGAAAAAGCCAGAACTTGAAAAGTTTATATATTAATTAAAGTAGCCGGACCCCTCTGTTTATCTGTTCCTACATTCTGTATTAAGGAGCAAATGTATCTCCTCAATGTCCAAAAACAATTAAGTGCACCTACGCTAAGCTGCGTAGTACGCGACGGCCTCAGGCGAGCAGCCGGCGATGTTTATTTATAAAAAGTTAAAAACGGTCCATTCATCTCCCTTTAATTTTCAAGTCTCAGTTTAGAGTGGATACTTCATGAACGGCAGCTTATTTTTTTTAGTTGACCGGTGAATACGTTTGTCGCGTTTTGCATTTCTAAATTATTCTGCGCTTATTGTCTTTTTTCGACAACACTTGTTAGTTTGTTTTCAGAAGTATTACTTGCATTGCATACTAAATTGTACCTGTTCAGAATCGTTGCATTCAATAATTTTATTTAGATTTGAAATCAATATGTTCAAAGTTCATAAAATATCGAAAACATGACTGATCTTATTAAAGTAAAAAATAAAGTTTGTAACGACGCACTTGTAAGCTTAAAACTTTTACAACTTTCTCTGTCGGACTCCAGGATTCAAAGGGCGTTCAACAAGTTTCATTAATAAAGTTGCTTCTACTTGTCGCTCTAATTTTTCTTCCGCTTCCATTATCCGCTGTATTAGTGTTGAGATCAGCTTTTCACATTAGTTCTCAGCGGTGTAGGGCAGTACCTATAGCTTTAGCGACATAGCGTTCTAATTAGTGGTACTGAATTTCTTAAACGGTCGGATGGACGTTGTTAACGAGCGCGTATGAAACGAAATCGCATTCAGCGTACCGAGACGGATGCGTTCGGAATATAATCTTTGTATTTTTGGAAGGGAAACGGTCTTCTTTGACGGAAGCCGGCTGGCGACAGATTTCGCCCGTGAATAACAAATTCAAATAATATATCACGCTTGGATTCATGGCCGTCGGTGATGCCGCGCCCTACACAATGAGTAGGCACACTCGGGCCCGTAAAGGTTACGAGTACCCGAATGCGTTGCCATAAGACTCGTTTTTAATAATATCATCTTGATATGTGTTTTGGTCCGGCTAGCTATATTTAAAGCCCCTTTAGTGTTTTTGTTCTTTATTTAAGATCATATTCATAAATCACTCGGGAGCAAAGTGAATCCATAAATATTTTATCGTATTAAAATATGATGAGGTACAGTCAACACCAACAGCCGATAAATTATTTAAGGAGTCTTTTAAAATAAAAATCCTGCATCTAGGAACCGATGGCAACTGATAAATCGACACATCGCATTGTGCTGTCTGTCAGCGTACATTTGCTTCGATGATCACCTTAATGCTAACCAAACGTCGAGGTTAATCGTGGGATGCCCCCTTTGACCGGTCTTCAGGTAGATAAAGGTAATTGTATCGACGTGACATTTAGCCACCGCACTAGAACTCGTAGTGTAGTAGTAAAAAGTGAGCAGTGGAGGTGGTCCAAAGGAGAGAGGAGGCTTACCTTGAGGAGAGACGCGCGTCGTCGTGCGCCGGTCACATTATAACGGGCGCTCCAACCCGTCACCTGCAGCCCTGCAACGAGGAAACAGATTAAATGAGTGTTCTAATCATCATCATCAGCCTTTTTTTAATGTTCCCACTGGTGGGACACGGCCTCCTCTCTATGAGAGGGAATGGGCTATAATCCACCACGAGGGCCCACTGCGGATTGGTAGATGTCACATGGGCTTATTCCCAGGAGCTCCAAATCTATTGTTCTCCATACAATTTCTCTCCATACATTGATTCCCAACAGCTCCATAATTTTATAAGTTAAATAATATGTGCCGGACGGGCGGTATCCGCTGATGGCGTGGATACGTGTACCTGGTGCTCTGCCTATACCCTATTACTACCGGGCGCACGCTTGTACTATACTTCGCCGCCAGACGGCGCTGACGTCCTACACCTAATTAACTGTAGCTGTAGCTGATCATTCTTCGCTATCTCAGGGCGTTGACCTAACGAGGGAGGATAGGGGTTACTGGGAAAATAAGACACTTATTTAACTTTCATGACTGTACAGGAAGCGATTTCAGGATTAATTCGCGCACTACTTTTTCACTGTTTACTTATACATATTTAATTGCCGTACTGATGACTACGATTCTAAGAAAAGTCGAGTTTACTAAGGTACTCCAGAACTTTACTGTAACGAGAACCCTGATTTCGCTTTCTGATTTCGGAAAACTTTAATGAAAATTTGATTATGGAAATGTACAATCTTTCTGCAAATTACAATTTTGAGCTTATGTTTAAACACATTATATACATCGCCACAATTCCACATAACGTTATTTATGTACAGACATAAAAACAACGAAAATCTTTATTAAAACGTGGAAATTATTTCCAAAAAACCAGACAACTTTTCCAAAAGTGTTTGGATGAAGGGTCTTACAGGCTGAATTACACGAAAACTGTTGCTGTGACTGTAAGTATATAATCGCCATATACTAGACGAGTATATGGTCCATCTAAAACTGTTACTTATTTTTTCGTGTCTGTATCTTTCAGCCTGTAGCGATCCTTCAACTGAAAATCTGTAAGACAATTTTTTTCTGTTTTTGTCTAATATGGCCGCGCTAGACCGTCATACTCTCGTCTAAGTGGTTCAACTATAAGCTAAGTTATAAAAAAAATACTATATCCAGGCCTAGGTCGCAACCTAGGCTCCCTGGACCTCGCCAAAGCGTTAAATTATACTAAAAAACTCCACTTGCGAGCCCATATGTGTCTAGCGCGCCTGAAAATTACTATCTAACTATTCTAGATTCACTGATGGCACTTTGTTATTCTCACTATATTGCCCATACACTGACTCTACACTATTTTTTAACTATAATCAACACTCTATGTGCTGGATTGGTGACGTTCGTCGCGAACATAATAAAATACCAAAAAAAAAATCCCAGCGGCTCCAAACCAAATTGCGTAAGGTCAACAAAACACAAATTGCTACCATCAATGTTATAATTTCGTAGTAAGAAGTTTCAGGACATAGGCAGATGGGATGGGGATGGGTAGATTTGTGCAATCTGTACTTGAAATTTTTTGGAGCTCTTGGGAAAGATTTTATTTATTATTAATGTACTGTGCCGTCTAATAAATTAATTATTATTAGACAGTACAGGCTAACAGAATAAAAAAAAAAAGAGAAGTGGGGAATTTGGGGAGGCCTTTGCCCAGCAATGGGACAGTACAAGCTAACAAAATAAAATAAAAAAAGAGAAGAGAGGAATTGGGGGAGGCCTTTGCCCAGCTGTGGGGCAGTACAGGCTCAACAAAATAAAATAAAAAAGAGAAGAGGTTCCAAACAGATAAATTCATCTGCTTAGCTTTTTACCAAACTATGTTGGGGTTGGCTTCCACTTTAAGCAGATGCATTTAACCCCTTGGTAAGACTGATTGTTATAGTTTCTGGCTTCTATCTACAACTGTCGATGATCTACAATGGTACCGACTGATGCTAAAAGCGAAGCGCTACGACTTCGAACAAAAGTTACGTCTACAGAAATAATCAGTAGAGGCAGGAAGAAGCATGCCTATTGTCAGTAAGATCCACCATCTGTACTTTAAATTCCTGACACGTCCAAACTGGTGAATAATATCTAGGTAAATACATGAGAGAGGAGGCCTATAATCAGAGGTAGGCGGCTCAAGACCGCTAATGACGATGATGATGATAAATAGTGCTTGGATCAAAGTTGGTTTCTGCTCTTATTTTGGTATAGCTGATAAGATCATTACCTGGACTGTTCCTAAGTGAAAAGATTTTAAAGTAATGCTAAACTGGCCGATAAACTTTGTTGCTGGCTCTACATTGGGAATGGCCTGATGCCTACAGTCTAACTAAATCAACGATGTTACGATTAAAGCTCAACACTAAGTGTATAATAAATTCAATGGTATGGTTCAGTACCCACATTGATATAATAATTTAATTAATATGTTGTTAAAGTTTTCGATGGCATGAAGATGTTGGAGATCAAACGACACGATTTACTTGGATATGGCAATATCGGGGCAATATTAGTGAAATATGACAGCGATGTTGACACTTCTATGAATGCTTCTATGTCAGTTTACAGCCATGACACAGTCACACTCTATTTCGATGATAAGTACATGAAAGCTTTCTTACTAACATTAAATACAGTGCGAAAATAAATTAAAGACTACTCAGACCCAACGGTACTTCTGTTGGGTCTCAGCTATTTGATGGCCAGAAAATGTTCCGTATCAAAGATAGGTTTTGATATTATTGTGTAGGTAACAGTAATTTGGCATTTACAATTCGGGTTGCACTACCTCTACTGCGTTACTATTGCTTCATTGTAAGTAGGAACGTGGTCGGTAACTATTGATAGATTACTGACAACTTTGTGGCCCTCTTGCATTCAAATGGGGCGATGGACCGACCGATGGAATGAAGTAAAGCTCTAGCTGTTTTTAGTTTTATGTTTGGTTATTATGGGCGAGTAGTTCCCATTTGGTCCCAGATACATGGATCGTCTGGGACGCTTTCTAGCAATATCTGTGATGTATGCAGCGCGCAGAATGTCGCCGCGCAACAATGTCGGTGCGCCAGCGACGCCGCCGCGCCGCGCCGCGCGCCGCCCGGCACACAAACTGCATAAAAGTGGACCGGCCGAGCCCACGTCCACTCGTCCAGTACTACTCAAGTAGGTATAGCCCAAACTAGTCCCTTTATGAGCTTTTATGAATTATTGTCCCATTCGACGTGATCATTGCCATGTATCGGAGTCGTTGGCTTAGTTAGCCGTATCAAGTATCGAAGTTTCTAACTAATATTGGGGTAATAGCATGGCGGGAGACAAGCGACCTGTACAAAACCACAATGAAATTATAGTTGTTTTAGCTGTTGTTGTGTTTTCCCAGTGGTAAATTAATATGAAAATGCGCAGTACGCCCAACCCAAGCAAGCAAAGAAACGCGTTGATATGGATTACACAAAAGAATATCCCATACAAAGAGATTAGCCGTCAGTTAGTAGACAAAGAGAATGTCAATATTGGTTTGTATGGACGGTAAACACTGGACGTCTCGGTGGGTCTCAGGCGACCGACTCCCGAGAATCCGACCATGTTCCGTTCTATATGTACCTACCTACTTGCTCATTTATTATCATTATGGGCTCTCAATTGTTTCAGGAACAAAGACCGAAGCTTTTGTAGTTCAGACTTAGGTTCAAGAGCTACCTATTACATCATACATGACCGTTCATGAGATATTATTAGACCAAATAAGACAGGAATAGAATCAAAGTACCAGAGCATAAATTTAACAATACCAAATAAATGTCTGTTGGATTAAAGCTAATCGTTCACCAAACAATGAGAATATAAAGACTGATTCGCAACATTCCAAAAGAATAAAAATAAGTGAATACATTCATGTAATAACAGTACAATCATTCTCAGGCATGAGTCGTGAAAGCAAAACATCGGTGCCGTTTGATTCCAAACATTGTGTGCAAATTTCTGTCGATAAAAGAAAACACGCGAACTCGGGTCGCGCCAGGCGTTTGTGCGGTTTGTGGGATTATTGTTACTGTCACCTGGAGCATTTCTTAAGTTTTGTGAAGTCATATTTAAATATTTAAGAATTGAATTGAATAATTTAACTCTTGATTCCTACTGTTCGTGACTGGATTCATAACTAATAAATGTCGAATTTAATTACCATGAACACAAAGCTTACGCAGAACTACACTTGCTAAGATACGATTCCAAATACAGAACAAGAAGGGAATGAGCTACATATAAAGTAAGATTATGCTAATAAATATCTGCACAATTACTCACGTTTGTTTACACTGGAATACATTTAGTATCACGTTCTGTTGGAAGTAATCAAAGCACGTATCGTAGGAACCATTGGAAGAAAACATCCACAAGTTAATATTTTGGTGAACCTAATGAACGCACTCACTCTCTCTACACTAGATATTTTTTGATAAACAGATGGGACTGTAGAAAACTAGTATAAGTCTTCTAGATGTTGAACAGTAACACAGGTTATTTGCAATAACAATTTGCTAAGTCCACATTCAGTAAACAGTTCCTTCCGTTAGCCAAACACTACTGTTTACCTCGTTTATCATTGAGAATATAAATATTGTTCTTATTTTCGCTTCTAATTCTAATATTGTACTGTATATCAGAGTAACTAACGTCACGAAAAGAGGAGCACTATGGGTGGCTGTTTGATACAAAAATTGTATTTGTCAGAAAATAATTAATTAAATGATAAGACTATAGGAGAGCAAGAGGTTGTGAGATAACATCGCGGTTATTGAATAAATCAAGAAAAATATATAGCAGTAAAACTGAACGAGTATTGTATTGAAATGAATGCAGCTATGTGTGGTAATGAAGTTTAATGGGAAAGTTCTAACCGCAATAATTATCGCAGCCGATAAGAACGCCCCTGCATTCTACAGCAGTGTCCTCAACATATTAGACGATATTAACCGTGTTTTTCGATAAAATAAATCACAATTAAGTAGAGTATGACAACATGACGGAGATGTACCCACGTTGTGACTCGTACCTTTATCACTTGACCCAAACATTGTGAGTGATGTGTGTTTGTCGGTTTGTTATCGTCGTGGATTCCTTACCTACTCATTGTTTTTGATTACAATATATGGTCCGCCCTCAAGGAATTCACATTTTGTTTTATGTAGCTGCTACGAGTTAGTATTACGTCCTAGTAAAAATTGGAACATAAAATTTTATTGCACTCTCGGAATCGCTGAGAGGATGTAAACGGTTTATTGAGTGATTTTTTATAAGTCTTCTATACTAATATTATAAAGAGGTAATGTTTGTGAGGATGTGGGGGTAATATCTGAATCTACTGAACCGATTTTGAAACTCTTTCACCAATAGAAAGCCACGTTATTTGTAAGTGCCATAGGCTTTACTTCACCATCATCATTTCAGCCGAAAGACGTCCACTGCTGGACATAGGCCTCCATCAAGTGTCGCCACAATGACCGGTCCCGTGCGACTCGCATCCAGCGGATTCCTGCAACCTTCACCAGGTCATCGGTCCACCTAGTGGGAGGCCTTCCAACGCAACGTTTTCCGGTTCGCGGTCGCCACTCCAGAACTTTTCGGCCCCATCGGCCATCCGTTCTGCGAGCAATGTGCCCTGCCCACTGCCACTTAAGTTTGGCTATTCTTCGGGCTACGTCGGTAACCTTTGTTCTCTTGCGGATGTCTTCATTTCTGATTCGATCGCGCAAGGAAACTCCGAGCATAGCCCTCTCCATTGCCCTTTGGGTGACTTTCAGCCTTCTGATGAGGCCCATTGTGAGCGACCACGTTTCGGTCCCGTATGTAATCACTAGCAACACACACTGGTCATAGACTTTCGTCTTGAGACACTGCGGTAGGTTGGACGAGAAGATACCGCGCAATTTCCCGAAGGCTGCCCAACCGAGTCGGATTCGACGATTGACCTCTTTCTCGAAGTTGACCTACCTAACTGGACCGTTTGTTCCAGGTACACATAATCGTCTACAACTTCGAGTATAGAGTCTCCGATCTTGATAGGAGTGGGTGTGACATGGGCATTCAACATGACCTTAGTCTTGTCCATGTTCATTTTTAGACCCACTCTTCCGGAAGCTCTACTGAGGTCATCGAGCATTGTACTGAGGTCGTCCATGGTCTCAGCCATTACCACTATATCATCGGAAAACCAAAGGTGAGTGATGTACTCGCCATTGACGTTGATGCCTAGCCCTCTCCAGTCCAGAACCTTGAAGACATCCTCCAGTGCAGCGGTGAACAGTTTCGGAGATATGACGTCTCCCTGTCTCACACCTCGCTGCAGGAGGATAGGTTTTGAGGCTTGGTCCTGAAGTCGGACTGACATGGTGGCGTTTTTGTAGAAACACTTCAACACCTCGATGTACCGATAATCGATTTGGCACCGTTGGAGAGACTGCAGTGTCTGCAGTACAGCCCAGGTCTCAATCGAATCGAAGGCTTTCTCGTAGTCCACAAACGCTAAACATAGAGGTAGGTAGGGCTCTTCGGTCTTCTGTATAACTTGCCGCAGCGTATGTATGTGGTCCACGGTGCTAAAGCCTTTTCGGAAACCGGCTTGTTCGGGAGGCTGGAAATCGTCAAACCTGCGCGCGAGACGATTCGTGATGACTCTAGAAAACAACTTTGTAGACGTGGCTTAGAAGTGAAATGGGCCTATAATTCTTCAGCCGGGCATTGTCACCCTTTTTGCAGAAGAGTACCACCACACCCCTGCACCATGCCTGTGGCGTTTTTCCCTCAAGTATGACGGAATTAAACAGCTTCTGAAGGGCCTTAAGTACCGGTTTTCCACCCGCCTTCAGGAGTTCGGCCGTAATTCCGTCATCACCCGGTGCCTTGTTGTTTTTGAGCTGCTTCAGAGCCATCCTAATTTCGTACAGGCTGACGTCCGGGATGTCTTCGGTATAGTGTCGGGTCAGTCTAGCTCTTGGGTCGTTTGCTAGATCTACGACGGGTTTACTGGTTGACGTGTACAACTGTCCATAGAAGCTCCATCTGCCGCGCTGCCTGCGCTGCGCTGTCGATCTTCCTCAGAAGCTCCGGTTTGGCGGATAAGATCCTACCATCGTCGGTCTTCAGTTTCGTGAGCTGGCTCTGCCCAATAGCCAGATCCCTTGCAAATACCTTGGAGCCTCTATTCCGCTCAATCGCGTCTTTAATACGCTCGGTATTATAGCGGCGGATGTCGCTCTTCAAGGATTTAGAGATCCGTCTATTGAGCTCGTATTTACACGCCTCGTCTGAAGTCTGCAGGATCATCTCACGCCGCTCCTTCATGAGCTTCAGAGTGTGATCGGAGAGCCTCTTGTTCTGATCTGTACGACGCGCCTTGAAGAACTTAGACCCGGTCGTATGGACAGTTTCCACGAACCCATCGTTGTATTCGTCCACTGAGCTTCCTAGGCACTCGAAACAGTTCTGGAGTTCAAGCTGAAAGCTCTCGGGGTTTTGGATTTGGATCTGTGCTGGACGGAGCGTAGACTTCATCAGTCGATACCTTTTAAGCTTGACATTGATGTTCAATGTGCCTCTTACCATGCGGTGATCATTTGCTTCTTGGTTGACAAGATGAAGTCGATCTCATTTCTAGTTGCACCATCGGGGCTCTGCCAGGTCCACTTCCTGTGCTCACGCTTTCTGAAGAAGGAGTTCATCATATACAGGCCTTCCTTCTCCATAAAACTAGCCAGTTGGTGACCCCGGCGATTGTCCCGATGTCCAACTCCAAATTGCCCCATCTGCCGCTCATCCCCGTCTCGTTTGCCCAGTTTCGCGTTGAAGTCCCCCATGACAACTGTGAAGTGAGTTTTGGAACCATGCATGGCTTTAGATATATCCTCATACATGGTCTCCACTTCGTCGTCGGGGTGTGCCGAGGTCGGGGCGTAGACCTGTATGACCTTCAGCAAATCTTGAGGATATTCTGAGTATAAGGTACGCCACCCTGGTCGACACACTCTCGATCTTCACCACGTTGTTCACAAGGGACTTGTGGACGATAAACCCAACACCACCCTGGGACTGCCGGTCACCCTCACAGAAATAGAGCAGCTTGCAGGATTATCGTGTCCTCCCCCTCTCTTCGGACTTCAGATAATCCCACAATACTCCATCGCAGCCTGCTCAATTCCTCTTCTAGTTCCGCTATCTTCTCGTCGGTCCGGAGTGTGCGCGTGTTATATGTTGCCAGGTCCAGTCGTTAGTATTGGCAGCCGGATCCATTCCGGAGATTCTTCGCACCCCTTGCCACGCCGTAGCCTCGACCGAGGCTTTACTTATTACTAGAAAATAAATAGGGTAGGTAATAAAATAAGTAGGGTTTAAGGGGAAAATAAATGTCCACCTGTGCGAGCCGGGACGGGCCGCTATAAAATATAATATAAATTCATATGACTATATTATTTATATTACTAAAATGTTTTTAGATGGCCACGTTAACCGATTGAGAGGGAAATCTACCAATGTTATAACTGAATACGATCAGCACTACTAAACCGCGTTCAAGTACTGTCAGTGTCTTGAATGCGGCTTCAGTTTAAATGTGGTCGTCTCATTCAGTTCCATTGGTGAAATTCGCCCGTACTTGTAAAGAAAGAAAGCAAACTACCATCAGTAGGTACAATATGGAACATGAGATAGACACTCGTAGTATTGGGCTAGCCGCTAGAGTAATATTTTGAAGTTACGGGTTCAATGTTTTACAGGGCAACAAAATTGTACCGTGTAAACGTCTTAGAGCAACAGTTAGTTTGTACGACACGGTGTTCAATTGATTGTCGAGTTAATTGTCTGTTGTAGCTTGGAAGGTACCGTACAGCACAACCTCAGTAACTTGTCTCAGCTGTGTCGATAAGCTTGGAAGCTCGTAAAGTGAGTTTAGGAGTTGGTTGCATTCAATTTAAAATCTTGCATTGCAAGTTAATCTGCTTAAGCCGTGTGGTATCCGGCAGAGTAGAATAGAACCAACCCATTACACTCACGGGTGTCGTATAAGGCGACTAATGTCTGAGGCAGAACACCTTGCGCCTCCGTAGACCTGAGAATGGGCAGCAGCGTTTTCTGTTAGTCTTTCATCACTGCGATCTCCAATCCGCCTGCCATGCGTGGAGATTACGGCAAATTCCTCCCTCCAGGGAGAGGCTTATGTCCAGCAGTGGACGTTATGGGCTGTTGTTGTTGTTGTCTGTTTTTCGGTTATTGTTATTTCTTTAAACTTTTCTACTATTAGGAACTATACTATACCTAGTTCACCCGCCGTGACAAATTATTTTTATTTTATGACTGTTGCTTCAATGATTTCAACAGATCCACAAAAACTTCTGGGGGCATCTTTTTCCCGCTCGACTGGATACAGAATTAAGCCATTTCTCACGGCACTCGATGCTGATACGTTAGGAAAAGACGGTCGTATATGAATCAAACATTGTATATATACATTCCAAACAGATACGTAAAGTGCTGCATGTTTATTTAAAACGCGACGTTGTATCGAACAGTGTTTACTTTGCAAAGCGCGATCCTAGGCTAGAACTAAAACTAGTCAGTTAACTATTCATGAAAGTTGCTCCTGGCCGAGACAAGAATGCCAGCTGGCGCCACCTCGCTCCGCTAAGGACTTGCTACAAATACTAACTATATAAAATCTCGTCTAGCATTGCATCGTATCAGTACTTTTCGAAGAAATGAAGCGGTCTTTGTTTTTGTTTAAAACCTACCTGTGACTTGTGCTTGTGATAGCTGTACTGAAAATGGCTTGAAGAAACTGGCTCGTGAATTACGGTTTAATGCACACTTACAGCTGTAAAAATTGTCCCCCTAAAGGCGTTATGACTGCATAGGTACATGGCACACGAAACGTGCGAAGTATCACGCACTTTAAAACCCCCGGCATGTCACCTATCACGTTGATGCAATAAAGATGCCAGCATTTTTCGACAGCTTTTTATGATCATAGCGTGAGTATGATAAAATAGTTGCAGAAACGACCTATAAACCACCACTGTCAATGTAAGCATGTTTGAGGGGTAGCTCATGTTCCCGTAGATAATAATAGAATAACATTATGATGACATCGATATCTGCCGATCATAAACCCGATAAAGCGTAGGTATTTAATTTAAGGGAAACCTTGTAACATGATGCTATTAAAAATAACAAACAACGGAAACGTTGGTAATAACAGGAAAATTGCAATAAAAAAGGAAAATACGAAATCTAAACACGACGCAACGCAAATTTTTTCACTGAAACGCTCAGACGCCATTTTATGATAATCGCAAGTGGTTAAATATAAAAAAGTAATTAAAGTAGAAATTAGAAGAGTAAGTAGTTACATTAGTATGTTTTCACTTCGGAGATTAGCGTCAGCCATTATAATGAACTTGTGAATATTAATAATTAATTGTAATCATTGTGATACAAACTATAAATTGTAAAAGTAACTGTTTGTGTCACGGTTGTATAGACCTATATTGATCTATGCCTATGTTAATAATTGGATGTGATAACAATTTGCGCTGTTTAACGCACAAAAATCACTTGTATGAATTCATGTTTAGTTGGAAATGGTTTGAGAAATTTAGGATATGCAATTTTAAGTACATATATACACACATCAAAAAAAGTTTGCGATCAAGAAAAAATCAAAATCTTTTTTGACGATATTATGAAAAAAATTAAAACAGGGTATTTGTATTTAAAGAAAACACACAAAAACGATTTTTTATTGATAAAGTTCAATTTAAAAAATTATATCAGCGTACGCTAGTGATCACAATTTTTTTTATGTGTGTATGGTGTAGATAGTAATTTGTTATAATAATAGATGTTAGCGTTCTTGTCTCGTTTAAGCTTATCTTTTTAAATCTTCCAAACTCTCATCACTTTTTTTTATAAAATAGCAAAATCGGTTCATTCATAAAAAATAAAAGAAGAGGTGATTGATCAAATGAAGAATATAGTGATTTATTGACAATTTTAGTACTTAACTGTAATTATCTGCATTTTGCTTTAAAGCAGTTGTGGTGCATTTAATAATAATAATACCAGCCTATTACTGTCCCACTGCTGGGCAAAGGCCTCTTCTCAACATAGAATACAGGAGCATTGATCACCACGTTTGCTCAAGACGGGTTGGTGATTAAAATTCGATGTATCTTTAAGAAATAATTGAGCTGTGCTGTGGTCGGTTATCAAAACCAATTCGACATTTAAGTAGTTTACTTTTTTGAGTGTTACAAAGTTGTAATTAACTATCACTTAAAGTTGTTATGACAAGTACCTACTCGTAAATTGCACTTTTTATACTGGGTCTGCGACACATTCATTTAGATATATCAACGTGCTGATTAACAAGTTTATTTTCGGTAATCATCTTGTGAAAACTGAAACAGTACGGAGAGTTGGTCCAGAATATAATATTATATACTCGTTGACACCTTTGCGGCATGTGTTAATTATGTCAAGTAAAATTAGAAATTGTACACCTACTGAAATACTGAATTTCACCGAGAGAGGTCCCAACATCATACAGATTTATTTTACATATGGGAATATGTTTATATTTTACCTAAAATTACTTCATTGCGGACTGCTACGTGATTTATATTCGTCTGTAGCTGTAGCACTTTCTTGCGACCATGGCCATAACGTACTATGAATTGTTTTTTTTTAGCTTATAAATCTTTACACTATGGTATTTATTATATTAGTTGCTCATTAGAATCTCAGTCACGTCAAATAGTGTGTTCCGTGGCTGCATCCATAAGGGGCGGAGCTATTATCGCACATCCGATACAATGGTGCTCACTTTTACTCGTCCATATTGCCACACAATGCTAATGTTATGTCACTTTAATATCACAATCGATGATGTGGTCGTTCGTCACATTGTCAATCGATGCAAGAAAAAAACCTGAGGTACCTTTGCATCATGCTGCGAGTTATCAAACTGTCTACTACTTATTCATCTGTTTCAATTCTATGAGGTAATGAAATTCCTATCTATTTTGCAATACTCCAAATTAGATAATTATATAATTGCAAGCCATTTAAAAATGTGAGCAAAAAAATCAATGCTACTTATACTGACACATACAATTGTATCATAAAAAAATAAAGACGCATTCACAATTGTATTATTTACACAGTAGCAGTTTTCACTTTCGTTTGCGAATGATAAATGAGGCGATTAACAATTCTGCCCGCGGCAGGACGGCACGTCGCGCCGCGCCGACGCAGCTTCCGCATTAGCATCAGCGTCCCTCGCGGGACAATGCGGTGTGTACGGGCCTTTACTTTCTATTCTTTCTGCAAACATAATGACTGCACTGCGACACTAATTAATGTTTGGTGCTTATTTTGATTTTAAATATTTTATAACCGCGAGTGGGAGACCACTTTCACTAAATTTTGTCATCGCATGATTCAATGATATGCAAATTATTTATACTTAATCTGTACAGAGAGGATAAATAAATAGCGAGTTAAGGAAGTGTCATGGCTGTTTTAAAATAATCGTTGATATACGTGCTTGGTGTGGTAGGTACTGTTTCTATTTTAATCATTATTTTATTGTGCTTGTGCTTATTAAGTATTCTGCAGTTGAACTGTGCTTCCTTCCTCGCTCTGTTCCGGGCACTTTGTCGTTGTAACTTCAGAGTGGTATCAAAGTCCTTTTGTACGGAACTATTGATCGATTTAGTAGTTTTATCAAAATTGTATCTATCTAATCGAAACGGTTTCAATATCACCTTTAACCCGTATGCTCCCGGCCGTGCCTCCAGAGGCACGGTGCATTGTTATTTTAATTGTGTCTGTAATTGCGGGTATTGAAGTGTTAATCTTGCAAAACTTAGGTTTCCATTAAATATGGTGCAACATGTACTTAACTTAAGGCACTCAAGACTAAATAGCGTCGCAAATATGCAGTTTCTGGCACTTTTGCATAGCTTGTTACTAAAAGCTTTTTACAAAAGTTTAAGTTATAAAAGTTTTGTTTTAGTTGGTAAGCACTACGCACGAACAGTCGATACCATACATAATATTATATTAAGGCTTATACACTTGGAAAACTTCAAAAACCATTTTCCCCAATAGTTAGCAGGGTAGTATAGCTGCAATTATATAATTATATACATAAATACGTCAGACTTTTAGATTAGCGACAAAAATGCAATGACGAGTTGACTAAATAAAAAATAAAGGGTCGTGGGGCTATTGGGACCGGGACCGCGGTCCCGGATTCCACCAATATTACAATAATTATTATTGAGTAGTACAAAATATGATAAGTTATCAAATGGTGAATTAGAATGGAATTTTTAAAATGGAATCAAATAGGCGTAAATCAATGTGACAATAACATGATAAAGACAAATTACGTTGGCTGTAATCTCTCGGAAATACTAGTAAATAAAAAAAACAGCTGCTGTATCTTACGAGAAGATAAGTAGTACACGTGAGTTTATTTTTGTTTATTTACTCACTTCACACGTGGTGACAATCTTGTCAAAACAAAGTTTTTCAGAAAAACGTGTGTTGATGATCACACGTATTCAAACATAGGTGAAGCTTTAGAAGTCGGTGACAAAAACACTAAATCAAGCAAACAAAGGTCACGGACTTCGAAGCTTGACCTATAAAAAAAAAAAAAAAATTGCTGGACGTTACACACAGCAACGAGGCTTGTCGCGTGGACACCAGATAGTAGATATACTACATAGATACTTTTTTGTTTGTAAATACATACTTATTATACATATAAACATCCATGACTCGGAAACAAATGTCCATGCCATCACACAAACATTTGCTCCGACCGGGATTCAAACCCGGGGCTCCAAGAACGTAAGGCAGCCTCACTACCGCTGCGCCATTCGGGTCGTCAACCCAGTTTGATTGATTTGGTGTTTTTGTCACTGGCTTCTGAAGCCAGTTATTTTTCACTTTTTTGTTTTTCTTTTTTTTTTTACCCAAGAATACGCGTGATCAACACACGTTTTTTCTGAAAAACTTTGTTTTTCTTTGTGTTTTTTTTGAAGTCTGTTTTATTTTTTGTAAAAAAGTTTATTTTTTATTTTTCTATTTTTATTTTTCCTATACAAATATTTGTAATGTCATGTTAATAGAGGCTTATCCCCAATAAATGGAACTTAACATACCTAAACTGTCAAAATCTGGGTACACATCTGCGTACCCCTCAGAGCATACAGCCGTGATGTTACGTCAAGATGTTGTATAAACAATAGACATCCAAGCGATTGCAGCAATGACGATCGATGTACCGTCTATTTTTGAAGACTAACATTGTATATCTCCGAAGATCAGCTTCAGATCTTCACAAAATTTGAATGGAACCACCTCAGGAGTATACTCTTTTAAATAAAAAAAATAATTTGAGAATCGCTCCACAAATGGGGGAGAAATCGGTGAACATACATGAAATTAGACCACACGACTGAAGTAATAAAATGACACAAAAAATGATACCGCGTTGATGTCTTTTTGAAGTCCCTTTCTTGGTTATAGGTTTTTTTCTTCAGTCGTGTGGTCTAAACATAGAGTATGTTTAGACCACACGACTGAAGAAAAAAAAATGTTAATTAAATGAAAACTATTGGGCCAAACTATGTTAAATTTTTATGAGACCAAATGGCAACTATTCCGCATCAGACTAAAGAAGAATCACGTAAATCGGATCATAAATCTCAGCATAATTCTTGTACATACATAAAAAAACAATCGAATTGAGAACCTCCTCCTTTTTGAAGTCGGTTAAATAGTAAGTGATAACCGATGGAGCAAGTGTAATTACGGTTCTTCTACGTACAGATCAATACACGCATTTATTGGGTACCTACAAATACTCACCTTGGAAAAGGTGCAGTAACGAATTACAACCATAGTCAACCTGCTGAGAAATGGAAAATCTTGCGCACGGGATATTATTTTTTGGAATTGAAATATTTCGAATTCTCGATTATACATAATAAAGGGTGTAAAACACCTCTTAACGAAGCCAAAAGGCACTTGTTCTTGTCGTTACGATATTTTTTTTGTTCTACACCATACCTGGGAACTTTCTAGTTACGGAGATATTGGCGGTCAAAGTTCCAACTTTTTTTTAAATACAAGTTTTTAATGTAAGATTTTTACTTTAAACACCTCCACGACCCCCGTACTATTCAATCCATCCATCAGCACAATGTTTTGAGGGCGTTACATTGAGTTCTACCACAAAACATGATTTTTCACCCCAAAAAAAAGTCGATTCCCAGCAATAATTTTTGTGTAAGTTTCTTAGTTTGATGTACAGAATGCTTGGTTGACGGCTTCGTGATGAGGTCTTTTACACCCTGTATATCCTTAGCGGAGATTAGCTATCGCTCGGCGCGGGAGATATTACTCGTATAGTGCACAAGTGTTTGCGCAGGCGCAGGTGCACTCTGTTCCTTTTCTCTCATAGTCCGATAGGACGGCATTCCGACACGACCGGAGATAGATCAGGCCAGGACCAGAACCAACGGCTTAACTTGCTTTCCGAGGCACGGGGGTACCAACTTCCAAACTCCGGGAGTCAGGGCTACTAGGTACTGATAAATTTCTAATGGAAAAATCCAATAACACTTTTTGCCAGACCGGGTCCTGGGTTCGATTCCCGGGAATCGAACCCAGGACCCCGCGCTCAGCAGTCGAGTATGCGTCCACGAGATCAACGGAACAGTCAACCGAAGGAACTATACAGGGTGTAAACAACCTCATCACGAAGCCGTCAACCAAGCATTCTGTACATTAACTAAGTAACACTGTTTGATAGGACAGGTAGAACTAATGGGAAATGTTGGTCCCACTAGTTCTTCTTTTTTGTACCACGTTATAGTAGGACTAGTGGGAACAAAAATTCCCATTAGTTCTACCGTAAAATTGTGAAATAAAACAGTAGAACTAATGGGACTTTTTGTTCCCACTAGTTCTACGATTTAATACTAACTGTAATCGTAGGACTAGTGAGAAAAAAGTCCCACTAGTTCTACTGTAGAACTGTTTAGTGGAACTAGTGGGAATGATCCAACTTTACGCAAAAAATATTGCTGGGAAACTTTTTTTTTGGGGTGAAAACTCATGTTTTGTGGTAGAACTCAATGTAACGCACTCAAAACATTGCGCTTAGAGATGGATTTAATAGCACGGGTCGTAGAGGTGTTTAAAGTAAAAATCTTACATTAAAAACTTGTATAAAAAAAAAAAAAAACTACTACTACTGTTGTAGAACAAAAAAATGATCACAATGGCGGGGAGAACAAGTATCTTTCAGCTTCGTGAAGAGGTTTTTTACACCCTTTACAGTGTTACGCATACAATAATAGTCATAATATTCTCTTGATTGGGTGACAAAGTTTTGTCCTGAAAATCCAGCTTCCCATTTCTGTGAGAAACAGTAGTTGGTGGCACTGATGTTATGCATACACTCTTAATGAAAGCACTTCTAGTTAGTGGTGTGTGTGTGTGTCATTAGTGACTGTGTTTGTTTAAACATAAGAGCAATGTCATTAGGAGAAATTGTTTCTCCGAACGTCAGGTAGCGGTGATGACAGATTGATAACCTACTAAACGTAGTTACTATTATTGCATTGAGATAAGTCGAAGTATGACAAGAATTAATTATAATTATGTTTGGAGATAAGAGAACATGTTTGATGTTTCAATAAATCAGTCATGTTGTTTTGTTTTGTGTCATGTGTTTTAATTAGCATACGCAATTAAAATCAAACAAAATAATGTCAGTCAAAGGTTGATTCTAAGGCTCTTTTCATTTTGTTTATTATTATAAGTTTACAACTTTCCATAACTGTTTGCTTATTATAATACGAGATTTGAAACCACTTTTTCCATTTTAATTTCAACTTGTTGAATATTTACCTGCGTTGTTTGTTAACATTCGTTAAGATGACAAATGTTTAAGTATTAACATTTGTATTTTTCAGATTATGAAGACATGTATGGATTTTTTTCAACGTCAGTTATATTTGTAAAAACATTTTGTGAGAGTATGAATTGATTGCTTATTTGACGATACAACTTCTTTTAGACTTTAGAAAGATTTTAAAAGAAGAAGTTGGCAAATATTTGCATGTACTCCGTAGGTTAATAGTTTTTCTGTAAGTCTTTGATCACGATGAAAGATTCTGCCATTTGTTAGAAATCAATTGGAAGATGGACCGCAATAATTGTCACACTTTTAGAAAGCTAAATAGGTAGATGAGCATTAGTATTCCATCGGTAAATATTTAAATACATCTCGGGTGTTGCTTGCATGGGTGTGTTGTTTAGATTGATGTTAATTATTGCGTCTCATCGTCTGTCTACAACAATAATATATTAATATTTATCTTCTGTTTATCAATTTTAATTAACGTTACTTTTTTGTACTACAACTTCGGGTAGGCCTATGCTAAGCCGGGGATCGTGGAAGACGTACTAGTTGCCATGATTCCCGGTTCTAGGGAAGGGAACACCGCTGCACTGGGGTGGTTTTTAGTCAGTTAGAGTCTATATATAGGACATTTTTTTTCGGATGGGAAATCATCAAATGACTCCTCCCGCTCTGGGCGGAGCAGAGGGAGTGTCAGACTTTTACTGACTAAAACCCATCCATGTTCCTTCATAGCCCTTTGTGTTCCGAGGCCACGGTATCTCTTTCGAACAGTCCCGCTACCCCGGCAGGCATCGGTCCTTGCGGACCCCTTCCTATTGCTGACTCTCTTTGAGGCGCGCGTGGGACACGAACGCGCCGTCGACACGGCCTGTCGTCAAGAGACGGACGGACGGCGCGCGGAGGACATCCCTGAGGATTTTCCAAACCGAAACAAAAAAAAGGCCTAAGCCCAGTAGCAATCTACAATACGGTGACTTGATCGATAGATTGATGGTATGACGGTACTCTAGTGCACAATATAAGTACCAATGCGTATTCCTAAGGGTATGACAGACGTCCTGACGCATGGCCATCATACTAATATTAAGTGGAAAGTTTATTATCAGGTTGGTATAAAACCGCGAAGGGCCCATTGGCAGCAAGATTACGAGCATTAAGGAGCGGTCACACAGTAGCCGAACCACATTCATTAATATTGCATTAGATCGATAAGGCAGCCGGTTTGCAGCGGGTCAGAGCCCATTCGTACCCTAAGATTCGCACCCTGTGCCCACTCGTCCCCTGGAACTTTTGAGGGGCCCATTCGTCCCCTGAAGAATATTTATTTTTATTCATTCTACTAATATAATTACATGTATATGTGTATACTGCAGCTTGGTAGTCCTGGTACAGTCGCGCAGAAAAGGGTAAAAAAAATATAGTACTTCGGTAGATATCATGTTTATTTCAAATAAGATTAAGTTTAATAAAATGCCTCTAGGCTCTAGGCATTAAGTCAGTCTTCAAAATAATTAATCAACTTTTGGTTTCTTGTACATTTGTAAATATTTAGCAAAATATATGATAACTATAATAGAGAAGCTCGTGGCTAAATAATACCAGCCGCTCGGATCGATCATTAGGTCAAGCCGTCCTTGCCTAGGTTGGTCTGAGGATGGGTGACCGCCCATTACATATCGAGTTTCCTCCGTGCCTCGGAAAGCACGTTAAGCTGTTGGTCCCGGCTGTCAATTGTAGATCTTTGACAGTCGTTACAGGTAGTCAGTCAGTGGCCCAAAAAGTCTGACAACCAGTCTTACTAAGGGGTATCGTATTACCCAGTACTTACTGGGTTGTGGAGGTCAGATAGGCAGTCGCTCCATGTAAAATACTGGTATTCAGCTGCATCCGATTGGACTGGACGCCGACCCCAACATAGTTGGGAAAAGGCTAGGCAGATGATGATATGATAACTATAATATTTTTATGCAGTAAAATAAAACTGTGTAACTATTTAAATAAAATACCAGTAATAACTGAATTTTAGATTAATTTACATCCAGTGTACAAACAAATAACCAAATATCAATATCAATATAACGAAAATAACAATTAATTGTTAGTACTTTGTACAGTCAAAGAGATCTACAAAATAATGCAATATCACAATAACTTTGTATAAAAGTAATATAAAAAGTAAAATCAGTCTTTATCAACTATGTAAAACCAACATTTTTACTAACTACAAATACACATGCAAAATCACAATGTCCTAGAAACTAACAAAATACAATTCTTTTACAAAAATCACCCTTGATTGACCATCATATAAATCAACATTAAATATAAAATATGCAAAAAAAATAGTCACAACGCATATTTAATCAGTCAGAACACATATCAACAGTAAATAATCACTTCTTATTTTTTTGTATATTTACCAACTACATACATGTAAAATCATAATAACTTAAATCTAAAAAATTATAACAGTACAAAAAAATACTAAAATCACAGTAATCATTGAAGATTAAACAAATCAACATTATTTCAGTATAAAACTAATCTTATATTTGTTTTTTCATTTTAAATTAAAAAAAAAAAATCCTTAATAAATAGTGAAGTATAAATTCTATAATTCTGTGAATTACCATCAATAATAATACTAATCATATTCCAGGATTCAAATGAGATAATTCGATTCAATTATGTTAAAAATAATATTATTATAATATTAACAGTATTGTTTATTTCGTTAGGCGAACTTCATTTAATAAAAGACCAAAGACACATTGAACAGTCTCGTATTCGCAGTCACTTTCAAGAACCAATATGTCACCGAGGCTGCCATAACATACAAACAAAACACCTTATCTATTTTGTAACCCGTTTTTATAACAAGCCATTCGTGAGACGAGAGACAAATTACATCGTAAGCCTATCGTCAGGTTATATTATTATCATGACGGATTATCATTGATCATAGCTCTTTTTTGAATGATCTGTTATGATTTATTAAATGAATTTCGTTAATAAACTGTTCACAAGTGTACTATGTTAACCGTTTCTTATGTAAAATATAGCTTATTTTATCTCAGGGGACCAATAGGCACCTGAATAGGTGCCGAATCTTTAACTTATATTGTATATATATTAGAGGGGACGAATGGGTACCTTAAAAATAATATTTTTTATTAAAATATTAATTGGTCCCCTACCAGGAGACCAATGGGCACCTATATAGGGGCCGAATCCACAACTTTTATGCTGGGGTGCGAATTTTAGGGGACGAATGGGCTCTGACCCTTTGCAGCACCGAGCTCGTCAAAATTTTACGTCGTTAAGTGTTGTTACATTAAAAAGTGTTTGTTTTCTAATTATCGTGTCGTGTTTATGGTAAAAGTTGCTTGGGTATTTTATACTTTATTGATGATAGCTGACGTCCCGCGGTTTCACCCGCGTAGTTCCCGTTCCCGTGGGAGTACGGGAATAAAATATAGCTTATAGCACTCACGAATAATGTAGCTTTCTACCAGTGAAACAATTTTTAAAATTGGTTCATTACTTCCGGAGATTACCCCCTACATACAAACTTACAAACATACAAACTTACAAACAAATGTTACTACCTCTTTATACTTAATATTAGTATAGAAGTATAGATATAAGATTCAGAGAACTTGTTAAACATTTATTGTTGACTTACTGGATGAGTAAGATTACAAGAAAAAAATCAATGCCAAGGACGTTTTAACTACTGATTTACGCAAAAAGAAGGAAAAAACGCACCTCATAGGTCACATAAAAAAACCGAAACGTTTGTGTTAAAACAAAACGGTACAAATTAGTCACGTAAACATTTAGGGCGTCGGTAATTATCGAACTGGTAGGGTAACGACTGTCTAACTACAACTGTGAGTTGAGTTGACCATAGATTAAGTGGTCAGTAATGAGTACTTGTTGACCATAGACTTAGGAAACGAAATAGGACGAATAGTTGAGATAGCGCCGGGCGTCAGAACAAGATACGGTAATGATTGTAGATAAATTTTAAATTAGTTGTGGGTAAGTCTTGTACAATGTAGAATCATAGGAGCCGCCTAATAAAGATGTCAAGGCTCGTAGAACGTCAGGTATTAAAGAACTTTATGATGATGAGTCGTACCTTTAACTACCGCCGCTTTTTATAAATAATCTCTTGTAAGTAATTTAACAAAGTTTAATTCACCGTACAAAACGTGCGGTGAAAAAAAAATACATAAAGCTTGATTAAAACTAATTGAGGCAAACATTACAGAATTTGGCTGAATATCATTTAAACCAGATGCTCTCATCCAAAAACTTTATTAGACAGAGAGACGTCGTGAAGACTCAACAATTTTCTTAACACAAAATAAAACTGTTTAGAACGTATAAAATCATGAGTTCGTGACGTCACGATAGTAAACTGTTGCTTTTATATTATTAGCAGTTTGACGCAGTAATCGCGAAAGTTGTTATTTTTGGCAAGAATCCACGTTAATGAGACCGCCGCCGTTATTACGTCCCATAACAGACGAAATAAGCGTTTTGTTTCGTGATAATGTTATCTATACTAATTAATAAGAATTGTCATTAGGCACTTGCTTAGTAGTCACAACTCACAAGTACGAATACTAAATTGTTGGCCTAGGGATCAGTTGTTGGGTCAAAGCTGTGGTAGCCTAGTGGTGTGAACGTCGGACTGCTAAGTCATAGGTCTCGAGAGTTCGAACCTAAGTCAAGCGTCTCTGGCGTGTCAACGGCGCGTCCGTGTTCCACGCGCGCCTCAATGAGATGTCAGCAAAAGAAAGCGAAAGCAAGGGCCGATGCCTGCCGGGGTTGCGGGACTGTTCGAAAGAGACACCGTGGCCCCAGAACACAAAGGGTGATATGATGATGATGGGTTTTATTAGTCACTAAAAGTCTGACACTCCCTCCTGCTCCGCCCAGAGCGGGAGGAGTCATTTGAAGATTTCCCATCCGAAAAAAAAAGGCAAGCACCTGATTTTTCGGATTCATGTGCGTATTGTATAATAATCACTTGCCTTGGTGAAGGTAAACATCGTGAGGAAATCAGCATGTCTGAGAGATATTTCTTCATCATCTGCCTAGCCTTTTCCCAACTATGTTGGGGTCGGCTTCCAGTTTTACCGGATGCAGCTGAATACCAGTATTTTACATGGAGCGACTGCCTATCTGACCTCCACAACCCAGTTAGTACCGGGTAATACGATACCCCTTGGTAAGACTGGTTGTCAGACTTTTTGGGCCTCTGACTACCTAACGACTGTCAAAGATCTACAAATGACCGCCGGGACCAACGGCTTAACGTGCTTTCCGAGGCACGGAGGAAACTCGGTATGTAATAGGCGGTCACCCATCCACAGGCCAACCTAGGCAAGCACGGCTTAACCTAACGATCGACCCGAGCGGCTGTTATTATTTAGCCACGAGCTCCTCAGAGGGATATTTCTTGACGGCATGTAAAGCCAGGTCAGAGGCCGATGTGCAGCATAAAAACTCTGAGACCAGGTTTAAGCACTAACCACACGACAAGAAGAACGCCGTTTCATTGGGAAAAATCGCACTTAATCAGTTTTACCTGCTTTTATTGCTATTTTATTTAACACTTGAAGCTACAGAGGCGGACTTAATGCCATAGGCATTTTCTACCAGTCAACATTTAGGTGATGCAGAGACAAGCAGTGGTAGGTGTCACTTCTGAAAATGAGAGTTTTTTTTTTTTAATACTACGATATACTACAAGGGTATATAAATACTGTACATATATATCAAACACTATAAATATATATATCAAATACTATAAATATATAAATAAAATATAATAATAAAATAATAATAATAAAAAAATAACAAAATAATAATAATAAAATCAAATAATAATTAAAAAAATAAATAATAAAATATATACCATTTATTCTAATATCCTTAATTTCTTTTTAGGAGCTCGTGGCTAAATAATAACAGCCGCTCGGGTCGATCTTTCGGTTAAGCCGTGCTTGCCTAGGTTGGTCTGTGGATGGGTGACCACCCATTACATACCGAGTTTCCTCCGTGCCTCGGAAAGTACGTTAAGCCGTTGGTCCCAGCTGTCATTTGTAGATCTTTGACTGTCGTTAGGTAGTCAGTGGCCAAAAAAGTCTGATAACCAGTCTTACTAAGGGGTATCGTATTAGTACTAACTGGGTTGTGGAGGTCAGATAGGCAGTCGCTCCATGTAATATACTGATTAGACTGGGAGCCGACCCCAACATAGTTGGGAAAAGGCTAGGCAGATGGTTATCCTTAATTTTTTTCATAAACCAACGTCCCTATTTTCAAGATTCTATTAGAAGAGTGGCTAAAGAAACCTGCAGTTAGTTATTTATCATTATCAACACACAAGCTTCCGGCTAGGCGGCTATAGTTTACGGTAATACATGCATTTTGTAAGTAAACTCTGTGATAAGCAGCACCGGTACATTTCAGTCTGCCAGTGCAAACACGGCTAACTAACTAACTTGGTACGTTAAACCAGGTACATCTATGTATTTGAATGTTTACACATAATTATTATAGGTACACAGCCCAGGGTTAACAATATCTTATTACTTCTGTTATGTTATTGCGGTCTAAAATAGGTTATATTAAGTTACTTCCACTTACTTGTCTGGTTGTCGGGCGTTCAACCAAAGTGGAATGTTAGAACTTCTTAATTACAATCTTAATTAGTTGAATTTTTGATGCCCATGCACCCTCTGGTTTAACTTCAAGTATTTGTTAATTAGGGAGACTTGGATTCTTAATCAAATCTGGTGTAGTAAAATACTTATAAAGGGTGTAAAACACCTCTTAACGAAGCCGAAAGGCACCTGTTCTCCTCATCATTGCGATCGTTTTTTTGTTCTAAACTATACCTGGAAACCTTCTAGTTACGGAGATATTGGGGGTCAAAGTTCCAACTTTTTGACAAGTTTTTAATGTAAGATTTTTACTTTAAACATCTCCACGACCCCCCCTACTATTCAATCCATGCATTAGCACAATGTTTTGAGTTCGTGACATTGAGTTCTACCACAAAACATGATTTTCCACCCCAAAAAAAAAAAGTCGTTTCCTAGCTATCATTTTTGCGTAAAGTTACTTAGCTTAATGTACAGAATGCTTGGTTGTCGGCTTCGTGACGAGGTCTTTTACACCCTGTATGAAGCTAATTCCATTGTTTTCGCAAACTAAGTATATTAGTGTTCTATAAAACTTTTGTACGCTGCCTTGCCTTCGTCGAAAATGATTCCACGGGAACGTCCTAGCGGGGCAAAAGGATCTTATGAGGTCTTTTACACCCTGTATGAAGCTAATTCCAGTGTTTTCGCAAACTAAGTATATTAGTGTCCTATATAGCTTTTGTACGCTGCCTTGCCTTCGTCGAAAATTATTCCACGGGAACGTCCTAGCGGGGCAAAAGGATCTGATGAGGTCTTTTACACCCTGTATGAAGCGAATTCCAGTGTTTTCGCAAACTAAGTATATTAGTGTCCTATATAGCTTTTGTACGCTGCCTTGCCTTCGTCGAAAATTATTCCACGGGAACGTCCTAGCGGGGCAAAAGGATCTGATGTCCTAGCCTAGCTCAGATTATGGTCTACCTGCGTACGGAATTTCATCGAAAGGTAACATACTGGTTGTCAGAGTTACTTTTGCATATCAAATATTTGGTCCTATAGTTAAAAAATATTTTATGCTAATCATGGTTAGGGGCTTTCATGGTTGAAAGGATATTTTAATTTACCAGCTTCTCATTGTCTATTCAACGTGGTACAAAGAGAATCAAACGTGAGTAATGTGACACTTGCAGTAGAAACTGTCTCTGTATCTGTATACAATCTACATTAATATTATTGTAGTACCTACCTAGTTGGGTACTTTACCGGAACAGCGTTATTATGAAAATTCGCTCAAGCACACTATTCGACAAAAGGGAAAGCACGGAATCAAATAGGCATCGATTCCATTGTTTGCTGGCACTTTTACCTCGCGAAACACGTTTGCACTATTGTCGGGTCGCTCCTTGGCATTCGGAACAATGGTGGCGATTGTTTGAACTCGCCTCTCGGTGGACAATTAGTTAGAAGCCGATCACGAGATAATGTCACACACAACGATGTTCATTTCAATAGCTCGTCAATACCACGGGCGCAAAGGAATTCCTCGTATCCATAACGCTTATTCCACTTGCCGTTTCTAAGAGATAATTGTGCCTGAAATTATAAACGCTTAATTTCTATAATCTGCACACAGTCCTCGCCTTGACCTATACAGAATTACAGCCTAGCCAATCTCAATAACTTATAATACCTATTCGCTGCTAAAATGCTAATCAGAAAACGAATACAGCTGCACTAACTACTGATTAAGTTTGACTTACCTAACCGTTTTGTTTTTGTCCGATCTGTGCGAAACTGCAGACTTCTTTGGTATCGTGTTTCTCAGTACAACATCAATTAACAAATAACAACTATCGCTCTTTGCATTACATAACTTTTCAGCGTTCTCTAAACTGAAAGCCCGATGGACTCTGGGATGAGTAAAATCTGGTCATGATAGCTATTACCGTCGGTTGACCGAGAGGACAACAAATCTTGACGTGGGATTGGACATTATATATTAAATAGGGTTTCAGACACAGGGTTTAGATTCTGAATAGCTTTCAATTGCGCTACCTATGTTCAATTTGGGTCCCAGCTCAGTTACTAAATGCAATAACTAATGCTTAATGTAAAGAGGTCAACGGTAATCAATTAACAATGTAAACTGCCTACGTTTGCCACCTTACTGATGATCGATTCGTGGGCATGTAATTGTGAGGCCCCAAAGCAATAACAAGTTGGCTGTAGAGGAAGGTCGATTTTCCAGACGTCTGTCGCTTGTTATTTTTCTAAATTACTATGAAGATCAATTATACTACTAATACCTACATTTTTCATAACTCATTATATTTCTATTTGATATCAGGGATTTTTCAATTAATTTGTATCAGTAGGAATGTATGTTCAGTTCCTGTTAAAAATGATTATCTCAAAACGTAGTTTTAACGTTCATGTCGTTTGTTTCATGGCCACAGGCCCACAGCTTACGACGCACGACGTGCAAAGTGGGTGTACCTGCATGATTGTAAGATGACAACAGACATGTCTTTATATTGACGAAGGTCCGATGTGGGCTTAGACACTAAACCAACCAAAGTTCTTGCTACAGTTTCAACCCAAACAAGCTGTTGTCCTCCAAATAACTTTCTCTTGTCAACTGGTCAATTTACTTAGTGATTGAAATAGTTTTACTTTGGTTAAGCATCAAGATAAAATTAGCCTTGCTTGAAGAAACAAATAGATTGAAAATGTTTCGTATCACTTTTGTATGGTTAATTACAGGAGTGTTCTCTGAAGTGTATTTTTGGAATGGTTTTTACCAGAATTATAGACGACATTATTGTCACTACTTCAGAATATGTGTCACGGCTGCTGCCTATAACTGTTTGTTATTGTTCGATTGCTAAATGTTTAGTTTATTTACTTCTGTTTTGGATGCTTTCTGACTTTGGTTATAGAATCAGAAAGGTAATTCATTGTGCTCGAAAATAATTGCAATTAATACAGATATAATGATAAATTTAATCAGGAGCTTTGTTATCTTGAGGTACATTTTGCCTGATTTTCTATGCTAGTTACAGCCATGATTGGAAGACTAATAAGCAGTTGCGATATCATTCGGTCCAGGTTTCCTTGTACGGTTAACTTCGCGTTTATTAAAAGGTTACGAAGAATACCGGACTTCGATCTTAGTGCGTACTGCGTGCACTATATCCGTGTAAGTCAGTTTACTGTGTGCTACTACAAAGTACAAAGGACTTTCAAGGTAAATGTCTCGCTAGGCATATACGATGGTCAAATCGGAATGCAGATATGTGTGTGTGGTAGTGCTACAGAATATGCATTTGATGGGGCAGAGAAGAGCATCGCTATACGTTACATATATGACATTAGAATTTTCATTCGATTCCCGTTTAATTTTCTGTAAAAGGTACGGTTTTAGAATTACATTCGTCCAGAATCGTGTATGTTTATGTAAGATCGGATTTACTACGTCCAATGCAAACAAATTCAAACGATTTCTAGAATTGAAAATTGATCTCCTTGTGTGTTAATGGAATGTTAGGAATGTTAGGATGCAACGGTTGAACAAGTTAATTACGTAACTTGATGAATTCATGGAGTTGTGGTCTACAATTTGATAAATCATCATTATTAGGTAAATGCTGTTTCGTGTGTGCAGTTTAAATAATTGGGCCAGCAATCGGTCAGGGATTTCCATAAATGTATGAATTTCAGTCAACTAATGGAGCAGCAATGTACGTTAGTATGTAAACGAGAATGAAATGTGATTCCATTGTTGGCACAGCCGCTATAACGGTGACCGGATATTTGCAATTCAATTGCAAATTGAACTATCGTGTAATTTCAATACGAAAGTTCCGACGTATTCAATGGTCCATTTAAAAATTTATGATTAACTTTTCACGTTCGTATCTACCCGGTATAGCGGTAGCCGCCGATACTTGATTGAATTAGGAATGTTTGTAGAACAACAAATCAATTTTGTCGCATGAAAGGGAATTTGAAATATTCGATTTAGAGCCAATGGTAGCGGTGCAACAAAGGTTTGTAAATATCTGGTTTTGCCGATAGTGACAATACATACATTACGTTTGTATTTAATATTTTCATCAGCATCTGTTTTTGCGTTTGGCGGAGCAATTACAGTGTATTCACCTCACCTTAGATGCTTTCCTGTCTCGTTGGTTTCCCCGTCGCCCATTAACTGAAGGGAAGGACATCGGAGGATGGGGGAGAACTGAGAAAATGTCTCCCTAGGGAGGAAACATCCGTATAGCCACAGGTTATCTGTTGCACTTGGCTCTATACAAAATTCAAAAAGTTTTTAACTTATCTTGTTGAAATTGATTGTAGTTCTAAAGAAAAGACCATCGATAGTCGATACACGATTTGGTAGTAGATCTTGATGAAAGGATGGTCGGGAACTTTATAACTTCTGCAAGGAAATACACCTTTCCAAAAATTGAAAAGCAGGAACTTTTAACTACTAAACTATACTAAACTACTGAACTATATGAAAACCTATTGATTTAAATATGGCATCATCATTAACAATACCAAGGTGTAATTTCTTCATTTTCTGCTTAACCAATAACTTGTCATCGACGTCTTTTCTAAAGAGGTTTACGTTGAGGATTTTATTTGTATGTAGGATCAGTGGGGTGAGCACCTGCGGCCCGACCCTTCTTCAAACAGGTAGAAACTTACATGGGTGTATGTATGTTTATGTCTAGGAGGGTGAAACTGCAGCCACGGACTCGAAATAATTGAAGCAAACCTTCTTGGCATAGCTATGTAGGTACCTACGCTTGGTCCACCAATGCTTCATTAATTTAGATCGTTCTTATAGACGTCAGTACTTATGTATAAGATTATTGTTTTTTTGTATAAATCTACCCACATTTTAAGGTGGTGAAAAAAAGTCTCTATTTGATTAGCAATAAACAGTAGTGAAGAAATATATTGGGTTTTATCGGTTTTTTTTATGTTTAAAATAATTGCTGGACGAGTGAAGGTTTGGTTGTGGTTGAATTGTTAATTTGAATTTTAATGCTGCTGTTGACCTGCTGTTACCGAGAATTTGACAATATCCTTGGTCAATTCTGCAAATAAATAAGAGGCTTTGTTGCCAAGAAAACCTTACGGAATTAATTAAAATCTATGTTGCGGGACATGTCTATGCATCTAATCGTAGGCTGGATTAGGTCCAGAATATTTTGTATCCACTCTTTCAAAAATCTTGCACAAACGCTGCTAAATTATGTCATCAAATTTGACCACAAAATTACTTACACGTATATTTGCTGGTAGTCGATTTACGTACACTCGGAAAGTTTAGACTATTTCACGCCAGAATACGCACAGAATAGGTATTTATATATTAAAACTAAGGTTTTAATTAGAAATGAATCGGTTCCGTGTGTGGTAAATTGAATTGGCTACGTTAAAAATTGCCTTTATTGCTGTACTATTTACATAAGACCTACTTCTAGAGGTAACCAACCATAGAGTAGATTACTAGACAAAATAATTTTTATTAACGAAAAGCCGACTTTATTAAATATTTAATGTTTTATCATTAAGCTATGACTACTTATGTGTATTGGTTGATTTAAGCGCTCTATTAGATAAAACAATCATGAAATTATTTAAAAATATAGTCCATACACGCAGGAAATCAGTTTGATTTAAATCTATATCATCTATAGTCGGTTGTAAGTGTTGTAACATCCAATGGCTGCCGACGAGTTCATTGAGCACAATATATTAATAACTTCAATTGCTTGTCAAAAGTTTCGCCGTACAGCTTTGTGTCTCCTTTATTCTGAGATCACAAGTAGCACCACTTGCCGCCATGATGTACCTCCTTGTAGCGAACTTACGGCCCTACTATAAATATATTTCTTTAGATTTATCTCTGGAACGATTTAATTGCTCCAGGAATGTCAGCTTCCGCGTTTGTTGGTGTTGCTATCATTTGCTCTGGACAATTAAAAGGCTAGGTTACACCATTGTCAAGGTGCCAAGCGTCTCTGTTTATAAGACATACATCTCATTCGTGTTTAGCTGTTGTACAACATGTGCTGGCACGTTTCGTTCATTCTTATCGGAAACCAACAAACTCTTGAAGCCACGTGCAGCTAAATCGATTAACTGGGTTGCCAGTGTTGCCACTTCAAACAAAAGCGTTTAAAAGCAAGCAAGTGAAACGTTTCTGATCCGCTTCGTTTTACCTTAACCTTTCAATCAACCAGGAGCTTTGTTCAACATGTTTGAGGATTTATTTTTTTAATTGATTGCATGATAAATATGTACTCGTAGTTGGAGGTTTCTTAATCTTACTTACCTATATTATAAATGCGAAAGTTTGTGTGAATGGATGTTTGTTACTCTGATAGATGGAATTTAGCCCACAGAAAGTTTATAACACAGGTAGTCCATGATCCCGTGGGACAATTGTCAAACTCCACGCGGGCGAAGCTGCGGGCATAAGCTAGTTGGCACTATTTGATTGTTTACTTTAGCTCACCTATTGGTGATGATCCAGGAAGTCTCGTGACAAATTAGCACCAGCGGAAGTGGAAATTATGATTTTTTCTACTCCTCCGCTATACTTTTCTGATTAATTTCGTCGCGGGATCCAAGACAGTTAAATTCATTCTCTGAGATTTCGTCGAGCTTTATTGTCTCGGCGCTTTTCTGGTGGTCGCCACTGTTGATTCTGACGCACAGGAGGTACAGTGGTTAGGGAATAGTATGGCGGGCGTGTCCCAAAAAAAAGAAAGCACTGTAGCGATCTATGTTTTGTATGTAGGCCTGCAATAAGTCAGTTGGCACTAGCCTCAGTCTCGGCGGTGCCGGTGACGCGAACAGGTTCCCAGTTCTGAAGCAGCATCAGCAACTTGTTAACATCACCGCTATACATACACCTATCGAAACATTCTTACTTTCTATAAAAGGAAATCGAAATTATCTCACTACTTGGGACATTCCATTTCTCTCTCGGTAGTTTTGATAATTGAACCTCGCTCATTCGTTTTTACTTTTATCGAGCACCAGTTAAAAATACTATCATCAACATTCTTACATAGAAAAGTTACATTAACAAGTTCCTTTTTCAAATGGTACACGTAATAGAACTGAACCGTCAATCACATTTGTGTTGCATTTCGATATCGTGAATATTTTTCGTCGCTTCGCCCCTTCCATCATATTGAGTGCCATATCCGATTGTATTAGGAACACACTCAATTGGGCGCTCTGACTCACTGGCGCGACTCAATCACTGATCATTACCAGCTGCTCCATTTACAGGGTTATTGTTTCGAGTCTGACCTGATGTAAGTACTCGAGCATCCCATTCACCGGGTTGGCTATATATAGCGAGCGGGTCACACACGCGAAATTCGATTTCTTGTTTCTATTAGCGGCGTAGGGCTACATCTTGAAACTGGCACTTTTATAGTAACCCTTAACATAAACAGAAAAGAACTGAACCCGGATTGTTATTGTAAATGTGTAAACTTTCACCACAAACACCCAAACCCTTAAATCCCACGACATTGTTTACGAACCACCGGAACACTAAGAGGTTCGACGACCTCACGTAAAATGAATTGTACGCCGTCGTGTAAGCACTTGAGAAAAAAGTAAGAAACGGTGACCAGCAATTAATTTGACGCAAAGAAATGGAATAAAAATGTCTCAATGGACTGTACACGCGGTTAATTGGTGTGCTGCGCTGAGCATATTCTAGTTTTCCATAGAAGGAGGCAGATCTCCGCCTGGAGCGATATAAATAGCGAAGCGGACGGACCACAGACGTAAAGTGGACACCAGTTTTAGAAGTGATCGAGTCTATTTCGAACAAGTGTAAATAAATCTAGCGAGTCACTTTCGTACACAGTTGTCATTTTCATTGCCCGCGCCCGCCTCGCCTCGTCCTGCCGCCGCGCCATGCTGAGCCGCCTCCTCTATGAATATATTCAGACAAATTATACCTAGCGTAGAACGTGTTAAATATGTATTGCACACCGACACTCCTCCACTGCCACTTCTATATATACTAATATTATAAAGGTAACATTTGTTTGTAATTTGTTTGTAAGTTTCGGGTAATCTCCGGAAGTAATGAACCAATTTTAAAAATTGTTTCACTGGTAGAAAGCTACATTATTCGTGAGTGCTATAGGCTATATTTTATTCCCGTACTCCCACGGGAACGGGAACTACGCGGGTGAAACCGCGGGACGTCAGCTAGTATATGATATGACTAAACGTTTGCTTCACAATTTGCATAGACCACGCGTGATGTACAAAAGTAGTACCTAAACATCAAGATGTTAGTTACTATGCTATGTTAAAACGCAATTAAAATAATAAATTAGCTCTATTGGTGGGTGGTAAATTCTTGATCATGATGTTATGATTCATCTCATTAGCAAAACACGATGGAAATAGTTTCGATTTGTACCTATAGGAAGAAGCCTTCTTATTAACGATTGATGAAAACAGTGGTTCTTTCAGAGGACACATTTTATGAAGGGACATCAATCTATCTATAAATGTTACTGATAACCTCGGATAATATTAATTGAATGTCGAACTTTCCATGTGGTATTCAATTAATGCGTAGTATACTGGAAATTAATCATGATTGTATCGCGGCATCATTCATGACATGACATTACGTTGTTTCGTTTGACTACAGATGTTACTAGAAAATCTAATTTCATCAATACAAACTGTCTGAACCAATGGTCTGAACAGTTTCTGCCAGTCAGTATTATTAAGAGAAAAAGGTTGCCGTTGCCTGGGAGACAATTTAGATTTAAAAAAACCAAAGTGTATGTAGTTAATAAATAGACAGCTAACAACATTAAAACTAACAAAAAAAGCAAAACTTTGAACTTGCTATGTATGCTAGTTATGTGTTTCTAAATAAGTGGCACACCCGCCACAACACAATGGGTGAATATTTTTTTTTAATACGAAAAACATGGGAAAGAGGTGTGATTTTATGCCCTCGTATTTGTTTTATATGAAAAATCTATTTTAAATAAAAGTACATATTTGCGCCTATTTGTCTACGAAGTTTATATGCGTAAGTAGTTGTATTACTAGGCAAGCACGTGTTGCGGACAGGTCAAATTTCACTTGCGTGGTCCATTCCTCGCGCGTCAGCCTAATCTGTTCCCACGGTGGTGCATTCTTTGCACAACAATTAACAAATAAACTGCTCCACTTCGACCATAATGTTAGTGTTACTAAGCGACCATTATGCTCAGAATTCAAAGGCACGAGAAAATTAAATTCAGGTGGAGAATACTATCTAGAGTAAATTGCGTTACTATAAGATAAGAATACCCAACTATCTGGTTTTCACGTTGGTTTGTTTATTATGTTTTAAACTGCATGCAAATCATTTCACAATTGAAATGAATACAGTGACTACATGCTTGCAACAGAAAGACAAAGTGAAGAGCGATGATATAAGACATGGTTTATGCAAGGTAATGGCGGCGCGCCCGCTGGGACTCAGGCGCACGTCGCGCAGCGTCGAACCAAAACAAATGGAGGCGACACCGTTACACCACTTCGCGGAATTAAATAAAGTAAAAAATGACAGCAACCAACGGTAATCTTTGTTCGTGTAAGGTCGAAACCCCGTCTTCACGGTAAAGCACCGCCGACTCGCAATCTAAGAGCGCAGCGATAATTTGTCGGCAATTAAAATCAAACTGAGGAGAACTGATGTCGTTGTCCGATGATAAACACGCTCCGCATCCGCAACTATCTGCCAAGTAAACTGAACGAACATATGCGCGCAAAACCCGCCGAGTAGTACCGCGTGTTTTAAAAGGGCAATAAATAATGCCAAGTCGGCCGGTTGTCACCTTTAGTGCACCCAGATGGCACAGTTCCCAGTGAAAACAGTTTGGAATCACTTACCGAATTTAAAAACTCAACATAAGACAAACGGCACCGCGCCGTTTACATTAGCAAAGCTTCTTGTAAACTTTTTGTGAAGAAAGTGGTGGATGGACTATTGTTTCCAAAGTGAATATTGTAAGTTGTCGTAATACTAGAGCGGTGTTCCACATTTGAAATGGAACAGGCCGACGCCGCGCCGGTCCCAAAGGACTGGTATCGGTATCGTATAGACGCTCACGGCATAAAATTGATACGCGGAAGCCATCTCGATTCTACAAAACATCAGAAAAAGACAAGTTTCACTTCCAGGAACGCCTGGTGCACGTTAACGATTAATGTAAACAACAAAGCTGGAGAAAAAATAAGCAGTAATGTAGCTATTGTGTGTCCATGAGGTGAAGACGGAAGACTGGTGGCGTGGGAGTGAGCGCGGGAGCCGACCTGCGGCGCGGGAAAATGTCGCCCTAGTGCGCGTTCACACCCACCACACTATGCACAAAAACAATCAAGTCGTATATACTCTTAGCGATGAACATAATTAAACATACAGCGCATACGCGTAGGTAAGGCTCACATGATCCCAGCTGCCTATTAAGTATGACAATCTATTTAATAACTACGTTAAAAGCTTTGATACAGGCGCTGTTTATCGACATTCGATACTATTAGCCAGTGAATTAATTAAAGGAAGTGTGTTTTCATGTGAATCGGAGCAATCGCAGCGTGCGACGGCTTTTACGCAGCTTTGATGCTGTGTCAGTTTACGACACGTTTTCAAACGTTATTGGGAGGTGGGAGGATAATTAAGTCTGAGTTGGTGCACATGCTTATTCCGAGGCAAAACGGAAGGTTTCAAAGAAATAGACCAGGCATACCAGACACAGGGAAATTAGAATAGGTTTCCCGAACAACAGCGAGTTAACACTAATGAAATCTATTATTGATGTCAAAAATTCCTCCAATATAGTTGCTTTTAGCCTTATGCAGAAATTCCATTCCCCAAGTTAATTGCAGTAAAAGCCGAAGAGCATTCGGTTTGTGAAACGACCAGGTGCGCACTGCGCATGTGTGGCTGTGATTTTGCCATAGGCTTCACCGAACGTTTTAAGGTTTGTTTCTTCATAAACTTCTAATGAGAAATTATTGTCTTTGATGAAATCATGTCCATGTCGAACGTAGACGTGTCCGACTAGAAGGTTAGGACATGCCTAATATTCTGAGTAAATTCTACTGTACCAGGGAAAGGATTCCCTTATGCAAGCTTGAGATTTTTGTTGCTGTGTCGATGTCGATTAGAACAGACCATTTTTCGTAGCTTTTTGCTGTTCTTCAAAATACTGGTTGGATTGCAGCTCAATGCATATAGGTCACAAAACCGACGGCAAAACATGTATTACACTTTTTTACGCGGTATTTCGCGAGTAATTACAACATTTGTATGAAACCTGTTTACTTATCTAATTATTATCTATTTAAAGTCGTATCTTTTTATGTGTGAAAATCAATTTCCTTTCTTAATTATAAATACATATTAACTACCCCGGTCCGCCTTGATCTTATAGGCTTCGTCTATTTGAGCGGGTTTCTTCTACCGATTTCTACGAGTAATTTGCAAGTTACAACTCAGATTTACTACACGTGTATATTTCTGTTCATTTCTCATTATTTTCAAAGTGCAAACGCTAACTGGAAGCAGCCAGCGAACAATGTTCGTATTCTCATTTATCTGGTAAGTTTCTGTAACCTAATCTGCGGTTATGCGACGGCGGCACGCACGTTAGTTTACATTACGGGTCACTGTCGACACTGTCGACGCTATTGTGTCCGCTGAGAATCGTACTAAACTCTCGGACATGCACATAAACACGAGCGAACAGCCAGCGTATTGGCCTATTGTTTCTTAAATTAATTAACTCTCGGAACGTTAAACAGCAGTTTCTTTTCTTTATGGTCTGGAACTTTCAACCGAGCCGAAATCTGACATCTGACTCGTAACCACGACAAACTTTTATCATCTTTAAGATCTGTTCCAGAACCAGACCAGTATCCTCTTGTTCTAATCTTTTTGTATTTGGAGTCAGTGCAGTAGGTACGTCTTTTCCTTCCGTAAGTACATCTCTGTTAGCCGCCATTTTATAATTCTGGTGACTGATGATTGATCAAAATAATTGCTTTGATAGTGGGACTGTTCCTGTGTAGATATCAGGATTCTTTTCTTTTATATGCATAAACAACGCTGTTCTTTCACAAAATACAATACACATTGTTGTCAGTAACATTATCGTTATTCGGTGTTTTGTTGTTTATTGTACTTTTTTTATTAATAAGCATTTTATTGTCACGCAGCGTGTCGGTCAGTTCACCTTATCTTAAATAGTGTTGTGCACCAGCATAGCGATGTTACACAATTTAAGCTGTCAAGCTGTCCGGTTGTTGTGCTAAGCTGTGACAAACTGTGCAGTGCATGCCAGAACCACATGATTAGGCGCTGTTTACACGATACGGCAAAAACAGGTCAACATGACTGCAGGAACTTGGTATTCCGACGGAATTTAAGCGGCGCGTTAATTAGGATTTATAGCCAAAATGAAGATAGCACACGTTACTTTGTATGTAGTTGTGGTGTAGACTAGCTTTAATTGGTTAAGGATGAACAGGTCAATTTATGTGGTATGCAATCGCACTGTTAATGAGTGGCAAGAAAGCCCCTGAAGGAAAGGATATTTTCACAGTAGAATATACAGTCTGCTCTATGAAACTTTGATATTGACATATCCAAGGTATAGTGCCTGCTTAATAGTGGAAATGAAGTATTAAGATAATCGAAATAAGAAGTTGTTGCACCCTAGAAATAGTTATATGTCCATGAATAATCTTCAAAAGCGGAATTAGAAATAACGTGTAAACGTGGATTATAGTTGTTTTACTTGATACGATCAAAAGGAACGAATGACGAATCTTGCACGGAGCGAATCGGTCTGGAACTGTACACAATGCCCATGCCATGTACAGCTTGAAGTAAACATAAAATCACGCCTGTAATCCCCAAAGGGTTAGGCAGACCGATTCGCCAGATCCACCACCCACATTTCATCAGTTATAGTTATAGTTTAAGTTTGAGTTCAACTGGACACAAATCCCAGGGTTGCTATCGAGAAATGCACAGGTTGGAGACTTGCAATTAAATGTTTTGGCACAATTTCCGTCACATTTGTCATAGTAACCGATAATACGTAAGTACACATTCACATATTATAAGGACCAAAGTTTGTTAACTATACTAAACCACACAAGATAAGGCGTATCATAATATTTACATCAGCTTTGATGCATTGCGGACAGGAATCTTTTGGGAACAACTTATATGGATACAGATATGTAAAATAGTTTTCTTATATCTTTTTTTATTCCAAAGATGTTATAAAAGGCGTTCAGTCTATTTGTCAGTTAGTGTGTTTAAAACTGGAGAACCATAAATCCGATTTACGTGATTTGAACCTGTTACCTGTTACCTTGAACCCAGCCGTTCAATACAGCTTCCAAGATGTTAGTCTCTTGACTAAGGGGAGTTTTGCTATCTGTACAATCTTATCATTATTGTTTCCATTGCTATCGTTTTAACTTTTATGGAAGGTCAGTCATATTTAGATTATCTTTCTTTTTGTGTTCTCATGGAGTACCTACATATACTTTTCAAGGGATGTTTGACTATAGTTCAAGTCAAAGTCAAGTTTGAGGTCACAGTCGCAGTTGTTGGTGGTATTATAGGCTCGCACTGCCTTATCGACGTCTTGGCTGACTTGTCATTTTATCATGTGACATTTCCAGGTGTAACAAAATATCACTTATATTATCAAAGTTCGATGTATTGCCCAAATACTGGAAGCGGTAAATTGCGAATTTATGTATTTAGATTACGTCAGATTTTTTATTTTGTAGCGTTTGCTTGTAAAAGACTTCAACGCACGGTTTTATAGTACCAAAATTCTACGCTTCAGGATTAGTTTTTGCTAATGTAGATTTGGTATGAAGTAAAGACTAATTTCAGTGAATGTTTAAATGAACTTATGACACAATTTGTTAAAGGTCATTAAGCAATATAATGCAATGATTAATTAACACGTCATGTTCATTAGGAACTGTCAGGTGATTGCCATATCTATTACATAAACAGTCAAATCATAAACTCAAATGTACCAGTTTCTTAGTAAACGACCATAATATATGGTATTAAATAGCTTTGCATGCGGATATTGACCTAGTCGGCTAATCGCTTTAAACCTTAACTCTTTGTATCGCAGTATGCGTGCGTAATAAATTAAGTAATTAGGCAAGTGATGAATCAATTAATTGCAATTTACTTTTTAATGGCGGTACACAAGGATGTTTAACAGCTTTCCTTGACAATTATGGAAAGCTTTATAGCCCATTGGTAAAACAATGAAATAGAATGTGATCGAGCACTGGCCCAGCGACCTTAGTACAGTAATCTGCGTTCATGGCGCGATCTCTTGCTGCATAAATCAGCTGTGCGAGGCTCCTACGTAAATAAATTAAAACACAAACACGTACTCACCGTAAACAGACGGCCGTATTGAAAATAAACCGATCACCTCCAATGTGGTCACAAAAACAAACATAAACAACACAAAACCAAAACTGTCAGTTTTCAAAGTATCGTGGGGTAGAACTTGAGTAACAGGCCCAACAGGCGAACAGCACTTGATTCACTTTGCGTCGAACGAGTAAAGTTTGTGTGTGCGAGCGCGCGCGGTGCGTGCGACGTGCTCGGAGGGCGCGAGTCGAATGGTGCTGGCGCGCGAACCCGCTCGCTGCCGCCGTCGCCGCCGCCTCGTGCTTCTCGTGCGCGCCGTGCGCTTCCGTGCAGCACCCAGTCACTCAGTATGCGTCCGTGCCAATATGCATTATAATCGGTGATCTGTCCACATCCTGCGGATCCTGCGCTCAACAATAAAGCCCGAGGACGAGACTGTCACTTTTATTTAATTCGGCTTGAGGGTATTTTAGACCCAGAATATAAATTTGCGGTAGCTTACTGGAAAGCTTTTTTGTGTGGGTATAGCCCGTCTGACATTTGTATTTATATTGTTTTAGTATGTAGAATTATTGTGATGTTGTTCTTACGGTATTGTATGCGTTTTTTAAAAAATCAGACATACTTAAGTCATCAAAATTTATTTAAATTATAAATCGACTTGAATTCCAGAATTCTTTTGTAGGATCTATTTCCAAAAACTCGAATAAGTTTTTATCTTCAGAATTGAACCAGTCGATTACCAAAACAATAAAATAAAATAAAATTAAACAAATCGCAAATAAATGATACAGGATATATGGCTATATAAATTTTCAGGATAATTACCCTAGCAAACATTACGGTACCTACAGCGGAAACCAGACTTAAACATCAGATAAGCTATGTAAGTAGCCGGAAGGCGGAAACTGAAAAAAAAAACAGTTCGTACCTACCTGTAACAAAACAGGTGTTGCATAGTTGAAGTAAGCTAAGTTACATATTGAGGTTCGTTATACTTGTTAGACGTCGAAAATACAAAGATATTATTTTAAAGGGTCAAATAACATTTGTGTGTTTTTAACCGACTTCAAAAAAGGCGGAGGTTATATGTTCGTGTGTATGTTTTTTTTTTTTTTTTTTATGTATGTTACCTGATTTCTCTCCCATTTGTGGACCGATTTTCAAAATTCTTTTTTCATTTGATAGGGTACACTCCTGAGGTGGTCCCATTTTAATTTGGTGAAGATCTGATGCTGATCTTCGGAGATATACAATGGAACTCTTCAAAAAGAGACGGCAAATCTGTTGTGATAGCTCCAATCGGTTGGATGTTCATTGCTTATACAATATCATGACGGAACATCACGCCTGTATGCTCTGAGGGGGTACGCAGAAGTGTACAATTTACCTGATTTCTCTCCCATTTGTGGACCGATTCTCAAAATTCTTTTTTTATTTGAAAAAGTATACTCTTGAGGTGGTCCCATTTTAATTTGGTGAAGATCTGATGGTGATCTTCGGAGATATACAATAGAACTCTTCAAAAAGGGACGGCAAATCTGTTGTGATAGCTCCAATCGGTTGGATGTTCATTGTTTATACAATATCATGACGTAACATCACGCCTGTATGCTCTGAGGGGGTACGCAGATGTGTACAATTTACCTGATTTCTCTCCCATTTGTGGACCAATTTTCAAAATTCTTTTTTTACTTGAAAGAGTATACTCCTGAGGTGGTCCCATTTTAATTTGGTGAAGATCTGATGCTGATCTTCGGAGATATACAATGGAACTCTTCAAAAATAGACGCCAAATCTGTTGTGATAGCTCCAATCGGTTGGATGTTCATTGTTTAAACAACATCATGACGTAACATTACACCTGTTTGCTCTGGGGGGTAAATAGATGTGTACAGTACACCCAGATTTTGACAGTTATGGCATGTTATGTTCCATTTATTGGGGATAAGCCTATTACCATGACATGTATTGTTAACCATGTACAATGAATGCATAGCAAATATTTGTAAGTATAGGATATTACAACTAAAAATGGAAAAATAAAATAAAACTTTTTTGCCAAAAATAAAACCGACTTCAAAAAAAAAACACTAAAACAAAACCACAAAAAAGTGAAAAATAACTTCAGCTTCAGAAGCCGGTGAGAAAAACACCAAATTAATCAAAGGTCAAGCTTCAGAAGTCGGTGACAAAAACACTAAATCAATTAAACAAGGTCACCGACTTCTGAAGCTTGACCTTTGATTAATTTGGTGTTTTTCTCACCGGCTTCTGAAGCTAAAGTTATTTTTCACTTTTTTGTGGTTTTGTTTTAGTGTTTTTTTTTTTAAGTCGGTTTTATTTTTGGCAAAAAAGTTTTATTTTATTTACTCAAACAAACCCGCGACTCAACCCGCGACAACCCGCGATCATGGCGCTTGTGCAACAGCGTCGAAATATCGGGAGCTCAAAACAATTTAACAATCACGGAAGATATCCCGTAAAGGACAATATAAGTTTAGTTTTAAACCGTGAAAGCTTAAAACAGTGTATATGCAAAATGTCAGGATGATCCCACCGATCATCCTGACATTTTGCATATATACTATACGCTGTGAAAAGATAACAAGCAAACAAACAAACATAGTTACTTTCGCATTTATAATATTAGTTATTATAGTTATAAGAAATATCCATGTTTTGTGTCGTGTTAAAAATGTTCATTCGTATGTAGGTTATGCACCGAACTATCCTAAATTGTTTATTGGTAGTTGGGACTTCCTCAATTGCTAAATTGGCCGGTCGTCGCCCGTATAAATATGATCAGCTGGTGAATTGGTGATTCACACTTGCTGCTGCTTCATACAATCTAATGCAGAATCTAAAACATTGCGAATTGTAAAATGCATATTAATTAGAAATATTACTGACTAGCTTATACTCGCGGCTTCGCCCGCGTGAAGTTCTGTAACTGTCCCAAAGGATCATACTACCGGGTCAAAAATCCTATATGTTAATCCAGGTTATAAACTATCTATGTGCCAATTTTCATCCAAATCCGTTCAGTAGTTTTCGCGTGAAAGAGTAACAAACATCCATCCATCGTCAAAAACTTTCGCATTTACGTATAATATTAGTAAGAGTAAGGCCCAGTGCACACCGCTGGAGGCGCAGCGAAACGCATTTGAAGACAACAATTTAATATAAACCTTAACTACCTTATATAGATACGATGGTAAACTTTAAATATTTTAATCGCGGACTCGATTTTTAACTTTGGATATTTTAGCTCCGTGTTACAGAACGCCACTCAAGACTCAAGCATTACTAAAAACTAAAATCAAGCCTATTGATTGATTGAAACTAGTTTTACGTACTGCTCGAGTCTTGAGCAACGCTCTGTACGTAATACGGGTTTTAGAGTCGAGTATTGAGAGACCAAAAAAAAAAACCGTCCCATGCAGCTAAAAAAGCACACTATTTGATTTTCAACTCTCGACACTAAGGAGTGGGTTGAATATTCAGAGCGTCACAAAAATCAACACGTTAAAAGTGCGTACGAAAGCTTATTGGATCTATATCATCATTTCAGCTGAAAGACGTCCACTGCTGAACATGGGCCTCCCTCAAAGGGGGATTTTGCCGTAATCGCCACGCTTGGCAGGCGGGTTGGCGATCGCAGTTTGGTTGTTACAAAAGCACAGAGAACGCTGCTGCCCATTCTCTGGTAAGTCCCTTAGTCGCCTCTTACGACACCCACGGGAAGATATGGGATGGTGCTATATAATTCACTCTTAATACACACAAAATTAAAAATATTTTTTTTCTGAATAATACATGTGAATCTAGCACCAGAAACCTCTAGCCATGCTTCCATATTCTGATGTCCAAAACCAACAGTTAGGTTATCGCGTTTAACGCAGTCGACAGCTTCGCCAGATACGTCAGATAAACATGCGGAGAATTTACACCTCTGTTTTCTCCAATCTCTCCATTTACACAGTTATCATAGTTATCACAAGTTCTACCCAGCACAATCGATTCGTATTAAAACTTTTAATGGTCTGTTTTGCACCGGACGCCACTCCTACCTATGCAGTTTGTGAATGCATGTGCACTTAGGGATGCTTAAAACTTTAATGTATGTGCTTACAGAGCGGGTGTACCTATTGGTTGTAGAATTGGGAGAATTTTTTGAACTTGGCCTTTACGATGATCTGTGGTTAGAAAAGGGCTGTTTTTTTAATTTTATTTTCTATAGTAGGCCACCGCCTATCATCTGCCTAGCCTTTTCTCAACTATGTTGGGATCGGCTTCCAGTCTCACCGGATGCAGCTAAATACCCATATTTTACATGGAGTGACCCCGCCTATCTGACCTCCACAACCTAGTTAGTATTGGATAATATTATACGATACCCCAGGGCCACTGACTACCTGTAACGACAGTCAAAGATCTACGAAAGCCAGGATTAATGCCAGGATTAAAGGCTTTAGTGTGCTTTCCGAGACACTGAGGAAACTTGGCCTGTAATGGGTGGTCACCCATCCACGGCCCATCCTAGGCAAGCGCGGCATAACCTAACGATTGACCCGGGCGGCTGTCATTATTTCCACGAGCTCCTCTTATTAGGCTGTCGCTTAAGGTTGGTAAAAAAACGAGTATAAGCTCACCTCAGATTCTATTAAAACTTACTTCGCTAGGCCAGTTCAAGGTAACAGCTACGAGAGTCCAACCCAAACTTGTCTAGTTTTCCTTATATGTTCAAGCATTTGTGTTCATGAAGTTTTCTTCTGCGTTCAAGGGCTTTCACGGTTTCACTTTCATCATCTTTACTGTTATATTCGTCATAGGCCGCCACCTCTGTTATCATGACTGTGTGCTTATCGTCTAGTAGTTTGGCACGTGGCGCCACGCGTCGCAAGCGCACGCCTGAAGTGCATGGCTAATGGTGTTGTGCACGTACGTCCGAGTATGTCCTTTACGGGTTCATTCTGGATTGTAGAACAATCCAGTTTTTACTTGCCAAAAGAAATAAGACAAGACTTCAAATAATCCTTCTAAGATGAAAGAAGATGGGAAATGTGTTGGCTCCTTGTATAGTACCTAATGCTGAAAGAAGGTACGTTTTTTAGGGTTCCGTAGTCAACTAGGAACCCTTATAGTTTCGCCATGTCTGTCCGTCCGTCCGTCCTCGCTTAATCTCTGTGACCGTTAGCACTAGAAAGCTGAAATTTGGTACCAATATGTATATCAATGACGCCGACAAAGTGGTAAAATAAAAATTGGAAAATAATGTTTTTTTAGGGTAGCCCCCCTATATGTAAAGTGGGAAGTGATTATTTTTAAATTTCAACCCCGTGTGATATATTGTTGGAAAGGTATTTAAAAATGAATAGGGGTTTCCTAAAATCATTTTTTGATAATGTCAATAATTTCGGAAATAATTGCTCCAAAAGTAAAAAACAATGTGTCCCCCCCCTCTAACTTTTGAACCATAAGTTTAGAAAATATGAAAAAAATCTGAAAAGTAGAACTTTATTAGGACTTTCTAGGAAAATCATTTTGAACTTGATGGAAACAACAGTTTTTGTACAAAAAAGACAAAAAGTTGTACAAAATAATTTCTGGACTAAGTTTGTAGTATATTCGTATATGCAAGCATTTTTTTTTAACTTCGTTTACATATTTTATTTTTGAATACGTCATAAATCGTAAACCGCAATTTACCTTTGTACGGAACCCTTCGTGCGCGAGTCCGACTCGCACTTGGCCGGTTTTTTTATATATTTCTTCAACAATAATACAATAGTGTAAATATATTCTCTGACTGAAAATTTTCGGCTGTAATACGTCGACTGCAGCATAACTCGCGTCTGCTAAGAGCTTCTGAGTCATTGGTTCACACACAATTAATGGATATCAATTATTCAACTTCAGATAAAGAATCAACAGAAATCGTTCTCGATTGATGAGTTAATGAGTAAGAGATGAAATGTTTATAGAATGGTAGACCGGGAAGAGACATGTAAACAGTTCTGTGAATAACAACCGGCAATCACTTTAACACAATGGTTGTATATTTTAACATGAAATACTTTAGCATTTTCAGTAGAAGTAAATATCTTGTCTTTCTTTCTTTATTTATAAACTTTGCCTCAGAAGAGGACGCATGATCAATTGATATAGTGTACGAGATCGATTCGGGAAATTCATGTTTCACGAGTATGAGACTGAATTCAAAACAGATTAAAGAATTTGTTTCTCCTGAAGTAGTACTGACACTGTGGTGGTTAATGGGTATTCCTATGTTATGGGTATACCTACTCCGATTCAAATCCAAGGATTGTTTATTGGAACCGCATGATTGGGAATTAAACTATCTCCCAGAGAGAACGTAATATGCTCGGCACACTCCTTTATGTACCGTCTGAAACGGACCATTTGAAATCGAAACATTTCGAAATACCTGTTATGAAATAGTTTCCTATGCATCACGACTGTGACTGAAAATTGACGCTAACTGCAGAATATCAGCTCTCGGTGCTGAGTCATCATCTGCCTAGCCTTTTCCCAACTGTGTTGGGGTCGGCTTCCAGTCTAACCGGATGCAGCTGAATACCTGTATTTTAGATGGAGCGACTGCCTATCTGACCTCCACAACCCAGTTAGGACTGGGTAATACGATACTCCTTGGAAAGACTGGTTGTCAGACTTTTTTGGTACACTGACTACCTGTAACGACCGTCAAAGATCTACAAATAAATTACACGTGAAAACGTGCTTTCTGAGACACGGAGGAAACTCGGTACCCATCTACGGACCAACCTAAGCAAGCGCAGCTTAACCTTAAGGTCGACCCGAGCGGCAGTTATTATGTAGCCACGAGCTCCTCTCTGTGCTGAGTTTAGCATTGAAAATCCAACAAAATGTTTATATTAATTCAAGTATCGCCTAATGTTAGTAAATTGGGCAAAAAGCAGATATAACATCATTGGCAAAAAGGGCATCCGGGACAAATGTATCGCTACCAATTATCGTTAATATTTTAATCGTCATATTTTATTTTATTTTATTGGATTTGTTTAGTGAGAATTTTAAACCTTTTTAATTGGAACGGTATACGTGATATAATAATAATTATTTGTTTTCGTTAATTTCAAATAGTAAATAATGGATAATTAACTGGTTTAACGAACAGTAGTTTGTTTTTGAGTTCATTTAACAATATTGTCGCAATGGACTTAATATTTGTTTATATAAATGATAGCTTGATTTCAAATGTTAATTGAAAACTATAAATAATCATTCCGTTTATTTAAGCGGAGATGAAATACTAATTAGTTGTGAGTCTCTCTGACTTGTTTATTTTTATAAATTATTTTACAATTATTTTAAAATTGTATTTATTTTCCCTTAGAGATTTGGCCAACTGACGGACAACTTGACGTAATTTATAAACATATAACATTTGGAACCTTACAGTTTTTGAGGTTCAGCAGCGAAAAACATTTTTTGAATCCTGAGCAGGTATATTATATAACCGGGGTTGCGAGACTGTTCGAAAGAGATACCGTGGCCCCGGAACACAAAGGGCGATGAAGGAACATGGATGGGTTTTAGTCAGTAAAAGTCTGACACTCCCTCCTGCTCCGCCCAGAGCGGGAGAAGTCATTTGATGATGTCCCATCCGAAAAAAAAGGCATATTATATAATATTTTGTTTCCCAAAAAACACGCAATTAACGCGTTGGACTGTGTGGTGGACTGATAACGTTCAAACGGTTAAAGTAACCACTTACACAACTAGTTACAAACGTAAACGTTATTTCTGCAATGAATGAGCTGCGTTATCGCGACGGCTCACAGGTTCATTAACAAATAATTTTCACATTTCTTTACGAGTGTTTGCTGCAACTACAATAACACCGGAATTCTCGAAGCTAATAAATTATTGAGACGTCGAGTACACGAGCTAAACCACCCAGTTGTCGCGTGAGTCGTGACCAATGTTTGTTAAACACTGAAGTTTTAACCCTTTGACTACTGGCTAACCGGAAATGACGGGGGAATATACTTTTCCTTAGTACCTACACGGCTACGTACTTAGTTTCCAAATATGCCCTTTTTAGGTATTTGGAAAAATAGTATAGTATTTTGTTTCTTGATAGATTTTTGTGAAAGAATATTTTTTTCGGATGGGAAATCTTCAAATGACTCCTCCCGTTCTGGGCGGAGCAGGAGGGAGTGTCAGACTTTTACTGACTAAAACCCATCCATGTTCTTTCATCACCCTTTGTGTTCCGGGGCCACGGTATCTCTTTCGAACAATTCTGCAGCTCCCGGCATGCTTTTGGCATCCTTAGTTACACTTTTTGATTAAACTTAGAAACTCCAAGATAAAGCTACATTAATCGAGTTGATATTGAAGTGTCCCGATCGCGTGAAAGACCTACCTGGAGACCTACATGAAACACCTACCTCAATGCTATCAACATTCAGAGAAATTGGCAACTAGCAGCAGACGACAAGCGTTATCTAGCCTACCCAACTAAGGTTAATATCATCATCTGCCTTTTCCCAACTATGTTGGGGTCAGCTTCCAGTCTAACCGGATGCAACTGAATACCAGTATTTAACATGGAGCGACTGCCTATCTGACCTCCACAACCCAGTTAGTACTGGGTAATACGATACCCCTTGGTAAGACTGGTTGTCAGACTTTATGTGCCACTGACTACCTGTAACGACTGTCAAAGATTTACAAATGACAGCCGGGACCAACTGCTTAACGTGCTTTCCGACGCACGGAGGAAACTCGGTATGTAAGGGTGGTCACCCATCCACAAACCAACCTAGGCAACACGGCTTAACCTAAAGATCGACCCAAGCGTCTGTTATTATTTAGCCACGGGTGGGAGGGTGTATAAATGAAGCATGAAAATGCTTCAGTAATCATCGGATTTCGAAGGGTTAATTAACGTGATGCGAGCGTGACTAAACCGCGTGCTAACATCTTATTCTTTACGACGATGTTTTCTTTCCAAATGCTATAAACTGTTTATGGTTTCATATCCCCCTATTTCGGTTCTAGCAAAATGTTTGATCTTAAAACGTAAACACACTCAAAGTCATTAGCGATACGTCATAATATAGGGTTGTTGTGACGAATCTGTAATGGCCGGCGAGTAGTAAAACATTGTAATGTATCTTTGTAGTTTCAAGAATTTAAATTGAGATAATAACTGTACCCAAGTGCATCTATTAGGTGTGTTGTATCATGCAACCTTCTGAGTTAATTCTGTGATGCGTTTTTAAAAACTTTGATTGTTTTGTATTAGTCTGCTAAAAGTATGTTCAGTAACAGGTTCAGTGCAGTATATATTTTTTGGCGCTTTTATGATATTGTTGCCGCTGTAGTAGTAGTCAGTGGTCCGAATGTCTGGCAACCAGTTTTATCAAGGGGTACCGTATTCATCATCATCATCATCATTTCAGCCGAAAGACGTCCACTGCTGGACATAGGCCTCCCCCAAGTGTCGCCACATTGACCGGTCCCGTGCGATTCACATCCAGCGGATTCCCGCAACCTTCACCAGGTCATCGGTCCACCTAGTGGGAGGCCTTCCAACGCAACGTCTTCCGGTTCGCGGTCGCCACTCCAGAACTTTTCGGCCCCATCGGCCATCCGTTCTGCGAGCAATGTGCCCTGCCCATTGCCACTTAAGTTTGGCAATTCTTCGGGCTACGTCGGTAACCTTGGTTCTCTTGCGGATGTCTTCATTTCTGATTTACCGTATTACCCAGAACTATCTGGGTTGTGGAAGTCAGATAGGCAGCCGTTCCATGTAAAATACTGGTAATATTTATCTGCATCCGTTAAGATTGGAAGCCGACCACAATAAAGTTAGGAAAAGGCTAGGCAGATGATGAATGACATTGTTGTCGCTCTTGTCTGTGGAAATTATATTGAATAAACAAAATGGCGTGGTTAGTTCTGATTAAGGCCATTCGCCAAACAGAATGCAAAACCATTTTTTGAGGATCTCTCATTGGACGGGTAACCTATTCAAAGCGAAGCCATGTTATACAGGAAATGTATAGCTTGATGTGTCGCCGTGTGTATCTAATTGATTATAATTACGGACCAAACTGAATGGACACAAAAAAGGGCTATAACAATGGGCTGTACTGTCTATGGCTGTTGTACTCTAGTAGGTACTAGTAAATAAATAAATAATTTATATCTATACTAATATTATAAAGAGGTAACATTTGTTTGTAAGTTTGTATGTTTGTAAGTTTGTATGTAGGGGGTAATCTCCGGAAGTAATGAACCAATTTTAAAAATTGTTTCACTGGTAGAAAGCTACATTATTCGTGAGTGCTATAGGCTATATTTTATTCCCGTACTCCCACGGGAACGGGAACTACGCGGGTGAAACCGTGGGACGTCAGCTAGTAATAAATAAATATAGCTTGACATTAACACACATCGCCAGTGCCACACTAAGCAACGAGGCTTGTATCGTAGACACCAGATAGTTGATATACTACATAGATACTTTTTGTTTGTAAATACATACTTATTATGGCTCCGGCCCATCTCGTAACTTTCCCATTTCGACATATACATATAAACATCCACGATTCGGAAACAAATGTCCATGCTCATCACACAAACATTTGCTCTAACCGGGATTCGAACCCGGGACCCTAACAACGTAAGGCAGCCTCACTACCGCTGCGCCATTCGGGTCGTCAAACTAGTGCTAGTAAGTATAGAAAAAAAGTCAATAAAGTAGACGAGAGGTTCCACAAATAAAAAACTACATTATAGATAACTTGATTTAAAATGATTACCAAAAGGTTTTCCTGAAAACAGATTACAAACAAAACCAAATAAAGTTCTCCGTATTATTTGCATAAAATCCAATAAGAATAAACTTTCTTTTTAAATGTCGTAGTAAATGTCTTGAGCAGGCACGGCAGAGCCACACGGCTGGTACGGTTGTACGTAAGTACTGGCAAGTGGCAAGGTACAGGTGGACTGGCCACGTGATCAGCAGGCCGCGTGACCACTTCAGATGCACTTCAAGATGTGCTCCAAGGCACGAAACTGACCTCTTTAAGTCCGGGAAAGTTTTGTTCTTATATCATTGAGTGGTCTGAGGGCCAGATATGGAAGAACTTTGTGGTTAGGTAATATTCTTTTCAATACACTTCCTCGAAAACTGGTCCTTATCGCACTACGATTAGGTACAACATGCAATGTATTTCACACGCGTGCGATTTATTCCATTTTCCCGCACGTGTGCGGGAATGAAAATTGCCACAGATAACTATATCTATACTTAGTCCAAAGTCGTTCAATGCCTATAGTCTGAGGTGAATGTTTTTTTTTATTTCGGCAAAGTACTACGCGTCTTTACGGCATAAATATGTTTTGAATATTCAAATTGTGTTTATAAATAGAATATCATAGATATACATGATTATTAAAAACTAATAGTTACTTTTATACACAAATGAACATTTATTTGTGTTCTGAATTCAAAAATATAAAATAAATATATTTTTTATATTAGGCTGTTTAACGGCTTCATACCGTTGCCTCCCCTTCAACCTGGCGAAATCAAAGCGCGAAAAAAAAGAAAAATAAAATCATAGTTTTTTTGTTCGTGACAAAAATATTTTTCGTTATTTTATTTTATTTCTTCAAAAGTGTATTGAAAAACGTCGTTTGATACACGTGGACATTTGTTATTGCAATTCTCGGCTCAAAAACACCCTCGCCTACGGCTCGGGTGTTATAATTCCGCCTCGAATGCAATAACAAACTTTCTCCACTTGTATCAAAATGTACTATTTCAATACACTGTGTGTTCTGAATTCAAAAATATAAAATACATCTATTTTTCAATACACTTCCTCGAAAACTGGTTCTTAACGCACTACGATTAGGTACAACATGCAATGTATTTCACACCCGTGCGATTTTTTCCACTTTCCCGCACGTGTGCGGGAATGAAAAATGCCACACATAACTATACCTATACTTAGTCCAAATTGGTTCAATGCCTATAGTCTGAGGTGAATGTTTTTTTTTTGCAAAGCACTACGCGTCTTTACGGCATAAATATTTTTTGAATATTCAAATTGTGTTTATAAATAGAATATCATAGATAAACATGATTATTTAAAACTAATAGTTACTTTTATACACAAATTAACATTTATTTGTGTTCTGAATTCAAAAATATAAAATAAATCTAAGTATTTTATAAATTAGGCTGTCGGCTTCATACCTTTGCCCCTCCTTCAACCTGGCGAAAGCAGAGCGCGAAAAAAAAGAAAATGAAAATCATAGTTTCTTAGTTTGTGACAAAAATATTTTTCGTTATATTTTATTTTATTTCTTCAAAAGTGTATTGAAAAACGTTGTTTGATACACGTGGACATTTGTTATTGCAGTTCTCGGCTCAAAAACACCCTCGCCTACGGTTCGGGTGTTATAATTCCGCCTCGATTGCAATAACAAACTTTCTCCACTTGTATCAAAATGTACTATTATTTTTATTTGATACGTCCGGTGGCGTCCATTTGTGTTCCGGGGCCATGGTATCTCTTTCGAACAGTGCCCCGGCAGGCATCGGCCCTTGCTGACCCCTTCCTTTTGCTGACTCTCTTTGCGCGCGTGGAACACGAACGCGCCGATACCATAAAATATCTGGTGAAGTGTGTTTTATTAACATTTCACTTTCATTTTACACCAGTTAAGCTGACATAATTGTAATAAACTATTAATCATGAGGTACTGAGATATAATCTGTGGGACCAAACTTTTGTTCGGTGTCCGCCGAGCGTTCTATTACGTATACAGTATGTAGCCAAATTGTAGCAACAGGTGAGGTTAGGTTCTCATGGGCCGTGACCTACTTCGTGTGTTGTTGATTTATTGCCCTCTCATATTTAAACAAGCGTAATACGATTATCACAGGAGCCCTAATCTTTTAATAAACAAATTTATCTTAGCGTTACTTGGTCATTATTAATTACATGTTAGGTTTTGTATTCAAATTAAAGGTGGCTACGTGATATTTTATGTCAAGTTTTTAGATTTATGGTCTGTACTGGGCTTTATTCGGGAATTCACAGGCACGGAAGTCGCTAATTATTCGGATTCCACAGGAACATTGTCATCTTCTGTCTAGCCTTTTCCCAATTATGTTGGGGTCGGCTTCCTGTCTAACTGGATGCAGATAAATACCAGTATTTTACATGGAGCGACGGCCTGACTGACCTCCACAACCCGGTTAGTACTGGGTAATACGATAGCCCTTATTAAGACTGGTTGTCAGACTTTTTGGGTCACTGACTACCTGTAACGACTGCCAAAGATCTGCAAATGACAGCTGGGACCAACGGCTTGACGTGCTCTCCGAGGCATGGAGGAAACCCAGCATGTAATGGGTGGTCACCCATCCACAGACCAACCTAGGCAAGCACGGCTTAACCTAAAGATCGACCTGAGCGGCTGTTATTATTTAGCTACGGGAACATTGTACCGGAACAAAACGTGCTATCTTATGTCCTAACCTAACCCAGGTTTTGATGTTACATGCTGCTACGTGTCATATTACATAACAAAACATAAAAATTAACAAAACAAACAACCATTCAATAGCCATTGAATGGGTTGTTTTGTTATGCCAGAAAATACAGACGCGCATGGGCAGACAGAGTTGCCTACTTTTGTACTTTGAATAATTGTAATATTAGTATGAATTTAATATACTCGACATATTTGTTACCTAAACTAAGTCAGAGTAGACTAAACTTTCATTATAGGGGGTCAGAGCCCATTCGTCCCCTAAGATTCGCACCCTGTGCCCACTCGTCCCCTGGAACTTTTGAGGGGCCCATTCGTCCCCTGAAGAATATTTATTTTTATTCATTATTCTAATATAAGTACATGTATATGTGTATACTGCAGCTTGGTAGTCCTGGTACAGTCGCGCAGAAAAGAGTAAAATAAAAAATATAGTAATTCGGTAGATATCATGTTTATTTCAAATAAGATTAAGTTTAATAAAATGCCTCTAGGCTCTAGGCATTAAGTCAGTCTTCAAAATAATTAATCAACTTTGGGTTTCTTGTACATTTGTAAATATTTAGCAAAATATATGATAATTATAATATCCTTATGCAGTAAAATAAAACTGTGTAACTATTTAAATAAAATCCCAGTAATAACTGAATTTTAGATTAATTTACATCCAGTGTACAAACAAATAACCAAATATCAATACCAATATAACAAAAATAACAATTAATTGTTAGTACTTTGTACAGTCAAAGAGATCTACAAAATAATACAATATCACAATAACTTTGTATAAAAGTAATATAAAAAGTAAAATCAGTCTTTATCAACTATGTAAAACCAACATTTTTACTAACTACAAATACACAACATGCAAAATCACAATGTCCTAGAAACTAACAAAATACAACTCTTTTACAAAAATCAGCGTTGATTGACCATCATATAAATCAACATTAAATATAAAATATGCAAAAAAATAGTCACAACACATATATAGTCAGTCAGAACCTTAACCTGAACCTAACCTGGTTTTGTACCTAATAGCTATGTTTTGCACGTCATGTGCCTGCGGCAAATAAATATGTTTTCTTTCTTTTCTTTCTTTCTTTCAGAACACATATCAACAGTTAATAATCACTTCTTATTTTTTTGTATATTTACCAACTACATACATGAAAAACCATAATAACTTAAATCTAACAAACTATAACTACAATAACAAAAAATGACTAAAATCACAATAATTATTGAAGATTAACCAAATCAACATTATTTCAGTATAAAACTAATCTTATTACGAAAACAGAATTAATGTTAGAACGTTCATTATTTTTGTGCATTAAAAGGGTGACAACGACTCCACATTGAGCTAAAACGAAACACTTAGAATACAAGAACATAATAACATCCACTAATATGATAAAATTATAAAAACGGAAAAAATATTGCTATACATTATTTTTGTGCATTAAAAGGGTGACAACGACTCCACATTGAGCTAAAACGAAACACTTAGAATACAAGAACATAATAACATCCACTAATATGATAAAATTATAAAAACGGAAAAAATATTGCTATACATATTTAGGAGTAGGTAAATAATTTAGTTTTGACTTTTTAGTCAAAATATGACTAGTATTCCACCATAAAGTGAATTACCATCGATAATAATACTAATCATATTCCAGTATTCAAATGAGATAATTCGATTCAATTATGTTAAAAATATTATTATTATAATAATAACAGTATTGTTTATTTCGTTAGGCGAACTTCATTTTATAAAAGACCAAAGACACATTGAACAGTCTCGTATTCGCAGTCACTTTCAAGAACCAATATGTCACCGAGGCAGCCATAACATACAAACAAAACACCTTATCTATTTTGTAACCCGTTTTTTTAACAAGCCATTCGTGAGACGAGAGACAATCGACAACAGACAGACAGACATCGTAAGCCTATCGTCAGGTTATATTATTATCATGACGGATTATCATTGATCATAGCTCTTTTTTCAATGATCTGTTATGATTTATTAAATTAATTCCGTTAATAAACTGTTCACAAGTGTACTATGTTAACCGTTTCTTATGTAAAATATAGCTAATTTTATCTCAGGGGACCAATAGGCTCCTGAATAGGTGCCGAATCTTTAACTTATATTGTATATATATTAGAGGGGACGAATGGGTACCTTAAAAATAATATTTTTTGTTAAAATATTAATTGGTCCCCTACCAGGAGACCAATGGGCACCTATATAGGGGCCGAATCCACAACTTTTATGCTGGGGGACGAATTTTAGGGGACGAATGGGCTCTGACCCATAATAGGGTATATGCATGATCTTTTTTTATAACTCTAAATAAAGCGTATTAACATCAGAAATAGCATAGTGAAATTATTTTTTAATATCTCTAAAAAATACTAAGTTATAAGCATTTGAAACTGCTGATTAGACGGAGAGATCCGATACAGCGAATGACGTCATTCGCTGCATCGACGTAGAAAATCCATACTAAATTCCGTTTATCTAGAAAGAGATAGAAACAAAAGTTTAAATGGTTATAACTTTTGTGTTGTTTGGTGACACAGCTCACAGGCTCGAACTCATTGGTGGGCGTGACCAAAAAGCACGCTGTCTCACCTGGCATCGTGCCCGACAGAGATAGTATCAGTGATGAGCAGTTAGACGCTAGTCTTCACGCACGTCTAGTTCGTACGTACACACACAGCGTTCCGAACCGTTCCGAACAAAAACGAAGTTACACGATGCACACAATTGATATGAAAAAACAGTAGCGTTTGTCTTTCTTGAGTACATGTACTGCTCTGCTAGAGTATGCTCTCCAGCAGAGCCACCATCAATGTCTATTTTATTATTACCTAATGCACGTAGGTACACACGCACGTACGTTAGCCATGGGGTATCCGGCAGAGTAGAATAGAACCAACCCATTACACTCACGGGTGTCGTATAAGGTGACTAATGTCTGAGGCAGAACACCTTGTGCCTCCGTAGACCTGAGAATGGGCAGCAGTGTTTTCTGTTAGTCTTACATCACTGCGATCTCCAATCCGCCTGCCAAGCGTGGAGATTACGGCAAATTCCTCCCATCATGGGAGAGGCTTATGTCCAGCAGTGGACGTTGTGGGCTGTTGTTGTTTCACGTACAGCGATAACGATATACGTTGATACGTTGATGTACGTTTGACGTACATCATTTTAAGATATAATTGATCGATTTCTAAGATAGTGGCTCCGTGGCACAGCATGACACCATTCGACGCCAGCTCGAATCGCCGAGAAATCAGCAAGTAGGTATCTACAAACTCGTACTAAAGTAGTAGGCGCTGCGTCATCGTTTTGTACCTGTATGGCTCTCTAAGAACCTAATATAGATTGCTTATTATGTTTAGTTTTCCCCGGGTGGTCATGCATGCAGCGATCGCTCAAGAGTTCACGACGCTGCCGCCGCGACGACACATGCTTACTTGAAAGTTCATCGCAGTTTATGTCCGATTGCAGCAGCATAACCAGCCTATAATGCTCCCACTGCTGGGACACAGAGCTCCTCTCTGTGAGAGGGAATGCGGGCCCAGTGCGGGTTGGTCTTATGTCAGAGTGGATACCTAATAATTGTAATTAGTTTTGCCTACATAAATTGTTTTACAAAAATACTTACCTGTCTTTTTACTTTTTTAGGTTTATAATTATGCTCAATATCACTAAATGTAAACACATGTTTTCATCAAGACAAATGACAAATCAAGATTTTTTTCTTAGTATTTACATTTTAGAGTCCATGACAAAAATAATAGTCAATTTCGTCAGACGGACAGACAGACAGATGGACGGACTGACAGACGAACAGACAGGTGGATAGACAGACGAACCGACAGACGGACAGACAGATGGACAGTGGAGCCTTAGTAATAGGGTGCCGTTTTTACCCTTTGTAGTTTGTCTATGTCACATGAAGGAAATTAAAAAGCTATTGGCATACTTTTAGAGCATGAGAAGTGAAAACTACTTAAATATGTATAGAAAACGATTATAGAATAATTTAATGCCCAAAAAGTATACATATTTTCATTAGTCAATTTAGTCAGACGGCCAGACAGACAGATGGACAGCCAGACGGACAGACAGACAGACAGACAGACAGACAGACGGACAGATATACAGACGGACAGACAGATGGACAGCGGAGTCTTAGTGATAGGGTCCCTTTTTACCCTTTGGAGTTTGTCTTTGTCACATGAAGGAAATTAAAAAAAAAAACTAATTACTTTCACTCCTTAGAGACTAAAAGGGTCACTTTAGTCCCACTTCGTAGGGCTATAATGGCGTACTTTTAGAGCGTGAGAAGTGAAATCTACAATGTATAGTAATCGAATAAAGAATAATTGAATGCCCAAAAAGTATACATATTTTTGTTACTAAAAATATATATTTTTTTAGTTAGCCTATTCTGTCCCACTGCTGGACAAAGGCCTCCCACATTCCTTTCCAACTCTCCCGGTGTTTTGCCTCCTCCGGCCAATCAGTCAGGAACGAGTCCGTAAAAAAATATTATTATACATAAATATTTAAAATGTAATAAATTTACATTTTTAATTTTTTATTAACAAAAGTATAAATAAAATTAAAAGCATATAAAATAGGTAGCCCGCCAGCATCGGGAACAGGGTCCAAGCTGCTGGTGGTCAGGGCTCTTGAGATAGGAACCTCCTAACAATACGCGCCGTGTCCAGAAGAACTGCTTTCTGAATCAAGCGCTTGATCCAGCTGCCTAGCGAGGGTCACCTCAGATGTTAGTTGAGGCTCTTGTCCAATTAAATTATTATTATTATGGAATTACATAATAACACAATTACTGACATTGTTTCTTTTTACGTCTGCGGTGTGTAATTACCGCCACTATAGCTCAAAATAAATGATTCCTAATAAACAGAAAAATAGTAAGGTATTTATGGTACTAGCCGTGCCGTGCCGTGCCGTGTGGTATCCGGCAGAGTAGAATAGAACCAACCCATTACACTCATGGGTGTCGTATAAGGCGACTAATGTCTGAGGCAGAACACCTTGCGCCTCCGTAGACCAGAGAATGGGCAGCAGCGTTTTCTGTTAGTATTTCATCACTGCGATCTCCAATCCGCCTGCCAAGCGTGGAGATAACGGCAAATTCCTCCCATAATGGGAGAGGCTTATGTCCAGCAGTGGACGTTATGGGCTGTTGTTGTTGTTGTATGGTACTAGTGTGGAAAGTTGGTTTTTATAAACGAGTAGACGAATGTAACCGTAATTTACGCACGTGTACATTGTAATACAAGGGGCTAAAATGACCCATTATACACGAGGTAGTGAATAGGAACCGAGTTATAATGGGATTTTACAACGAGTTATAATGGGATATTAGTGTGTCACACTGTAATTTTTACTTTGAGTGGGAGAAAAATAGTCAATTTAGTCAGACGGATAGACGGACGGACAGACAGGCGGACAGACAGACTGACAGACAGACTAACAGACAGACTGACATACAGACAGACGGACAGACAGATGGACAGCGGAGTCTTTGTAATAGGGTTCCGTTTTGAAAGCTCTTATAATGGGATTTTAGTGTTACACTGTACTTTTCACTTTGAGAGCGAGAAAAATAGTCAATTTAGTCAGACGGACAGACAGATGGATGGACAGAGCGATGGACAGACAGACGGACATACAGACAGACAGATGGACAGCGGAGTCTTAGTAAATAGGGTAACGTTTTTAATGCTATAGCTCTTATAATAATTTTCTAAAGCACATACATATTTTCCCTATTTGTCTTAGTTTATTTGAATAATTTCGCAGTACTGCATTCTATTTTTCTTACATATGTGAACATTAGGACCATACACCATTGCGTCTCTTAGAGCGTTTATTACACTGCTATATCCATCACTAATTACCTTAGTATACAAGAGCCCGTGCAACTGCATGCTTACTTTGCATCCATCTACACCTGACAAGTTTTTTTTTAAATACAATGTTTGAATGTAAGATTACACCTCCACAACCCCCGTACTATTCAATCCATACATCAGCACAATGTTTTGAATGCGTTACATTGAGTTGTAACACAAAACATGATTTTTCACCCCAAAAAAGTCGTTTGATGTACAGAATGCTTGGTTGACTGACGGCTTCGTGAGGAGGAGTTTTGCACCCTGTATTCATGACGAACTCAAACTCAAACTCAAACTCAAAGCATTTATTTCAATTAGACCATTACGGCACTTTTGAAAGTCAAAAATACAAAAAAGAAAATCAAAGCTACAGTCCCAGTCACAAGGCATAATAACTTGAGAAAGTACTGTAGTTGCCCATTCCCTAGCGTAGATCTCTATGGAGAAGAATGGGCAAGAAACTCCATGGACACTCTTTTAAAATCAAAATATTGTTACAAAATCTTCGACGTGTCATCAATTCATCCTGCGTGGTCCTGTAAACGCATAACTCAATTAGAATATGCAAAAACTAACAAAATAGTGCATTGTAAACATAGTCAATTTAGTCTGACGGACAGACAGTTGGACAGACAGACGGACATACAGACGGCTAGACAGACAGATGGACAGACAGATAGACACACAGATGGGCAGACAGACGGACAAACAAACAGACGGAGATACAGACGGATAGACAACAGATGGACAGACAGACAGAGGGATAGACAGATAGTTGGCCTGACAGACAGACAGACGGACAGACAGACATGGGCAGACAGACAAAATGGCGGATAGAAAGAAAGATGGATAGACAGACAGACGGATAGACAGACGCACAGACAGACGGATAGACAGACATGGACAGACAGACGGATAGGCAGCGGAGTCTTAGTAATCATAGGGTACTGTTTTTACCCTTTGGAGTTTGTCTATGTCACATGAAAGAAATTAAAAAAAAAAAACTTTTACTTTCTAGAGATTAAAAAGGTTACTTTAGTCCCTGATGGACTAAAGATGACTAGCGATAGCATAAATTATTATTCACAGAAAACACGTTTTAGTTTTCAGACATTTTATTGAGAACTGTTGTCATGCCTACAGACAAAGTCACTATGTGACAGATTATATACCATGAAGGTATCAACCTCCAACAGTCTCGCTTCGTAGGGCTATATTGGCGTACTTTTAGAGCATGAGAAGTGAAATAATAGATTGTACATCAAGTGCATAAAATGCACCATTTCACGAGACGTTTTTTTTTTTGTTAAATAGAGTGTAAGGTTTGGTCAGTACATGAGGAATATCGGAACTAATCTATTCACATTGTGCAGACATTGCTTCATGTGCTTCTGCTGCGCAGGTATCTTGCCCGAAATCTTGTGTTGATCTAAAAAAAAATGGATTACACAGGGTCAAATTAAATGAGTTAGCGAAACTCCGCACATAAAAATCAAAAGCTATTTTTTTTTCGGGTCAACGATACACACAGCACAGCGGGTCTAAAATAGCCGCTATAGCAGAATCTACGCAGAATCTTAGCATGAATCACGTTCAAAATTTAAATTCTTAAAATGGACTTTATGTCAATAACTATAAAGTCCATTTTAAGAATTTTAAATTTTTAACGTGATTCACAAAACGATTCTGCTAAAGCGGCATTTTAGACCCCCGGTACAGATTTCATAAGTTTTTACCGTGCCGGAAGTGCCAGAGGTTGGTTTTATATATGTATAGGCACCAAGAGCAGCGAGCGGTGGCCCAGTGGTGGCGGCCCCGACTTACGAACAGTAAGTCATGGGTTCGAACCCAGACAGGCGCATTACTTTGTATAATTTATTTCAACACCACTGCTCTCATATATAGCCCATTACCTCTCTTAGAGAGGAGGCCTGTGTCCCAGCAGTGGGAACATTAATAGGCTGATGATGAGGCACCTACTATTTGCGCAACCATTTCCATATACATACTGATACCGATACTGTTAGCCTGCGTCATCCCACTGTTGGGCAAAGGCCTCTCCCCATTTACATAAGCATACAAAATAAAAGTCACTAGCGCATTGCACCGCTCTTAGATCGACTGTCTTGCTTACATAGGGGGGCACCCTACTGCCTATACACAAAGCCGCGCCGCCGGCCACCATGGGTAAAGTAAGCCTGCGATGCTACGTGTAGAGAATAGCACTAATGGTTGAAGTCACCATCGACACGTGCCTCTGATGTCGATGCCGCGTGTCGCTCGTGTGTAAGAACACTAAATAGATTAGGTGCAACAAATTATATGACTTACCCATTGTTAATTTGTAGTTATTCACACCTGTTCTTCAATGAACCAACACAATATCACTAGCACAGCGTCCACTCAAACCAAAAATTAAATTTTTTATCAAAAATCCGGAGTCCAAACAGTTATACGTCAAACGTCACACGAATGACATAGGCTTTAGAAGCAGATTCGAAATTTCGAATATAACTGGAATAGGGTGGATTCTCCTAGTATTAGCCTCCTCCTAAAATCGGCCTTTTCTAGAAAAAGTAACATAACTATAAAATTTGCCCTAAAATCATAATACTTTTCATGCAAAAACGACTCTATATCCATACACATAACCTCCCATACCATAAATACATTTCATTTTAAAATCTTCATGATGAGAAACATTTGAAATTTATTTATTCTTTTATACTATCTGTCATTTCGAATTACATTCAAACGTTGAATACATTTTTGTAATCATCTTTTAAAACCTTTCATTTTGATACCCCACTCGATGGTATTAGAAGAAAAAAAAAATTCGAAGTCTACATGGCACCCCAAATCCTCGTTTTTTTTTTTTTTGCAAGAAATCAAAAGCACTTAAAAATTACAAGTAGTCAAAGTTCAAAAAAAGTTGACACGGTCGATAATTGGTACCACCACCCTACGCGCGTATGACATATTGTTAATGTGTGCGTGAACGTCGCGTCGTCGTCGTCCTCCCGCACCGCGCACCGCAGCGGGGGAAACATTGTTCAGTGAGATGCACGATAAGTCTAGTAAAAGGCGCGCGTAAAAAAATACGAAAAGGCCTTTGGAAAATCGGGTTTTATGAAAAAACCACTGCATAAATCAATTACAAGTAAAATTTATTGAATTCTTCGATAATTGTGTTGTGTCGGTACCGAGTTTGTTTTGGAAATTTGACACTTCTTTTATTACTAATTTACGCCCAAAGTTACGTTAAAATTGGCAATAAAAATGAATCTTTGGTAGCTCGTAACTTTTTAATGGCTTTTTATTTTACTATTCTGTTTCCGTACAGACACAATTAATAATGAGACAAAACGATATCATGTTTAACTTTAGTTGTACCATGGCAAACAGTGGAGTAATAGCCCCCCGAAATTTGTATGGAAAATATGTTGCGCAGATCAACCTTAAGTCTTGTTTTCGCTTTTTGTCATTATTTTTATAGTACTTTAACATTCCAAATCGAAATAAAAAAAAGAAAATTTATGCATATTCCCTATTTTCAGCTAGTAATCCTGAGGTCTTCCACAAATATTTCGTAACTTGGTTGTGCCCGCGGCTACGCCCGTGTCGAGTTCATGAATTGCCCACGGGATACTTCCGGGATAAAAAATAACCTATGTGCTATTTCAGACTATAATCTATGTCTGTGCCAAATTTCTTCTAGATCCGTTCGAAAAGCAGCATCGCTTTTTCCATTCCACAAATTTCAAATAAAAATAAAGGGCGATGGAGGAGGACCGCCAAAGGGCGATGCAGGAACTTGGATGGGTTTTAGTCAGTAAAGTCCGACTCTCCCTCCTGCTCCGCCCAGAGCGGGAGGAGTCATTTGATGATTTCCCATCCGATAAAAAAAACAAAAGGGAGCGAGCCTATTGCCATCAACTGGGCACAATTCCGGACTCCGTGGCTGTCACTTAGAAATTCCTGATGGAACAACCCAATAACATTTTGCCCGACCCGGGAATCGAACCCAGGACTTCATGCTCAACAGTCTCGCTTGCGACCACTAAGCCAATGAGTTGATATGTCAATTGGGATGAAATGAAGTTTTTAAATGTAGAAGACAGATGTGACGTGCAACGCCGGGACGGACGCCCTAGAAGGACATACACTGACGTGACCTTATTGGTGATGTTCTCCAGAAAAGTGAGGTGCATAGCACTCGCAATCGGCGTACGTGTATGAACATGGATGAGAAGCATGGAGTATGTAAAGATTATAGTAGAGGTTCTATAGTTTTTGCCTGATTTTATGCGAAAAAAGCGTGAATTTATTTATTTATGTATGAAGTTTTGAATTGTAAAAAAACAACTGAATAATGTGTCTTTCCTACCAGGTTTAGTATAATAGTATTGGTGTCGATTCTGTTGTGCACAAAGTAAACTTAATTTAGGCTATTGCTATCTTTTTCTCTTTAATAAAACGAGAAAGGAGACGGACGTAATTTAGAGCTGTAAAATTTAGTTGGAACTAATATTTCCATACAACTGAATGGTTCACGTAAAAACATGTCGACTAAAAACACTGTGAAGCGCAAGGCATAAACTAGTTTGACATCTCTTACTTAGTTCATAGTTATAGATAGCAAAGCAATAGCCTAAATTAAGTTTAGTTTGTGCACAACAGAATCGACACCATTACCTGTTAAATGATCGCAGGCTGTTGGCCTGTAACCACATTACGACAAGATGACGTGTCCGCACCCATTCACAGGTGACGCTGATGACGCATCTCCCACGAGGTCCTTAGCACTGCAGCGTCATCAACTTACTACACTAGGGCTGATAAGGAATGCATATGTGGAGCAATAGGTACGAGTGACCCGTTAGGTCTATACTAATATGAACAATTGATGTATTTTACAAACTATTTGTTATGTTTTTTTTTTTTTGTGCATAGAAGTGTGTAAAACGGTACATAATTGTTTGAATGAGGGCCTCATTCACGGCATAAAGGATGTAGTACGGTACTACAGTTGCAATCATAGTTGGCCCTATGCAGTTAAACCTCGTGGACGCGTTGCGATGTAGTACCCATTTTGAAGCCTCGTAGACGCTGCGTAGCACCTGCGTGGAAGGCTCGTAGACCCGTCGCTATATTGAATTCGCGTTGCGTAGCAACTGGGTAACATCACTGCAATGCGGCTCATACACTCATCACTATGTGAAAGCCACCTAGAAGAGTCTTAGACGCTGCGTTAACGCTGCGTTACACTTGCGTAGAAGGCTCGTAGACTGTCGCTACTGAGGAGTTGCGTTGAAGCTTTGTAGCCTTTAGGTATTGTGTCATGTGTTATTGTGTGTTTTAGTTTTAAAGCTAGCGTTCGCACGAACATGTTTTGATACGACAATTAAATTTCTAATAAAAGCTACCTTTATTTTGTCAGAATTGTGAAATGTTTTCATGTTTTAAAATGCATGTGTCACTTATTGTGTCCTTGGTAAAACCTGAAAATTAAGGTCAAAAAGAAAGTGAACGTGACGTGACAAAGTATTGGAAAAAACATATTTTATTATTGGTAAGTCACCTCCTCATTTCATAATGATAAATTGCAATTCATTAATATTGGTATAATGTTAATTTTGAAAACGAATACTTTTGAACGAAATTCTTAGTACACGTATATCATTACTAACTTTACCCTCGTATGACACTATATGGTTAACATATTACCATGTTTACTATTTGATTGTCTTACTACACTTGCAACACGTTTTGTCTGTGAATGATTACTAATAGTGTTACTATTAAATGTGTTTATGAATCTAGCTAGGGTTAAGTCTTATAATAAACTTTATAACTATCAACTTCTTATTGTGAAAGCGTTTCCTGTAAACCCGGTGAGTCACTCTTTCAACGATACACATATTAATAGCCTATTATAAATTAGTTTTACCGGGAGAAGCTTGTTAATGTCACGAGCGCCTTTCTAACTGGGAGGCCGAGACGAGAATATTCTAAGAAATCATGACAGTTGAAACTTGTATGAGTAAATTCAATTAAGTTATACACTAACTGGAACTAGATTGGATGTTAGACTCCCTAGAGAGAGAGACACCTCATTCAACGTAATAAGTGGTTATTACCATGATTCTAAAGAGTAATACTACTATCGGAATATAGGAGGAGCTCTTAGCTAAATAAGTAAATAATAACAGCCGCTCGGGTTGATCCGTGCTTGCCTAGGTTGGTCTGTGGATCGGTGACCACCCCTTACATACCGAGTTTCCTCCGTGCCTCGGAAAGCACGTTAATTTATTTATTATTTTTTAATTACAATGGTTATGCACCAGTAACAGTAATTAATTAATTTCTTATGTATTTTAAAAACTACAATTTCATCTGGATAGGTACAGCATTAATATATTATATACATTAAAATTAAGAAAATACATTTTGTTAGGTTACAAATTCATAAACAATACATTAGTCAAACATACAATTATTCATAAACAATGTCTTTCACAAAATCTCGAGCACAATAACATGATTTAAGCAGTTAAGCAGTTGGTACCGGCTGTCATTTGTAGATCAGTCTTACCAAGAGGGAATCGTATTCCCCAGTGCTAACTGGGTTGTGGAAGTCAGATAGGCAGTCGCTCCATGTAAAATACTGGTGTTCAACTGCATCCGGTTGGACTGGAAGACCACACCGAAGACCGACCTCAACATAGTTGGGAAAAAGCTAGGCAGATGATAAATCCTACTCTTGGAATATCTTGCCAATTTTCACACCAAATGATCGTTTCTGGCAAAACAAGCCCTAATTAGACGGTTTTTATTTATGCTAATGTTATAAATGCGAAAATAGCGCTACTTTTTCAAAGGATTTCGATAAAATTGTTTCGAAAAGACCAAAACTAACAACTTCTGATGGGTAAGTAATATATGATATAATTACAAAATCTCTAATATTTACAAGACAACAACTGAATCTATAATTTTATTCGATATATACCTAACGATCAGTTAATGTAATAAACGATTAATATAATTTTAAAGTTACTATTTTTATAAGCATAACTAACATTGAATACAAAATCGTTTGATATACCACTCAATAGACATAAAACTTATTTAGTCTAATATGATAAAACGGTTGATTTGGAACATTTATGTGGTTTTTATTTCCCTGTAAAAAACATGCAAACAAACAAGCATACACCATGCATGCAGCATGCATGAAAACAAGCATACACCATACATGCAGCATGCAAGCAAGCATGCAACATGCAGCAGGCATTTACATTTGTTTATTATATTTATTTATTACCTGCCCTACGCCTTGCCTATCTACGCGATTTTAAATAACTCTCTAGGGGTAGGGCAGACAAGACTACGTGGAGTCGGTTTTGCAGCGATTCGTTTCTTTCACGCTTTTCGATTAAATAAACGTTATTTCAAAATTATATATTTTAAACGATAGGCCTAATGATTTTCGATTAAACAAACGTTATATCCAATAACGTAATACGAAATAAATTTTAGAGTAGGTATATAAATGTTATATAGAAATTATATCAACAGTTGGTTTATTTAACGTTTATTATATCTTGTGACCGTTATTGAAATGAAAATATACCAAATAACTTTATAAGTTATGTTATGAGACGTACCCAATTCTGATATACCTTCCCACGGACGATGCTGTGGGGCAAAGCTAGTTTTAAGATAAATATTGCGAGAATTTGAGTCTGAGTTATTAAGTCCAATATAAACTTACAAGAAACTGAAAAAGATATATTAAACTACAAAATTTCAATATCACTGCTATCAACAGTTTGCGTAAGCCGTTAGCATCCAGAAAAAATATAAACACTATGTTTGATGGTACTTCTCATTTCTCACCCGAGCACACTATAACGGATTGGCAAAACATTATTTTAATGTCAGACAGTGGCCAGTTTTTTTATTGCAATGTTTATTTTCTCCATGATTAAGTTCCCCGAAGCTGACTCACCTGTGGTGTGATGCAGATATTTCTTTCCCATAATATTGTGTTGGAGCCCCTGTTAAAGCGGTGGGTAGAATATAATATGAATTGTCTGGTATTTCACCACATGCATGTTTAGCCATACTAAATGTGACAATATACGATAAGTAGTACCCACTACATTTGAAGGAATTTTGCAGGCTGCATGGTGATTCCTTGCGGTGCTTTAAACATTACAGTTTGAAAAACTGTGGAAAAGCTTCATTTCCTTGTCCTACTGCAACTGTCATGGGAACTGGACGAAGTCGGCTATTGTGAATTATGCCATCTAGCAGGTTTCGGCCACAGTGACTGTATACACAATAAGGTATTTTACTCTATATGAGAAAAAATCTAAAAATATATTATTGAGATGGCTTAGGCAAAAAGTATAGTCGGAAAATGTTAGTTTTAGTTCATAAAATAGCAAACTAAATTTTAAAATTCATTTTGAGCTTTTTAGGGTTCCGTAGGGTTCCGTAGTCAACTAGGAACCCTTATAGTTTCGCCATGTCTGTCCGTCCGTCTGTCCGTCCTCGCTTAATCTCTGTGACCGTTAGCACTAGAAAGCTGAAATTTGGTACCAATATGTATATCAATCACGCCGACAAAGTGGTAAAATAAAAATTGGAAAAAAATGTTTTATTAGGGTAGCCCCCCTATATGTAAAGTGGGAAGTGATTTTTTTTTTTAATTTCAACCCTAACGTGTGATATATTGTTGGAAAGGTATTTAAAAATGAATAGGGGTTTCCTAAAATCATTTTTTGATAATGTCAATAATTTCGGAAATAATCGCTCCAAAAGTAAAAAACAATTTGTCCCCCCCCCTCTAACTTTTGAACCATAAGTTTAGAAAATATGAAAAAAATCTGAAAAGTAGAACTTTATAAGGACTTTCTAGGAAAATCATTTTGAACTTGATGGAAGCAACTGATTTTATACAAAAAAGACGAAAAGTTGTACAAAATAATTTCTGGACCGGAACCCTACACTGAGCGTGGCCCGACACGCTCTTGGCCGGTTTTTTTAATGTTTCATAACACCATTAAAGTAGTCGCCATGTTATTACGTCATACGGCTATGTAAACATAGAAGTATCAAATGTCAACTTCAAATATCTCTGCATTTGTTTACACAGCCAAGTGACATCATGACCACAGAGCAATATGGCGTCCACTGCGTCCAGCGTTTTCGTCGCGAAATTTGAAAATTCAAAATTTAAATGCATTTTTATGGCACTTAATGATTGAATAAAATTTTTGTGAATTTTTTAGTGGTTCATTAGCACTATAGAATCTAATTGAGATACTTTTAAAAAATGGGTGTAATACCCTATTGCTGCTCTTTCATGTGCTCTCAAGTGACTAGCATATCCAACTTTGGAATAGGTAATTACTTATTCGTTCATATGTTAACAAGTAGGTACCTACAAGTCTCCGCAGTTCTTCAGGCCGACATCAAGCTGAACAAAAAAAAAGCTCTTCACTCTGACTCACGACCGTAGTAACCGCAAATCGGCGCATAAAACTCGTTTCATCCAAAACAGATAGCTATTTATTCAAAGTGCGAGTCCTGACTCATGATCTGGGAGCGTGATCATTGTGAATCGTCTTAAATACGCGTGAAATGTTCATTGTTCTGTTCTGTAGGCATTTTTTAGAAAGTTTACGAAAATAATTAGAAAATGAGAGCGAATTATGAACGTTATGTAATATTTCCATGATTCTTTTACAGTTATATTTTTATTACGACCATCTCTTGACTATCTTGACGTAGGCCCTACGTAATACAGACGACACTGACGCTGTTACGTGCGAAAATAAGACCTACTGAATCTCTTTGTCAAGGAGCTTGTCTTGGGAAGTAAGTACTTACTACAACCGTACCCGTAGCTGCGTTGCTGTGTTCCGTTCCGGTTCGAAGGGTATAAGTGCCGGTGTACCTAATTACAGACACATGAGTCATTTCAGGTTTGTCTACTAAACTAAAACAAGACACCTGCTATGACGATGCGTAAGCATTGGCTTGGTCAGTAGCCAAAATAATTTAAAAATGATTAATAATACTTTATAATATAATATCCCAATTATCCTAAAAAAATCTTGCTTTTTCTTTGACTCGGAATTACTACATAATCAGCCTTTAGCGTTCCCACTGCTGGGCCACAGACAGTAAAAGTGCGCCGTAATACACCATTAAAAATGTGAATTCGTTTTTCAAACTTTTTTTTTTTCGTTCTGAACGGCCAGAAAATCTCTGTGGAAAGCTGTACTACCATGTAGGTACATCCACCTTTTGTAATTTTTATTAAAAACATGATTTATATGGTAAAATAATCGAGATTTATGTAACAGGAATGCTCCAGTGACCTAAATATGTTATTGAGGTCAGCAGAGCATCGGTAATATGCTGCAATTAATGGAATATTGTAACATTATTACGGTACCTATTATTAATAGCGACACAGCAGTAGTTTAGGCTGAATGGCTGTCGCAGACCACTTGATCGAAGTGTTAACGGAATCTTTATAAATCCGTCAACCAAGCATTTTGTACATCAAATTAACTCTATGCAAAAATTTGTGCTGGGAAATAACAATTTTTTAGGGAGGAAAATCACGTTTTACGGTAGCAGGTACAGTAGCAGGTAACAACTGTCTTACTGCACTTTTGAAAAGAGGTTACAGTAGGTTAAAAATAAATCCCTATAAAGAGATGCTAAGAAATTGGAAAGAAACAGATGGTAGACCAGAGATAAAAAATCTGGGCTCAAATTAATCTTATTGATTAAGGCGATTACATGAGCTAAATTAGCAACTCTATTTGTGGTGGTTCAAACATGTCAATAGTTTTATTCTAATATTTTTTATCCCAGTTAGACCTGGCAACCCTGTACTTAATCATAATTATAGGAGCCACAGCTCAGAGTGGAAATGCCTTCGCCGGAAGTAGTGAACATACAGCCAGTATCCTGTTTGGATCGCAGATTCTTTGACATGAGTCAACATGGCTGACGCATTTCTTTCAGACCCCCATTAATCATCTATTGGCAATCGAGATATGTATCACCTTGACCATGAGGTACCAGAGTCACTTGAGAAGTTTGGGAGGTTCTCCTTAAGGCGACTACAGGAGCTAAACGCGAGTTTTATAATCCAAAAAAGCATATGATTAAGCAATAAACTAAACCATAAAAATATATGATATTCTTCAGGACATATACGTATGCTAGTACGATAGTTTTTGAAAACATATAACAAGTTCATTCGATAAAAAAAAACGCGGACTTATCTCTAAAAATTTCTTTTAACGAGTAAAAACCATACTAAAATACATGCGATCATTCTGATTTTTTGCCAAAAAATTCTACAAGCAACATATTAGCATCATAGTGTTTTACATTGTTAGTCCAATCAATAGATTTTTTGTAAATCACAAAAAACACTCATTTCGCACTATTCGGCCGCAGTGACTGACGTAACAACCGCTTTGTAGTGCAAGCTGATTAAAACTTTGTTCTAACAGTATTTCAAACGAAATTTGAACCACCACAAATAGAGTTGTTCATTTTAGGGTTAGAAGGGCCTTAATATACCTACGACTGTGCGGAACTGTCCGCTTAGATGCCCATTGGCCATTTAAGGGGTAGTCAAGCGGTCTAATGTAACAAGGCCTGTTCAGTGGCTTTCTATGAATAATCAGATCTGGGAATTGCATGATTGCCTACTACATGCGTTAGTAACCTAGCATACACATTTACACTAGCAGCCCTGTATCACAGGATTATCTTATGAAGCTATTATTATACTATATAAAGCTCGATTACCACTGACTGACTGACTCACTCACTGACAGAATTGTTCTCCCAGATGGTGGATGGGGAGGTGGGTATATTTTGACAGATTCGTAAACAAGTGACTCTCGCGAGTATGGGAAAAGTGCCAAACCTCCCCTTTTCGCCCCCCTTCTCACCCCCCCCTATCGTATCTCGCAAACCAAGGGATTTGGAACGTTTTTTTTTTCAGATTCATATAGAGGAGGCTCGGGAAAGTAAAAACGAGTTTTCAAAATTGCCCCCCTTGCCCCCCTTTTCACCCCCTTTAAGCAGATCTCGGAAGTTGAGAGACTCGGAACATTTTTTTTTTCAGATTCGTATAGAGGAAGCTCGGGAGAGTAAAAACCAGTTTTCAAAGTTGCCCCCCTTGCCCCTCTTTTCACCCCCTTAAGGCGGAAATCGGAAGTTAAGAGATTTGGAACATTTTTTTTTCAGATTCGTATAGAGGAAGCTCGGGAAAGTAAAAGCCAGTTTTCAAAATTGCCCCCCTTGCCCCCCTTTTCACCCCCTTAAGGCGGATCTCGGAATTTAAGAGACCTGGAACATTTTTTTTTTCAGATTCGTATAGAGGAGGCTCGGGAAAGTAAAAACCAGTTTTCAAAAGTTGATCCACTTATCCCCCTTCTCCACCCTTTAGGAGGATCTCGGAAGTTGAGAGACTTGGATCATTTTTTTTTTCAGATTCGTAAGAAGGGGCCTAGAGTTAGTCAAAATCATTTTTCAAAACTCCCCACTCTCCCCCCTTCACCCCTCCCCCCATCGTATCTCGGAAACTAGGACACGTAGCGGCTTTTTGATTTTTACTATAAATTATTATTGAGGAGCGTTTAAATTTGTATACGGAGGGTATCTTCTCCTCCCTAACCTCCCCTAAAAATAAAAGGGCTATAACTTAATAACGGTCAGAGATAGCCATTATGTGTTTGAACAAATATTATAGTAGGCGTCGAAACCTGTCTGGTGGCAGGTAGGTTCTGAGTGGAGCGAACCTGCGAGACCGAGTGGAGAGAAGGGGGGAGGTGGCGAGCGAAGCGAGCCGGCGACCTCCGTAGCGCAACGAAGGTCGAGTGGGTGAAGCGTAACTCAGGGGCGACGACAAGCAACTTTAGGGTTATGTTTTTTTTAATGGGTCTCAGTTTTTAAGTAAGGTTTTTAACTTTTATATTATTAGGTTTTTTTTTTTTAATTAATTTTATATTTTTTAGGGGTTCTTAAGGGTTTTCATATTGATTTAGGGGTAGTTGTAACGGATTTTCCAATTATATTAAGGATTCCTATGGATTCTCAAAATTTTAAGATGGTAAGGAATACTTCTCAAGAACACGACAACACGCGAGCTGCGCGCAGCTCGCGCACCCACGCAAATACTAGTTATACTATATAAAGCTCGATTACCACTCACTGACTCACTGACTCATTGACATAATTGTTCTCCCAGATGGTGGATGGGGAGGGGGGTATATTTTGACAGATTCGTAAACAACTAACTCCCGCGAGTATGGGAAAAGTGCCAAACCTCCCCTTTTCGCCCCCCTGCCTCCCCCCCCCTATCGTATCTCGAAAACTAAGAGACCCGTATTTTTTGTTTTTTACAGATTCGTATAGAGGAGGCTCGGGAAAGTAAAAACCAGTTTTCTAAATTGACCCCTTTTTCCCCCTTCTCCCCCCTTTAGGCGGATCTCAGAAGTTGAGAGACTTGGAACATTTTTTTTTTGTGATTCGTAAGATGGGGCCTAGAGTTAGTCAAAAATCATTTTTCAAAACTCCCCACTCTCCCCCCCTTCACCCCTCCCCCCATCGTATCTCGGAAACTAGGACACGTAGCGCCTTTTTTATTTTTACTATAAATTATTATTGCGGAGTGTTTAAATTTGTATACGGAGGGTATCCTCCCGTCCCCAACCTCCCCTAAAAATAAAAGGGCTATAACTTCGTAACGGTCAGAGATAGCCATTATGTGTTTGAACAAATATTATAGTAGGCGTCGAAACCTGTCTGGTGGTAAGTAGATTCTGAGTGGAGCGAACCTGCGAGACCGAGTGGAGCGAAGGGGGGAGGTGGCGAGCGAAGCGAGCCGGCGACCTCCGCAGCGTAACGAAGGTTGAGTGGGTGAAGCGTAACTCAGGGCAACGACAAGCAAACTTTAGGGTAGTTTTTTTGTATGGGACTGAGTTTTTAAATACGGTTTTTTACTTTAATAGGGGTAGTTGTAACGGATTTTCCAATTATTTTAAGGATTCCTATGGATTCTCAAAATTTTATGATGGTGAGGAATACTTCTCAAGAACACGACAACACGCGAGCTGCGCGCAGCTCGCGCACCCACGCAAATACTAGTTATGATATATGACTACAATCCATAAAGTGAACCCCATACATAATTATAGGTTGCGATAAAAGGTTTAATATTAGGTTTATGCACAATAACTTTTTTTCGTAAATGGTAGATTTTTTATTTGATATTGTTTTTAGGGTTCCGTATCCAAAGGGTGTAAAAGGGACCCTATTACAAAGACTCCACTGTCGGTCTATCCGTCTGTCTGTCACCAGGCTGTATCTCATGAACCGTATTAACTAGACAGTTGAAATTTTCACAGGTGATTTCGGTTGCCGCTATAACAACAAATACATACTAAAAACAGAATAAAATTTATATTTAAGGGGGGCTCCCATACAACAAACGTGATTGTTTTGCCGTAATACGGCAACAGGTAGACGCTTGAAATATTCACAGAATATTTAGTTGTATATTCAAAAATATTCAAAAATAAATAGTTACTTAAGCGCCTATACTACCTCAAATGGCTTAGCATGATCCTCCGTTACGCCTAAAATACTGCAGCATTAATTTTGAAATAGATATATGGTAAAGTTGAGGATTAATGTTAGGTCTTATGTTTGGCGAAAACACGATTTCATAAAATTTTCTCGATAGAAAAAAATCCCAAAGTTACCTCCAAATCGAACAATAAACCGCTGGTACCTATTCAAAAAGTACTTCAAATTAGATCATGAAACTTTGCATACTAACTGAACTAACTATAAAGCAGGTCTTATTTTTTTAGTCCAATCAATAGGTTTTTTGCAAATCGCAAAAAAACACTCATTTCGCACTATTCGGCCGCAGTGACTGACGTGACAACCGCTTTGTAGTGCAAGCTGATTAGAACTTTATTCTAACAGTGTTTCAAACGAAGTTTTTACCACCATAAATAGAGTTGCTAATTTTAGGGTTAGAAGGGCCCTGTTTTCAACCCAATTGGGGCAACAAATTCCAAATGTTAGCCCGTTCTTGTATAATGTTGACCAACAAGAAACTCTTCGCCGCATTCCAGAGCAGTGGAAGTGTTAGAATCCATCACTTCCGCTCATACAAGTATAGAATGCATAATCTACGTGCATCTGGCGACCTCACATATTTGGACCAACATTCCAATAAATTGGTTGATGATCTGACGGTTATATCAGTTCCTGTGGTCGTAGACATCAGGGATTCAGGGCCAATGTTACAAATTGTTGGCCAGTTAGGTAAACAATTGTTACGTCACCATTGGTCGGTACTACATTGCTAGCAGACTGAACTTGACTGAAGGCACGTATAATATGCGCAAGATTACATAATCGTTGATTCCTTGACCTAGAACCATAGTTTTCCTTTTATGCCATGGCGGTATGTATGAGATTTTTCCGATTTTAACCGACTTCTAAAAAAGGAGGATTCTCAATTCTACCGTATATGTTTTTTCTTTTTTATGAGTGTTCGCGGATAACTTTGATTTTCGATTTAGATGATTCTTTTTTTCTTAGAAAGAAGATATCCCAAGGGTGGTACTAATAAGGAAACCAGGGTCTGATGATGGATTCCAGAGAAAATGAGGGAAACCTTCGAAAATCGTACTGGTGACTAGCGCATTTGTTATTTTTTTCATTAAGTATTTTAAAGCACTACTATTTAATGCAGGTCTGGAGTCGATCTGATGATGGAGCGGAAGGAACTCCTCAACGATTTACAGCAATTACCTGGTGTTTGGGCTTGACTATTTTTTATTGTTAAGAACTTTACACCCATATGGGTTATAAGTGCCATTAGATGATGGAGACCATAGACAGTCGACAGAATTCTTCAACGATTTACAGCAGGTAATACCTTTTGTTGGGCTTACTTCAAATTGAAGTTTGCATAGCAAATATTTTTATAGAATACATTACCAATAAAAATGGAAAAAAAATCTTTTTTGCAAAAACTAAAACTGACTTAAAAAAAAACATAAAAGAAAAAATAACTTTAGCTTCAGAAGTCGGTGACAAAAATATAAAATCAATCAAACAAAGGTCACCGACTTCTGTAGCTAAAGTTATTTTTCACTTTTTTGTATTTTTTTTAAAATTCGGTTTTAGACGTAAGAAAAGAAACTTTACTGATACTTAGACCTATTTGCCTTAATTAATTAACTTTAGATTTACTTTTCATTGACTGATTAACTTTTATCTTAGATACTTTAAGTCGGAACAGCAGTGCAAGTACGTAGGAATCGATTCGATAAATCTGACAGTTATTCTCGACAAAATGAGTTTTTATCTTTGTTATAAACTCATTTTGTTGAGAATGACTGTCAGATTTATCGAACCGATTCCTTCGTACTTGCACGGCAGTTTTCAATAAAATCGAATCTTGTTTAAATCTATTAAAATCGAGCCTTTTAATATCTAGTATAGAGCAGTACTACTTAAATACTTATTTCGAAGTCAGTTTATTTGCGAAACTTTGGTAAAGGTTTACTTACTTATTTTGTTTACACAATCTTCCTTTAAAAGGTTTTTTAATGTTCCATTATGGTATTTGGCAAACATGTCAAAGGGATTATCGTGTTTACTGGTGAAACTTAAATCGTGGAGATAATGCACATCACATGCCAAGATAATAGAGAGTAGAAAGTGCCCTTGAATACTTTTATCGACACACGCAAACACTTTAACTCTTCTACGGAATAGGGTATTTGTTTAATAGGTACTCTAAGGGTCGTTTCCGCCTGACCATTTTAATTTTTTTTCGCTTAAATCATGCGGAGGCGCCGAGCCACGCCCCCTTAAAGTTTCGTAGCGTCGTCAGTGCGCTCGGCCGATTGGGTATCTTTTCATTAATTATTTCTATACAAAGTCAACGGGGCGGGGCTAGAGAGCGTTTCTATGTTGCGAGTGCAAGCAAAAATTAGCTTAGTGGTGGTCAGGCAGGAGTGTCCTCGATAGTACATGCTACAAATGTTCCTCATTTGTCAGAATTTAAACCTCGCTAATAATAATATGGTATTTTATGGTACCTAGTAGCATAATTTGCTGCTTCCGACGTTAGCGTGCGGCTGCTCCGAACCATTTCGAACATGAAATGGCCATATTCCGGTGTTGATTTATACAGGAAACGAGGTGTTTCATGTGATCAATGGATTCTGCATTATGCTAATCAAGCGGACGAATTGACGGGAGCTGTGATCGAACTTCCGCCGATTAGCAGTAGTTGATTTGATGGATTTATCCAATTATACACCGATTTAACGTTCAACTTATATTATTCACGTAACAAATTCGGACTGTTTATGTTTTCATTTCGATCGGCGTGGTTAACACGTCGATTGTTATTTGGTAGCCTAAATTGGGTAGATTATCTTTATTAAGCAGTTTATTAAAGGCTTATATGGTAATGCGGATATTGTTAGCACGGAACGGCCGGATGTGTGTGTTATGTGATTTACCTTATCTATACTAATATTATAAAGAGGTAACATTTGTTTGTAAGTTTGTATGTAGGGGGTAATCTCCGGAAGTAATGAACCAATTTTAAAAGTTGTTTCACTGGTAGAAAGCTACATTATTCGTGAGTGCTATAGGCTATATTTTATTCCCGTACTCCCACGGGAACGGGAACTATGCGGGTGAAACTGCGGGACGTCAGCTATAATTTATATAGCCCTTTTTATATTGTGCAAACATAATAGGGTGCAGACAGGTAACGAACACAACATCTCATTGAATGGTAGATTTGTTTGGCTTTAGGCTTGATTAAACGGACTTGTGCATTAGGGAGTAGGAAGCAGTTGAAGCAGTGTTAGATGTAAGTAATCGTCAGGATCTGGGTCGCGCGAGATGGCGCGTGTAAGCGCGGGAGTGGCGACGCCTTCCTGGCGCCCGGCGCCCGCGCATGCTACAACGTAGTATTGATACCGACCGATACGGAGTGCTAAACCTATGTTTGTTGTTTGGAAGTTATAATTTTATTCTGAGGTTTGTTTTAGAATTGTTAAAATAGTTATTTAAAAAAATATTTAGGTAAGTACCTACTACTTTCAGGGCTTATTTAAATTCATCGGCGAAATCTTACTGAAAATACCTGCAACAATCTTAAAACAATTTTGATGTAGTTAAAATGATAAGTTCAAGAAATAAAGCACGATACGAGGATGTCTACCGACCCCATCATCGGCTTGTTCAGCTGCTTATTTATAATTATTATTTTAGGAATAAAAAACTTTTTCGCAAAAAACTTTTATTTTTAGATTTTTTTGTTGTAATTTCTATACGTAGGTAACATATAATATGCTATGCATTTATTTTACTTTGTTAACAGTACATTTCATGGTAATAGGCTTACTTATTCCTAATAAAGAGGAACTTAAAATTGGTACCTAACTGTCAAAATGTGTGTACTGTTGTACACATGCATGGGTGTACTGAAGTACATCTGCGTACCCTCTCAGAGCATACAGGCGTGATGTTATGTTATGATGCTGTATAAACAATAAACATTCAAGCGATTGCAGCAATCGCGAGAAATTACCTGTCTATTATTGAGGAGTTCCGTTCCATATCTCCGAAATCCATGATCAGATCATGACAATATTTCTATGAGACCAACTTGAGAGTTTACTCTTTCAAAAAAAAAAGTATTTTCCAAATCGGTCTGGCGTCTTCTCGTAATTAGTGAACATACATAAAAATACAGGGTGTACAAGACCTCATCACGAAGCCGTCAACCAAGCATTTTGTACGTAACTTTACGCAAAAATTATTGTTGGGAAACGACTTTTTTTTGGGGGGTGAAAAATCATGTTTTGTGGTAGAACTCAATGTAACGCACTCAAACCATTGTGTTGATGGATGGATTGAATAGTACGGGGGTTGTGGAGGTGTTTAAAGTAAAAATCTTACATTAAAAACTTTTATTTAAAAAAAAAACTTGTCAATAAGTTGGAACTTTGACCCCCAATATCTCCGTAACTAGAAGGTTCCCAGGTATGGTGTAGAACAAAAAAAATATCGCAATGACGCGGACAATAAGTGCTTTGTTTTCGTTAAGAGGTGTGTTACACCCTTTATACAGTAAAACAGAACCTCGTCGTTTTATGAATTCGGTTAAAAAAAAACGCACATCCTTCTGTAAAGTTTCACCAATTATGAAATTATCGAAGTGTGTTATTAAAAAAATGATCTCAAATTCACAAGGACCGAAAACGTAAGATTGATTTACAGTAAACCGCCATAAAGTTATTATTTACATCTGGATGTATGTGTAATTTATCTTCTTTAATTTATAAATAATGGTTGCAGCTCACCATGACGAACGATGACTTATTCGAACATTATGTCTGTGTAATATTCTATTAACGGTACTCGCCCGTTCGGATATAATAACTTATCCCAATTTATGGGACTGGTGTCTATTTGCATAGATTGTTCGTTTGTGATTCGGTGTGCAGAGATCCTATTGACCAGATAGGGCGAATTGTTGCCCAGCATAATTACGGTGCAGGAATTGAACTCGTATCGCGTGATGATATCTGAATACGTTGTATTGATCAGGGAAATGTATGTGTGAATGGAAATTGTTTGGGTAATAGTAGTTTTGCAATACCGATTAACAGGGCTATTGTCTTTTATCCCAATCGCACTGGGGACGTGGTGGATCATGGCCAACTGCCTCTCATAGTGAAGAAGCTTGTGTCTCAGCAGTGGGAAGTGGGAACATTCAATAGGTAGCATGCGGGCAGCGCAGGCAGGGTGCAGCTAGCGGTGGTGTTGTGTGGTTGCATGCTAGATGGTAATTATTACTTAGGTAGTTCACTGGCACTCTAACATCAACAAATAAATAAAGATAGAAAGACATGTGCACATACCCGTACCCATAAAACTGAGCCATGAACTGACCTTTCTAAAAACGGAAAATTGACCTATAGTCAGTTTGTTCAGTCATTGTTTAATTTTGCCTCCACATACGTGCCCCGCCTGCATGAAAGTTAGTTTGAACGGTTTCTGTAAATTGGGTGTGAAAACTGAATGACTTTCCCGTGGGCCAGAAAGTTTTAAGCCGGAACGTTAATAACGCAAATACTATTGTGGTGAAGATCACACCTGGGTCACAGTCACAGTGCTTCTCAAAAATGGATTAACTATAAAATTAGATAGCAATTTAGACAGATTCGGCTCAGAGAGCGTGGTGGCTCAAGAAGCGGTGATGGCCCAGGGAGCGGTGGTGGCCCAGGGAGTGGTGATGGCCCAGAGAGCGTGGTGGCCCAGGGAGCGGTGATAGCCCAGGGAGCGGGGTAGTGGCCCAGGGAGCGGTGACGCCCCAGGGAGCGGTGGTGGCCCAGGGAGCCGTGATGGCCCAGGTAGCGGTGGTGGCCCAGGGAGCGGTGATGGCCCAGGGAGCGGTGATAGCCCAGGGAGTGGTGATGGCCCAGGGAGAGGTGATAGCCCAAGGAACGGTGATGGCCCAGGGAGTGGTGATGGCCCAGGGAGCAGTGATGGCCCAGGGAGCGGTGGTGGCCCAGGGTGCGGTGATGGCCCAGGGAGCGGTGATGGCCCAGGAAGCGTGGTGGCCTAGGGAGCGGTGGTGGCCCAGGGAGCGGTTGTGGCCAAAGAGCATGGTGGCCCAGGGAGCGTGGGGGCCCAGGGAGCGATGCTGGCCCAGGTAGCGGTGATGGCCCAAGGAGCGGTGGTGGCCCAGGGAGCGGTGATGGCCCAGGGAGAGGTGATAGCCCAGAGAGCAGTGATGGCCCAGGGCACGGTGATGGCCCAGGGAGCGGTGGTGGCCCAGGGAGTGGTGATGGCCCAGGGAGTGGTGGTGGCCCAGGGAGCAGTGATAGCCCAGGGAGTGGTGGTGGCCCAGGGTGCGGTGATGGCCCAGGGTGCGGTGGTGACCCAGGGAGCGGTGATGGCGCAGGGTGCGGTGTTGACCCAGGGAGCGGTGATGGCCCAGGAAGCGTGGTGGCCTAGGGAGCGGTGGTGGACCAGGGAGCATGGTGACCCAGGGAGCAGTGATGGCCCAGGGAGCGGTGGTGGTCCAGGGAGCGGTGACGGCCCAGGGAACGGTGGTGAACCAGGGAGCGGTGATGGCCCAGGAAGCATGGTGGCCTAGGGAGCGGTGGTGGCCCAGGGAGCATGGTGGCCCAAGGAGCGGTTGTGGCCAGGGAGCGGTGATGGCTCAGGGAGCGTGGGGGCCCAGGGAGCGATGATGGCCCAGATAGCTAGCAGTGATGGCCCAGGAAGCGGTGGTGGCCCAGGGAGCGGTGATGGCCCAGGGAGCGGTGATGGCCCTGTTGTAGTTCGAGGGGTCGAACCAAACCAAGCATTTTACTTTGTATAAATTATTTCATCGCTATTACTTTCAAAACGGTGAATGTCCCTAGACCAAACAGTGTAGTCATTATTAGCGTCCAATCAAAGTAATAAAAGCGTTATAATCATAATTTATCACACATGTACACTGTTATAAAGATAAAAATCGAAAAATCTTTTCAATCTAAAATATTGCTGAGATATCGTAGAAAGTTTTACAATCATTGCCTCGGGGGCCATATTTCGAAGTTATTCCGAGTGTTTCTGCGTACTCATTAGTGAAATTGGTCAGTACGTTCATCCGAATCAGAGGCACTAATACGAGTGCGCGGTGTTAACGCCGCGTGTTCTCTACAAACGATTTTTGAATGGAAAATAGAATAGCATGTTGTTTTTAGGGTTCCGTACCCAAAGAGTAAAAACGGTACCCTACTACTAAGAATCCACTGTCCGTATGTCTGTCAATAGGCCGTATCTCTATCTCATGAACCGTGATAGCTAGACAGTTGAAATTTTCACAGATGATGTATTTCTGTTGCCGCTACAACAACAAATGATGAAAAGAAATAAAATAATAAAGGAGGCAACCCTCTTACGATGGTTGGAACTCTTCGCGAGTCCGACTCGCACTTGGCCGGTTTTTTTTATTCTAACACAGCAATTCGTTACACCCATAGATTTGAATAAATTCTTAAAATTATGTAAATATTTTATTGAATTAAACGAGTATTTTTTTTAAATTTAAAAATCGCTCGTATGTATAGGTCCGTTTAGTCCGCGTGCTTGCACTAGCCTCGCGTCCGTATAGGCCCGAGAGGTAGGCGTCCGAGAGGTATGGACATGGCTATGGCACGGCTTGATCAAGTGGTTTTACTCATCACGTAGGTAGGTACCCACCTACCCACTAAGGTATTATCGGCAGCCAATCAATTTGACGTCAAGTGATATTAACTTCCTTAGTGAAGGTTAAAACGGGTCACAAGTGTTTAATACATTGTAGGTACTCCGATGATTATTGCTTATTAACCTTGCGGTGAAACTCTGGGTATACCTATGAATGCATTTTATGGTAACTAAAGTTCTTATTGCAATAGGATACTACACATTTTCAAATTTCGCGCGTAATTTGACGAAAACGCTGGACGCCATATTGCTCTGTGGTCATGACGTCAGTTGGCTGTGTAAACAAATGCAGTGAATTTTAAACACCTCATAACGCTATCAAATAGCTTTTTTAAGTGTAAGAGAGATAAAGGGCATTACTTACATCGAAGTTTTATTTAACATTCCGTAACTCAGCAGAACAGAAATCGGGATTTACAGCAAAGAATTTACCGACCATCAAAGAGTTTATTCTTGGTGAATTTGTGTTGTCTCCTTTTACAAAACTCTCCTCCATGGTTTTATTTCAATAAAAAATACGTTGGTTAACAAAATAATAGAAACCTTGTAGAGATTTTACGTACGCTGATAGTTGACAATTGACACTTGCATGTTTACATAGCCGTATGACGTAATAACATGGCGACCACTGTTTAATGGTGTTATGAAACAGATTAAAAAAGCTGAATCCTTTGAATTAAAATTAATATTTATTTTGCTATTTTATGAACTAAAACTAACGTTTTCCGACAGCTTTTTGCCTAAGCTATCTCAATAATATATTTTTTGATTTTATCTCATAAAGAGTAAAATATCCTATTGATAAAGCATTCTTAATAAGAAACCTACGCGCCCTTGCAGAAGACACACAGCCACATTCAGGTTCAATTAGAGTCTATTCACACGGGACGCATTTACAGTTCCGAGATCACGGTCAATCTTTATTATTAAAATTAATCAAAAATGCACAACGGTCGACCTTCGACGGCAACTAATGTGTGGCGTGTGATGAGGCAATGCGCGTCAAATCGCCGGCATTCCGGATCGTTCGCGCACCGTTACGGTACCCGGACACTGCTCTTGCGCAACCGAACGCATCGCATTCGCTTGCCGGTTATGTAACGCCTGTTGCATCGTCTGTCCACACTATGGGACGGGGAATTTGGAAGGTCACGGAGAGGAAATGGTCTTGAAATCCGGGTCCATATGATAATTTTGGCTAACTACGTGCTTAAAAGACGAGTCACAAAATAAATAAGTCTTTCTTTAGAAATTGCTACGGATGTCCTCAATGAACTTTGCTACGTTAAGAGTATGACAGACTTTAAAAAATATTTATGTTCATAAGAAGTTTATCTTTAAATATTCCGTGTTTCCTGTAAATAATAGTCAGCTTCGTCAAAGACTGCCATGTCCCAAAACAAATCAAGATTATTGGTAATGATTTGTTCTGAATCTTTGCCTAGTTCTACGGTTACAGAGCACATTTCAGACAACACAAGACAGGATTGTAAGTGTAACGCTAAATAAAACCATTTTTTTATTAAAATGTCACTGTTAAACATATCTGGCTAAATGTGAGTGAACTTAAGCCACACTGCTGCCTAACCCTTAGGCGAATACAGGCGTGATATTAGTATTAATTAAAAATGTATGCTCTTTTTGAAAGAAGAAAAGAAAGAAAATTTATTTATTTGGCACACAGTATAAAAAATAAACAAAAAGAATAACAAAATAAACGAATAAAAAATTAAAACAATGTGACACCGTTTGCCTTGTGGCTGCGCCAAATAGGCCCAGTTCAGCAAAATGCCGGACAACTAGTGCCCGACGCTGGTTTTCAACTGGACCTAGACCTAGACTCTTTAATCATTATCCTATCCCATCTTATCACTATCCTGTCCTTATCCTGTATTTCTTGGGGTCATAAACACGTTTCTTTCTATCAGACTCCTCTGTCAACTGTCACGCTCTCTTTGACTCCTTTTCCTTATATCATTCCTCACACAATTCTTCCATCTTTTGTGAGTTTCTCCTCTCCCTCTCTATCCATAACATTTTTGTTTATTTTCTCTATAAACAAAAAAAAAGAAAATCGCGATAATACGTGTAAAAAATAGCGGTGTGTGTATCGAGCGTGTGCGTGCAGAAGAGCAGCGCACGCGCACGCGCCGCGCGGCCTTGACAATGTCGTCGCCGGCGCCGCCGCAGCACCACTGTAGAGTGAGCACCTTTCATTTTGTTACAAATAAACAAGCTAAAGCCGCTACGAATAAGCAAAAAGTATTATTTTTTTGAGTGAAGGCGGTACAACTCTGTATGACTTTTCGGGGATTGCAGGCGTGATGTTATGTTTTGTTAACGTAATTCATACTCTACTCATTGGTCTGTTTGTGTCTGAAACTAGACGGGGAATCCCAAAACTAATAGAGATTACCGAAACCGTAAACACGTAGGTCCTGTACTTACAATTTTATGTGCTTTCATAAGTCTTGTACACTTCAACGGTGAATGTGTTGACCATTTTTTACCGACTTCTAGAAAGGAGGATTGATGTATTCGGCGAGTACCTTTTTAGTGAAAAATAATAAGGAACTACGAGGGTTTGATTCATAATTTCAGCAAACTGCGATCGACTTTCGTAATCGGTCTCAGCGATATAGTTCATCCTAAAGAAAATTTCATTTATTTCATTAATTTAATACATATTTGTTAGTTCTGACGATGCAAAAAAAACCTCCAGCTATATTCTAATTGGTAGACGCTAAATTGGGGCGTGGTTAACCTTTCAATAGTTTTGGTAAGTAACTTGATTGGCTGTTGCAAATTAAATTAGCTACTGTGATAATAAATTAATTTACTACCAAATTCTGATATGTCGATTTTATGTATGGTGCTCACTAAACGGTAAACGGTTTTAAGTGTTACTAATGTGATTTATATGCGTTGAACTACCTATAAAACCTGTCATGAAATATCGAAGATTGATGCATCGGTTTTAAGTGTTTCTAATGTGATTTATTTGCCGTGTTTTCTTAGCCGTGTGGTATCCGGGAGAGTAGAATAGAACCAACCCATTACACTCACGGGTGTCGTATAAGGCGACTAATGTAAGAGGCAGAACACCTTGCGCCTCCGTAAACCTGAGAATGGGCAGCAGCGTTTTCTGTTAGTATTTCATCACTGCGATCTCCAAGCCGCCTGCCAAGCGTGGAGATTACGGCAAATTTCTTCCATCATAGGAAAGGCTTATGTCCAGCGGTGGACGTTATGGGCTGTTGTTGTTGTAATGTGATTTATATACGTTGAACTACCTATAACACCTGTCATGAAATATCGAAGATTGATGCATTACGATGGACACGGGCGATGGGGCCAACAGGAATCACCATATAAATTAATATCAAGAAACTTTTCTATTTGACTATAAAAATCATTAAATTGGTCAACGGGATCAGTTGACCAATTCAAAAATTCAGTAGATCCCGCGAGATCCGCCTGTGTGGGATCTGTTCACTAAAGAGCCGTCCATCATGGAAACAAGTTTCAGAAATTGTTTTTCATTTGAATTATTAATACATATTTCGTTATGTTGTAATTTCGATGTAGTACATTATTAACGCGCATTAAAAAATACTTTCCCTTAATAAAAAGTATATTACGAGGGTGATGACTGAAAGTGCCATTTTATATTTGCAATTTCTGACTCATTTAGTAGTCCAACCTGGTTTGGTCCGTTAGAACTTTTTGATCAGTAGGTATTAGAAACAGAATCGATTGGCATCAAAAAATTGTTTTGTGTAAAATGGCCATTTTCTTACTAACTGTATTTTTTTTCAAACATCTGTGAATGGGGATCAAAATTTCACGAAAAATTATGGTTAGTCTCCTAAGACCATTTTCGTGTAACTGCAACGGTTAAGGTAGTTACTGTCCCCTTACTGTCAAAACTACTTTTGACCGGTGAAAACTATTTTAAAAATAACTAACATATATATACTTAAAAACTTATTATGTTGTTAGGTTTTTTTTGTGACCCTTTCAAAAAATCATGTAATTCTAGGACTAGGTAATTAATTACAACTGAGGCGTTCTAAAACAACATTTTCTTGCAGAAAACGCATTTTAACTTCATAAGGATTTTGAGTGACACCATTCAAAAGTGGTGTTGACCGATTAACAGTGACGATTGTAACATTATGTATGATAAAAATCTCCGTGACGTCTACGCATACGCAATGGCTACCGTATACTTGTTTTCAGTGTAACGTCTATACGACTATTACGCAGCTTCGACGTTGTATCGTCTGACTTAGGGTGCTTTTCCACCAGAGATGTGTGTGCTATGCAACGTTGCTATGGATGCGTTTGATATCCACCAATCATATTCAGCAGAGAGCAGCGGTGGCCCAGTGGTGGCGGCCCCGACTTACGAACATAAGTCGTGGGTTCGAACCCAGGCAGGCGCATTACTTTGTGTAATTTATTTCATCACCGCTGCTCTCAAAACGGTGAAGGAAAACATCGTGAGGAAACCGGCATGTCCTAGAACGAAAAATTCGAAGACATGTGACATCTACCAATCCGCACTGGGCCCGCGTGGTGGATTATAGCCCATTCCCTCGCATAGAGAGGAGGCCTGTGTCCCAGGCTGATGATGATATTCATTGGTGCACATAGTTTAGCACTGGTGGACACGGATTCAACTAAGATATGTTTTTTTTATATAATACTCGATCAATACCTGAGGAGGCTCTCGTTAGGCAGCTGGATCAAGGGCTTGATTCAGAAAGCGGTACTCCTGGACACGGCTCGTATTGTTAGGAGGTTCCTCTCTCTGGAGCCCTGACCGCCGGTAGCTTGGACCCTGTTCCCGATACCGGTGGGCTACAATTTTTTATATTTTTAAATGTTTTTTATATATTTTTTAATTAATATTTAAAAATGTAACAAATTTGTTTATAAATGAATAAAGGAAATAATAATCATTTTATTATCAGGCTACTAAGGCCCATAGATAAAATACACAAATTAACATCTAATAACAATAAACTAATACATATTTAAAACCATGAGAAACTAAAACTATACACGAAACGTTGTCGGCGTCGTGTTTCGCTGCGAGGTGTCGCGTAACCGTCCTCGGAAACGTCGATATACGACACCCTTCGGCCAAAAGTCCTCCTTCATGCAGGTCTGCAGATGGTGGGTTGGAACTCGCACCACGAAAGATTTAAAGTTAATGTTATGGCGCGATTCCAACCTTTCGATCCTCAGAGTCCAGTGTCTTCACTTTCAAATACTGCACCACTTCTTCAGTTGTAGTGGAGTGATGCAGACGTGAAATGTACAGCTGCGTCGTAGGCACAGCAGGACGCAGCAGCATGTTGCATGTTTTATGGAAGGATGCGTGCTATGGATGCGTGCTATGAATGGTCGCGAGTGGTGTAGCTATGTGCAGAGCAGAGTACCTACCCGCTTCCCTACTATCGATACATCGCATAGTTCGAGCTGCGCATCTTCCTCGCGCAGCTATTTTGCGACGGCGCATCTTCATAGCACATCTCACTCGCACCGCAACATAGCTTAGTATCAGTGGAAACGGTCACATAGTTTCACAGTTTAGCTATTACATCCTCGCAGCATAGCAGCATAGCACATCTCTGGTGGAAAAGCACCCTTAGGCTGCGTTTCCACCAGAGAGGAGCGAGGTTGCGTAGCGAGGGATGTGTGTGGAACTAACCAATCACATAACTGGAATAGCTAGAGCTGTGAAAAAGAAGCGACATTATTGGTTGGTTTCACACACATCCCTCGCTACGCATCCTCGCTCATCTCTGGTGGAAACGCAGCCTTACGCTTATGCTGGAAAATTACTCAGTGTAAAGACGTACCGATGATATATGCTTTGAAGTTTTCGCAGCTTGTTACCTATAGGTATAATTTTCGTGTCAGCTCGGCGCCAACAGTTTGTGATGTCAAGGCGATCCCGCTCACGATCAAACAGTTGTCATCACTCATTGTTCTCTTGTTATAAAATGTCGATTGTCAATTGTTATGAAAACGAAGGTGCTCGAACTAGGTTCTTCCTTACCCTCTTAAGAAGATTATGCGTCAGCAATTCCTATTTACGATGGAAAAGAATGAACCGATAAACCAACGCTGGGGATTTAGAGAATCATCTATAGTATATTAATATTTTAAAGAGGAAAGATGTTTTTGTTTGTACCGAATAAGCTCCGAAACTACTCGACCGAGTTTAACCATTTTTTTACCAACAGAAAGCTAAATTATTAGGAAGTAACATGGGCTATAAATTATATTTTTATAGAGGTCTGCTACGCACGATATAAATCGTGCAAATTAGCTATCAAAATGTTCGCAGACAGTCACAGGCGAAGTGCTAGTTTATTATTAATCCATAGCAAAACTTTTCTTAGCGGTCTCCCTTCCATCATATGTCATATATTTTTCATGTTTTATTATAATATGTATGCTTTTTAAACAGTTTGGAAGGGATACACATACATCGACGCGACGAATTAAAATAATAATATGCTGTTTCCTGTAGTCACAATGTGTGGTCTATGTTCGAGGTTTCGGTATGATGTACTATCGAGGACACTCCCGCCTGATCACCACTAAGCTAATTTTTGCTTGCACTTATAATAATATATAAACACTCTCTAGCCCCGCCCCGTTGACTTTGTATAGAAATAATTAATGAAAAGATACCGATCGGCCGAGCACACTGACGACGCACGCCAAACGAAAGTTATTGTTATTTTGCGCGCTAAAGTTGACGCTTTCCTAATAGCTAATAGCTTAGCTTTCCTAATAGCTTACCTAAACTTTAAGAGGCGTGGCTCGACGCCTCCGCATAATTTAAGCGAAAAAATAAAACTGATCAGGCGGAAAAGACCACGACTGTAAATCTACTGAACACATGGTTTCCGTTTGTGTGTCGACGTCCCTTCGCCCTATATGTCATGATTATAGTTTTATGATAATACTGAATTTAAAAGAGACGTTGAAGTTTTGAAAATTACGGTTCTCTATATTTTTACGTTCCTGATTTGTTTTCGCAGACTGATTGATTGATATTGATTTCGTTAATGCTTTGTAATAATTTGCGGCTTGTAAACAATCGGAACTTTAACGTACATGTCAAAGTACTGAAGTAATGGAGGGATTTCCCAGTGAGAAAGACTCGTCATTTATTGTGGATTTTCCAAAGATTTTATTTTTATTTTCAAGACTGTATTTGTGGCGAGTTTATGTTAGTCCTCGTTCCATATAATCAAAATTGGTTTAGGTTTTGGAATTTTTGTAGGAGTAAGTACTAATTTTTCGTCTATGAATATGTCAAAAATAAAAGTAAAGAAATAGCTTTGAAAACTATGTAACTGTCGAGGTGAAGGAAGTCGTACAAAAGAAAATAAAATTGACGGCGACTCGATCTCACACAGATTTTAATACCAAGTTTTTAGGGTCAATTCACAGCGCGACAACACGCTACGCGACGCTACGGGCACATTTTAACAGAGGAGCTCAAAATATAACTTTATTTACTACACAGAAAGATACACATTTCATTGCGATGCGTCTCGCGGCGGCGCAGCACGGTATCACTGGCCTCTTCCAGTACCGTCGCGTAGCGTCTTGGTATGAACTGACGCTTACGGAACATACATACATAAAACTATATATTCTGCGAATCTTTCGACATTTAATCATTTGTCTAATTAAACTAACATCGCTAATGTTAATGGATGGTTAATGGTGCTAGTTCCCCAGGTCTCGGCAGTTGACTCATACCACTTCATCAACGTCCAAAACTTATTAAAATGCTTAACTAACGTCCAAACCACGTCTAAATCCAATAACTTATAAATGTCAATATGTTTAAAATATAAAACGAGATTAAAATCCATAGTCCTTCTCTGTCAATATCGAAAGGTAAATATTGTATTGTTAACAGCTGCACTTATGTATCTATATGAGTACAAACTGAGTTCAAACAAACAAAACCAAAGAAACAGTTTATATACATTAAATGAAATAAGAACTGTATATAAAAAAGCAAGTCTGGATGTGTTTCAATAAATTTTACATTTGTGTTTATATACTTTAATTCGTTACGCCTGATTGTTTTATTGGAGATGGGCCAAAAAGCCCGGTACTATACTACTCCACAATAATATCCATTTGTTGGTACTCTTCAGTACATGTGCACGTAAGGTTACGTATGGAAAGTTTGTAGTATTCGAATGCTGTTTAGTTCAAACTTCAGGGATCCACAACTTTTGCTTCGAGTACATAAAATGGTATGCAGTTCGTTGCAACGACGATTTATTTATGCGTATCGTCCTGCACCGCAAAAATAAGTTGCCCTTGAAAATACGAGCTTTTAACTTGAACTCATTTTTGTTGTTTTCAGTGAGTGCTATCGCTTCTTTATATCACTTTATCCAGGCGTTGTTTTGACAACCTATATCTGTGTTCGTTTGAACTCGAGCCGCAATGTAAGTTATATTGGTTGTGACCAGGTTGAGCACCCATGGTTTCGTTCAACTGTATACCACTCGGAGCAGATATAAAGAATAACAAACTGTATCGGTTGGTTTTACCGCGCCATTCGTTCAACTCATTAGTGCTGGAATATTGCGATCTTGAAATCCGATACGTAAATGTTATTCTCGCACATGGAAACCGAACTTCTACATCGTCAATTAACAATTATAGTGTGAAAATTCAATTTATTTAGCTGTTTCAGGAAATTAAACTGATTATAAGAGTACGATAAATGTTATGTTTCGTTTACGTAAACCATAAACACACTCGTTGGAATAATCTTTTCTAGAACAGTTCTCTTGATTAGATTGATTCTTTAATAAGAATAGTTTTTTCCTGAAACTGAAACGGACACTGTTGGCCTGGACTGTTGAACTGTTCTTGCATAACAGATTTAAGGTAGTAAAAGAGGAGGAAAAATGATTTAAAAACAATTGTAGCTTGCGCTTAATCAAAGCCCAAAGCCAGTCAAAATAACCGACCTTTGTCTGCCCTGAGTGCTAGTGATTCTTTTTTCCAGGAGTACTTGCTCTGTAAATTCTGTGGCTTTTTCAGCTCATGGAAATTGCAGTTCGGCTACCGGATAAAGTTGAACTTAGTTTTTTGGTTTAGCTTTTCAGACACTATGAAAAATAATGTACTACATATTTTGTCTAAGTTTCAAGTTTCAGCATGCGCCTAATTATTGTCAACAATACAGGATTCTTCTTCCCTACTGAAACTCAATAAATGTTCTGCGATTTCGGCGGTTTTTCCAGTTCTGGAAGCATAGTGCTAGATGGCACGCTTCTCCCAGTCTGATCCAAGTTTCGGTATCTCGGTTGGATGAAATGGCGGCAGGTCACGAGTACAATCTGCGACTTCTGCATTAGGCTAGTTACCACCATCAATAAATTGCAAATATATTTAGTCCGTCAGTTATAGTATTGGAAAATAATGGACACGTATTTTTTTTTTTTTTTTTTAATCAATGAATATTGACAAAGATAAAACGCATCAAAACTCGAGAGTGGGGGGCTCGTGACATCACAACGCACTAAAAATTATAGCACGTCGTGACGTATTGAGAATTTTAAAAGCGTCGTATCTTCGTCAATTTTAGTTTACGTAACAAAAGAAAAAATCCGTGTCAAATATTTTTTGATAATCTAACTGACGGACTAATTAGATTTTTTCAGGACACAAGCCTTTTCCTTTAAACTTAAGGGGAATATTTATGAAACAATTAGACCTGGCTGTCTTGTATTGATCAGAATGTTAGGCCTCAAAAGGGATGAATAAAAGGCAATTGCATGTGGCTTAGATGAGAATGGTGTATCCCCCGATACAGTGTGGTATTGCGCGAATGGATAAAGACAGAAATGAGTAATAAGAACGAAGGATAAGAAGGAAGTCTGGTGATTATTTAAACAAATATCGTTATGAAGGTACACCTCTGCCTACCACCGCGTATTTCCAAGTAGGTAAATCATATTCTCATGATTGTATGATTGTAATGTTTTGAAGATAGCGTCTTGTTTAGAGACACAAGTGTTGCGGAGATACTGAACAGCACTCACGCCGCGCCGACAGATAGGCAGCTGTGAGATGAACAACATTTACAAGTTTATCCAAATATTGATTAGTTCCTGGAGTAAGGTAAGGCAATGGATATCTATATCCATTTTTGAGCGCTGAGCAGACGATTGACATTTTGTCAGTAGACGATTCCCGACAACCAATGAACAGTAGAGGTCATTTATATCCGGCGGACAAAATTAATATATCCCGGCGGACAAAATTAATATATCCGACGGACAAAATTAAATAGTCCATCGTTTTTTGTTCAAATAAAATGTCCTTATTCCGTGCGAATGAGAAAACACGAATTGACGCGATGCGAGAACATCAAACAGCTGCGGTTTATAAATGATAGATTTACACTGACTCATTAGCTAAATCCGCAAACAAAATAGTATATACGGCGACACATCAAGCTATACATTTCCAGTATAACAGGGCCTCACTTTGTATAGATTTCCCGTACAATGAGAAATCCGCATAAACTGGTTTTGTGTCAAGCCATGATTGGTCGTCGTGCGTACAGTATGAATCTTTTCAATTTCAATTCGCATAGCAATTTTCCTCAAATAGGACTAAGATGAGCATCGATGGATGGGCGTTGAGGCCAACTAGTGACCTAGATACCATTCCGAAAATTTGAAAAGTCCGTACAAAAAGCAAGACATTTGCTAAACGTTTCGGACATTTTACTTTTAATAACTTTTTTTCGGTATTTATTAATTCTTTTCATGCCCTAAGAAAATTCCCTAAAATTGAAAAGTCCGAAAAAAATACGTGATTGAACAAAGCACGGACGCAGGGCCAAAAGCTGGACTTCTCCAGACAAATCCGGACGCATGGTAACCTACTCAGACTGAAACATGGCAAACTTCGTGGCATCAAATACGTCATCGCAATATTTCAGTGGGGCGCTCATAATCACTTGACGTATGGTTTGGAGCCATCAATTTGGGTCGGCGGCACTGGATGTGCGCCGGCGCACTCGGCCGAAGGTCGTCGCTCGCTCCCGCTGGACAGCGTGTCGGCTACACGAGATGTTTGCCAGCCATCATGACTGTAGTGGATTTTTGTAGTCTAGTACACATTTGTATAGGTATAGAATTAGATGTATACTTGGGCTGTTGTTATTGTAGTATGTTGGTAACAACCTAAGGCGTAAACATCTTGCGCAAGTATTCAGTGTTGGAAAAGTTTAGACGATACATAATATATCAAGGAAATTGACAATTCAAAAACTCGCGTCATGAAAAATAGCTGATGACGCGAGCTACTGATAAGTGACTACTGCAGCTTCAGTTTGCTCTTGTTTTATCGTTGACTAAATGCCGCTCGTTATCACTATAATATCACCAAAACTCTTTGGCCTGGCAATTTTCTTGTATCCTTTTTACATGAAAGTTATTTAAGGGCATATATCTCGATGTCCGAATAGCCACTAGGTACTTGCCTAGGGTTGCCATATTTGGCAAGGCTCGTGTCGGGACGCAAAAAGAAAAAAAAAATTAAAATATATGAATACATTTATTTAAAAAAAAAATACAAATTCTACTGTATGGAAGCAGTGCTAGACGTAGCTTGGTCATATTTTGCTGAAGACTTTACTTTTTAAAGTAATTTTTTCTGTCCTTTTACATATTTATAAAACTCCGTACAAGTCATATTGAAGTTAACCTGACACTGTAATATCGACTCCACAGTCTCCGGCAGCAGGCGATTTCTTTCATCGGTCCACTGGCTCGACATTAATGAAAATACTCTTTCTACTGTAGCGTTGTGGCCAGGTATCGCAAACAAATTGGCATAATTTGAGCATTTGGCATTTTCTTTCAGGATTTTCAGTAAGATTGAAAAAGTAAATCCACTTCTCTTCTACAGAATTTTTGGCCTTCCACTCTTCCGTGTCAACTGTAGCCATAGCATCTAGTTAAAAATAGTGTCTTTTTGAAGTGTAAAAGAGTTTTTCAAAACCAATTTGCTAAATAAAGATCATTTATCATTTGACCCCGCGATAAAACGGGACGTAATAGTGTTTTGTCGGGACGTCGGGACAGAAGGCCTAATGACGGTGACAGTCCCGATATATCGGGACGAATGGCAACCCTATACTTGCCGAATAAATTCAAAAATGGAACAGAATTTGTATGAAATTATCTGCCAAGTAAGTTAACGGTACCTTAATCGAAGGTCCCGAAACAGGCCCTCACACAATTTCCTGGTACACACGTACCTATCGAAAGCATAAAGTTTTATAGGCTTGGCCGATAGTTGACCTTTTTATTGAGAAAACGTCAAATGGAACCGATTCCAATTACCTAAGTAGTTGTAGTAAGTTGGCCGGTTTGCGGTACATAAGTAGGTATCCATCTACTTCTTATCGCCTCTGTTGAGGACCATCCTTAAGTTGATAGCCTCAAATGCCATGATTTAATGGCATGATTCGTCTTCAGCACCTTCAATAATAAAGAGGTAGTTTACAGTCACTAACAATGATATTATAAGTATAATATCATTGGTCACTAATCAACAAAAACTTATATCTCAAGTGGACTGTGTCATTCTACTGTATGGTATACAAGAATAGAATTGTATGTTGTGTTTGTTAGTGGTGTGTGTGTGTAGGTGTGGGTGTAGGTGTGTGAGTGTATTATACAAGATAGGTGAGTAAAGACTCCGTGTAAGAGTAATCCCTAAGGAGCAGCCACTCTGTTACTTTAGATTTTAGTGCATGTGAGTTTAGATTTATGATATTGAGATGTTTGTTAATGTTTTTATAGATATAAGTGCTTAGTATACAGGGTGGAATTTTTGCATGCCACCTGGAGGGAAAGTACTCTAAATACCGGAGATAGCAAATTTTAATTAAAGGAAACATTCCTTTATTTTTTTAAAGAAATTAATCTGCATTTAAAGATTTTGAAAATTCGCGTGCCACACTCGGGAATCGAACCGGCTAAATTGCAAAAAAATAACACCCCGTAATTTTATGGCACCAATCGATAGGGTCAATCATAAATATCAAATCCCTCTAACAAACATGATAAATTAAATGAAAGGAAAACCATGAAATCTTAACTTATAAATTCAATGGGACAACATAAAGCACTTTTACTCAAAGGTCCGATCCAATTACTCATGTTAGAACCTAATAAACAATTATCTTTTGACGACATGTATTGATTAAAATGACGAAGAACTATTTAGACAAGAAGATTACAATTTGCACAAACAAACACGTGCAAATTGCAATTCTTCTTTCTTGAACTGTAAAGGTCCATCCTTTGAATAAAAGTGCTTTATCGTATTGAATTTATCCCATTGAATTTATAACTTTAGATTTCATGGTTTTCCTTTCATTTAATTTATAATGTTTGTTAGAGATATTTGATCCTTGTGATTGACCCTAACGATTGGTGTCATAAAATTACAGGGCTGTTATTTTTTTGGAATTTAGCCGGTTCGATTCCCAAGTGTGGCAAGCGAGTTTTCAAAATCTTTGAATGCAGATTAATTTCTTTTTAAAAATAAAGGAATGTTTCCTTTAAGTAAAATTTGCTATCTCCGGTATTTAGAGTACTTTCCGTCCAGGTGGCATTCAAAAATTCCACCCTGTATAATATTGATGTTTGGCGAAGGAGGTTTTGTGTTGTATATTTGGTGGAATGAACGTGCGTTTGTTTGTAATGAGAGGAGGAAGGCCTGCGTGCTTTCTAAGGGTGGATTTAAGTACATAAAGCTGACGAGCCGTAAGTACTTTATAGTCAGAGAACAGTTCAGTTGTTGGATACCGGTAGGGCTTTTTCGTCATGACGTTAAGTATAGCTCGCTGTACTCTTTCCACCCTCAGAAATCTAGTCTTAGCAGCACCGCCCCACGTAACTATGCGATAACCAATCACTGATTAGCATAGTGCAAGGTACACCATCTTAAGAGTTTTTATGTCGGCGGATACTCTAAGAGACTTAAATATATGAATAAGACGTAAAGTTCTGGTCATGACGGCGTCAATTTGTTGGTCCCATCTCAGTCCGTCGTCTATGTCTACTCCGAGGTATTTAACGCTTTCGGATCTAGCAAGCGGAGGACAAGTGCAGGGGGTGGACGAGTTTGTGCAGGAATGATGAGTTATACTAAAAGAAGGAGATGGTTTAGCGTTACGTCGTATAGCAAAGGTGATATAAGTAGTTTTTTGTAGGTTTAATGTAAGAAGGTTCGAGTTTAACCACACCATAACTTTAGCCGTGGCCGCCTCCGCATTTGCTTTCACAATGTTTCAAGTGATTCCGTCTACAAGAATTGCAGTGTCAACTGCGTAAGCGTAAATTCTACCATTTGGGAGACTCAGCCTGCAGAGGTCATTTACGTAGATCTGGAAAAGAGTCGGGGAAAGGATCCCTCCCTGGGGAACACCATAGGACACGAGGAACTCATCACTTAGGTGAGTATCAATTTTAATGCATTGCTTACGGTTTTTTAGGTAATCCTTAAATATTTCTAGCGGCATTCCACGCACACCAATACTTTTCAGCTTCATAATGAGTTTGTGAACAGAGACCGTGGCTAAAGCCTTCGAAAGGTCCAGGAATATACCTAGGCATTTCGATTTTTTATCTAAATTTGAGGCAACCTGTTGCGTGAAATCCAGTACTGCATCATCTGTAGATAGGCTTGTCCGAAATCCGTATTGGTTATTAGCAATGAGTTGGTGTTTGTCGAGAAATTTTCGTAGAGAGTTATTGAGGATTTTTTCGATAACTTTAGAGAGCGCAGGTAGGACCGATATATCGGTCTGTAGTTATTAACACAGTCTCTGTTCCCTCCCTTGTATATTGGATGAACCACAGCTTTTTTAAAGGCCTCCAGAAAGACACCCTCCTGTAGGCAACGAATTAAAAAGTATGTAAGTAATTGGTGGGACCAGTACATGTCGACAGCTTTTCAATATAAGCGATGATATGCCGTCCCAGCCGATTGCACAGTCAGAACGTAGTTGTAGGATTAGGGACTCAACATCAACTTCGTCTACTTCCAGGATGGTAAGAGAGTTCACAAGTGAGTTTCGGGTGTCCGTAGGTGAGGGTGAGCGATGGCCACCGGCCGGTGATGATACAGATGTCATTCATTATTTTTGAAGCCAAGTTTTTGCCAATGCTGTCAAAAAATTGGCCTACCTCATTAATCGCCGATTTTGGGTTGTCCCGAGTTAAGTAAATGAATTGAATAAAAAAGTTATTTTATCATGCTAATCTGTGCTATAAGCTGCAACGATTGAAGACATGTTAACGTTAAATTTTAAAACCCAGAACTAACTGGGTTGTGGAGGTCAGATAGGCTGTCGCTCCATGTAAAATACTGGTATCCAGCTGCATCCGGTTAGACTGGAATCCGACCCCACATAGTTGGAAAAAGGCTAGGCAGATGATCATGATGTTTTGTGATGTTCATTCCATGGGATTTTATGCACTTAGAGGGTTGTATTGGTGATTTTAATTATTATGACCGTTATAACTCAGTAAAGTCAAATTTGTTATGGTCGCGAATCATATTTTGTTCAACGTATAGCCTGACACTCACCAGCAAATTGCAAAAGAATCGTAAGAAAATTTGAATTTCGACGGCTATCCTGGAGCTTTCTCCTTAAAGAAAGCCGTGCATGGTAAACCGTAAGCCAGTGATTACCATTTGACATTGACTGCACTGTGTCACCACTATAATTATGCAGTTCGATGATCAACTGTTTAAAAATTAATAAGACTCTTCTTTAATCGATCGGATCGACTAATAATCCTTGCTTAACAATATAGTACAGTACTTATAAAACTCATCATCTGCCTAGCCTTTTCCCACCTATGTTGGGGATTGCTTCCAGTCTAACCGGATGCAGCTGAATACCATGAGTATTTTACATGGAGCGACTGCCTATCTGACGTCCATAACCCAGTTCGTACTTATAAAATTCTTGTGCAACAAATCGCTCTAAATATTCGCTTTAAAAAAAATCAGGCAGGAAATAATACTACTACTTCTACTTTTCTGTCTGGTTGTTGCTGGCTTTAGCTACGTTTAATGTTATTGCCTCTAAGCAAAATGGTTCCTTAAAATGATGTTAAGCCTGAATTTAAAGCAGGCCCTCATCACTTTCTGTAATTGGTAGAAAAGAGAGCTTACCCTTACATAATCTACTTCTCCAAATTCCTTCACACCGTACAGGCTTTATGTCAAATTCTTACGCTATCTCTATTAAAAAGCTCTGGAACGCGCTACCTTTTGGCATTAAAAAGGCTGAAAGCAAATTCACTTTTAAAAGAAAAGTTTGTACTTACTATTTAAGTCAGACTAAATAGCTCTCAAATCGAAGTCGAGTCATAATAATAATTATTAGTTTTATCGCTATTTTATTCTTATTTTTTGGTATTTGATAGAATATCTATTAGTTTATTTTATGGGTATTAGTATCAATATAAGTACCTATATACATTATCGTTAACAAGAAGTTAGTTTTTTAGACATTATTTTGTACCCTATCACTATGTTTTCCTATTTAACCCAAAGGTTGACTGGTAGAGAATGCCTGGTGGCATTAATTAAGTCCGCTTACTGTACCACTCTTGTACATGAAGTTTAAATAAATAAATAAATAATCTCTCTGCACAGACTACCTAGTCTAGCTCTGGCTGAGGTTTCATTGTTGCCACACCGCATCCAGTATCCGACCAGTCGGATGTGGTCAGGACAAATCTGAAGGTCTGTCATGTCGAATACGTCTCATAATATTTGTGACTAAGTCGAAGGCCTATAATTATCACGAATACTCTACGGGGTTCCCAAACTTTTTCAGTTCGCGGTGCACTTACAGGTTTTGTATTTTGTCTAAGTTGCGCCCTAGCTAGTCAAAATAGCGTACAATGATACTAGAGGTAGATCCGCACAAAATTGAAAACATCTGCAAGCTGAGTTTTTATAAATATTGAAGCCGGATTTTTTCAAATGTAGAAAAAACCGACTTCTGTGGGACAAATAACAAAACAAATAGTATGTTGCAATGAGAAAGAAAGTTGTGAAAGGTAATTTTGGACCGATTTCCAAAACTCCACCAAATCGGAACACGTGAATGTCGCAAGAGAGTTTTACTGCTCCTTTATTTTGACATAATTATGTTCTGTGCAAAAACTGCCAACCCCCGATATTTATTTCACAGATAAAAAATCTGACTATGGACAAACCAGCCGTAGAGACAAGATGTTCGATTCTCCCAAACAAGATAGGTGTACCTACAATGACCATCATGTGCGTCAGACAACAGTGCCCGCCGGGAAACTTTACATACGATGTTCGATTAGGAATTTTATTTTATTACCTAGTTGTTTAGTTTTGGCAAAGTGCCTGGTGAATAAATTCGCATCAACAAAGATGTACTGTAAGCCACAGTAAGTTAACCTTTGGCGTATGGGTTTGTACTTGCAAAGTGAGTCATGAAGATTGGATGGCTACGAAAATACGGAACTCCCAAAATATTATTACATCGGCCATTTTCAATTCTGTTCTTTTCAAAGAACATATTAGTCTAGCTTTAGTAACATTTTGTGTACATACGAGCACATGTATGATCCGGCTGGCGGAAAAAGGAAATTGAATTGAGATGTACTGAATTTTAGATATTGCTGAGATTTTTACTGCATTGTAGAAACTACTGTATGTACTGTAGATACACTAGGGGAAGGTTTACCTATTTATTGTTTATAAGTTTATAAGAGTCTGATTTATGAGTTTCTAGTTTGCAAAAGAGAAGAACCAGATTGCTGGCTAGTAAGAGACGAATCATAGATTTGACTTTGACAGACAGCCAGACAGGGTGAATCACAGAGTTCATATTGGGGTGAATTCAGCTCCTTATTTTGAATCATATTATTTTTTCTATCCTTTTTGTCAGTTAATACTCTTTTATTTCAATGTAAAATTACATTCTCTGTATGCAGCATTTCATTTATGTAAATAAATGTATGTAATGTAACGATACATTGCTTATAAGGAAATAAAACAAATCAAATTTATTGGAGTCGTAGTCGTACGTTGGAGTCGTTTCTGAAATAATTTCTTATATCGGTCATCTAAATATGATATATATTATACTGAATTCATCCCATCAATCTGCGGAGGGCTGTCCTCTGCACCATGTTTTGAAAATAGTTTGTTGCAGTTAATATGTTTGCGTTAATAAAAGATAGAGTATAATAAACTGACGGTGTTAACAATCATTAGAGTTGGCGGTGCCAGTTAAGATGAGAATAGCGGGTATTGCCCTTTCCCTAATATCTCTTCGTACGAACACAACAAAACAAATAAACCATGTATCGTTTTTCATTACAAAAAATGTTGAAGATCACGATAGATGACGATTCAAGACTTGAACAGACTATTTTTTTGGTTTTCAAAGTTAAGAAGTTTAATAAATATAGGTGGGTCAATGACCGCTATTCTCATCTTAACCACCAACTCTTTAGTCACTATTATGTTTTTTTGTAATTTGTGCAACAGCTTATGATGTTATGTTCACTATCACTTACTTAGTGAATTTATTCGGGAAGGTCTATGAGTATAACACAATTAAAACACTTAAACTTACAAAGTACAGTAAAAATGTAATTGTGGTTAATATTATAAAAGAGGGATGCACATGCTGAGCAGGTATACCTACTCAAAGAATACGATATGCCATAGTCCAGAACTAACAATACTTTACTGAGGTAGCTACAATACTTTACCTATGCTACTATAGACAGCGTGTAAATAATATGATGTGATGAGAGATAGTCGTGTATTGTAGAGGAACACGTCGATATCGACATTCCTGTGACAGCCACTGTTCCGAACAGTTTTGATGGAGATATCAAGTTTATATTAATAACGACGAAGATGTTCTAATGACTGTCATTTACGTGACTCCCCTAATTTTAGTGCGTTTATAGGCCGCTTCAAACATAACCTGGCAAAATGGGGTATCTATTATTGGTTCTTCAAAAACCGAGCGCGAGTGCGGCGCTCCGGACCAAACAATGCCCCACCTGCTGGAGTGTCCCAGGTGTCCGTTTACCTGCACTCTTGACGACCTGTATAGCGCTTCTATCGCTGCAATAAACGTGGCCACCTACTGGGCCCAAACCGTATAATTGGAAGGAACATCGATACGATAAGAAGAAGAAGAAGTCCATTTATGACTTAGCTTTGTTTTTGGGACTTACTTCACCATACCGTTACATCACAGCATGGCTTCTGCCAAGATTTGGGGATTGATCAAATCCTGGAAAATAACCAAAAGATTTTTTCACTTTCCGAGCAAAGCAGGAGAGCACCTAGTGAAAGGATTTGTTCCCGGATGTGGGAGATTTTTGGAATACTTCTGTTTTTTTTAATGTCCCGGTTCTAAGGGAAATATAAATAAGTAAGACAAGTCTGAAGAACTCTCTATTATTTCCGTCACTGTTTTGAAAACTAAAACGAATGGGTGTGAGGCGTCCCACGAGGGACGTAAAAAATCAGCCAATATTTTATCAACAGAGAGAACAAAATTAGATGCTGTATGAAAAACAGGGGTCGTATCCTCATAACATAAGCACCGACGACCTGCGTTCGATATGACACCTGTACTTAACCCTTAACTGGTCATCAACGAACCACCTCGACCCGTCACGTTAACCTGTTACGTGTGCAAAATATTGTCAAAATTGCTCAGAACAACATAGCACATTATCACGGCAAAACACATCCGTACAGACACACATTCCATTACACGATAAGGATAAACGCCTATAAACAAACAGATACAAATATTCAGCGAATGTTAAATCATACGAGATCCAAATCGTTGGCATGAGCGGCGCATTAATATTGCGTTTTGAATTCAACTCTCGATATGTGAGTTAGACAAATACGTTTCGTAAAGGTAAACGATCGAAAATTGTACACAAAGGATAGCCTTTGTGTACAATTTTAGTATTGAGATGTTAGGCTTCATTTATTTTCCTTCGCTCAGCTCTGTAGATGAACGATAAAAACACACACATTTTTTTCTGTAGCCACACGTTCAGTGGTGTGCTTGCACCGCAAACGTCAAAGATGTATAGGTTAGTTTTGTTCATTTGTTGTCCTTCTCACAGCTCTCTGTAGTCTGTAGACAAACACTGAAAACAAAAACATACTGCGCATTTTTATTTAGCACTTTTTTTTTTTTTATAAATATTGCTGGACATTACACACAGCGCCATCTAGTGCCACACTAAGCAACGAAGCTTGTGTCGTGGACACCAGATAGTTGATATACTACATAGATACTTTTTGTTTGTAAATACATACTTATTATACATATAAACATCCATGACTCGGAAACAAATGTCCATGCTCATCACACAAACATTTGCTCCGACCGGGATTCGAACCCGGGACCCTAAGAACGTAAGGCAGCCTCACTACCGCTGCGCCAATCGGGTCGTCATTTGTGCCTGCACCTTAAAATATTAGACATTAATGGGTTATTTTATTTTGGTATATTGTATTAAAACTAAAAAACTGCACCCCAAGCCAAGTTACAAACGTTTCGTAGCGATTCTCTTTCTACAATCGTAAACGCCTCGGGCGTAAGCGATTGTAGAAAGCGCTAACTTGGTAGCCAAGTTGACACGACTGAGTCGATCGCTCGTTCTCTAATGTCTGTATAAAAAAAACTACACTTTAGTCTATAGTGAGCGTTCCTACCAAAGAGTTTAGCGATCAACATTGTAGAAACGATAACATCCTATTCTATCATTTTGAACGATGTAAACTTGTCTACGAATTTTCTATACGTTTGTGTTGATCACGTGATTTAACGTTGAGATAATGTCATGCCCATTCATTTGAATAGTTTTCTACTAGCGTTAACGATTGTAGATTGTCAACTTGGCTAGGAGTGCTGCCATAAAAAAAAAGTTTAGTTAGTCTACATATGAAATAAAATACACAATGTAATGCGCCTGTCTGGGTTCGAATCGAACCCACGACTCTGTTCGTAAGTCGGGGCCGCCACCACTGGGCCACCGCTGCTCTGCTCATCACCACTACTCTCAAAACGGTGAAGGAAAACATCGTGAAAAATCCTGTCAAATGTCCTAGAACCAAAAATTCGAAGACATGTAACATCGACCAATCCGCACTGGGCCCTCGTGGTGGATTAAAGCCCATAAGCCCATTCCCTCATTGAGAGGAGGCCGTGTCTATACATAATAATCTGACACAGCCAAGAGGCGACACGGTAGACCTACAGGAGATGGCGAGACGAGCTGAATAAAACCAACGAGCAGTGGTCCACATTGGCCCTGGATTGAAAGATTTGGAAGTCATGGGAAGAGGCCTTTGCCCAGAAGTGGGATGACAAAGGCTAACAGTAACAGTAGAGTAGTATACATATGTATATTTTCTACAATGTAATTAAGAAAACGACAGCAGCAACGTCTCGCAGCGATCCCTCCCAACCCATTGCCCTTTTAGCTTTAATTGCTTCGAAGTGTCTACATGAATCCATCATTTAAAACCAACAAAGATAGCAAAAACTATATTTAACCATTGCTTGGGTTAATATAGTAAAGTCTAGTTGGACTGTGTGCACCTGACGTGGTCGTATTACATCTGTCAAATAGAAACAAGACAATTAATTTTCCCATTTCATTTCACCAGTCCGCTTCGGTACGAATAGTCGAGGTAACACAGAGAGCTTAGCTCTGTGTTACTCTCGACTATTTGTATTGTTACGTCAATCGTATAAATGTATACAGATTACTGATGTATAATAAATTCGGATGCGCGAGAGGCCTTTGTCCGATATTGAGATATTATATTTTGTAACTAAAATGTTATTTTAGTCTTGGTTTAGGTCAATTTTCAATTTAAACCATTCGAAAATAAAGATGTGTTTATTTAAATAACATAAATCTAAAAAGACATAAGGTAATATAATGTTTATGATCCCGGGCTCTATATTTTCTATGGAAATTGCGAAAACCATTAAAAAACCTTTCTTAAATTGAGTTGTTTTGGCAGTAAAGAGGTTCCGTTTAGAGTGTTTCTTTCTTTATGAAGACAGTGTTTGAAAATGAGTTTGTAGTGGGGAAAAGGACAGACCATTTTCTCACCTGTTAAGCTGTTGTGTTTTTATTAGTTAGTAGATATTATAAAGGTCATTATATATATCTCATTTAGTTTACATCGTCACCTTGTAAAGTTAGGGGCGTGGTGGACCATCTCAGCAATTTGTCTGTAAAATATTTTGCACAGCGTGCAATTCATAAGAGATAGCGATTTTAATTTTACTATCGGAAGAATTTGTATACAATCGGCTTGTTGGGGAATATTATTTAGTGGATGTAAAAAAATCCTTTTCCAATATTAAAAATGTTAACAAAATGAGAATGTCACTAGTTTTACTTAAGTATGAATAAATAAGGAAAAAAGTCAGTAAAATATTAAGTGTTTGTACATAGTAGTTGGTGTTAACGTTATCCTAATATTATAACGTATTTTCATTATTCCAGATTTACACGTTATCTAGGATTTAGATACAACGTTGCTTTTATCTAATTAGGTAGGTACTCCTGTTTATCTTAATCCTGTGAACATTATCGCTTCCGCATCAGTAGGGTTACCAGATGAAAAAATCAAAAGTCCGGAGAAAAAGCCTGATTTCCATTGAAAAATCCTGAGATTTTTTACAGTTTCAAAAATTCTCAAACCGTTTTAAATTGTTAGGTTAACAATTTTAAAAAGTCGTAATATTATCGTTTATATACCTACACTGTGGACCTCACTCACGCGTTGCACATCGCACTCGAAGCGCGGGGGGGCGGGGTATTCAATATAATTTGAAGAGCTTAACATGTGGGGCATTTTATAAATCCGTAATTAAAGAAAAAACCTTACTTAAAAATGTATCATCACATATTAAGTATGATAAAACTGATTAAGTACCTACTTGGATAAATAAGTACTGATTTTAATTGTGCAATTATTACCAAAGGAAGATTATTTTTAGTTTGTTTAACTTTTTATTAAAGAGATCTTTAAAATGTAAGCTGTATTTTATTGAAAATTCAAAAAATCCTGAGATTTCATGAGATTTGCGAAATCCAGCCGCAATCCTGAGAAGAGTCCAAAAATCCTGAAATCTCAGGACAAATCCTGAGATATGGTAACCCTATCCGCATGGGAATGAAAGTGCGTGATGCAAAATCCATCATGGATCTGGCCTATGGATCTACTGCGAATGATACTTCTCAGTAGATCCATTTCTTGAAATCAGGATCCAATAAGAAAAACAATTCTCACTAGATCCATCATGGATCTGGCCAATGGATCTACTGCGAATGGCCCTTCTCAGTAGATCCATTTCTTGAAAACAGGATCCAATGAGAAAAACAATTCCCACTAGATCATCATGGATCTGGCCAATGGATCTTCTGAGAATGATCGAACTTTACCGCCTCAATAAAGATCCCTGAGTTACAAAAGTATATCCAAAACAGAATATGAAGATGGTAACACTGGTGGTAAGAATTCTATTCATAACTTCCTTAAATAACCCACAAAAAGGCACTTTCCTAATAAACTCGTGTATAGATTCTTACGTTAACTATTACAGGAAAACCCCATCTAGGGCGAATATAATGAGTATCGATACCAATGTCAATGAACCCAATATTCCATAAATTTCCCGGCATTCACTTAATATGTGGCCATTTATTATTTGCTTTGAATTTATCGTAATCACATTAATTTGATGTATTAAATAATAAGGAAAATAGAAATATTTCGGGTAATTTTTTTTCGTATGGACTTAGTTTATGATTAGTCGTAGTCGGGTAACATTAAAGATGGTGTTGTATACTGTGCAGTGGTAGTAGTTATAGTTGATTGAAAATGGTTGTTCATGACTTTCATGATCAAAAAAATATTCACTTTTTTTTTTCGGGATCGGTGGAAATCGCAGTCACCTGACCGCAGCTACTCAGCCGTTTTATTTCCGTCCGGTAGTAAGTTTAGATAGTCTTTTAGAAAAAAGCAGAAGATTATTTTCTAAGAAATTATGAACTAATTTCTGTATCTAATTTAAGGTAGGTGCGGTTGTTATTAGCCGACTCAGCTGAATGACAGTGTCGGAAGTTACCGGTAGGGGTATCCTAGACGTATAGTTACTGTTCTATTCGCGGTACAGGTGTCTTCCCGAAATAAGGATCAGGTGACGTTGGTAGAATCAATAGCAATTGGGTTAATGGTTCATTGACTTTTGGCCTTGAGTAGATCGAATAGTTGACTTTCAGTGAACTGCCCTTTTCAGAAATGCTTCCATTCGATATCGATTCGGAATGTCGAATCGATACCCTTCGTTATGCTATGAAAAGATAGACATACGACTTGTCGAATCGTAGTGTTTTTGAATTTGGAGGCTGGTGCTAGAATACATTTATCCTTCGATGGTTTGTCAAGTTTAAACTCATTGGATTGGATCAAAGTTTCACAGTTAGAATTTGAACTGGATTGTGGACAGACAGGTAGTCGCTCTCACGTTAAATTGTTGCATCCGGTTAAAATGGAAACCAACTACAACTGAATTAATTAATGAAAGAATTCAAGAAATTTCGCTTTTTTGTATTTTAAGACTCAAGAAACCAGGAGAGAATCAAATCCAGCAACTGACGAGGATTAGTTAATATTTTTATTTTATAAATATTCTAAAAGTTCTCATTGTTCCAAAATCCCATGCCATACACCACCAATAAACATGACAAGTTCCATAGATCATACATAGCATAGCTGACCTCTCGTAATTTGCGCCCGGCCCGCCTAAACAACAATACGAGCAAGGTGAAGCAACCTGCGGAAAGGGCAAACTACGGAGATATAAAACGTGAACATCCCTGAGATCCGTATTCCGACTCCGGCGCCGGCTTAGACAATATCGACACGAACCATCTCACTCACTATGACGAAACTGGTAAGGAATTGGCTTTTGTTTCAAGCTTTTCGACCTTAAATGGTATTTGCGGCTTCACCTTTAAGGAGTAATGATAAGAGGAATCCTTTTTGAGTTTATCAGATGACTGGCATGCTATAAAAATTTTGCCTAAACTTGAGTTTACTGCTAACAATAACGTGGCTTTAGTTTTTTATTTTTGGATGTTGAGTTCTGATAATAAAGCATGTCTAGATCGGTGCTTTTGAAGAACGTAATGCTTTGAAGATGCGCCTATTTTGTACTTGTGAAAAGAAGCATGTTTTCACGGCATCTGATAATATGAGAGTATCCTTTAATTAATAGTCCCATCATGTAAATTATATGGTAAACTTGATGTTGCTAAAGGCATGATATTCCAATTTTAGCTATGACGAATTGGGGTGATTAATCAAATTGCAATTACTTATACCTTTAGCAAACTTCACACAAGTTATTAATATATATGTTTCCTAGTGTCGGCTCGAATTGGGGCCACTTGGAACTAAGACATTAATTTATTGCTCTATTTAGCCCTAATTTAACAATTGCTTCCTTGATTCCAACCAAACTACATTTATCTGAGAATTTTTCCAATTCTGAACACAACCAACTTACTTTTAACAAATTATCTTTGCTCTATCTAACATGCATTAATGTGTTTTGTCTGTTTTTGTATTAAAACCACTAACGTAATCGATGGTAACTCATTTATTTGTATAGGAAAACAAATAGCTTTCATATAAATAGAAGCGACTGCTTCACTTTTACGACGAGACTTCAACAATATTTTCATTCATACTATACCGTTTTCAGAGATTACTTGATTCTCGATCTTACCCAAATCGAATTTGTACAATGATAAATTGCTGTTTCATTAACAACAGGTATTGTTGACGAAACTATTTACATAAAGTCATGCCTTCTAAGGGTTTTGTAGACAAACAGCAAAAACCCTTATAATCCCCTTTTTTTCTATATTGTGTACTTACATACATTATAAATAAATAAATAAGTAAAAAACCGGAAGACGTTGCGTTGGAAGGCCTCCCACTAGGTGGACCGATGACCTGGTGAAGGTTGCGGGAATCCGCTGGATGCGAGTCGCACGGGGCCGGTCAATGTGGCGACATTTGACGGAGGCCTAAGATGTCCAGCAGTGGACGTCTTTCGGCTGAAATGATGAAGTAAATAATTCTTAATAGTTACTTTAGTGTTGAATACTAATTATTATGCTGAATGTTTCAGTTGTTTGTGTGCGTTGCAGTCGTGACATGCGTAAGCGCAGCTCGTCTAGATCACCTAGTGCCTTCAGGCTACGCTGGCGGGCGCGCCGGTTTCGATGCCACGCCCTACCACTACGAGAATGTTAACAACGGCGATGGAAACTATCGGTTCAGGTAATGTCAAGTTTGAATTTATTGCTTAATTTAAATGTCTTACTGATGTTTATTCATGGAAGGTACTCTTTTATGCTGGGTGTACCGTTAAGGTACACTTCTGCCTAGCTCGTCAGAGCAAACAGGCGTGATATTATGTACGTAATGTGTACTCTTAAATCTCTCTCACTCTCTCTGCGCTAACCCAATATAAACAGCTGGGAAACCTGAGGGCAGGAAAATGACGTTTGTTTATTTGTGTTCGAAAACAGTTTAGTTACTTTTTCTCATTTATAGTTACTAATTTGCATTTTAACTATGATGGATGACAATTGGTCGGTTTATGTTAAACCGATGTGCAGTGTAAAATAATTTATTGCTGATGTTGGTGACATTGAAAGCTCCACCAACTGGAAGCACAATAATACCTATTTAATTAAATAAATAGAAATACATTTAATGTCATGTCCTGCGCATCCTAGAAAAAAAAATTAAAACTTTTTATTTCAAAGAAAAATCACATTAATTTTGGTTAAGCACACATCGCTTAATCTTAATTATGAAAGATTATGTGCGAGTGAGGCATCTCGCTTGTTTACATTATAATAATTATGTTGATATAACAATTAATGATTAAATTATTTATTTATTTGTGAAAGATCTGGAGGAACTTTGTATTGATCCACTGTAAGGTAATATTTTATTAGTCGTTTTATTTGCTAATTTGTCTTTGATTTTAATTTATTAGTTAGTTGTTTAGGGAGTTTATTCAACAAGTTAGGGAATAAGTACCTCCAGGTCCTTCTTCCATAATCATTGTTACATTTCGGCAGATTATATAATGGTAGGTATTCTAAACATCTTAAGTTGTTGGGTTTTATTTTTAGACTTTATTTATCAATTTCGTTAGCATATTGTGATATTATAGCTAGTTTACACAGGTTTGTACAGGGTGCGTCAATGTCCCTTGTGGACATCGACGCACACACGGTTACCACATATTACCTATACATTACATCATTCCGAACTATACGAATTAATTTCTATGTCCCCATAGAAACTAGTCATCGATAAAAAAAATGCAGTTCCATACATTTTGGCCGTGAAGGTATTGCACTTTTGTAGGAATGATGTACTGAATACGCGGTAATTGTTTCACCCTGTATAGCGTATACTCAGCTATGTCTGAGTGTGCGCGCTGCTTATTAGTAACTAGCTGACCCACACAACTTCGTCTGCGTCACATAAGAGAGAAAAAGCTAACAAAAGGAATACATTTTCCCCGTTTTTGCAACATCTTTCATTTATGCTCCGCTCCTTTTGGTCGTAGCGTGATGTTATATAGCCTATAACCTTTCTCAATAAATGGGCTATCCAACACAAAAATAATTTTTCAAATCCAACCAGTAGTTCCTGAGATTAGCGCGTTCAAACAAACAAACAAACAAACAAACTCTTCAGCTTTATAATGTTACGTCGTACCCATACCTACAATATAAGTAGCTTCTAATAGTAGGTACCTACAACTAAGTAAGTAGGTAGGTAGTAGTAGGTATGTATCGAATGATGTAGGTACAAATTCGCAAACTACCTATAAAATACATCAGGAAGTTGTCATTGTAATTTCGACCGTACGCCCAGGGCATAAAGTACCTATTTCTTTCCTTTGTACAAAAGTTGTGGAAGTTTCTCGTAGGACAATGACCTAGTATGAATTGTCTAGAAGATTCTGGATCTTTCTCAAACGTTCGGTCGTCATATAAATAGTCGACGTGTTTGCGGGAGCAGGCAGTATCATTTTGGCTACAGTACGGGACGAATCAAAGTGAACTAGTGAGTGCGATATCTAAGCGAATAGTGATCAGTAGTGTACTTGTGATTGAGTTTGAAGTGTTTTGTGATTATTAAAGTTATTCAGTTGTATCATCGGTAGTAATTAATTTATCCCATACCCAGCTCGTAACAATTTGGTGTCAGAAGTGAGGGATAAATTATGCCAGTTCTACCAAAGGACAACACGGACGGTATCCGTACCAGGAGTCAGCGACGGCAGGACATGGACCAAAGGCGGTTTGGAGACTCTCCGACACAGACACCGGGTGGAGTCCAGCCTACGTTAGTGCCAGTCGCTGGTCCATCCGGAGTTTCTCCAGCATCAGTGGCGCCAGACTTGTCAGCTTTAATGGCGCTGCTGCAGGAGCAGGCTCGCCGTCAAGAGGAGCAGGCTCGCCAATTACAGGAGCAGTTGCAACGAGATAAGGAGGAGCAGGCTCGCCGTCAAGAGGAGCAGGCTCGCCGTCAAGAGGAGCAGGCTCGCCGTCAAGAGGACCAGGCTCGCCAGTTACAGGAGCAGTTGCAACGAGATAAGGAGGAGCAGGCTCGCCGTCAAGAGGACCAGGCTCGCCAGTTACAGGAGCAGTTGCAACGAGATAAGGAGGACCAGGCTCGCCGTCAAGAGGACCAGGCTCGCCAGTTAAAAGAGCAGTTGCAACGAGATAAGGAGGAACAGGCTCGCCGTCAAGAAGAACAGATGATCCTCATAAAGGATCTTCATTCAACTTTCGGCAAAGAGCTGAAGGTAATGAAGGATCAGGTTCACCAGCACGAGAATCGCATCTCAGAGGCCGAAGTGCAGATCGCTGGGATGAAGAAGGCTTTGGGAGAACTGAAGACTGGAGATGTGACTGTGGCTTCAGTAGCTCCTGCACCTTCAGCGCGGGGCTTTAAGGTGCCTCCATTCGATGGAACATCTTCGTGGTCGGCGTATAAAATTCAATTTGAGGCCGTTATGAAGGCGAATGGATGGACAAAATCTCAAGCCATGACCGCGCTCACTTTGGGCCTCCGAGACCAGGCCCTCAACATTCTTGAAGCGCTTGGCAAGGATGTGACCTACGAGCAGCTGCTGGAGGCGTTAGAGTCCAGATACGGCGACGCGCACCTGGAGCACGTATTTCGTGCTAAGTTGAAGGATCGTGTTCAACGTAGTGCCGAGAATCTACAGCAGTGGGCCCTGGAAGTTGAAAAGCTGGTTCGGAAAGCATACCAGTCTGCCCCTGCACTCATCACTGGAAATCTGATACAGGCGTTTGTCGACGGAATACGCGACTTGGAAGTTAGAGCCGCTGTACGACTTGGGCATCATGAGACCCTGAAAGAGGCGTTGGCCCATGCCTTGGAAGTAGAGGCAGCGAGGCAAGACCATCGAACACACTACGTCAGAGAGGTTGTGGTATCTCCTGTACGCGACCGTGCGCAAAGGTACAGCCCTAGGTGCTACAGTGGTAGAGAGAGGGATCATCTTCGGTCAAGCTCTCCAAAGCAAGTTTTGGTATCACCTGTACGCCAGCGTTCGCAAAGGCACAGCCCTAAGTGTTACAATTGTGGAGAAAGGGGTCATCTTCGGTCAAGCTGTCCTAAGCGCAGCACACTGAGAGAAGACCAATCCCTGCAAGGAAAAGTGACTGGAATGGCTGCCCCGCAACAGTGGAGAAACCACAGCAAAACAGATGAACCGTCGAGAAGACCTTTGCCTGAAGATTGGAAGCTCAGTTCTAGACAGGAGTCTAAGGAAGTGGTGCCCGTGAGGATTCTAAGAACGGATCTCAGCGATGAATGGAAGGTAACCATACAACAGGCTCAGCACAATGACTCGGATATCAAACCGATCTTCGAGTGGATCAAAGCTGGTGCTCCTAAACCCAAGTGGAGTGATGTGGCTGCGATGAGTTCCATCACGAAGAGTTATTGGGCGCAATGGAACAGCTTGGTGATCCAGGATGGAGTATTGTGCCGTAAATGGGAAAACGCTCGAGGGGACAACTGTCATCTACAAATGGTTGTCCCTAAAGCTAAGGTACCGGATGTTTTACGGCTCTACCATGATGGATGTTCGGGAGGACATATGGGGGTAAAAAGGACTTTACTAAAAATTCGAGAACGCTTTTACTGGATCCACTGTCGAGATGATGTGGAGGACTGGTGTCGCAAATGTACCAGTTGTGCGGCCGTGAAAGGACCCCAAACACGCAGCAGAGGAGCATTAAAAGTGTACAACGTTGGAGCCCCTTGGGAACGGATAGCACTAGACGTTGCGGGACCATTTCCAGAAAGTGAGAGCGGAAACAAGTACTTCCTGGTGGTCATGGATTACTTCACAAAGTGGCCAGAAGTCTTCGCCATTCCTAACCAAGAAGCCACAACTGTCGCAGATAAATTAGTTCAGGAAGTCTTCTGTCGTTTTGGAGTACCCTTAGAGATACACAGCGATCAAGGAAAAAATTTTGAATCGCAAGTATTTCAGGAGACTTGTCGATTAATGGGTACCCACAAAACCAGAACCACCTCTTACCACCCACAATCTGATGGAATGGTGGAACGATTCAACCAAACGTTGGAAAGATATCTGGCAAAAGTCGTGGAAAGCAGACAAAGGGATTGGGACAAGCACATACAGCCGTTTCTTCTGTCCTACCGCAGCGCAGTCCACGAAAGTACGACTGTGACGCCCGCCTTCGCGAACTTTGGAAGGGAATTACGGTTGCCTGCAGATTTAATCACTGGAACTCCCCCCGATGCCCCACGTAGTGTAACAGATTATGCAAATGATTTACGTAATAAGTTGAATGATGTTTATGAGCATATCAGACAATCCGGCCAACAGATGTCTGAGAAGATGAAGACCCGTTATGACCGGAAGGCAAATAGTAGAGGTTTCGATGAGAGTTCACTGGTGTGGTTGCATAACCCAGTACGGAGCAAAGGGAAGTCTCCGAAATTGCAAGCAAACTGGGATGGCCCATACCGAGTCGTGACTAGGATCAACGATGTCACCTACCGAATACAGAAGGGTCCACGAGGTGCGCCTAAGATTGTCCATGTAGACCGATTGGCGCGATACTACGGGCCTAATGATGCTCGGGACGAGCATGTCTAAGAAGGGGGCAGTGTTACGTCGTACCCATACCTACAATATAAGTAGCTTCTAATAGTAGGTACCTACAACTAAGTAAGTAGGTAGGTAGTAGTAGGTATGTATCGAATGATGTAGGTACAAATTCGCAAACTACCTATAAAATACATCAGGAAGTTGTCATTGTAATTTCGACCGTACGCCCAGGGCATAAAGTACCTATTTCTTTCCTTTGTACAAAAGTTGTGGAAGTTTCTCGTAGGACAATGACCTAGTATGAATTGTCTAGAAGATTCTGGATCTTTCTCAAACATTCGGTCGTCATATAAATAGTCGACGTGTTTGCGGGAGCAGGCAGTATCATTTTGACTACAGTACGGGACGAATCAAAGTGAACTAGTGAGTGCGATATCTAAGCGAATAGTGATCAGTAGTGTACTTGTGATTGAGTTTGAAGTGTTTTGTGATTATTAAAGTTATTCAGTTGTTTCATCGGTAGTAATTAATTTATCCCATACCCAGCTCGTAACAATAATATAGAAGATGTATAAGTATAGATGTGTCGTTTCTGGCTACAGCCTGACTGCGATGCGTCTCGATAATGGCAGATATAGATAGCATTCTTAGCTATCGTGGGAAACTCTTAACTTATACGTGCTCATTAAAATTCTAGTGCAATGTATGTGACTGATGTTTTTGCGAGAAGCAGGTGTACCTAATACCAACATATAGAATGAAGCATCGATAGCATCGAAACAACATATTGTAAATAGATTGGCGTCTTCGCTCCCCTTGAGGTCGAAAGTTGTCCCACGAGAACATAACATCGAGGTAATTGTTTCCGACCATGCCCTGCTAGTCTATCTGTGTGCCTAATTTTATCAAAATCCACTATACTGCATTGTAATTATAATATTAGTAGAACTTGGATAATCGAAGCCATTATTAGGCACAAACACTGCTTTAAGCTTTCACAGTTTAAAACTAAACTTATACTGTCATTTACGGGATATCTTCTGTGTTTAAGTTTAGTATTAGGTGTGATTTATATATACTAGACTTTAATATGGAATGACTAATCATGTGTTTGGTCCCTTATATGCGGGTGTACTTGTGCATCTGTTACACCTTTTCAGGATAATATTATGTTGTTTAAATACTGATTCTGTCATCCATTCTCAATTCCCAATCATTTCTCATTCCAGCTACGACACTCCCGAAGGCACATCAGCTCACGAGAGCGGATCTCCTCGGGCCCAGGGTCCTGAAGGCCCCGCGGTGACAGCTGAAGGAGGCTTCTCATTCCGCACCCCCGACGGCCAGCAGGTCTCACTCACCTACACTGCCGACGAGAACGGCTTCCACCCCGTCGGCTCGCACATCCCCACGCCGCCACCAATCCCAGAAGCCATCCTTCGCTCCATTGAATTCAACAGACAACATCCCTCATCGTAAGGTTTTGTATTTAATATTATAATTTAAGATTATCAGGATTGGCATGAGTGACTGATTGTAGATCATTTTAAATGTATTCTTAAGTAACCCCCAGGGCAGGCAACATGTCACTCATCCTGTTATAGGACTTTATCAGTAGAAACCTGGAGTTGAACTGGACTTGTGATCCATTCCATGAATAAGCAATAAGCTTCATTACATGGAATCAAACAGTTGGCGAAATGTGGCTGGACACAATATACACACATTTGCACCTCTACTATAGTTAGGATTGCTACTAAGTACCTATACCTGATTTAAATAAAATAAATAAATAAATATAGAGCTCAGACTTACAAGAACTCCTCGCGTCACTTTTCATTTATTCAGTTTTCAATCTCAGTGAAAGCTGAAGTGCCAGGTGCTCATTCGAATTAAATTAAAATCAAAGTACACCAATGCGAAATAGAGTACCTATAGAAAAAGAGTACGGTTGTCGGTTGGCAACACATAATCTACCGTAACAAAAAAGATTTCGATTAAACAAAGCGATCGCAAACTTTTTTTGATGTGTGTACCTAGGGTGTACTACGGACGGCTCCGGCCCATCTAGTAACTTTCCCATTTCGAAAACTAAACAAAAGACGTGCGAAACAAGTGACAAAGTGTGCCAACTCGTAACTATTTTAATCTTCATACATTGAATCCGTCCGATGAGTTTCATCTCTTTCGAATACAAAAAGAGGGTTTTCATTCAAAATTAAACTGTACTTATACAATGGTTAACTTTTTATTTTCAGTGACGGCGGCTCCTACAACGGTGGCAGCGGCGGACGTAACTACTACTGATTACTGAAACTATTTTGTGAAAATTGTTACCCGTACCATAAGAACAATGACGTATACCCATCATTGCTCTTATCCCGTACCTCAAACCGTGGACTGTGATATCGAAATAACGTACAATTATAACAATGTTGCTATTTATTAAATGGTGTATTTTATGTAATGTTAATAATTATAATATGCCATGTATTTTTTTAATAAACAAAGTGATGCTCTGATATTTTCTGTATTTATTTTGTTTTGTAACAAATACTGTTTATTGTGAAACATTGCTTATTTTCGCATTCATATCAAGATTTAGATTCACACAAATATTTATTTACATTGTAACAAATCTACTTGCTCCTATAGTCTAAAAGGATAAGCAGACTTGTTCAATTAAATTTAATTTAGGAAAAAAAAATACAGCTAGTTATATAAAAAAACTACCTACCACGCACTCTATAGTTTTATAGTTCACAGTTAGAAATCACGGGAGCAGGCGTCAGGGTAGTAGGTCGATACCGGAGCAACCTTGAAGTTCAGCTCTGAAGCAGTAGAAACGGCGGCAGCGCAGATCTCAGAGTTCACCAGGACAGCTCAGCAGCAAGGCAGTGCAGAACTCAGGGCCAGACGTAGGACAGCCCTGCGAGACCAGTAGACAGACAGGCACGTAGTAAGCCTCCGAACATCAGGAGTAGAAGTCCCAGGGGAATCTTTAGCTGGATCCCCTGGGCAGTTTTAGAATCTCACAGCGAAAACCAAGCTGCTCTCTGATACTCATCAAATCAGATCCAATAGTCCACTTTTTTTTAGCCGTCCGTCAGCTCGTTTCTCCAAAGTAGTCTTCTTCTTTTAATTTTTTAAATATTAGTTTTCTTAGTGTGGCCATCATCTCAACTGACAAGTGTAGTTGGCCAGGACATATCCATGAGTGCGTAAAGAATTTTATAATATAATTTCATATTAAGTTATTTAGTAAACAATCGTAATAATCTACAAAATATAATGGACATATTGATAAAAATAATTTAAATTTTACAAACCAAAAAGTAAATATCATAAACTAAGCAGAAACTGAGAGTTTGACAATTTGGCGCTTGACGTAAGTGTCACAACATGAAAATTTTGATAATATTTTATTTCAGCTATTTCCAAGTTAACGAATCGTATTTAAATCGATTTGTTGAGTGTAGATATATAAACAAATAAAAAGCATGATAAATAGTATTATGAATGGTGAATATGAAGCGTAAGTATAGCATAATACTATAACATGAAAGTTTGTCTTTATCTATACCAAAGACATTAAATTATACTACACAATATATTTAATCTCTTTGATCTATACTAATAATATTATAAAGAGGAAAACTTTGTTTGTTTGGTTGTTTGTTTGGTTGTAATGAATAGGCTCAAAAACTACTGGACCGATTTAAAAAATTCTTTCACCATTTGAAAGCTACATTATCCACGAGTAACTGTTAGCTTGCAACTCGTAGGCATGGACTTGCGAAGTCCATACTGTAGGCTGAATCGATTTTCGTGGATGTTGTTTTGGCGCGCATTTTTTGACATAGCGGGTTCGGCGGTTCGGCCTCTTTGTTCGAGACGGCAGTAAAAAACGATTATAATATCAGCGTAATTATAGTGGTGTTATCTAGATTGTAACAGCTAGCAAGTAAGTTTCTTATGCTCTTATTATTTTAGAGATATTGAAGTGATTGTTTTTCTAGTATTGGGGAGAAGGAAATAAATGTATTTGAGTTGAAATGCTGTATTTGGTTTTCTTTTGCAAAGTCCTTCATTTCTGAGCTGTAGCTTACAGTTCAGAAGTGGGATCCTAAGAGAATTCTCATAATTTTCTTTTGTTCACGTCCACATAAAATAACGAGTGTTATCACGGGATGCAGACACGCATACTTTATTTTCTTTTCCTGGCTTGATATACGACGATAACCTTGAGAATGGAACGATAAGTTTTCATTCCTGAGCAAAGAAGTTTATTTTTGATTTTTTTGATTTTACATTATGACGTAAGATACGAGAAATTTAATTCCAAAATCTACTTGAATATGAAAGCTTTATTCGTATTTAACGGTTTGTGAACGTATTGATCTAATAATATTGATGGTTATCATTGATTTATACTGCTAATTGGATTTGAAAAGTGAAAAGAATAGGATGAAGTAACGACAAGTAATTATGTTTACGACTAATGGTTGCCATAGACTTGTGTGTGTGTACGAAATGAACACCCGTAATTGCTACTATTTATTGATAACTTTGATTTTTTATAGACCAGAAACGGTTAATATCCTTATTGTTATATTGTGTAATGTAACATTTTGTACCATCTATCTAAAAAAAAAAAAAAACGAAGATGCACAACGATCATGCACTAAGCTTTTCAATTGCAAGTTTCAGAGACACATCCTTATTGGTTGCAACCGAGGTGAAGAAAGTTGTTAGCCAATATGGATAATAATGAGGAGCCCAGGTTCGAGGGCGGGATTGAGCCCAGGTTTGAGGGCAGAGGTGGGCCCAGGTTTGAGGGCGGAGGCGAGCCCAGGTTCGAGGGCGGGATTGAGCCCAGGTTTGAGGGCGGAGGTGGGCCCAGGTTTGAGGGCGGAGGCGAGCCCAGGTTCGAGGGTGGAAGTGATCCCAGGTTCGAGGGCAGGAGTCGGTCCAGGATGGAAAGGATATCAACACCTAGGCTGGAAGATCAAGGACAGTCCAGGTTAGAGGGCAAAGGAAGAAGGAATATGGATAGTCGGGACGAGGAACGGGTTACTTCCGGGATGGCAAAGAGGATTGAAGACCGGACACTGCGTCCGTCTAGGAACCGGAAAAGGAAAAATATCATCACGGATTCGGATAGTTCGTCGCGTGGCGGTGCAAGCCGCGAGCGGACGAGGAAATGCAGAAGGAGGTCACGGACAAGGAGAGGCGGTTCCAGGTGGACAGAGCACAGCGACGAAAGCTCTGATAACCGTGAGTCAATCAGAGGTAATAAATCTCGTCGGAAAACGAACATGGAATCTGAAACTAATGTTACTAATGTATTATTCGATAAATTTTTGTCAATTTTAAGCAATGTCAAGAGTTCGGAGAAGCCCAAGTTGTCCTTTAATAGTAATGTTTTACCGGATTTTGATCCCTTAAGTAAAGAGCAAACTATGTTAGTATGGATCACTAAAGTAGAAGAATGCGCCGAAATATACGGTTGGTCTGAAAAGGAAATAATTCACTACGCTCTTCCAAAATTGTCAGGGGTAGCAAAGACTTGGTATCAAGGTTTACCTTCTCTTCTTTACACTTGGGGCGAATGGAAGAAAAAACTAATTGAGTCATTCCCATGTCGCGACGACTACGCCGAACTCTTGTCAGAAATGTTGGCTAAGCGTGTTAAATACGGCGAATCATTGGAGCACTATTATTACGCGAAATTGAATTTATTAAATAGGTGCAAAATTTATGGTAAACAAGCAGTAGATTGTGTCTTACATGGAGTGGATGATCGTGCTATTAGAGTGGGTGCGCAAGCGGCTCAATTTGGTGAACCGGAACAAATTTTAAAATATTTTAGAACGGTTAAGGTAGGACAAAGTAGGGACGCGTATGAAACTAATCGAAATAGGAACGAGCGCAAAGCTACTAATGCGACATCGCGAACCCAGAATTCGAAGCCTGGTACAATAAATCCTAACATACGGTGTTTTAATTGTAACGAAATTGGTCACCCTAGTTTTAGATGCGATAAACCCCTTATTAAATGCACGTTATGCGACAAATCGGGTCATCAAGCAGAAGCTTGATGACCCGATTAGCAGCTAGAAAGCTGCTATAGGATCAATAGGACAAAAGAAAATCCTCCTAAAAACGAGACTCAAACAAAAGATAAGAATGAAAAACAAGTGTCAGAGTTAACAACTGAAAGGTCTATTGATAAATATATTTTTGATATTAAAATTAATGGTAAAGCAATAAAATCCCACATAGATCTAGGAAGCCAGTGTACGCTTATTACTATAAGCAAAGCTAAGGAACTTGAGTTAGATATTAAATGTCCCTCTAATTTACCCGTGTTGAGAGGCATAGGTGCATGCCTGTCTACTCCATTGGGCGTAATAACTGCTGATGTGGAAGTTCAAGGCATTGAGAAAGTTATTGATAATATTTATGAATATTTATGTAGTCGAAGATCACGTGCTGAGTCATCCTTCTCTTTTGGGGCACTCTTTTACTGAAATGTCCGATATTATTATTACTAAAACTCCAACCAAATTAATATTTAAAAAGATAGATTGTACAAAGATACATTTACTATGCGCTGATAATGTTTGCATTCCACCGTCTTCACTACGTGTGTTACCAGTAAATTCTGAGCCATCTTTTAGCGGTAATGTTTACGTAAAAGCGTCCCTTAGGGAATTGAATGGAAAACACTATTATCTTTTATCGGGCGAATATAACGTCAAGGAAGGGAACGGTTTGATACTTGTGTATAATGTGTCTGATAGCGAAATAACCATCTCAAAAAAATCTTTATTGACTCGTTCTATTAAAAGCGAATATTTAGATTCTTCAGAAGTGCTTGATTGCTGTCAAATGTCCTTAGATTCTGAGAATTCTGATGAGCTAATTAAGTGCGGTGAGAAAGTAGATAAAGAAGGACGATTACGATTACAGCAACTACTAGATAAATATCAAGACTGTTTTTCTAAAAGCCTAAAAGATCTCGGATTTACTAAAGTGACAGAAATGGTTATAGAACTGGAAGACTCCGAACCAATCGTTTATAGACCGTATCGTTTATCTCATGCCGAAAGAACATTAGTAAACAACATGGTTCAAGAGATGTTAGATAGTGGCATTGTGAAGGAGTCTTCTTCACCTTATGCTAGCCCTATTGTTTTAGTCCAGAAAAAGTCGGGAGAAAAACGGTTGTGCGTCGATTATCGAGCACTTAATAGGAAAACAAAAAAAGACCATTACCCTCTCCCACGCGTCGAGGACCAACTAGACCAACTGGCAGGTTATAAACTATTCACTTCCCTTGATTTAGCTTCAGGATATTACCAAATTCCGATCAGTAAAGAGTCCAGTCATAAAACAGCCTTTGTAACCCCAGATGGGCAATTTGAATATACTCGCATGCCATTTGGTCTTGTTAATGCGCCCTCTGTATTTCAAAGGACGATTAATAAAATTCTTCACGACGCCAGAATCAAATACGCAATCGTATACATGGATGATATCCTTATCCCATGTAAAGACATCACTGAAGGTTTGAATAGATTAGAGGAAGTTTTACAGTTGCTCAAACAAGGAGGTTTAACACTTAGGCTCAGTAAATGTAACTTCTTTCTAGATACTATTGATTTTTTAGGGTTCGAAGTAACCTCGTCGGGTATCCGTCCTGGTGGTCGGAAGACCGAGGCTATCTCAAAGTTTTCAACTCCAAGAAACTTACACGAATTAAGACAATTTCTAGGGTTATCTGGGTTTTTTAGGCGGTTCGTAAAAGATTATGCCATAATAACTTCCCCGTTGACTAACTTATTGAAAAAGGAGGTCGTTTGGACTTGGGGTGGTAACCAAGAAGAATCTTTCAGTTTGGTAAAAAAATTGCTTACACAACGACCTTTATTGGCTTTATACGACCCTAAAGCAGTAACACAATTGCATACTGACGCATGCAAAGATGGCCTTGCAGGTATACTCTTACAGAGTGACTCTTTAGGAGCATTTCATCCGGTTTCATATTTTAGTCGTAAAACATCCCTCGATGAACGCAAGCTGCACTCGTACGAGCTCGAAACCTTGGCGGTAATAGCATCTTTGAGTAGATTCAGGGTATATTTGTTGGGAATACCATTCACAATTTATAGTGACTGTAGTGCTTTAAGATCTACATTCGTAAAACGCGACCTGATTCCGCGTGTTGCGCGTTGGTGGGTCCAGATACAGGAGTTCGATTGTACTATGCACTGAGCCGCGCACCAGTTATGACTCCCGAGCCTGAAACGCACATTCTAGACATCCTAAGTATTGAATGTTCCGATCAGGATTGGATTGCCACCGTGCAAGACGCGGATGAAGAGGTACAGAGAATTAAAAATATATTGGAGGATAAAACATCTGATTTAGTCATGGATATTCATAAAAACTACAAAATAAAGAACGGTCGTATTTATCGCATTGTGGGAGACGAGATTAGGTGGTTAGTTCCGAAGGGCGTACGTTGGCAAGTATTAAAACGTAATCATGACGACATAGGACATTACGGATTTGACAAAACCTTACAGCGTTTACAACTGCATTATTGGTTTCCTAAAATGCGTCGTTTCGTGAAAAAATACGTGCAGTCTTGCTTAGAATGTGCCCATCATAAGATGCCTGGTGGCAAACGAGAAGGCGAACTGCACCCGATAGAGAAAATCAGTGTCCCTTTCCACACAGTACACGCCGACCACTTAGGTCCCTTTATCAAGAGCAAGAGGGGTAACTGTTATTTATTGGTTTTGGTAGATAGTTTTACGAAATTTTAAACATAAATGCTGTCAAAAATACTAAGTCCCTAACTAGTATACGCGTCATAAAAGAGCACATCAGCTTTTTCGGGGTCCCCGCACGTCTAATAACCGATAAAGGATCTAGTTTCACGAGCAAAACTTTTAATGAATTTACTGCACTATACGGAACAAAACACATTATTAACGCCGTAGCAACACCCAGAGCTAACGGGCAAGTTGAGCGGTTTAATAGGACTATCCTAGATGCCCTTTCGACTTGCACTCACAACAAAGATGACAAATCCTGGGATGACTACATCTACGATATTCAAGTAGGCATCAATACCACAGTTCATAAGACCACCAAAAAAAGCCCTTCTGAATTATTATTTGGGTTTAATATAACCAGTAGGTCAGAAGGTATTTTGAATCCCGTTATATCCGATACCACTAATTTAATTAACCCGGAAGATTTGACCAGCATAAGAGAAAAGGCAAGTTTTAATATAAAGTCACAGCAATTAAAAGATGCAGAAAGGTTCAACAGCCATAGAAAATCGGCTAAAACGTATAAAGTAGGAGACTTAGTCCGCGTTGAGAGGCAAGTTCCTCATGATGGCCAATCTCAAAAGCTAGTGGTTAAATTCCAAGGTCCGTATCGGGTAATGAAAGTACTTCCCAATGAAAGATATTTAATTGAAGACACCCCTATGACACGCAAACATGGCCGGCGATACGAAGCCGTGGTTGCCGTAGATAAAATGCAGCCTTGGCTAACATTTAATAGAAACTTAGAAAGTAGTGATGATGAGGATAGTGATGGTAATACCGAAAATGAACCGAACGAAGTAGAAGTTTAATTAATTGTTGTGAATGATTGGTTTGAATTTTATGATTATTTTGTGATGTTGATCTGATGGAATATGAATTGTAAAAGTTTAGGAGAATAAGTAAAAATTTGGTATTTACTTAGAAACTGTATTATAAAAGTAAATGTTAGTGATTAGAGATAACGAACCGATATTTTCTGGAGTATTTCTTTTTGTTTATTGGTCCGATAAAAATGTACTGTTTGCTATTTTTTTCTTTTAGTCTTCTATTTTGCTATTTAATATTGTAAGCACGAGGACGTGCTTTGAACAGGATGGCCGAGCTGTTAGCTTGCAACTCGTAGGCATGGACTTGCGAAGTCCATACTGTAGGCTGAATCGATTTTCGTGGATGTTGTTTTGGCGCGCATTTTTTGACATAGCGGGTTCGGCGGTTCGGCCTCTTTGTTCGAGACGGCAGTAAAAAACGATTATAATATCAGCGTAATTATAGTGGTGTTATCTAGATTGTAACAGCTAGCAAGTAAGTTTCTTATGCTCTTATTATTTTAGAGATATTGAAGTGATTGTTTTTCTAGTATTGGGGAGAAGGAAATAAATGTATTTGAGTTGAAATGCTGTATTTGGTTTTCTTTTGCAAAGTCCTTCATTTCTGAGCTGTAGCTTACATAACATAGGCTATATTTTATCCCCGTACTCCCACTGGAACGGGAACTACGCGGGTGAAACCGCGGGACGTCCGCTAGTGAGAACATAAAGCAGTACGAATCATCATAAATCACACAACATAATTATCCTTTAGTACAAACCTATTTATTTATTTCAAGCCTAAAAAAGGGTTTTCTAATAATGGGCAACTAACAGTAGGTACTTTCTCAAGTTATTATGCCTTGTGACTGGGATTGTAGCTTCGTTTTTTTTTTGTATTTTTGACATTCAAAAGTGCCGTAATGATCTAATTGAAATAAATGTTTTTAGTTTTTGAGTTTGAGTTTGGGGCACGACCGAAATCTACCTACAAAATTGAAGTATTTTGTTTGACAAAGCACCACAACAAATTCTTCAGTACCTAGGTAGTACAGACGTCAGTAGACCAAGCTACTACAATCTGTCAATTTTTTACTTTATCCCTAAAGCATTAGCCTAAAGCATTCAAGGTTGATTAGGAAAAATTTACAGTTTTGCGTAGCTTGATGTGCTGGTGTCTGCACGTAGGTCAGGCCCGGATCTAGGGGGGGGCAAGCCGGGGCCCATGCCCCGGGCGGCAAGTTCAGGGGGCGGCAAATTCAAGCTTGGCAGACATATGGTCAAAGTTGCGATAATGATGAGTTGTAACGATACAACTCATTGATTTCTGTTGAAGACTGGAAAACTGTTCCTGTAGAAGGAGCGCCCTGCAGACACCCCATATGCATACTAGCCCATCGATTTAGATGAGGAAGACAAACTATTTGAGAGCTAAACTGTAGACAGGACAGGCAGTAGACAGTAGCCAGGTGCTTATAGGTGAAACAGGCGTGTTTCACCTATAAGCACCTGGCTACTGAGGATCTGGCGGACCCGCTTAGACGCCGCTGCGTCGCAGAGCAACCGCGCAGTTGTCAGACTCCTCGACTCTCCACAGGGCTCAGGATTTCCACCTCGAGAAAAAAAGAAACCTATGCCATACCAACTTCTGCCGCATAATCAGGGCCTATCTGAGGGATAGAGATATCATCTATGTACAACTGGGCGCTTCGCGATTAGCTTCTTCATGGTGTTTGTGTCATCTGATAAGCTGATGACACGCTGGTGAAGGCAAACTTTTCGGCAGGTGACCATCTTGGCGACAGCTCTGGGGTCGTAGATGGGATCCGAGTCGACGATGAAGTACCTGGGACTCGTCTCTCATAGCCGCATTTTCAGCAGTTGACACCCCGGTTGATAGTCACCGCGAACTTAATCTCGTGGCTACTGCCCAATCTGAGGGGATCCAATTACTGCAGAAGATTCTATATGGGGATCGTATGGTTCCATAGCGCCCTATGGAGTGCCAGTATGGGCGGACAACTTGACGACCTAAATTATTACCATAATTTAGCGATGAACTCAGAGAGCGATGGCCGTCAGGGTGATGAGAATAAATCAAACGGTCTCCTTCAAGGCGGCGATCTTTTTGGCCGGATCACCACCATGAGATTTTGACGTTATAGTCCTTACACAGAGCAAGTACCTGATGCGCCGCCAACGCCATAATATCGAGGTGTACAGGGCTGTGCTCCACCAGGTCCTAGTGGTGGAATGAGAAGTTCGCCAACCCAGGTTTGAAACCCAGTGCACTTCACTTTTACGGCGATAAGACCCTTGACGAAGAAGTGACATAAGAAGAGGCATTAAGAGACTGCATGGCGCCCTCATTTTCCGTCTGACACAGTTACTCTCCGGGCATGCGTTCTTGGAAAAGCACCTGTGCCGCAAAGTTCGGGAACCGACGCGACGCCCTGTTCACTACTGTGGAGACTGCTCCGAACTCATCACAGAACTTATTAAAAGTTATTTGCGATCATCTATGAGCCAGGAACGTTTGTCAAGTCTCGCAATCTTAGCGATAGAGAATCGAATGGCACATGAAATAAATTATGACAAGGCCATAGATTTGTTTGCAGAACAAAAAACAAGAGTAAAATTGTAATTTTGAAATTTGAAATAACATATCCAACTCGTTTTGTTTCAAAGCACAGGGTAGGTGTTTTCATAACAACAATATATGTCCTACACATCCATGTATGTAGGTATATTTGTAAATAAATAGTGTAAACACAGCAAGAGCAGCGCTAGTTAGGTCCTTGTAGCATTCTATCCGCGAGGCTTATGCAGGGGCGGAACTATATAAGGGCTTTTTGAGCTGCAGCCCAGCGCCCCGTGGAGATAAAGGGCCTCCAGTCACCTTTTGTAAACAATGGAGCATGTGGACATTTTGATCTCAAGATCTCTCTTCTGAGGAAAGACGTAAAATTTTCGAGCTCGCTTCGCTCGCTCTTACAGCCTAATTTCTCTTGAATTTTAACTTTGTCCATAACTCACCTAAGTAACTCCGGTAGTTCGAAACAATTCTAACCTGTCCAAGGTAGGTTAACTGTTAAGTTTTCGAACTGGTTTCGCTTGCTTTTTAGACTACTTTCTTTAGACTTTGCCTAAAAGTCGTCCAAGTAATTCCTGTGATGATGAAGTAATTCCTCTGATCCTTCAGGATCGAAACAATTCAAACCTGTCCAAAGCAAGGTGTCAAAAATTTTTCGAGCTCGCTTCGCTTGCTCATTCAGTCAAGTTCTTCTTAAATCTTAACTTTGAAAGTCAACCAAGTAACTCCTGTATGAAGTGACGACATAATTCCAATCTGTCCAAAGTAGGATGTTTAAATTTTCGAGCTCGCTTCGCTCGCTCTTGGAGTCTTAGTTCCTCTTTCTCATTAAATTGTCTCCCTAAATTGATTTATCTATTTAAGAATCAAAATTTTCATTTAGTTCCTAACCTTTTCAAATAACTCTTCAAAACCTAAACTAACCAATCCGAGGTCACGGAGGTGCTAACGTTTTTGAAGTGGCTTTATACTATTTACGGATGCTTCAGCTGCATCCGTAAATAGTAAACTTACAAATCGCACCCTTCTGATAGGCACCCCTTCTGGCCCAACAAACTCACGGTCCACCCCTGGGCCTATGGCCATCATTAGGCGTCTGATGGGTGAAATAATGATGATGATAAAAATAAAAATATAGACGGGGGGGGGCGGTATTTTTCAGTTTTTGCCCCGCCACGAAAAATTTCAAGATCCGGGGCTGACGTAGGTACACCATTGCCATACTTATTTACTTGAAAATAAGAGAGCGAAACCTGGGAAAAGTACCTATAGGGTAGATACACCATAAAACAATAATTCCAAGACACCAATCTCTAAAAAAAAACACTTTATGTTGGGCTTGAAAACCCGATTTATTTTCAATTAATTGCTAAATTAGATTTTTGGTTGCTTTGAAATCAATAAATATTTGAGTTATTGAGTTGACCAAACAGTGACGTCACAGTTTTCTATTGCAATACAAAATCTATGAGAGAACCGCGTTTTGACAGCTCTTAAAAAGTATCTCAATTGATTGGTGTGCCATCTACCCCATTCTTTATTGTAAGCGACCCAAAGAAATATACCCTCGTAAACAGAATGAATTATTCAATGAAATTGGACGAATTTCATTATAATAACTACGGATTTAGCTGAATTGTTGTTGTTGTATTTCATACACATCCTTTAAAATAGAAGTAGAACGGAAGTAGGTGTGTATTACTTTTATTTTTAGGTAAAAATATGATCATTATTAACCATACCTGTAACGGCTGTAACTATTTCACTTTCGTTTATGTTGATAGATGGAAAGGGAGAGGAAGACCATGGTAACGATGGATGGATTGTGTGAGGAATGATATGAAAGAAAAACCGGCCAAGTGCGAGTCGGACTCGCACACGAAGGGTTCCGTACCATTGACTATATTTAGTATTTGTTGTTATAGCGGCAACAGAAATACATCATCTGTGAAAATTTCAACTGTCTAGCTGTCACGGTTCATGAGATACAGCCTGGTGACAGACAGACGGACAGATGGACAGACGGACGGACAGACGGACAGACAGCGAAGTCTTAGTAATAGGGTTCCGTTTTTAGGGTTCCGTAGTCAACTAGGAACCCTTATAGTTTCGCCATGTCTGTCCGTCCGTCCGTCTGTCCGTCCTCGCTTTATCTCGGTGACCGTTAGCACTAGAAAGCTCAAATTTAGTGCCAATATGTATATCATTCACGCCGACAAAGTGGTAAAATAAAAATTGGAAAAAAATGTTTTATTAGGGTAGCCCCCCTATATGTAAAGTGAGAAGTGTTTTTTTTTTTTAATTTCAACCCTAACGTGTGATATATTGTTGGAAAGGTATTTAAAAATGAATAGGGGTTTTCTAAAATCATTTTTTGATAATGTCAATAATTTCGGAAATAATCGCTCCAAAAGTAAAAAATAATGTGTCCCCCCCCCCCCTCTAACTTTTGAACCATAAGTTTAGAAAATATGAAAAAAATTTGAAAAGTAGAACTTTATAAGGACTTTCTAGGAAAATCATTTTGAACTTGATGGAAACAACAGTTTTTGTACAAAAAAGACAAAAAGTAATACAAAATAATTTCTGGACTAAGTTTGTAGTATATTCGTATATGCAAGCATTTTTACATAATGGATACCCACCTTTAAACTCATAAGTGGGAACACTTATTGTGACGGACGGGAAACTACGGAACCCTACACTGAGCGTGGCCCGACACGCTCTTGGCCGGTTTTTACCCTTTGGGTACGGAACCCTAAAAAGGAGTAATGATAGCGATACGGTTGACAGAGGATAATGGAACAAAAAACTTGTTGCGCCAACCCTAAGTAACATGCGAGAAACTATGAACTGCTTAACTGGAAAGGCATTTCTGATTTAGATATAGTTGAGCTTAAACGAACTTGACGATTTCCTTCATTGTCACTAGTACCATTAACAGTTCCATGATGGAACTAGTGTTGTTTTTTATAATCACTAGTTCCATTTTGAAAAAATCTGAAAATAATGGAACTAGTGTTGATTTTTTTTATCACTAGTTCTACTGGTAAGATTAACAGTTACATGATAGAACTTCTCGTTTCCTTACATTGCATTTCTAAAATGTAAGTCAGTTTAAGATTGATTATGACATAAAATAAAAACCAGGCAAGTGCTAATCGGAGTTCTGTAGCAAAGAGTAATATGGCGTAAAACATTTTCGCCCGGCATGGATATGCTTATTCCGTAACAAAGAAAAACCCTGTTCTAACAATTTTAAAACGATGTATTAATCACCGCCACTATTTGTTATTAATGCAATCGTTAATTACTTAAATTATTTCAAATGATCGTTAACTTTTTTTTCCATCGAGCAATTTTTTTGGTGGTTTAACAAAAAAAGGTACTCTTTCAATCAGTTTCAAGAAACGCTCGCTGTTAAACCTATTTTTTCAAATCCGCCCAAAAATCTGTATCATATCTTGTTTTCTATACAATATTCAATGACATTTACGAGTACTTCGAATAATTAAGGAATACTGTACAGTAGGTGTTTATATAACATAGAAATACAAAGAGATTTTTTGAATTATTCATTTATGTTCCCGATATATTCTTCTATATGGCCAAGATAATGTTTATTGTAAATATTTCACAAAGTCTGAATTGTTTAGTCGATAAATATAGAGGTAGAATGATTGTCATTGTAACAAAATACAGCACTTTATATTTTTCCTACCGAATCATTGGTAATCTAAACTTTCGACCCAGAATTTGGAAAGGAGTTTAGCACCTTCAGTTTCCTTAACGTACGGACAACAGGACACACAACAGACAACTGGATATAAACTGTCGTCATCGCTTGTGGAACAGCACAATATTCACATTCTAGGGTAGAGTCATTTACGAATGTAACATACATTCGTAAATGTATATTTGTAATGTAAATGTGCAGTAATGTGCAGTAAATTAATGTGCAGCATTACATTTACAATAGGGAATGGGCAACTACAGTACTTTCTCAAGTTATTATGCCTTGTGACTGGGACTGTAGCTTTGATTTTCTTTTTTGTATTTTTGACTTTCAAAAGTGCCGTAATGGTCTAATTGACATAAATTCTTTGAGTTTGAGTTTGAGTTTGAATATCCCCTGGGTGAGTCCGTTAAAAAACGTCCAGGACAGCCATTGCAACTCATGGCCGAACGCAGGCTGAACGAACATAATTGTTAAATGTTAGAGAGAGAGGCTGAACTTGCCTTACTTGGACGGTTGGTGGATAAAGACATTTTTGTTGTAATTTTATTTTTTTTGCATCTCGCTGGTCATTCTAAGAAGCTGGCGTCTAATTAACCGGAACATCCTGCCAGTGCCTTGAGTGAAACACCTCCAGCTAGGGGTAAACAATTTTATACTAAGCGACTGGGCGTTAAGGTGGGGTATAAGCCTCGGCTTAGGACGTCGGTGTCCCGAGGCTGGATCTGAGTGTGATCTTTATTTAGGAGCTGATTTTAAACTATTGGCTCAGCATCGCGGACTGGCTCGAGCAAGGATCGAGGGGCATTTTTGTTGTGAGTGCTACGGATCTCTTTTAAGGGCCTATACTACCTCAAATGGCTTAGCATGATCCTCCGTTACGCTTAAAATACTGCAGCATTCATTTTGAAATAAATATATGATAAAGTTGAGGATTAATTTTAGGTCTTATGTTTGGCGAAAACACGATTTCATAAAATTCTCGATAGAAAAAATTCCCAAAGTTACCTCCAAATCGAACAATAAACCGCTGGTATTCAAAAAGTACTTCAAATTAGATCACGAAACTTTGCTTACTAACTGAACTAACTATAAAGCAGGTCTAATGTTTTTTATTTTTTCCAAAAGACGAAAATTTGATTTTATAAAGAATAAAAACCACTCATTTCGCACTATTCGGCCGCAGTGACTGACGTAACAACCGCTTTGTAGTGCAAGCTGATTAGAACGTTATTCTAACAGTATTACAAACGAAGTTTGAACCATCACAAATAGAGTTGCTAATCTGAGGTAGTATAGGCTCTTAAGTGTTGCTCGCACGATCAACGTTGCGTGGCAGGGGTAAAAGGGAGCCGGATGGCAAAGGACCGACATTGGGAACTGTGGAATGATATAAGTTCTTAACACGAAGAAACTCTGGGATAGCTACTTAATGGCCAGTACGTAAATAATATAATTGCGCTACTGGCTACTAGAAAATGTAAACAAACATCTTTTCCGATAATCGTGAAAATTTTGTTCTTGGATTTCTGCCAGTTTGCTTGATCAGTCTACGAAATCGACAAAAATGCATTTTGTATAGAAAACACCTTGTTTAATACTCTAGAAGGTAGAACGTATCTGAGTATCGTGAGTATCTACGTATCTGAGTGGTTGCCGCTGGCATCGGAGGCCAGGGCATAAACATTTTGGGTTAGTAAGATGAAGGTTACAAAATGGCTGTGCGTAACTTAGACCGTTCGTCAAGGATATCACAGCTATCATCAACCTGCTTGCACGTATTTGTAACAATGATCGCGTCGGCACAGCAGGAGGTAGCTTCATTCAAATGCCAAATACCAGTGCCAAATATTCTTCAATACTAAATACGCCCTGGCTGATGTCGTGCAAGGTTGTTCGAGGGTAACATCAATATAAAAACTCTGTAAGTCTATGCAGATATCATTCAGTCAATAGCATTCTACTGAAGAACATTTATAAAAAATAAATCAAAATTGATCAATCGAAATGGCTGGCCTAAAGGTAAGATACCTCACGTAGATCAATTCGTATGTTTTGCAATCCGAATTGCAAGATCAAAGTTCTTATGTGCTTTCATTCCTAATAATGTCGATGCTTTTGCAACAGTTTTTATTTTGACTATGTTTTGGGTATACCTTCTCTGAAGTAGTTCTCAAAAGAAAGGGCCGATTTTACCGAAACATCAAATAAAATCACAGCTTCTTCAATAGTTTCTGACCTTAAAGAGGGGGGTCCAAAAAGGGTCTAACCTTCTTAACTTCTTTTCGTTCTCAGATCGTTTCAACCCTCGCCCTGCTATCTGCGGTGTCAGCAGGACATTTGGGCCACTTCCAACCCTCCGCCGGGCACATTGCCTTCGGTACCAACGCATACAGCTCAGCGAGGACTGCGGCATCGGCATCAGCGTACACCAGCAGCTACGGCGCACATATACCAATATTGAGTTACGAAAACGTGAACAATGGTGACGGAAATTATAGATACAGGTGAGAAATATGGGAATAGTTTGTGGCACGCAGCCAGTGTTAGAAAGAAATGCAGTCTTAGGTGGTGGGGCTAGGTGTTGACGCAGCTTGCGAGGGATCTTATGTCCAGTATTGAACTACGATTAGCTGACTTGATTATCACTACATTCTCAACTACAAGGGAATTTTTACTGCCAAAATTGTTTTTATTTTTTAATGTTCAATTAATTAATTAATAGTATTATTTACACACTATAACTCTTTATTAGTAATAAAAATATGTACAAGTAACAAAAAGAGTTACATGACGTCAAAAAATTCGTCCACATCGCTGTCAACAGGAATAATGCCCAGAAGGCTATGTTGGATGGCAATGCTGATTCTTTGGCCAAAAAATAGGCCCGCGCTCTGGTCACGTGAAGAGTCTACCAGCCGCTTGGCGATTTCCCGAAATACTAGATGGGCACTAGGACTTTATGTCCCTAGTGTTTCAACCCCAAACGGCTCAAACACATAATTACCAATTAAGTTAATTAATTTTTTATAATGTTTTTTTCTTTTTCATGTGTTTTTCTATACTTTTTTTACAGTTACGAGACTGGCAACGGCATAACAGCGCACGAGAACGGGTCCCCACGTGCCCCGGGTCCTGAAGGCCCGGCAGTCACTGCCGACGGAGGGTTTTCGTACCGCGCCCCCGACGGCCAGCAGATCTCACTCACCTACACCGCCGACGAGAACGGCTTCCACCCCGTCGGCTCGCACATCCCCACGCCGCCACCCATCCCAGAAGCCATCCTCCGCTCCCTCCAGCAGAACAGACAACATCCTTCATCGTGAGTTATTTGTGTAACAGGCATAATCCTTACTTCCTTAGGTAGTGTTTGACTGGTCACTGGATTATGATGCATTTGTAGCTATGACCTTTTTTGGCAGAGAGTTAAATTGCCCGATTTACCGACAAATAAGAATTTGTCATCTTTGCAGTTTGCATCTGTAAGTTTCCGAAATTATAACGAACTACAAATATTAAGAAGTTTTGAGTTCAAAGTTGCTGATTTCAATTACGATTTTCGTTTCCACCCACCACGTCAGCTAGTTCCTTTGTCAAGTGTTTTCAAATGAGCTTTCAACCTTGCATTCTTACATTTATATCTGTTGCAATGGCGTTGGTGTAGTGATGTCGTTACCGCCAGAGGCTTTAGTAACCGCATAAGGCATGTACGATGGGCGCGTTGAGCAGTCCAATTACAACAATGGGCTCATAGCGCACCATATTAGTCGTGCTATAAAATCGTTTAACTATTTTCATCCTTTCACTCTCTCAAATTGTAGGGATAGGTTTATAACATACCATCTACCAAAATTGCAAATTGTATGTGGCTCTCCCACTACGTCATCTAAATCTTGGAGCTTAAAAATCTTGTGATCTCTGGTTGTCTGAATGTCATCTTGCAGTTTTTTATTATTATGTCCAAGCTTGTTCTATATTTTTCATTTATTTTGTTCTATATCTCCAGGGGCGATGGTTCTTACAACGGGCACTTCAACAACGGATACAACTACTAATTGATATCTACTATGTGAAGATACATCGAAGACTGGCTGCGGTTTATGTCTACGGAGGGAACTGTGCTTACATTTATTATTATTCTCATGAGCATCACTTTTGTTAAATGTTTTAATTGTTCTTGTATCTTGTAAATAAAGATTACGTGTGAACTAAAGTTTTCTTTTTCGTTTTGGGACTATGGTTATGAATGTTTTACCATGCATGACTTCTTATTTAATTTATCAGATTATTTGCAATTAGTAGTCTTAACTAAGTTTTTATCTCAGCTACTATTATGCTACACGTCATGCAGTTTCAACGACAAGGCTTACAAATAAGATAGTTAACTACTTCTCCTGAGTCTTGGGTTCGATTCTCAAGTCGGGCAAAGTGTAATTGAGATTTTTCTCCATTTCTCGCAAATTAGGTCGGAATCTGGACTTGTGAAAGCTGGTCCGATATTACATGGGACTTAAACATAGCGGCAAAATGTGAATGTACTTTAGGTAGTACACCTTTGCCTATTTTTTTGGGGATTACAGGCATGTTGTTATGGTTTATTCCCATCTACCACCCCGGTGGTCGATTGTCATTACCGTTGTACTGGACATTATCACTTGTATATTTCTTTAATGGTAAAAAAGTTACATTACTTTTACATCAATCTAAAAAGATGGGTTTAAAATAACTTTAGAAAATCAACAAGACTTAAACAAACTTAAAAAATCTAAAAAAAATAAAAACTACCACCGGTGTGGTAGATGGGAATAAACGGTTGTTATGTAAGTAAATAAAGGGTGTTAAAAACTTCTTAACGAAGCTTAACGAAGTAATTGCGATATTTTATTTGTTCTACACCTTAACTGTCAAAGTTCCAACTTTTTGCCAAGTTTTTTTGTTAAATACAACTTTTTATTCATTAAATACAACTTTTTATGATTTTTACTTTAAACACCTCCACGACCCCCGCACTATTCAATCCATCCATCAGCACAATGTTTTGAGTGCGTTACATTGAGTTCTACCACAAAACATGGTTTTTTACCCCAAAAAGAAAAGTCGTTTCCCAGCAATAATTTTTGCGTAAAGTTACTTAGTTTGATGTACAGAATACTTGGTTGACGGCTTCGTGATGAGGTTGTTTACAACCCTTTACAAGAAAATAATATTACCCAAAACTTTTTCTACGTTAATAAATGAACTCGAGAAAGAGTACCATCATTAAAATAGTACCTACGTTTTGATACAAATGGGATAACTTTGTTATAGAGTCGAGAAGTGCAGTGACAAACGTGTATCAAACGACGTTTTTCAATACACTTGCAAAGAAATAAAATTAATAAAACGAAAGTAGGTATTTTTGTTATAATCATTAGGAAACTAGAATTCAATTAAAAAGCAAATAATGAAAACAAATAAATAAAAAATTTCGCGTTTTAAATATTCGTAAAATATTTAGGCCTGCGTAAGGCACGCGTCCCTTTGCTGAAAAAAATAATAATAACAAGATAACGGCAACGGCTGTCAAAAATGTACTAATAACAGACTTAAATTACAACAAACACAACAGCAACCGTTTTCCACTGTTTAAGGGCCTACATGATTCTGTACGGAGTGATTAAGGTTGTATATTGTATAACGGGCTGGTGTCCGCAACTCCACGCCAGAGCGCGTATTTTGCGTATGGAATATAATCCACCACGCAGGCCCCGCACTGGGCCTGCGTGGTGGATTGGTAGATGTCACATGTCTTCGAATTTTTGGTTCTAGGACATGCCGGTTTCCTCACGATGTTTTCCTTCACCGTTTTGAGAGCAGTGGTGATGGAAATAAATTACACAAAGTAATTGCGCCTGTCTGGGTTCGAACCCACGACTTACTGTTCGTAAGTCGGGGCCGCCACCACTGGGCCACCGCTGCTCTCAAGTGATTATAGTAGATTTTACAACAAGTGCACAAAACGAACCATTTTTATCCGAGATTTTTAGCAGCCCGAGCCGAAGGCGAGGGCTGATAGTAATGTCGAGGATAAAAATGGTTTTGTGGACGAGTTATAAACTCTGCTTTTCACTTCGATTGCGAGGAAATAAAACAGTAGTATAAATTGAAGAAATTAATAAACACGCAAAAACAAGAGCTGTTTCCCGCTGCTTTCTTTTTTTGAAATCTTACGACATTGATATTAGAGTTGGGCTGCAGACCTATACAGCCTACTATTAAATATTTTTTTTTTATAATAATTTTCTTAAATTAAGTAAATAACCTACCGTAGGTACTTGAATTTAATTTTTTATATCTTTTATGTCTTAAAAAACACATAAGGCAAATAAATTAAAGTAAATATTATAAAATAACAAATTCTATCTATGAACTTCTTATTGCGTTTGGCTGTATGGCTCATTTTCTTTGCCTTAATATAGATACATTTATGAGTAGATACATTAATGCCCTTGTGCACAAAATTCGATTTTGTGCAGCCTATATCCTGCACAAACAAGCACTTTCAGAGCATGAGAAGTGAAAAGGTTAATTAAGCTATGTTTGTCAACGATAGTCGTGGATAAGTCACCAACCGGTTAAAACCCCTTCATCATCTGCCTAGCCTTTTCCCAAGCTTTTATTGGGGTCGGCTTCCAGTCTAACCGGATGCAGCTGAATACAACAACAAACAATAACAAAAAGCCATCCTTAATCGTTTACTAAGCAACTCCTAGTCATAGTCAATTATTATTTCATTCTGTCAATTTTTACCAATTGTACCGTAATCAATTGTTTCATTGTATCAATTTTACCACTGTTAGTATTTTTTTTTTTTTCTCTTTAGTGTTTAATAATTTACCAATCTATCAATTGTATTCAATATTATTCCATGTTATTCAATTTTATTCAATGCATTTTAATTTAATTTTAATTTATAACTTATAAATTTTATCAATTCTACTTTTTAATATAATTTTAGTATGTATATGTATTTTTTACTTATGTTGTCATTTTGAAAAATTAATCGATTTTGTCATAATTCTGTTTTTACTGTTTCAAGTTTAATTTAAGAGTCCGCCGTATAAAATCCACTCGCTAGAGTTTAGGCAAATTCGTTGCGATCCTATGTTTGTGTGCATTGTTTATGCAGATACACGCACACACGGGTTAAGATCGAGTGTAGTGATCGCTTAAACCCTTAGATTAAATAATGTCCAGATAGATAGTAGGCCACTGAGAATTGAAGCCAAAAACACGCGGGACACATGTCCCGCATCGTACGATCCATACGTCAGTCGCCTAGGAACGTTCCCCGCGTAAACTACGTCACGAGTCCGTGTTTTGATATTTTAAAATGAAGGTTTGTGTTGTGAAATGGTGTAGAAATCACACTAAAAAAAAGGAATGTGCCACTATATATCATTTCACAAGTAAGTATTCAATTTCACTTTGTATTTCTTTGTTACCGCATTTTAAACTTATGTAAACAAAAAGTATAATTTGACATTACTGTCACGCCATATTTGTTGAGTGTTGCCAGGGGCATAATTTTTTTTACCCATTATTTGTAACTTTTAAAAATCTTTTCAGAACGAGAAATTACAAAAGAGTTTTATTTACTTAAACGATGTTTTTTTTATAAATGTAAAAGCTTTGGCTCAATTACTGAATTCGAAACGCTTTGTCCATTGCCTCAAAGTCTCATTTAGAGTCAGAGTCAGATTAAGAGTCAAACTAACTAATGCCGGGTCCAGACTGGTGTAACGCGAATGTAACGATTACGTTTAATTCATGTCAACAATGTGGACGGCACACGAACTCAAAGCGAATTGAAAACGCGAATACTGCGTGCGCCTTTGTGTTCGCGCAAAAACCGACAGCCGATGGATCAACCGCGAGCGTTACATGTAATGCTCGCGGTGCCGTCCACACCTAGAATTCGCGTTACATTACACGGTGGAGTCGCGTTACATTACGCTAGTCTGGACCCGGCTTAACGGTCGGACTCGGTCAGGTTCGGTCAGACTCGATCAGATTCGGTCAGACACGTTCAGAATCAGTCGGACTCGGTCAGACACGTTCAGACTCAGTCAGATTCGTTTGGACTCGGTCAGACACGTTCAGGCTTGGTCAGATTCGGTCTAACACGTTCTGACTCAGTCTAATTCGGTCAAACTGGGTCAGACTCTGTCAGACTCAGTCAGAATCGGTCAGACACGTTCAGACTTGGTTTGACACGTTCAGACACATTCAGACTTGGTATTTAAGTACACCAAAACAACAAACATTTAATTAACTTGCAAGCAAATATCACAAAAAGTCGTAACATAATAATTTCTGATAAAGTCGCACATGAAAAATTACACAAATTAAAGAAATAACGTTGAAAATCACCAACCGTAATGATAAAAAATCATGTCATTACTGTTGATGATATATTTTACGCTGAACGTAAAATACTGAAAATCTCCCACATTTATGGGTAAGTCTCCGCCACTGGTATTACACGCACATTGCACACAAACGCAAATCCGATACGTAATACACTCCCGAGCGCGGCGCTCACTCACACATTCAAAAAAAGTGGCTTCACTTAAAACGTTCCGTTTTGTTTCGAACACGGAATCTGGACATTATTTAATCTAAGGCTTAAACCATTTTGATCTTTTAGTTATTTTAAAGTAACATATTAAGTAGTAAGTACGGTTTAGAAATAAAAGTCATGAATTTGTGTGCTTATCACAATCAATATGTCGTCTTATTGGATTTTCCATCAGGAATTTCTCAGTAGCAGCCATGGAGTCAGGATTTGTGCCCGGTTGATGGCAATAGGCTCGGCCCCTGTTACATGGGATTTACACAGAACTGGCGAAATGTGGGTGTACTGTACTGTTAGGTGCATCGCTGCCTATACCTTCGGGGATTAAAGGCGTGATGTTTTGATGGTTAAGTCATTTATTAGATCCACGCAGATTATTAATATCTAAGATGATTTTGAGAAAAGAACCGTACACATTTGATGGGACCTGGGGGTCTAAAATGGCCGCTTTAGCAGAATCGTAATATGAATCACGTTAAAAATTTAATGGACTTTATGACCATAACTATAAAGTCCATTTTAAGAATTTTATTTTTTTAACGTGATTCATGCTAAGATTCTGCGTGGATTCTGCTAAAGCGGCCATTTTAGATTGCAAACATTTGGAAGTTATCGTGTACGTCGACTCATCAACAATACAATAGGGTAGATGACAAACAAAAAATTAACTTCAGAAAGATTTGCAAAAAATATTGGACACAATTTTTTTAATTTTTTCATGTAATCTAAAAATGAAGACGATACAGTGCGTCGAAAACTCGTGTGACGTCACATTTGAGTACAATTTTTACCGGAAATTACGTCACAAGCCTCTCTCTATCTTTGACGCGTTTTATCTTCGTCAATTTTATTAATTTGATAAAACAAAAAACATGTATCCAATATTTTTCGATAATCTAATGGACGGACTAAACAGAATCATATTTTATTAGTCAGGATCATCCCTAAAAAAAACATTGTTGTGTTCAACTTGTAACCCGCATAAAGTACCGAAACTGTCAGACATTAGTTAAAAACTAAGTGAAAAGAAAGAAAGAAAATGGTCATATTAATGTCGTAGGCAATTTGTATGTATGACGCGCCATTATTATGTATGGCGCGCCGTTATTATGTATGGTTGAAAAACGCCGCCATTATGTAATACGACGTCCTCACGTTCAGCTGGATTACAATTCGGCTGAAATAAAGTACGCCGCATTGAATGAGCTCTTCGCGTTCGTCAAAGCGGCGTAATAACGTGCCGCCGTTATACAAACTGGCGCATCGTCGATACCGCTTTGAAAGTTTTAGTTCCATTTATCACCGCAAGTGGCGCTGCATGATCATAACAAGAAACATGGCGTCACAATCGACAACGATGATGATTTTCAGTTTTTTTTTTTTCATTTTTTATTTCGATTTTTTTTCATTTTTTTTTACCTACATGTTGAGAATTACGTGGCACGGGGTTTCTAAAAGGGGGGTGAATTTTTCATTATTTTTGCGATAGGACGCACCGTTTTCGAGATATAAGCAAATTTAGAACCTGCTACGACTCCATGACGCGCGCTCGCTACGACTCGCATTTTACATTACACATCCACTTTTTGTCACAAATGTCGTCGTCGCTCCACCGGCCTTCGGCCTACACTCCTCATGCCAGCTAGCAAGACTTTTAGGACAATTTTAGTAGGTTATTTGAGGTATCGGAATTGCTGACAATACGGCTAAACGTTGGACGCCGCTTATCAAACGTATCGCCACCACAATCCGGCTGAACGTGAGGGCGCCGTATTACATAATGACGGCGTTTTACAATCCTGCGCGCCATTATGTGAAACGGCGTATTATACGAATTGGCTGCGACATTTATACAAGCAAATTTTGTTGGGTACATAATCTTCTAAAGCGTCACGTTTCAGAAATTTGAGCTATGAAAGCTAAAGTCCATTCATGGTGGTCCATTAACACATTCATTATGTCTGAGACAGCAACGTTAGCTACGTTTTCGAATATATATAGCGTTGTGATCACTACCAGTACAACTTTGATAGCTTAAATCTCGGAAACGTGACGCTTCTATCTATCCCACGGGAACGTCCTGCAAATAGCCTTTGACACTCGGCGATAATATAATTTAAAAAAATATATAAAGAGTTTTTGTAATCGGATCAGTAGTTCCGAATTACCCTCTACATCTAAACTTGCAAACACGCAAACCAAACATAGAATACAAATTTTACGCCGTCATCATAACATTAGTATTGAATCTGAACAAAATTTGAACAATCTCAGTAAACAAGCAAAGTTCTTTGTTTATAAAATGAAAATATAAAAAAACTTTTCAGATCAAAATATGGTAGTCGGCGTACAATCTCCGGAATATAATTTACGTAGAACACGTGACCGCGCGCAGCAAAGTCATACGTCCTCACTCTGGGATGGCCCGTTCGTTACTGAAGGGAACGGTTGAAAAGGATAGCGCTATTACTACCGCGTGCAAAACAAGGGACAGAAAGAGTGCGTGCTCGCTTAGAATAAAATAACGTAAGCGCCAAATCACATATTGCTAATTACGAGAAAACCAAGTAAGAAAAATAAAAAAATTAGTCAACACGATGTTAGATAATATTGTTACCTATCTATTAGGCTAAAAATCATCATTAAATTCCTTAGGGTTTCAGAGATCCAACACAAAATAAGTGCAAAACGAGTTCTTTTTGTATTTTTTTTCTATCGTGATTTTTTTGTCCAATCGTGTTTTCGCTTCAACAGATTTAATGATTATAAGTCCAAGTTTAATGGTGTCCAAATAGCGAACTCTTAGGTCTTATAGATACCGAGATCTACATCGCCCAACATCACCAAAACAGCAAATACAGGCTCTTAATTTTAGTAATTGAATGTTGGCGCTTAGTAATTACTAAGTTAGCTTATCTTCCGAATTTATTGTTTTGTGCATGTGGTGTTTACCTATATGTAATTGTTGCGCTGTTGCCTGTTATTTAATTTTAAGAATGAATTATGTCGCTGTATCCAGTGTGAACAATTGTTGGTAGACCTATATATAATAAATAAATAAAATAAAACACCTGTATTTTAAATGGAGCGGTTAAAACCCCTTCGTGGCTTAGAAACCATGATAAGCTAGGTCCCCGCTGATCATCATCACACTGAACCCGAGAAGCCGGCGGGGGGAGTTTTACACTTCACTCCACACCGGGACGACGACGCCCGCAGGTCAAGCGGACCGGGACTTATCCGGTGCAGTGGAAGTCAGCGCTGCCCCCCGACGCGGCGACGCGACGCAAGTGAGGCAAGTGTGCGAGGGAACACCGTTGAGGTTTTAGTCAGTTCGAGTCTAGCAGACCTCTCCTTTCTCCGCGGGGCGGAGGACATTCATTGAGAATTTCAACATGGAGAAAAAAAAAGGTCACAGCTGATATTCCTTAACCAAGACAGTTGTTGGTTAGGGGTAGTCAGAAGCCCTAAAGACTGACAACCCTTAATTAAGTATCTAGGGGACTGAGTTACTTATTAACTGAATTGTGGGTGGCATATAAAATAGTGTAAAATACTTATTACCTACGCTACCATAACCATATTATAACCTTCACCAATGACCTGGTGAAGGTTGCGGGAATCCGCTGGATGCGAGTCGCACGGGACCGGTCAATGTGGCGACACTTGGGGGTGGTCTATGTCCAGCAATGGATGTCTTTTGGCTTAAATGATGAATATGATGATGATGATGATTGATATAAATAAGGGTCTGTAATTAACAACTTTCTAATGGCACTGTAGCCTGAAAGTTACTGATGGATTTATAATGTTGTTTTAACACTACGAAAACGTTATTAATTTCGGATGCACAGCAAAATTGCAAAGTGCCGAAATCTGTGAATCTCTGTCTCTGTTCTCCACAATTAGTTACTGCGTTTTAAATAAAAATCTATTGTTGTTGTATGTTTGAAGGACTTCAGAGTGGCTCGACCAATATTACTGTTTTTTTTGTAATCGTAATTGAAGATTTGCAAAGCGAATTTCTGTATCTCTGAATTTTCTTCATTAGTACCTACCTAACTTGCACCCGTGCAAAGCCCGGGCAGATTGCTAGTGTTTCATAAAAACATCAATATACTTAAATTAATATCAAACCGATTGTCAGTACCTAACAGCGATGATGAAAATATTTTCTCGCGATTCACTTGAGGATCTTGCTTTGCGAAATGCGGTAGCAGCTGATAAAAAAGTGAAAATATCATTGGATCATTCTTAAAACTTTATTTTAAAGCCCATAAAAACAAGTAACAGTTAATACTGAATAAATAGAGATGTATATAAAACAATAAGTTTCTGTAAGTGCTAGGTCGTTCCGTAGTCAGCCGCGGTCAGTCGTTGATGTCAATTAGTAGTTGTATCCTTGGTTGTAGCGACCGTGGTTGTAGGAACCCTCGCCGCTGAAAATATTTACAAAATATTAGAAATCTGTACAAATGTGCAAGAACCTTAGATTAGTCGATATAATCATGTTAAGACAGTCCAAGACAGAACTATCTACATTTCACTAGTTAAGTTTGAGTTCTAACTATTAAAGTAACCAAAACAAAGGTATCTTTGGTAGGTGTATATAGCAGGCATTAGATTTCATTTGCGCAACATTGCATTAGAAAAAAAAAATGAGAACAATGAATGAGACTGGAATCTCATTTGAAATTATCCTATGATCTACAAGGATGCATTTCAGAAAAAAAACTTACGATGAAGGATGTTGCCTGTTGAACTCAATGGATCGGAGGATGGCTTCTGGGATGGGTGGCGGCGTGGGGATGTGCGAGCCGACGGGGTGGAAGCCGTTCTCGTCGGCCGTGTAGGTGAGCGAGACTTGCTGGCCGTCGGGGGCGCGGTAAGAGAACCCGCCCTCAGCGGTCACTGCTAGTCCTTCGGGGCCGGGAGCGCGTGGGGCACCGCTCTCGTGCGCTGATATGCCGTTGCCAGTTTCATAGCTGTAATTACAATAAATTAATAAGATAAAAAAATTAAGTTACAATGCAAAAAGCATCGGAAAAGTCTGGCCAGAGTCGGTGGTGATTAAAGGCGGGTGCGGTTGCTAAGGTTAGCCTGAGATACGATGGCGTGATCACATATTTAACGCCAAGGCAAAGAGAAACCTTTGCCCAGCGGTTGGATGACATTCATATTATTAAAACTAAACACACTTGAGGCCTACGTAGACCGGGACGGCAAGTCAGGGGATTTTAATTTTTGCCAATGGACATTCAAACGTAAATACGACCGTGGTGCGTCTTTCAATGCAAATCCCTTTCGTCATTTTAAAGCATAGCAATTTATGTCGTATTTCTATATAAATACGTTTAAATGTCCATTGGTAAAAAATTAAATCCCTTGCCATGCCGTCCCGGTTTGCGTGGGCCTTTAAACAGACTTTCACGGACGGTCTCCATATCCTTACTTGTATCTGTAGGTGCCATCACCGTTGTTCACATTCTCGTATCTCAGGATAGGGATGTGTGCTCCTCCGTAAGCGCCGTTGTAGGCCGATGCCGAACCGAATGCGGCTCCACCACTGTATGCGTTTGCGCCGAACGCGTTGTATCCCGTGGAGGGTTGGAGGTGTCCCAGGTGACCCGCTGACACCGCGGACAGCAGGGCAAGGGTTGAAACGATCTGTAAAAGGAAAAAACAGTTGTTAAAAGGGTGTTGGATTTCTGAAATTAAATCGCTGTATTAGGTATTTTACTTTATCCAGATTGTTGGGCTAAAATATAAAATTAACTTAGGAAATTACAAAATTAATCAAATACTTAATTAACGTTTAAAACAATTGACTGGTTTTTAAATTCTGAATTAAATGGTGTAGCTTTATTAATCCACATCTCTGTGGTATTGAACTACTTACCTTTAATCCAGCCATTTCTTTGATTCAACTATGAGTTGAGATGCTATTCCGTAGGATGCTATTGTGTGAATGATATCTGCATAGACTAACAGTGTTTTTATATTACTGTTACCCTTCCAAGAACCTTGCTCGATATCAGTCAGGGCGTATTCAGTTTTGTGAAGAGTTTGATACGTTCGGCATTCCATTGAGGCCACCCCCCGCCGTTGCGATGATTGTACCAACACCAAATTCAGACAATGATTTTATTTGACGTTTATGTCTGTCTCAAGGATGGTTCGGTTACACATGTAATTTAGAACTCTGTGGCGAGAGCACAAGGTCAGAGTTCGGTTGGCTAGACAGTTGGACGCTACGCATTTGACCTGTAATAAATGTTAGGAGGGATGCTGCTAGACTATTTTTTTTGTATAAATAGAGACATCGTGATTAGAACATCGGAGTCTGTTTTGAAAACGGTGATAGTAGTTTCAGATATTAAATATCGGACGCGTAGTTCAATGCAACAACAAAAAGTAAAGTCAAGGTATTATGTTAATACATGTAATTTGCAAACCCAATAAACACAGTAATCAAGACGTGATGTTTTTTTACGTGCGGAGCGCAGGTTTGACCCGGGTTTTAGAAAAAAATTGTTTGTATTGCCTGATTGTTTAGCGCGTTTGGGCATGAAGCGGATCTGTGGCAACAAACAGAAATTAAATTGGAAAAATGTAAGGGTACCGAGCTACCTGAGCAATCTGATAGTTCAGTTATTTATAACTCATATACTTAACTAGATGTCTGTCCACGATATCTGCTACTTAGTGCTAAGTATCAACACCTAGCATTACTTAATGGCTTTAGCCGGTTTTACTCTCCCTGAGGAACAAAAAAGCAAACTTCTCACATCAACGAAGATCTAATAAGCCGCAGCTTGCAGTTGCAATAGGCTTTGCTTAATCACAAACATCGAACGACTATGCAGAAAACTAATCTTAGATCCCTCGTCTAAATTGCAACTAAACGTACGTCTACAGTGTATCTTACAAAATAACAGACTACTGAAGATTAACTCATAGATACTGTATAATCAGGTTACATAATGAGCCGTAATCAACAATGCCTGATGATCTCGCGGGCGCCATATTCCGCTGGATCGCGCATTTCACAAGATAAAAACATTTTAATGTGTAGTTACGGGCATGAACGTTCTGGACCATTTAGGATATGCTTCTACTTGTAGCGAGGGTTTCGCAAAATATTCATGTGTTCGGAGATCTATTCAATTACTTAATTAACTCGTACTTGAACGCATTACCGTGAAGTAATAATTTGTGAGTAAAAATGTTGAATGAGTATAATTAAAACGAGTGTTAACATCATGTGTTGTTGGTGTAAATATTTTGAATTTGCACATTGATGTGATTTTTTATAGTACCATTTTGTTTAGAAAACAAAACTAGGTGATGCTCACGGTTTCGCCCGCGTTGATGTCGGTTATCGCGACCGAAAGTAAAACTCCCAGACGGCTTATTTTTTTCCGACACCTCCAGCAAATATCATTATATTTTAGCCAATGTATGCAAAAACTTGACAAATTATACACAACCTTCCTCGAGAACCACTCTGTATATTGCTGAACACAGCATGAAAATAGGTGCCGTAGTTTTTGAGTTTATCGCCAACAGACAGACAGACGCGGCAAAGGACTTTGGTTTATTTGTAGTGATATAATTTTGAATGGTTCAAATAATGTTATTTTTTATCTACACTAATATTATAAAGAGGAAAGATTTGTATTGATGAATAAACTCAAAAACTACTGCGCCGATTTCAAAAATTCTTTCATCATTAGAAAGCTGCATTCACCCTGAGTAACATAGGCTATATTTTATCCCCGTACTCTCACGGGAATGGGAACTACGCGGGTGAAACCGTTTGACGTCCGCTAGTCTATATATAATATATTATAATAATCTATCTATCTATACCAGTGGCGAAGAGTGAAAATTGAGTCAGGGGAATCCGAGGCAAAATATGAGAATAGGTAGATTTTTTTTTTTTTTTGTTTTTTTTTTCTATGTTCATTTTGACCTCATTTTCATTATCAGTGACCCCAAAATCCACGAAAACGACACCCATGAAGAAAAAACCGAAAATTTCAGTCGGCGCCATCTTGGATTATCATTTTCACCTACTTAATATAAAAAAAAAGTGATTTTATCCTAGATGTAAATAAGTCAACAAAATAAGTACTATAATTTAGTGTACCAAATCGACATTTGACATTTTCGACCATTACTAATTCTATCTCCTTCTCCCATACATACTTTCTTTTTCTGCCCCTGTCGTAACTCGATAATCTTCGACTTAATAAAACATAGCTCCCTACAAAACAAAATAATGTCATCAAGCATTGAACGATTTCCGATTCTATACGAAATTCAACGAGCGATAACGATATTTTCCCATCTCGCTCACGCGCACGCATTTTCTATTACTTTCTCTATGAATAACTCGGTTTGCGTCGGCTTACCAGAGTCCTAATATAGGCGGGCTGGCTAGTGACGTCATGACGTTTATTTTGCAAAGAAATGTAGCTGCCAAAAAGCCGATAGCGCCTGCGGGTTATTTTATAGCAATATGTTATTGAAGAGCAAATTTTTGTTGATTAAGTACGAGTAGGCGTTTCGTGATGCTTGTCAAAAAGTACTGATTGTGTCATTTTTCAATTATGGTAGAGAGTGGTTGTGGTTGTGTTCCAAACTTCTGAAGGGAAGCCGGTGGGAATCGAGTTGTTAGGAGCCTGCGCCACTGCTATACTAATCTATACTAATATTATAAAGAGGTAACATTTGTTTGTAAGTTTGTATGTTTGTATGCAGGGGGTAATCTCCGGAAGTAATGAACCGATTTCAAAAATTCTTTTACCATTAGAAAGCTACATTATTCGTAAGTGCTATAGGCTATATTTTATTCCCGTACTCCCACGGGAACGGGAACTACGCGGGTGAAACCGCGGGACGTCAGCTAGTATTATATATAACATATTTGAGTTTGAATATTCTTGAATCAACCCTCGTTTTTGCAAGGTGACCGCTGTTATGAACATACTAGAGCACACTAAGACTGTCTTTAGACAGACAATTACCCTAATAGTGCGAGCGAGACAGATTGTATTCTCGCTCGCACTAGTAGGGTAATTGTCTGTCTAAAGACTTTTTTGTCTATAGTGTGCGGTAGCCCTTAGTTGTCTCTTCCTAGTGACGATATTCGTTTCTAGGAGCTTTTCATGACGACAAAGAGCGGGTCAACGAAACTTACATCTACGACCTACGTCATCTCCTTAGAACCCGATACTATTGTAATACAATAATGCTTCAGAAGCCCAAAAGTTTTGTAAAAACTTTTGTTTGTTTTGTTCTGTTCTACGGTTTTAATTGAATCCTTTTGGATAAAATTAAATCAACAATCTTTTCTAAGCTTAACTTAAGTTTATAGGAACTTTATTTATAATAACAGCCGCTTGAGTCAATCTTCAGGTTAGGCCGCGCTTGGCTAGGTTGGTCCATGGCTGGGTGACCACCCATTCTATACCAAGTTTCCTCCGTGCCTCGGAAAGCACTTTTGAACGTTCGAACTTCAAGCGAAACGAAACTACAGAATAAAAAATCGTAACTTAAGTTATTAATTTGTTCAAGTTATCACTTTGACTTATTTATAGATACGGGTGTTACACTTTACACTTGTTAATTATAGCTTATAGAATTGTATGGAATAATAACCATTCTAAAATAGACTCCTGAAATAAAACCTAAATTCGGTTTCAAATGTCATTGTGTGGGTCGGACTCCTTTTTAAACAATCCGTAAATTGCATCATGTTCGTGAATGGGCGCTGTCAGTTGTGACTGGTCATCTCTAAGTTGCCATAGCCTATTTGAATAAACTATTTTAGTTTTTGAATTGTATTTTTTTTGTTTTGCTTTTAGCTACTTAGGACACTTTTAACGTGCACATCTTCCTACATTGCTCTTATATACGTTACGGCTAATAGCCGAAGTGCGGCTACAACTAGCCGGCTAAAACGAGGTGCAGCCGGCCATATGCGGTTAAACCTAGGTGTATCCTCTTATCTTCGGTTAGAACTAGGTTTAGCCTTCATCATAGCGGCTAAAACTAGGTGCAGCCGCACACCGGTGGTTAACCTTAGGTGTGTCTTATTTATCATCGGCTAGAACTAGGTTTTTAGTTCAATTAAGCATAATATTATTGGTTTTGTCCTGAGATTCTTATCCTGCGTTTCCGCATTGATTCGATTTCACACGAGAACCAGTCGAACGGGCCTTGCGATCGGGGCTCCTACTTTTGAATGGTTTATAAAAAAATAACCACGGGGTGCCCCAAGTCAGCCTAGGCAAAACTAGTTTGTCATCAACCACCTCATTACTGAACTGAAAACCTAGTTCATTCCAGGCGATGATAAATAGGACACACCTAAGTTTAACCACCGGTGTGTGCTATGCTGAAGGCTAAACCTATTTCTTACCGAAGATAAGAGGATACACCTAGGTTTAACCGCATGTGGCCGGCTGCACCTAGTTCTAGCCGGCTAAAACTAGGTGTAGCCGCACTTCGGCTATTAGCCGTAACATATATATACCATCTCAACATGAATGATGTAACCAAGATTTTGTAACAATATTTTGATTTAAAAGAGTGTCCATGGAGTTTCTTGCCCGTTCTTCTCCATAGAGATCTACGCTAGGGAATGGGCAACTACAGTACTTTCACAGTTTTTATGTCTTGTGACTGGGACTGTAGCTACATTTAATTTTCATCTTTGTTTCGACAATTCAAAAGTGCCTGTAACTGGCCTACTTGAAATAAATTCTTTGATTTTGATTTTGCCAATACACTTTTGACAGTGTCACTAACCTAAAATACAGCTGGAATCTCAGGTTTAATAAAAAGGTACCTAAAGACGGAACTCTGACAACAGCATAGTGAGGCCGTCAAAATTACGTCTCGACGTGTAAACTCAGACCAATGAAAAAAGTTAAGACGGAACTCTGCGAACAGAGAAGTGAGGCCGGTTTCGTAAACATGTTGTGCATTTATTGAGGCGTAGTTTAATTTTAGTTTGATGTAAATGTGTGTGTGTGAGCGTGTATAAACAGGGCGAGACGTAATTTGCGCTGGCCTCACTTTATTAAAAATTCGGCTCTCATTTTAAACACGTGGACACTTAAAATTTACTTGTGATAATCTCGAATTTATTGCTATGCCCTAATAGTAAATTGATCGAATCAGGTATTGCTAAGAAAAAGATATATCGATATTAAAATAAAATTAATTTGTTTATATGAAAATAGGTAATAAATAAACGATGACTATTGTTATTTATGAATGAAATGTCAAAACTGACTAGACTAATAATGTCAATCTGTACTTAAAAAAAAACATGCTAAGTTAAGCATATTTTCATCTATAGTATTTTTTCCCGCGATAATTATCTAAATTAGGAGGACGGGTTTACGTTTCAATATCTAATGAGTGCTTGCTGACTATCCGAATGAATTTCATACATTAGTAGGTACTTGTAATTCTAATTACATCGCATTGCGTTTGCATTTATTAAATTGCATGCTCATCCCGAAATATCATTAGCCGTAATAGGTAGTAAACCAGCGTTTATCTGACAATTCGTAATAGTTGAAAGCAGCGAGTGTAAGATGCTGGCCTCGTAAGCCAAAAAGCAGTATCTCAAAAAACTCGCCTGAGCGCACTCACTGACGGGCGCAGCAGATCCATGTAGTCCGCATAACTAATATTGTTGATCATTCTTCCGTCTATTGAGCATCCGACCATGGATCCGTTGAGCCTGCCAATCACAGGTTAAACAAACTCGGGGAGGTCAACCCGCCCTGCCTAACACCGCAATTAAGTAATATTCCTGACTCTGCATGTTGACCCATCTGACATCATTCTTTTGATTACTGTACCAATATTTGAGGAGATATACCAGCTCCCTCGGCACAGTGGTCTCTTTAAGCAGTTTATGCCAAAGAATATTATACGACACCAGGTCGAAGGCCCTTGATAGATCAAGAAAACACGCATATATTGGTGTCTTCCTGTCGGTACCTTACAGTTTGTTTCAGACACATAATTGCCATTTCCGTTGACTGGTTGAAAATAAAATTTCTGTTTTTTTTCAGATATTGGTATTAATCAAAGTAACTTGAATTTTATAGCAGCAGTAAGAAAAATAAGTAAATCTTGTGATATGAATAAGAGAATATGTTTTAACATTTCACAATTTTCCTGTTTTGTCAAAACATACATTGGTTGAGTTACTGCTTTTCACTTGCGGAAGCAGTGTGGCCAGTTTAGGAGTAATAATTATATTTATTATCTTAACTTTCAACCTTCACCATTAAGTGTGGCATTTATGATGTAATTGGGGTGAAATATAACTGCACTAAACGTGTACATTCGGTTGAAGATATTTATAGAACTGCAGTGAGCGGAATCATGTTCAACTTATTTGCATATGCTAACTAACTTTACCTGGCTCATTTTGAGTAACTTAACTAACTTTAGCTCAAAACAGAGAAGATTTGAAAAGTAGAAAGATAGGCCTTCGCCCTGCCGTGGAACCCAGGTTGAAAATAAATAAATAAATTGAGTAACTATTTGGGTGTTAGGGTTCAGATCAGACCGTTTTTTTATTTTTTATTGAGGACTAGCGGACGTCCCACGGTTTCACCCGCGTAGTTCCCGATCCCGTGGGATTACGGGGATAAAATATAGTCTATGTTACTCAGGGTGAATGTAGCTTTCAAATGGTGAAATAATTTTTGAAATACGACGCAGTAGTTTTTGAGTTTATTCATTACAAACATACACACACACAAAAATCCAAATCTTTCCTCTTTATAATATTAGTGTAGAAAAGCGTGTCTTCCCTTTTCCAGGATGGTTTTGGGTTTGGGAGGGTGAAGGAAGGATTATGAATGAATGAGTAAAGGTTAGGATTGTATAAGTTATTAGATTATCTTATTCTTTTGCTAAATATTACTTACACAATAATGAACAGCATACAAGCTTCAAAATATTTGTTGAATAGGGGTAAGTTCGTCACAATACTCTCTGTCCAACTCAATATGGATACAATACTCTATGAGGTTAGGATCTGAACTCATGACCTTGAACAGTTTATACCCCACCTGTTGCCTGTAGTGGTACTATATTGCTTATTCTCTAGTTTTAGTAGTATTTGAATGGTTGCTAGAAAATTTCCACACTTTAGGAAATCCTACTAAAAGCTATATTAAAAATGCGAAAGTTTGTGAATATGGATGTACCTATAGATATCTGGATGTTTGTTACTCTTTCACGCAAAAACTACTGAACGGATTTGGATGAAATTTTGCGCACAGATAGTTTGTAACCTGGATTAACACATAGGTTCCCGGTGGAAAGATCCCATGGGACACTTATGATACAACACGCGGGTGACAGAAGCTATAGTAGATATATAAATAGGCATGGAGACCAAAAACTTAGGCGGAAGTAGAAATAAAAATATAAGAAGATAGAAGAAAAAACTAAAACATAAGTATTCACATAAACATACGTTTATTCATACACCATGCCTATTTACATTGAAAGACTACAATTATTTACTAAATAAATAAACAGTGCGAGTTTCGTCGTGGTATCACAGTCTTCCCCAGTTCAAGCGGTCGTCGTCGGATCGATGTCTCATTACCTAAAATTGCTTTGAAATCGCAAGCGAACGTATTACATGATTGCGGTCAGTTGGACTACCCTTCTAAAGGCGACCTTTAACATTCCTTGTGCATGTTTTCACATCTTCCATTAAGTACCTATTATCAATAGTAACTGCAGTCTTGTTTTGGTGAACCTTCATCTGTTTGCTATCTTTTGTAGCTCAGCTTTATAAGCCTTTTTTTTCGAATGGGAAATCATCAAATAACTCCTCCCGCTCTGGGCGGAGCAGGAGGGAGTGTCAGACTTTTACTGACTAAAACCCATCCATGTTCCTTCATCGCCCTTTGTGTTCCGGGGCCACGGTATCTCTTTCGAACAGTCCCGCAACCCCGGCAGGAGCTTTATAAGCCTTCAGCAACAATGATATTCTCTTCAAGCAGTCCTTCATTTTATCATCTTTATACTTTCCTTTATCCAGCTATTTTCCATCATTTTCGGAACCAAAGTCTGTTTCGATTCTCAACCCTATTCCTAAAGCAGATGTTACCGTACAAAACCCATTAAAATCTATCTATTCAACATCGGTGCTATTCCCTTTCTACGATTCCACAGCACTGTTTACGGTAAGTCCCTGCGTGTTTGCTTGCGACTTCGAAGCGACTAACTAGGTGAGTACAGAGTGAGATCAGTAGTGGTAGCCGTTTCCTTTGCCGCCGTTGCCCGAACCGGATCCACCTGAACCGGATCCGCCGCCGCCGCCATTGTAGGAACCCTCGCTGAAAATAGAAGAAAAATACAATTAGTCCGTGTGGTTGTGTTGTTCATGTGCATTTTTCTTATCTTCTACCGTAGCGTACTGAAGTAGCGGTATCGAGATATTTTGCCTCTGAAGTATCGAAGAAAACAAAAAACTACAAGCTGCTATTCCATGAATATTGGAGGCAATTAACGTTTATTCTATTTTATTCTAAAATTCTGTTTTATTCTAAAATTCTATTTTAATCTAAAATTCTGTTTTATTCTAAAATTCTATTTTATTCTAAAATTCTACTTTATTCTATTTTATTCTATTTTATTCTCTATTTTATTCTAAAATTCTATTATGTTCTAAAATACTGTTTTATTCTAAAATTCCATTTTATTCTAAAATAACACACGAACTTGTAAAATGCAGATAAGTACACACGACAACCAAACAAGCTATACGAAACAAGTTTATGCGGATCTCCCATTGAACGGGAAACCTATACAAAGCGAGGCCATGTCATAATGGAAATGTATAGCTTGATGCGTCGCCCTGTGTACTATGAACTTGAATTTATCTCTCTGGTCTTTTGAGTCTTCTCGTTTAACTTAGATAAACTTAAATATCTATTTAATTACAACATGCAGATTTACATTTGAATTAAAGTAACTTTCTACTTTAGGTAAACAACTGTTCGTAAGCGGTACTTTGGTGTGGTAAGGTAGGCAATTGTATTTTTTTCAATGCCAGTACACTCAGTACTTGTACCATTTTATTTCACTTTTGAGATGCAACTTTCGAGTCCAGTGAAGTTTTATACCTCTTCACGAAGTTAATGAAGTCCGAGGCTCATCTCTTTGTAACGAGTACAGCCTTAGCTTTTATTATATAGCCTTTAAGAATAGACTGCCCTTGTTAAATAGCCTCTTCTTGTATAAGACTTCTTTCATCTATGACTAAAAAGCTCAGTCATGATTTTGCTAAAAAAACATGAGTAGTTACGAGTCAGAATAAGGAACGGTTTTCAGCATAAAACTTACACGTGGAACGCATACGTCACCAACAAACAACGTCATGTGCCAGGCACGAGCGTATCCGACCGGCAAAATATTTTCGCCGACAATATTGTTGACGCTCCGTGCATGGTACCCGACGGTGGCAGAACAGTCATGTGGGCTTAAACTCTCATAACTTTCAATACAAAGAATAAAGGGTTTAACCGCGTATGATGACCGTTCTAAACCCGTTTTAAACGGCTATGATGACCATTCTAAAACCGCTTTAAACGGGTATGATACGCTGTTGCTACGACCTAGTTGGCATAGTATTCCGCGTCAGGTTTCTTTCCTGCCTGTTCGACGTTCATAGTACGGTCATGGTATGGTACGGTGTAGTGGGCAGACTCCTTTATAATGCACTACACAAACCGTTAAACTAACAAAACTAGATTAACTTTTGCTACTTACGATCCTGGGTTACGCTTGTTGAACTCAATGGAGCGGAGTATTTCTTCGGGGATGGGAGGAGGGGTGGGGAGGTGCGGGCCGACGGGGTGGAAGCCGTTCTCGTCGGCGGTGTAGGTGAGCGAGATTTGCTGGCCGTCAGGGGTCTTGAACGAGAAGCCTCCTTCGGCAGTGACCGCGAGGCCTTCGGGACCCTGAGCACTTGGGGATCCACTCTCGTGCGCTGATATGCCGTTGCCGGTTTCGTAACTGGAAAGATACAGATAAAGGGGGTAAAGTGGGGATGAACACACGTTTTATTGCATCGACTAAATTCACATTTAGCTGTAGTGGGTGCTAAGAGTAGAGCCTTGCGGCGCTTTGATAATTTACGAGTCTTTGTGTTATCGGATTAGCTAAATGGTTTAACTTTCTCCGCAAACTAACGATAATGCGACGTTGAATCGTTTCCTCGCAATGCACTGGCACCAAAATCAGTAATGAAGAAAATTGAAAATATATTACTCGAAATGGTATGTTCCGTCGCCGTTGTTGACATTCTCAAACTTCGTGATGGGTATTTGATTGCCGCCGCCGCTTCCACCGCCAAAAGATCCGCCGGATCCGCCAGATCCTCCGAATCCGCCCCCGGCACCACCGCCTGCGCCCCCGCCCCCGCCAGCGCCGAACCCGCCCCCTGCGCCCCCGCCGCTACCGGCTCCGCTACCCGCGCCGCCGCCAAACCCACCACCAGGCCGCGGGGGAAGGTACTGAGGCTCTAGACGACCACATGATCCGATCGCTACCAGCGCCATGGAGAAGATCAACTGAAAAGAAAGATGTGTTAGAAATTGAAATTATAACGTAGTGCTTTTACGAGTAGGTGCGCAGAAAGATCTTCAGAAGCAAAATTTTAAAGAAAAGTTCGTTAACTTTTTTGAAAGAGTTCAGGAATAAATATTATGGTATTTTTGGTTAAAAAAATAATGGAAAAATTTAGGGCGAAAATTACACACAGGGATGTTTTCGACAAAAACTAATTCAATAATGGGCTTCAAGCATATAGCGTCTTTCAGAATTAAACCCGGGGTAGGTTGATTTTAACCGGGATTTAAAAAGCGTTTTTTTTAAATTAAGAAACGCTACAAGGAGGAGCATCGTATCTTCATGAACTTACCAGTGAAGTAGTCATGTCTGGTGTATTTAATTATTATTGTACAAGTGAATAGACGCTCTTTGCTGTTCAGCTGTTTGCTGAATACTGTTTGGGAGGATGTGCCTCGTTTTATATTGCTCCGATTTGCCCTTTCTCGCTTGCTTCACCTTGTGCGTGCTCCGGCGGTATCGCGAGTGCATCCGCGCCTCGTTGCCCCACGCCTCGAGCTCACAAACATTTAGCTAACCTGGAATTCCCTTTACGGATATATTCCTTAACAAAAGCCAAAGCCTTTCAGTTCCCCCTTAGGAGTTTCACAGAAATCAAAGCGTTTCTACACTACACGTGTACCTATATATGGATCATTATAATGTGCTAACTCGTTGCAGCACCCACACTTCGGACTTGCGAAAGCTTACAACTTCATTATTAAGTTGCGTTAGATATTTCCATTAAGATTTTCTTAATGGTGCATGGACCTGGACTAATACGAACATGATGTGCGAGTGTTCTAATACGTTGGAGTTTGATCGACTGGATGTTTGCATGGGAAAATCATGTATATTGCCACGATTTATGACAAACATCAGAGCGTGAGACGCTTGTAAAATATTTACATGAGATGCTTGATATCTACAATATTCTCACATATCTTTGTTTTTAGGTGTGTGCCCGGTATGCTTAGATCTAGATTCTAGTTAAACTTGACTGCGATGCAAATAAACATTTGTTACAAGTTCCTTAGGATGAACTTAACTTTTGCAATAAGATGGACTACAAACGGCAAAGTTAACGCCTTATCTGAACTCTATAAAAGTTAGATAATGAATCTAGTATCTTTTTACTTTCAACTTCATCATGATAGCTCACTTTCTTTCTTAGAAAGCTTTTCTTTCGTAGGAACTAAGTACTTAACTACTTCCGCCATACCTATTTGAATTGAACATTTGTAGCTACATTTAAAAATATGTGCCTATCGTCTTCAAGAATAAAATTAATAGTATAATTGAGCCGCCTGACCACCTACAAGTTCTACCTACCTAAGAATGAACAGTATCCAACATTTTCAGGAACGCTCAGCTTATCAGAGACAAGAGGCACAGACTCAGCACTTTGCATAAAATAGCTGTCTAGGGTGGTTCATAATAGGTATGTCTCATAGGATCAAAGTGGTCAGAACACAAAAGCCTCTAAAATGTCCAATAGCTTCTAATCTAAATAATCTAAGCCGTCCACGTCACCCCGCTAAAGTCTAGCGAACTTTAAAACCATACCTTGCTTCCCATTTCCCAATAAATGAAAGTAGGTGTACCGATTCATTGTTGGTTTTGCCGATGGGAACTTTCAATTTCAAACTAGTGGGTGGTAAAACGTTGGTTTTGTGTAAATGTCACATAGCATTGAAGTTCGAGTCCGTGACCGTAGTGCGCCTGCGCTCCTCTCGCGTCAACGACTATTACTTGAAAATGATCTTGTTCCGATCCTGCGCCCGCGTCGGTAGCTCCTTGCGAAATAATTGCCTTTTTAGTATAGAACGGAAGATAATGGACAAGGATTGTTTTTATTTGAGTTTTTGTGTTTTGGTTAGGTGTTTTTAATAAGTAATAATAATAGTATAGGTAATTAATATCAGGTTTTAACATTGGTATTTCTTTTCGCACAAAGAGTAACGTCATTATTTTTAAAAATATATTTTTTTTAAAGTTTAAAAAAAAAAAAATACCTACGTTATGTTTCAATTGTATCACTGCAGACTATCCCATTCCACAGTTAGGACACTGTCGCAGAAATAAACAGAACAATGATACCTATGAAATCTAATTGATATCATAAATTTTAATTGAAAACGCGTAAAACTCAGTAGCTGTAAATTATTAAATATATTAAATGCGGGCAGCGTTTTGTCTAGATTTTAATTGGTAACAAGCTCGCAACTCGACGGTAGGCGTAAACGAAACTAAACATGATGGATGATGATGAGAGTTTTAGCTTAAATTAATTAACGTGACATATACAGGCGACCTATTAGATATCTAGTTGACTCCACTTGCATAAGGTAAACAGAACATTCTTAAAGTTCATGCGTTTTCTGTAGCACGCCTATGATGTAAAGCGCATTTATTCATGTAATCTATCGGTACGAGGGTAACTGAAACAACCACACCATATATACAATAATATTTTTCGGAAGCCGTGAATTTGAAACTAGTTGGTTTTAATACTTATTTAAACAATGAGAAAAAATAAGAAAAGGAGGATACGTTATACTGAAAATAAGCAATACCCAGTTGCACTAACGCTTGTAAAAAAATGCAAAAGTCACGCGGTGATCCCTGGTGGTCACCCATCCGAGTACTGACCGCGCCCGATGTTGCTTAAGCTTTGGTGATCGGATGGGAACCGGTGTTTTTAACATGGTATGGACGTTGACAATTATGTGGTAAAAGTAGCTGACTACTATTTATGTAGGTACCATAAACTTTTAAACGACTAATAATTAGTAGACACAATAGTAAAACAATGGGTCATTCCCACTAGTTCTACTACTCAGTTCTACGGTAGAACTAGTGGGATTTTTTTTCCCACTAGTCCTACGATTTCAGGTAGTACTAAATCGTAGAACTAGTGGGAACAAAATGTCCCATTAGTTCCACTGTTCCTTTACACAACTATACGGTAGAACTAATGGGAATTTGGGTTCCCACTAGTCCTACAGTATAACGTGTTACAAAAAATAGGGAATATGAATGAAATACAAAACTCTTTTTTTATTTATGAAAAATGCCTTGTATTGGCGCATAAAAACATTGTGGTACACTTGTTTATGTTTCTAATACATCACTTATTTTACAATTTACTATTTTATGTAGCATGTTTTTGGTGAAACGGAACGCACTCACAAAACGCATCGTCCTCGATGATATTGACGTCAAAGTTCATTGTGTCAAAAAACACTTTTATTTGAAAAGTTCTTAAAGTTTCCCTAAAATTTAATTATAATATTGTTATTGCAATTTTTACTTGAATAAAGCACGTACTATAATTTAATAAGTAAAATTATTTTATTAAGGCCAAAAACAAATGATGTAAACAAGGCAGATTGTGGATAATGACGTCACATCATGGCCGCGACAGCTACGGACGTTTGAACTGTCGTAGAAAATTGCAGGAGTTTAATATGGGGGAAAATATAATGACCACCAAAAATAACTTTGTGACCACTAACATAAACACCACTATCACCTAAAATATCAATTGATCACCAAATTTAGTAAATTGAACACCAAATTTTAATGAGGTGGTTGATGACAAACTAGTTTTGCCTAGGCCGACTTGGGGCACTTCGACATGGATAGATTAGGTTAGAAGGGCATGGCGGGGTCGTATGAGCTAGCGAAGCGAGCGAATAGACCCCACCATACCCTCGTGGTTATTTTTTTATAAACTATTCAGGAGTAGGATCCTCGCGAAGCGAAGAAGCGGGGCTTCGTCAACCGGGTCTCCCTCGACACGGATGCAAGAGCATATTATAACAGTTCAATTTCTGGTGGTCATAAATAAATTTTTGGTTCTAATTTTATGATAAAATGGGGATTCATTTTGGTGATCTGATAATTGAAATAATATTAACCCGTATGCTCCCGGCCGTGCCTCCTGAGGCACAGTGCATTGTTATTTTAATTGTGTCTGTAATTGCGGGTATTGAAGTGCTACACGGCATAAGATTAACGAACCACCAGATTTAGCAAAATGTAACGGCAAAAAAATCACTTTTGATTGCTAAAATTATGAATGATTACCAAAATCAATTCCCATTTTATCGTGAAATTAGAACCAAAAAATTTTTTTTAATTTAATGACTACCAGAAATTGAATTGTTATGCTCTTGCACCCGCCCGAGTCGAGGAAGACCCGGTCGACGGAGCCCAACCTCGCGGTTTCGTCACACATAGTACCTAGCATTAATCCTCAACTTTACCATATATTTATTTCAAAATTAATACTGCAGTATTTTAGGCTTAACGGATGATCAAAGCCATTTGAGGCATGTTAGGCCCACTGAAAAAAGCCTGTTCAAGTGTTGAATCGTCATCTATCGTGATTTTCAACATGTTTTCTAATGAAAAACCATACATGGTTCATTTGTTTTGGTTCGTACGAAGAGATATTAGAGAAAGGACAATGACCGCTATTCTCATCTTAACTGGCACCAACTATAGCATAGTTTAGTTGTCTCTCTGCCTAACCCTTCGAGGATTACAGCCGTGATGTTATGTTGTGTGTACTAGGTACCTAGTTGTCTGTTATTTTTAGTAAAAACAATGTTAAGAAATGCACGTCGATATTTAAGAGGGCTGTTACATTTTTTTCGCAAATATTTGATTTTTACTTCCTGTATCAAATTTATTCGACCGGCCTACACGACTCGATAATAATATTGATCTCCGGACGATTGTCGATTGTTATTGACGAAAATTAGAGACGAGACCTGAGGTGCGAGCTGAATTGACGCAGAATTATAGTTCTCCAATTTTATTTATTGTAATTTTGTCTTATTATATTGACAAACGAAAACTAATAAAACGTATTCGTTGTAGATCGAAGTATTATATAATATTAATTTATTTGATAAAATTGAGTTTATTTGGAATATAATGGACGCTGAAAATGCATACATTTTAGATCAATATTGCTTTTGAATATCGTTTTTTTTTGCGTCGATTCAATTTTTAATTCAATACTCTAATCAATCTACAACCTTGAGGACTATATGACCAGTACATTTATATTTTTTTTAGATTTTTTCGTGTTAATACCAGTTTGATACAAATGGCAGGAGAAAACCTAATGTTTAACGTTTGCTTGAAATTGGCTGTCGGAAAATTGCTTTTTCTCGTAATATTAACTATTATAACAAAATTCTAATCAATCTACGAACTAAAACAAAGCCAGATTTATGATTCTTCATTGAAATATTATGCCATTATCTTTATATAACAAATATCGAGGACTTGGAAAAGTACGTATTTTTGGTCAAACGCCCAAAATATGTGAGCACGCTCTTAACAAAACAATTTCTATAAAGATCTTTCATAAACAACATAAATATTTGTCCTAAACCCCCTTGGTTGTGATTCACCCATTGCATCACCTAGCTACCTAAAAATGGCCGCCTCTAATATCGGCGAGATAACAAGATCGGCCTCGATCACCGCTAGCATTTGACATGAGCTGTATTACAAGAATATTACCTTATGATTGACTCTCGTTATCACTAAGTGGAAACACCTAGATTCCTACTGAACTTATAAGAAAGATGAAACCTAACAAACACGGAAACTATCAATTTTAGCATAAAAATGTATTTGTACACACGACGCATGCAAATTTTCATAATCATGAACAAACATTTTCGAACGATTGCAACGGCATTTAGCATATTCAGGTGATATTTTCATGGTCCAGAAATACTGATCATTAATTTCCATAAGACCTTAATCTGTATCTATTACCAAAAGCACAAACTATAATGATTTGATTTTTATAAGTAGGTATTTCTAGAAGAGTTCAAACTTAAACGACACAAATTAAAATTACCATCCGATTAAAGGTCTCAAATGATTCTTAAAGATAAAATCTTCATTGGAACCGATAGAACATAAAACATTAGGATCATCATTACATCTTATCGCGGTTCAATATATCATGGCAGAGAGTCTGAAATATCTGAGGTGAGCGGGTTGAGGCATCGCCCGCGGCAGCTGAGTATTTGTGCACTTTAAATGTAATGCCTGATGAGAAATATCAATCGATAAATCTAAGTATATGAGTGCTAAATGTCTAAATAATAATCAATAAGTTTACCTATTATAAATAGCAAAACAAATCACAAATACAGCTGTATTATTTGTCACTTCCTATACTTAGATCAGCTACTGTTCTTTCAGTCAATGATTTTGTGAGTATATCCATGTTAACGCAAGCTTAACACAAAAGGGAAAGTTTTGGCACATGAAATGGGTGACGACACTGACACCTTTCAGTTCCAACGAAGTTCAGATGTAATATTTTTTTTTTTTTATTTGAAACTATTTATTTCCTCATGCAAGCAACAATAACGCACAATCTTTCTAACGCAAGATTAGGTATGTGCGCTATTGATTATTTTAGTTACTCGCTCACAGGTATTTGTCTGGTAATGGGCCCCACGTATGCGTCCCCCGTTTTATAAATTTCAGCGGTGAAGTATAATTTCAAGATGCATTGGTAATCATCTGCCTTTTCCTAATTACGTCGGGGTTGGCTTCCATACTAACTGGATGCAGCTGCATACCAGCATTGCACCATTAATAATTATTCAAACTGGAAATAAATAAATCAGCGCAACCATAAATGACAATGAAGATTCAATAAACGCAGATCATAATAAAAATAGAGAGACAAGACAATCGGGTAACCAGAGACTCGTGGCGCTCACGACCAGAGGCGCTCCGAGAATGCAATCAACGCTGCAGACACTCCAATTGGATTTCAAATAATAATTTCTACTAGATATGAACTAGTAAAATCTAGATTTAACCGAAGTGGTCAGTAAAAACTGCAATTTTGTTAGAAACATAGTGGTTGCCGACGATGTAAAGACGTCTTAGGACGTTAAACCTTGTGATTATGATTCGCCGTCTGCGGCTGGGAACGTATAATTTCGTTACATTGTATCTCCGCAGCTTCCTCTAAGGGTGAAGTTACATTGAAGCTTTGATTGGCAAAAACACAGCCGCTTCTAGACAATGGGGGTTCTGACTTTCCATTAGGTACCACATAAATAATTGGTCGCTTCTGATTAACAGCTATCAAATGATTTTTAATTACTTTGGAGAATGGTTACAAAAAGGGCAATTTTAGATTCACATCAAATGTGTATTTAGTGTACATGTGTATTCTTTCTATATACAGTCTGTTAATAAAAGTAGTTCAGTATAGGTACCTACAGACTTCGGGGATGTCTTGAAATAGAATCCCAATAACTTAGCACGCATCAATGTATGTCCGATGTCCACATTGTCAGCAAAATAGGGTCAAGTGTAAAAGTTTCAAAAACTTATCATGCTTTATGATTAAGTAGGTATATGAGTTTGCCTTGTATATTTATAGACCACTTTCCAATAATGTGACTGCGCCGTAGGTAACTGTCCCGACTCTATGATGTTTTAAGAATCCAACTTTCTACCCGCTTGGAAATTACAATATTTATGTAGCTTTGAGGCCTGAATTCCTGCTACGCTGATGTTGGCCGCGTACGGTTGGTCGCGTACGTCAGCAAGAAATACAGTAGCAACATACGCGCCGCTGATATAAGCGTCGCAATATGGCGCTCTAAGGGTGTAAAAAACCTCTTAAACGAAGCCGAAATGCACTTGTTCTCCCCGTCATTGCGATATTTTGTTTGTTCTACACCATACCTTCTAGTTACGGAGATTTTGGAGGTCAAATTTCCAACTTTTTGGCAAGTTTTTTTTAATACAAGTTTTTAATATAAGATTCACACCTCCATGACCCATCAGCACAATGTTTTGAGTGCGTTACATTGAGTTCTACCACAAAACATGATTTTTCACCCCAAAATAAAAGTCGTTTCCCAGCAATAATTTTAACGTAAAGTTACTTAGTTTGATGTACTTAATGCTTGGTTTACGGCTTCGTGATGAGGTTGTTTACACCCTGTATAGAACACAATGTATACTCGTACGCGCGACCGATGTACACGACCGACATAAGCGTAGCTGGAATTCAGGCCTTACATTCGACCTAAAAGTTTTATGAATGGAAAACAAAAGAAAACTAATCTGTTCGGAAGAAATTGATTTTATTTATCACTAGGTGGTGCTCATAAAAGCGTTCAATTTGATTGTTTCGAGAAGTTTCCACAATAGGGTAAGTCGAAAAGGTTCGCAAACACGCAGTTTTCTTTACAGTAGTCTTTTTATGTGTGTGACCTCTTGGGGTTTTGTCCCAGAATAGCTGGAGCCAATTTGGTCAGCCTATTTCATTTAGAGATGTAACCTCAAAGGTATTTCAAACTCAGAACGAAAATAAAACAAAACACTTTTATTTGGGAACGCTCCAAAACAGAGAATAATTTCCTATTTAATGTTAAGCTGGCCCCCGCAGAGTGAAGTGTGATATTTCAATATCTTTTCTATGCAAACCGTATTAACTTTTCCGTCTCTGGTGGGCTTTTTGGAGTCCAGCCTAATCTGCCGGCCAAATGAGAAATTAAAAATGTAATACCTCATTTCATGGAAGACCTCATCACAAAAATGAAAATAATAAACTGCGAAAGTATCTAATGGCTGTTAACTTGCTCACTTGTCCATAAAGGTAATTAAACTTTGCGGGGCTACGTGACCTATGAAATGAAAACACTAGGTACCTAAGTTCTTTTTGACGACCCGAATGTCACAGCAGTAGTGAGGCTGCTTTACATTCTTAGGGTCCCGGGTTCGAATCCCGGTAGGAGTTAATGTTCGTGTGATGAGCATGGACATTTGTTTCCGAGTCATGGATGTTTATCAGTGGCGTACCTAGTCCTAGTAGGGCCCAGTATAAACTTGTTTTGAGGGCCCTTTGCCGCACTCGGGTTGAGTGCGGCGAAGCTCGACAAGAGGAGAAAATCATTAATGTCAAACAAATGACTTTTGCAAAACTAAGAAAATAGCATCCTGTCAATTGGAATTTCTGGACCGTGATAAGTTATATTTTCATTTTATCTTTTTTTATGAAGAGTATTTGAGGTGGTTTGGTGTTTAGCAGTGTGGTATCCGGCAGAGTAGAATAGAACCAACCATTACACTCACGGGTGTCGTCTATGGCGACTAATGTCTGAGGCAGAACACCTTGCGCCTCCGTAGACCAGAGAATACGCAACGTTTTCTGTTAGTCTTTCATCACTGCGATCTCCAATCCGCCTGCCAAGCGTGGAGATTACGGCAAATTTCTCCCATCAGGGAGAGGCTTATGTCCAGCAGTGGATGTTATGAGCTGTTGTTGTTGTTGTTGTATTTGAGGTAGTGAGAAGATTTCGAGACTTTCCTCATCAGGGGCCCTCGTTACTCGGGGGCCCCGTATCATTGATACGGCTGATACAGCGGTAGCTACGCCCCTGATGTTTATATGACAAAAGTATCTATGTAGTATATCAACTATCTGGTGTCCACGACACACGCCTCGTTGCGTAGTGTGGCACTAGACAGCGTTGTGTGTAATGTCCAGTGATACAACAGGTGTACAAAATAATGTCTAAAATACTAACTTCTTGTTTACGAGAATTTATATACTCATATTGATATTAGTGCACATTTACAAATAAAATAAACTAAGTAATAGATATTTTAACAAATACCATTTTTTTTAAATAACGAGAAACCCTATAATTATTACTAAGTATGACTAGACTTCTAATTAAGAGCTTACTTAAATTACTATTTATATATTAAATTATTAACTTAAATTTATTGTGGTTACGAACTTTTTTTTTTAAAGTGAATTTGCTTTCAGCTTTTTTAATGCCTTAAGGTAGCGCGGTCCAGAGCTTTATAGTAGAGATATGGTAAGAATTTGACATAAAACCGGTACGGTGTGAAGGAATAAAGTCAATATCACAAGAGAAAGACTCCCAAAGCGCCCCGTGCTTCGCCACTAGTGTTTGTTTATGGGATATCTTCCCATAAAAAATTGGAAGAACAAACTCCCCAGAAAAATGTCCCACAAAATTGCATGTTAGATGGTCATACATTAATTGAGTAAACTGAAAGTGACCAGACATAATCTATGTAATGCTTAAATGCTAAGTTATTAAATGTAACTGTTACCAAGATTTCGAATGCGTGCCACAAGTTGTAAATGTGCACAATTCTATCATCGATATGATGAATGTTGTTTTAACTTACAGAAGCTAAAATGTAAACTATTAATAACTGTTTATTGTTTTCCTTTCGCTAGTTAACATCTATCTATGAACGACCCGAATGGCGCAGCGGTAGTGAGGCTGCCCTACGTTCTTAGGGTCGCCCGGGTTCCAATCCCGGTAGGAGCAAATGTTTGTGTGATGAGCAATGGACATTTGCTTCCGAGTCATGGATGTTTATATGTATAACAAGTATGTATTTACAAACAAAAAGTATCTATGTAGTATATCAACCATCTGGTGTCTACGATACAAGCCTCGTTGCTTAGTGTGGCACTAGATGGCGCTGTGTGTAATGTCCAGCGATATTTTTTTATTTTTATCTATAAGACTTGGTGGGTGGTAAATAAAAGTCACTGTCGTGTTTCGAGTTCTGCATCACCTCATATTCTGCCTAGCCTTTTCCCAACTATATGTAGGGGTCGGGGTCGGCTTCCAATCTTACTGGATGAAGCTAAATACTAATATTTTACATGGGACAACTGCCTGTCAATTAACTCCACAATCAATTAGTAGGTACTTGGTAATACGATACCCCTTGGATGACTGCTTGTTTGTCGCTGTCAGAGTTTCGGGTTACTGGCTACCTGAACAGACTGTCAAAGATCTTCAAATTATAGCAGGGACTAGTGTTGCCAGGTCCGATTGGATTAAAATCGGGGCAGATGGTAAAAGAAATCGGGATTTAGGGTTATAAATCGGGGCAAACAAAAAAATACTTTTTTTTTTTTAATAACTGTCTTAATTTATAGCTTTCCTACTACTACTACTAATATTATTAATTTACAAATCTTATATCAATTGTTCAATAACTTGCTAGACGAATCGACAGAAGAATAGAAAATTATTCCAGTTTAAAATCGTAATTATGTAATATTTTGACGCTGTATTTTTTATTAGCATTACTTATATTTTTCGTTACATTTTGCTGCCTATAGGATTGCCTTGTTTTTTTTTATAACGTAGTTATATAATTCACTGCCCGTCATGCTAAAGATAGTTTTAATTTGAATTTCCGTTTTGACATGTTCGAGTGTCGATGTCGGTTCGATTTCATTTCTGAGTAGGGCTTGGGTCCCGGGACGTCTTGTGTCTCGAAGTCCCGGGACTTTTCGTAATTTTAGTTGTCTCGAGTCCCGCCCAACTTGCAAAATTTTAACTTACAAGTATCCCAAGGCCTATATTTTATTACTCTTTTAACATACTTACAAACAACTGTAAGTGTCGATTTAGGCGCACTTTATAAGAGAATTCTCACTTAGAGTCAACTTATAACGCTCTTATTGAAGATTACTTTACACTTACAATAATCTTGTTACTGCTGTTGTAATACTAAAATAACTTATAATGCTTTTATAATGGCATGGTTTGAGTGAAAATAGGACTTAGAGCGCTCTTACGACTGCTCTTATAAGTGTAATTCGCCTTATATTGTTCTGTGGAAGCTCAATAAAGGAGTATTTATCACAACGGCCGCAAGAGTTGCGCGAGCTCTGCTGGAATAAAAAAAAATTAAAACAAAAAATATTGTGAACTCATGTATTATTAGTATTTTTATTTCCTGTAATCATTTAGTTCATTTGCTCGATAGTTATGTGTCTATGAACTTAAATAACTTGCGGTGTACATTTCTTCGAATATTTTGTGGAGTAAAGTGAAATATTTTCACAGGCCCACTTGGTTATTTATTTAGAAAATTAGTAAAAAAAATATTAATGAATTGTAAAAATAAAAACTGACGCCATTAGAGATTGATAAGACCAAATACTCTTCTCTAAGATAAGCTTAATACTAAAATGTCTTATTTCACACTACCTAAGTTAATTTTAAACCTTTTGGTCTTATTGAACACTTACATAAGGTAACTAATTGCAGCCATTTAATAAATTTAGGGTTCCTTTTAAAATCATGACATACAAATTCCATTTTGTGGTAAGTATAATGTTAGGTGAGCCAAACATGCATAAGTATATAATGTACTATTATGTGGGTGTGTTTTAAAATATTTTAATTCACTCTTTTTAGGCTTTCGTAAGCCAAGCCTAAAATTTTGAAAAAAAAAAATACAAAATATAGTTCATTGCTTGTCGATTACAGGAAAATCTATAAGAATTCTATTAAAACATGCCACAATTAAATAAAAACATTTGATTTTGGCATTGTACGGAACCCTCTCTCCCCACGCGAGTTCAACTCGCACTTAGCCGGTTTTATTTATGGTGGTTATTGACCCCCGGCCGTCATATTCTTAATAAAGTGTTCACAAGTATTTTAAAACTCAAAATCTTCTGATAGAGCTCTACTATTATTCATCTTCTTTTTAATTTGACTCAGAGAAGACAATTCACACTTACAACTTGTTGGTTTTATAGTAGTTTATGCAAAAGTTTATTTAGGTCATAAGTGTTATAAAACACTAAAAGCAGACTCTACTAAGAAATAATTTTATTTATTTATTTAAATAACATGGGAGACTTACAGCTAAAACAAACAGATCAAGAACAGTACAATAGACTGAAAGCCAATTACAGGTCTCCACTTATAAAATACAGAGAAAAAAAAAAGTAAATTCTATGGACATTCACACCAAGTTACTATACATATACCACAGCATAATTACTATGTTGCTCACACTGCATAACAACTAACATAACAAAATGAACTACTTGAAAAAGCTTCGATAAGCACTTCCTGGCTGACGACACACTAGTTTGGAATGGATCTATATCAAACTGTTTACAAAGCTTGTTTTAATGTACTTTTAAGTTGCTTTTTTAAGTGCAAATAATATTCAAGAGCAATTGCTCTTTGAAAATGCACTTGTAAGACAACTGTGCTGATAAATGTCTTACAACGATTCTTTATACACATCTATAAGAGCACGTCCTAAGTGTTAGTATTATTTTAGTACAAAACGCCTTATATCATGCTTTTATAAGATGTACTGTCATAGTCTAGACACATGTAAGTCTGCTGTAACACCATAGTTCTTAAATCAGTATATCCGCAAGCGAAAATTGCTACTTGGGCGGGACTTTCGGGTCGGGAGACGAGACAAGATTGTCGAAATTGTTATGTACTTAATCATTCTTATTTTCAAATAATTGAAGGAGCCTGGTGCTAATAATGATTTGGCGAAGCGGTTCTTCAAAAGAGAGAAGACCACAACGAGTTATAGGCTTGTTAAAATATTCGCACACTGGCCACCACACCTCACAGTCTCAAAACACGGACGTTTTTTACCTCGAATATTAGTAAAACTGCACTAATTGTAGTGTTGCAACAGAACTCTGCTTCCGCTTCCGCTTCTGCAGAAGTTCCGTAAGCTTTTTCACTTCTGTTTCCGTTTCTGGTTCCTCAACTTTATAACAGAACTCTAAACGGAGAATACAGCGAGGAGCGCGGGGGTGGGGGCGCGTGAACGACTGGACATGACGGAATCGGCGCGTGCGGGGGCCGTTGACGAGGGCGGTACACAAACGTGTCGCGAGTTTGTTTATCATTCTATTTTCTGTTTCATTCTGCGCATCACCGCGCCTCGTGCGTGACGTTTAACGTAAGCTCGTAAATCTTCTGTTGATTTTTTCTTATGTTTGTTTTGTTACTTGTTACTTAGGTACCTATTAGTTTTGTGTCTAGTGCAATTATGAAACCAAAAACCAGTCCCATTTGGAACTATTTTGTTGAGATTAATGACAATGTAAAAGCGGCCAAATTACTTTTTATTAAATATAATTTACCTCTGTTTAACTTCGAGTACTAAAAGTACAAAATAAAAATTATATTAAACAAATCTGAAAAAAAAAATGAGTTTTTTCTTCATAGTATTAACACTTCCGCTTCCGCATCCGCATCCGCTAAGATTTACTTTTGACATCTGTTTCCGTTTCTGCTTCCGTTAAGACACTTCCGTTGCATCACTAACTAATTGGCTTTGCGGAAGAACTGTATTGTAGGCTTTTCGAAAATATCACCATGAAAATGACACCAGATGTGGAAATAATGGGCGCTGAACCTAGTAACAGTAGCTCTTTTATACGAGTAAGAGTATTTTGTAAATCAAATGAAACAAGCAATAAAAATCTCCAAGAAAATGAAAACGAGATTCTGGAAATAAAAACAAGAGCAACATTAAAAAAAGAGTTTCAGTTGTTTGTAGCAACCGGAAATCGTACAGAAAGTTTGGAACTACTGTATAAAGCCTTAAACATAATTAAACTGACATCTATTAAAAATGATTAGATACTAGTAGATAATAGTAAAGTTATTAAGAATTAGTATGATTTTTAACAAAGTTCGTTTTATAACTATAAGAATTAATTAACCGCTTATAAGTGAATCTGTGTGTGATTAAAACAAATAAACAAAGCAATTATTAAGACTGAAATGAACGTTAAAGTTATTAAGATTTAATGTTTTGTTACATAAATGTTGATTTTTACAACAAAAAAATAGAAAAACAGAAATAAACCAATTAAAATTCTGCAAAAAAGGCTCTTAAAAAAAAAAAAGTTTTTCTTTAAAGTCTTGAAGTCCCGGGAATTCCCGGGACTTTGATTGTAGGCTGTCTCGTGTCCCGGGACTTTGAAATTGTCAGGAATTCCCAAACCCTAGTTCTGAACGAGAGAGAGAGAGAGAACAAGCTAGTGTTGCGATGCGCACGATTTTGAACACATTGTCGCTCTCGACATGGTGATTCGAATGCGACTGATGTAATACATAATTACATATTATTTGTAATAATTATGGTTTTAATTAAAGTTATTGATTTATCGGGACATTTAGCGTCCCGATCAAATGCAAATCGAGACGCGTCCTCAGACCCCTGAAAATCGGGACGTCCCGCGCCAATCGGGACACCTAGCAACTCTAGAAGGGACCTACGGCATAACGTGCTTTCTGAAGCACTGAGGAAATTCAGTATATTGGATGGTCACCCATCCACGGATTGACTTTGACAAGCGCTGCTTAACCTTGGAGATAGACCGACTCACACTCTCTTAGAGAGAAGGCTTATGTCTCAGCAGTGGGAACATTTAAAGCTCATTCTGCCTACTTACTGTGGGAAACTGGTGTGGGGTCTACATCAAACTAAGAAACCCTATTACCTACATAAAAATGATTGCTGGGAAATATTTTTTTTTTTGGGGTGGAAAATCACGTTTTACGGTAAAACCCAATGTATCACACTTAAAACATTGTGCTGATGGCCCCTTTACTATTCAATGCTGGATGCATTGAATAGCATGGAGGAGGAGGGGGTCATGGAGGTAATCAAAGTAAAATTATTACCTTAAAAACTAGTGTTTAAAAATAAACTTGTGAAAAATTTGGTACTTTCATCACCTAGCCTTTTCCCAACTATGTTGGGGTCGGCTTTCAGTCTAACCGGATACAGCTGAATACCAGTTTTTTACATGGAGCAACTGCCTATCTGACCTCCACAACACAGTTAGTACTGGGTAATACGATACCCCTTGAAAAAAATAAAAAAAACCTCTCAACTCCAAACAAAAAAACAAACTCAAACTCCCTTTAAAAATTTGGTACTTTGACGTCCAATATCTCCGTAGAAGGTATGGTCCAGTACAAAAAATTATACAATGACGGGGAGAACAAGTGCCTTTCGGCGGGTCTTTTTACACCCTCTACACCTTTAACCTTTTCATTGTTTCAAAGTTACGCAACGGTCTCCCTCAAATTCTTCAATAACGTAATTATTTTGTGGATGTGCAAGACATTCTTATTTTACATTATTAGTTTACGATCTACACTTTAAGTTTACTATTACAACTAATTATTAATTACTATGCGTATAAAGCTTAATTATACATGCTAACCTATGTTGATTTATGTTAAATTCGGCACTTAAATGGAAATAAAATAAAAGGATAATGGTTGAGTTATTTATTATTCTGCTCAAGTTGTATAAATTAATTGACGGATACCGCGCACTCATGAAGTTGCATCTTTACTATTCTTAATGTTGTTACGTTGCAATGTGTTCACTTGGAGTATCTAGTATAATTGTACAAGGGTATTTTTGAGTGTGGCCATATTCAGAAGGAACGCCATCTTGTTTTTCAATACATCAGTTACAGCGCCCTGTTGACAATGTCATTCAGGCGACAAAAACCCATGAAGCACTGCAGTAGGTATCACTGTAGTACGTACTTATATTATTATTATAGTGGTGTACCTTGTTGGTTTTAGACAATAAATGGTTTTAGGTTTTTATAGGTAAAACAATTTATTTAAACACCTTATATACGGCGCAATACTTTCATATTTATAATGCTATAATCCGTGGCCTGAAGGTTTAGGCATACTCATTACGTGTAGGCCCACGCACCGAAACAAGGGACCGTAAAAATTCACGTTTCAGTCCTGGAAATTGTAAACAGGTCACCCTGCAGAGGTATATGAGTAGGCGCTCGAAAGCGTGGGCGAGAAAACAGTCAAGTTAAGACGCTAACAGAAACACAAAGACTTGTTTATGCAGTGACGGCACTTTTTACATAAACCATTTTAAATATTGATGTGTAAGTACCTAGTTTAGTATTGTTTAGTTATTTGGAAACAAGGCAGCTAAAGGCTAGTGAAGGTGAATGATTTAGTTCATAAAAGGTCATTTCTTTTACTACTAGACTAGCTATTGCTCGGGGGTTCGCTTCCGTTATGTACGGAATTAACCAACCCACGGGAACGTTTCAAATGTAGCCTATGACTATGACATTCGGGGATAATGTACTATCGTGGTCTTTTCCGCCTGACCAGTTTACATTTTTTTCGCTTAAATCATTTTGAATATTCAATCATTAGGAAAGCGTAAACTTTGGCGCGCAAAATAACAATAACTATCGTTTGGCGTGCGTCGTCAGTGCGCTCGGCCGATTCGGTATCTTTTCATTCATTATTTCTAAACAAAGTCAACTGCAACGGGGCGGGGCTAGAGAGCGTTTCTATGTTGGGAGTGCAAGCAAAAATTAGCTTAGTGGTGATCTGGCCTCATCTGGCGGCAGTGTCCTTGATAGTACCTAGCTTCCCGTTAGTGAGAGAATTTTTGAAACCGGATCAGTAGTTCCGAAAATTATCCCAACATACAAACTTATACCTGTTTATAAAATTAGTATAGAAAACATCACACCTGTAATCCTCGGAGGGTTTTAGCGGTTCATAATGCCACACACCCACACATCGTCAGTTATGTTTTAGTCCCAAATATTATAGCGGGCGAGTCCTAACGCCATGAATCGGCCTCATATCCAGTTGCACCGGGCTGCTTTCAAAAAAAAAAAAAAAAACATCCTGTTGGAAAAACGGTAACAATGGGGAGACACAGGCAAAGATAATCTAAGATGGCGCCACCATAGCTGGTCTCAATTTGACCAATGAGGTTAGGTTATTTTGAAATATAAAATGACATTACCACATTTTTAACCAATGACGATGTTGGGAACCAGCTATGCTAGCGCCATTAGTTCCACAGCGTGTCTCCCCATTTGTTCGACTTGCGAGCTCAGGCCCTCATTTTATACTAGTACAACATAATTACAAAACCTGAACGCAATTTCCTTAATAAAACAACAATAACAATCAATTTCATAAACATTTGTGAACTGCTTTTATTTTTTGTTCCAAACTTTTATTGTTTCTCAAATACCAGGGGACGATTGGTTCTTTGTTTGCATCGTTATTAAGTTAATGAAAACGGAATAAAAGCGATTCTTACCACAAAGACTCCTTGAACTTTCGACAGTCACGGAATGGGATGTATCTGTTCAAATTAGTATTTAATACCAACGAAATGCGTTTCAATACTGCGATATTTTGTGTTATGGATGACGATGATGAAGCGGCTTTTTATGTTGGCTTGGTGCCAAGTTTTAATAGCATGCAGGCTTGTTAAGGCGACTATATTAGCTAAATTAGCAACTCTATTTGTGGTGGTTCAAACTTCGTTTGAAATACTGTTAGAATAAAGTTCTAATCAGCTTGCACTACAAAGTGGTTATTACGTCAGTCACTGCGGGCCGAATAGTGCAAAATGAGTGGTTTTTTGCGATGTACAAAAAATCTATTGATTACTAAAAAAATAAAACAAATAAGACCTGCTTTATAGTTAGTTCAGTTAGTATGCAAAGTTTCATGATCTAATTTGAAGTACTTTTTGAATACCAGCGGTTTATTGTTCGATTTGGAGGTAACTTTGGATTTTTTTTCTATCGAGAAAAGTTTATGGAATCGTGTTTTCGTCACACATAGGACTTAGCATTAATCCTCAACTTTACCATATATTTATTTCAAAATTAATGCTGCAGTATTTTAGGCGTAACGGAGAATCATGATAAGCCATTTGAGGGATAAACTTCCCTCGCCAGGGACGGCTTCAAAGCTCCACTCTGCATTGTTAAAACGATTCATAAAATTAATGAATGATTAAAATTTAATCTATCATCAATCGTAAATAAAATTAACTGTCAATTGAAATGAATTATTTGTTGCTTTGATTAATCAAGTTTATAATTTTAAAACCTAGCCTCAAAATATTAGTTCCGTCGGTTTATTAGTAGAAAGAAAACCAAAATACCGTTTAGTCTACATTTGACAGATTCTACTTATGACATCATATTCCACATTTGACAGATTCTATATTGATTCTACAATCGACAGATTCTATATTTGACAGATTCTACAACCGACAGATTCTATGTTTGACAGATTTTGAATAAGTTATTAATTAACAGGCAACAATCATTTTTATCATATTTATTATAGTATTATTTTGTATCATAGTTCCCTATGTATTTATTTATTTATTTTGTTTACATACTAACACCTGACAATTCACTAATCTTGTCATTATGCGTTTCTGACGTTCTTCGCCCAAACTAACTCAAATCTTGTTCTACTTTAAACACATTTTATGGTGAAAGATTAGGAAATGTAGTAAAAACGATTAATGTTAATAATCACATAGTAAATCGTAGAATTAAAGATAATTAAGTTTTCGTTGTTGGTGACAGAGTCAATAAGTATTGAATCTGTATAATATTTTTCATTACTCATACTCTGAAAGTAGGTCTGAAGTTGCCTGAGGAGCGGGTTGAAAGTAATACTTTTAAGCCCTAGGGAGAATCGTTTTCAACTGACAGCTGTCAAATTATTAAAAAAAAATGGTTCATTTTTCTATTGAACCATGTTCTAACTTTCTATACAGCCACGATGTAAAATTGAAATAACATAAAGTTAAGTATTAATTAAAGAATATATATATATTTTAAATATCTTTATTATAATTAAGTTTCAACTATTTCTTTAAAATAACATAGATTTGGGAAAAATATTTACCATTTTTCGATGATGAAAATGAAAAATAGGTATTGGCTGAATAGCTGGCCGGCCACAGAAAAAAAAAAGCAAAATAGGTGGGAAAGCGGCAATAGGGTAGATGACACCATAAAACAATAATTCCAAGACACCTTTCTCTAAAAAAACACTTTATTTTGGGCCTGAAAATCCGATTTATTTTCAATTAATTGTCAAATTCGATTTTTAGTTGCTTTGAAATCAATAAATAGTCGAGTCATTGAGTTGAATAAACAGTGACGTCACAGTAGGCTATTGCCATACAAAGTCTATTAGAGAACCGCGTTTTGACAGCTCTTAAAAAGTATCTCAATTGATTGGTGTGTCATCTACCCCATTCGAATTCCGATCTTCATTAGTTTTTTCGAGTTGTATGTTTTTTTTTACTTTCCTTGTATTCGTAATGAAAAGCACAGTGTTTACCTCGGGTTAAAGACTTATTTAGTCCCTCGAACTATTAGCGCCCTCGCTTCGCTCGGGCACCAAACCCCGTCTCGGGACTAAATAAGTTACTTTCACCCCTAGGGTAACAATGTACTATTACATATCTCTTGCTCTGTAAGTACACCCTTACACCCCTGAATGCCGGGGTGTATGACTATCATTACAGCATAGGTTTTGGAATTTGAAAAAAGAACTGTCATACTCATACTGCACGAAGAATATTTTTAAAAAGTTAATTTTTTTTTCTCGGTATCGATTAATTACTCGAATCGGAATCTAGACAATTTATTTTATAAAGATTTTATTTTAAATATGGAACTATTTGTTTCCACATCGTATATGTTAGATGGAATCGATTTAAAAATCAAACTGGCCAGCAAGATTTGACGCGCTTGCGTGCGTGAAAAAAAAAAGGCAGTCTACTAGTAGGCGCGAAAGCATCGCGAAAATAATTAATTTTCTTGTTTGAGTTCTTTTTCAAAAGTTTTAAACATGTCTAGTGACGAAGACATAGATCTAACGCCCGATTTTATTAAAGAAAGGGCAAAAACAGTTGTCGAAAATATATTACCGCCGAACTCGAAAGAAAGATATGTAAAGGCATACGACGAATTTATGAAATGACGGTCAGAAAAAAAAGTGAAATCTCTTTCTGAAAGTGTTTTTATATCATATTTTGATGAATTATCTAAGAGGCTACAACCTTCCAGTTTATGGTGCTTTTATTCCATGCTAAAATCTACAATGATGACAAAACATGACGTGAATTTGAAAGATTTTTCTAAACTTACTGCTTTCTTGAAAAGGCAGTCTGACGGCTTTAAAAGCAAGAAATCGAAGGTATTTACTGCAGAAGAAGTACAGAAATTCTTAAATGAAGCTCCGGATGAAATTTATTTAGCAATAAAGGTACCTACGTATTTACTTGCCCTTTTTAATAAGTTACCAAAATATTTCACAAAAATACTATGCGAATTTGGTGCCTTTAATACAACTTATGTCTTTTTTACAGGTTGTTCTAATTTTTGGGATATCGGGAGCCTGCAGAACCGTGGAATTGACAAACTTGACAATAGAAAATGTAGAAAAACATAACAAATTACTACTCATAAAACTGCCTAACACGAAAACTAAAATTGACCGGTCATTTGTTGTGCATGAAGAATTTGCAAATTATGTTGAAAAATATCAAGCTCTTCGGCCTGAAAACGTGGATACAAATCGTTTTTTTCTTAATTACAGTAAAGGAAAATGCCACAGACAAGTAATAGGAAAAAACAAATTTACAGGCATGCCAAAGCAAATAGCCACATATTTAAAACTGAGTAACGTAGAGTTATACACCGGGCATTGCTTTCGCAGAACATCAGCGACTCTATTGGCTGATTCGGGAGCCAACCTCACTCTGTTAAAAAGGCACGGCGGCTGGAAGTCCAGCAAAGTGGCCGAAAGTTATATCGAAGATTCGATGGCAAACAAAAGCAAAATTGCTTCTAAAATAACAGAAAATATAAACTTAAAATCACCACGTCAAAGCACATCATCTGAGCCATTTTTTAATGAAGAAAATAGTACCAGTCAACTGCCGCCATTTACGATGCAAGAACCTCAAGTCACTCAAACTCAAGTCTTATCATCACAAACTCATATTCAAACTATAAATATACCTAAAAAGAACGTGACCATATCTCTTACAAATTGTAATAATTTTACTATTAATTTTAATTAAATACACATTTTTTTCTTCTTAATAAATGTTCATTGAAACCTGCTGTCTTGTTGTTTACTTACCTCACAATCGATATGTAAAGCAGAGTATTTATCTCGGGCGTAAGCATCAATTGCATACTCGGGTTAATTAGCGCCTTCGCTTCGCTCAGGTGCCAAAAACCTCGTATGCAATTGATGTCATACAGCCCTTGGTTAATAATCTACTATTAAATGAAATATGAATACGGTGGAAAATATTTCTGAAGGTTTATACATCGTCCTTCGTATCGTAATTATTTCCCTCGAATTAAAACGAAATTCGATTTAATTAGAATCGACCTCTTTTGTTTTACTATGGAATTATATTAGAATGAGGGATTTTCTTTTTAGCTCTTCCCTAGTCCCTGGATAGATGGCGCTAGGAGTAAGTATGATAATGCAAGGGACGGAACCTAAAAAAACTGATTTTAACAAAGCGCGAGAAATGTTGGTTACATTCGGAAGGTTAAGCAAATGAAAGTGTCAGTCAACGAGAGTATGTGACGTGACACAATGGTTTTTTTTCAAGCGTTTTGGCTCTGGCATAGTAACTTCAACGCCATCTATAGAGTTCTTGGAAACTAAGTTTTTTTTTAAAACCTCAAAAGGAAAACCTCTCATTAAAATAAGCCACTCAGACAGCGACAGTACCCCACGCTCCCCTCTTTCGAAAGGAGTGAACGATCATCGAGGGCTGATGGTAGGTCTACCATCGCCCGCCTCACGCTCAGGGTACCGCGCCACATCTCATCAACGTGACTTGTGAGGACTCACATAGTGTGAAAGTCTCGAGAAGAGCTTACTATAGAAATGATCCTATGAAGTAAGGTCTTGATTCGAATTGGACGAACCGAGGAGGGTCATTCGGACGCGGAGAATCTTAACACCGCAATGTAGGAATGCGCGTCATAAGGACAGCGCCATCTAGTAGCTCGTTTTGGAATTTGCAGTATAAAAATAGACGATGTTTTAGCGATTAGTGCTTGCAATATATGTAAGTAAATGGGTTAATTTGTTGGACTTGTAATATTTACTGTAACATATATTGTACAATTGTTTGTTTTCGTAGATTAAATAAGACAGTTTTGGCATTAAAATTAATCGGGATTAAAAATGCCGTCCCGGTCTACGTAGGCTTTACTAGACTTTAGTAATTTAGCTTAGGATTGATTAGTTTTTCTGCGTGAGTGTGTTTTAAGGGCCAGTGGGTCATCTTAGAGGTGGATTTGCAGGAACAGGAGTATATGCCTAGGCCCGTCCTAGGGGCATTATGAGCAGCACAGAAAAAAAAAAAAAACGTTTTCGCCACAATAAATTAGTTTTTTTGTTTATCTTATATATCTACCAACTTTATTGCAGTATCGGGTTGACTTTGTCCATAAAAACTATTTAACTAGTACGAAAAGTTTAATTTCTTTGATATTAAAACGATCCACGAGTTCTACCGTCTACGACCAAAATCGTAGCTCGCTTGAAAATTTTGAAGGAAAGAAATTGTTGCTCTAGTTGAAAGCCATGAGATGATGTAAAAATACCGGCCAAGTGAGTGCCCGTTATCACAAGCAACTACTTCATCTTAGTCACTTTAAAAGTTTAAAGGTTTTCCTTATATGGATTTCGTATTTGGTACAAAATTATCCAACACCTAAGTTCAACGACTATTACTGATAAACTACCTAATAAAGTTATCTCAACCGCTATAAATTATATATTTTCCTTTATAGTTCATGAAATTTACGATCGAACAAGCTATTTAATACAGTTTAACCACAAATTATATTGTAAAATGTAAACCAAATAGCTTGTTCGACCGTATTATTATCATCATGATTTTTTCCAGATTTTCAAGCCCGTAGTTTAGCTTTTTGAGGGAGGGAGGGTAGGAGTACCTCTCTCACCTCAGGTTTCCAGACGACATAGTGCTTCTGTCGGAGGACCCGTACAAATTGAACCACATGATAAATTCCCTTAGTTATCATAGCGAGACTGTTGGGCTACAAATCAATTGGGACAAAACGAAAATAATGACAAACTGTGAACAAATACCTATATCTATACAGACTGTGCCTATAGAATATGTCGTGGACTATATTTACCTTGGTCATCTAATCTCTACAAAATCTTGCACAGAAAAAGAAATCGACCGCAGAGTGAAAAGCACTTGGAATAGGTACTGGAGGATGAAGGAAATTTTCAAACAAAGGCAAGAGATGTGGTCAAACAGGTCCTGACACTGAAATGGAAATGGTCAGGCCTAATTCAGAGAGTTACGGACGAAAGATGGTCACAAATTATTACAAACTGGTATCCAATTAACAAAAAAAGAAGGAAGGGTAGACGTTTTAAAAGATGGAGTGACGACATCGTACAAACAGCCGGAAACTTATGGCCCAGGCTGGCAAAAGACAGAGACAGCTGGAACAATTTGGAGGAGGCTTTCACCGCAGAAGGCAGCCCTTACACCTAACAATACTAATCTTATATTAAGTACAAACACTAACATTACTAACAAATAAATAAATAAGTACACAACGCATTAGATACAAAATAAATGTAAGGGATAAATAAAGCAAAATAAAATAAATAAGTCATTTTAAAAGTCATAGCCCACACGATGGGACAGACGACGAAAAAAAAATTCATCCCCACTTCACATCTAAGGGAGCTACCCTAAAAAAAATATTTTCCTGAATTTTATTTTAGCATTTTGTCGGCGTAATATAAATACACACCTCTACAAAATTACAGCTTTCTAGTACTAACAGTCTCTGAGTAAAACCTCGGACACACGGACGGACAGACGGAACAACGGAACCCTAAAAAAAAAGTCAGTTCTCTTGTTACCCAGTTTTTTATTCTACACCGATAATCAAACTTTTTTATTAGAACCTCAACACAACAAATATCATATAATATTCAAAAGAGTTTCAATATCTAATATTGAAACTCTTTTGAATATTCTAACTAAGATAAATGTCACTAAACGTAGTGATTTATATACTCTTTGATATGTCACAGTTGCTGAACTGTCAAGTTTGGGTGTGATGTAATTTAAATAATCGTGTTTACAGAAAATTTTATCTTGTAGTTTACAATTTCATACAAAAGTATAATATCACAATGTTAATACCGACGTGTTTAATAAAACTTAGTGAATTGGTAAGTTACTTTACAACAAATTGTAGTAAACATAAAATGCAATGTGCCATTTCTGCAGAAAGAATGCATGTAGGTACTTAATGGTTTAGGTACAAAAATAATTTAACTATACTTGCATCTTTAAGCCTGTCCACCTCCGACTATTTTTTGGCGTAAGAAACGTACTAAGGATTGTAGGTCCTCTCGTGTCAGTAGGTAATCGCTGACTGTTCTGGACTGAACAAACAAACAAATTGTTTTTATTCGTTAGTTCTTGTCGCTAAACGCTGGCGGTGGAACCACAAGCCTCACAAATATGCTTTATACTACACCTGCTTGGAAAGTACCTTGATACTTTATCAAATTTACGGTAGAAAGTACGTCATTGCATATCGAACAAATATGCGGGGAGAAAACGCATCTGAGCGGGAGAGAAAAGTGTATGAAAATCAAAATCCATTTCTTACGTGGTTTTTCTTTTTTAATTTTGGGTAAGACTATGCGCCGGTAACCTAAATATCAAAAGCCAAAAAGTTTTTACAGTGAGTTTTTATCTCCAAGTTCGCAAAATGACACTGGCCACTAGCTGTGTGTTGGATGGTGTCGGGCTGGCAGTGCGACCCTGCGGCGGCAGGATAAACAATTTGAAAAAAGAACATGTGAAAATTGCAGACGCCATTGGCGCCATTTCCAATTTGTGTGTTGTTTGAGTTTTTTTATTTTCCTCGTAGGTGTAGTATAAAGCACTATGTATCACTCGAGAGAAAGTGCGATTCCCGATCTCGGGTGTTTTAAAGCCCTCGACGCCTACGGCTCGGGCTTCAAACGACACCCTCGACGGTAATCGGTCACTTTCTCCTCTTGGTGAACAATGTACTATTATTTAATGCAAGCTTGCATCAAAACTTTGGCGAATTCTTGTACAGAAAGGCTTCGGACTCCATGTTTGTCGAATACAGGGGTTGCAATATAATTAGAAACAGAGAGTTCAAGTTGGTATTAGCATATTCATGGTTCATCAAAGGAAACCTTTGAACAGAAGCTTTGTGGTGTTTGTAAATGCATTCTCTGGGGCCAAAGTCTGGGGCACACATTCAGGAACTTGCCATTTCATTTTGCGCTTAGGTTAGCTAAGAGTAACGTGTTTAATTTCACGCCTGTTGGTACCCGCTAACGGAGTAGGCAGAGGTGTTTAACACTTTCACATTTCGTCAGTTACGATGCGACTGGCCTTTACTCACTTTTGATTCAGGGCTATACTAAGAATACTAGTACTTTGATAAGTGTTAGTATAGTTCGGTTTAAACTTAATGGCAGCTCGGAAGTTAGCTGCAAGTGACGGTCTGCGCATTATACAGATAAAACGATACGTCATCTGCGCCCCGTTGATACCTAAAATTGTTGTCTGCACAGCTTTACATAAGATGTTCCGAATCGCCATAAAGTTTAAAGCGTTATTCTTGCGCAGACCGTCAGTTGCAGCTAACTTCCGAGCCGCCATTAAGTTTGAACCGAACTATACAACATGGTTTCTTAAATAAAGGCCATGAACTTCCGCCTCTTTCAAATTGTGATCCATTGGGTCACCTTCCACAGGATGAACCAAGTGGTGAATACATAAATTGCCCTAGCTTGTAGCATTACTCCAAAGAAGGTAACAGAAGAACCTAAATTGCACAGACCGGTTTATTAATGTTTAAAATACCCCCCAAATATTCTTTCCAGATGTTAACAGTGGCATGTCTAACATTACACCACTACAGTTACGACCTGACAGATATTCCCACACTCATGCTATGTTCGGGCACATACGTCGGATATGTGGTGGTCCTCTCAGGCGAGATCGTAGGTGAGAATGTACCTAGTTACCGTCTTATAGTCACAGTCGTTCAATACGTGTAGTCATGATCGTAGACTGAACATACTTCGCATATTTTGGATATTCCGTTCGTATTATATAGCTTTAATCTAAGTATTGAACTTACAGCATGTTTCACTTACCTACTGAAAGTGATTAATTTAGTGGTAATTCGAACATCTATGTTGATTATTCTAATGCAAATAATGTCATAAGTACCTTAGCTTATTTCATTTCATCTAGACTTAGATATTATATTTTCATCTAGTTCGTAGATTGGTTCGGTTTCATCGGTCTTGCACGAATGCCGCATTTATACTGGATTAAATTGTTCTATTTCTACCGTTTTAGTAATTTGTCCTTTGCGGGACCAATCTATACTACATACCACAAATACTGCATACTATACTTCGATACTACAAATAAATAAAATTGAAGTGTCCGTTTGTAATTTCAAAATAACACCTTTCAACTGAATGCACATGAAAGATGGTACATAAAACGAAAAAAAAAACCTTTTTTAAATGTTTTTTTTTGTCTGGGTGTTTGTCTTTTTGTACCGGCTAATCTCGGAAACGGCGGGACGTATTTTGCCGGGACTTTAACTGCCAGATAGTTGCTGTTATAAGTAGTAACTTAGGCTACTTTATTTAGAAAAAATATCAGGGATTCATGCATAAAGTTATAACACTTGAAATCGTTAACACATCCAATTAAAATAGGTAGGGAAGTAATATTTAAATAATAATTTCACGGATCGTGGAGAATAGCTAGTTTCTTTAAAAGGAAGAGGCGAAGCATCTTGCATCAACAATGTTTATAAAATGTTGACCAAAAAAACTTGAATGCAGTTCCGTCAGTAACATCTAAAGCTTTGAATTCAACATTGCATTAATTAAATTCACATGTAAACAGTTTGCTAAAGCGACGGAGAAAAGTTTAGTTTGTTTATTCATCTGTCGCTCCGCTCATTGCTCCGCTCATTGCTCCGCTCTTCCGCAGTTAATGTATCTCAGTCTTAGCAACTTGATCATTCTAGGAGAGATGTTATTCGCGCCGCTGGATCTTGTCCAAGACATGTACTTTGGTATGCTCGGGGTCGCCTTGTTCTCTGTGACTGGGGGCCTTGTAATCTCAGCCAGGATCAGAACCTCGCCGTACCCGAGAACTGGTGACAGCAACGCTGCGTTCCTGGGAGCTGCCATATCTATCTTGAACGCATTTTTCATGCTTTTTGACCTGAGCCTGGCATACTTGGACTCGGAGGAGTACGATGAAGAGGCCAGCGTGTAACGAGGTGAATATCTCGATGATTGCTTGTAGATTAATGTTCAGTATAAATGCGGCATATCACGTAATCATGTTTGGACGTAGGCGGTACATTAGCGAATTAGCTGAATCGAACGTTATCTATATTTGTGGAGTGTGTTTCAGTCATTTTGCCCACTAGCTTTTAACGAGATTATTTATTTATTTTGTACGCTTGTTTTTCCTATACGTAGGTGTATTATTTTCAAAGGTATTCTCCTTCTCAGGTCAAATGCTTCTCTCATGATTTATTAATTTTAAATGAATAGATTTGCATATATTTGGAGTCATCAGTATATTGGTTCATGAAACTCATAATCATACACATTGTAAGTCACCAACCCTTATTGCTTAATCCCTTAGACACAATTCAACTCATGGGAGCTTTTCGCAGTGTACTGCTTCTTCTTCTTCTCGAATCGATGGCCTCAGATTTAGTCCGACTAGTACGTAGCGACCTGGAGAGCTACTGCTGAATATAGGTCTCCCTCAGGTTATGAAACGACATTTGGTTTCCCACCTTCCATGTTCAGTCTGTCCCAGTTAAATTTTTATTATCATTATCAGTCCCTCTAGCGTTACTCCCTAGGGTTACGCTTCCACCATCTCAGCTCTCGTTAGCTCCAACGGCTGACATGGCTCTATTGTCAGTTCAGCTTGCTAACGGCTATGTCAGAGATCATAATACGTGTACTGAACTGTTACCAGGCGAAGCAGTATCAGCGGCGGCAGACGCCTACGTGGACGCGTGGTGGTCATCTACCGGAAGTGTCCTGTTCGCACTGTGCGGTGGTCTAACGCTGCACTCCTGGCGCCCCTTTCCCCCGCACGAACGCAAGAGTATCGCACAAGCTGCCGCGATCTGCGCCCTCGCGAACTCCTCGCTGCTCCTTATCGATGCGATCATCGCTATATGCTCAGCGCACAGGGACGAAGGGGGCAGCATTAGTAAGTGCCCCAAGAATGTTCCATGTTAGTAAAGTTATGCTTATACATTGTTATTAAAATTATGTTTAAGGGTGCTGGAATGCTGTTGTGTTTTATTGTTTAGTTTATATCTACATGACTTTATCATCTGCCAACCTTTTTCCCAATAGTTACTGTGGCTGCTCTGACTACAAGTGACTGGACGCAAGTCCAGGTATAGACGCACTTTGTTGTAAAACTTCTACATAGACAATGACTACCCTCTTCCTCTTACCAATGTCTATCTATTTATGGACATTCTGTGGGGAACGCCATTGATTGACCACGCCATTAATCGTATCAGGGTTATTTATGGAATATTTCCGTCATGTTCAAGGGCTTGGTAAAGTATGAGGTATCTACCTGATCAAACGGGCGAAATCTTTGTTGGATTAGTAATTAATTTTAAAAAGTTGAGTCTAATCCTCCTGCCGTATTCAATGGTAGCTCCTATTGATTCTGGACTGGACCACCTTTGGACAGTCCGTTTTGTATTAAAAACTTGTACCTGACTTACCGTATGTTTAAAGGGATGGTTGAATGGTATTGATGGCCATGTTAATGTGTTTTTTCTATGTAGATTAAAAAAAACCTTCATTTAGTTGGTTGCTTTAGTATAGAGACCTCTTACGGATATAGACTGAACTAATACAAACGCCAGTTTGAGGGTCGTGCAGCGCACATGGCTTGGTGTAGTTCGCTTGTTTATCAAGAGATAGAGCTGTAAGCAAGTTGGTTTCGTGGACAAGTCCAAGTCTGACTCGCGCTTCGAGGGTTCCGTACAAACTTGTATGTTGATGGTTTGTCCATCACGGAGATCAGGTCACAAACAAAAATGTGGGTGCATAATTGGATAAAAGAACAAATTTTATATTGCAGTTAAAATAATGCTCTCCCGTACCTACATCGATAATTATAATGAACTTATGTCACTTTTAATCCTCCAACTGCAAATGTTAAACGTGTTAAACTTAATTTGCAATTATCGGATTTTTCCTTTACCTGTGCATAAGACCTTGGTTCTTTCGAATTTCATGATTCTAGGTCATCGGTTAGTTTTGATGCCATATTTTTTTATTGCGTTGACTTAGTAGCTTGATTTTTTTTAACAGCTTCAAGTGACAGTAGACCTGTATTTGATGTTAATTTCAACTTTATACCACAACGCGTTATTGAGAAAAAGACATTTGACAGACTGACAAACGGACAACGCTGTGATGCTCCGATTTGACTTTTGAGGTCGGCCAATGAGGCTGTGAACTATTTGTCTAAAAATCCTAAAAGACAGCTTTTGAATTTCTTATGTGCCATAACATGATCACACCGGAAGTGTTGATTATATGTTATTCGAAATTAAAAAAAGAAGCGTGTAATCAGACATTTTTTACTGTTACAGCATGCAATTACACAGATCTCAATATTGGCCAAAGCTGAAAACCGAAGGTGGCAGAGAGGTGACATAATAATTTAAGTTGTTAAAATTCCTCCAATCCGAATCCGGATATACCTCCCACACAGCCTCATAACGAATTACACAAACAACACATTCCGATAGTTCCGTCATTAAAGTCCTTCGCAAGTTAGACTTAATTAAAAGAGTACTGTGTAACGTAAACGAACGAAAATAGAGATGTTACGTCGAACCAATGATAATTGTAGAACAAATAACTCATTCACTTGTGTTCAAACCGGCAAAGGCACACAAGGGCGTAACGTTTAGAATCTTGAGAGCATTGCGTTTGATGTAGAATTTTTAGTCTTAATTAGCCGACATTAGACGATTTCAGATGCATTAATAGACCATGTAGATCGGTCTATCGTGCCTGAATGATATACAGAGTGTATACAGTTCACAAAGCCGTCAACCAAGCATTATGTATTCATCAAACTAAGTAACTTTACGCAAACATTATTGCTGGGAAACAACTTTTTTTTTGGGGGGAAAAATCACGTTTTCCGGTAGGCCTCAATGTAACGCATTCAAAACATTGTGGTGATGGATGGATTGAATAGTATGGGGTCGTGGAGGTGTATGTTACATTATAATAAAAACATGTACCTACTTATTTAAAAAAAAACTTGTGAAAAAAATTGAACTTTTGGATCCCCAATATCTCCGTAACAAAACGGTTCCCAGGTATGGTCTAGAACACAAATTTGATCGCAATGACGGGGCAAGAGCAAGAAAAAAGTTTTTATTTGTTTTTTTTTTTTTAAATTGGATTGTTTGATTGTTGAAGTTGCTTAGTAGTAGGGTAGAATCATTGACGTGATGGATGTGATTAAATCGCATCTCTGTATGTTATGTTAAGAAGATATGTTTCTCAGGCTTAGGGATACTTTATATCAAGTCATTTATTAAAAGTTAACAGTTCTAAAGGGACTGAAGATTTCGTAATCAGTCCGAATAAAATACCCAAACCTTTTTTTTGGATGGCCTAAAATCGTAACGGCTTCAGCAGGTGTTTCTAAACACCTGCTCGCAGGTAGACATAATAATATCGAACTTAAACTTGTCTTGCATATTACCAAATACACTATATTTGTTTCATTTTTACCGACTTCTAAAAAGGAGGACGTTATGGATACTGTTATCGAACCGCAAATACTCTCTGTACACAAGATAAGAATGTCAATGTGTTTTAAAGCAAACGCAATTATGATAGACTGACTTACTCACACAATGATCTCATTTTATTAATATGAGTTATTTTTCAACTCGGTCTACAGGAAAAGTATAAAAACACACAAACATAAAATTAATGATTAGTAATTACAACGAATTAAAGTAAGAGTCTAACATAAAAAAAAACTTTCTGCGGTAGTTGAATTTGGCGGTAAAATAATTATGATCCATGTGAATTAAACTACGTATTAATTTTCATATAAATTACTGCCCGGCTGCCCACCCGCATGATGTTGTTTTGGTGTGGTTGTGGTTGTTGATTATTATTATAAGCGGTCTTTGCCCTGCAGTGGGACAATTAACACCTCAGGGCAATGACTTCCTTCCCCTCCTTCCACATTTCGTGATCTAGTGCAATTGTAGTAGTAATAATAGTAGTACCAATCCTTTGCGAAAGAGTCGAGCTCATCCCGCCATCTCCTTATGGGCCTGCCGCGTTATTGTTTCCTGCTACTTGGTATCCACTGAGTGGTAATTTTTGCCCATTGCTCCTCCGACATACGGCAGACGTGACCAGCCCACCCAGTTCCACTTCAACCTAGCAGCTGTAATAGCTGTTGTGGTTGTGGCAGTTATGAAGTGTGCTTTATGCCTTACTTAGATATCAAAGTTTTCTTGAATATCGATTCTGAATGGAATGCAATTCTACAAACAAGCAAGCTGTCAGAGTTCCCACAGATATCGAAGGACAAAGTTGTGGTGGACTGTTATTAGCAAAAGTGGAAGGAAGGTGTCAATTTACTATGACATTGGGGGTTCCGGAAATAAATTGTATTCATTGTGGGATCGATCGATATCAAGAAGTTGCATAGTACCTATGTATCTAGGAGTTTAGAGCCATGGTTGAGATCTGGTTTACCATCCTTTACGTTGAAATGATTTGGGGTATAATAATAAGGCACAAAGTTCTTGTTTTCAACAAATACCTCATCAAATACACATTCAGGCCATTTTTTTCGAGGTACCTAGACCTATATAGAAACTACAGAAGTTATGATTGCCAAGTTAAGATCTTTGCATGCTTATTGATCTTAGATTACATACATACAAACCTGGAATACAGTTCACATTTGTATCTCCTAGCACAACAGCCACCACTTTTTGTAACAATAATCTAATTTAACACAAATTATTATTATTCTGAAACTCACAAGTTGACTACCTGAAATCCCGGTAATAATATTTCTCGGAAAGAATCGAGTTCAAACAAACACGAGACGAGATTTACACACACACGTGGTTATTCAGGAAATCATAATACATGGTTAACGATCGTAGTACAGATCAAAATTATTTTTAGACGAGTTTACCTCATAAATGATCAAAAATAATACGGTGCCTTCACGTAATACGATTAAAACTGTTTTTATGTATACTAATGATTTCGTAGAATTTAAATCACCTAGCTGTATGATGTCATGAATGTCGTAGGCGACCATTTTGGATTCTATGACCATGCAATACGAAGGACGTATAAAACACTACGTACAGTTTGAACAGTAGTACAATACGTATTTACTATTTATAAGTATTACATAGATGTTAGTAGTTAAAGCGTCTCAACAACGCGCATGACTGGTTTTGTTAGTCATCAAAACAAATGTTTACATTAGTACTGCTCATTTTAACGCAAACTAGTGGGATTGTTTATTTACTTCCACTAACAGAGTGTTAAACCCAGTGAACGAAGTTAAACCAATCATTGGTGTCGATTCTGTTGTGCACAAACCAAACTTAATTTAGGCTATTGCTATCTTTTTCTCTCTAATAAAACGAGAAAGAGACGGACGTAATTTAGAGCTGTGAAATTTAGTTGGAACTTATAATTCCATACAAATGAAGGGTGCACGTAAAAACATGTCAACTAATAACACGGTGAAGCGCAAGGCATAAACTAGTTTGACATCTCTAACTTAGTTCATGCTACAGCCGTCCTTTTCTCGCACTGCTTTTTAGTAAAAGATAGCAATAGCCTAAATTTAGTTTAGTTTGTGCACAACAGAATCGACACCATGTCAAATTAATGTCAGCTCATAATTAAGGTGGAAGCTCCACGGTAGCCCGCGAAATTCAACTCAACACGTACACCACGTTACAGCCGCGAATCATATTTTAATCAACATACAACCAGACCCTGACCTGAAAATTGCAAAAAAGGTAAGAAAATTTGAATTTCGCTGGCTACCGTGAAGCTTTCACCTTAAACTTTATGTAATAACTATAGGTTCCTATCCGGCCATCAATCTCTTTGTATGTCGAAGTCATATCGAAGGAAAGACATCCAAAATGTAAATCCTTTACTGGATACCGAAATCAGCATCGTCATCATCATCATCATCAGCAATGATGTCGATTCTGTTGTGCACAAACTAAACTTAATTTAGGCTATTTCTTTTTCTCTCCAATAAAACGAGAAAGAGACGGACGTAATTTAGAGCTTTCAATTTGAGTTGGAACTAAAACTTCCATACAAATGAAATGTGCACGTAAAACATGTCGACTAAACGGTGAAGCGCAAGGCATAAACTAGTTTGGCGTCTCTAACTTAGTTCATAGCTATAACAGTCCTTTTCTCGCACTGCCTTTTAGTAAAAGATAGCAATAGCCTAAAATAGGGGGTCAGAGCCCATTCGTCCCCTAAAATTCGTCTCCCAGCATAAAAGTTGTGGATTCGGCCCCTATATAGGTGCCCATTGGTCTCCTGGTAGGGGACCAATTAATATTTTAACAAAAAATATTATTTTTAAGGTACCCATTCGTCCCCTCTAATATATATACAGTATAAGATAAAGATTCGGCACCTATTCAGGTGCCTATTGGTCCCCTGAGATAAAATTAGCTATATTTTACATAAGAAACGGTTAACATAGACACTTGTGAACAGTTTATTAACGGAATTAATTTAATAAAATATCATAACAGATCATTGAAAAAAGAGCTATGATCAATGATAATCCGTCATGGTAATAATATAACCTGACGATAGGCTTACGATGTAATATTGTCTATCGTCTCACGAATGGCTTGTTAAAAAAACGGGTTACAAAATAGATAAGGTGTTTTGTTTGTATGTTATGGCTGCCTCGGTGACATATTGGTTCTTGAAAGTGACTGCGAATACGAGACTGTTCAATGTGAGTTTGGTCTTTTATTAAATGAAGTTCGCCTAACGAAATAAACAATACTGTTAATATTATAATAATATTATTTTTAACATAATTGAATCGAATTATCTCATTTGAATCCTGGAATATGATTAGTATTATTATTGATGGTAATTCACAGAATTATAGAATTTATACTTCACTATTTATTATAGATTTTTTTTTAATTTAAAATGAAAAACAAATATAAGATTAGTTTTATACTAAAATAATGTTGATTTGTTTAATCTTCAATAATTATTGTGATTTTAGTAATTTTTTGTTATTGTAGTTATAGTTTGTTGGATTTAAGTTATTACGATTTTGCATGTAGTTGGTTAATATACAAAAAAAAATATGTTGATTTATCTAGTCTTCAATAATTACTGTGATTTTAGTATTTTTTTTGTACTGTTATAATTTTTTAGATTTAAGTTATTATGATTTTGCATACAATGTAGTTGGTAAATATACAAAACATAAGAAGTGATTATTTACTGTTGATATGTGTTCTGACTGACTATATATGTGTTGTGACAATTTTTTTCCATATTTTATATTTAATGTTGATTTATATGAGGGTCAATCAAGGCTGATTTTTGTAAAAGAGTTGTATTTTGTTAGTTGCTAGGACATTGTGATTTTGCACGTGTATTTGTAGTTAGTAAAAATGTTGGTTTTACATAGTTGAGACTGATTTTACTTTTTATATTACTTTTATACAAAGATATTGTGATATTGCATTATTTTGTAGATCTCTTTGACTGTACAAAGTACTAACAATTAATTGTTATTTTTGTTATATTGGTATTGATATTTGGTACACTGGTTTGTACACTGGATGTAAATTAATCTAAAATTCAGTTATTACTGGGATTTTATTTAAATAGTTACACAGTTTTATTTTACTGCATAAAGATATTAGAGTTATCATATATTTTGCAAAATATTTACAAATGTACAAGAAACCAAAAGTTGATTAATTATTTTGAAGACTGACTTAATGCCTAGAGCCTAGAGGCATTTTATTAAACTTAATCTTATTTGAAATAAACATGATATCTACCGAATTACTATATTTTTTATTTTACCCTTTTCTGCGCGACTGTACCAGGACTACCAAGCTGCAGTATACACATATACATGTACTTATATTAGAAGAATGAATAAAAATAAATATTCTTCAGGGGACGAATGGGCCCCTCAAAAGTTCCAGGGGACGAGTGGGCACAGGGTGCGAATCTTAGGGGACGAATGGGCTCTGACCCAAAATAGGTTTAGTTTTTGCAGAACAGAATCGACACCAATGACTTTTTTATTATTAGACCAAAAAGCGATCGAAATACCGTTGACGCTTATGTAAATTGCTATCACTGCTATCATCAAACAGTTTGATGTACAGAATGCTTGGTTAACAGCTTCGTGAACAGTCTGTTTACACCCTGTAAATGTATGAAGAGTTGCCTTCACCCGCAAAAGTTATCATCGGAAACGGTTTGATGATAGCAGTGTTATCAATTTACATAAGCGTCAACGGTATTTCGATCGCTTTTTGGTCTAATAATAAAACCCTACGTAAAAATTATTGCTTGGAAATGATTTTTTTTTGGTGAAAAATCACGTTTAACGGTAAAACTCAATCTAACGCACTCAAAACATTGTGCTGGTGGATGGATTAAATAATGTGGGTCGTGGAGGTGTTTAGAGTAAAGTTAAAAAAAAAACTTGTGAAAAAGTTGGAACTTTGACCCCCAATATCTCAGTAACTAGAAAGTTCCCAGGCACGGTCTAGAACGAAAAAATGATCGTAATGAATGGCGGGAAGTATAAGTGCCTTTTGGCTTCGTTAAGAGTCTATTTACACCCTTAATAATTTAAAGAAACACGTCAAAAACTTTGTTGACATGAAATTGCACGCCATATCGATTCACGAGTACCTAAATGATGTCATCTTAGAGGGGAAATAAGGAGTAAAACTACGTTTGCCATGTGACCATGAAATACTTTTATACCATCCTGCTCTAGCAGTGAGTGAAAAAGTTATAATAATATGATGAAGCAAAAAAGTTAAAATGAGCACGAAAAAATACGTAGGTCGTCTAATGTAGGCTCTTAACTTCCAAAACTGATGGTAAAGAAGAAAGAAAAAAAGAAGAGAATAAATAGTGAAGAAGTGAATGATCAAAGGAAAGCCTATTCTAACCATTCTTAACTAAGCCATGTCTTAATACTACTTATCCTGGTGAATTCCCGCTGACCCAACTGGTTTGCCCCACTGGTGGGCCAACGGGTAAAATCAAAACAGTCGTATCGGTGCTTGGATAGATTTCAAGCAATTATAGTAGTACCTCAAGGTGCAATATTTGGTCACGTACGCGATTAGGCCATGTGGTGAGGAAGAATTTTATTGGATGTTTTATACGTTACGTTAAGTTTTTCCAACGTTGATAAACAGAACTGATGGTCACAGCAGCATGAGCTCATCGCTCCAATCCCCCGCTTGTCGCGACCAGTGTTACCAGATGTACGAGAAATCTCGTAACTTTACGAGATTTAGCGGTCTGTGTACGAGATACGAGAAAAAAAATATCTCGTATATTTTTTTACGAGATTTTAGCCAAGTTTCTTTTTGTTTCAAAATTTCGACTACCGGCGATGCCTGTTACACCTAAACATATCCCTATAAACAAGGCAGGATTGTCTAACTCTCCCCTGACTGCACCATGTATCCAAATAAAAAATATTTTAAAAAAGTTTACAATAAACATTGTAATAAACGATCGACTCACTCAGCACATCACTAGATTCATTACCTCATCTCTGTAGTCTTTGGCCGGAGAATTCCCGCTCAATGTATTTCTTTGTTGTTGTCCTTGTTGCACTCATGTAAACATCGGATTCTTATCTCCCTTGCTCTAACCGAAACACGTAGGGAAATATAATGTAACTCAGTAGTAGTTGAAGTTTATTGAGTTCCAGTGCATTTTGATGTGTCTTCCGAATTATTTAGTGATTAATTTAAAATAATGAGTGGTGACAGTGAATCTCCACCCACTCCACCTCGAAAAAAAAACTAAAAAGGGAGGATGGACATAAAAAAAAACAGGTCAACAACTCAAACTTTTCGGGATGAATGGTTACAGTGTAAATTATGGATTTTACGACATTTTTATTTTTTTTACTTTTACGAGATTATGTTCTGAAATTACGAGATATTTGGCAACCCTGGTACGAGGAAAAAAAATCAACGTCTGGCAACCCTGGTCGCGACTCACGGCGCAGTCTCAGTGGCGACTTGACATCGCACGCCCGTGTTTCAGTGTACATAGCCTATAAACATCGTGTTATTTTGAATTTCGAAGTGAATCACGATGTCGATCAGCAGATTGTCTATTGTCAAGTTTTTGGAGCTGGTAAATATTTCAATTTATTTATTTATCATAAATAGGCCGTAATCCCCAAAGGGAAGGGGAGTGCCAAATGGAAATTTTAATTAACACGTTGTAAGTCTTGTTTTATGTTTGTAAACTGTATTGTTATGCAGCATTTCCGTCAACCTTGACGAATTTTGTGAAATAGTGGGCAATAATAACGTTTTTATGTTAAACGTAGACGTAGCATGAAGTAAATGGTTGGCCAAGATAAATAGGTACTTACATCTTGAAATTAGAAGGATTTTTCGTATGTTAGGAAGTATGTATGAAGTAGGATCTCAAACAGTTTCCAATTTTGTACTCTTCCAAAAAGAAAGCTACAATAAATGTATAATACAGCAACCTTTTAGAAAGACAATGAACATAATACTTAATGAGGATAGATTAACAATATCCATAGAAAGGTACATCCTACCGCTCTACATACAAATCCTCATCAAAAGCCAAGGTCTAAAAATAAATAAAATCTTTTATGTCGTAAACGAACGCTAACAAAAACAGTAGCCCAACGCTATCGAGAATTCGAGATACAAAGGGCGTTGACTTCTTTCACTTTCATCGACCATACATGTGAAAGGGATGGAGAAGGGGGGGCTACGGGCAATATTACGATTGAGACCGAAATGGAACGAGGTGCATTCAATTGAGACTGGTTTAGTGACTGACTTATTGAGAAGGGATTGAGTAAAAGGAAGCAACTAGAAGCAATATCAATGTATAAAATATTATATAGAGGTAAAAGTTTGTGAATTTGTATGTACGGGGAAATCTCAGGAACTAATAATCCAATAATTCTTAAAATTCTTTCACTGGCAGATAGCTACATTATTCTTGGGTGAAATAAAGTATAGATTTTAATTCACAAATTTTGCGGCAAAGTAATTTATAATTCAACATTGTAATGGTTGATGAGGCAATCAAAATAGATCTATAATGTTAGTACTAAAGTTTTATTTTGTTTACATTCAGCGTTGACGCGACCTGTTCTTTAACAAGCTATTAGGCCAATTCCATAAATACAATTATTTTGTATAGATATAGTAAGGTATAGCAAATAAAGACACATTTTAAACACTTGCCCCAATTGCTTTAAATTGAAGTAGGTATATCTTTAGACCTTTTTCCTCATACTTCATGACACGAGTAATTTGAGTCAACAATGTCCGAATTACTTATCACAGGATTACATCAGTGACCATTGGCTATTCTTAGCGGCCTGACATAAGCGTGTGTTGGTGTATCAACACTTGTAGACCGCTCTCTCACAAAGCGTCAGTCAATTGATTCACACCTAAGTACGCTCCTACGTGGGGAGTGGCTTTGCACAGTTTTCCTTCTTCTACCTTGAATACTTCATGGCCCTTACCTTTTCAACTCTTAGATTGATCTTTTCTTGATTAGACATGTTGGAAGCTGTTTAATGTTAGCCAGATATTTCTGTATTCGGAAACGTATCTCCGGATATCGTAACCACGACGACCGTGGCGGTCAGTGCTGAGTACAACCAAACGATAAAACTCAAACTAAAAATAAATATGACATCATTACTTATATCATCCGACATGAGTAATGTAACTTCTAATTTGTTTAACGATTGCCTAATGGAACATCAACACGTTAATTTTGAAAGAAGCTATTGACTTGGAACATTTATCGTAATGGTAGAAGGAATTAGCGAGAAAATGCTTCCTACTTATAGTGCATTTCTAAACATAGTCGAGATTTCCTCATAGATTGATGAACAGTTTTGTCTGTTATCCAGATACAAAATATTGTTAGTATACACAAGCAACTGAACGCCCACGGTTCCTCGCAAACGGGTCATGGTCTAATAGATGTTGATTAAACGATACGGTACGACCCACCTGGATCTAACGTTCACCTTATCGATAACTTTAATGCTTTCCGCTATCGACAATAATGAATTGTTATTTTATCGCCTTATTGTGTTTGTTTTCGTTTGTTTACTCACTTTATCGTTTAGACGGAAGCCAGATATTATCAATCGACTCAGTCAATCACCTGATCCGCCTTTTGAATCCAATTTATCCCAGCTACCTTTTTATAAGGTTGTCGGTCCAAGCCAGAGTCAAGTTAGCCCAATGCCTCTGTATCTATTACAGAGGCCAGCACATCTACAATCGGTCCCTCATTACTAAGGATCGTGGTCACTGGACCCCTTTAAACGGACAATCTGCCTCCATCGATTTCGATCCCAAGTTGCCATCACCACGTTCTGAAATTTGCTTGAGGACGTAGTAGCTTCTGCCAAACAAACAACAGACAGAGTAATAGCTTGATGTGGTGGCGTTTGTAATATTCGGTTCAAACTTAATGGCGGCTCGGAAGTTAGCTGCAAGTGACGGTCTGCGCATTATACAGACAAAAAGATGCGTTATCTGTGCCCCGTTGATACCTAAAATTGTTGTCTGCACAGCTTTACATTATATGTTCCGAATCGCCATAAAGTTCAAAGCGTTATTCTTGCGTAGACCGTCACTCGCAGCTAACTTCCGAGCCGCCATTAAGTTTGAACCGAACTATACCTAGATCCAGATCTTCTTCTACATCTTTCACATCGTTTGTAACCAAAACAAAACAATGTATAACGATACCAAAAATAGAGACTGAATGTTTATGTAAATATTGAACATTTGTATTTGGATACTTGGATTCTCATGATCTCAGAAATACGATAACCTTCACACGAATACAGGAAGCAATTTTTTTTATTTGCCGGTAGACCATTAGCGTTACATTGCTGTTATAACGACCGAGCCTCTCATTGTTTTAATGTCAGTATCACGGTGATACAGAACCACTTATATTACTGAGCGTAGGGTTATAGGTGTGAAAATAAAACGTTCGGTATTTGATACAGATGCTTCAGAGACAGATAAGAGGCATGCATCATGGGAGCTTTATAAATAATACGTCATGTATTCGCCCTTTTCTATTGATTGTCAAAATAAAGGCAATGTGAACATAAAAATATTGTTTAGCTACCTTGATCGACATTTTCGATATTTTCGCATATTGACGTCGTTATGGTTATGTACCATAAAGCACATACTCGTATATGGCCTCCATTAAATAAAATGAATACCTACGTGTTTATTTTAATCGCATATTCTTAAACATATCGTTTATTTTATTTCAACATTGTTAACTTAACGCGTAGGTGATAACTGATAATAATCTACATTAAATAAATTGAATTGTCATGAAAAACACATCATATTTTATTTGAACACTCTAGTGCTGTTGCATAAATTGGAGAAAAAGCAACTTTACCTATTACTTACTCGTATTATAATTATATAGCTGACGTACTTTGTAATATTATTTATTATATACATTCTTATTGAAACTTGCTTCGTATGAAGTAAAAGTAATCGTTTTCTAACTGACAGGACGGTCAAAGACGAAGGTGCGACCAGTCCTCGGCCATAAATGGCCATACCTTGTACAGCATACCCATTACCCATACAACAAACATGGTCGCTAATAGAAGTGAAATCGCTTCCAAAAGTGATGACTGACTTCATACAGCTACTAGCAGCTGCTCCATTTGTTGCTAGCAACAAATGGAAAACTTGCTCTGTTTATACCAATACCTCATAAAATGAACGAAAAATATTTGCCTTCGACCACCTGTGGCTTGGCAGGTAATTTGTTTGCATTCAGTTTGACTGTATTAACAACTGAGTTTATTTTAAACCCGGATGTATAACAAATTTCTAATTATAGCAACCTGAGTTTTGGTTAGTTTGATACGTAAAATGGAAATTTTATATTATCGAAATCCCATTTCCAATAGATGTATTTTTTTGCCGATGAGTAAAAGGAGAAGGTTCTCAATGAGAGGTTTTCTTTTTGAGGTATTAAAAAAAAAACTTAGTTTCCAAGAACTCTATAGATGGCGTTGAACTTACTATGATAGTTGCTGCCAAAGCCAAAACGCTTGAAAAAAAAACATTGTGTCACGCCACATACTCTCGTTGACTGACACTTTCATTTGCCTAACCTTCCGAATATAACCTAGTTTTCTCGCGCTTTGTTAAAATCAGTTGTTTTAGGTTCCGTTCCGTGCATTATCATACTAACTCCTAGCGCCATCTATCCAGCGACTAGGGAAGAGCTAAAAAGAAAATCCCTCAATTGACCACACCTAACTTTTTAAAAATAATTCCGATTCGAATGATTCTTTTTTGTTGTTCGCCGAATGATGACTGTATTCGTTTTTCAAGAAATTGGAGCAATTGTCACTATCTGAGTTAATCCAAGGGGTCACATGTTTGTTGCTGACGTAACATCACATGATGCACTAGAATTATGACTGGGAGATAAACCGGATTAAGTGATAAAGTAGGACACACAAATTGCCGGGCAGTTTCAGTGTCTTCAAAAATCTAGTTGTTGAACGAGGACTTACTTCGCTGATACTCTTCATTTGTGAAAGCTTAGATAATGGCTCAGCATTTCATTATTGATCAACGCAATCGGAGGGTCTTAAAAGATACGACACTACTGTTGTTTTTCTCTGCAAGCAACGCCGATCTCGACTATTCTGCCAATGTCTTAAGTGAAATATTGTACACTTACCATTCTATTTACCTACTTCAAATATTAATCAATGCGCTCCCTCAAGTTATGAAAAGTACCTAAATCGTAAAGTACTTCATTACTGTAAGCAGCTTTGCACCCGCTAATAGATGCAAATTGAACCTATTGGCGATTAGACTAAGCTATGAGCCTATGACCAATGAACGATGATTGTGAACGTAGCAATGCGTTCGATATAAACATTCATGTTTATGATGTATTTGAACAATTAGTACCTAGCTTTAACGCCTTTAGTAAGTTGAATGAAGTTGCACATCAACATTAAGGAAAATATTGCATTAATTGAACGGGCGATAAGACTAGAATTACCAATAAAACCAAGCCTGAGTAATCTCTAATCAGGCTTGGTTTTATTGGTAATTCTAGTCTAGTCTGCTTGATATAATTAATTTCAGAAGAGTTTTTAATTATGTAATGTGGTTTCTCGTAGCGAAATCAATTAATTTCTAGTTTCCTACTAATATTAAACATTCGAAAGTTTATGATGTATGTTTGTTACTCTTTCACGCAGAAACTACTGAACGGATTTGGATGAAATCACACAGATAGTTTGTAACCTGGATTAACATAGGATACTTTTTATGTCGGTAGCATGATGCCGTGGGACAATAGGGAATATGTATGATTTTTATTTTTTTTATTTAGTTACGGAATGTTAAACTTACTATTAAAATAATGACAAAAAGCGAAAACAAGACACAAATCGGCCGAACAACACAAAAGTTGTAACCATTTAAACTTTTGTTTCTATCTCTTTTTAGATCAACGGAATTTAGTATGGATTTTGTACGTCGATGCAGTGAATGACGTCATTCGCTTTATCGGATCTCTCTGTCTAATCAGCAGTTTCAAATGCTTAGAGTATAACTTAGTATTTTTTACAGATATAAAAAAGATAATTTCACTTTGCTATTTCTGATATTATTAAGCTTAGTTTAGAGTGATAAAAAAATCATGCATATACCCTATTATCGAACTCCACGCAGGTGAATCCGCGGGCATAAGCTAGTTGATTTGAATGTGTCTTGTAAAGAAATATTTGACGACCCGAATGGCGCAGCGGTAGTGAGATTGCCTTACATTATTGGGGTCCAGGGTTTGAATCGTAAATAGTAGCAAATTTAATTTTTAATTAAAATTTGCGTGAAGAGCATTTGTTTCCGAGTCATGATGTGTATAAAAAAAAACACTACTATTTTATAAAAAGTATTTATTTATAAACAAAAAGTATTATGTAGTATATCAACTATCTGGTGTTCACGACACAAGCCTCGTTGCTTATTGTGGCACTAGATGGTACTGTGTGTAATGTCCAGCGATATTCATTTATTTGTTTACAAGATAAAAGTTAGACCATATGCTGATATGCACAAATCAGATTCCATACTGTCACTAACGATACCATATTAATATAAAACTATTCTGGTTCCAATTAAGAAACAATAGTACCTACTATTATCATTTCTTTGTCTATGTTTATGTGTTTAGCTACCCTACATACATAAATGTATGTAGGCAGTTTCACTTCTGCATTAAGTAATGCAATTTATACGCTGCACGAATAATATATGCGAGTATGTATGTACTTGAATGAATGAAAAAAAAATGCTTTCACTTACGACACCGTAATATTTAACGCTTCAATGGAAATGTGTTGGTAAATCCTTAGTGGAAATTGCAAACTTATTTAAACTAATATTATAAAGAGGTCAAGTTTGTTAAAGTTTGTATGTTAGTAAGTTTGCATGCCGGGTAATCTACAGAACGAATGATCCAATTCTAAAAAAATCTTTCACTAGGTGAAAGCAACATTATTCGGTATTGAGTGATTGATCACCCATCCACGGAGCTCCTCATCTAATGATTGACCATCAATGCAACATTCGAACCCAGTACGCTATCATCGCTTAATTACGTTGGTGACCAATTTACAAACTCTTTTTGATTTCTACATTCACGCCATTTTCTCATGGAGTAGGCAGAAAATACAGAACGTCACCTAATGTTATACGATCCTTACATATTCTTTTCGCTTCGTCCACTTTCAAACATCTGTAGGGCTATTACGTATCTCTGTTGACAGCTCGAAATGATAGTAACTGGGCTCAGTGTCCATCAAATAACTGTCAAAAGGTTAGTTTCGTATTATGTATGACCAGTCGCGATCAAATATGACGCAATTGGTTGTCATCGTGGCTGATAGTCATCGTAACTCGTTTTGACAGACGCTTTCGTATCGATACTTATATTATTTCGATTAGGTAAGCATAGTGGACAACAACTCGATGACAACTGAGTTTGAAGTGGCTTTCGTAAAAGACGTTACACCGTACCCGGGCTGTTAGTTACCGTAAAGGGATATCCAGACAGTGCGATACGTAATACCAATAATAGGAAATTCTCGGTTGTCATCAAAGTTCGGTGTACAACCGAAGCTTGATAGTCACTGGATATTTTAAAGATACGTAATAGGCCTATTGGTCTGGTTATATACACACCGCAGCACCGGTTGTGATAGCTACGCACCCGACCTTTTATATTCCTTACACTTGTAATTAATTTATTAAAGGGCAACGTTCTACGTTCGAATATACTAGAACCTAACTACCCACTCTTTACAATAATATCCGTAGGCACATCGCTAGGTAGGTTCTTACATAAAGTAGTAAAAAGGTCGCCTACCTTTAACGCTTATAGTTGTTGCCATTAACCTCATTTCAGTAAGTGTTAACGATTATTCAATCAGGACTTAAAACTGATTAAGACATAGCTATAATTTTGTTGTTTTAATGAATAAGTACTGTAGAGACTGTAGACTAATAAATAGAAATAGTAGCTTCAATAGTCCAAAAATCCGACACCAAGGACAAAAAGTTGCAAAAAAACATCTCAATTATAGTCCAAGATCCCAAGGTTTTTTTAATAGTCATTGTAAGCAGTCAAAACAATTGTAGAGTCGCAATTCATCATTTTTGTATGAGTTCAATAAACCAATGCGCTCATAATTAAAGCGACATTTTAATTGTGTCTGGGGGATGTTTGGCCCAACTATGACTGGTCTGGCTCAAAATGAGTACTGAAATGATTTGCTGAGTATCAAATATAAAAATTAAGTCTCGGACTAGCTTGGCAGAAATTTCTACCGACCTGAAGCAGCTAGCAGTGTTTATAATATTTTTTAACAACCTTCTTTACAACATATTATTAGAAAATCAGCAATCGGCCTTTGAGAAAAAATTGTATTATTTTTACGCAACTTTAGCACCACTGAATTGCTAATGATATCTAAAAGTTACCGTCGGCACAAGTTAGTAGGTATATGCATACGTTCACAGTACATACTAAATACTCTTACTTGATGCCCACACATTTTGTTTGAGAAAATAAGTAAAGTCTGATGGCGGCCCTGGGATCTTGCTATAAGGATTATTTTAAAACTAATTAGTCAATTGCTAATTGTCGCTGTAGTAGTATTTTTGTCATGAATTACTCTTGGAAACCATGATGTAATTTGCGTTTTTTTCGCGCTTTGCTTTCGCCAGGTTGAAGAAGAAGCAAAGGTATCAATCCGACAGCCTTATTTATAAAAAAAAAAAAATTGAATTTAGAACACTAATAAATGCTAATTTGTCCATAAAAGTAAATATTTTTCTTCAAGTTTATTTATGATAATAATATTCTATTTATAAACACGATTTAAATAATATTTACGCCATAGAGACGCTTATCTCTCTGCCGAGATTAAAAAAAAAGAATACAGAGTTGAATAACCAATTTGGACTTGAATGTACAGTTGTGGATTTATTTATTGCGCGTGTGGACGTAAAATTTCCACAGATATTTAAATACCTACTTGTATTGTATTAATCAAAATGTACTATTACATGGCAAAAAGAACGAGAGACATATTTAAAAAAAAAATCTATTGTATCATATTTCATTAGGGTTTAGACAAACGGATTCGTTTTATTAAAATCAAACATTTACATGAGAGGTACAAAGATTGGCAAAAAGCTTCAATTCAGTGTGAGTAATGCTGCGAATATGTTGAATCTGAATGAGTCAAGGTAATCGCTGTAATGTAACCTCGACCTTCTATTTATGAGTATCGTGTTTACAAATTAGATTGTTCGTTTCGGCAGGCACTTAATTAAAAAATATTCCATCATGTGACACGTGTTTAGTAAATCATTCCATTTTTTCTATAAATTTCATAGAAACTGCGATTTCTAAAGGGTTTAAAAAGACTCGTAACGAAGCCGAAAGGCACTTGTTCTCCGCGTCATTGCGATCTTCTAGTTACGAAGATATTGGGGGTCAAAGTTCCAACTTTATCGCAAGTTTTTTTTTATAAATAAATGTTTTTAATTTAAGATTTTTACTTTAAACACCATCACGACCCCCGTACTATTTATTAATTCAATCCATCTATCAGCACAATGTTTTGAGTAGGTACGTTACATTGAGTCATACCGAAAAGTTTGATTTTTCACCCCAAAAAAAAATGGAATTTCCCAGCAATAATTTTTGCATGCAAGTTACTTAGTTTGATGTACAGAATGCTTGTTGAGGGTTTCGTAAAGAGTCTGCTTACACCCTTTATATGTATGTTTGTTCCTTTGTGGTGCTCTAGAGACCAAACGCGTGGGCAATTTTGATATTCTTACGCCAATCGATTTTACCTCAAATGGCTTAGTATGATCCTCCGTTACGCCTAAAATACTGCAGCATGAATTTTGAAATAAATATATGGTAAAGTTGAGGATTAATATTAGATTTTATGTTTGGCGAAAATACAATTCCATAAAATTTTCTCGATAGAAAAAAAATCCAAAGTTACCTCCAAATCGAAAAATAAACCGCTGGTTTTCTTTAATCTGAGCCGCTGGTATTCAAAAAGTACTTCAAATTAGATCATGAAACTTTGCATACTAACTGAACTAACTATAAGCAGGTCTTATGTTTTTTATTTTTTCCAAAAGACGAAAATTTGATTTTATAAAGAATAAAAACCACTCATTTCGCACTATTCGGCCTGCAGTGACGGACGTAACGACCACTTTGTAGTGCAAGCTGATTAGAACGTTATTCTAACAGTATTTCAAACGAAATTTGAACCACCACAAATAGAGTTGCTATTATAATTTGAGGTAGTATAGGTAGTATAGGCTTTATTTTCATTCTGAGTATTAGACCCGAACCTGTAGTCTTGTACCTATTAATATCTCATCTACAAGTCTGCAAGCTTTTCAATTTTCTCATTTAGCACCTGTGTCATCAAACAGAGACTACAGTAAAGGTGGCCTACTAAGCAGGATCGTTTAAATCTTGTTACAGTGTGTGTAAGAGACGGAGCTATAGAGGACGTCTAGCGCCATCTCTTTCCCACACTGGAATAAAATTAAAACAATCCTGCTTTAAGACGTCATGGTAGGCCATCAGCTTATCTATCATTCTAAATTCGTTGCACGGTTTTCCTTTAACGACCAAACCAGCGATACAAAACCAGTTTATGTGGATCTATCATTGTACGGGAAATCTATACAAAGCGAGGCCATGTTATTCTGGAAATGTATAGCTTGATGTGTTGCCGTATGTGGTACATGGACTCTAAAGAGTCGCAAATATGCGAGTCAATTGTTTAGGCTCATCTGACATTGAACGGTTAGACAAAAATGGTTGAGATGACCTAGTTCTATGTCTATTTTTATTCTCATCAGGCTGTTATGTGACGTAAACAGTTATCAATGTTATTTAAACCTTAGATTAAAATAATAAATCATTGATTCCAAGAAAGAAATTCCATCAGTCAAAGATATTGAATGTTGAAGGTGAACTGAATGAAGCATTTTTAGTTTCTTTGGATAAGATAATGTTGATAAGAATCCTTTACGTTAAAAAGTAAATAACTTCTTTGGGAGCGGCCAATGTTGAAATATGTTCAAATTATGTAGGTATAATTACAAATTAGTTTAGAACTCATAATTAGTTTATCTTTTTTAAATTAAACCTTATATTTAATTCCACAATATCAAAAATCACGCCTGTAATACCCGAAAGGATATGCAGAAGTATACCTAATAGTATTTACACCCACTTTTCGCCTTTTATGTTTAGGTTCCACGTAAAAGGGGGCGACCCTATTGCCATCAACCAACCACAAATCTAGACTCCGTGGCTGCTACTGAGAAATTCCTGATGGAGAACCTAATAACACGTTGCCCGGCCCGGGAATCGAACCCAGGACCTCCTGAGTCACGCATGCGACTACTACACCAACGAGGCAGTCATATCATGAAAAACATTAAATTATGGTGGTTCTAAATTTGTAGGTAAACGAGAACGTGAAACATGATTACATGACCAAGTTATGATAACATGTAGTCATAGAAACCACTTCGCAATACAGTTAAAATGCCAACTATTTATAACTGTGAGCCATGTGAGCTTCGTAATGAAATGAGTCAAAGAAATATTTCTAAAACCACTAATGTGTTCATGTTTAAACTAACTAAGTAATTATCAATTACTATGAACAATAAATACTCGTACAATCTACAAATATATATCAAATAATAATACAAAATTAAAACCCCTCTCAATAAGAGGAGTCTGTGTCCCAGCAGTGGAACATTAGGCTGATGATGATGATGAAGACTAAAAGTAAGGGTATTTATATTTAGTTTGAAAGGCCCAAAGCGAATGGACCGCAGGCCATTCGACCGTTTCCAAAAATCGTCTACGTTCAAAGGACCGGTGATAAAATGATTTCAAAATAAGTTTAAAGGGACAGTCACATACATTGTAGTTGATGTACCTAGCTGTACACACATCAAAAAAAGTTTGGGATACTAGCATAAGCTGATATAATTTTTAAATTGAATTTTATCAAGAAAAAATCTTTGTTGTGTGTTTTCTTTAAATATAAATACCCTGTTTGAAATTAAAAATGAAAACTACTTTTCATAAAAAAAATTGAGTAATTAAATCATTATATAATAATACTAAAAAACCGTAACAAAAAAGATTTAGATTGCAATGCATTTAAATTTTGCATTTTCAAATTTCGCGCGTAATTTGGCGAACAGATTAAAAAACCTTTGACTTGAATTTTAATATTTAGTTTGCTATTTTATTAACTAAAACTAAAGTTTTCCGACTGCTTTTCGCCTAAGCTATCTCAATCATATCATTTTAGATATTTTCTCTATAAAATATTGCATTAAATCTCGGTTGAGTTCAAGTACTACCTAACTTTATGTATTGTTTCGAGTTAGGAACAATAAAATCAATAGAGGATTAAACGATTGCAGATTATCGAATGTACTTCCTATATATCCATAAAATTTATGAGTGCCTTATAAATGTATGACACGTGCGAATACGTTCCTTAATCGTGAATAGTTTTTTTATTACATTGGCGTATCATTCATAATTTTATTGTCAATTGTATTACAAATTAGAAGTGAAATAGGTAGTTGAAATATCGATGAATAGGAAATTAGAAAACATTTACCGATCTTCTCATTTAAATTTCCCTTTTCCTGTTACAAAAAATATTTGTAATCTCCTTTTAATTTCCTTCATTTTGATACCCCCTACTCGATAGGTTTGGTTTAAAAAAAAAAATTACGACTTAGATACTATTTAGCGCCAAAAATCAGCCAGTTTATTTTTTTTTAAATTCCTGTCTAAAGACACTTAGGTTTTTGAGATGAATCTAATGACATCTTAATCGTTGAAATCCATAAGAAAATTTGGAAAATACGAGATAATAAAGAAACATAACAAGATACGCCCGAAAAACATAACCTTCTTTGGCAGTCGGGTAAAAATTAAGAAACATTTTTGTTCAAAAATTAGCAGTTATATCAACACGCAAAACACACGCATTTCATTGAAAGTGCAGTCGACCTTATTTTACGTTCATCCTCAAAGACAAGGCCTCAAGGTGTCGAGCGGTTGGCCTCGGCTTTATATTGCGTGTTCAGTATGACATCACCGCTCCAGAACTGGTTGCGATATTATCTGTGCTTCGTCACCACACGCTAGAGGAACCGCGCGATATGACGTCAGAAGGATGTACTACCGCGCCATTATGGAACCACGAGGTGGCACGACTACTAATGAATGAAGATGATATTAGTTGGAGTAGTAAAAATATTTTTTTAGTAGTACAATAGTATAACTATTGAAAATATTTTTTCACTACACTATCACTTTATTTACTTACCATTATTGTAATGTGGATCATTTGTTCGCAAATACAATAGGATTGTGTCATAGATCTAGAGAAACTTAGTCTTAAGCTTAAAACTTTTTTTTATATAAAACTAGCTGACGTCCCGCGGTTTCACCCGCGTAGTTCCCGTTCCCGTGGGAGTACGGGAATAAAATATAGCCTATAGCACTCACGAATAATGTAGCTTTCTACCAGTGAAACAATTTTTAAAATTGGTTCATTACTTCCGGAGATTACCCCTACATACAAACTTACAAACTTACAAACAAATGTAACCTCTTTATAATATTATTATTAGTATAGACTAAGATAACTTATTTTCGTGTATCACGACAAATCAATTACCTAACTTTACTGTACTGGAAACCGGCATGTCCTAGATCCAAAAAATTCGAAGACATGTGACATCTACCAATCCGCACTGGGCCCGCGTGGTGGATCATAGCCCATTCCCTCTCATAGAGAGGAGGCCTGTGTCCCAGCAGTGCGAACATTAATAGACTGATGATGATGATGACAGTACAGTAGTATGATAGAATAAGAATTTACAACCATGTCATCTACATAAAGTTTTTCCTCCATTTCAGGCGCTGACATGCTCGTGCGTCGCCCTCCACTACCACAGCTACAATTCTGAGCCCGAAACAGGCATGCTGGTGACCGGCACCTTCGTCGGTTACCTCATTATCTTCGCTGGAGCTGCTGCCGGTAACAACCTTCATTTGATCAAATCCCCCGCTTGTATCTTTCCCTTGATGGGTTACTGAACTCTAAACGATTTGAGTCTACAAAATAAATGATGAAGTTCGATTATTGAATTGACAGAAAAAAAAACAATTTTATTCCCAAAAGCATCATTCTGTCTCTTGTTAAAGTTCTATCTGGTGAAATATGACAGGTCAAGGTCATTGGTTATTGATAAGAGACCAATGACTGACTCGTGTCAGAAACTTACACCACTATTTTATGTATCATTTCATTAGTCATTGCTATATTTAAGCATGACTGATATTGCAAGTATGAGTACAAATCCGAATCGGCAGCATTTAGTAAAAAACACAGTCCTTTATTGACAGTCGGGTAAAAAAGCAGAGAAAAACTAGTCAACATAGACTCGATTAGAACACCTGTAGCTCTTATTTGTGCACTACATCCTACGTGGTTCTATAAACTACTTAATAATGCAAAATAGCGTGCTCTAATCGATAATGACGTCATGTTCCAGGTTACATCATGCAGACGCCTTCGCACAAACGGATTGACATTTTCTACTCGCTGGTCGGTGTAGCCTTGTTCGTTGCCAGCGGTGCTGTTATTATTGACAAGTAAGCGACTTTATTAATTAGAAATGTTATCATAATAGTTTTGATAAAACGGATTTCCAGGAAAGCCGTATTATCGTCTTCTGTCTAGCCTTTTCCCAACTATGTCGGGGTCGGGTTTCAGTCTAACCGGATGCAGCTCCTGCAATACCTGTATTTTACATGGAGCGACTGCCTATTATTTGACCTCCTCAACCCAGTTAGTACTGGGTAATACGATACCACTTTTTAAGACTGGTTGTCAGACTTTTTGGGCCCCTGACTACCTGTAACGTCTGTCAAAGATCTACAAATGACAGTCGGTAACAACAGCTTAACTTGCTTTCCGAGGCACGGAGGAAACTTGATATGTAAGGGTCCCATCCACAGACCAACCTAGGCAAGCAAGGCTTAACATAAAGATCGACCCGAGCGGCTGTTATTATTTAGCAACGAGCTCTTTCAAAAGGAAAGCCTTTTATTATAGATACCCACTGATATTTGGTGATCGTTAAATTGTTGGATCGCTTTCGATCTGTTGCTGGGACCCTTTTAAAATTGACAGCTGAATCAGTGTCAAACAAAAAACTGTATTATTCCGTTTCAAATTCATGAAATTTAATCAGACCATTAACAGTTGTTTAATTTACCTATCTATCTTCCAGATGGCAACATGCTGGTAGGAGCGACGCCAAGGACAAAAACTTGGCGAAGGCTTCCCTGGCCATCATCAACGGAGCTGTCCTTCTTGTTGACGCCGTTCTCACACAGCGCGGAGGCTAAAACACTTACTACTTAATACCAGGTGTGGCCACAATAAGCAGTGCCTGAAATCACAACTTTTTGTAATACTTTTGAGTCATATTAAATATGATGAGATATTGATTTCGATATTGTGACAAGATATTATTCACTGCGCACAAATTAAAATTAAACATGTGACCCTTCTGAAGGGAATTTTTATCTTTAAAGAACCATAACCAAAAAACTAAGATTAATGTGGATATTAAATAGTATAGGTAACATCATTCAATCAAAGTGGATATTAAATAGTATAGGTAACATCATTCAATCAAAGTCTTTGGCTGCTCAATTCTCTTTTCGTCTGTGGCCATGCCAGTTATATTTTTAGTGATACTAAGCAATGGTTCAATATTGAATCAGTTTCTACTAAATAATCTCGAAAAATGCAAAAAATGCGAAAAATGCAAATGAAAACTTGCATCATAGATCAATATTGGACCATAACTGATTAATTTAGTAAATTATTTTTAGGACTTATTCTTATATTATTTGTACCTCGATAGAATTGTAATAATTTAAGTACATATACATTCAAACTGTTATAAAATCGTAATTTTTCGAAATCTAACGTATTTTCTATGTAAAGTATTATGATTCGCTTCTAAAATTCTAAAAAGCACTTGACTTGATCTGGCTTATTTTATAATGATGTAAAGAAAAAGTATTAAAGTAGTAAAGCTTAATACAATAAAACATAAATAGTTTCGGTACTTTTTGATACAACTTAAAAATCAAGATCCCTGAGTATTAATTGTTTCGAAATATTAACATCTGCTAGATGAAAACACTAGTCTGCTTGCAATCTGATTTTTATTTTTACTTTTTTATTCGTCATTGTTATTTGTAACTCTGATATAGTTTATCTGATAAAACTTGTTATTTACCTTATATTTAAGTAATTACGTGAAGCTGATATGCTGCCTAAGTTAAATCATCAATCATCATCACATAACTTATAATGATGAAAAACAAATTGAACAAAACAAACATGACTAATAATATTTTTTGAACCGTCTTATATATTTTTAATATAACACGTACATTTGCATTTTTCTATGATATTACGTATATACACATTGTGAATATTATGTTTCTACAATAAATCACTATAAAACAACATGGTACTTTGACTTAGTGGTTATTGCGACGTCTTGTAGAGTTAGAGGTTTTATTGGTAAAACAGACATAACTGAAGTGGAGGTTCGTGGCTAAATAATAACAGCCGCTCGGGTCGATCGTTAGGTTAAGCCGTGCTTGCCTAGGTTGGTCTGTGGATGGGTGACCACCCATTACATACCGAGTTTCCTCCGCGCCTCGGAAAGCACGTAAACCGTTGGTCCCGGCTGTCATTTGTAAATCTTTGACAGTCGTTAAGTAGTCAGGGGCCCAAAAAGTCTGACAACCAGCCTTCTTGTATCGTATTACCCGGTACTAACCGGGTCGTAGAGGTCCGATAGGCAGTCGCTTCATGTAAAATACTGGTATTCAGCTGCATCCGGTTAGACTGGAAGCCGACCCCAACAAAGTTGGGAAAAGGCTAGGCAGAAGAAGAAGACATAGCTGAAGTACCTACTTTAGCTATGTCTGTTTTACCAATAAAACCCACCCTAGCCGGATTCTTCTCGAAACTTCTGCTGTTTGATGCTCCTCGACAAAGGCATAAAGTAGGCAGGTGCCTAGGGTGGGCTGCATTCAGCACATTGCCCGCGTCCCCGGCGTCTCTATAATCAGTGTATTCTGCCCACCATGACGTATGGTGCTGCGACGTGGACGCTCTCACATGAGGCTGTGTACAGACTCGAGAGTAGCATAGAGAGCCATGGAGCGTTACGACGGTCTTCGATATTGAAAATCGAGTTATGGAACTCAAATGGAGCTGGGCAGGGCACCCAGTAAGGCGCGGTGATGGCAGGTGGAGTAGCTGTGACCGAGTGGCGTCCAAGGTATGGAAAGAGAAGACAACAGGTCATCCGGCGGCGAGAAGGGCAGACGACAACTTTTAAAATTTTTATAATTTTTGCGTGCCAATTTTCAGGCAGAATGTACATGGCTCACTCCTTCCTACTCCACCTATATTTAATGTAACCTACATTCATTGCAAATAAATGTTTTGATTTGATAAAATCAAAATTATTTATTTATTATTATGCAGTCATAATTAATTATAATTAATTATTTATTATTTATTATTATTATTATTATGCAGTCAATATGCAATTATATAATACTAAAGAGATTGAATCTATACAATGCAAAGATTGTTGTACAATCTTCAGCAGCTCCAACAATACAATTTAATGCTATCAATTTATGCGCCCCTGTCCTTGTAGAGCAGGACCAGCATTGAAGCAAGAATTTTTATCAGCTATATAATCGCTCAACTTGTAATATGCTTGCTTACATAGTGTGCGTTTAATGCATGTTTTAAATTTCGTCTCAGTCAGTTCAAGAAAACTTTGTGGAATTTAATTATAGCATCTCAAACAGTACTCCATGAAAGATGAGTCTACTTTAGCGAGTCTGAAGCCTGGCTGAACTAGTTGGTCCCTATGTCTAGTACTGTTATTATGTCTGTCACCCCTTTTACCAAAAAGGTGCAGATTTTTTCTGACGTACATTATGTTTTCGTAGATGTATTGACAATGTACCGTTATGATGCCAATATCCTTAAACAGTTCTCTTAGAGAATCGCGCCTACGAAGATTATATGTGGCTCTGATAGCTCTTTTCTGCAGAATAAATATAAACTCAATATCTGCAGCCCGTCCCCACAGCAAAATGCCATAAGACATTATACTATGAAAGTAACTAAAATAAACCAGTCTAGCGGTATCTACATCAGTATACTGACGGATTTTTCTAATGGCATAGGCTGCTGAACTTAGCCGCCCCGCAAGAGATGTCAAATGAGAACCCCATTGTAGCCTTGAATCAAGCGTAATCCCCAGGAAAACCGTTTTATCTACGAATTCAAGTTTCTCTTTATTCAATATTATATCACAATCACTACTTTTAACATTCGGTAAAGCAAATCTTATGTGTTTGGTTTTTTTTTCATTTAATACCAAATTGTTTGCTGTGAACCAATTTTGGACCCGGAGTAGGCCATTATTCACGTCCGCGTCATCTAGATGTAGGGCTCGCCTATTTATTTTAAAAATTAGGGAAGTGTCATCAGCAAATAACACCATATTTTGAGGTTGGTTTTTCAATAATTAGGGTAGATCATTTATACATATATACTGAACTGAAAGAGGAAAGGACCCAATATTGTGCCTTGTGGAACCCCCATTTTTATTTTTAGCCCCTGTGAATTAACACTAGTTATTTTAACATGTTGTTGTCTATCATTCAAATAAGATTTTACCAAACTAAGTGCAAGTTTACCCAGTCCGTAATGAAATGAAATGAAATGAAATGAAATGAAATTGAAATGAAATGAAATGAAATTTATTTGCTAGAATTGTAGTATATACATAGGTAGGTGGTCGAGTTTTATTACAGTTGCTCACACAATTCGCTAAAACTAGCATGCAAAATTTAAGAACATTTAAGAATACATGAATTTAACGTAATAATTGGAAAGTAATAGGTAATATTATGTATGTCAACAAGATAATGTCAATAATAATAATGTCAATAATGCTCGTGTCAAAAGTAATGTGTCGTGATTTACGCAATCAAACGCTTTGGAGAGGTCACAAAAATTCCAATGGCGTCTTGAGACTCTTCCGACGCAGTAAATATGTGCTTTAATAAGAATACACCGGCGTCAGTAGTACAACGTCCCTTGGTGAAACCATACTGTTGATCATGTCAATCACAAAATTTTGTTAAAACCTAAACTTGTTCTACCAATAAACTATTTTATTTTTTTCATGTAAGATTCTGTTGGTGTTAAAATGATAGAGCATTTGATTAAGCATTACTTTTTCAAAAACCTTGCTAAAAACTGGTAACACGGATACAGGTTTATAATTTATTATTAGTATCTTTACTGTCCCCGGATTTGAAAAGAGGTATGACTTTACTGTATTTCATTAAATCAGGGAAAACTCCTTGGTCTACACATAAATTAAAAAATAAAGCTAAGTAAGGGGCTTTATTCTCAAGTATGGTTATATATTATGACTAGCTGACGTCCCGCGGTTTCACCCGCGTAGTTCCCGTTCCCGTGGGAGTACGGGGATAAAATATAGCCTATGTTACTCGTGGATAATGTAGCTTTCGAATGGTGAAAGAATTTTTTAAATCGGTCCAGTAGTTTTTGAGCCTATTCATTACAAACAAACAAACAAACAAAGTTTTCCTCTTTATAATATTAGTATAGACGACCCGAATGGCGCAGCGGTAGTGAGGCTGCCTTACGTTCTTAGGGTCCCGGGTTCGAATCCCGGTCGGAGCAAATGTTTGTGTGATGAGCATGGCCATTTGTTTCCGAGTCATGGATGTTTATATGTAGGTATAATAAGTATGTATTTACAAACAAAAAGGATATATGTAGTATATCAACTATCTGGTGTCCACGACACAAGCCTCGTTGCTTAGTGTGGCACTAGGTGGCGCTGTGTGTAATGTCCAGCAATACTTATTTATATTGTTGCCATTGCGGGATTATCTTGGATGAGGTTGGCACAAGAGCGTGGAGCTTGGCACATTCAAAGAGGGCCTCTCTTTGTTTGTGCCAAGCTTCACGCTCTATCGTTATACCCAGCAGTGGGTAAAGTCCGGCTGTGGATGATGATGATGATGAAATGTCTACTTAATCACACAAGGTGTAAACGAACCCTTCACGAAGCCGTCAACCACCAAACATTCTATACATCAAACTAAATAGCTCTTCGCAAAAAAGATGCTGAACGAAATTTTTTCTTTGGTTAATTATCACGTTTTATGGTAGGACTCAATGTAACGCACACAAAACACTGTGCTGATGGATGCATTGAATAGTACGGGAGTTGTAGAGGTATTTAAAGTTACAACATTAAAAACTTGTATTTAAAAATATAACTTGTGCAAAAGTTGGAACTTTGACCCCAATATCTCCATCGTATAGGTTCCCAGGTATAATCTAAAATGTATCGCAATGACGGACGGTAAGAACCAATACCTTTCAGCTTCTTTATGGGTATGTTTACACCCATTAGTGTACTTTCGATTTAATTATACTAATAACCAATGTTTGCCGTCTTTCCATCAAGTCGGTATTGGTCTGTTTGCTAACAAATAAAGCGTATCTTTCAAGCAAGCTTTTAGGTCTACAGTCAATGTAATGGATTCTGTACATACCAATAATAGCAATAAAAGGGTAAATAAAACTAGAGTAACAATACATAGCTTTGATGTATGTACCTAAGTAGTAATTATGATGGGCAATATAAATTATACGCTTTTCCGCCATGATATGTGACACGCTATGAAAGTAGTGTGTAACATTCCGGGGAAAATCTTGGTAGTTCACTTTTCGTAGTCAAGCGTTATAGCAGTGTTTAGTTCATGTAAAATCTCAACAGAGAATAATGATACGCGTTTTAACAATTTTAACTCTTCTACAATTAATGTTCTCTTCTTGTTGTGCAACATCAAAGCTCATAAAGACAGCTGTGAATATCTCAAGCACCTTCTACATTCATCACTTCACAACCACGGTCATTTGGAAATTGAATGACTCCAAATATGTGAATGAATATTTGAAGACCTACCCCGGTTCCGTCGTCCTCAGCCCCTGGTCTACTTATAATGATACAAAAATTCGCGATATCAACGAAACCGTTGGATTCAAACAAACTATCTACTTTGCAAATAACTTGCTTGATTATGAGATTATCATGCAGCTTATAAATGAAGTGATAAGGTTCCCTATTCGTTTTATACTTGTGTTGGAAAACGCTGTAAAGACGAATGATGAGCTATCGGAGTTCATTGAAGTGACTTCGAAGAATGATCAGGCCGACTTAATCTTGATAAGTGCTTATGAGACCGGTGAGGTAACACTAACGACGTTCTTTCCATACAGTGATGGGTGTTGTGGGAACTACACACCCATCTTCCTAAAGTATGGCGAAAATATGTTTCCTAAAAAGTTTAGCAACTTCTATCAGTGCCCCATCAGAACTGCTTTGTTGGAATACTTTCCTTACGTTACGGTCGAAGTAGAAAACGGTACAATTACTTCTGTTGGTGGTTACGATGGGAAAGTACTTACGATCATACTGACTAAATTAAACGCTTCATTAGAAGTTACCTCTGCTTACAATAACAGCGTTTTTGGATCATACGTTAATGGGACAGCAACAGGCTCCATCGGTGATCTGGCTACTGAAAAAGCTGATATACTCATTCCAGCTGACATTCTTACAGAGAAAAGATATACCGTCACTTTGCCATCTCATACTTACCACACTGTAGATATCCGTTGGGTCGGACGAAGGCAACGAGAAGTCTCTGACTGGCTCAAATTCATTATTCCAGATAAAACGAATTTTACTTACTTACACGGACTAGTATATATTTCATTTCTCATTTCAGCTATGTTAGTAAGGAAATGTAAGCCTCACCTGACGAATGCAACAAACCGCATACTCTATCAATCCTTCCTCATATTGTTGGGTCAGTCAGCGAAGTTCGTAACGAAGTCCTGGCTGCTCAATTTTCTTTTCGTCCTTTGGATTTGGTTTTGTTTCTTTTTTCGGATCGATTATCAAGCAGATCTGGTTGATTCCTTGCAGACATTAGACTTAGAGCCACCTTTTGAATCTATTGAAGACGCAGTAACTAAAGTGGATGGTTACGGCGGAGTTGAAGTGGTTGTTGAATATTACAAAGACACTCCTTTGGAACACAATTACAAAGTAATACCAATGAACGAACTGAGAACATATATCAGACGTATCTTTGAAGGGGAAAATTTTCTTCTAGCTACAGATGTTGCTTTGGTTCGGGATCTAGAATCGTATATTCAAATTTTAGGGAAGCGTATAAGTGCAACGGGTGCCAGTTTCTACATGCGCCCTGGATGGCCAGCAGCTAAAGATGTTGATGATGTTATTTTCAGCCTAGTTGAAGCAGGATTTATTGAAAATCTATTAAGCGATGATAATAACCAAAGGTGGATTTTAAACAGAAGAGGTTATAATGATGCATTAAACCCAACGGGAATAAGTATGGCGAAAATTAGCACTTTATTTTACGCATTGATCCTTATGTGGGGGATTTGTTCTATCGTGTTGCTCATGGAAATAAAACATCACGGAAATAAATTGAAGAAACGGGGTGGTAATTAAAAAAAATGCTATAAAGCAAGTATGTGATATTGGCAAAGCACGTTTGTAGTGTGAAATACACTGTCTTTCGTATTTTTGCAATTTTGAACCAATAAACTTTTGTTGAGCATTTAGGTGGTATTATTTCTTGATTGTAAGTTTATGATAACCAAAATAACTTCGTACTAGATAGTATTCCCGGCAGAGGGACATGAACATGAACAATTAGTGTGATGTGTGGCCAGCGCGGTGATCTGATTGCATCTGGTTAATTATTCCACGTTACAGGAAATAGAGGGATCGAATTATCACATAACGTTGTTATTATTAATAATGCTATTTAAGGATTATGGATCAGTTTTTTAGCTAATATAGTTTCTGAAAATTGGAAATGTATTGACTTTTGAGGGGCTTACTAGATAATACGCGTCGACTACTTCAGTTGAAACATTTGAACTAGTAAGCTAAAATGCTGAACTTATCTAAAATTCGAAGAAAAATATATTTTTTATTTTGGTCTTGGAAATTCTTTGGAATTCTTTTTTCTTCGAATTTTTCAACGTATTTTTTTTGGGTTCTGGTATTTTATGGCTCGTACATAATGGCAGCATCACGCGATGTCGCGTGTCGACGTGTTAAAATAATGCATTAAGTACAACTAAAGTGTACCTTTTGTATCGTTCACAATCTTACTTTTTCTTTGCATTTAAACAAATGCAATGCATTTCTAACGTCCTAAACGTTGTTGTTTTGTATCTACAAAAACAACTCATTTTATAATAGCAACGCATCACACATCTACCTACGTATTGTGTTTGTACGGCTCTGTTTTCGGGCGTTCTCAAATATTCAGAATGCGCCACAGCCGGCGAGCGGGCCTCCTGCAAATGAACCTGATTCTATTTCGGCTATATTCTGACAACTATATAATTAATGCATAATAAGTATTTTATTCGAGCCCTACTTTTGTATTTTGGGTAATGAATTATGCAAATGTTTCTTGGATGAATAGTTTAAATAATAATTATTGGAATCGTACTCTATCTATTGTTTTAGCAACGTAATAATTGTTGACTGTCAACTAAAACGCTTTTCAAGAAGTTTTTTCTAACATTAAGAAGTTTTTCGTATCAGTACACTAATTGCTCTCTAACACAGGTTATCTATTAACCTAGCTAGGAATACAGCACCTCACCCACCATTTTATTGTAGTCTTTGTACACTATTATATAAGCGATTCTGTAAATTGTGACATGTACTACAATGTTTTTGATGAATAAATTATTATTATTATTATTGCTAAATTGTCGGTCGGTGACTACGTGACAGCATGATTACTTTGTTCTTGTCACTTGTTCTAATGTTTCAAGTGCATTCAACAAATCTAAGAAATCATACAAAATGTATTCTCGCATGCGTATGTATTTCTTCGGCTGGTGCAATCCGGTCGAAACGTCGGGCTTCTATTAAAGGTAAAATTCGCAATAAATACCCGCTTACATGTGTTTTATAAAATGTATTCTGTGTCACCGTAGGTAGCCTAATTACGTAATTACTATGTTCCAACTGTTCAATGCTCAGTATAAAAACAGTACTTTAATAATTTCTCTTTTTAAATAATTTAAATAAATACATTCCTTTGCATTCAAAGATAAAAGTAAAAACAACAGCGACAATATTCACAATAGCTAAAAGCTCTACAACCAAAATAAGCTCGGCCATTTAGAATAAATTTTACTGCATTTAGGAACTAGTTCCTCGGAGTATAAATACTTTAGCATAAGGAAGCCAGCCGTATACCCTAAAATAATTATCGAAATTATATATCAGAAACCGAGGTGGAAATTGGCAAACAGTGCGGGCAAGTACTGAATCCATTTGCCAATGAAATGCAAACATAGGTAGCCCACATTTGATCAAACCAATTCGAACTTGCCCTCAGTACCGTGCATAATTTAATTGCATCATGAATATCTTCGGCTGAGAACTACTGCCTTCTGCAAGTACTTGTGAATTTGGATTGAATAAACATACTTCGGGGTGAGGACGAAAATTAAATCATTGGACATCCATCTTTCAACGCACATATCTTTCTTTTGGTAGAGGTCAATGAAGAAAGGAAAGTACCTAAGCATCGCAGACATGACTTTGATGACTCCTTTTGGATTGAAGTTTCCACAGTAAGGTTAGGCAAGAACTATTTCTTTACCGAAGAGAGTCCCTTCGTGAGAAAGCCACAAAAAAATATTTGTTTCCCAAAAATGAAGTCGTTCCATGTTTCATTTTGTAAGCTTACCAGTTCTAATGGTTTTAGTATCAACCTGTAGAGTAGAGCCACTGTCTGCAGAACTAATTGGACTGAAATATATATTAAACGCTTCCGCAACCTCTTAGCTTCAAGTATTATGAAGCCGAAATATCATGTTATTATCAAGCTTGCAATTGCATTACCAATTTGACTGTCTGCGTCTCAAATGATGTTTCTCACTCTTATTATGTTTGGGGTTGATGTGCATTTTACTCCAATGTCTATATTTTTTTAACATTTTCATATACATTCAGGCTTTTTCACGCGCCGGATATCTACTAAATGTTACAAAGACAAAAAATCAATGGGCAACATAGTCCTGGTGTCAAAATGTACAAATTGCCTAGTTCCAAAATGTAATTTTGCCCAAATGCCGCTATGATAGAATACATTAAAGCTGTAATGTTCAATTGTACAAATTGCCTTGTGGCAAAATTTCATTTTGCCCAAATGCCACTACGATAGAAAAGCTGTAATGTACAATTGTTAAAAGGTAAAAATGTCATAATATGTACAGTCACGTGCATAAATAAAGGGTGTAAAACACCTCTTAACTAAGCCGAAAGGCACTTGTTCTCCTCGTCAACATAATCTATCTGAATTCCAATTTCAACTATCAACTTTGACTGTAACATTCTGAATACCTATGTACATTTATTTTTTGAGATACACTCGATGATGTAGCACAATTTCTTAGTTGTTTTCATTCATATCACCATTCTTATTTTTGTTTAACTGCAAAGCAGAAAATATCAAGTTTACATTTTGACCAAGAAAATCTATGTAAATGTATATCCATATTGTTACCGATTTATATGCGACGGCATATATTATCTTCATCTCGAGAATTCTGTATCTATGTATTTATTTGGTTATAGATACGATGCTCTGGATATACATAATTTGTCCATAAATTTTATATTTTTCTTCAAACGCGTCATCTCTGAAACGTGGAATATTTTTTGGAAAATGTCTTAAACAGAAGATGTATTTGTGCGTACGTACTTTGAAAGATTCCTTGCGAAATCTCGTGGCGATGATATCCATGCTACGTAAGCATAAAAGAATTGTTTTGGTGGATAGAATATAAATATAAACTTATTAAGGTTCACATAATCAAATTTCTTTCATACAAAGGCCATGTTAGAATCATCATCATGTCATTTGCAACAAAGACAGAAGCTTACAAACTTATATCATCATCATCATCGTCATTTCAGCCGAAAGACGTCCACTTCTGGACATGGGCCTCCCCCAAAGGGGGTTTTTGGCCATAATCGCCACGCTTGCCAGGCGGGTTGGCGATCGCAGTACGGTTGTTACAAAAGCACAGAGAACGCTGCTGCCCATTCTATGGTAAGTCCCTTAGTCGCCTCTTACGACACCCACGGGAAGATATAGGATGGTGCTATTCTTTACGTCCGACACCATACAGATTACAAACTTATAAGTCTTACTAAAAAGCTTTTACTCTTTCAGACCAACTAATTAAAATGGACATTTACAACGACAATCCTAGAGCGTACCTTAATCCGAGCCCATTTGTCATAAATATTTTAATCATAAAACGCTAGTTTGACAAATACGTGCTCTAATTTCGAATATGCTCAAAGAATAATGCATGCGCCCGTTTGGTCCGACACTCATCCGTTTTGCTCGGCTATCTGCAACGGGCCCGATAACCATAAATTGCCGGCCGGCGCTACCGGACCGGGAAACTTTTGTCTCCGCCGATTTTTGTTCCCAATGATACATCATTATCTTTATAGCTCATAATTTTTATGAATAATGGCGTCAGGCAAATCGATATTTATTTTTCAACGTAGAATGGTTTTTACTTAAACTTTTAGAGTGGGTGCCAGTATGTAGAATGGTGTAAATGGAACCGTGTAAGCTTTTTTGATATTGTAGTTTAGCATAATTTTTTATAATTACCTATGGAGTGGGTTTTTGGAAAAAATAATTTAAAACAACTAATGGGTACCTTGTCAATGCTTAAAATGTCAAAATAAATGATTGTTATGTAGCATTTATATGACTAGGTGCTTCCGAATACCAACTATACAAAAACACATAGTATTACCAAAACAGACAATTTGAGGTTCGCAATAACAATAGACATAATATCGATCAGGGGTCCACATTTCCATGTAAATGAATTTTGAAACCGTGCGTGTTATCACAGCTACATATCTTTAATAACCATAAATCAACAAATCGAAGCGGCCAATTATTATTTATGGGATAGAAAAAAGCAAATGGCATTTCGGTTCTGATTGTGGACCTATCTAGGCAAGTAGGCATACCTAAATGCAACTGACAGATATTTTACAGGAGTGTGTATTCGTCGTAGCACCATATTGTCGACATTTGTGTTGAAAAGGTTGTAGTAGATAGTTGGCCTCTTTTAGTCGTGTCAACGTTCTTATACAGATTTAAGTTAAGGCGATTACAGGAGCTAAATTAGCAACTCTATTTGTGGTGGTTCAAACTAAATAAATAAAAATAAGTTTATTGGCACAAAAAACCTTTGTATACAATAGTATTACATTCCACATAGGTAAATTTAATTTTAGGAAAAGGCTGTACAAATAATTAAAAACCCTGCCTCCTAAACTAGTCTCCTCCTAGACCCTTTGACCTAGGAGTCAGTGTTCTACTGTAACTTCGTGTTCAAAATAAACCTATATTGTGTGATAATAAACCTATTTGACCTGGTTTAACTATGCTATGAATGTGTGAGAATGTGTGTAAGGGGGGCTGGCTGTGTGAGTGGGATGTGGTGAAGTGTGGTGTGGTGTGATTTGGTGTGGTGGGGTGTGGTGTGGTGTGGTGTGGCGTGGTGTGGTGTATGAGAAGGGGAGTGTGTAGTCGTGTACGGTATGTTCGTGTGATGTTGCATGGGTTTCTGTATTTGTTTTGTTTTTGTTTTTCCTTTTTGTAGTATTATTCTAACATGGTAGGTTCTAATCAGCTTGCACTACAAAGTGGTTGTTACGTCGTCAGTCACTGCGGGCCGAATAGTGCGAAATAAGTGTTTTTTTTTGCGATTTACAAAAAATCTATTGATTGGACTAAAAAAGTAATACACTATGATGCTAATATGTTGCTTGTAGATTTGTTTGCCAAAAAATCAGAATGATCGCATGTATTTTATTATGGTTTTTACTCAATAAAAGATTTTTTTAGAGATAAGTTCGTGATTTTTTTCTATCGATTATGTAGTCAGTTGTATTATGTTTTCAAAACACTATCGTATTAGCATATATCCTGAAGAATATCATATATTTTTCTGGTTTTGGTTATTTCAGTGAATCATATGCTTTTTTGCATTATAAAACTCGCGTTTAGCCCATGTAGTCGCCTTAAATGCAGCATCAATAGTGGCTTTGAAAGTGCAGCTGGAGTTACACACAGAGCAGGGCAGGAGGCTACAGGAGGCTACAAGAGGCTGAGAAGGTTATGAGCCTATCAACCAGCTAAGACTAGACACCGCTGGTTTTCTGAAAATCGATTTTTCTATTTTTACTATGAATATCTCGTTTTCTTTTCGTTCTAGTAATTTTCATTTCCAACTTTAAAATGCAGTACCATCTCTCCGAATTTCCGTTGCATAGTTTGGTAGTAGTAGTACTGGGTACTACTGCTCTTTATAAATCATGCTTCGGCCATCTTGTATCACAACGCGCGCCATTGGTCCCTTTACCGCGCTTTAGTTGCAATTCTGTAAAAGCTTTCAATCATAATACCAATAGTATAAAAGCATAAACAGTCGAGTTTTACTACCATTTTCTAATTCAATAAAACGAGAATGCAATAAAATGGTTTTGTTGTAAAATCATAAATCGTTTATTAAATAAGGAAGTGAGTCAATTAATCCTTTTGTTTCTATTTCCTAGTATGGAAAAGGACCTGCTTCGAGATGATATTGATTGTAAAGAATTCTACACTTTATATTACAGCTTGGAGAATCTCTCATCTTCTACTTAATAAAAATCTTAAACAAATATAAATTCATTGTCAGATAACGCGTAGCCTAAATCATTGGGTTCAGACGCATGGCATTTAGGACGATAAGTCCTCTACTGTCGAAAATAACTACATACTAAGGAAGGACTTAAAAAAAGCTCCCTAATGGAGTTAAGTAGAGGATGATAGTTCGTTAATTTTTACCCAAATGAGCCGTTCTTGTAAGTAGCACTGTTCTGAAGCAGTTCAGCACGACAATTAGGTCATTACCTGCCTAGCCTTTTCCCAACTATGTTTAAGTCGTCTTCCAGTCTTACGGAATTCAGCTGCGTGAATACTAGTATTTTACATGGAGCGACGCGGACGGCCTATCTGATCTCCACAACCCAGTTAGTAGGTACTGGTTAATAAAATACCCCTTGGTAAGACTAGTTTTCAGACTTTTGGGCTACTGAATACCTGTAATGACTGTCAAAGATCTAGAAACGACAGTCGAGATCAACGGCTTAAACGTGCTTTCTGGGGCACGAAGCTCGGTATGTAAAAGGTGGTCACCCATTCACGGAGCAGCCTATTCACGCGCAGCTTAACCTAAAGATCGACCCGAGTGGCTGTTATTGTAGCTACGAGCTCGTCCAACAACGACGACAATTACGCAAACATAATTTATTTCATTTCACTTGAAAGGAACCTACATAAAAATGGAAATATCGTTTCAAACGCCTGAATGTTTACTGCAATTTACTGTTGATGCCATTCTCCTATAATTGATAAGTGTAACAAACCAAATGGCAACACAGAGTGGGTTTAGCCTCAGGGCCCGCATGACATTATCGTGCCGAGTTTAAAGGTTAGTTCTAAATCTAGTGCACGAAATAATATTATAGAAAGTGTATGATCGAGCGGGGTTTTCTAGTAATGAATATAGCCTATGTTACTCAGGGATAATTTAGCATTCTAATCGTGAAAGATCTTTTGAAATCAGTCCAGTAGATTTGAGTTTATTCGTTATAAACATACAAATCTTTCCTCTTAAATTACACTAGCACTTCGCCCGCGACTTCGTCCGCGAAAATTGTGATAGCTCAGCTAATTTGCATGACATCAATATAATTAGCCTATGTTACTCGGTTAAGATGTAGCTTTTTACTGGTGAAAGATTTTATAAAATCGGTTGATTAGTTCTTGAGTTAAATCGTAACAAACACAAACAAAAAATCAAATCTTTCCTCTTTATTATATTAGTTTGGATAGTATAGATAGATATAGATTAGTGTAGATGTAGATTGTTTTCGTTATTTTGTAAGTTCCCTTTCACTTTAAATGGTGTTTGGAAAATATGGACAACATCAGGTACAGAAGGTATTACTGCACTCTTATCCGACACTGTCACTGATTCTTGTTGACTAGACGTTTCACAACCATTATTTATTAAACGTCCACCCACAACTTTGATCCAAGCACAACCCTTATGCATTGTCCTCTACAATACTGTTCAAACAAAGACAGCCTTCATTAAAAAATAACAAATCCTCTTTACCACGCACCGATGACAAACTGCCGTACATGTCATTGCCAGCTCATGGCTCATTTGTAATAGCTAGGAACACAGCGCCAACAATAGGTGCTCGTAGTGCTCAGTGACGTCAATGCATACGATGTTGTTGTTGTCCAAGTGAATTGTTGTGCTGGCGACTCCTGTGCGGGCATTCGCGATAAATCGTGGAGAAACAATAGCGCACTAGGTGCCTAACGTCGAAGCATCGGACACGCATAAATCACTCGATTTAGTAACGTGGACCGTGTTGTATGGACAAGCCTCACAGCTGTTATAAAAGCGAGCGTTGCTGCGTGTGATAATACGTATCTGTTGTTGTGTAAATCTGTCGTTGGTTTGGTGGAAATGTTTCAAGTTTGATTCAATGGTCCATCTTGAAATTTCTGCATTTTTTCGCGGCTTCATCCGCGTGAAGATCGATAATTGTCCCACAGGATCATACTACCGGGATAAAAAGTATTCTATGTGTTAATCTAGGTTATAAACTATCTGTGTGCAAAATTTCATTCAAATCCGTTCAGTAGTTTTAGCGTGAAAGAGTAACAAACATCCATCCATCCAGCCCATCCTCCAGATGTTCGCATTTATAATATTAGTAAGATTTATTAGCTATCCTGACTTCCTGAGTCATCTAAACTAATAATATTATAAAGAGGAAAGAATTGTATTCGTCTATTGTATTCGTATTGGTTCGTCTTGATGAACCATCTACATATTTCAAGTCGGTAAACAATTAAACCTGCCTCGCTGGTCTATAGTGGTCACAACATCGCAACTGCTAAGCAAGAGGTCCTGGGTTCGATTCCATTCAATAGGCTTGCCCCCTATTACATGGAACTCAAACATACCTGACGAAATGTGGGTGGACTATTAGGTACCTACACTTCAGCCTATCCTATCGGGGATTGCAGGCGGTATGTTATGAAAAAAAAAATTAAACGAAATCATGCTTCATGTTCCTGCTTTTATAACTCTGCGCACGCGCACACAGATGGCTTTTACACTGTGCCGCGGCGCCGCATCGCTTCGTTGATGCTCCGTACGCGTGGGAGCACCAACACTATCCTGAATGTGCTCAGCAACAAGCTGGACAGCCCCCTTCTGGGGCACTGGGTTTAAGCACAAGTGCGTGTGCCCGGGGCCCCAGGGCACATACTTAATATAATATTTTTTTTATGTTTAATAATTTAATGTAATTTGTAATTTCTAATGTAATTTGTAATTTCTAATGTAATTTGTATTTTTTTAATGTAATTTGTATTTTTTTTTGTGTAGTTTTTAACTTTTTTAACTTATAAATGTAATCTTAATTTTAAATGTAAATTTTAATTTTAATGTATTTGTCATAATTTTTTAATGTAATATTGTTGGCACGTTATTGACTAATGTCTGAAATGTTGATAATATATGAACGCATGTGTGTTACCGCCTTATAGCTTTATAATACTACCTTTACAATGAGTTCTTTGATGTCTATGTTCTCTCACCGGCTCCGTGACGCGTGCCAATCTGTTATTTAGTATTAATATGTTTAAATATAATAAAAACAGTTAATTATGTAATCAAGTGCTTTATTTATATACAACAGGTTATGGGCCGTCCCTGCGTGATCAAAGTTTTCAAAATAAAGCTGTAAAAATATAAATTCCGTGAAAAGCAAATTCCGCAAAAAAAACAAAAGAATATTTTTTTCCAGTTGTGTCCGAAAAGCTAAACAAATGGCTAACACATTTACAATTCATAAATTGACTGGAAGAGACAATTTTTCCACATGGAAATTTGCTATGGAAACATATTTGCAACATGAAGAACTGTGGGAATGTATACAGTCTGATAGTTGTGACCCAAAAAAGGACATTAAAGCCAGAACAAAAATAATTTTATTAATAGATCCACAATTATACGTCCATGTTCAAGATGCGAAAACAGCAAAGCAGGTATGGGACAATTTATTAAAAGCGTTTGAAGACACTGGCCTGCTCCGTAAAGTAGGGCTTCTTAGAGATTTGATCATGACCAACCTAGAATCTAGTTCAAATGTAGAAGAATATATAAACAGATTGATGTCAACAGCACATAAATTGAGAGGAATAGGATTCAATGTGGATGATGAGTGGCTCGGAACTCTAATATTGGCCGGGTTGTCGGATGAATATAAGCCTATGATTATGGGTAGGTATAGAAAGCTCAGGCATAAAAATTAGTGCTGATTTGTTCTGATTTTCCTCTCATAGAGAGGAGGCCTGTGTCCCAGCAGTGGGAACATTAATAGGCTGATGATGATGATGATGATGATGATTTGATAAAAACAAAGCTATTACAAGAAGTTAAAACAAAATCAGAAAGTACTACTGCCTTTTATGCAAAGTCTAAGAAATTCATGAACAATACTCAACATAAAGACAGTCACTCAGGAAAACCAAAAGGCCCCCGTTGCTTCAACTGTAACAAATATGGGCCATAAGGGCAAGCAATGTTGGTTTAAAAATAAAAACAAGGAAGACAAAGGTACCAAAAATGGTTTTGTCGCAGCTTCTTCAGCTACATCTGTAAATGATGTCAGTAGCTGGTATGTGGACTCCGGAGCGTCAGCCCACATGACAATGAACCGTGACTGGCTAGAAAATGAAACTGCACCGCCTGTACAAAGTATCAGGATCGCAGACAACAAAGTTCTAACCGTGCAAAGCTGTGGCACTGTAAATATCCAGGTACCAAATAAAATTACAGGAGAACCTGACTGTATTCAGGTAAATAATGGATTATTTATTCCTACTTTATCCACAAATTTACTTTCTGTGAGCAAGATTATAATGAATGGTAATAAAGTTGAATTTGACAGTACCGGTTGCTCAATAATGAACAGGAATAATCAGATAGTGGCCAATGCAAAGATAGTAAATCATTCTTACAAATTACTCACCTACCAAAGTGGGCAGGCAATGGCAGCTACAGCTGAAGACAAGTATTTATGGCACCAAAGACTAGGTCATCTTAATTTTAACGATATTAATGAGATTCCAGAATGTACTCGTGGTGTGAAACTATGTCACAAGATGAGGACTACATATGTACATCGTGTTTGGAGGCAAAACAAACCAGGCAACAAATCAATAATGAAGGCTCCCGGGCAACAAACTTGCTAGAGCTAAAAAAAAAAAAAAAGGCATAGATTATAATGAAGTTTACGCTCCGGTTATACGCTATTCATCTATCAGATACTTGATTGGCTTAGCGGTTAAGTACAAACTAAATTCATCAAATGGATGCTATTTCAGCATTTTTGCAAGGAGTTGTAGATGAAGAAATTTAAATGTCACTGCCACCTTGTTATGAAATTCAAAATAAAGTATGTCGGCTTAACAAAGCATTATATGGACTGAAACAAGCCAGCCGGCCGGCAGTGGAATAAGAAACTTAATGCTGCCCTTATTGACATTGGATTGAATAGATTGAATTGTTCGCTACAACTTTGTGAAAGAAAAGGTTGCTGCCAAGGAGATATATGTGGAGTACATAAGTACCGAGTTCATGTTAGCAGATGCATTGACCTTTGTCACCCTTGTGCCCTTGTGCCCTTTGGACTTCATCGACCGAAGCTCTGCCATCTCACAGCTGGAATGGGTTTGCGTTCAGGAGAGGGTGTTGATAATATATGAACGCATGTGTGTTACCGCCTTATAGCTTTATAATACTACCTTTACAATGAGCTCTTTGATGTCTATGTTCTCTCACCGGCTCCGTGACGCGTGTCAATCTGTTATCTAGTATTATATGTTTAAATATAATAAAAACAGTTAATTGTGTAATCAAGTGCTTTATTTATATACAACATGAAATTTTTTTTTTGTTTTTTTTTTTTATCGCAATATTTGGTGTCGACATAGTATTTTATACTTCGACCTTACTATCAGCAGTATCTTAATGTTGACTTGCTACCATGAACATCCATCGAATCTTTGGCGTTCCTCTACCCTTATAACCATCTACAATTACATTCATGACCTGATGACCAAAACGAATATAATTAAGATTAAATTTAATATAATAAAGATTTTCAAAATCCCATAGAAAGCTTTCCTCAAAATAATCAGGTCCATAACATGCTATTGTATAATTAAGTAGATGCTATACTAACACTTACTATACTACTAATAGCTGTAAGTGTGATATGAACTAACAGCATCAGATGCAAGCTCTCTCAGTTAAACAGTTCGACAGGTTACAGACTAGTAACACAGAGTAACTACCGGCCGTAGAGTAGTAACTGGTGCATGTTACAGATAGCCCGAACATCCTGCAAACAACTGAACTCTGTGCGGGGAGTTCAATGTTATTTTGAACTAGCGTTTGGCCGGGCCTCGCTCGCGTTAATTTAGAATTTGTCAATCAATTCGGGTTGTACCCTGCTTATCAATATCAATCGAGTATTTGACGACCCGAATGGCGCAGCGGTACTGAGGCTGCCTTATGTTCTTAGGGTCCCGGGTTCGAATCCCGGTAGAAGCAAATGTTTGTGTGATGAGCATGGACATTTGTTTCCGAGTCATGGATGTTTATATGAATAATAAGTATGTATTTACAAACAAAAAGTATCTATGTAGTATATCAACTATCTGGTGTCCACGACACAAGCCTCGTTGGCACTAGATGGCACTGTGTGTAATGTCCAGCGATATTATTAATATATTATTATTAATAATCACTACATATTATAAAACAAAGTCGCCCGCCGCGTCTGTCCGTGTGTATGCTTAGATCTTTAAAACTACGCAATGGATTTTGATGCGGGTTCTTTTTATTAGATAGAGTGATTCAACAGGAAGGTTCTATTATATAATTACGGGCGGGCGAAGCCGCGTGCATCAGCTAGTAGTAATATAATTCAATCGTGATTTTGACACAGACACATGGCGCCACTAAGAACGTTATTGTTGTTTTCGTTGTTCTATATTAAATTTAATTAAATACTGTTGTTACGATTTTGCTTTTGTTTTATGTGATTTTTTATTGATTATTGTTTTTTTTATTGATTATTTGATTTTTTATTGATTATTTGATTTTATTATTGTTTATTTGATTTTTTATTGATTATTTGATTTTTTATTGATTATTTGATTTTTATTGATTATTGTTTATTTTATTTTGTTCATTTTTTTATTTTGTAACTATTTCTTATGTAGGTATCACATTCAGACACAATGTAATTTGTTATTGAATAAATGAAATGAAATATGAAATATTCATTTCTGTACACCTGACAACGTATAATATAAAATTTTAAAAGATAATCGGTTCAGTGGTTTAGGCGTAAAAAGGTAACAAACAATTTCGCACGAATAATATTAGTTAGGTTACACTGTTTTAGACTTTCACGGCTTTTCACTACACTTAAAGTGCTCACGGGATAATATCCGTGAAATATCGGGAGCTCATAGAATAAAAAAAAAATCAAGGATATTATCCCGTAAGTACTTTAAGTGTTAGTTAGGTTAGTTGAATGTTCAATGTTAACCAAATTAGTGCACAGGTAGTTGTTAAAATATTTACCTACATTGTGTTTCCATATGTCACCACTTCATCGGATTACTTCTAAACAAAAGGTTTGTTCTGGTAAAATAGCTATTGTTGAGTCTAAGGTTGACTCATTGACTTGAATTACCTTATTATTTGACGACGCTACTTCGTTCGCGTGGAAAGTTTGATGTGGTTTTTTTTTAATGGCCTGTACTGTCTGGGCAAACGCCTCCTCCAATTTCTTTCATGTGCTCTTTTCCCGTGCCTCTTCGAACCAGCTGTCGCGGTACGCTTCCAGATCGTTTCACCTACCTCTTCTGAGCAGGCCTCCGATGTGGACGTGTAAGAAAAAAGAAAGATAGCCTATGTCCTTTCCCAGGATATAATCTATCTCCTCGCCATAATTAATTACAATCCGATCAGTCGTTTAGTCGTGAAAAGGTAACAAACAAACAAACAGAGTTCCTTGTGTATTTATAATATTAGTATGGATATGGATGTTATAATAATTACGTGGAAAAACTTTTTTGCAAAAAATAAAACCGTCTTCAAAAAACACGAAAAAGTGAAAAATAACTTTAGCTTCAGAAGTCGGTGACTTTTGTTTGATTGATTTTTTTTTGTCACCGACTTCTGAAGCTAAAGTTATTTTTCACATTTTCGTGTTTTTTGAAATCGGTTTTATTTTTTGCAAAAAAGTTTTTTATTTATACATTTTTAGTTGTTCCCAAACAAATATTTGCCCAGAATTTATTTGACATTGTTACCAATACATGTCATGGTAATAGGCGTGAGCAGCGGTGGCCCAGTGGTGGCGGCCCCAACTTACGAACAGTAACTGGTGGGTTCGAACCCTGGCAGGCGTATTAGTTTGTGTAATTTATTTCATCACCACTGCTCTCAAAATGGTCAAGGAAAACATCGTGAGGAAACCGGCATGTCCTAGTACCAAAACATTCGAAGACATGTGACATCTACAAACCCGCACTGGGCACACGTGATGGATTATAGCCCATTCCCTCTAATAGAGAGGAGGCCTGTGTCCCAGCAGTGGGAACATTAATAGGCTGATGATGAATAGGCGTATCCCTAATATATGGAACGCGGAGCGGGAGGGAGTGTCAGACTTTTACTGACTAAAACCCATCCATGTTCCTTCTCAGCCCTTTGTATTCCAGAGTCACAGTATCTCTTTATACCCGTCCCTTTTGCTGACATCTCTTTGATGCGCGCGCGGAACACGAACGACCTGTCGAAATCTGGGTGTATTGTACACATCTGCGTACCCCTTCAGAGCATACAGACGTGATATTACGTCATGATGTTGTATAAACAATAAACATCCAAGCGATTGCAACATTCACGGCACATTTGCCGTCTATTTTTGAAGAGTTCCATTGTATATCTCCGAAGATCAGCATCAGATGTTCACAAAATTTAAATGGGACCACACGGGAAGCACTAGCTAGCTAAATAAAAAAAGAATCATTAAAATCGGTTCACCCAGTCGAAAGTTCTGAGGTAACAAACACAAAAAAAAAATACAGTCCAATTGAGAACCTCCTCTTTTTGGAAGTCGGTCGAAAATGATCAGACACTTCGACAGCTCTGTGAACAGGCCAATTTTAACTTATGAATGAAAACTCCAAGGTTATGTTGCTTGTTGTCCTAAAATGAAAACAGGATTCAGACCTCGTTTTTCTTCAAATAATGTCACAAAATGCGACTCAATTATTTGCAGCTGCGTCTACGCTTATTTTAATTAAGAAGAAAAAACAAACGTCCCGAGTTCTAGCCATTAACTTCTTAACAGTGATGTCGGGATTGAGAGCCACGGAACAATTCAAAATTAATTACATGAAATGTTCAACAATGCTTTCACAGTTTTAATTCAATGTTCTCGAGTAATTTGAAAGCTCATTATGTAGATGAATATTAATTATTAAAAATATCGCGGTTCGTTGTAGAGCAGTCGAGGTCTTTACTATTAGGAGTCAAGGGAAATTTCAAATTGTAGTCAAAGTGTCGACAACTGTCGTCGAATTTCACGATAATTCCCTATCCCAGTTGATGGCGCCTTTCAATTATGAAAATATTCCTTTAATATAGCTGTTTCGCTTAGAAGAAATTTCTCGAGACGATAATGTTTGTTCTTAATTAGAAAATCAGATTTATGTCTCAAAGAAAGGGTTTATTACAACAAGCCGACAAAGGAAAGCCGTAATTAAAATTTCCTTGTACTGATAGATTTCGCTCTTTGTTGAGTGTCCGGATAATGGTAATATAGTTATGCATTTTCCGGTAACTACTACTCTATCTATGTTATGAAAACCTGAATTGTCTGAATACTCTATCAAATTAAGGAATAATTATCAGTGTGCAGTGTCAAGGTTCTTAAAAAATATGTATGTGAAATCAAAACAAATCAAATCTTCACTTGATTTAATTAATATACTTAGGGATGTGTCGTAAGCGCATCAAACTATAATACATCTCAAATACATTCCGAAACGGGTTGAACATTATCAGTTAATTTACTTTCAGATGCTGTACACTTCGATGGTAGTGTATGTAATAGAAGATATCCTATATTTTTTTAGATTTATGTCTGTGCATAGCTATACAACACGCAACTGACAATTTTAAAAATGCGCTTTAATTTAGTAACATAAATTCGTTATGTCGATACTTTTTTTTATTTACGATGACAATATTTCAAATCCGATAGATACAGATTTTTAGATTGCTACGAATTTGTACCGATTTCAGTTGCAACTACTGCCGACAATGTTTATATTTTCAGTCAGAATTCGACGAGCTTTCCGTCCAATCGTACTAACCACTACTGGATAAAAGCCTCTTTCAAGTCGTGTAAAAGCTTTGTCTTGCTCGATTCATTCGCCTGTATTTAGTTCACCCTAACCTTTAGTTTAATTTTATCTAAATAATAATAAAGTCTGTGTTTCTTCTGGTTTAAAGTATACCAAAGCTACCAAAGTAAAGGATTTTCAATAAGCTGATACACACTTATACGTTCAAATACATCTTAAATAAAATAAAATAGGCATCGAATTGTAAACCTCCTCTTTTTTTTGTCAGTTAAAAAGACACACGAACCTCATCCCGCATTACGAAACAATGATGAAGAGATCCACATTTAAAGATACTCGACGCAGATATTTAATAAACAACAAACTGCCATAAAGTCGTAAAACGTTGTATCAAATATCCGTACTATTCATATTCCACTTTTTATGGGGGACGGACGTATCTGTGTTTCCAGTTTTATGTGATCTTTATGAGACGTCGACGGCACGCTGACCCGACATTTTCTTTTATATTTTACATGTTTATAATTTGGTTTTGTTTTGTCGGTCCGAGGTTACGAAGCTACGTTTCTTTTGTGACATTATAGGATAAAAGTTTAGACATTCTTCTTCTTTTGATTCTTCTTCTGTTTGAGTACTTCCCTTGAATAGGGTAGATGACACCATAAAACAATAATTCCAAGACTCCTATCTCTGAAAACAAAATTTATTTTGGGCCTGAAAACCCGATTTATTTTCAATTAATAGCCAAATTCGATTTTTAGTTGCTTTGAAATCAATAAATAGTTGAGTCATTGAGTTAAATAAACAGTGACGTCAAAGTTGGCTATTGCCATACAAAATCTATGAGAGAACCGCGTTTTGACAACTCTTAAAAAGTATCTCAATTGATTGGTGTGTCATCTACCCCATTATATTATCATCTATCGTAGGGATATTTTAAATAAAACATAGCCCTTTGAATCATGTAACCTTTTAATTTATAACAATCAACAGAAACATACATTCAAGCATCACATTTTGCTATACAACACATTTTTAGTTTTACATAAATTTTTAGGTACGTCTTTGGCAAGTCGACTCCTTGAACCCCCGGTATATGTAACAGTCACACCCCATATTAAATACTAATTTACACTAAAACCACGATTTTAATAAATATAGGTCTCATCTTAACTGCCAGGATTATCGTAACTACTTATATCGGATTCAAATTAACTAATAGACTACTTAATCAAAGTAAAAGCAACACAGTAAGTAAAAGCTACGTAGGATTTCATATTTTCGCCACTGAAAATAGTTAGTACGTAGTTATGTTTTATAGCTAAGTGAAATGATAACCATTCAGTGTTATGAAACATGAGATCAGCTACGAGAAATATGTTAGAAAGAATCTTAATAGTACACAAGCAGTACAAAATAGAAAAGCATGTACGATTGCATTGATGTATAGCCTCAAATAACAACTTAACAAAATAGAATCAGACGACGTCTGTGTTTATCACACGGAGCTTATTTATGATATGTCTCTTCTTGAGCTTTCAGCTATGGTAACAGAATTCACAACAAAAAGTAATAGTGTAGCAGATGAATACAACTAAACTTACAAATAAACTACATTTTACTAATAGTATGTACAGTAAAATTGCACACTCTTCTACATAAGTCTCGTATGAGCTCAGAAACACTCATCATAATTATTATTATTCAAAATATACAGAAAGAACAAATATAATATCTACGTACACTAACTCTTCAATACTGTTAATTTTTAAACAACGAAACCGTTCACCGCCGATGTGGTAAGTAAAATGAATTTACAATTCCTCTATATATTTGGCATACAATGGCTTATCAAAATCCAGTGGAATGGTTCTAAAATATATTCTGTATATCTCAAAAGTTCATTTGGACAATCTTTGGCACTAAAATCTTACGTCTAATACAAGTCTTGTAGACAGAACCAAAGACAAGGATGATAACGATAGATACGTTTTTGCATTGATTACAACTTTTCTTACATCTAAGTTTGTCTTAAGTCACGGATTATGAGAGAGTTCGACTAGCAAGTCATTTTCACTGATTGCACCATCCCTTTTGTAGTCCGTACAATCATATATCACATAGACACTTCAACTCAAGAGACCGTTTCTGTGAGTCCCGTAGCATTTAATAGGTAGTGTGAGCGGTCATACGAAATCGTTCACCTCATTCTGTAGGGGATTGTCGATCTTGTCGACGCACTTCCTAATGGCGTCAAGGATGATGACGATGCGTCGGTCGAGGGCGGCGAGGTGCGGCTCCCACAGTACCGGGTCCACCGGGTCTTTTTTCAATGATTCACGGAGGACCTTTGATAGCGCCACACCATTGTGGTATCTGCGCAAATTAAAAAAATATTTTAAGGGTTGGGTAATAATGTAATTTAGTTATTAGTGTACTCACCCGTAATAATAAAAATGAAATAAATAAATGAACGATTAAAGATATTAAAAAACTTGTTTTTGGCAATTGTTCACTGTAACTTACTTCAGTAGCGAAGCGAGAGTCGTGTGCCTCACGAGACAGCACTGCAGCAGTGGTGCCAAGATGCTCAGCTCATCGTGAAACGCCTTGCCGAACGCTCGCCCTTGATCCAGATGCAGCGTGAACGTCTCATTCCCGAACATTCTACAATAAAAACACTCGTTACAACAATCTTAATTTGGCTATGGCCTTACAAAACTTGAAATTCTGCATTCTTATTTATTTTCTGCATAGTTGTTTTACTTCCAGTATGAACGGAATTGCTCTCCAATGATTTAAGGAAACGACCTTCTCGTGCGATTATCCGGTTGGGCCCGTAATAATGTAGATTTATATGCAATGTAAAATGTGGCGTAAGCAATAAGATTGAGAGATTACTGGAATACTTGGTGTTCTGCCTTTCAGTTACCAATACCATGGCCAAATTGAACCTTGAATATTGCCAATACGTTCCTCGTTTCTTTCCAAACTGAATAACCATGAAAGTCGTTTGGATGATTGATTTCCTGTTAACCGAGATTTAATTTTAGAACTAGATTTATTTAACAGTGGCCAAATGGAATAACCGTTTCTGCTTTATAGGTGCACTGGCAAGTGGGCACAATACAGATATGACTAGTAATGAAGTATACGAACTTGAAGGTTTCATAATGATGCCTGTCCATGTTCCCGGAGAGGAAGTCGAAGATGGACATGTCCATAAGGTCTAGCAGTCGCCGACCAGAGTCATATGGAGGAGTTGTGCGAATCTAGAAGAAAAAAGCAAAATCAGCCAATAATGTTCTAAATGCTGGGACATAGGCCTCGACTCTATGAGCTTGCCCGTAATCCACCAATTGGCTCCATACGGGAGTGCGGATGTCGCATATCAATCCGTAGGCCGTGGCCCGGTCCTGTTTCTAATAGTTTTGACAGCAGTGCAATTAAACAAAAATAGGGATATTTAAACATAGGGGCCGGGTAGCTAATAAGTTAATATGATATAACAGTACATGATATATACGCCCTGATTTGATACACGTCAAACTAAGTAGTGAAGTCCGGTTTTGTTTTATGTACTTATTTGAAGGTAACATATAAAATAGTAATTGTTATGAACAAAAGTGTCGACCGGAAGAAGAGCCACAACCCCTCAAATATTTTTCTACTTAACAAATTGAATGTATCAGGGTGTGCCCCGTTTGTGGTTTGGTGGAAATTGATATCGTCCATTTAATACTTTATCAGTAATCTATCTAAAAGTTCTTATATTTATGAATAAGATAAAAGCACGTTGTAGTATTAATCTGCAAAGTAATACCGTCATTATTCCTCTGTCAATAAGATCATTTGGACAAAACTTACAGTATCGCAATAATCTGATTGGAGTTCCCACTGCGCTTTTCTTCGCTTATGGTAAGACCTTCTCCATGGATGCCGCCAGACCTGAAGACGACACACAATTAAATACAAATGGGTTTGGAAAATGTTTGTATGAAGCGCCTGCCGAACGTGACGCGTTAGAAGATTTTGTCTCATAAAACACTTGTTTGTATTGATATCAGCTATATTGATAGAGCAGCTATATTGAACAGCTTGATTGATAGAGGTTTTACGCGTAGCTAATCAAATCAAAGTTGTGTTGACCATCGGTGACTTTGATCTTATTCTCGGAAACGGGACGGTGACGTTATAGAACATTTTGTCTCATACAAAAGTTGTGTGCATATGTATTTACGAGCTATCGATTAACATAGGTCTTATGCGTGGCCGCAACTTTGAACAAAAATTATAATGGCAGGCCATTTAATTCAAACTCCTATATCCGTCTGTTTTAGAGCTATGATGCCACTGCAGAAACATAATAAACCTTAGGCTGTAATAAAAGAGTACACGATTGGAAATAATATCTAACGCTCATTGGGTAGGTACTCGATCTTTGTAGGTACCTTTTTACCGCGGGTATGTAATATTCTTCTACAAATAAGTGCCGATTTGAGAGAAGCTAAGAAGACGATCGCCTTTAAAAGGTACCTACTAGGTAGGTATGTACTCCGGTTTTCGAGCCGTTGGTAATAATAAATTGCAGAAAACAGCAATAACTGTCATATTCAAGACCACAGGACCTCACAAGTTGACATACCTTAAAAGGTTAATTAAGTATGTGCTTATCAAGGTATATAATATATTCGCTTATTACATGTCATGTGTGTGTAGTTATTATTAAATTCTATAGACCTAAAGCTTTAAATGGCTAAGCAAAGATTAGACCAAAATGCCACGGAACTATTATTTTAAATTATAATTATTTGGCCATAAACCCTTCCTTTATGTGCGATGGGCGAACCTCTGAGCGTATCATCGTACTAAAGCGTGGAGTTTACACCAGATTACGTTGTGCCCAAAATAGAAAAAGAGTACAAGAACACTTTTCCTTTTTTACGATTTCAGGATGTTTGCGAATTTACTGATATTACATTCCAAGTTGCTAATGAATAAAGGGTATCATTTAAGCTATCACCAATTTAATTAGTTTTGCGTTCCTTAAATAATAGGGGTTGCCCTCAAAATAGTAGATTTGTCACCAAAATGTAGTCACCAAACATTATAAAATCAATTCCACAATAAATCACCTAAAATCATGAAGATATAGGGTCTAGTACCAAATAAATGTTTTTGTATGTAATATAAAAGGTTTGTCCTAATAAGTATTTAAGCAAACTAATTTAAAGAGATCACCAATAAATCATAATTATTATGTAACTAGAAAATGCTCTTGCATCCGAGTCGAGGGAGACCCGGTCGACGGACTTACTTCTGAATAGTTTATAAAAAAATAACCACGAAGGGTATGGCGGGGTCTATTCGCTCGCTTCGCTCGCTCATTCGACCCCGCCATACCCTTCTAACCTAATCTATCCGTGTCGGGGTGCCCCAAGTCGTCGATAATCGATTTATTTGGTGACAGATCTACCATTCTGAGCACAAAGCTATTATTTAAGTAATAAAACTATTATTATAAGAACGAAGTTTATATTCATGTAATGCACTACAATGTTATTGGTAATCCATCTCTTATTTTACACATATATTAACATTAATTTGATAATTGGAACCTGGGAACACTTTTTGTTTAACTGAGAACGAACATATTTCATGGCGATAGATCTATTTATTAGGTGATACAACTTGATGACAAATATAAATTTTGGTGACAAGAAATATAGTCCCCATGAATAAATACCTACTGAGATTTTTACGAAAACTCTTGTTGAAATATAAGAAAATAACTTATGCCCACGGGACCGGTCAATGTGGCGACACTTGGGGGAGGCCTATGTCCAGCAGTGGACGTCTTTCGGCTGAAATGATGATGATGAACTTATGCCCGCGGCTTCGCCCGTGTGGAGCTCGCTAATTGTCCGGGTTATAAACTATGTGTGTGCTAAATTTAATTCAAATCCGTTCAGAGTTTTTGCGTGAAAGAGTAAGAAACATCCACTCATCCAACTATCCTCACAAACTTTCAAATTTAAAATAAAAAATAGGAATAATCGTAGATTTTTAAAATGTTATTCATGCAGAATTCATGGAACTTCGCGAAGGTACCAATCCATTTTAGTAAAAGCTTGTTAATTATAAACCGCACACATCAATCGTTTACGTTGAATTAGGTACACAGTTCCTACTTGTAAGCACAGATTTGATCGGCCGTATAAAGTGCACGCCGTAATAGCAAGGACCCGTGCATTATGTATGAGTGAAGTATTACGTCGCTGACGCCGCCGACGCAACAATGTACCTACTTCATCAATTGTTACCAACAACCACGCTCAATTTGATAATCTCTGCATAACATGTACCTAACTGGATATTTCGTGTTGCAAGAAATTAATTCAAAACCATAAAAACGGTAGATACGATATTTTCGAATAGCATTACGATGCAAATTGAAACCTTCTAATTAGTTTTTTGTAACTACGAAATGCAATTTTCAAACTGAAATACCAAGTCCCGTGACCCAAGGGCTGGGTTTTACCTTGGCCGGAGGCTAAGTGTTGCTATACAACTTGGCAACGCCGCCAGTCTCTTGGGCACATTAGGAACCAACTGGAAGCGTTGAGGAGAAGTTTTTCGATGCCCTTTTATAATTTGTTGTTAGTTTATTTACTCGTATTTTAGTTTATTCCATCATCGGCCTATTAATGTTCCCACTGCTGGGACACAGGCCTCCTCTCAATGAGAGCGAATGGGCTATAATCCACCACGCGGGCCCAGTGCGGGTTGGTAGATTTCACATGTCTTCGAATTTTTGGTTCTAGGACATGCCGGTTTCCTCACGATGTTTTCCTTCACCGTTTTGAGAGCAGCGGTGATGACATAAATTACACAAAGTAATGCGCCAGTCTGGGTTCGAACCCACGACTTACTGTTCGTAAGTCGTGGCCGCCACCACTAGGCCACCGCTGCTGCTCCTTTAGTTTATTGAATAGTTTTAATTAATTATGTAGGTATAAAGGGTGTAAAAAACCTTTTAACGAAGCCGAAAGGCACTTGTTCTCCTCGTCATTGCGATCATTTTTTTGTTCTACACCATACCTGGGAACGATCTAGTTACGGACATATTGGGGGTCAAAGTTCCAACTTTTAGACATTTTTTTTTTAAATACAAGTTTTTATTGTAAGATTTTTACTTTAAACATCTCCACGACCCCCACACTATTTAATCCATCCATCAGCACTTTTTTGTAAGTGTGTTACATTGAGTTCTACCACAAAACATAATTTCTCCCCCCAAAAAAAAAAATGTTTCCCAGCAATATTTTTTGCGTAAAGTTACTTAGTTTGATGTACAGAATGCTTGGTTGACGGCTTCGTGATGAGGTTATTTATACCTATACCCTGTATAGTTACCTAGTTTAAAATACCAAGTTAACAAACCTTTCGTTCAGCGATATCGGAGGAAGGCAAGAACGCAGCGAAGCTCCCCTCAAGCATGTCTGGGTTGCCACAAATCGCGTGACCAGTATCACAGTAGTACGAACACTTTCCGTGGAAACAGAAGTTATTCGCCGGAGACACGAAGAACGTCTTGAGGATGTCACCTTCAGTCACATCGTAGATCTCTGTCGTCATGTTGAGGACTCGGCCCACGACCGGCATCGCGCGACGGAAACCGAGTATCCTGGATAACACATGATTTAGATAAGCGTCAACTCTATTCGTGTACATTGAGGCGAGCAAATAGGGATGTTAGCTTCCGATACAAGATTGGGTCAGCTCTAACTGGTAAAACAATAAATGACTCAGATCTCATTCGATTTTAAGCTAGGTTTCTACTAAGTGCAAGTTTCTACATAAATAAGCGAGAAGTTCGTGGCTAGATAATAACAGCCGCTCGGATCAATCTTCAGGTTAAGCCGCGCTTGCCTAGGTTGATCTGTGGATGGGTGACCACCCATTACATACCGAGTTTCCTCCGTGCCTCGGAAAAGCACGAGAAGCCGTTGGTCCCGGCTGTCATTTATAGATCTTTGACAGTCGTAACAGGTAGTTAGAGCCCCAAAGTCTGGCAACCAGTCTTACCATCATCTGCCTAGCTTTATCCCAACTATGTTGGGGTCGGCTACCAGTCTAACCGGATGCAGCTGAATACCAGTACTTTACATGGAGGTACTGCATATTGACCTCCACAACCTAGTTGGTACTGGGTATTATACCCCTTGGTAAGACTGGTTGTGGAGGTCAGATAAGCAGCCGACCCCAACCTAGTTGGGAAAAGGCTAGGCAGATGATGATGCCATCAATACGCAGGAAACTTACACTCACCGTTACATACACATTTAAGACAAAGGATTTCGGAAACCCCACGCTTAATAGTTTTGAATTCCACAAGAATGATTATACCGGATGAGTCAATCAAAGCGCTGTATGTTGTTCCTATATCAATAATGTATGACACGACCCACCTGTCCAGGTGAAACGCGGCTATCTCAGCATAGTGCCTCTCGTAATCAGAAAAATAGAAATGATTGGGTAGCGTCTGCACATCTCGGGCAAATCTGTGAACAAAAGCCAACGGTAAATTCAAATTCTGTCGTAAAAATATCAAAGTAAGGAGATGTTACTTGTATTATAAAACAGCCGATTTATCTTTAATGTTATGCTCGTGTCGAGATATTATAGAGCAGGGTTTAAGAAGATTTAAATAGATAAAGCACGATCCTGGCCCGGCTCCCTACTTTAACGGCCATTGATGGCTATCTGCATTAATCAATTTGCTGCATAAGCTGTACTAATATCCAGACCAACGACGTAGAAGAGTTCTTTATCTTCCTAACACGATAAAGAAGGTATTATAGCACGATTTTCAAAAGATAAAAAATGAGTCTAAGGTAATATAATATTTTATTTATAATTAATTTCAAGACCCAAAAAATACATTGAAATCGATCTTAATTTTTAAAAAGAATAAAACACCAAAAGCCAAATTTAACATAATATCACCAAAAATTCTTGGCAGGTACTTAATCATGACGTAAATTGAAACCGAGTAATATAAATCCATTAAAGAGAAATATCAAATATCGACTCCCGGAGATAAGGGACCCCTGTCTTTTAAATTAAATTTATAACGTCGAAAAATGTTAAATTACGTACTTAAAATGGAAAAATTACTCATTCGCAGTAACAAATGGAGGTATAATTTCTTTTAGTGTCTAATGAGTCGAATGTGGGTGCTTAATCAATTTCTCGGAAACAAAACGATTAAAGTGGCTCTTAAATCGTGAATCTGGTTAGATAGGAGCAATCCCGGGAATATACTGCACCGAGTGTCTTCCGATTTATTGTCCTCAGTGCGACTCGTAAGTGAGATAGTACAATTTAAAAAGGCTACTAACAAATGGTCTAGATTCCGTGTCCTCTTTACCTTTTCGACATAAAATAGCTTCCACTAATTTTGAATACTTTTTACTCCAGCTAGTTGATCTAGGATCCCGGTACAATATATCACTTGTACAGAAGTGGCAGTCAAGGTGATAAAACTAATAGATACTCGTATAGGGAAGGGTTACCACCGACTGTCGCGTAATTTATCGCGCCCTTGTGAATCGTGAAAGATCCACGAGGGCCTCTTGATATGTCGCCGGGGTAACCCCTCGAGTCCATAATTTTCTTAGAAAAGTTACCCAGTCCGCTAGAAAAGTTAGCTGTCTGCCTATGTTCAAGTATTACAAGGCAAGAATAATTTATATTGTTTTGTTTTTTTAGCGCCTCTGAAATCTAATGTTGGTTTAGAGAACGATGTTGTAACAGATGTAAAACTATGTGCATACATAACTTGTTTACGAAGATACGCTTTACTTTTGACACCTTCAGTATTATTATCTTTATTTTATATGGTATCCATATTTTTAAAATAAAAGCGAAGTGCTAAGACGTCTGATACTCGATATACAAGCCTGTCGGGAGTTTCGTGAAATTCCCGCGAGTACATTTTTGGGAATGCTCTTTGTATTCTTTGTCACGTCAAAAATTGTATCAGATAGCATTACTGAATATTGAATATGCAATGTTGTGCGTATGTGCCGCGGCGGTTTTATTACATAAACTCTTTGAAATATCGTCATAGAGGTTGCAAAGTTTTCTTCAACACTGTTCACTGCAACAGTTAGGTCTAAAAGCTTTGGTAAACACATAAGCAAGTGCGAAGTACTGAATAGAAAACACAATCAACTTTAACAATGGTACGCAAGTAACAGAACTTGTCGAACTCACTACCTACTTCAATAGTACTTGTAGTTGAGAACATTGTGGGCAAGCCGCTAAGCCGATCGCACGAAAGAACATTCTCGGAGTTTTGTGAATAGAACGAGCACACCCAACAAGGTGACAGGAAAGTTGTGGCAACTCCTACAGGAGCGTGCACGGACACTTCAAACTACTCTCAACCCAACTTGTTTACCAAACAAAATAAAACTTACGTATCTGTGAAAGACATGACAGATGATGGCCGGACACTCAAAGGCAAAACTATAAATTATGGACGCTGGATGTCGGACTTACCTCATCGGCTTGAAGAGAGATTGGACGCCATTAGGGTAGTCAATAATAAGTTTCAACTGCGTGCCTCCCTCTTTTTGCTCTGTCGAAAAATAATTTATTGTTAGCTTCGAAGTGCGTAGTATCATACCCAATATTACCTTACGATATTTAAATTCAGACTTCAAACTAGTATTTTAGATTATATTAGAACGTCTATCGCAGTTATCGAGTACTGGTGTCACTAAAAATAAATGTGTAGATCCGATAAAGTCGGATCAACAATGAAATCCATTTAAGTGGTTTAAATATTTAAGTCCAATTGGAAGCAAAGGGCGAGATTGTTGTGGCACTATTGTCCGACGGACCGCTAACCCCGCAACTGATTGTAGACCCACCCTCATTTAATATACATACCTACCTGCTTCAGCTTTTATAAATATGCTAATATCATCTTAGTTATTTTTCATACCATTGTAAGATATACATTTGTCTCTGTATTGCGTAAAAGCATTTTTTTACATAGCGATGAGACAAAAATACGTAAGCCGAAATAATGTAAAACTATTGTAAGCTTTTCTTAATATCATACAAACATTTCATGATAGATAAAGTCTGACTTATATCTGAAAATAGACGTAAACAACAGCATGTATACATTAAAACTGTAGGCATCGAATGTCCAGTCGGAGTGAGGGTGGCGTAAAGGTTGTCTGTCTAAACGTAATTGCTTTTCTAAGTCTGATCAACGGTGCACTGAATATTTTATGGCGATACATACTTAAATTGAGATCAGGGCTTACTCGATAGTTGAATCGATTTCAGTTATGTCGAATGTTGAATAATGTAAATAACACGAATAATTACAAACTTAATTTCAACTACTATTGAGTGCCCTCAAAATCAGTAAGCTTGAAATCTAGAACAAACTATTTGCTTATCTCTATGTTGTTTTGATTATTTTAATCTAAGAGGTTAATAGAATTTATTTGAAAGGTAAACTTACCTACATGTAGGATGGGGTTAGTGGCCATATCTTTGAGGAGGTCTTCCACTAGCGGTTCGGCATCCTCATACAATTCGTGTTGAGCTATCTTCAGTTGGAACCTTTCCAAATTAGAAGCGTTTATGCTGCAATAGAAATTGATTGGTATTATTATACGAAATTAATTTCCATTAATTATCTATTATGCGGCTTTCGGGCTTTTGTGTGGATTTAAATTGGAGAACAAACCACTGATCCAGATGCTATAATAATGGTAGTCGCAATGTCTAACAACAAGCCATTAATTGGAGCCACTAGCATTATCGATTAGATGTAGACACTGACCCAATTTTAAACATAAATATTGTTAAATTGAACATAAACATGAGAGACAAAAGCGATGCGTAGTACGTCATCGATGAAGTTATTTGAAATTTTTCGCACACGCCCGTAAACCTGGTCGTTAACGTCAAGATTTACATGGAAGATTTTCCTCAGGCGGCGCGGCGGCGGCGTGTTGGTTTTGGCTGCGTGGAACACATAAGTGGACGTGATTTGCCTACTAGCGGGAGGTGTGAGACTCCGGGCGACACCACGCAGCACGGAACTGAATACTAAGGAGCGTACGTGTAACGTTTTCGATTTGTGGCATGCTCCGATAACCTGCATTTAGAAATCAAGCCGGCAGCTATTCTAAAATTTATTGACTCTCTTTCGGTGTGAATTGTGCCGGCGTCGAGAGGGAATTCAAAAAACTCGATTGTTCCGGCTCGCGACAAGTGGACGTTCCTGATTCTAAACGAACACGAAGAGCTATTTACTTCCACATTTTATCTGAGCTTATTATGCGCACGGCGACCGAAAATATAAAGAATTCATAACAAAAGAAAACGTTCTCGTGTTAAACAATGAATGCTCATCTCCTCTCATATTACGTAGATGATCCCAATTTTGAAAAAATTATGCCAAATCTTCCATGTATCAACGCAACCCTTTCTACATGATACATGAATTCGGTCATAACAGGTCCCGTCATATCACGAGCTTCGTTTTAAGGAAGCCATCATGCATTCATTCCATTTAGTTTTATTGTCAAAGACCCGCGCCTATCTCGGCAGGACCCCGTAACTGGATTTTAAATAAGATTCCTTGTAGGTCTTGTGAAATTTGCCTCGCAAGATAAAGAAAGGTCGCTTGTCTGTTTCGTATTATAGAATCATTCTGCGCTGGAAGTATGATATGATCCTTTTTTATAGTCTTGTATCAAACGAAATCCTGTTGATAGTGTACCTAAACGCGAACGGAATGTGATATTCTTTTCATTGCTTTCACGGTGCCCTATGAGTTTTGGCCTAATATTTGCTTTCGTGAAATTACCTGAAGCAGTAGAGGCCGGCGCCGGCCGCGACCTACCTGTTTGATTTTGATGCATACTTCAGTGCTCTGCGGGCATTCGTGGTGGATGAAAAGCTATCGCCTTTAGAATGTGCAGTGACGTGTTACATATAACATTACAATGTGGCGCAGGGGCCCATTCGGAACTGGAGCCGCGAGGAAATATGTAAACAGTTGTTCCAGCAATGTTCGAGTTATCAAAGTTTAATTGCGGTAATAACGAAGTAACTAACAATTTAATTTGGCGACTCGCGGCGTGCTACATAAATCGTACTTGTGGATGTCAGCTGTCGGCAACTTTAGAGAATTTTCCTTGTAATGTCCTTTTCGCGTCGTTTTTCGCTGAACGTTTTAATTAATATTTCTTAACCGACTGAATATTCCTTTTATTTTGGTATTTACGTTCTGCGCAATTTTCTAAACGTTTAAAATATTATGTTGATTGCTTTTTTTCTGAGAACACTTTGACAATATACCACTGACATGTTTAGAATAATGAATTGGTTTGCCAAAGGTCAAGTCTTTTTATGTTTATTTTATAGACCAACCAGTCCATATTCGTTGTTGAAAGGATGTCACATGCATTCCGCATCGTGAATACATCTTTTCACTCCGAACATTAAACTAAAATCCACCAAACCCTTACCTAGGTTCTAAGTCCTCCATCTCTCCAATAGTGGGATTATCTGGCCTCTGGACGTTAAGATCCCGATGTGGAGGGATGACTACCGTGTGTTCCTCAGCCTTGCCCTGCAGCTGAGCGAAGATGATCCTCTGCAGATCTTCGTAGCGGTCCGTGGGAGGGGCGGGGGTGCGGGGCTCGGCTTCCACGCCCCCTCCGCTCGTCTCGCTTGGAGCTGACTGCTCGTATTCTCGAGACCCGTTGCTGCCATTGCTGGTAGAAGAAAAGGTTACTGAGTATGGTATGGTTATTTTCAATTGAAATTCGCATCGAGCCTCTAATTTAACACCTCAAAAAATAATTAGAAAATAACTGTGACAAGTTCGGTACGGTAACAAACAGGTAAGCCTGTATGTGTAGATATTAGAAATACCAAATATTAATTTTTGTATGTGGATGATAGGTCTCCAATTAAAATTATTTGTGAAAATTCTTAACGCCACGTTCTCAAAATTCCAGAATGCTAGAATCTCGAGTGCGTCCGCGCGAAAGTACCATTCGCCGGTTGAATTATTAAGATATTTCGCGGAACATGTCGGCCATTCCATTCACATGAACTCGTAAATGGCTCCATGCAGACAATCTCTTCAACTTGCTAACTTTAAGTTTTACATCAGTGAGGAAATTATTTGCAGGAAAAAGTGATTCTGCAACTCCTGTTAACACAAATGGGAGGTCACAGACGGACAATTTAGTGGAAGGTGCATAATATGTACCGCGTAGTGGTAAGTGCTGTTGGTCACAGCTTTATTTATGTAGCGTGCAAAAGCTTAGTCTTTCTTATTTATGTCAACCGCAACTGAAATCATGTGGGATTTCGAGTTTAAAAAGAAAATTATAACAGAGAAGATTGACAGAACAGGGAGGATTTCTTCAGTCCGCAACAGATTTTTTTATTTGTTGAGAGACCAGAACTTTTGCCTGACTTTTAACTTTGAGGACGAGCGATCGTTCTTTTGGTGGAGTGGGTAAAACAAAGTCCTAGAAATTACAATCCATTGGATGAAATAAGGAAATTAATATTAATAAGCACACAGTCCGCCATACCTAATTACTCAGACAAAGCTTACTAAAAATCTTTACAATCAAAAGCTCCAAAAATATCATTACTTTTGTTAAGACCAGCTGAAATATTAAAAACATTTTCAAGTAATTCCAGCTTTATTATTAAGTACGGAGTTATTATTTGGACTTAATAAAGGCTTTTAACGAAATACAATTAAATTGAAACTTACACAAAAACGAGTGGTCTTTGAAATAACGATTCGTTCTCTCGTATCGGCTTATTGTTAGAATTATCAATTATATTTGTAAAGGTAAATAATTGAAGGGTATTATTAATACCTAAGTTAAGCTTGCCTATTTAACAATATGATCGCTGATATTGTTACGATTTGCTGATTGAACAAATTCTGCGAAACACTTTTAGGGCGGTTCGTCTTAAGATGTCTTATTGATTGGAAATATCTACGAATACTTTGTTTTTCATGGATGTTTGAGTTTTCAGAAGCGCAGGTTTCATCAAATAAGCTTTGAGCTTTAGTGATAATTAGGAACTGAGCTTATGCGTGGTTTAATATAAATAAAGCCGTAATGCGTAACGAGTAAGTTAACCTATTACGAGTAACTTCAAGCGGTTCTTTTTTCCTATTTTCGTAGCCCAAAACTAACGCGCAACCCGTAACCATGGATTCAGCACATGATTCCCCCTGTGATACACCCCCTAGCATCTCTACAACTTAGAAGTTAGCGAGTCGATGTTACACCATGTATTACTACTCATACTTTTCCATTGTCCCCACTTTTAGTCAAAACATAGTAAGTGCCCGGTGCACACTATTTTGACCGGCGACAGTGGGCAATCCGTCACGTTTTGACTGACCTACTACTAGCGACGCAGGCACATCGGACGCCATATATTCCTCACTGGTTGGCGTACCCAGCGGGCATTGACGGGCTGACATCAGCTGAAGTGTGATTATATTTTTTTATGTTACTCAACTGGCCACTAATAACTGGTATAATGACAGTCTTGATAAAAAAAATAATGATGAGCTTTTTCGGCCGTTCTTTTTGTTCTGAATTCGTATAAAGATCTGGCAGCTTTAATAGTAGCTCAAATGACAGGACTATATTTACCTCATTAAGAGGGCCCTTCCCGGCCCGCCTTTCGTCAACGCGAGCATGGTCGAAAAGCTTGTTGTTTCATCCAGAGCCACAGCGGTGGTATTCTTTCAACTCCCCTGTCTTACCTAGCCCCGAATCCGCACTACTTGCCTCCAGCGGACAAATATTGTTCGAAAAATTTATAAAACTTGTTCCAGGAAATACGTGTTTTTGAATTAGTCTTACAAGAATGTGAAATAAATATTTGGTTTTTAGAATCTCCACTACATTTGCAAGGTCAAGGTAAGGATCAGGATGCTTTCTTTACTTTTACAATTTATAAGTACATTATGATCGGCCAAATTTGAGGTAAAAGTTATGAAAAACAGCAATTTTTGGAGGCTTATACTGAATTTGTTTCTACAAATTTTTATTTTCTGCTTCGACAGAAGCTTAGATATAGTCCACAAGATACCTATTAGTTTAAAAAATTCAATGATATATGTCTAACAACGCCATAGTCACGCACGAGCTATAGTCAAAATTCTCGCGAAAAGTATGGCGGGTTGGCCGCTCTTAATGATTACATTAGGCATCGATCCTCAATTTAGACGTTAACTAGGCGTAGCACTTCCGCGTAGCGCTACGCGAACGGGCCTCCCCTGTAGACCGCTACGACTTTTAAAAGCCAACGTCTACGAACTATTTAATTTCTATTGTAGTTGATTTTCTAATATATTAAAGATTCGAAACATTTATGTGTACATCATTTACAAAAAAATCTAGAACAAACAATGCATACCCGTTCACTTAATAGTGGTAATTGGAGGTTCAACGGTGCTACACTGGCTAGATATAAAAATGATAAAGTAGGACTAACAACTTTGTAAGAAAACAGCCTTCAGGCTACTAAATTACACACTTTCGATGCATATTTATGAATTAATGTATTATTATATTAAATTTAACCCAATTCTACTAAGTGACTGTCAAGTGCTATTACAAATTGCCTTTGAAACAAAGTAAACCGAAACTTGTTGAAAATAATCACACTCTCCAATATTTAGGTTGAAAGCTGGGTGTATTGTTTCGTTCTATTGAAAGTATTGAGGTTCGAGTCCGGTCCAAATCACTCAATAACGTTAACTTCAAGTGTTTGCGATTGCGTGGGCTATTGTTTACAGATGTAATCATTACGAACTCGTTGTTCGACAACTGAGCTCAAATTGTAATCAAATAACGAGTGCCAAGTGTGTAGGGTAAACTTGCCTAATTCGTACCCCTTAAGAGAAAACCGTCATATTTAGAAAATTAGGAAAGATAAATTAGTTTTAATTAAAAGTAATTTTTGTTTGCTAAATTGCTTTATTGTTTTCGTAATCAAATTTAACATAAACCTTATTAACTTCTCAAAAATAAACAATTTAAAAAAAAACGAAAAAAGTACGATTTAAGACCATTCATCCCAAATCGTACTGCTATATCCTTAATTCGTACTTTGAGATCTATTCATTGGTATACAGTATTGAGAATCAGCATCATAATCAACAATGTGTTATTAAAACAAGTAGTTATTCTTAACAAATTCGACGGATGGTCTTCGCCAATTCTCGAAATAGTCTCTCTCTCTCAAAATAGTTTTCCTAAATCGTACCAGTACGTTTTAAGAACTTAACTCGAGTACGAAATAGGAGCAAGAGCCAAACAAATTTTAAATTTACCGCCAATAAAATTGACAACAGTTACGAGTATGACAACACGTCATATGAAATCGCAAAGATACACATTAATACGTATCAAATCGTAAAATAGGTTATACACGACCTTATTTGAATAAAACTCTTACGAAATGTGTAAAAATATTACAACAATAGTTAAAGAAACTTACTTTTTCAATATTTTGGTCGAGAGCAGCTTCACAGATGTTATCTGCCAGGTGGTGAAATGGCCGACTGTTATTTCTATTTTTTGACACTAGAGGCGCTGATAGCTGTTACCAAAGCCGAGTTTTAAGTGGAGTACGAATTTGGCGTAAGTACGAATTAGGCAAGTTTACCCTACTGAAGTTGCAATTTTTTCGATTTCAATTTCATCTCTAATTGAGTGTGGATTTTGATTGGATTGGTCTAATCGTGGGTTTTAAACTTTAAACCAAACGTACATAGGAGTACGTACAAGAGCATTCTTTAGTTAAGCCCTACCGAAGGAATGCACTAACCCTATTTTCACTAAAATAATTTGGCATACTATACCTACTTACTTATAATGTTACTAGCTGACCCCACAAACGCTGTTCTACCACATAAATTATGGTATGAAAAATTGCCTACGACCTATTCTGAGACCTACTAAATATACACAACAAGTTTCATAAAAATCGGTCAAGCCGTTTCGGAGGAGTTAGATAACAAACACTGACACGAGATTTTTATTTATTAGACGATTGAAGAAGAATATACGGAAGAAATACTATGCTTACTTATTTTAATATGTTATGATGATGTACTACAACGTCAAATAATCAAAAGTCTGTTTAAGCATTATCATTAACACTGAAAACGATATTATATTTACCATGTATCACGGTGGTTGCAACAGCGCCGAAACATCGAGAACTTAAGACAAATAGTAACCATGGTAAATATGCAATGTTTGTCAGTTTAAAAACTTATACCTCTAAGAAAATTAAAAAGAAATTGGTTCATAAAGATTTGTTAGTAATATTAATTTATGCGTGCCCGTACTCGGATCCTCAAAAGAGAGAGATACAAAGAAATGTACCTAGTTTTTGATATTGCAGATCGCCGTTAGTGAAACTCATTTAATTGGGGTCATGAGGTCTTTATTGTACGTAGGTAATTAGGTATATGTATGAGTAGTCATAATAATACTATTTAGGTACTACAACAATATCTAGTTACAACAGAATATTTCCCTATAGGAAAATTTCTCCCAAACGGCAGTTACAATTGTTTAAATAATAAAATAACTATACTACACAAGTACACACACACACACACTTCCAAAAGCACCATACCGCTTTTCCTCAAGCTTTCATTCAAATTGTTGTACATAATTGTATTTAGTTGGTTAACTTAATTATTTAAATATGTAAAAATCTAGCGCTTAAGACTCATTGTTTTTTTTTTGATACTAGCTTTTAATATTCTGCCATGTTATGCGAGCCGAATATATTTTAAGGAAAATACTCGTAGACAAGTTCATAAATGAACGGTAATGGGACTTTCCTATTATCGTTGGTGATCGCAAACAGATAGCAGGACGTACTTTTTTCCTGTGACGTCTCCGCTACAATAAAAATCAGAGCAGTCTTTGGGGACTGCCGATAGAAGTGAAAACAAAAAGTATACAGGCCCCGCCCCAGTCGTAGCACTGGTTATGCCCCGCGCAGCGAGCATGCCTATGTGGTGCTACGCCGTAGCGGATGCTACGAGTGCTACGAACGGCTACGAAGCGTCACCGCACGTTACGTTACGTGACGATGAGTTCAATGTTTTTACTTCACCCAAAAAGTGCTCAACGCGCCTAAAGAAGTTTTCATTTCAAAAAAATATTTAAATTAGGTATTATTGAGGGAGGCCTTTGCCCAGGAGTAGAACAGAGAAGGCTAAGAGGAAAAAAATAGGTGATATTGTGGGATTTTACGATTCTCTATCCCCCTCTTTCTCTTTAAGACTCATCATCATCATCATCTGTCTGTTTTACCGGATGCAGCTGAATACCAGTATTTTACATGGAGCGACTGCCTATCTGACCTCCACAACCCAGTTAGTACCGGGTAATACCCCTTGGTAAGATTGGTTGTCAGACTTTTTGGGCCTCTGACAACCTTACGACTGTCAAAGATCTACAAATGACAGCCGGGACCAACGGCTTAACGTGCTTTCCGAGGCACGGAGGAACTCTGTATGTAATGGGTGGTCACCCATCCACAGACCAACCTAGGCAAGCATGGTTTAACCTAAAGATCGACCCGAGTGGCTGTTATTATTTAGCCACGAGCTCCTCTCTTTAAGATCAACGCGCATATTAAAACTACGCAAAAAAACTAAACACTAGTATTATATAAAATTATTGTTTTTATTACCAAGATATTTCCACGAAAACATTAAGAGATAATATCATAGCTACATATCTGTTTGTTAGTACTATGTGATGATAATGAGATTAATTATTTGTTTTGGATCGTCGCCAGCAAATTTTCTTGCAGATAGTTTCGTGTCTCGTAATCGAAGCTCGTAATTAATATTTATGCTGCTTTAATGTTATGAATTCGTTTTTCTTTACAATTACTAAATGGTGGAGGCGACAGTTTACAGAGGGCCAAAATATGCTTTTAACTGTACTGGGTGGGTATTGAAAGCTGTGTTCGTAACATTTATAACTTGTTTTCATAAAAAAAAGTGAAACCTTGGAACCTTCAATGCCTCAGTACCCAGAAAATACCAAAATATGGTATGGAAGAACATCGACTTCGCTGATTGTATTCTACTTGCATTATCATAAGTATAAAGGGTGTAAAATAGTATATATTTTCCCAAGGGGTATCGTATTACCCGGTACTAACTGGGTTGTGGAGGTCAGATAGGCAGTCGCTCCAAGTAAAATACTGGTATTCAGCTGCATCCGGTAAAACTGGAAGCCGACCCCAAATCAGTTGGGAAAAGGCTAGGCAGATGATGAAAGGGTGTAAAATACCTCTTAACGAAGCCGAAAGGCACTTGTTCTCCCCGTCATTGCGATCATTTTTTTGTACTACACCATTCCTGGGAACCTTCTAGTTACGGAGATATTGGGGATGAAAGTTTTATGGAAATTCGTCATTTATGATAAGACATCTCACCGGGAAAATGGTTTATATAAAATTATATCAGTCACTCTTTCACAGGCTATCAGAATGAATAAAATCAACCTTTTCCTTCAATCAGTAAATATATTGGCATGTAAAGTGAAATCAGAGCCCTTTCAGCTCCAACTTTTTGACAAGTATTTTTAAAATACAAGTTTTTAATGGAGATTTTTAACGACCCCCGTACTATTCAATCACAATCAAAATCTCAATGTTTTGAGTGCGTTACATTGAGTTCTACCACAAAACATGACGTTTCACCCCAAAAAAAAAAAGAAAAAAAAAATTTTTTGCGTAAAGTTACTTAGATTGATGTACAGAATGCTTGGTTGACGGCTTCGTGGTGAGGTCTTTTGCACCCTGTATAGTGAAGATACGAAAGAAAAAATGAGTAAATGCTACGGTGTCTGAGCAAAGTTATATCATGGCACAAGTTAAGTACACAATAATATATTATTTCTTTAGCTAAAAATAGCTTCATAAGATACTTGCGTAACTAAAATTAACGAATAACACAACAGTTTTTGTTTCTGTCTTAATAAGACAATATAATCGCTATATTTCCTATTGTATGACTTTTTTACGAACACATTGTCAACTGTCTGTGTGCGAAATAACTAATCAACGTTATGTGTCTGACGTTGCCAGTATTTAACACAAGAAGGTAAAAATACCTAGCATATCGTACGCACGACGACCAATTAAGCTATAAAGGGTGTAAAAAGACTCTTAACGAAGCCGTAAGGCATTGCGATCAGTTTTTTGTTTTAGATCATAGCTGGGAACCTTCTAGTTACCTACGGAGATATTTGGGGTCAAAGTTCCTTTCTTTTTTTTTAAATACACGTTTTTAATGTAAGATTTTTACTTTAAACACCTTCATGACCCCGTACTATTCAATCCATCCATCAGCACAATGTTTAAGTGCATAACATTGAGTCCTACCGAAAAACGTGATTTATAACATATTATGAACCTATGATCCACAATAAACTGTTTGAATTTGAATTTTTGAATTTTTAAAAGTCACTTCCCAGCAAAAAAAATTGCGTAGAGTTACTTAGGGCCAAGTTCACCGAAAAGATAACAGTCTGATTATCTAAAAACAGCTGTTTAAAACACATTTTTGAACATGAAAATGTGTTTTGAACAGCTGTTTCTAGATAATCAGACTGTTATCTTTTCGGTGAACTTGGCCCTTAGTTTGATGTAGGTACATAATGCTTGGTTGACGGTTTCGTGAAGAGTCTGTTTACAGCCTGTATAAAACCAGTTTATGCGGGTCGCCCATTGTAACAGAAATCTATAGGTACAAAGCGAGGCCATGTTATTCTGGAAATGTATAGCTTGATATGTCGCCGTGTGTACTATCGAGGACACTCCCGCCTGACCAAGATCATTTTTGCTTGCACTCGCAACATAAAAACGCTCTCTAGCCCCGCCCCGTTGACTTTATGTAGAAAAAATGAATGAAAAGATACCGAATCGGCCGAGCGCATTGACGACGCACGCCAAACGACAGTTATTGTTACTTTGCGCGCCAAAGTTGACGCTTTCCTAATAGGCCCAAGCTTTAAGGGGTCGTGGCTCGGCGCCTCCGAATGATTTAAGCGAAAAAAAATTAAAATGGTCAGGCGGAAAAGACCCCGATAGTACGTACTTGTTTTACTTTAATATTTTTATTTCTTCTTTATAGTGTGGTTAGTTCCTATAACCTGGTGTCGAGAGTTTTTTAAGCCGCCCATGGGCTCTGATTACACTTTACATGCCAATATATTTACTGATTGAAGGAAAAGGCCGATTTTATTCATTCTGATGGCGTGTGAAAGAGTGACTGATATGATTTTATATAAACCATTTTCCCGATGAGATGTCTCATCATAAATGACGAATTTCCATAAAACTTTCATGCCCTACTTAACGTCTTAACTCTCTTAAAAATCCTTCATTAATACTTCCTTTTGATGTTTCTTGTGCACAATTCTTCTTGAACCAGTATTGAGCGTATGTATTGATCGTATATTATTATTATATTTTTATTTTGTGTTTCCTTTATTGGCCAACCAACAATTGTTTAAATATTAATATTAATATTATTATTTTTAATATTTAAATATTTCGAGTAATTATATCTACCATTATCTAAGGTTAGTGTAACAATCTCTTACAGGTTAGCACCGCATGCCCCATAAACATATTAGATATGCCACAAGCACTGTCATCATCTGCCTAGCCTTTTCCCAACTATGTTCGGGTCGGCTTCCAGTTTTACCGGATGCAGCTGAATACCAGTATTTTATATGGAGCGACTGCCTATCAGACCTCCACAACCCAGTTAATACCGGGTAAGACTGGTTGTCAGATTTTATGGGCCTTTGACTACCTAACGACTGTCAAAGATCTATAAATGACAGCCGGGACCAAACAGCTTAACGTGCTTTCCGCGGCACGGAGGAAACTCGGTATGTAATGCCACCCATCCGCAGACCAACCTAGGCAAGCACGGCTTAACCTAACGATCGACCCGAGCGGCTGTTATTATTTAGCCACGAGCTCCTCTGTACACTGTACTATATAATTGGTGTATAATTAACTAAAATTAACAAGTTTAAATTAACATTATGTGAAGGAATATAAAACTAATATGAATAGTAAAAGTAAAATTCAATAGTAGTAACAAACAGAGACACAACAAAAACGAAATAAAAATGAAATAAAATTAAAATTACAATTAAAATCACAATCAAATTCAAACCTTAAACCACAATAAGAATCATAATCAAAATTACAAATAAAGCAAAACCAAATTAATATCAATGAGATTACGATTCTGCCTTTATCCGAATTTATTTGTGGTCTGCGCAGCACATGCTTGTCATCTGAATTGAATAAACTTAGATCAGGCAGGTCGCTACCTAACATTTGAATTCGACATTTTCGTTACTTGCAACTGTATATTGTAGTTTTAGTTTACTTTTATGCACCAATTATACAATACTTTAAGAAATAACACTGCTGCACCTAAATTACAGTCGTGGTCTTTTCCGCCTGCTCAGTTAAAAATGTTTTCGCCTAAATCATGCGGAGGCGCCGAGTCACGCCCCTTTCAAGTTTAGGCCTATGAAAGCGTCAACTTTGGCGCGCAAAATAACAATAACTCTCGTTTGGCGTGCGTCGTCAGTGTGCTCGGCCGATCGGTATATTTTCATTCATTATTTCTAAACAATGTCAACGGGGCGCGACTAGAGAGCGTTTCTATGTTGTAAGTGCAAGCAATAATGAGCTTAGTGGTGATCAGGCGGGAGTGTCCTCGATAATACACTTTTGTAATATCTACCTTTTAAAATAAATTATTCTTATTCTTATCTGCATACTTCTATATCACTCGTCATTTCAGCAGACACCTTCTTTCTTCCCATATCATCCTTCAAACAGTCCATCCATCGTTTCTTTGGTCTTCACACAGTCCATCCATCGTTTCTTTGGTCTTCACACAGTCCATCCATCGTTTCTTTGGTCTTCATACAGTCCATCCATCGTTTCTTTGGTCTTCACACAGTCCATCCATCGTTTCTTTGGTCTTCAAACAGTCCATCCATCGTTTCTTTGGTCTTCACACAGTCCATCCATCGTTTCTTTGGTCTTCACACAGTCCATCCATCGTTTCTTTGGTCTTCATACAGTCCATCCATCGTTTCTTTGGTCTTCACACAGTCCATCCATCGTTTCTTTGGTCTTCACACAGTCCATCCATCGTTTCTTTGGTCTTCACACAGTCCATCCATCGTTTCTTTGGTCTTCACACAGTGCATCCATCGTTTCTTTGGTCTTCACACAGTCCATCCATCGTTTCTTTGGTCTTCCTCTACTCTTATACCCATCTAAATTCATACTCAACATTTTCGTTATTCCTCCGCATCACATTATTCACACATCACATCAGTCTGATTAACAAACAACTTTTCAGTCACCGGTGCCACTTTCAGACTTTTTTATAAAGAAGATGAATGACAAATACTACAATACCTTTACCACATTTTTTTTTTTCCTTTACCTCAATTACCTTTACTACAATACCTTTATGTTCCAGATTGTGTAATCTTGTGCGTATTTATGTACCAATATTTATCTTTCACATCTCATCTGCTAAAAGTACTAATGAAATAAAGAAGCTCATGTTTTATTTATTTTTTCACACTTCTCCTGATTGTGACATATTGAATGAACTTGCCGTGAAGGTTGATATTTATTGTTTGTATCACTTGTTCCCATAATTTGAATACTACTGCAAATTATTTCACAATGGAATAAATGTTGAATAAAATCCAGAAAACATGGGTTGCTTTGTAGTGTCAAAAGGGAAATAGTTGCTATATTTATTGTTTGTATCACTTGTTTCCATAATTTAAATACTACTGCAAATTATTTCACAATGGAATAAATGTTGAATAAAATCCAGAAAACATAGGTTGCTTTGTCGTGTCAAAAGGGAAATAGTTGCTATATTTATTGTTTGTATCACTTGTTTCCATAATTTAAATACTACTGCAAATTATTTCACAATGGAATAAATGTTGAATAAAATCCAGAAAACATAGGTTGCTTTGTCGTGTCAAAAGGGAAATAGTTGCTCCAATTAATGTCATCATCACCATCATTTCAGCCGAAAGACGTCCACTGCTGGACATAGGCCTCCCCCAAGTGTCGCCAACTCGCCACATTGAACGGTTTAATATACTTGACCAAAAAACAAAAATAGAACCCCATATAAAAACACTTTAAAAGAATTCTTATTAAAAAAAATATATATGTTATAAAAATACACTTTGCCTGCTTGCTATCTCGACCTGAAGTCCTGCAGAAGCTGGTACAAATCACTGGTTACGAAAGCCGTGCCGTTAAAACAAGGCAAAACATACGGAGGGGACTCTAATCGTCAACGCACGCGCATTATTTCAGAAACCACAAAGTTTTGTGGTTACCCTAGTTTTATGTAGGTACCTACTACGAATATAATAATATCCACGTTATTCAATCCAATGCGTATGGAAGCGTGATAACTCCTTCAAAAATCTGTCCAAAAGGTTTGTTATTTGGTTGTTTTCTCATATTTGTTTAAATTGTGATTATTATAGACTCTTTGGTCCGGTGGTCACAAGCACTACTGCTGAGCATGAGGGCCTGGTGGGCTACCATGACGTCTTAAAGCAGGATCGTTTTAATTTTATTCCAGTGAGGGAAAGAGATGGCGCTAGACGTCCTCTATAGCTCCGTCTCTTACCCACACTCGAACAAGAATAAAACGATCCTGCTATAAGACGTCATGGTAGGCCACCTGGGTTTGATTCCCAGGTCGGACAAAATATTACTATTGTGTTTTCCATCAGGAATTATTCGGTACCGGCCACGTGGAGTCTAGATTTGAGCTCGTTGATAGCTCGCAATATATTACATGGGACTTTAAAATCGGTATATTTTTAAATGCACATCTGTATAATTTTTCAGCAAACTAGGAAACTCCACCAATTAACTGAATGCATACCAGAAAAGCCGTGTGGTATCCGGCAGAGTAGAATAGAACCAACCCGTTACACTCACGGGTGTCGTATATGGCGACTAATGTCTGAGGCAGAACACCTTGCGCCTCCGTAGACCTGAGAATGGGCAGCAGCGTTTTCTGTTAGTCTTTCATCACTGCGATCTCCAATCCGCCTGCCAAGCGTGGAGATTACGGCAAATTCCTCCCATCAAGGGAGAGGCTTATGTCCAGCAGTGGACGTTATGGGCTGTTGTTGTTGTTGTTGTATACCAGAAAAATGAATGCTGTGCAAAAAAACCAATTGATTAACTAAACATGTACTGCAAAAAAAACTAAAAAATAACACAAAACGAGATGACCCTTTTTATCGAATTCACACCAAAAATGTGGTTCGTACATCTATACTAATATTAAGAGGTAACATTTGTTTGTAAGTTTGTATGTTTGTAAGTTTGTATGTAGGGGGCTTTGATTATATAATGTCTAGATGGAGCGTCGCCCTACAATCAAAACGTAAAAAACGAGCCAACATTTTCAAGCTTGTGTGCGTGCAGGCGGTGTTTTACACTGCCCTACTGTGTCTCTGTGTGCGTGAATAATGTTACCAGCTAATACAATAATTCTCCCATAAGTCACATATTAAAAATAATAGACTAATTAAATAAGATAAGTTTTAGGTGTATGTATGTAGTAGGTATTATTCAGTTTTAGTAGTGTATTTTTATTAAGTATGTAGTTACTTTCTTCGATAAATAAAAAAACACTATTTAAATTTAAATAGAGTTGTTGAATGTTGTATTAAATCAGCTAAGTTAATTAAATTAGTATTAGAATTGTGCCGATTCCCTTGTTCACAAACTAAACTAAAATTAGACTATTTCTATATTTTTCTCTCTACAGTAGTTTCTCAAACTACATTAGTTTTTGTTGGTTTCCACGTGGCATCTCCGCGGCTTTTTTGAATGCGATCTATCCATCGATTCCTGATAATAGGATTATTGGGTATTCTAAAAAATAAGATGTTATGTTGATCACCATAATCTACTCATTCAATAATTATGTTTGATAAGGGCTGATTATTCATTAGTCAGATAACTTTTATTCAAGGAATAAAAATAGAGGTTAAATTACAGATGTAATACTTTTAATCAGTGCCAGTTATTAATTATATATATATATAAATGAATTGCCGTTCGTCGCTCTAAAACTCGAAAACGGCTAGACCAATTTGGCTATTTTTGGTCTTGAATTGTTTGTGGAAGTTCACGGAAGGTTTAAACGGTGAGAAATAGGTAGGTAGGTAGGTCGTAGGTAGGTAGTAGGTAGGTAGGTAGGTGGTAGGTAGGTAGGTGGTAGGTAGGTAGTAGGTAGGTAATAGGTAGGTGGTAGGTAGGTAGGTGGTAGGTAGGTAGGTAGGTAGGTGGTAGGTAGGTAGGTAGGTAGGTGGTAGGTAGGTAGGTGGTAGGTAGGTAGGTGGTAGGTAGGTAGGTGGTAGGTAGGTAGGTGGTAGGTAGGTAGGTGGTAGGTAGGTAGGTGGTAGGTAGGTAGGTGGTGTAGGTAGGTAGTAGGTAGGTAATAGGTAGGTGGTAGGTAGGTAGTAGGTAGGAAGGGAGTAGGTAGGGGAGTAGGTAGGAAGGTAGTAGGGAGGTAGGTACGCTCATGTGACGCAGACGATGTTGCGCGGGTCAGCTAATAATGACTAAAATGTGAACATGAAATCGGTCAAGTAAATTATTTACCTAGTAATTATTATTTTATTTATTTAATATAATAACAAGTTTTACTTGGAATCGACCTCAAAATCATATAAAGAAAGACATAATACGAATTTTTATACTCCACCTTTTCTTTAAATCGATAAATAAAGTAGACCAACTAAATAATATAAACGTAACCCTAGACTAACTAATTTACCCACAAAAAATGACGTTCTGTTGGGAGAATGAAAAAAAGAAACTGGCAACACTGATAAAATATGGCGTAATTTTATGTTCCTAAAAACAAAACAGAAATATATAGTTTTTTGGTTACTTATCGATGATAGGCGATGTGCTTGGTATTTTTTACCCTTCCTGTATAATTCCGGCACAGTTTAATAGCACATACCGTCATTTTATCGCTGTTATTTGTTTATTATCTAACGCGCGTAATACGTGGTGACGCCAAAGCGGCACGATCGGCACTAATCGGCGGGTAAGAACTTGTAAGCCAACAGTTGGCTGATGTTTTTTGACACGTTTGCGCGCACTTGACGCTCCATCTAGACATTATATAATCAAAGGTAGGGGGTAATCTCCGGAAGTAATAAACCAATTTTAAAAAATATTTAACTGGTAGAAAGCTACACTATTCGTGAGTGCTATAGGCTATATTTTATTCCCGTACTCCCACGGGAACGGGAACTACGCGGGTGAAACCGCGGGACGTCAGCTAGTCGGATATATGATTTATAAAACAAAAAAACTAATTGTTTATCAAAAATACTAACTTGCACTCTAAATTATACAATCTTCCTACGGAATTTCTTTTATGGGCACCGGGCCATAGGCCGACGAAGGAGGCCGGCGGAGGCCCGGCACTTCGGGGACAGAAGTCAAAGAGTGTTATTTAATATGCGAGCGAAGCGAGCGCGCGTCATGGAGTCGTAGCAGGTTCTAAAATAACAAAAAAAACAGTTCTGCAAATATCATTAAACAGTATAGGTGATGGTTTTCCTTAAAAAAGTTTTAATATGTTTGTTGAACTTAAGAATTGTTAGATATACTATATTGATAATAGTTATTCGTTCAGTAATACAGTTATGCAAAAACCATTAAACAGTATATCGAATTTGATTTATTTAGTGTGCATAATTTGAGTGCAAGTCAGTATTTTTGGTTAAACTTTGAAATATTTTGATCGAAAAAAGGGAAAATGCAGATATCGATTTAAATACATGCCTTTAAAATCATTAAGAAAATAAATATGGTTGTACTATTAGACACAGCTCTGCCTAGGACTTCGGGGATTAAGGGCATGATTATATATTTTTGTGAATAGGGTGACCGATGGTACTGTAGTACCGAATTGCTGAAGTCAATCGTGGCTCATTATGTGCTCATCTCTTTTCGTCAAGAGAAGACATAAACGCACAGACGGTTTGCTCGACCTACTATTTATAGGTACAGTACAGTCGAAAGCTACTTACTATACCTGTTTTTGGTTAATACTAATGCCATACGATAGTAAAGTCCTATTAATCTTATAGGATTTAGATAGGTATAGCGAAAAAAGTAATACCTTGATGAAAGGATACCGTGGAAATGATACATAAGCTAGATTATGTATTAGTTCCACAGGATTACTTAGTAGTATGTTTAGGCTCTTCAGTATGAATTACGACTTCTACAAAGATTTTCTAATATCTAAATAATGAGAGGTTTTCCTTTTGAGGTTTTAAAAAAAAACTTAGTTTCCAAGAACTCTATAGATGGCGTTGAACTTACTATGATAGATGGTGCCAAAGCCAAAACGCTTGAAAAAAAAAACATTGTGTCACGTCACATACTCTCGTTGACTGATACTTTCATTTGCTTAAACTTCCGAATATAACCAACATTTCTCGCGCTTTGTTAAAATCAGTTTTTTTAGGTTCCGTTCCTTGCATTATCATACTTACTCCTAGCGCCATCTATCCAGCGACTAGGGAAGAGCTAAAAAGAAAATCCCTCATTGTAAGTCTTTGAAAGTATCATATTTTTCTTTTTAGGGTTTCGCCCTTCAGTCGACAAAAAAGGGACTAAGTAATATAGGATCACCTTTTTAGTCCGTCTGCAAAGTCCCTTTTTCACAGGAACGCGTGGAGGTAGGTATCAAACAGAAATTAAAATGAAATACTCCAGTTTGCTATTCCTTAGCGCAGTGAAAAAAATCAAACTTCTAAGTCAACGCGATCAAAAGATATGACTGTTAAGTCGCATATTTTGCGATTTCGCAAGAGAATCAAAACCTTTAAGGTACTTCCCGTTGACCTAGAATCATGAAATTTGGCATTAATAACCATATACAGGGTGTCCAGCAACGAATGGATAACCTTGAAATGGCCCATAGCAGAACCCATGGCCATTCAGAAAAAAAAATACGAAAATAATCTATCTTATAAAAAATGTCATATGTAGGGCCTGCATAAGAATAGGGGGCCATATTTCATTTTTCTGCTTTAGTATTTTTTTCTCCTTGTCTACATGAATAGCAATAATTCACTATTTAAGGCAGATACAATTATAAATTGTTCCATTATCAAATGTACTTGAAACCGACATTATTTTAAAATTATTGGTCACTCATGTATGCATATATTTTTTTTTTACGCAAAATGTTTAAACTTTGTTTAAAAATAATAATACTAATACTAATTTTCATACTAATTTTCCAAAATTAATGAACTTGCTTACAGGTACTACTTATGATAGTTTTTTTTTCTAAATGGCCATAAGTTCTAGATACTATAAGCCACCCGGACACCCTGTATGTACACTACAAGTTTATACAGAACCCTCAGTGCGCGAGTCCAACTCGCACTTAGCCGGTTTTTTTTATTTATTTATTTTTCCTTAAGTGTGACCAAGTTCTCATAAATTAATACATTATATCCGGATTACTTTATGTTAATCGCTGTAGATAATTTTAATTGATATCATAGTATGGCCTAATGTGGATTTATTACAGTGGCGGATATATTAGGTAAGATTAAAAAGTATAGAAAACAACAAGATAAAAGGATCTCGTAGACTTAGATATCATTGATAATTTGATAGTCTCGACCAGGCTCGTGTCTAAACTTTGGTGTAATAATAAGATTTGTAATTCATTGATAGAAATAAAATAAAATATGGATGGAGACTGGGCTATGAACATAATTGCTTTTAATTAAACGTTTGACTAGTTTTTACAAAACGCGAATCGTGGGAATTGAACTTGCTTTTTTTCTAAATATATTTCCGTTATCTGAAATCAAAATGATATTTAGATCCATGTAACTAAGTAAACTACATTATGTAAACATAAAAAGGTGCAATATTAAAAACAATAAGCATCTTTTGACGTGACTGAAACCATTTGTAGTATTTTTACTGAATACACAACTAGCACCATTGTTTAAATGAAAAGCTATGAGTAACTGCATCATATTTCATTTGTTCGTACTTATTTGTACAGCTGTAAAATTATTACGTAATCGATTTTAAAACAAAACCTGTCAGCTTCTAATATAGTACAAAATCGTTCATACACTGCTTGGATGACATTGCGAGAAGGGCGTTGTTGACAAACATTTATGTATTTTGTCTGAGGAAATCACTACATATTATAAAACAAAGTCTTCCGCCGCGTCTGTCTGTCTGTCTCTTCGCGATAAACTCAAAAACTACTGCACTGATTTTCATGTTGTTTTCACCAATGGATAGAGTGGAAGGAAGGTTTTAGTATATAATTTGTCCAGTTTTTGTTAAATTGGCTAAAATACAATGATATTTGTTGGAGGTGTCGGAAAAAAATTAGCCGTCTGGGAGCTTTACTTTTGGTCGCGATAACCGACATCCCCGTGGGCGAAGCCGCGGGCATCAGCTAGTTAAATATAAAACAAGATGGCGATTGGCGGGGTTAGTTCCCATTATGACCACCATGCAGTACTAATTCATTTGTATATTAGAAACTCCTTCGTTGTCTAGTAGACCAAAAAAAATGCTTTGACGGGAAGGTATACCAAATATTATAAACTCTATCAAGTCTAATATACGGTCGCGCGCATGCTCTTGTTACTACAAGCTACTGCTTGAGGGCGCTCCGAGTTCCGCGTGCGAATTTATTCTTATATTCACCGTATATCAAGGTAGTTAAGGTTTATATTAAATTGTTGTCTTCAAATGCGTCCCGCTGTGCCTGGGCGCTCGCTGGGCCCATGTCGACTCGTGAAAAAAATGACATCCGTTTTAAAAAGTATACACTTGACCTCAAGGTTGGAAAAGTACACTTAAAACAAAAGTTGAAACGCCATTCTTTTTGTTGTCCCACTGCTGGGCAAAGGCATTTAATTACCAGTATCAATGGATACAACTCGCCGTGATCCTTGGCTAACGTGATCGGTGGAGACAAACCCTTATTTACGAATATAATCATATTTATTTTACACAAATATGTCTGAAACTTAATTTCTATAGACTGACCGACGACGACGCGACGTAGAAAAAGAGCCTGAAATTAGTGTTAACATTGCGCAAGTTTCTATTGGTTTCAATTTCAGCAAGCTTTGTCTTTATTTTTGCTGGTCTACATGATTTAACAACAAAACTGAAAGTACTGATAATACAACAGGTATATTAGCCAAGCCTCTTAGATTTGACCGATATACTTATCAAGATCCACTAGACATGATAAGGTCTAAAGTAGCAGTTGCTACTTAATGTACTTAATGTTTATTTTATTATCAAAACTGGTTCAATATATTTTTTGGATGGACATCTTAAAGTTTGATGACCCTAGGTGCATTTAAATGCTAATATTAATACCGTTATAAGCAAAATATGAGTGTGGGTGTATTTTGGGTAAACCTATAATATGCTTAAATCTTCCGGAATAACAGACGTTATGCTTTTTATTAAAATTGTTTAAAATTTTGAAAATGCATGGTCACAGACAGACACAGTTGATATTATGAATTGTCTTTTAGGACCATTTTAAAAAAATTAACGCAATTAATATTATTATCCTATTATGATTGTGCTGAAGCGGCCATTTTAGACCCCCAGGGACTTTATAAGAATTGATAAGTCGGTGTAGATTAGTAGGTATGTTGCAACTTGTCTGCTCATCGCCATTATTGCCGCCTAATGACTATTTAGTAAGCTACACCATTACTGTGGCGTGTCCTTCAACACACTCCTAAGGCTTGTATGGAATTAATTATTATTTTATCAACGCGAACACTAACACGACGACAAGAATATTGTCACAAATAATTAGATTCCCCATACAAAAGGCTATAGGTATTTTATTTTGATGAGCAACAATATAATCAAAATAATCCTTTTTGTCGTGGGACAGGATAAACAAGAAACAGTAAACAAGAGTCCATATTGCGGTTGATTGAACTATACGAAACAGGTTAGACGACATCCCAGACTATTTTAAGACTTTAATAAAGATGATCACCATACATTTAATGTGTGTTAAAATACCCCGAAGCCAAAAGACGCTTGGTTTCCCCGTCTTGCATTTTTTGTTCTGGAACATAGCTGGGAATCTTCTAGTGGCGGAGATTATTGGGAGTCAAAGTTTCAACTTTATCACAAGTTTTTTAAGTGTTACATTTTTAATTTTGATACCTCCTTGACCCCCATACAATTCAATGCACCCATCAGAACAGTATTTTGAGTACGTAACATTGAGTCTTACCATAAAACGTGATAACTTTGGCTTAGAGTTACTTTATTTGATGTACAGAATGCTTGGTTGGCGGCTTAGTGAAAGTTCCGTATGCACCTTGTATGAAAGGCGCTCTGTTTTTTCCCTGTTTCAATTCATTTGATTATAAATATATAACCATATAAAACGCCCAAATCCAGAACAACTAAGTATCCATAATCTATGGGGGTTAAATATAATGACCACCAAAAATAACTTTGTGACCACTAACATCTATCATCTAAAATATCAATTGATCACCAGTAAATTGCGCACCAAATTTTAATGAGGTGGTTGATGACAAACTAGTTTTGCCTAGGCCGACTAGGGGCACCCCGTTAATTTTCATAAGCCATTTAGAAGTACGAGCCCCGCGAAGCGGGGTCTGTCAACCAGGTCTCTCTCGACTCGCATGTAAGAGCATAACAGTTCAATTTCTGGTGAACATTAACAAAAAAAATAAATTGGTTCTAATTTCACGATAAAATGGGGATAAATTTTGGTGATCGTTTACTAATTTTGGCAAACATAAGTGTTTTTTTTGCCGTTACATTTTGCTAAATCTGGTGGTTCGTTAATTGTATGCCATAATCTATATACTTAGGTCTGGAGGCTATATACTAATATTTTTCTTTTACTAGGTAATCCTGGAATCGAAGCGGATATAAAAATCCAGCAGTCTACGGCTCCCGTCCTGAGCTTACAGTGCTTTATAGATATATTCAGTGACTATAAAGATAGATTAGCCGTGTGGTATCCGGCAGAGTAGAACAGAACCAACTCATTACACTCACGGGTGTCGTATAAGGCGTAGTCGCCTTATACGACACCCGTGAGTATCAGACATTAGTATGTCTGAGGCAGAACACCTTGCGCCTCCGAAGACCATAGAATGTGCAGCAGCGTTTTCTGTTAGTCTTTCATCACTGCGATCTCCAATCCGCCTGCCAAGCGTGGAGATTACGGCAAATTCCTTCCAAAAATGCAATATCATGGGAGAGGCTTATGTCCAGCAGTGGACGTTATGGGCGTTTGTAGTAGTAGTGTAGTAGTATAAAGATAAACAAAGGCAAACAAAGGTTTGCCAGTTAGTCAAGCAGTGTTATTAGTTTAGCAGTGTCGTTGCCCCACTTTAATCTACGTACTTATGGTGCGTATGGGGCTTACAAAGTAGTTCACTATCATGGGTGCCCGTTAGGCAGCCATACGACCTATTAAAGGTCATGGGCAGCCATTGGATGGGCATACAAATGGGCACCATTCGTTATAGAAAAATATGAGTAGTTTTTTTCGGTTTTGCCTGCCTAATAAAACCTTATCTAGCCGTCAGTTTCGAATGTCAATGCTGCGAAGGGAAGTCCCTGGTGATGCCTTGGGGTCGATCTCTAAACATTGGAATCTGTATCTTGTTGCCACGGGTAAAGATAAAATAAGAGGCGTTTGTACGAGATTGGCCGGAGAGAAGAGTGGAAGGCTATGGAGGAGGCCTTTGCGCAGCAGAAGGTCAAAAAAAGAAGAAAAAAAAGATAAAATGCTCTACCGTGCCGATGCCATCCCCGATGTGCGCTGGTTAAACAACTATATGTGTAAAAAATAAAAACAGCATACCCGTATCATAAGGTACAGTACGATTCACGAAAGATGACCACAAATGGCGGCCGTCTGCGCATGTACTATGGGGGTCTTTTCCACCTGACCATTTTTAATTTTTTTCGCTTAAATCATGCGGAGGCGCCGAGCCACGCCCCCTTAAAGTTTGGGCCTATTAGGAAAGCGTCAACTTTGGCGAGCAAAATAACAATAACTCTCGTTTGGCGTGCGTCGTCAGTGCGCTCGGCGATTCGGTATCTTTTCATTCATTTTTTCTACACAAAGTCAACGGGGCGGGGCTAGAGAGCGTTTCTATGTTGCGAGTGCAAGCAAAAATTAGCTTAGTGGTGGTCAGGCGGGAGTGTCCTCGATAGTACACCCATGAAGAAAAGACCCAAGACAAAATAATATTTTAATATTAGTTAGCACCAATGGCGTCGCTCCGCTCTTGGCGCATTCCGCCCGCGCCTTACCCCGCACCTCCAAAGGGACTTAAAATATGCCTTCTGCGCAGTAATCATCTTTCGTGTATCTACAAGTGTAGATAATAGGGAATATGCATACATTTTCTTTTTTTCATTTCGATACGGAATGTTAAAATACTATAAAAATAATGACAAAAAGCGAAAACAAGGCATAAATCGGTCAAACAACACAAAAGTTATAACCATTTAAACTTTTGTTTCTATCTCTTTCTAGATAAACGGAATTTAGTATGGATTTTGTACGTCGATGTAGCGAATGACGTCATTCGCTGTATCGGATCTCTCTGTCTAATCAGCAGTTTCAAATGCTTATAACTTAGTATTTTTTATAGATATTAAAAAAATATTTGTTACTTTGTTATTTCTGATGTTAATATGCTTTGTTTAGAGTGATAAAAAAAATCATGCATATACCCTATTCTAGATATAATACATTCGCACTTCACCCGTTCTGTTTTATTCCTATGTAAGAGCGCACCACCCAGTAAGTAAGAATTTTTTGATAACCATATCGATTAGAGATAAGAGATATGATAATGATACTGCCCAAATTACTATTGTTATCTTTGCATCTAGTATGTGCTGATAACGTGTATATATGTACACAAGTTCGAGCGTTGTTTGTATTAAGATAAATGTACGAAAAATTATGTTATTGAACTCGATGTAAGTACTTTGACAATGTCACTGATGTTTTACATGTTTTGATTGACATTGTGGGACCTTTATCCAGCAGTGGAACATGAGAGGCTAAGTAACAAAAAAACAAGACATAGCAGAGTAGAATACCTAAGTAGCTAGTAAAATAATAAAGAATTGAGAATCAATCATTTAAGTAGCGATTTTGACCTAAGTTATCAGCTTGACTGGTATTTATTTGTGGTGTATTAGAATGTAAATACTCGATATCAAATGAAGCAGATGTATTTGCAAATAATTGTAGACAAAGTTATAACTGTAAAGGTCAGTCAAGTTCGCCATTATCAGTCTTTATACATAACATAAGTATATGTAGGAATAGGAATATACGAATATGCTAGCAAACTTTTCTACATCTACACTAATATTCTATAGAGGAAAGATTTGTATTTTTGTATGTTTGTGTGTGTTTGAAATGAATAAACTCAAAAACTACTGCGCCGATTTCAAAAATTATTTCACCATTAGAAAACTACATTCACCCTGAGTAACATATGCTATATTTTATCCCCGTACTCCAAGGGAACTACGCGGGTGAAACCGCGTGACGTCCGCTAGTATTTAATAAACACCAATAGAAAATAAAGTTAAATAACTGTTTGGCAAACAAATTACCTCAAAGATCATCAGTTTTTTGCTTTAGGATGTGGTTCGTTAATTTCGTAAAAACCAAGTTGTGATTACCTACCATTTTTTTAATTTACCTATGCTTAATAATTTATTATGTACAGTATAAACATTTTTATAGTTCAGGCAGAGTATAAAATGTAAAGTTTCTTTATTAAAATCAAATTAGCTACATGGCTATTATATGTTTTCGAGGTATGAGACAAACTGAAAATTAACAGCAGTTTCAGGTCTAGCCAGCTTGGGCCATAGTGTGCACTACATGAGCCAGTGATGAACATAAATACCTATACTCTACATAACATTGTTTCTTCTGATCTGCATAAACAGTTCGAATATCTAATATGGTTCTATTGTTTTTAAATTATTTTCACCTCATTTGAGTTCAACTTATTGAGGTTGAGACAGATTGGCTGTTTCGTGCAAGTGGTACTATATCATTGGAAAAATAATTCGCAATAAAAATAATTAAGAAAGAAAGAAAAGATTAATTTAGCTAAAATCATATCATTTAAATACTTAAACAGAAAAAAATACTGACTGATTGGCAATTAAATTAAGATTATTAATATTTTCTTATTATTAACGGCGGTTAGTAACAAACAGTGAATGTGTGTAATATAATTAATTATTGTAGTTATCAGTACTGCTAGTACAATTTTCATAAGAATTATTACCCAAAATAAAACAAATCATTTTCCATTTTTTGTGACAAATAATTAGCTGTTTTGATGTTACAGATATCTAGTAATATATCTGTAACATCATATATCTAGTATATTACAATACAAAATAACAATATCTTCAATTGCTGCAATCAATAAGACATTATCAATTCCAGGAAAACATTCAATCAGAATAAATATTGACAATAGTTTTAATTATGATGTTTTGCGGTCTGAACTCCCACTGATACAGTGGTCATTCGCGTAGCTGTAGTGTTATGAAATCCTACGTAAGCAGGTTCTATTAACAGAACGGATATATTTTTCAAGAAACTATTAGGTCAATGTTTATTGTCAACAGACACAAAGACTAGTTTTGAGAAAACTTTACAAAACTCGAATTACATATCAGTCTCTCCGGTAAACTAGGTATAAAATGATAAAGACTTCAACGGAGTTTTTACATACAGGTCACTAAATTTTGTACTGGTACAGAATGTGACAAATTCATGAAAAAGTCATTCAATGCTGGGATTCAATCAGCTTAAAGGGTTGTTTTGATGTATTTCCAGTACCTAGCTACTACACTACTACTACTACAACAGCCCATAACGTCCACTGCTGGACATAAGCCTCTCCCATAATGGCTTGAATTTGCCGTAATCTCCACGTTTGGCAGGCGGATTGGAGATCCCAGTGATGAAAGACTAACAGAAAACGCTGCTGCCCATTCTCTGGTCTACGGAGCCGCAAGCAAGCAGAGGCAAGGTGTTCTGCCTCAGACATTAGTCGCCTTATACGACACCCGGGAGTGTAACGGGTTGGTTCTATTCTACTCTGCCGGAACCTAGTAGGTACCTAGCTACGTTAATTTAATGTTGGTTGTTTACGACAATTTATTTTTTAATGCAACGTGAGTGACAAACTTTTTAATCTACAAGTTCTGCATTCGTAGACATAACACTCGTATTTGCATCGGTAACGCTGACTCGCTCTATAATAATCTTTGATGACTATAAATCATTTTAATATCATGGATCGACGTATTTTTATTACGCACAAAATATTGATCTAGTTTCACGGCTTATTATTAAAATAACTAGTGTACTGTCCAACACAGACAGTCTTATCTTTAAAGACGCTGTCAAACCAGTAAACACGACGATAACATAAGATAACAATACGCATAAATTACATAAAAGAATGCTCTTAAATTAACCACAAAGTATAAATAACTGTCAAATACAGAAGTCAAAGTTAACCAAACATGAATCATATGGTGTAGGCTAGCCACAACAGAATTAAATCAATTCTTCCTCAAAGTACATGGTTAAATTTTTGGTGTGCCTAACGATCAAGAAACTATTCTAGAGTCATTAAAAACTCGTTTATAAAGAAATTATTATAATATGTACCGCGCTCAACTCATCTCCCAACGCAATCAAAGGGTCATTGTTGTATTTGATAAGATAAATTTTGATTGAGAAGTCTGTGTGGAAATTACCTAACTGTCACAATTTATATCTGAAGAATAAGATATGAATGTATACTTTGCGCTTAAAACAAATCATATTAAACGATGTTTTCATTCATAAAATAAAGTAAACGTGACGTTACAAAGTGAACACTTTACGTACCGGTTAGTAGATTTCGCATTGCAAAAAATTCTTCCATTCAGATGTTGTCACATAACACACAAAAAGCAAAACAATTCTCTGAAATGCCACTAAACCACAACACCAACCTTTTCTGTAGGAACCGCTTCCGAAACTCTATGTAGGCTGACCGGCCTTTATCGTCTGTGTCCGCTATGTTGACACGTCCGTGTAGGGGCACTCTGTGTCCGGAGATGCCGTAGTCCATTTGTAGGTCTACGACGAGCATGAGGGTGAAGAGTACGAGGAAGGCGCTGACGGCGAGCGCCAGCCGCTCCTTGAGCTTCATGTTGAGCATGGTGCGCGCGGTCGTGTTGCGCGGCGCGTGTGGACTGCGCGCATGATCCTCGGGCGTCGGCGAGCGCTTACAGTCGCGCGCGCCGCGCCGCCTGCGCCGCCACCGCGCGCGCGCCCACCCGCTTACGCTGCAAACAATAACAACACGTTAGGGGCAAGCACGTGGAGTCGTAGACCAAGAAAATGTGAAGAAACACATATTAAAAATGCAATTTTTTATCTGTGAGAAAATTTTAATCTCTAACGCGAGGTCAGGAACACCTTCGTTCTCAGATAACAATCTTCCTGGTAGGAAAATTTATATTTTCGTGGAAATAAAATAGTAAATAGTTTACTCTTCTTGGACAAGGTTGTTTGTGCAAGTTTCCACGATAAAAGGGGGAATAAAATATGAACCTTTACAAAATGGACGAGGTAACCTAATTAAACGAAACACAGCTGGGTAAGCCAACGACGTGAACTACATCGGAAACCTTCTTGATGAGCAGTAAAATGTCAATGTCGTGATCATTTGCATTCTATATTTGTTTATTGCATCTAGGCGTTGTCTCCATTATTCCTTTATTAAGATGTGACGATAATAGAAACAGAACACCTGTACTAAATGTATTCTAATCAGTTTTTCACGCTCATTACCGCTTTCGACAACATGCTTGTCCCTACGGGCCATTGATGGTCGTATGTATTCCAAAAATTGACTGTACGTTCAAGAAATTTCTAGCTTAGAAGAATAATAATTACATTTTGTTAGAACATGCCTTTTTAAAGTTATCTATTTGACCTTTACCAGACTCGTACGTTATCGAATATCTATGTAATTTGTAAAACAAAAAAGAAAAAAAAATGCGTATAAAAGAAAAGCCTTTTAGTAATACATGTCTAAATAAAAGCTGGTTGCCTAATACACAGCAGATAGGCTTTGATTGCAAAACTTGCGAGTATGCGGTGTCATGTGTAACGCATGCAAAATAGGAACGTTTTAGAAACATGACGCCTCCCCGCTCGGAACAAAGTTCAATGTCTGCGTGTTTTGTACATAAGTAACGTTTGAGATTATTACATATTATACTATACCTATTACTTTATTACATCAGACAGACAGATAATTTTCATAATACGAATGCTGACGAGTTTCGTTGGGTCAGTGGTCGCTAGTGGTGCTGTCGAAGCGGTCTTGGATTCGATTCCTAGGTCGGACATAGTGTTATTGGGTTTTTCCATCAGGAAGTAGCAGCCACATAGTCTGGATTTGTGCCCGGTTGATGGCAAAGTCTCGTCCGGGGTATTACATGAGACTTAAACATAAGTATCGAAACGTTGTAGTACTACTTACTTGATTACAGACGTGATGGTATGAGTAACAAACGTCATCATCTGCCTAGCCTTTTCCCAACTATATTGGGGTCGGCGCGGCGTCCAGTCTAACCGGATGCAGCTGAATACCGGTATTTTACATGGAGCGACTGCCTATTTGACCTCCACAACCCAGTTGGTACTGCGTAATACGATACCCCTTGGTAAGATTGGTTGTCAGACTTTTGGGCCACTGACTACCTGTAACGACTGTCAAAGATCTGCAAATGACAGCCGGGACCAACAGCTTAACGTGCTTTCCGAAGCACGGAGGAAACTCGGTATGTAATGCATCCACAGATCAACCTAGGCAAGCACGGCATAACCTAAAGATCGACCCGAGCGGCTGTTATTATTTAGCCACGAGCTGCTGAGCTCCTTATGAGTAGTTATGAGTAACAAACGTAAATGGTATTAAACCATTTTTACTATTTTTTATCTTTTTTTTACTATGACGCAGGTTAAATCTTTCTTTTCATATTCACAGTGCATAATTTACGTAGGTGTACAAATATTACATGGTAAGCAAAAATCACAATTGTGAATCGCTGTTGATTTGATAACAGTCACCTTTACAACGATTAGGTAATATAATTTTATTTGCATTTAGTGCACCTTCGTAAACTAGTACTTCGTGTTTTTTGCGACTTTTGTACATAATTTGACTGACAACAAATATGTATTTAGGCGTCTTCTAACTATGTAGTTTAAAAGATAATGCTTCATCTTCTAGGACAACTATGTTTTACCTTTTGAACTTGTTTCAATAGCTTGAGACAAAACAAACAACGTTTGCTACCCAGCATACGCTAGAACACGTCTACTTTATAGTTACAGTTCGGAATTCCGTAAAAACTGCATGAATGCCATAGAGACTTTAGTTTTCATCATAATAAAGGGTGTAAAACACCTCTTAACGAAGTTGAAAGGCACTTGTTTTCCTCGTCATTTCGATAATTTTTTTGTTCTACACCATACCTGGGAACCTTCTTGTTACGGAGTTATTGGGCGTCAAAGGTCTAACTTTTCGACAAGTTTTTTTTTTTAAAACAAGTTTTTAATGTAAGATTTTTTAATTTAAAAACCTCCATGACCCCAGTACTATTCAATCCATCCATCAGCACAATGTTTTGGGAGCGTTACATTGAGTTCTACCACAAAACATGATATTTCCCCCCAAAAAAAAGTAGTTTCCCAGCAATAATTTTTGCGTAAAGTTACTTAGTTTGATGTACAGTAATGTGTAATGCTTGGTTGATGGCTTCGTGATGAGGTTTTTTATATCCTGTATATTCGACATCAATCCAGTTCGACAGTATAAAAAAAATACCATATTTGTTTGCAGTTTTGTTAGCCCCTTTACCAGCTCTTACTCATCATCAATAAAATATACTATTAAAAATGGAACGTGACACTCAGAATGACACCTAGTTACACAAAGATGACTGTCAGATACCTGTGTCTATCGCTCCATGTAACATACTGGTATTCAGCTGCATCCGGTAAGACTGGAAGCAGATCCCAATAAATTTGGGAAAAAGACTAGACAGGAATGAGGTATAAATATTATACCTTCCTGTCTATCCTATATCTTGCCTTACTAGGCTCTCTTACAACTATTTGAATCCTAGTTCTGTATCCATACTAAAACGTGAAAGTAACTCTATCTATCTATTTATTTCATTTTCACACTTGACCGCAGAACGGATTTCGACAATATGTGGCGCACAGGTGACGTTCTAAATTCTGTTTATCCAAGTTCAGTCACGAGCACCAGTAAGTAAACAGTTAACAACTTTAAAAAATGTTTTTCTCTAAACGTTCTGATTAAAATTTCATTTTGTTACAAGCACTATCATTTTGGAACTCATATTTTTGAGAAAAAGATCATATCTGCAAGTTACAATCGTTATTTCTCGAGAAAATTGCTTTAAAATTTAGGAAAGTGTATACATATTGGTGCTCGTGACTCTACATAGTTCGTTTCCATGGGATAATTTCCGACATCCACGCGAGGGAAGCCATGGGGAAAAGCTAGTAAAGCATAAATGCATCATAGAATTTTCTGTTATCATTTAGGGTCACCCGTACAACTGTCCATATCGAAAATCAGGGTATTTTTTCCAGTAGTATCCTGCACTGTCCAGCTGTCCTATACTTAAGTATTCAACACAGGTACACGATAGATAACCTACTCGTGATCTTAAACTCTCACAGATTCAATATGTTAGTCAGACGTGAGCTGGACTTTCTTGGAATACCGACCAACTTTCACGGATTGTTTAGTACATCACATACAAACGTACAGCTTATGTTAAAACGTTTATATTTGTTGGTTTGACCGTTTGATTTACGTAGGCAATACTCTCACTTGTTTTGTTGAGGATAGTGAATTCATTTAAACTTGGCACGTTTTTCCTTTGCTTTCGATTAAGTATCTGAAATTATTTATGCCTCTGCCAGTGGCATTGCCCGCGTGAAGTTTGATAATTGTCCCATGGGATCTTACTAGCGGTCATCCAAAGTCATCCTGTATAGAGTGCTTACCTATCCACATGGATTCTTGTCATTAATCCATAGCTTTAATGCATGGTAATAATAGGTTACCTGCCTTTCTGTCACTCCTCGGCCAGAGTAGCGCTTTCCCGCAGTTCAACGCCTTGTGCGTATAGAAACGCACTATTTTATAATGATTTTCCTTTCATCTATGATCAGTTTAGAAATTTTATTATAGATTATTAGTCGAGGCATGGTTCAGGCCCCACACTCATTATTCCCACAATTTATTAGTTAGAGCATAAGTACCTGTTTAATAAAGGGTGTAAAACACCTCTTAACGAAACTGAAAGGCACTTGTTCTCCTTGTCATTGCGATCATTTTTTTATTCTACACCATACCTGGGAACCTTCTAGTTACAGAGATATTGGGGGTCAAAGTTCCAACTTTTTGACTAGTTTTTTTTTTTTAATACAAGTTTTTAATGTAAGATTTTTACTTTAATCACCTCCACGACCCCCGTACTATAGCACAATGTTTTGAGTGCGTTACATTGAGTTCTACCACAAAACATGATTTTTCACCCCAAAAAAAAAGTCGTTTCCCAGCAATAATTTTTGCGTAAAGTTACTTAGTTTGATGTACAGAATGCTCGGTTGACGGCTTCGTGATGAGGTCTTTTACACCCTGTATAATAGTTGTCATTACAATCTGCCTGCCTTTTCCCAACTATGTTGTGCTCGGCTTCAAGTCTAACCGGATGTAGCTGAATACCAGTAGTTTACATGGAGTGACTGCCTATCCTGATCTCCACAACCCAGTTAGTACCAGGTTATACGTTACAACTTGGTAAGACTGGTTGTCAGAGTTTTGGGCCACTGAGTCACAGATCTACAAATGACAGCCGGGACCAACGGCTTAATGTGTTTTCCGAAGCACGGAGGAAACTCGGTTTATGATGGTCACCCATCCACAACCCGACCTTGGCAAGCGCAGCTTAACCTTGAAGATCGACCCGTGCGAATGTCATTATTTAAGTACGGGCTCCTCATAATATTTATACCTATAGGGAAATTAATACGCAATAACACGTGCAATGGTGCCTCGTTTGAAGCCCTTTTTGAACCGACACGGCGAAGACAAACGGAAGGTTTATATGATTTTGGTAGTCTATGGTGTGTCGATTCTATTGTGCACAAACTAAACTTAATTTAGGATCTTTTACTAAAAGGCAGTGCGTAAAAAGGACGGCTATAGCTATGAACTAAGTTATAGATGTCAAACTAGTTTATGCCTTGCGCTTCACCGTGTTTTTAGTCGACATGTTTTTACGTGCACCCTTCTTTGTATAGAAATATTAGTTCCAACTAAATTTGACAGCTCTAAATTACGTCCGTCTCTTTCTCGTTTTATTAGCGAGAAAAAAAAACAATAGCCTAAATTTAGTTTAGTTTGTGCACAACAGAATCGACACCTGTGTATTATTTATGTTTGTATTTAATGTTCCTCCGTAGACCCGGGTAACATAGACTACATTTTAACCGACTTCAACAATAGGAGGAGTCGATTTATGTTGTAAACCCCGAATTTAATTAAAGTAAATTTAATTAAAGTAGTCCTGAAAAACCAAGCTCTAATTAAATTCGTAGTATATGACACAAATTCTTGTTGAACGCTTCCGTTTCTACTGAACTATAATGACTCGGAGACTCACAACACTCCACGGGTCACGGGTCACGAGTCTTTCGTTTATAGTTCATTTAATAGTTCTTAATTATTCGAAATTTACTAACAATGTTCCCGTTATGAGGTGACTAATGAACGTTTACTAATTTATTGTGGTTATAGCGGACGTGTGTGTCACAGTTTCCAATGTTTGTCTTGCTGACCTTTGCTGTATTTTAACTCTTATCTCTTCGTCCTTAGGTCTCATTTCAACATACATTTATTTACTTTCTTCTCTTCGTAGAGAGAGTCAGAGAGAGAGAAAGAGAGTTTTCTAAAAGTAGATCTAAATAAGGAAATTACCTGTCCTATTTTTAATGCTCGTTTGTATACTGCAAGAAGTCGGAAGTCAGTTATTTTTGTTGTAGTTTTTATTTTCCCCGTTTTTAGTTGAGGTTTACCACACAAATCCTTATCAAGTATCAATTTTACATTGTAACTAGAAGTTATTAGCACATCTTCAATATGTTATTTAATCTTCAATTTCTTCAGTTATGTTCGTATATGGACGAAGAAGGAAAAACTCATAATAATTTTAAAGGATAACTCAAGAAGTACCGAAGTAGAGTTAATAAAATTATTTATTATTTTTTTTTTTTCACTGCGCGAGCTTCTTCCAAATGAAAAAATAATCACTTAAATCGGACTAGTTATCAGACAAATCGGTGAACATACATAAAAATAAATGGAAAATTTGAATATAGCTGGTGGAATACATAAGCACCTCCTTTTTTGAAGTCAGTTTAAAAGTAGCCGGTAGTTTCGTTCAAACAGTATTATAATAGGTTAAACAGCACTGATAGAAGAATTATCATAATATTATCATTTTTTCATTTGCATTCTTGTCAGCTAGCCCAATTTGATAACAGTCGAAGTATAATATTTTATCAGCTTAAATCAAGTTTCCTAATACCTTAATATCCCGTGATAAGGGAGGACCAAGGTTGTCACAGCTCCAATAATAATATTTATTATATTTCCTCCTACGAGTATATTTTAAAATACAGCGGTCTGTGGCCAATTCGGTGATGAAAATTTTGAAAATGTTTTCTTCTATTTTGGAGAGGGTGTTTTTTTCCTTAGCCTATATTGTCCCACTGCTGAGCAGAGGCATCCACCATAGCCTTTCATTCTTCTCTCTGTGCAGTTCTCTCCGTTCAATCTTATACAAACGCCTCTAAGTCGTCACGCCAGTTTGTCTGGCACCCACAGAATTACAGTAATTTACTAATTGTTATATATTTATGTGGCCTCTTTGCTTCAACGTCATTTTCTATCATATAATTCTTATAAACATTTTCATTGTCATCGTTGTCACTGTGACTATTAGGAATAGAATTTCTTAATTAGCCCCTCAACTGTGGCGCTGTCAAACCTAAAAATTGCGCGCGACCGTGGAGCCCTGTCTGTGGAGCTCGACCGATTCGGCGGACGTGATTAAAACGACTATATCTCCGAAATTACGTTAGTTAGCTCGCTACCAGTTATATCATTGGAATTGTTATTAAATTAGCTATCAGGTTATGTACGGTTTAGTATAGTTTTGCCATGAAATGTATTAGTAATTGCAATGTGTGTTCAGTGTGAGGGAAAAATACCAGTTTCTTGTGTAAAGGTAATTATAATTTAAAAAGAAAACCGTTTTTTCAACAAGTTATTGTTTAACTTACACAAAGACACATTAGTTCTTATAAATCAAACAAAAAAACAGACGTCGCAATACATTTTTTTCATCTCACAAGCCTAACAAAACATGACGTAATTTATGAGTGCCGCATTCCAAACAAAAGAACGGGTTTGTTTACACTTCCATTGTCAGAAGTCACAACGCCTTGTACTTTGAGCTATATTTTAATAATAATTTTTGGTTTACATACTTGACACCAACACAGTTTCAGTTGTTACAAGTCATCAGTTAATTAGTATAAAATAAACAAAGCAGACACTTAAAAACAGGCGTAAAAACAGCCACTCAAACATTGCATCACAGTTTATATTTTGTTGCCTCAATTTGAAATATTTTTTAACATTCTACATGTTGAAGATATTTACAAAACATTAAGCATATAAAAAATGCATGCTGTCTAACAAAAACATTAATTAAAATCAATAATCAAAACGAACAATTTCACTAAAAAATCTAGTAAATAACGGCGCTGATTGGTCAAGCGCGTCAACGGCATTGAAATCCGGCTCTATGATTGGGCCAGCGGCAAGCCGCGGCAATTCTCATTGGTCGGGGCTCACGAAAGTTTTACGAAATTAGAATTTTGAATTGAACACAACCAAAATACGATAATATTAAAATTAAACGCCTAACATATATAATACGATACATAAAGAACACACGTAATAGCCATAGTTTGCATTTCTATCAATAATTAGTGCCAAAATACCGCAAAATGTATCAGCGTCTCTTCAACGGTTTTTCATGTTTGTTGAAATGCCTATTTCTGGCCGAAATCTCTAACAATTAGACTGTTTCTACATTCAAACATGTTTATTACTTACCCAGGCATGACGAAAACACAACACAATACCACACAACGCACTCTATCACACACTATAGCACACAGAACATTTTTTGTTCTAATCTGTGACGACCAGTTGGCGCGCGGCGCCTTTCGCAACTGAGGAGCGGTATATTGGTCAGTTAGAAGTTTCGTTCGTTGTTGAACTGTGGCAAAATGTCTTTCTTGTTCTTTCTCCTAGACTCTGTGCAAATTTGAGCGAGATAGAAACAAGTTCATCATTAAAATTATGTCAAATACGAACGCAGAGACTACTCGGCCACTTTGGCCGAGCCACAGATCTGGCTTACTTTTTTCGCTCGGCCAATTTGGCCGTCCCACAGACAAGGGGTTAGTAAATACATAGATATAAAGTATATTTAACTCAATGAGTAAATACATAATACTAATGAAAAGTACGAATAGTGAATAACGGTCCAGTCCAGCCCCTCTCACAGGAAGCTGGTCTGTGTCCCAGCAGTGGGAACGTTATAAGCTTATTCTACTAGGCTTCTAAGCTCGGTTGTAGGCATTTTATTTTGCAGTTTCGTTTTCTGACTCGATTTTCCTCTACAGGGAATGTACAATGTTTCATACTCATTATACTCCTCCGCAGTTCTTTTTTATTAATTTTGTTGCGGGATTGTGTGTTGCGGGAATAAATATGTTGAATCGTCTTTCCCGGAATGCATTCTGGCTTTCATGAGTTGCAGTGGTTGGAAATAGCAGAGCAGTGCAGCAAGTCTTGTATTCAATCACTTATTCTAAAGAATCGCGACAAAGTAAAGTTCAAGTTTTTGGACAGACACGCGATTACGGTCAGTGTGTGATTATTATGATAACACTACACGTGTGACATTACACTCGACGGTCGTTTACAGGCTTTTAAAGAGAAGCGGTCGAATGACAAAGTGTTTTAAAGGTGAACGCAGACCTAGCCGCAGCGCAGTCGCCGCAGTCGCCGCATTCGAATTCTTCAATGCAATCTCGCACACAGACATAGACACAGATTGCACACAGACACAGATTGAATAGATCTTTATACGATTAATTCGAATGCGGCGACTGCGGTGCGGCTAGGTCTGCGTTCACCTTCAGTATTAGAACCACAGAAATATTTGTCGTCTATGAGTATCTTTGCACTGGATGTTATTAAAGCGATAGGTGCCGTTTATTCGTCTCTTAAGCGCAGGCCACCCCCAGCTAGCGAGTGAGCCACCCCCAGCTAGCGAGTGAGCCACCCAGGCGGGCTGCTTTTTTCATACTTTGTTTTAACCGCGAACTAACTAAGTACCGAAACAAAGTATAATAAAAAGAGGCTCGCCTGGCTCGGTCGCTCGCTAGCTGGCAGAGTGGCCTGCGTCGTCGCTCTATAGCCGCTTCATTGGCCGCAGCCCCGCGTAGATGGTTACAGTATAAGTGGTTACAGTGTCGTTCAGATGTCTCCCAGAGCCGTAGCTAACTCGTAGATGAGCGCGCGCCGCCTCACGTACACTATGTGTAGTCTATATCATAGAACCAATTCAAACGCTCTCACCGTGAAATATACAGCTTCTTAGATTAGTACTCAAAGACAAGCAGCAATATTAGACGTACGTTTAAAATTACTCTATGTTTACATTTTACATTGTAATGTCAGTCTCAGTATTGCGTTTACTGATGACCTGTAATGACCTTGTTACACGAGTCGCTGATGACAGTAATTAACTATTATGCTTGTTTTAATTAGATCATTTTTGAGAACAAGTAAGTAATTACCTATTTGTGTGCATTTATTATTATTTATTTATTTTATTACACTGGTTTGTGTAGAATTGATGTTTTTAAGTAATTAACTAATGTTTCGCAACTTTTATAAAGTGCTTATTTTTTCTGTGTTCAGCATCAATCTTAATTGCCTGACTTTGAGCAAAAGTTTTAATTTTTTTTTTTTTTTTTTATGTATACTGTTATTCCATCTGCCGTAAAAGGCTCTTGCCTTTTAGAAATAACGTATGTGTTCACTAACTATCAACATATTTGTCTAAAGGTCATTGACTTGTCGTTGTTATAGGAAAACAATAACATCAGTTGATGGCAGATTTGATCACGGATAGCCGAGTTGACTTGTACTCGCTTTCAATAGACATTAAACATTCTTTGTTGATAAGTGATAAAATCTGACTGTTAACTCCAATCTACGTACCCAGTTAATGATCTTTAGCGGAAATTACTCAAGATTGTTGACCGTATCACCTTTTGAAGAACTTGAAAAATCATTGACATTCGATATCTGATTATATCAGATTCGATAAGATTATAAATGTGATAATCGTCACATTATCATCATGGTATCATTGCCGATTGTTAGTTAAGGAATACCGAACTTTACCTGGTAATTTATTATCAGATACTTTGTTTTCAAAAGCCAGTAGTTGATTAATGGATGATTATCTTTTTTAAACGGCCGCCGAAAATACAAGGTTCATTTTCATGTCACTTTAAAATAGTCATCTAAACTGGAGGAAGCAACGAAAAAGTAAATAAGAAATGGTCCACGTACCTTATGAATGAATAGGATAAAAATAAATAATAAATTAGCCACGACCCTTATAAATGAATAGGATAAAACCACCCACCACGATTCTCACCTTCGCAAGAACTCAAGTGGCTCCCAATCCGCCTTCGCAGGAACACTAGGATCCTATGTCTCCTTTTCAATATCCTACACAACCCGTCCTATCTTTCTTACCTGTGCGAGCGTTTTTCTTATGCTCGTCCTACTGACGCACCGTGTAGATCACACCTTCGATCCCTACTTAAATACCATCCTCATAAATCCAGCTATTACTCTTATTCCTTCTCCGTCCATGCCGTAAGGTTGTGGAACGCACTTCCGCCTAGTATTCGTGATTTGAAGACCATTTCACTGTTTAAATCCAGAGTGAAAGAGTTATAAGTTATAGTTATAATTACCTTTCCTCTCAACCATGATTTATTATATACATATTTATATTTATTAGTCTATATATCTAAGCATTATGTATTTATATAAGTATATATTAATATTTACTTATATGTGCATTTATATATCTTAATAGGTTAAGTTAGGAAAGGCACCTAATCTCTATTCTCTTCCTTTTCTCACACACTATTGTCTGCATTTCTTTTTCATTTCTCCTTTTGCAGGTCTGCTGGCAGAAATTTCTTTAGAAATAAGCAGTTCCTTTGTATTCATATTTTTAATGTATTTTCCTCTGTTGTTTACTGTGTGTACATAAATAGTAAAATAAATAAATAAATAAAAATATCTAATAAATTGGCCACGATCCTTATAAATGAATAGGATGTGACGGAAAGGGTGTCCGTGGGGGTAAATAAAAGAAAACCACGGACCCAGGTCAACATAAAAATATATTAATAAACTAAACGGGTGTGGGTAGGTTTATGGTCACAAGTTTTCCAAGCCCGCCCGGGGGGTTTGCACGGTACTCTCCTGGCTCAGCCCGGCGTGACGAAGACCGTAGCGGTGTGCCACGCTGCAGACGCCAGGTAGGGTGACGGACGGCAGATGATCGCGCCGACCCGTAGAATTTCGACGCGGCCACGCAGGTAAAGGGTACCCGCTGCGGAGCCCGCGGCAAATTGGATGCCGGTAAAACGGTTGTCAGCCGAAATCCTGACTGTCAGCCGGAATCTTGAACCCTGGAAAATAACGTCCAGCGTGTCACGGAATGGCTAGCAGTCATCCCCGCTGATTGTGACACCAAGGCAAAAGCAAAGCGAGAAATACCCGTGCGCCAATGAAGGTGATGTGTGGTAGTCACAATCAGTACGGAGTTTACATGATGGTGGTGGTAAGCACGACATGATTTGCACATTATGAGTGTCATGAAAAATGTCAAACACACTCGGCTGAAGGCTACAAGATTATGCATATACATATTAAGCATTTGAATGTGCATAGCAAAAAACGGTGATAGAAAGTGGCTCACATGTTGAGACCACGTAGCTAGTGATACACAAAATATGAGAACGTGAATTGCTGTTCAACACTTACCCAGTATGGGGTTTACGTAGACACAAAACGTTAAGAGTTAGGTTACTAACAAAAATTAAAGCTGCCTGCTTTAAGCCCGAATATTCTAGATCACGAATACTTCTAGAAATTTAATTTCCGATGAGAGAACGCGTCTAGTCACTGGGAGCAGAATATTTCCAAAAAAAGCTCGTCATCGCGAGTCCGTGACATTTATACTGGCGTGTTTACGCATAGACAAGTCTTCACTCATTCGATCCGATACACGTAACGCGCGCACAGCACTGGTAAAAACAGCTAATTTTAGTCGTATAGTAACTGGACGGCCCAATGAGTATGTATACTCTGTGGCGTTTGTTTTGACATTTAACTTAATTAAAGTGTTGAATAGGTTATGTTTACAAAGTAACGGTAGAAACTATTCTGAGTTTCTACAACGTTACAAGGATAAAAATATCTAATAAATTGGCCACGATCCTTATAAATGAATAGGATAAAAATATCTAATAAATTGGCCACGATTCTTATAAATGAATAGGATAAAAATATCTAGCCTTTGCCAGTCTAATCGGATGCAGCTGAATACCAGGATTTTACATGGAACGACTGTCTATCTGACCTCCCCGACCCAGCTAGTACTGGGTAATACGATACCACTTGGTTAGACTGTTTGTCTGACTTTCGGGCCATTGACTACCTGTAACAACTGTCAAAGATCTACAATTGTATAGGATAGGATAAAAAATATGTGAATAATAAACAATAGGGAATATGCATGTAATTTTTTCTTCACATAAATCAATAAAATACAGTGTTATCAACCCAAGAAAAGTATTAAAAGTTAAGTTCAACTACTTATTTATTGCTTGTCGCTCAAAAATAATATTAAACTCCTGCAATTCTCTATGACACTTCACACGTCCGTGACTGTCGCGGCCGTGATGTAACGTCATTTTCCTCAATCTGCCTTGTTTACATCAAATTTGTTGGCCTTATTATAGTAATTTTACTAATAGTATGTGCTTTATTCAAGCAAAAATTGCGAAAACGATATTATAATAAAATCTGAGTGAAACTTTAACTACTTTTCAAATAAAAGTGTTTTTTTGACACGTAGACTTTGACGTCACTACCGGCGTTATCGAGGACGACGCGTTTTGAGAGTGCGTTTTGTTTCACCAAAAACATGCTACATAAAACAATAAATTGTAAAATAAGTAAGTGATGGAAACTTAAACAAGTGTACCACAATGTTTTTATGCGGCAATACATGTCTTTTTAAATAAATAAAAAGGGTTTTGTATTCTTGCATATTCCCTATTATCTATTTAATATTTTATTCCCTATAAAACTGCAAACTCATCTACGCTACTAATTTCATAAATGCATAAAGTGGTCTACTATTTTATAGCATCAATTTCAAGTTGAATACCCTACAATATTCTTTTTATACCATTTCTAAAATCTAAAAATAAAATAAGTGTTTCAGCACAATTTGAAAACTTCGTGCTATCGGCAACAGATGCTGAGATATTTAGGTAATACTGTATTGTGTGTATTTTTAACAAAACTCGATAAAGTTCTTCGAGTATTGGAGTTACGAGTGTGAAGGTACGCGGGTAAAACAATCAGGTTTTGTGCAATCACCTGACAAATTATTTTAGAAAATACTGTGCAGTCATAACTGAAATGTGGGTGCGCTGTACAGTCCTGCAGGCCTATTACGTATCTCTGTTGACAGCTCGAAATGATAGTAACTGGGCACAGTGTCCATCAATTAACTGTCAAAAGGTTAGTTTCGTATTATGTATGACCAGTCGCGATCAATATGACGTCATTGGTTGTCATCGTGGCTGATGGCACCGTAACTCATTTTGACAGACGCTTTTGTATAGATACTTACATTATTTCGATTATGTAAGCGTAGTGGACAACAAATTGATGACATCTGAGTTTGAATCGGCTTTCGTGAAAGACGTTACACCGTACTCGGGCTGTTAGTCACCGTAAAGTGACATCAACTCAATGTGATACGTAATACCAATATTATGACATTCACGGTTGTCATCAAAGTTCGGTGTACAACCGAAGCTTGATAGTCACTGGATATGGGAAGGATACGTAATAGGCCTGCAGGACTTTAATTGATGTGCCACTTGCCACTATTCGTATTTTAGCCGTGTAATACAAATCGGGTTTAGTCGGTAATATTCGTACTCGTGAATGTATACAAGTGCAAAATTGATAAGCCACTTTGGCTTATCAATTTAAAGTCCTCGACTGTAGAGTCGAGGACTTTACACCTCTACCAAACCCTTCCAGGAATACGACAATGTTTTGTTATAAAGATTGTAAAACACCTCTTAACGAAGCCGAAAGGCTCTTGTTCTCTCCGTCATTGCGATTTTTTTTTTGCTATACATCATACCTTCAGGAACCTTCTAGTTACGGAGATATTGGGGATCAAAGTTCCAACTTTTTGACAAGTTGTTTTTTTTTAAATACAAGTTTTTAATGCAATATTTTTACTTTAAACACCTCCATGACCCCCGTATTATTCAATCCATCCATCAGCACAATGTTTTGAGTGCGTTACATTGAGTTTTACCACGAAATATGATTTTTTACCCCAAAAAAAAGTCGTCCCAAGCGAAAAAAAGAGTTCCTGAGTTCGATGTACAGAATGCTTGGTTGACGGCTTCGTGATGAGGTTGTTTATACCCTGTAATGTGTACATAAGTTTCTACGACTATTAGAAAAGGGTGTCCAGAAAAAGAAAATCTACACTAATCTGACTTTGTTTTGTGAAAGGCTGATAATAGTGGCTTATCAATTTTATGTTGGGTGTTCCATTTTACTTGGTGTCGGCAAAACACGTTTTCTTCTTCAATAGGGTACAAGACACCATAAAACAATAATTCCAAGACACCTTTCTCTAAAAAAACACTTTATTTTGGTCCTGAAAACCCGATTTATTTTCAATTAATTGCCAAATTCGATTTTTAGTTCCTTTGAAATCAATAAATAGTTGAGTCATTGAGTTGAATAAACAGTGACGTCACAGTTGGCTATTGCCATACAAAATCTACGAGAGAACCGCGTTTTGTCAGCTCATAAAAAGTATCTCAATAGATTAGTGTGTCATCTACCCCAACCATCATTCTATCATTCTATTTTTCAGATTCATAATCAACATACAGTCCTTTTCTATTTTCATTGTCCATCATGTCTCTCTCCAGCCGTTAACAGATGACAGTGGCTCTATGTCAAATATAGAAATTCAGCCGTACTGGTTGGAAAAACTGGATGGATGTACCGGAACGCACCTGGTCGGGGTATTCTGCAAAAATTCCCTATCCAACTCTCTTTTGTAATTGCACGGTTAAAGTTAAAACCGTATTTTTACTGCGCATACAGTAGTGAGATCTATAATGACTTTTTCAGAATTTCCCTGCAGTTTCAAAGAAGTAAAACATGAATAATTATTTCTGAAAGCTACTGAAGCATTTACCTTCGCTTTTGAGACTGTGTAAATATTCATATACGCCTGATATAATGTAAATACAATCATTTATATGAAGAAAACGTGCAACTTCACTCATGCACCCTGATTACATACCTATACTCTAAAAAAACTTAAAATTCAAGGCACTCTATACAATTCCATCAGAATGATAGAACTATATTCGTATCAGAGCTATATTTATTTGTACACGGTACAATAGCAACAATGTTTACAGCATTCTCACGTTATATCCAAGGTTTGTACCAAAATCGTGTTTTAACAGGGCCCTTAGGCTTAGAACAAATAATCACTTCCAATTTATTCTCGCTTGAAATATAACACATTCGATATTATTCGTGGCTCGTGCAGCGATTTTTATCGTGCGTCGATTAGAAGAAGTTATAATGTGTGTCGAATCGCATCAAACGAATAGATTTGAAATTAATTTACTCGTAATTGAAAATGTCGTTTTACAAGAAGGTAATCACTACGAACAACACGGAACTACGGGAACTTAGTAATGTCCATATTTTTTTATGCTGAATTTCGCATTTGGTCTTCCCGATTTTGTTACAAGTACTCCTAATACGAGTGCTGAATTTTCAACAATCTCCGTGTAAAAGATGCATTGATATAAACACAGTCTCGAGTTTAGTACCTTACAATCCAACTGCTATGTGCATAAAATGAAATTCATGAAATTCCTATCAGTACATAAAAAAAGAAAAAAACTTACATAGGTAACTGTAAATTATTTATGCACATGAATCTACAAACTGATTCCAAAGCCTTAACTTCCACTTTATCAGGGCTTTTGCATGATATTCACAATGCTTATATAGTTCTACCATAATCAATAGCTGGTGTTACGAGTATTATAGAATAAAAATCGTTTCATAACAATCGTAGCCGAACACTGTAACAAAACCTAGATATTTCGGATCATGATTCTGCACATAATAATATTATGATCGATCTATTCTTAAAAGCGAAAGAGGTCACGCTGTAATCTACCTATCAGAACCCCACGTTTCTTTGAAAATGTTTTTATCTTCATCGGCCCTAAATGTGTTTTTGTGAAAATCTTGAAAACATATTTTTTTCGCTTCTTCTTTATCTAGTGTTTTTACTGTATGGCAGTTTTTTGTGTGAGAAATATTTAGATTCTAACTCCATTTCACAAATCTGAACCTTCATGCGGGAATTTTGGTTAATTGACCTGACCATTTGACTAATAAGCACTACTTCTTCCTGAATTTGCTAAAAATGGCTATGGGGTTGCCTAAATAAGAAGTAAGGCTAAGTATAGCCTTCCGCATTTGTAGTACATATTTTTTTATCTGGAGCTGGGCTGTTTACACAATTTGTTTATAACATTCACACTTCACAGGCTCGCCATTATCATATTCAGGTGATCATGTCGCAGCACTGGGTATGCTTCTTCAACTTCCCGCTAATTGTGGTCACTGACAACTGACTACGTAACTACTAGAGTGTGTTGACACACACTCAACACTTAATCTTTTACACTACTACTCTTTTACTTTTTTTTTATACACACTTCGTACGACCCCGATATCTAAGCCCAGATATCCGAATCCCTAATTACCAACCTCATGAACAAGCAACAATAAATCCCCTGAATTCCCTTTGTCCCCGTACACCAACCTTAATAATAGTGACTAAACCGAATACTAGTGCGTAGCTAATTAAAAAACAAGTTGAATTGTACGTCAAGGGTTGAGCAGCTCACTCGAGACTTGCAGCGAACAAAAAGGCTCCAATTATCCAAGTTGTTGTATATGGAGGTGTACGTTCATGCGCTGGCTTCATTTACATAAGTTCACAACTTCAACTTAATTAATGTATTGACATTAAAGTGAATATTATACGCGGTGAAATGATTATGTGTCGAGTGGATTGTTAAATGGTTTTTAATGTGTTGGTTCTGGTCAATTGCCGGTTTGGTTGAATTAAAACAATGATTTATGAAGTAAATGCTGTATTTATTTCTTGTGTAAATAAATGAATGCTAGTATTATTTAAAGAGGTAAAATTTGTTTGTGTGTGGGGGCTATCTCCGGTATCCAATTCTAAAAATTCTTTCTCGGGTAGAAAGCTACATTATTCCTAGGTGGCTATATTTTATATTTATATCATGCTGATGCGTAGCAGCCGATATTATTTTTATGGATGAAGTCGTGGGAAATGCTAGTCTACACTAATATTATAAAGAGGAAAGATTTGTATTTTTGTGTGTATATTTGTAATGAATAAACTCAAAAACTCCTGTGCCAATTTCAAAAATTATTTCACCATTAGAAAGCTATATTCTATTCTATATTCACCTTGAGTAAAATAGGCTATATTTTATCCCCGTACTCCCACGGGAACGGGAACTACGCGGATGAAACCGCGTGACGTCCGCTAGTATTGAATATAATTGACAAATAGTATTTATTTCCTTATGGTTTGTAATACAAACAGTAGAAACAGTGTCCTATCTGGTTACTCTGAGAAGAAACCGACACAAACTCAATCTCATAGTCTTTTTAGAGTCGAGACCCAATTTATAATCATTGAAGGAAGTAGCATGAAAAGTCATTGAACTGTATAATTTCTTGATAAACCATAACTTATGTTCCGCCATTCATAATACTTACAGGAAACAAAAGATGACTTTACACCTCGTTGATGGGATCCCTATAAAAATCTTCGCACCACTTAATTTGCAAGTCACTATACGCTTGACAGGATTAGGCAGTGCGCACATAGCCAGATTTGGATTATTCAGAAATGATTTGCGTTACAAATATTAAAAATAATAAAATCTCTAATCTCATAAAATATTTAAATCGTGTTATTTGTCGACCAGGCTATCTGACCGTCACTAAAGATAACACATTGAAATGAACGATCCATTAACATTTTCCTCATCATGAAATGTAAGATAGCAATGCCTACTTATTGGTACGGTGTCGAGCGAGATAAACAGGGTTTAAACACACCCTTAACGAAGCCTAAAGGCACTTGTTCTCTCCGTCATTGCGATTTTTTTTTTGTTCTATACCATACCTAGGAATCTTCTAATTTCGAAAATCGAATTGGAAGTCAAAGTTCCAACTTTTTCCAAATACAAGTTTTTATGTTTTAACATTAATTTAAATACCTACACGGCACCCGTTTTATTCAATGCATCCATCAGCACAACGTTTTGAGTAGAGATGCAACGAATAGTGATTTGGCCGAATACCGAATACCGAATATTCGGCGGCGCTCTCAGCCGAATACCGAATATTCGGCCGCCAAATATTCGGCGGGTGATCCAGTACAATTGACGTCGACGCTAACAAGTAACGACACGTTTTGATGCGGTGCGTGCGGCGGTGACGGGGCGTGAAGTATTTGGCTCAGTAACCGGCAAATCGTGTTACAACGTGCAGTGTTTTAAATGTACTTTGTCTAAAATTTGTCTAAAATGGCTTTAGTTGTGAATAAAAAGTCACCTATTTGGAAATATTTTGAAGTTTTCAGTGAAGATTCCAATTTAGCTGTGTGTTTGCTATGTTGGATAATTAAATTTTTCGATTAAATTGCTTTTTTTATTTCCTTTTATAAGATATTTACTACTTTTTTATGTATTCGGTATTCGGCCGAATACTACTTACTATTCGGCCGAATACCGAATACTGAAAAAACTGGGCGAATAGGCCGAATACCGAATAGTTGCCGAATATTCGTTGCATCTCTAGTTTTGAGTGCGTGACTTTGAGTTCTATCGTTAAGGGGATTACATTGCTCAAACCCTAAAAATACGCTCGGTAAAATGAAATTTCTAGACGAATTCCTTAATGCTTTTACTATAAAAAAATTATACAAATAAACTAGAGTATACGAGAAACACTTTGTGTTGTTTAAAGTTTTTATAAACTTGTCCAAATGTTGCCAAAAAATTGAGAAAACAGGTCTTATTAAAACTAAATATTAAATTGTCTATAGAACGGCTGGGCCATTTTGTATGATATTTATACTAAAAGAAAGAAAAAACCCTGTTTAACCATTTGTGTTGTTTATTTTGACAGATTTATTTTTATATTTTGTAATAATCCACAATAACGTTAATCATTACAAAACTCCCCACCAAGCACCCCCGCTGTCGCTCGCTCTCTCTCGTCGTAAGTTAGTACGGGGCAGCATGTTTAAGGTCATTGGGCAATGTAATGCCCTTAAACGTGACTTTTCACCCTCAAAACAAAAGTCGTTTCCCAGCAATAATTTTTGCGTAAAGTTACTTTAGTATGATGTACAGAACGCTTGGTTGACGGCTTCGTGAAGTGTCCATTTACACCTTGTATAACACATCCATACCTTATCAGGATTCATATTATTCAGTAGCATAGTAACATTCTAAACTAGATCACAAACATGACGCCACCTAATAATAAAGTCGCAATCGCAAAATCTGAAGTCTGCGACCCTCCTTAGCTAATGCGAAAGCCCATGGGAAGCGATTTGCACAACCGCGACGTGAGCGGTTACGAGACGGTAGTAGATCGCATCACTATTACGCGGATGGGTGCGCATACACCCGTGCATTATGGGCAACCATTGTCCTCGATAACTCGGTTACAACAGACAGGTAAATTAGCCGCAGATTGTGTGGGATTAGGGATACTCGTCCAGAAGCGTTTTCCTTGTCGTATTTTAATCTTAGATAGGCTTTCTGAAGCTGCTGTAAAGGTATGAAACGAAAGCAGGTTTAAGTTTTCGTAGAACTGAACTCTACAATTAATACGTATTTTCACAATTACTCAAAAACTTAAGTCACCTACTGAAATCCTTGTTCATAAACTTTAGTAACTGCGTACCGCTTCCTTAGAAGTCCTTCAGAACCACACAATAATAAAGAAAGTATCACAGAAAATGACTCAATTACAACATACAAAATACTATAAGATTGCAACAACAACGCCTACTCATAATTAAAACAAGACACAAAGAATTCCAACGTTTATCTATACTAACAAGATATCAAATGTTTGCAGGGATATGTAGATAATAAGCAGAGTAATATAAAAGAAAAACGGAAAATTTTCGCGAAATACGGAACAATGTGAAGCAGGTGGATACAAACATAAAATATAAGTATTTGGAACACGCAATGATCACCTTAGGCATTCGTGGGATAAACAATAGCAAACTACCTACAGCTGATAACATCGGCGTCGTGATCGCAGCTTCCATTAGTCAACGTTTGCGTTTTAGAGATCCGTGGGTTATTTACAGTTACAGGGTTGCCACCCGTACTCAAAAATAGAGTATTGTCCTCTTTTTCATGTAGGCGTATTTTATAATCTACGACACCATTAAAGTACGCTAAAATAGTCTATTTACGTAAAGCTGATTGTCACTGGCTCGTTACTGGTTGTGAGTACTTATGAGACTAAATAAACAGGTTTTTGATTTTTTGATTGCAAAGAGGCTGTAAATATCTTCAAGAAAGACAAAAAATTGTTAAATGTCGCAAAGAGCAACAAAAATACGTGTTTAAGGACAAATGATTAAAAATAATAATAAATACTTTTTTTTTATGCTGTGTACTTTATTTTTGTTCTACCAAAATGAAAAAATACTTTATTTTTCCTAAAAAAAGGTGGCAACCCTACTTATAGCTGCTTCACTTAATGCTTTAGTAAGTAATTATGATATTTTGTGGCTGGACGCAGGAAACATAATAACTCGACGTAGATGTGGCAACACTTAGGGAAGGCCTAAACCCAGCAGGGGATATCGTCCGGCCCGAATAATGATGATAATGATAAAGCAGTAAAGTATCATCAAATACTTCGTTAAAACGTTTTCTTTCAATAACAAAGTTTTACCAATTTGAGACCTTATTGTTACTTAAATGATCCACATTTTCTTTTACTTCCTTTTGCCAATATTGAAATGTAATCCTAGCATTAAAAGGCCCGGTTGATGGCAAAAGGCTCGCCCCCTATTATATGGAACTTAAACATATCTAGAGATGAAACTCTTTTGTTGAAGCTCTACCTAACACTACGGTAATGTGATGTATAGTTTTCGTTGTTTTGGTTTCCTACCCTGCTAAATAATGATAAATATAAAAAAATGTATCTCGAAAGTAACACCAAAATACAATATTTTATCCGTAATGAACCCTCATTACTCCATTGTTGCTACCCGACACATAATGTTTACGTGGTCTGATGACGTTTAACCGCCAAAGAATTGGCGTGCAATGTCCGTGATTCCGCACGACAAACTTAATAGTTCTATTACCGACCGGTACTGTCATTTTAATGTTTGTTTTGTTCCGGTAATTATAATTTTAAACATGGTATGGTTTTGACTTGAGTTCCATTTCGCAAACGAATTTTAGAATAACAGATTGATGAATTCCGAAAATATGTTACAGGTTTTTTGGGACACGTAATGATTCAAAATAAATAGTCTTATTAAGTGTATGAACAATAATTATATGGACTGGATATAATGGACACTAAAATAGCAGTCAGCTAACTTCTTTACAAACAAGATTCCTTTGCCGCTAAATAAACAAACATTTACACGTTTTAGTTTATATCCGACTACAAAAACGACAACTCATAAAGTAATTGACATTTACGAGCACAATTGGCCAATGTAATAAATGATATTCAGTGTAATTCAATATAATAGATGTCCCCTAATCGGTCGACAATTATTCAATCGTGGTTTGATTGCTGTACGTGTACAAACGGATATAATAAAATCGGTACGAACACAAGCGATTTTCACAGATATGCACTTTGATTGGATTCGTTTAATCGTGAAATTGATTAGATTTTGAAGGACAAGAGTTTGCTTTACTTTCTGATATAAAATTACCTACAATCAGAAGCTCATGATAGTGTGATTTATTATTTTGATGATTTCAAGGTTTCGTGTATGAATTGATATTATGTTACTTTAGGTTTGAAGTTATTTTTGTGATCGTACTTGCAAGTAATATTTTAAAATAAAATCAGAATATTTCTATGTCTCTAGAACAAAGAATGTTTAGCTCTTTGCAAATTTAAAGACCGATATTTACATTAGGTACTATCGGAGTCTTTTCCGCCTGACCATATTAATTTATTTCGCTTAAAACATGCGAAGGCGCCGAGCCACACTCGCTTAAAGTTTGGGCCTTTTAGGAAAGCCTCTACTTTGGCGCGCAAAATAACAATAACTCTAGTTTGGCGTACGTCGTCAGTGCGCTCGTCCGATTCAGTATCTTTTCATTCATTATTTCTATACAAAGTCAACGGGGCGGGGCTAGAGAGCGTTTCTATGTTGCGAGTGCAAGCAAAAATAAGCTTAGTGGTGGTCAGGCGGGAGTGTCCTCGATCTATGTATTTATTTTATAGATGTTATTCTAAAACCAGTTTTTTACGGCAGCCAAGAAAAATCAGGAAGATTAGGATCAAAACTGACTTCCCAGACCCTACGTTCCTTAAATGAAAAGAAAGGTAAAAGTGTCCAGTTCCAAGTAAGTGAGCAAGCACAATATACATTTCTATTATCACAATCACATAGTATTATGTACACGTATGTACTTATCAACGGTAAACAATAACAAGGAAAATCTCCGGTGAGAAATGGGACAGTTTTTCATGGCGTGCGTGTCACAATTATAGCTACGGATATGTCTGTGGAAACTACTATGTGGATTATGTGCTAACTTAATAAACTTAGGTAGGAAAGTGAAAACTAAAGTAAGCCCTTGGCGTATTGCGGCAAAACGGAGCCCAAAATTGTTTCCAAAACACTTCTATTGTATTCTCACCAACCGTAGGATTTTTTTGTTTTTTTTTTTTATTTGTGACATTGTCAACAGCGTTTCATACGTGGTCAATCTTTTAGGTCATATTGATGAGATAAATTGATGTGTGATTGAGGGATTGAGCAACATGGCAGTATTGCTAGAAGAACTAGGCAGAGTTGTATTTATAGTGAGAACATGTACATAAGGAATGGGCTTGGCAAACATGCGTCATTCAGAAGCGAAGAAGTTGTTTACATACAAGTGGAAGTCCCGAGTAGAATGGACAATCAATGATTGATTACGCTCTTGAATTGAAAAGCTATCTGGAGTCCATAATTACTCACAATTAGAAGTATGATGAGAGTAATTTAGCAATTAACAAACAATCATCTGATTGATTAGCTTCTGCCCGTGACTTCGTCCGCGTGATATTTCTTGTCCTAACATAAAAACATGTTCTATGGCAACAGTGTAGTTTCTATCAGTGAAATAATTTAAACAACAGTATTTTATTTTATTTTTTCGGGAAACTTACCTGACAGATAGTTTAAACAATGTTCCCAAAAGTACGGATTTGATGGCCAATTAGAAGTTTCCGCATTTATACATTTCAAACAAACAGTCGAAACAAAAAAGACACAACAAAAGAAAAAGTTAGGTACGAAATACCTACTTTAGAAAAAATTACAAAACAAAATAACACGATCGATACAAACAAAAAAATTAAAAGAAAATACTATCAGCAGAGCTTCTCCAGGCATTTCCTCTAACAAACTCTTTATAATAAAGTAAGTTTACTCGCGTGCAGGTTGTAAATTATCCCACATGAATCTACCAATGGGATGAAAAAAGACCTAAGTACCTATTTTATGTCCTTACTCTGGCCTTGATCTACCATTCGCTAAATCTGACGTGAAAAGCTAACAGACAGACAGAGTAACGTTAGTATGGAGTTTAGTTCAGAAGTTTACATTGTCTATGCACGCAAAAACCTATATCTTTATTTAGCTCACTGAAACAGCTGTTGGCCCATTCTCATTCTTCTTTATTTTCCCACATCAATTCATAACAATGAAAAAACTTCGCGTGGTTAAGATGCATCTATAAAAGTTTTTTTGTGATACTATCAACACTAATAATATGTATTGAAAGAGATTATGCAACGAGAGCATACGACATATTACCCGGGTTCTCATTAAACAGGATGTAATATCGAAGAAGATTCTTATCGTCAAGGCATGCGGTGAACTAGATTTTCTACGATGACTATCGTCATCTGGTTTGCCTTTCCCAACTATATCTGGGGTGGCTTCCTGTCTACTTGGGTGCCGCTGAATACCGGTATTTTATGTGGAGCAACTGACTACCTGGCCTTCACAACCCTGTTACGGATACATAATACCTTAGTTTAGCGTATGGGGTAATGGTTTGTTGACTGTCAGATCCTTTTCTCGGTTTGGAAATCCTAAATGGATGTCCACAGCCCTGGGGAGAGCGGAGGGGTATGTCAGACTCGTAATGACTGAATCATCACCAGGCTAACCCCCATAGGTCGGGGTGAGTAGTCATAGGTCAGTAAATGATAAATTATGTTTATTTTGCAAATAGGTTTTTATAAACACGTATTGTTTTTAAATAAATGGAACCGGTGTTTCGTACGTACCTGACTTCTCTGAGAAGAAACAGCCGAAACAAACTCAGAGGTCTTAAGTCTCTTTTAAAGTCCAGACAATCTTGCTAAACTCACATGAGAACTATGCAGATAGTGTAGTGTAGTGTGTGTAGTGTGTGTGTGTGTGTGTGTAGTGTGTGTGTGTGTCTTTTGAAGAAAGAACCACACAGATTTGAGTGGACCTGTCCAGTCAGTGCATTTATCAGTTATCGTATAACTCGACTTACAACTCAAGGAGTTCAACGACACGGCGAACAATACCAAAGAAAGGACATTTGGGTAGGTCGCATTTAATATTCAAACTGCCGGACTAAAGTGGAAAAAAAACGACCTAAAAACAATAAAATGACCCACATGGTCCTCACATTCACAACAAGCAAATAAAATTAATAAAACTTTATACAATAAATGTCAAAAGTACATATTATGACTACCATTAGCCAAGATCGGTGACGTTGAGAAGCATTGATAGTAGGTAACTACTATCCTCATCATCAGATCGTTTACAGGATTAGTCGACACCCAAAAAAAGAGTGTTATTCACAAAAGTATTTAATAGTAGGTAGTATATTTTTTTGTTTTTTTGTATAAATTGTTAAGATGTTTGTTGTTATATGTAGGTATATGTATGACCTGCTCTATTGTGTTGCTGCTGTCCATCAACGAATAAATGATTATTCTATTCTATTCTATTTATACGTGTGTGTCAAAAACCCAGTAGAGTTTTATAAATAGATAAAGAGATAAGAGGCATAAGCCACTAAACCAAGTAAGTGCCGTTATCGCATTTATCTAAGTTATTTTTTTGTTGCCAAAAAAATATCAATAAAAAGCAAGCAGTTTTTACAATATGCTCTATATTTGGTATAACAACATTATATTGACTTTAGTAACTTTACAAGAGCCTGAAAATACAAATAGGTAAAACGGCATTACTACTTTGGCTACTGATTAAAGTAACCCAGTTTCCCGATCGCCTATAATTACCTTGCATATGAATAAATAAAGGCTCTCTCTATAGGTTTCCCAATACATTGAGTGATATTACGGACATAAATCACACACACATAGACAGGACATAGAAAGCCTAGCCTAATTTTGTTGGTGTGTTTTGTTCATTGATCATTGTCACTTGTGTTAACATCATCGACCAGATCCTGGTCTTATTTCATTTTAGCTTTAGGTGTATGTTTGCTCATATTTAATACATGTAGTTTTTTTTACCTCTTTATTTTAGGGACTTTTATCTTTGGAGGCAGTTTGCTCCATCGTAACTAAACCTTTGGATAAATAAACAAATTACATGCATGTAAATTAAACATAAGTATTTTTAACAAAAAGTGGAGCTACCGACATTGCCATATAATTAATAATCTTAGCTGCATCATTCTGGAATGGCCAGAATTTCAAAAACGCAACCATATCCAAAAACTATAAATGTGGATCACGACTGAAGAGAACATTAAACCATAGGAATCTGTCATAAATATATCTGATACCTGACAGTTGGGACAAAGATAATTACGGGATTTGAAATGAATGTGTTTGTGTCGGAATGCACAAAGCAATTGCACGAAATGAATGAATCTCATTCATTAAGGGGAAACTCGCTGTCATCAGACAACTAGTTTCCCTCATTCTTCAATTAAGTTATAATAAAGGTTCATAATAATCCAATTAGAGCGACATTTCTGACAGCGTCATCTAGGTAAATTGATTAACAATATGCAGCAAATAAAGCAATTTGCCGCGAACCTGTATTACGTGCATCAACTGTCGGCAGTTAGCATTCCTGCGCTTACGCTACAATGACACTATATAAGAAACGGTAAGAAGGACAATAACGAGTAATTTCATGAATCTGGCTGGAACTTGGACTCTTAGAACAACTTGAAAAATGAAGATGATTATGTATTTAGATGTTTTCTCAATCGTGACATGTCAAACAGATTTGTAATTCGAAGGCAGACAGGTGAAAACTTCAATTCACCAATTGTATAGCCCACATTGCGATGATTGATGAATTATTTAATTTTAAATCATATAATTCGTTTTTTATACGATTAAGGTCAAATGTAGGAACATATGGAAGGAATATTTTGATGAGCGCTCTCTAGTAAAAGGCATATGGTATAAAACAATCCAAAATAATTTGTCACGTTCTCCTTGGTTCATTAATTCCGATTTGTGACACCATAGTAATTGCTATGAGGCTGCGTTCCGGACATATCCCACTGAATAGTTTTGCATACCTAATGGGCAAAGTTACTTCTAAGAATTGTACTGACTGTGATTTGGTTGAAGATGTTTTTCATATTTTAGTGGAATGTGTTCGGAACGAAGCTGAGAGGGTATCTTTTAGGCTTGCTTACGGCATTAGCTTACACGACACTGGTGTATGTAATAGTACTCTTGCTATCCCCATATCAGAGGAAGCGAGATTCATATATAAAATGGTTGATTGTGCTTTAAAACGTGACATGATCATGCTTGATCAAATCCTCTATTTTTCGATAAAGATTTAAAAAAAAATATATATAACTATTATGCATGTATCCACAGTCTTACTAAGCTACTGCCTATCTACTGTACTAACTGGGTTGTGGAGGTCAGATAGGCAGTCGCTTCATGTAAAATGCTGGTATTCAGCTGCATCCATAGTTGAGAAAAGACTTGGCAGAAGATGATGATATGCATACATCGACGAAGCAGTTCCAGAACTTGAAAGAGCGATACGATAAAATGACCTTATCATATTTACCAACTTATCTATGAAACTGCTGCAGTTACATACCCGGTTCATTAGCAATCTATTCCGAGAATAGATCTTCTGCATCAGCCCATCTAGTTACTACCGCTAAACTAAATGACAAATTGTTTCCTGTGAGAGAACAACGGTCCGTGGTTTTTAGCTCCCCGTATACTTGATTGTGATTGGTCGAACATGATTGTTGATGTACAGTTGAACGAGGTAATAAGCCGAGTTAATGATTATTTGATGAAAACATGGGATTTGATTTGATTAGCTTGTACATTTGCATCGTTTATTTTTGCTGCCTCGTCACCTGTACACGTGAAAACGCAATAACTTCGTCAGTATACAAGGTTTTGGTGAAACGCAACAAAGATAGTGTTTAAATTGACTTCTTCAATAATAGCCTGGAGTTAAGACTATTTCGTGAACATAAAAAGTTTTCCAGTAAGGAGGAGCTCGTGGCTAAATAATAACATCCGCTCGGGTCTATCTTAAGGTTAAGCCGTGCTTGCCTAGGTCGGTCTGTGGATGGGTGACCACCCACTACCTTTCCTCCGTGCCTCGGAAAGCAAGTTAAGCAGTTGGTCCTGGGTGTCATTTGTAGATCTTTGACAGTCGTTACAGGTAGTCAGTCGCCCAAAAAGTCTGACAACCAGTCTTACCAAGACCCTATCGTATTACCCAGTACCTACTAACTGGGTTATGGAGGTTAGATAGGCAGTGGCTCCATGTAAACGCGCCGTGCCCAAAAAAGTAATTTCGTGTGATAATTTGACGATCCCTCTTAATAATTATTTGTGCAATCGATATGCTAAACAGCTTGTTGTTATTTTATTTCTAGTCGTACACTTCGTCGAGAAAGTAACGTTATATAGTTTTGGTCCATGATCACGTTTCTCGAGGTCGTCTGTCCGAAAGGGCACTGCACTGTTTTTAATTTAATTTATGCAGTTAACAAGACCCAATTTATGAGAGTTGGAGTAATTAATCATAATAATACCAAGAATGTTGAAGCAACGCCTACCTGAACCATTTATCATTAACTACTAGGTACTTGCTAGTTTAGTAGTTAAAACCGGGAAAGTTGACAATATAGTCACTTCAGATTAATATACTTATGTTAGCTTATTTGGTAGAGTTTTTGAGTTTTTGTTTTGTTTTGGAGTTTTTGGTTTTGTTTTGTTTTTTTTTTGGGTTTTTTTAATGAAATCCTAGTTAATAATCCTACCAATATTTTAAATGGGAAAGTTTGTGAGGATATATAATAATAATAATAATAAAATATGGATGTTAAAACTACTGAACGGATTTGGATGAAATTTAGCACTCAGATAGTTTATAACCTGGATTAACAAATAGGTTACTTTTTATCCGGGTAGTATGATCCCGTGGGACATTATCGTACTCCATGCGGGCGAAGCCGCGGGCTTCTGCTGGTAACCTTAAAAACCTGTTGAACCTTGGAATTAAAAACTTGATACATATGATCTACGATTGTTTCCAAAAACCACAAAAAGGAACAAGTAGAATGTAGGAATAAAATAACAACATTTCTGTAACCAAGTATCATCGTGGGTGTGAATACCGGTATATACTGCAAGATAAGCCAAATTAATTGATCACAGTAAAAGGTGGGTTGAGGTCGTTTCACTTGATTTGTAAATAAATGCAGGTGTTGCAAATGTTGCAATCTATTCTAAACCGCTCCCTACTTATAAAATGGATTTAGTTTGCAAACATTTTCAAACTTCTTCATAGAATAGTAATAGGTTCCAGACCCAGGTTGGCTGCAGCGAGGACTCTGCCCTGGAGTGCAAATGTGGTGCTGTTCCACAAATGATGGGCCACTTAATACTGGTCCTAATCCTGGGTGTCCTCTTGTTTGTCCATTACAGGAACTGATGGACACTACTGAGGGCGCCAAGCTGGTGACTTAGTTCTGGGCCAACACAATTTAGATTGCCATCGACACCCAAAAGAAGATCGAACACTAGGTGCAATTATAAAAATCTCGTAGCACTGCTACGCAAATTCCCGAAATTAATGTAGCGATGCATAAACATGGGAGCGCGTAGCACGTAGCTCGTAGCAGCTGCCTACGCGCATGGAAGAAGGAATGATATGTATAAATATGAATCTATGCATAGTAATCTTACGGGATATTATTAATTTATTTATTTGTGAGTAGAAGTATTATTAATTTGTGAGAACTACTACTGATATTTTAAAGGAAAATATTATCAGCGCACAACGATACCGTTACACTCAGATAATAAGGAGTTCCGAAAATAATCAATACGATAATTTGGTACTTAAACTTTAAATCGAATAAAATTACCCAGTAGCATATTACCGCCTTCGTTATCTTTTTCGTGGATTCCAATCGTTTTGTTACGATAAATGATAGCATACATCACGTTGTGATTTTGGAGCGGCCGATATAATCGTCGAGAACGTGACGGTTTTTGCAGCCGAAAATTATATTATTATCGCTTTAATTGCAATTCTTCAAGCCGTTATCTTTTCATTGACTGTTCATTTGCTGATCAATCAATAAAACTTCCTGAAACCATGGTTCAATGACAGCCTGAGTCAGTTATGTTTGAATAAGCATTGATTTATGTTTTATGTTTCTTTCATCCGCCAATTATTATAAAGCGATTCCATTCAACAATGCTGGGTATTTCCGATGCTATAAAACCATTATAAAAGCTAATAGAATCTCCGTAATATAGGCACGTAATAGTTTATTATAGTAATTATTATAAGGCCGAGTTATTGTTCAGTACAATCAATCTGCCTGTAGAAGTAATATAAGAAAAAAATATAATTGAATTTCCGTAATTCTAACAATGAGAACATAATTAAAAATGGGTCAGCCGCTTTTTATTATATCACATCGCTTGTTAAACTCTACGTCATCAGGAGTAATTAAAAACTAAGTATAACTAATCCTTTGACGACTTAATTGTTCGTTGTTTGTCAAATTAGACAAATTAACCCTATTCTACAAAATACTGTAATAATGACTAAATTGATGTTCTTTAACCAGTTTGATTTCGGTTCGATTGATTGTTTTAAAATATTTAGTTACTTAACTGTTTCTTGCCTAATTAAAATCCTAATAATTAAAACAAGTTTAAAGGTGTGATGGTACCTATATATTATTATTAAGGCAGATATTTTTTAAATAGATTGATATTTTCTTTTGATTGTGCTGCTGTTAACGCTCCCAACGCATCAGGGTAAGAACAATCTTTCTGCTGACCTGATCACATTTATCTTAACATAATATTTGTCTGTCAATGAACTTTACGTGATTTTCATCATCATCATTTCAGCCTAAAGACGTCCACTGCTGGAATTAGGCCTCCCCCAGGTGTCGCCACATTGACCGGTCCAGTTTGTCTCGCATCCATCGGATCCTTGCAACCTTCACCGAGTCATTGGTCCACCTAGTGAAAGGCTTCCAACGTAGGTAACGTCCTTCGGTTCGCGGTCGCCACTCCAGAACCTTTCTGCCCCATCGGCCATCCGTTCTGCGAGCAATGTGCCCTGCCCACTGCCACATAAGTTCAGTAAAAGATACCTAAGCTAAATACGGCATCACCAAAGCAATTAAACAAATACTGCAGCCCAACATTCATACCTAACAATTAATTTTATTTATCAATATCAACAAGTTTTTGTAATCACTACGGTACTACTGGTTTGGTAATTAGCCGATACAATTTGTGGTGAATGTGATTTTATCACTAGCCTTGATATTAGATATTACCGTTTATTTGTGCATCATGGCAAACCGGATGCATTAAAACCAGTCAAATATAGTTAGTTCTGAATAAATTATCACGAGAAATATCATTGTGTTGTAAAATTTTGCATGTCATCTAAATCTGACTATGTCCGCGGTCCATTCATTTTGGGTCGTTCAGACTAGACACCCAGATACTCAACTGACTTTAAGACCATAATGTACCAATACTTTGCAAATAAATGATTATGATTATGAAGTCAACCACCTATTTCAATGATTAATTCTGTTCCACGCAAAGTTGTTATTACCACATAGGTTATTTCATAAAGAAACATTAATTTTGTAAAACAAATATTTATTCGATGTCACATTTTAAGATTATGTTAATAACTGACATTTTCGTACAGACAATTCATATACCTACATGAAACGTTATTTATAGATAAGCACTTTGATCGTCATGACGTGTGTGTAAAATGATCTCATGAATGAATGGTTCCATGCATTTATTCAGACTACAATATCAGCAATGCTAATACTAGAATCTGGAGGTTTCTAAAAGTCTATGGAAATAAGAAAATCAAATAAATCAATTATAGAGTTACCTTTTTGGTAACTATGTTTTCGTGCCTTTCGTGCCGTCTGCATGGGGTTGAAAATCTAGGACCGACCGTGGAGTACGAGTGCTCACAGCCTTTTCAAGGAAATTTCAAAACGCTTAGTTGACACTTCCCGTGACCCAAGGGCTGGCTTTTACCTTGTCCAGAGGCTTAGCGTAACCATACAACGCCGCCAGTCTCTTGGAGACATTACCAGTTGACAACATTGACATCGACATTACGAGTTTTTTTTGCGCCATTTTTTAAGTAGTTAAAGTGTTTTAAGTGTAAATAATTCTGTCACTTAAACCAATCAATACGTTTATTGACTGTAATTACATCAAGTGTAAAATAACATAACCTCCTTTTGGAAGTCAGTTAAAAACTCAATCAAACAAGAAGGCGCTTAGCACTTTGATTAGAGTGAGTTAGGTACATCAATTAATCACGATTTTAAGTGCAATAATCGGCACAAGTGCTTACAAAATGCACTTGCTTCATTCCTAATACGTAATGCATTAAAATTTTATTAATCACTACCACCAATCAAATTGTAAACTAGCTCTAAATGTCAATAGACTTTGCACAAGTTCGATCGTACGATAAGTCAACTAAACGGAATGGGAGTTGACAGCGTTTGGCCGTCTACATAACTTTGTGTAATAGAGGTCGATTGTTCCACAGGTGGTACAGATGTTACCTAAGCCTAAGTGTCAAATAATAATTGGATCTGAATATCTACTTCTTATTATTAAATATACAAAAGGATTTCAATTCGTAATGGAAGCTATACAAGGTCAAAATACATAATAATAGGTTTCCTTTACTTATAACAGACTTAGGTAAAATCTATACATTAGAACTCATTTCCAGCATTTTTTTAATTTTTGTCTATTTGTCTGTTTCGATGATCAAGCATCACGTAAAATATACGAAACCAATATAGATAACTTTTATACATAAAAATTGCGTGTATCTTGAGGTATTATTTAGTTTTCGTTTCATCGTAATCGGTTAATTCTATCAAAAGATTTATGAATTTAAAGTGTTCAAGAAGAACTAATCATCATTAATGTAAGATACATACATGCAGCGACATCTGTTGAACTTAAATGGTACCAATGACTAAAAATGTGCACACCACAAAAAAATTAAATCGACTAACCAGCTTTAAAAAAAAAAATATTTAGAGCCATGGACCTAAATTTTAGCAGTTTAACATTTTGGTCGATAGATGGCGTTGTTCATTTCATTCCATTTTTTGAATCGCGGTGATAAGATTTTCCGTGAAAGAATGACCATAGCCCGTGTCAGTTGCCTCATGTTTGGCTTTTTAACCGACGAAACAAAAGGAGGAAGTTCTCCATTCGACGCATATATTTTTTTTATGTATGACCACGCATATCTTTTCACAGAGAAGTCCATTAGGCATGATCCTTTTTTTTGTGAAAAGCGTAGGTATATCTCAAAGTTGGTCCCATTTAAAGTAAATCCGCGATAGCAATATGTCTATCTTTTGATTGAGGTTGAGTCACACTCTCTCTAACCCTCTATAAGTGACGCAGATGAAGTTGCGCGGGGCAGCTAGTTAATCATAAATCCTGAATCAAAATAGACTGAACTGGTCTTGAAAATAATTATAAAAGATCGGATTCAACTTTCAGACTTCAAACTCAAACTAAAACTATGATATAAGTGTAAAGTTATCACTGGATATGTCACCAAGACAAAGGAACTATTTAGTACTAATAAAGTTGGCTTAGCTTTAAAAAACACTCGCACTTCAGTGCTTTGCAATGAAACCCGAAGCAGGTTAGCATCTGAATAGCTTGCAGAGAGGGTTTCCTTGTCCCTCCTCGCATGAGATAGCGACGTGCGAAATTAAAACCTCTCACCGTTTAGTCTAAGAAGAAGTATTTAAATGAAATGTATTGAGAAACTCGCGAGCGGAAATGAGGTTCTTTCAGGGAACCTCATTCCCACTTTTTGAGTGACTGTTTTAAAAGTCCAAGCGAACTTTTTTAAAGATTTTCTTTACGTGTTTTTCTTTTATACCGGGTTCGCGCTTGACTTTTAATTTGACTTCAAACAGCTAATATTATGAGTGGATTGCAAATTCTATTTATTGGTTGCAGACGACTGATGCAATTTGTTCTTCTTATCGTTAATCTTGAAAATTGTGTTTAAATGAATCACTTTTACTTCTGTGACTTCGATTTATTAAAAAGAAAAAGTTACATTCTCTTGGATATTAACAAATTATTTTTGTAGGTATAGGTACGGACGGACGGTTGTAGATTTACTCCAAGCTCTAAGTGTTTGGTATTTTTATGAAGAAAACCCCATAAAGTAATCCCATGGTAGCAATCATACAAATATTACAATCTCCACGTATCTCCTCATGTAAATCATTTCTAAACTTGTTCCATCCCATTATCTCTTAACAAAAACATAACTACCGTAATCAATTCATAATAGGTACATCCTGACGCGTACCTATTTGTGTCGATTTGTGCGTAACTAAACTAGAACAAGATCAAAGGGGCAATATGAATGGATGACATTGGCTGGACGATTACACAATGGTGTACAGTGGTACACCGAACCCGAGTGCTGTGACAAAAGTAATTGTTAAATCAAAGCCGAGTTTGTTAGCGGGACACAAACCTTCGTATTATTTTGTCATCTCTCTCCTATTGAAAATGAATTTTGTAATACACAAAACAATGTTTATGCTAATTCTATTCATGGGTTTACGAAGATGGGTTTGACTGGCAGACCTTAGGAAACTTTACTGTTTCTTAGAATTATATTCTGTACTTTCGTTCTACACATATACACGCTACAATATTTCGAATATGTTACGCTTCAATATCCACGACCGACCCTAACATACATAGTTGGAAAAAAAATTGGCAGGTGACTAACTGTGGCAGATGACAATGACGATAAATCATCGCTGAATCGGTTATGTTTAGTGTGTTACTTAATTTATAAATGCTAAAGTTTATAAGGATGCATGAATTTTTGTTACTCTTTCACCCAAAGACTTTGGATGAAATTTTATTCCGGCAGTAGGATCCCGTAGGACAATAATCTAACTCCACGCAGGCGAAGCCGCGGGCGCAAGTACGTTCATAATTATAGCATTAGACACGTCGCTTTGCATTGTAAGTAGTTCAGGATTGGAATAGTGCCCACTTGTGCAATGACGGGCGTTAGGGGGTCCTTATCACATGGGACCCTACCTCGTTGTTTGTAATCAGTGGTAACAAAACATTACACACATTGTCAAATACTGGCTAGTTCCAAGAAACTGGTATATTTACAACGCCAGCTTTTAAGTGACACTTGCTAAGCCAAGCCAACCTATTGATCTTATTGCATTTCGATAGATCTGTTCAATAGTTAATCTCTGAAGAACTCTGCTATTCTGAGGTGGGTATATCAAATTATAAAAAGTAGCTACTTAATGCTTAAACCCTATACATGTTTGTTGAATCTTCAGATACGTCTTTTACAGTTCCAGTCACTCACATGGGTGATTAATGGCAATCTCACATGTAGGCAGATTATAATTTGTCTAACTAACCGTATCTAAAGATAGTTTCTTGAATCTTCAGATACGTCATATTTACAGTTCCAGTCACTCACATGGGTGATTAATGGCAATCCCACTTTAGTAAGATCATAATTTGTCTAACTAAACGTATCTAAAGATAGTTTGTTGAATCTTCAGATACGTCATATTTACAGTTCCAGTCACTCACATGGGTGATTAATGGGAATCCCACTTTAGTAAGATTATAATTTTTCTAACTAACCGTATCTAAAGATACTTTGTTGAGTCTTCAGATACGTCATATTTACAGTTCCAGTCACTCACATGGGTGATTAATGGCAATCCCACATGTGGGCAGATTATAATTTGTCTAACTAACCGTACCTCTAAAGGTAGTTTGTTGAATCTTCAAATACGTCAGATTTGAGTGAATTTCTCAGGCGAAAAATTTACGCGTCTAGGCTGAAATCGCAGTGCTGCTTTACAGATAATGCAACGATTTTTTTTTCTCAGAATTAAAGTGACATGAATCTAAATGAAGCCACTTAAATTATATTTATAAGACTATTACTTTTTATGAAAAAAATCGGTAAATGATGAATTATCAATTTCTGTGTCTTGTCCACAATTACTTTCATACACAGCATTTACCTCTCAGGAAGATAATCTCCAACATATATAGGAAAAAGTATTTTGATTGCGTTAAGTAATAATTGACCTACAAGACGTTAATTCGTTTTGAATGTTTAGACTCATAGTTAATGAGTACATGCCAACGGTAGGTTTGTCCAAGCGAAATTACTAATTTCTATGGTCATTTTGTTTCACCGTCCTGAGCTTCCACCAATGAGTTTAAACGAACAATAAATCCCTGCTCGGCAAGAGACAGTCGTGCTCTTACGTGCAGTAACAATGGTAGTGCACCATATCGCCAGGTCTTTCCGCCAAAAATATAAGTACGTGATTTCAGTTTACTTGGAACGAAATTTTGCAATTTCGGTGATTAGGTTTTAAAAGGATTTTTGCAAGAAATAAAGGTATCACTTTTATGCATGCTAAGTAGCCTTTGGTACACATTTAATATTATAGAAAATAATAGTCATAGCCTTGATAGATTCTTGTAAAAAAAAAAAATAGCCAAGTTTCCAATTTCTATGGGGCAATTTCTGTGGTTTCCGTGGCATCTCGTGGCCCATGGAAATTACACGACTCCACAGAAATTGTACCAATCAATTATTGTATTAATGTTGTGAAAAGAATCAATACTTGTTATGCCGAAATTACTTTGACAGAACTGGGTCCTTAACCTTGGACATTAAAATAAAATTGTATTACTATTTCTTGAAAAAGTCATTCAATTGGATTAACTGAACTTTGAGGTTTGCATTCTCCAGAAGCTCCTCCTGGAAGCATCGATCGTGCAGGCCTGGGTGACATCTATGGCCAGACCTGCTGACGTTGACAATGAAGCAGGGTGGTTCCAGGAGGCCATGTCCGACATCTGCAACGTGCGCAGATGTTGAGTCCCCAGCATCTCCTCGTGGGCCAGGGATCTGGCTCGCGAGGAGATGCTGTGGACTCTCGACAGAGATCCATGGGAGCGCCCTTACAAGATGGTGCGGGATAAACTCCGCACCTGGGCCCCCCTACTGACGCAGAGTCTCCGGCCTGAGCTCGTAGAAGACATGGTTAGTGCTCTGTTCCCTTCGCGAGGGGAACATCCCCCCGTCTATGGCTCCGCCGCCTGCGATGCTGGAAGCGGACCAACAGGACGACGACGAAAACGCTCCGGAAGTGACTGGGGTAGACCTGAGAGTGGCGGTACGTAGGCTCAGTGTCAAAAATACCGCCCCGGGACCCGACGGCGTCCTGGCCTCGGAGGCTCTCGGGCACTGACTGGAGGGGCTCCTAAGCGCATGCTTGGAGAGAGGCCAGTTCCCGCTTCGTTGGAAGACGGGAAAGCTGGTCCTCATTCGGAAGCTGTGGCGCCCTGCGGAATCTCCGTCCACATACCGGCCCGTGATGCTGCTCGGCGAGGTAGGAAAGCTCTTTGAAAGAGTAATTGCAAACCGCCTCGCCGAGCGCCTTGCGGGGTCGGGGCCAGATCTTGCGGAACACCAGTTTGGTTTCCGCAAGGGGCGCTGCTCTACGGTGGACGCCATCATGCGCGTGAGAGCCCTCACGACGGGATATGCGGTTTCCCGGGGTGGGGTTGTCTTGGTGGTGTCTCTCGACATAGCTAATGCCTTCAACACCATGCCCTGGAGCTGCATTAGGGAGGCACTCCGGTATCACCGGGTGCCGGACCTACCTTCGTCGTGTAGTCGAGTCGACTTTGAAGTACCTAGGACTCGTCTTCGACAGCCAGTGGAACTTCGTGGAGCACTTCCGACGTTTGGCCCCCAAACTGGAACGGACCGGCGCTGCCTTCAGGCGGCTCCTGCCCAACCTGGGGGGGGCAAATGCCCCCTGCCGGAGGCTCTACGCAGGAGTCGTGCGGTCCATGCACATGCAGTCGTGGCCGGGGGCCACGTGGTGGGCCTGTGGACGGTGGGCTATGGGCTAGCTCGCCGTCTGTCCGTCTCATGACGACAGACCGTGTCGATGGCGCGTTCGTAGTCAGCAATAGGAAGGAGTCCGCAAGGACCGATGCCTGCCGGGGTTGCGGGACTGTTCGAAAGAGATACCGTGGCCCCGGAACTCAAAGGGCGATGAAGGAACATGAATAGGTTTTAGTCAGTAAAAGTCTGAAAGTCCCTCCTGCTTCGCCCAGAGCGGGAGAAGTCATTTGATGATTTCCCATCCTCTTCATAGAAGTAAAAAACCTAATCAGTTCCTTGATTGCTAATTTTATAAGACTGATTTTTCCAATGTACACCACGTTGTATTTTTAGAAATGCTTAAAAATGAACAAATCGTTTATTTGTGATACATGGGTTACATGCATGTGTTCATTACATAATTACAACGATAATAATTATATACCTACATATATTAACGACGATATTCGTATTATATCAGTTTTTTCATTAAACCTTATATTTCTTTACATATTATTAAAAAACAATGTATTTATATAATAATTCACAATTTCGGTGCAAACGCAGAATTTCTGTGTCACCAATACAATTTCGGTGGCAATAATAAAATTTCTGTGGCTCGCCAATTTCGGTGGCCCAAATAACTCTATAAGTAATTTAATTATAATATCCCCTTTCAGAAAATGTATATATAATGTGGATATGTTGCGCTTTGTTATTAAAGTTTTTCAAAAAACCTGAAAATGAAAATGTCCATGGAAATTAGGTAAAAAATCGAGTTGTTGAAATTGACTCATTTACAGTTCCAGTCACTCACATGGGTGATTAATGGCAATCCCACATGTAGGCAGATTATAATTTGTCTAACTAACCGTATCTAAAGGTAGTTCAGAGAGTTAATCAAACTTCTTTGCGCTGATTAGCTCCTAATGACTTAATTCGTGACTGCCAACAGCTACTCGTACTTAAGTAGTTTTCTACGGAGCCGTGTTAATTTTTAACACGACCAAAGGTAATTTAATTATGTTTTTTCCGATTAGTGAAATGAGTTTTATTAGGAATGGATTGAGAAAGCAATTTAAGGTTGTGTTGTTAATTGATTAACGTAGAGTTTATCCAATTAATTATGAGTTTCGATTCTTACGTTTATGATTACTTGTCTTGCTCTTTAAGTATATTGTTCTCCATAAAAAAAGGACTTATACATGTTTACTTACCAATAAATCAAACAGCAGTTTCACCAGGACAGAGGCCCAACTCTCTAACGTCCTTCCGTCCGTCTAACGTCCGTCCGTCCGTCCGTCTCTATCCGTCTCCCTCGCGCAAGTCTGCAGATGAGTGCGAGTGAGAGAGACGGATAGAGACGGACGGACGTTAGAGAGCCCCTGAGTCTCGACAAAGATAGCGACAAAATCGCTAACTTTCGATTGCTAATTAGTATTACCAACGAATAAATTCGGTTGCAATGATGAAGCTTGCGAGAAACGCATCTTGGATGTAGAGACTTGCGTTAACTCTGTCGAGACTGCCAGCCCTGCAGTCTCTACTAGATCGCAATTTAAAAGAATCAAATGCTGACCCCGTCTTCGCACCCCGTTTGACTCTTCTAACACTAGCCTATACAGGGTGTTTGGCTTATGGACCGACACAATTTTTCCAGGGATTTGGGAGTTCATTAGCTAAGTTCTACCCATACACCCTATTTCCTAAATGTCATGGTTTGTTACATATGTTTTTTTTTTTCAAATGTAAAAAATACCCAAAATGTTTCCTTTAATTCCAAATAACTTTTTTGTTTGTGAGTGTAATCCTCCGTTACGCCTAATATACTGCAGCATTCATTTTGAAATAAATATATGGTAAAGTTGAGGATTAATATTAGGTCCTATGTTTGGCGAAAACACGATTCCATAAAATTTTCTCGATAGAAAAAATTCTCAAAGTTACCTCCAAATTGAACAATAAACCGCTGGTATTCAAAAAGTACTTCAAATTAGATCATGAAACTTTGCATAATAACTGAACTAACCATATAGCAGGTCTTATGTTTTTTATTTTGTCCTAAAGACGAAATTTTGATTTTATAAAGAATAAAAACCACTAATTTCGCACTATTCGGCCTGCAGTGACTGACGTAACAACCACTTTGTGTGCAAGTGCAAACTGATTAGAACGTTATTCTAACAGTTTTACAAACGAAGTTTGAACCACCACAAATAGAGTTGCTAATTTGAGGTAGTATAGGCTCTTAAATACAAAAACTGTATCAGTTCCTGCTTACAAAAACCGGCCAAGAGCGTGTCGGGCCACGCTCAGTGTAGGGTTCCGTAGTTTCCCGTCCGTCACAATAAGTGTTTCCACTTATGAGTTTAAAGGTGGGTATCCATTATGTAAAAATGCTTGCATATACGAATATACTACAAAATTAGTCTAGAAATTATTTTGTAAAACTTTTTGTCTTTTTTGTACAAAAACTGATGTTTCCATCAAGTTCAAAATGATTTTCCTAGAAAGTCCTTATAAAGTTCTACTTTTCAGATTTTTTTTCATATTTTCTAAACTTATGGTTCAAAAGTTAGAGGGGGGACACACACATAGTTTTTTACTTTTGGAGCGATTATTTCCGAAATTATTGACATTATCAAAAAATGATTTTAGGAAACCCCTATTCATTTTTAAATACCTTTCCAACAATATATCACACGTTAGGGTTGAAATTTAAAAAAAATCACTTCCCACTTTACATAAATAGGGGGGCTACCCTAATAAAACATTTTTTTCCAATTTTTATTTTACCACTTTGTCGGCGTGATTGATATACATATTGGTACCAAATTTCAGCTTTCTAGTGCTAACGGTCACAGAGATTAAGCGAGGACGGACGGACGGACAGACATGGCGAAACTATAAGGGTTCCTAGTTGACTACGGAACCCTAAAAAGGATGAAAATTTATCAACAAAAGTGATATACTTGATCCTGTTACTTAGAATTTTAATTTAACTCAATGTTAGGCCAATATTCATCAGAACCACGACACAAAAACGGCCTCGTAGAGACCGAAATTATTTATTAAACAATCCCACATTGTTAGGGTCACGTTTCAATTTGTTCCTTTTTTAAACGGAGTCCAAAATAGTTTAGTTTTTATCTAGGTTCCTAATCTTTATTCCGTCGCTTCTTGTCATTGATCTAGAACAAAGATGGACTAGCATCAGTCCGTGCGTTGCATCGCAATCAAATTCAGATGTTTGCAGTCCACAAGTATGTCAGACGGTTAATAAGCCGAGTAGTCACCGGTAGTGTGCGACGCATCCAAATGTACACTAGTTTCACGGATGCGCACATGTGAAACGATCTTTATCAATGTCACGGTGAAACATTTTGGTTGAATGGCCTAAAATGTAACCTTAACTTGAGAATACAGATGGTGGTATTGTCATAATTTCGCCGTAGAATGTTCTCGAGGATTTTTGTATGACTACAGCTTTTATACCGAATACAGAGGCAAAGAAAAAACAAAATACCAGAAAAAAAGGCATGATTGCTAAATCATGCCTGTTTTTTCGGTTGGGAAATCATCAAATGAGGGTGGGTCTTCCGCTCTGGGTGGAGCGAAACGGAGTGTCAGACTTTTACTGACTAAAACCCATCCATGTTCCTTTCATCACCCTTTGTGTTCCGGGGCCACGGTATCTCTTTCGAACAGTCCCGCAGCCCCGGCAGGCATCGGCCCTTGCGGACCTCTTCCTTTTGCTGACTGGCAATCATGCCTTACGAATTGTTGTGGGTAGTAAAACACATGTTATATTACCTGCTTAACCTTTTGCCCAACTATGTTGGGATCGGCTTCCATTCTAACCACAGCAGCTAAATACACTGGTATTCAGCTGCTACTGGGTTGTGGAGGTCAGATAGGCAGTCGGTCCATGTAAAATACAGATTTTACATGGACCGACTGCCTGTTTGACCTCCACAACCTAGTTAGTACTAAGTAATACGATCCCCCCTCGGTAAGACTGGTTGTCGGACTATAACGCAAAACAAACAACACTAATAAATAATTAATTTAGTCCCTATTAGCGGTAAGGACGCTACTCCGAGAATTAAAAAGGAAGAAGCATAGCATGTAATCACTAATAGGGATACGTTGACTCGCCTACGTTACTTGGAAGTCGGCTACTCAATTTACGGACAAAGATCTGAGGAAGCAGATATTTTAGATAGACAAGAAGGGACACTTTGCTCTTTAAAAGGTCGTTCTATTTAAGGTCTCATTCACTTATGAAAACCAGACGTGCTTGAAAAAAAAAATGTTCAATGTTAAACGAAATTGTCTGTTTTACACCTGTTACTGTTATCCTACGTCGTCCCACTGCTGGGCAAAGACCATGACTTCTAATCTTCGCTTGTCGAATTTTCTATTGTCTAGCTCGTCCCGCAATCTTCCGCGACGTCTGCTGCGACGCATTCTGGTTGTGTCAGAGCCCCACACCCGTGGTCATTTTGGCCCACAGCTTACACCTAACCTCTTCGGTACTGTTCGAAAGAGATTCTGTGGCCCCGGAACACAAAGGGCGATGAAGGAACATGAATGGGTTTTAGTCAGTAAAAGTCTGACACTCCCTCCTGCTCCGCCTAGAGTGGGAGGATCATTTGATGATTTCCCATCCGAAAAAAAAAGGCACGTATTATTTAAGATCTACCTCTTTCTAATGCCACATGACCAGGGTTTTACTTTACCACAAGGGATGATGACCGACTGACACCAACTGTCCAAAGATGTGTATATCACGGGCATGTCTCTTTATATGTATTGATACAAGTGTACTTATATTGTAGTTTTGTAGAAATAATAAATTCTGAAGTATACAGTAATAAGTGATTATTAGACTTGACATGATGACGTTAATTTATTTCCCGTAATATTTTAGTGTCATGAACGACTTTGAAAATTTTTGACGATTTTTCATCATGTAAGTATTGATAAATAAATAGCGTGGACGTATTGTCTCATAGCAATATAATCCAAGCTTTACTGCCTTACTCTGTTCATAAGGACCACTCGAAAATATTGGCCTGCCGGTGCTGGTCATAGGGGACTGCAAGTTTCTCTATCAACGACTGATTGCTGATCAGATTTTGTGTCTAAAATTTATAAAGGGTGCTTCCCCTATGACCCTTTCAAAGTGCATTTTAGAAGCATGCGTTGCATATGAGAAAGACATAGCTAGACAGAAATTCTATGTAGGGGTTCCGAATGATATTTTGTCCCGTCGCTGTCCCTCTCCATATAAGTTACATCTATAAGAAATCGATGTATTTTCAGGTACGTACGCGACGTACTAACGGTCACTTTCACGAACATAACGAAAGTATAAGTTATTAGGTCATACGTGTTCAGACGCCCCCCGTCCGATGTTTACCATCCTCGGTGCAAAAGTTAGGACATTCGGAACTAAGAATGGCCATTAGCAGAATCGGGTTAATTAGTTGTAGCTTCAGAAGTTCTAGGGTAAGGGTTTACCTACCTATGTTTTATTTCTCTACAGTGAAACGGATTGGTAAATTGTATAAGTGAACTTTTTTTGCAGTAGGGCGGAGCAGCGGTGGCCCAGTGGTGGCGGCCCCGACTTACGAACAGTAAGTCGTGGGTTTGAACCCAGACAGGCGCATTACTTTGTGTAATTTATTTCATCACCACTGCTCTCAAAACGGTGAAGGAAAACATTGTGAGGAAACCGGCATATCCTAGAACCAAAAAATTCGAAGACATGTGACATCTACCAATCAGAACTGGGCCAGCGTGGTAGACGCCCATTCCCTCTCATAGAGACGAGTCCTGTGTCCCAGCAGTAGGAACATTAATAGGCTGATGATGATGATGACTGTTTGTAAGTAGCTACACCTCTGCCTAACCCTTCGGGGACTACAGGCGTGATGTTATGTTGCTATATACACTGAACATCGGCTTTTACTTTATTAGGCTCATCTCACAATACCCCAGTAAGTTGTATAGCATTTATTGCAATAAGTACCGTAATGTAAGTTTTGATTTTTCTTCTGGTGTGTCTCTAATTATTGAAGGTCATCAACTCCGAATATAAACGCTGATAAAATATTCTTAGTCCAATTAAAGTAACGGTAGTGTTTCCGTCAATTTAATTGTAAAATAATTAGAATAATAAATAACTAATGATATTTTAACGATTGTGGTTTCTATGCGATATGGAAACTTTTAAACAGGTAATTTTTCCAATCAATTACACTGTTTTTACGGTAAAAATCGAGAAGTTGTGTCATCGAGACATTGGAATAACAAAAACCGGCCAAGTGCGAGTCGGACTCGCGCATCAAGGGTTTCATACCATCGTAAAGGACGTACCTTTTATTTTGAATTAATGTTTATTATTTGTTCTTATAGCGGCAACGCCGGCAACTGAAATTGCACATTCTGTAAAAATTTTAACTGTTTACCTATTACGGATCATGTAATACAGCCCGCTGATAGACAGACGGACGGACGGACAGTGGAGGCTTAGTAATAGGTTGGTTGGTCGTTGGTTACCTTTTTTTTTTTCGGATGGGAAATCATCAAATGACTCCTCCCGCTCTGGGCAGAGAAGGAGGGAGTGTCAGACTTTTACTGACTAAAACCCATCCATGTTCCTTCAACGCCTTTTGTGTTCCGGGGCCACGGTAACTCTTTCGAACCGGCCCGCAACCCCGACAGGCCCGTTGGTTACTCTTCGGATACGGAACCCTAAACATAGGTATATTCTCAACATTACTAAGAGAATCGTGTCCGGACAATCAATAGGAGCGTTAGCCACGGTTTTATAAAGCAGTGCATTCATTACGGTGTACTCTTGTGTGTATAACAACATCAAGACTGGACAGAACGCCTATTTTCTTATACTATTCATTCGCTTTATTAAGAAACATGTCCGGAACTAATTCTTTGAAATTTTAACTATATATTAAACGTTGAAAGAATTCTTTTTTTTTGCAAATAGCAGATTTTTTCGCACTAATAAGAGAATAATGTACGTGCATACGCATAATTTGAACGGATTAGAGACAGAACAAAACAGCGAATGTGCTGCTAAAATACGTGCCTTACCAATTGTGTGACTTAAGAAATGCTAATGTTACATCCATCGGGCCTGACTGTAGCCATATTATTAAGTTGAAAATATGTTATGGTATGTCATTATGGGTGTAAAAATACCCTGAACGAAGCTGAAAGGATCTTGTTCTTCCCGTTATTGCGACCATTCTTTTGTTCTAGAAATTAGAGATTACCAGAGATTCTTCTAGTTACGGAGATATTGGGAGTCAAAGTTCCAACTTTTTTACAAGTTATATAATTTTTAAATACATGTTTTGATGTTTTAACTTTATTTTAAAATAGCATCCATCAGCACAATGTTTTGAGTGCGCTACATTGAGTACTACCGTAAAACGTGAGTTTTGACCCCCAAAAAAACGTTTCCATCCCGGTAATTTCGTTTAGTCTACATTTGACAGATTCTATATTTGACAGATTATACAATCGACAGATTCTATGTTTTTGCGTAGTGTTTAGTTTGATGAACAGAAAGCTTCGTTGACATCTTCGTGAAGAGTCCGTTTACACCGTTTATATTATAATGAAAATTAATACTTTGTCCGCAACATTTGAGTATTCATAATATTTGAACATTAATTACTGTTTGTAAAATACGAGTTCCTCATAAAACAGTGATAACGTTACACTCGTAAGAGTCAATACTATTAACTAAACATAAATCAATGGCTCCATTCGTTTATATGTATCATAAAAATTTATGAAGTCAGGTTGCATTTGCTTTGAATCAGGTCAACACTTACCTAAACTATTAATAGGCTTGGTGACAAAGAATGATGAAACAGTGTTTTTATAAACTTCTGCAGCTTTCCCTTCAGTCAGGACCTGAAAAGTTTTTACTCTTAGCCATCCGTCCAGGGTTAGTTTCAAGAAAACCTTTGCTTTGGTGGCTTTAGTGATCTACACTGGCCAGCAAAAATAAGTATCACACTTTTAAAATTGTAATAACTTTTTAAGTACCTACACAAGATATACTTTCAAAACAAAAAGGACCCGAAAAAAAGTTTAATTTTGAACATAAAAACTAATAAAGATGGTAACATTGCTATAAAACGGTTTTATTTTAAATCTCTAACTTCTATAGAATTTAAAAGAAAAAAAAATTAAAGTGTACTTATAAGTACTTAGTTTTGCAGGCCAGTGTAATTCCCAAAAAACTGTTAATTTTTCGTTAACATGAATAACGAAAAATTAACAGTTTTGGGGTACCTACCGATGTGATAATGAGTCCGACAGCTTTTCTGCCGAAAGATGGGTGATTATGATGGAAACCTTCCATAAGAGAAGCGCCCACAACGAAATAACCGACATTTTCTCTCATAGATTTGTCATGGTGTAGCTCGTGCATGGAGGAGCTCGTGGCTAAATAATAACAGCCGCTCGGGTCGATCGGTTAGGTTAAGCAGTGCTTGCCTAGGTTGGTCTGTGGATGGGTGACCACCCATTACATTCCGAGTTTCCTCCGTGCCTCAGAAAGCACGTTAAGCCAGTCCCAGGTGTCATTTGTAGATCTTTGACAGTCGTTAGGTAGTCAGAGGCCCAAAAAGTCTGACAACCAGTCTTATCAAGGGGTATCGTATTACCCGGTACTAACTGGGTTGTGGAGGTAAGATAGGCAGTCGCTGCATATAAAATACTGGTATTCAGCTGCATCCGGTAAAACTGGAAGCTGACCCTAACATAGTTGGGAAAAGGCTAGACAGATGATGAGATTTGTCATGGTGTACAATAAAGTAGGTATATTCCAATCCATCTATGTATCTCTAGTTACCTTATAGTTAAGAGGCCTGTGAGTTTGTAAGTGAGCGGGATGGCTTTGATCAAAACATAGCGACAGAAGTGGACGTGCTTATGCATTCATTATACAGATGTCGAAGTAATGATGATGACTAGCACTACGCTATCGTAAGTCGAATCAACAAGCAACGTACATACCTACCTACCTCCCTTCTATTTCATGTATCATTAATATTTTTCTATAGTCACGCAAAATTACACTGTGTAACTGGTTGTTGTAAATACCTACAGAAAAATTGAATGACTGTTCTCGTATTTGATATAAAATAAGTACCTACATGTTTCTTTGATAAAAGTCATCTTTGTTATTATTTTTTCAATCTGTTCCAGAGTAAATATGACACCCACACAGCAAAAGGGACTTCCCTGTTTCAATAAATACCGGGAATTCGTAATTGATCTGATATCTACTGCAATAGTCTGCTGTTACCGACGTTACTGCCTACGAGTAACTTAATACTTCTATGTCTAAATACACGACAGTGACAACATCCTGAGATGGTCTTTTCATCTCGTTTATTTAAAGAAATTTGCTCTTCTCTCTTTAGCTCTCTCTCTGTTTCATTCTTACATTTTGAGAAGTATGGAAAACAGGGTGTAAAGTTCTTCATCCCCCATAGAAAAGTGAGGATCCTCCGACCAGACGGGTGATGTCTGTGGTAGGCCACAGCCCAACAGTTGTCGTCGGGTTTTTCTAAAATATTATGGTCGCGGATAACTTTATGCGGGATTTAAGAATTTGATGTTAGTTCTTCATTTATGGTGACGTTGTAGTACTTTTTGTACTATGTTGCTGTAGTACTTGTTGCAGTGCCGCTACACATTCTTATTTCAATCCTTGTTGAGCAAGCGTCGCGATCAATGCTTGTATATCCTCTGTTTGTGAAGAAACTTTTGTAAACACTGCACTACTGTCTACTCCCGTTCGTTGTCCACGGTCCACCGCGCACAGGATGGACGAAAACCAGCAGAATAACTTATTGTTTTGTTACCTACATTGGTATAATTGATATGGCGTCCAGTGAGAGGATATAAACGGATAAATAAATAAGTTGGTACTTAATTTGTGTTTTATTTATGACTAGCAGACGTCCCGCGGTTTCACCCGCGTAGTTCCCGTTCCCGTGAGAGTACGGGGATAAAATATAGCCTATGTTACTCGTGGATAATGTAGCTTTCGAATGGTGAAAGAATTTTTTAAATCGGTCCAGTAGTTTTTGAGCCTATTCATTACAAACAAACAAACAAACAAACAAACAAAGTTTTCCTCTTTATAATATTAGTATAGACATGTAGGACATACTATATCGCAAACGTTGGCTTCGGTTCGACCAACCAACTAGCACCTCATAAATGCAGGGTTAGGTGTCGCAATCCTAACCGCGACCACTACTGGAATGCACCAAGACATTTGACCTCTTCCTCATGTTTCATAAACTTGTCACCATGTGTTACTTAGAAGCAGTAATAAGTTATTTGTAATTCCCGAGATTAGATAGAGATTGATAAATATTGTGTAATTGCTCATCATTTCATACTTGCCAGCAGCCGCTAGTTTGCAATAAAAGCCTACCACAGGAGAGCAAATACATATACCAAAAATATAAATATATAATTATGGACTAGCAACACTATGTCAAGATGTATATAAGTTTTTAAATTGACATGGTCACTAACATTACTCTGAAAACGGGATAATGGTGCTTGCAAGCGCCGAAATATCAGGAAATCAAAACAAACAGTACAGTACATGGTAAATATCCCATTTTCAGTGTTAATAAGTTTGTCAAGATTACACCACACTAAAAAACCAAGTGAAATAGGTATGCAAAAAACACAGTCAAATCAAGACAGTCACACGATTCCCTAAATCATCACTGAATCCTGAAAACTTCAAATACATTATTAAAGTCAGATGTAATCCAATTCCTTTGTACGGCCCACAGGGAGCCATGTCAGGCGCGGCTGTAGTTTGCGAGTAGAACTACACTAATGTTATGCATAAGACGTACTCGCTCCGTAGTAACATCTCAGGCAGCTACTCAACACAGTCAAATCTCTTGTATTACAAAATAACTTTGAATGACGCCTGTTAATGAGCTACAAGACTACAAGACATAACTCTCCCTTTCACTCACTCTCCAAACAAGTACTAAAGAAAGAGATAATCATACAAACGATGGGACGCGGCATGGCGTGAAGCCAAAACGTTCTATCGTAGAGCTCTTGACCTAGAGTTACATTTATAAACAGTAAAAATATTCACGTGTTGACGGAATAGTTGAACTACAATAACAAACGCTGGGAATTGACAAAACAGATGTTTTTTTGACGCAAAAATAGAATGAATGAGGAGGCGGGAAGTAGGTGTTTCTAATAGCTAGCTCTTGTATCAGGTTAATCTCTAAGTAGCAGTTTTTTTTGTGATTCTTTCTGGTGTCTATTTTTAATAGATGAAGCTAGTAGAGGTGTAGTTATAAATAAGTCAGTCATGCAAAGTATTGATTAAGATTATTCAAATTATTTTGATTCCATTTTATGACCTACCATCATTAGTTCATTACCCTTTAAAACTAGGAGTTTCAGGATTTGAGTCGGTGCTCACCCACTGAATCCAACCGGTACGCGTTACTTCATCAGCCGTGTTTAGTCAGTACCTATCTTATAAATCACAAATATTACAAAGCTCGCACTTTTTGAAAGATGCTCATCAAGTAATACAGAATTCATAGACACACTAGATTGCTTAAATTTACGACTTGGCCTAAAGACTGTGAACAAATTACGAAATTGAACACTCATAACATAATAGTATTTCCCATTCATAGCGTGCAATATTTTCAAAGTACGGTCGGGGTCTTTTCCGCCTGAACATTTTAATTTTTTTTCGCTTAAAACATGCGGAGGCGCCGAGCCACGCCCCCTTAAAGTTTGGGCCTATTAGGAAAACCTCAACTTTGGCGCGCAAAATAACAATAACTCTCGTTTGGCGTGCGTCGTCAGTACGCTCGGCCGATTCGGTATCTTTTCATTCATTATTTCTATACAAAGTCAACGGGGTGGGGCTAGAGAGCGTTTCTATGTTGCGAGTGCAAGCAAAAATAAGCTTAGTGGTGGTCAGGCGGGAGTGTCCTCGATAGTACATTTACATTTTGATTTTGAAATATATATGCAAAGAATGTCCCAAAAAGTGTTTTACTTCGCAAATCAAGACAATGATCTTAATTCCGTAACTAAATAGACTGACGCTGTTTTCAAAAAGTGAGTCACCCTGTATTTACGCATTATTATAATAGTAATTTGTTTAATAATTGTTTTATTTACGCTTCACGGTCACCAGTGGCTTGCATAACCGTTGCAAATCGTTTGAATGACTAGAATAGAATAACAGTAATGATTTCGTCGAGTCTGTTCAGATTATTGTTCTTTTGTTTTTTTTTATTTCGTTTTGTTGCTGTGTGCTTATTCCACGATTATCTGCGTATAATACAGTATTGTGATAATGTGTCAACTATGCGTAGTAAAAGTAAGCCTACTTTTACTACGCATAGTTGACACATTATCACAATACTGTATTATACGCAGATAATCGTGGAATAAGCACGCGCATAAGAAATTGGGTAAATTGATTGAATCAGAATTTTATTTTTCACTTCTCATGCTCCGAAAGTGCTTATTTGTGCAGGATATAGGCTGCACAAAATCAAATTTTCTACTCATAAATGTATCTATATTAAGGCAAAGAAAATGAGTCATAACAGCCAAACACAATAAGAAGTTCATAGATAGAATTTGTTATTTTATAATATTTACTTTAATTTATTTGCCATGTGTGTTTTTAAGACATAAAAGATATTACAATTTAAATTCAAGTACGGTAGGTTATTTAATTAATTTAAGAAAATTATTATTAAGTACAAAATTAATTTAATAATAGGCTTATAGGTCAGCAGCCCAAGCCTAATATCAATGTCGTAAGATTAAAAAAAAAATAAAGCGGCGATATGCCGGGAAAACAATTTCCTTCAGTATTCAAAACTGTACTAAATTTACTTTGAATTTTAATTAAAGAAATATGTTATACTACTGTTTTATTTCCTCGCAATCGAAGTGAAAAGCAGAGTTTTTAACTCGTACACAAAACCATCTCGGATAACAATGGTTTGTTTTGTGCCCTTGTTGTAAAATGTACTATTAAGTCTTTCTTTTAGTGGTATAAAATGGGATCGATGTCGAATCTGTATTTTAAAAAAAATAGCAGAACATTTCATCCGACTCAAAGAAACACTCGACACTAATCCGATAGTCATTTCTTTCCCCACGATGAACAAGCAACAGCCGTAACAGAATCACAAACGACATTAAACGTCCCATATAACCTCACAAATTATTACGTACGCCTATCAAAACAGGAGAACAGAGACAAGACAATACAACTGTCTCAACAAATTACTGCCTCGGTACACTTTGTGATCGTAACGTAACTGACAATGTGAACGTTGTAAACGTGTGACCTGATATTGGCAACGCTACAGGTGTCAACTGACTGGTAATTCCCGAAGACGTTTAGATATGTGCCGTAGGTATGTGCGGTATTATTTGCTATTAGACTGGATTATCTGTGTTGTCGAGATGAATTAGTGATGTTTTTTTAGAGCCTAAGTATAATTAATTATTGTAAGCTACGATTGAGAAAGAAAATAGATGGGTAAGTATGAGTGTACTTTCATGTCATAACAAACAGCTTTATCCAATGACGTATTATATATAGACACGTCATGAACCAACATCGCGGCGCTTAAAAACGGCGAAAATACTAGAACTACTTATAAGCGTGAAGAAAGAGAAAGAAAATATGACACCGAACGGCGGGATGCCTGTTGCGAGAGGGAGATAAATATACATCTTCAGTCACGTCACAGGATTTATTAAATTATAAACAAACGTAGCGTCGCGCGACAGGTTGGTGCGTAACTAAGCGCGATGTGGCCAATTGGCTTCATTTCATGTTGTCATTTTAGAGTGCGGACAACGTATCTATAGTTTATAATATATCATTGGCTTTATCAACTTATTATTGACGTTTAATTGAAATATCGATAAAGTACAAATTCTTCACACAGTTACTTTTATACATATTTGACACTATCAAAAGACATTCTAAGCATTAAATAAATCTTATATTAAACAGCGAAAATCGTCGGTTTCTATTTCAACAACAATATATCAATAGTTCTGAGCCCGTGGCTACTCGTGCGTTATAGTTTTCATTGACAAGTCGCCCCTTCTATTCTTGAGTAGAAGGTCAAACGATATAGTACATTCATAAAGTATTTCTGCGTCCATACCTACATGGTTTTTACTGTAAAGGCCAGCTCTACTCGTGGAAACCGTAAGACCACTAATGGGATGTGGTCATCATCATCTGCCTAGCCTTTTCTCAACTATGTTGGAGTCGCTTTCCAGTCTTACCTACCGAATGCAGCCGAATACCAGCATTTTATACATGGAGCGACTGCCTATCTGACCTCCACAACCCATCTTAGTACTGGGTAATACGATAGTACCCCTTGGTCAGCTCTAGAAAACCTGGATGTCGGTGAAATGGAAGTTTTATTAAACGTAACATCACGCCTGTAATCTCCAAGGGTTAGGTAGAGGTGTATCTAATAGTACACCCAAATTTCGCCAGGGGGCGAGCCTATTTCCATCAACCGGACACAAATCCAGACTCCGTGGCTGCTACTGAGAAATCCCTGATGGAAAAACCCAATAACACTTTGCCCGACCTGGGAATTGAACCTCATGCTCAGCAGCCGTGCTTGCTATACCAACGAGGCAGACATTTCAGGTGTACTATCGAGGACACTCCCGCCTGACCACCACTAAGCTCATTTTTGCTTGCACTCGCAACATAAAAACGCTCTCTAGCCCGCCCCGTTTACTTTGTGTAGAAAAAATGAATGAAAAGATACCGAATCGGCCGAGCGCATTAACGACGCACGCCACACGATAGTTATTTTTATTTTGCGCGCCAAAGTTGACGCTTTCCTAATAGGCCCAAACTTTAAGGGGGCGTGGCTCGGCGCCTCCGCATGATTTAAGCGAAAAAAAAATTAAAATGGACAGGCGGAAAACACCCCGATAGTACCTCTAGATAGACTCTATAGACGATGCCTCTGGTAGTGCACCATTGTGCATTGGCGCGATGACCAATGAGGGACTTACATTCTTTTGCAATAATTTTGCCATAATGGTAGTCCGCTTGCTCATAAAATCTACACTAATCGAAATTAATATTTACGTCAATAGGTATTCCTTAGATTCAGGTAAAGTTGACAATAATTAATTCAATGTCTTTTAAAGCAGTTAGGTAATTTAAGATGCAGTCAAAGGTGATCAGAATTATTACATTATATGAATATCAAACGGGCAATGAGTGAGGTTTATTTCATGAGTTACTATTAACCAATGTTGTTAATACATCTCTACGTGAAACTCACATGGCTTTTCCATTTGAACAATATCTTGACAATGTTCAAAATGCGCGGGATTTATTAATATGAAGGCCTATTACGGAGGATGAGTTTCCTATCTCAAATTGTTGGCATAGCCATGGTGATCCCTATTCAAAACTTACCTTGCACAGGTACCTACTTAAGCACTTAAAGAAGGTAAGTTTTCAAAATCAAAAAAATCAAAATCAAAGCATTTATTTCAAGTAAGCCAGTTACAGGCACTTTTGAATTGTCGAAACAAAGATGAAAATTAAATGTAGCTACAGTCCCAGTCACAAGACATAAAAACTGTGAAAGTACTGTAGTTGCCCATTCCCTAGCGTAGATCTCTATGGAGAAGAACGGGCAAGAAACTCCATGGACACTCTTTTAAATCAGAATATTGTTACAAAATCTTGGTTACATCATTCACGTTGAGATGGTATATTATGTGAGAACAATGTAGCAAGATGTGCACGGTAAAAGTGTCCACAGCAAAACACACAAACAAAAAAAAAAAAAATACAATTCAAAATAATTTATACAGCAAAAGTTTATACAGCATCCCGTATTAGTGGGAAACACGAATCATGTTTGATGACCGTGACCCAGAACTGCAAAGAATTTTCATGATTACCTACGCATTCATAGGTTCTAGAGCCAAGAATAATATGTGATATCGGTACATTGTTTAGATACGAGTAACGCGTTGTGGTGTGGATAAGCGCAACTAAATATAAACACGAGATCGCACTTATTTATCATCCTGTTAGTGATTAAGCTGTATATAAAGACTGAGCTACACTGCAAGCAGAACGTTGGTGGCGCAGCAAATCTCTTTTAAGGTGAATGCTCCAGGGTACCCCGCGAAATTCAAATTTTCTTACGTTTTTTGCAATTTGCAGGCCCGTGCTAGGTCGTATGTTGATTAAAATATTATTCGCGGCTGTAAGACGTATGTAGTTACAGAATTAAAATCATCAAAATTATCAATACAACCCTCCAAGTAATGCAACCCTCCAACCTAGCACTGGTCTGCAAATTGCAAAAAACGTAAGAAAATTTTAATTTCGCGGGCTACCCTGGAGCATCAGCCTTAATATGGTTATGTGTAGACGCCTGTACAAACGTGCAAAGCAATTAAGAACCGAAACTCACTCAAATGCATGATCCTCCGTTACGCCTAAAATACTGCAGCATTAATTTTGAAATAAATATATGGTAAAGTTGAGGATTAATGTTAAGTAGGTATGTGTGACAAAAACACGATTCCAAAAACTTTTCTCGATAGAAATAAAAACCAAAGTTACCTCCAAATCGAACAATAAACCGCTGGTATTCAAAAAGTACTTCAAATTAGATCATGAATGAAATTAGATTTGCATACTAACTGAACTAACTTTATAGCAGGTCTTATGTGTTTTATTTTTTTAGTCCAATCAATAGATTTTTTGTAAATCGCAAAAAACCACTCATTTCGCACTATTCGGCCGCAGTGACTAACGTAACAACCGCTTTGTAGTGCAAGCTGATTAGAACTTTATTCTAACAGCATTTCAAATGAAGTTTGAACCACCACAAATAGAGTTGCTAATTTTAGGGTTAGAAGGGCCTTAATCGTCTGAGAAGGAAAATAAACTGTATTCTAGGAAAATGAACAGTATTTATTTTTTCAAAGTTTTAAATACATTTTTTTTTTCAGAGGTTCTTGCATAACTAATCAATGTACTATCATTTTTGAAGGCTTCTTAAGCCTCATTACAATTATTATAATTAAAATGAAAATAAATGAAAAGCTAATTTTTTATCAAACTTAATTAAGCTGGCTCTATTTCTATCATCCCGCCACATCGCATTCTTTTCATTCTTTATAAAAACCCTTTCTGTAAATGTTGAAGTGGCAGGAACAGATAGCAGATAGGAAACAATCTTTCTAATGTTTACAAATTCGTCTTTAGTGTTTATATTCACTTTCCATCTTCTGTGCACTAATACACAACTTTTTATTATAAACCAAACAAAAACAAAGATCATAAGAAAAAAGTTTGTTCTGAGCTTGCTTGACAGTTTATCTTGAAATTTGGTTCAAAAACGAGTACTGTGGGTTGAGCTTAGGTTTTTGGACTTTTTGAACACAATGTTTATGGATATCAATTAATGTATGCGCTAAAACCAGTTTTTTGTATACTTTATTTTTGTTCAACAGTAAAAAGTATAAAGTAGTGAAAAACAGTATAATACTGTTTTTAACAGTATGTTTGGCAACCCTAGTCTGGGGGTCTGCAATAAAAAATATGAAGTCGACATACATAAAATGTCACGTAAGGGATGTAATATCTTCCGTTATTATTGTTTTTTTTTTAAGAACCGTGAAAGCTGAAAACAGTGTATGAAGTCAACATATTCATACCTAATCCGCACACAAACACACTTTTTTATTTCAATATAATTAATTATTTATTTTATTAATTCATCATTTTCTGGCCGCCCAGTAACTCTCTCGCTCTCGTCTACTCCGATACAAACAGACAGTGTGCGGGCATTTTGGTGTTGACGCAGGGTACGCATCGCTCTACAAACGCTGCAAATCCACGGTGTAACCGAGCTTAATGTTTCAGATATGATTGTCCCTTTGAATGCGAATGCGACCGCATATTTTGTGCGTGTACGATTTGGCAGAATAATCCGTGACCCACTGTCTGACGTCAGATCAAGATATCGTTCAATTACTAGCGAATTATAAGTCGAGTAATAATTATATGTTCGTGTCTTGAAGAATTATGATTTCGGTGCTGAATAAAATTAACTAAATTCAACCTAACAGGAAAAAACAAAGATGATAATGATTTCTAATTTATGTAGGTAGTTTGCAGATTGCAGGGCGGTGCAGTCAGTAACACAGAAACTTAATAATCGTGCTTTACTTAAGATGAGGATTTTTAACAAGCATCATCATCTTCTGCCTAGCCTTTCCCAACTTAGTTGGGGTCGGCTTCCAGTTTTACCGGATGCAGCTGAATACCAGTATTTTATATGGAGCGACTGCCTATCTGACCTCCACAACCCAGTTAGTACCGGGTAATACGATACCCCTTGGTAAGACTGGTTGTCAGACTTTTTGGGCCTCTGACTACCTAACGACTGTCAAAGATCTACAAATGACAGCCGGGACCAACGGCTTAACGTGCTTTCCGAGGCACGGAGGAAACTCGGTATGTAATGGGTGGTCACCAATCCACAGACCAACCTAGGCAAGCACGGCTTAACCTAACGATCGACCCGAGCGGCTGTTATTATTTAGCCACGAGCTCCTCCTATTTTTAACAAGCATAATATCACAAAAAACTAGAACAAAATAAGATGAAAATGAAGTGAGGCAGTAAGTAAACGCAATATTTTACGAGCCGCCCGCGCCGTGATATCAGTTCGTACGGTCCACGGAAAAGAAATAATACGGTAATATAATTTTGATTAGTTCCGATAAAATACTAGACTACAGGTTTACGAGATAAGTCAGTAACCGGTTTTTACATCGGATTCGCGCTTTTCATTGGATCTCACATGAAAATGAAATATACTTACCTTGAAAAAATGTAAGTTAAACTTATCATTTTTATTACCAAGCGTAGGAAATGGATTAGTGAACGAAGTCATGACGCAATGCAGGTAGCAAATTAATAATTGTTTTCAAATTAGTAATCAAAGAGTAATTACAGAATTCTCCTGATGTTATCCAGATTTCTACGACACGCACAGGTTTTGGTACGATGGTCGCCTATTGATCTATTGCTAGCCAAACCAAACAATCAGTTTATGAAGCATTCTGTTATACAAACATTGTTTTTCACTATTGCATATCAACACCTATCAAGTATGTTGCACACACGGACATAACATAATTAGTTTCGCCAAAAGAATAAGTAAAGGTGCAGTAAATCGAAGCACAAACCCCCTCTAGTACATTCATGGATGAATGTAAACGTCATTTACTAGAAAACAACATAACATTATTTACGCGGCCGCCACGCGGTTTAATGAATTAAAAGACGGTTGACACCAATTAAATAGAGCCCATTTTCCTAAAACAGTGCGGTCTGCAGAAAATGTGCACGCGGATTCCGCGCAGCGAACGCGCGGAGTACGCATTGTGTAGACGCAAATAAACTCATATCAACTAAACGCGGCGTCATAATAATATTCACGCCTGTAACCGTGTAAAATTAAAAACAAATTAAAATCGTTGAAAAGCAATATCATAACTAATATCAATTTGATTTATTCATTAAAGCAGTTGTAATAACGTTCACACGTGCGCTGCTCTTGCGCATCTAAGGAAGCGGAACACGCGGGCGCTTTACATCCTCGTTTTGTACGTTCATTGTTACGTCAGTATGCGCCTCATTGAATTAACTTAGGTAATATCGTACCAGTATGTAAAAATACACATACATTGTTTGTGAATAGGTACTCTAAAGGAATGTCGTACCTACCTACGACCGCAGGCCACACCGCCAGCTAGAGCGAACCGGGCGAGTCTCTTTTCATACTTTCTTTCGGTAGTTCGCGGTGTGAACCTAAGTACCTATAATACGGGTTGCAGACCAAGAGCTAAGCTAAGTTAGTTTAGCTTAGCTCGCATAGCTGACTCAGTTTTCCATACTTGTGTGCAGACCGCAAACTATGACACAAGTATGAAAAACTGCGTCAGTTATGCGAGCTAAGCTAAACTAACTTAGCTTAGTTCTTGGTCTGCAACCCGCATAAAAAGAGGTGAAACGATGCCTCTCCCGGCTCGCTCGCTAGCTAAGGTGTAGCCTGCGCTTAATGGTGCGACTTTAAACGCGAATTAAATCTTCGTTAAAAGTTTCTAACACAATTCAGCACCTCGATTAGTGGTGTAATTACATAACACACGCACAATGCCAATACATTTGATAGTTCGACAAAACGTTGCGATTATTTCAAACTTATGATGAAAAACCGGCCAAGAGCGTGTCGGGCCACGCTCTGTGTAGGGTTCCGTAGTTTCCCGTCCGTCATAATAAGTGTTCCCACTTATGAGTTTAAAGGTGGGTATCCATTATGTAAAAATGCTTGCATATACGAATATACTACAAACTTAGTCCAGAAATTATTTTGTACAACTTTTTGTATTTTTTGAACACAAACTGTTGTTTCCATCAAGTTCAAAATAATTTTCCTAGAAAGTCCTTATAAAGTTCTACTTTTCAGATTTTTTTATTTTTTCTAAACTTATGGTTCAAAAGTTAGAGGGGGTGACACATTGTTTTTTACTTTTGGAGCGATTATTTCCGAAATTATTAACATTATCAAAAAATGATTTTAGGAAACCCTTTTTATATACCTTTCCAACAATATATCACACGTTAGGGATGAAATTAAAAAAAAATCACGTCCCACTTTACATATAGGGGGGCTACCCTAATAAAACATTTTTTTCCAATTTTTATTTTGCGCTTTGTCGGCGTGATTGATATACATATTGGTACCAAATTTCAGGTTTCTAGTGCTAACGGTCACAGAGATTAAGCGAGGACGGACAGACGGACGGACAGACATGGCGAAACTATAAGGGTTCCTAGTTGACTACGGAACCCTAAAAATCGGAGTAGGTTCTATGATCGCAGAAGATTACCGTCGTACTATTAGGGACTTACGGGGTTTCTTGAGACGATTTTCTATGTACATAGAAAAAGGCTTCACCGGCTCCATATCCATATATCTGTCGGCGTCAAATTGTAAAACCCGTTAGATTGTAATCTGTCTAGCGAGATTGGAAACTGTCGAAATATTGTCAACCAAACATACTGCTTACAAGATGACGCATTCTTTTTCGGTAGATTATAATCTGTCAAAGTGAAACCGTCAAATAGTGAAATGCATGCGATCAAATTAATTATCTCTGCCTCCTTATCGGGACTTGGGGCACCCCGACGGCGACGTTAGGTTAGGTTCCTTTAAACCCTGCAGAGAGAAATAGGATAGGAATAAAATAATATAAAGTTCGATTGACATTTTAGTCTTTACCCGATAATAATATTATGTAAGCGAATAAAAGTTATCACAAATAAAGGAAATATATTGTTTTACGTGGTTGTGAAACATGCGATAAGTTTTATATAAAACATAAGCAAATATTGCATTACTAGATAAGTACCTAGACATGTATATTTCAAAAGACCTAATACAGCACTTCAGCAAGTCAATGTCAAAACATGTTTAGAAAACAATAAAATTAGCATGAGGGCAATGTGAAATCATGACATTATGCAGAAAATCAATATCTGCGAGCATTTACGACTATCAGTTTATGATAATGACAGAATGCATCTTGTTTACAGTGCAATAATATTAATATTCAGTGACCATTTGGAGTTATAGCGCCTATAAATACTTCTTTTATTAGACATTTTATTAAGCAACTGTGACATTAAATGTCATTAACCTTATTTGAATGATGTTTTGCATAAATCAAATTGTGATTATCTGCTGTCGTTGCCATCATATGATTTTGCACGAAAGTGCGACGAAGAAACTATAAACAACTAATATTATGTACCCGTATAACAATCTTTACTAATATGTTCGTATCTACACGCATATATCCAAAACCACCCAGCCGATTTGAATGAAATTTTGTAAATGTGTATGGCTGTTCTATTAGCTTGAAAGATAGGATAGGTTTGGACCCGATAGGTGGTGCCTTGCGGAGCTGGAGCGGGTTGCAAGTAAAAATATTACACCAGTACAGCAGCAGAACTCTGGCAAGTAGTTTATGCCGTGTGAAAGTTACCTATCCTAGAAGATCAATCCAGACTTTCCATTATTCAGTTTATATGTATTTAAAAAGGACTATACCCCAAAACCGCCAAAAAAGGAGAGATTTAGAAGAGACCTACACCAAGCATTGGGTGACCAAGGGTTGAAGAAGAAGATACCCCATAGAAATTAGGGATCCCTTTTTTTTGCATAATCTTCTTTTTCCTAATATACTTTGGCATAACTGTTTTGGCATAATTTGTTTTGCCATAATAATACTTTGCCAATTTTTTTTTTGCCATACTGTTTATGTTGGCATAATCATCTTGAAGGCTAATTTGTTTTGGCATAAATTGAATTTTGCATAATGTTACTAGGCATAATGACTATTAGCATAATAGTATTTAGGCATACAAATAATATAAATACCAGAATAAAATTTGAGTTATTTTTACGTATTTATTTTGAATTAAAAATTCATTAAGTTGTACTACAAAAGTTAGTGACAGAAACGAATCGCTGCAAAACCGACTCCACGTAGTCTTGTCTGCCCTACCCCTAGAGTGTAATTTAAAATCGCGAAGGCGCGGAGGGGCGAGGCGGCCCGCGAGTTGAGGAGCAGGTGGTTGTAACATTCGCCGCCACTGCTGAGGCTGGCCGGCGAAGCCGGCCAGCAAGCCGAAGCTGCGGTGGTGAGCGTTAAACACATCTGCGACGATAAGCTCGCGTGGGACCGCCGGTGCCCCGCAGCGCCGGAGCCGTGACAGAAACCTTGCCTGCTGCATGTTGCATACTGCATGCTTGCTTGCTGCATGCTTGCTTGCATGCTGCATGATTGCTGAATGCATGCTTGCTGCATGCTTGTTGCATGATTGCTGCATGCTTGCTGCACGCATGCTTGCTTTATGCTTGCTGCATGCATGGTGTATGCTTGTTTAAATGTTTGCAAGCTGCATGTTTGCTGCATGCATGGTGTATGCTTGTTTGCATGCTTCTTACAGGGAAAAAACTCACATATGTTCACAATCAACTATGTTCAAAACAAATATGTTATGTATTACCTGCTTCGGAGAGATGGTTTTATTCCAATCGTCAAAATAAATTGGTATATCCAATTACAACATTTTAGGATTATGCTTCTATGTTATGCCTATAAAAAATATGTTTTAGTATTATTATGCGTAAATCTATTTATGCCTAACAATATTATGCTTAATCATTATTATGATTAGATAAATTATGCTTAAAAAAAATATGCGTAAGCTGTTATGCGTAAAAATGTTATGCAAAAATATAATTAGTAGTAACAAAAGTATGCCAAGTTATATTAGGTCTTAAAATTTTATGCAAATGGATAGGGAACCTAGAAATTACACATGCATAGTTTAATAAGTTTGATGCACAAAATGTTAATGACAATTTTACACAATACAAGGTACCAACTAAAATCATAACAACGTTATGCTCTCAAGCCTTCCATAAAAAACATTGTTTCTACAGCATTTAGCGCAAATCCGTTATTTGCTTTGAAAGCATCAAAGATGGCCGCTGCACATTGTGACAGTTCCGTAACCAGTTCATTTGAATACAGCCATGGAAAGTCGTTGGTAGTTTCATGGCGCACTCATACGTATAATTGTTGACTTTCCATAATACGTGGGCAATTTGTGGCCACCGATTTTATGTCGATGGCCACAGATGTATTAGGTACAGGTTATTTCACAATTACATCCTATCTGCTGTTATTAATAGGTACATTTGAATGATTCTGTTGGCATTTGTTCTGCTTTTTGTTATTTGTTCTAGTTTAATTATTAATCAGTTTTGTATGATATTTTGTTCTTGGTACTTCGTAATAATAATTTAGAATGCAGTGAACATTTAATGCGAAGTTCTAGAAATGTCAAAATTGAAATACTCCTTCGTCGTTAGTGACACTAATTGGCTCTCATAGATCTTTGGTCATATTTAACAGACGTTTTGTATGCTATTTCTGAATTGCTTTTATTTTTAATATATTTTTTTTCCCCGGTTCCTGTTTACCAATTTCTTGAAGCCAATATTGATACTCTTGTCGTAGGCGAACGTACGAGGTCTGTGGGTGGAACACCCACGTTCGTTCCTGACGCAAATTGAAGATCATATGCTATGTTCCTATGTTTTGAAATTTCTAACCGTCACTTTATTACTTCCAGGAGCTAAATTAGGTACTCATGACATAAAATATCAATAATAAAGGACAAGACGAAGTGTAATATAGACCAACCTCATTTCGCCATCAAGCAGTTTTTAACACAGACGTAATTATGACTCAAATTAACAATGCGTCTCAAAGGACCAAATTCACAAAAAAAAAACATCCAAGTCGTTTATAAACACAAAGTAATTGTTTGTTGATTTTTAATAAAAGTTAGCAAACTATTAAATATACATCTAGAATAGTTTCCGCGTCAAAATAAACAGATACATTATGTGTTTTTGTTTCTAAAACTATTTTAGCATAATTTATTGCCATCACGTGGGTTCTGTTTCGGAAAGACGTAAGCTGTTTAACGGCTAAAATAATATTGGTAATGAGCTTATTGGAGACTAAAATAATATGAGTATGAGATATCTCAACTCTACGCTTTGTACATACGTGTATATTATTCTTATGTTTGGTTTTTCGGCCACATGTGGAATGAAATGGTTTAATATTTTTTTAGGGATGTCCGATTAAATTAGTTAGTTTTATGAGCCCGGAATCTATGGAACGCGATCTTATTCTAGCTGTTGAAAAAAATGGAATACATGCTATTTGAAACAAACTCAATAAATATTATATAGCTTTCCTCAATCCATCCACAGGTAATTTTAGTTCTGACTTTTCGTCACTGTCAAATTCAATATGTTATTTAATTTCGTTAGAATAAGGTTGCAGTTGGCACAGGTAAAATAATTATGAAAGGGCTGTAAGTCCCCTTATTGGGAATCAGATAAAAAATAGCCAGCATCAAATCAAGAATAATTTGCTCAAACTTGACCTCTAAAACTAAAGATCATGTGAACGACTGTGACAGTTCACAAGGAGGCCGATACTCCTCCCTTGTGGAACAATCACCGCGGTCTCTCACGGCATGACCCTAACTGTATCACTTACGATCAATTTATTGCTATCGAACTAACTTTGTGAGACGGAGACGATCTTTGGCATGGAAGTGTACTGTATAGAAGTTATGGAAATAGGTGAGCTTGTGTGGAACTACACTATTTGGGAGTTTTCGTTTTATGACAATCACTGAAACATTTGACGATCGTACCTAATCACGGCCCAGATTAGGATTACTATGATTGACAATGGGGAGACACAGGCAAAGATAATCTAAGATGGCGCCACCATAGCTTGGTCTCAATGTGACCAATGAGGTTAAGCTATTTCGAAATATGAAATGACATTACCACATTTTCAACCAATGACGATGTTGGGAACCAGCTATGCTAGCGTCATTAGTTCCACAATTTCTTTCCCCATTGTCACAAAATTACAAATCTAAAGACGATGATACTACGAGGTACGAGTTTATTCTATTTAAATAAATGGAAATGTGTCTTAATTCCGTTTTAGAATTTTGATTTTTTAAACACCACGGAAAGCATACCCGGAAAAAAATCTCAGCGACTTCGCATAAAGCCTAACTTGCATAGTTCTTGGTCGTATATGGCTAAGGAAAATAAATACTCAGAAAGCTTCACTCATTTTACTCACCTACAGCAAAAATGTAAAGCCGAGCCCAAATTCCTGGAAAAAAAGAAACATCACATTAATAAAACATACTTGAATTTTCACAATAAGTTTCTTCCTCTACATAAGAGCGAGCCTATCACCATTTCCCGGCCACAATCTCAACCCTGAAATTAGGACTAAAAATTGCCAACAGGAAAATCCTGTCTCACCATTTTCAACCAGAAAAGTGAACCTTAACCTCATATTATTATGTATGTAGTTAGTTTGCTGTAGACGACGTCACAAAATGGTTTACAAGACCTTGAAAGACTTCTGGCTTGGGCATTGTGTTTGTTAAGTAATATTTGTAATTGTATAAACACAAATATTACAAGAACTCTATTTTCCTATTGAATACACACCTGTTGACATATAACGCGACAAATGTACCATAAATTCAACGAAAACAATGCATTTGAAATCCATTATTTCGTATCTTATTTGCTTTAGTAGCAACAGGTGAGGCCTATTTACATACGTTCTAGCTGTTCTAGCTGATTCGGAATAAATGTTGAAATAGTAGGTGATGTCTCGCATAATTTCTACTTATAAATGTGTGAAATATTCTAAAAATAGCACACTAATTTGAAGTAGGGTGAAAGGTTTACCCTTAACTATACAATACACAATTTAGGGATGCCTTTACTAAAGCTATTAAGCACTAGCGGGTGCTAGCAACCCGTCCCGGCTTTGCACGGGTGGACGGTTCTTTTTTTTAAATTTAATGTAGCTTAAGCTACTCAGAATAATGTAGCAATCTAATGGTGAAAGAATTTTTGAAATCGGTCCAGCAGTTTTTGATTTTATTCGTTACAAATAAACAAAAACACAAATCATTCCTCTTTATAATATTAGTGTAGATGTAGATAACATATCGAACTATCTTTAGTATAATGTCAAATATTGAGTCACATTCTCTATTTAAAAAGACACAACGCTTGTGCAAATGTAGAATGACATCAGAACACATTAAAAACGAAACGTTTAATAGCTTTAGCAAATATTGAGGGCCAGCACTAAAACTGTCTATAGAACCTATACATTTTAGTAAAATGTCAATAAGTCGGGCCATCAACCGCCATTAAGGAGAGGCTCGGGAACTGAATCGGTCATTAGAGGGAAAAACATTTCAAAATCAAACACCAACTTGTACCACTGACAGTGCTGGAAACTTCCTCCTAATTGCTACACTCCTTCCTTTGAGATACTTAAGTGCTTCGAGAAATAAAATATGCAAGGAAATGTAAACACTAACAAATATACAGACCATTTTGATCTAAATGGACCGCTTGTTAGTCAGATATTGAAAAAAACAAAACCAAGTGTTGTGTTTTGTTTTTGCTATTCATTGCAAAAGATAATTCAATGACTATGATTACACTGCAGTAATTTATCCATCATTAATTAACAAGGTGTATTAAATTTAATGACAAGGAATTTCATGCATTTTTTAAAGTATTTCACATTTTTTTACAGACCTTGTCCGGAATACCATTGAATTTGAAGAAACCCGAAGAATTTAGATCGAATTCCAACGCATTCTAACCTTTGTAAACTGAAGGCTAATAATGCATTATTCCCTTGAGTTTAATGTCAAGGGAATGTAACAACAGATGTTATGCCAACAAATTGTTGTTTATTATACACCAAATTACTCGTTACGTTTATTAAAAAATACCGGCCAAGTGCGAAAGAGCAGCAACTAACTAATTTCGTCGCCATAAAAATGCATTCAAATGGCCATACTTGTTACACACGTTGCATCCATAAGGCCGTAAGCTCCAAAGACAAATAAGTTGCAGCAATAATAAGTAACTACCTACTTACTATTTATACAGAACTAAGATTGCAATCTAGTACAAATATATCGCATGGCCCTAGTGTTAAGTGATGTAATTTGACCGGTTTCGTGCCGGACTGCCGGCTTGCAAGGTCGGAGACGGGTTTGACTCCACACGTCACAACAACTTCGTAATATTGTAGAAATTATGCATAAATTAACATCTCATTATCTGTTATTGGATTAACTGTGTCTTTTAGAATTAAAGTGGACTATTTCTAAGAAGAAAAATGTGAATGATAAATGATGTTTATTTTGCAAGTAGGTTTTTACAAACACTTTTACACGTCATTTTTAGGGTTCCGTACCCAAAGGGTAAAAACGGAACCCTATTACTAAGACTTCGCTGTCTGTCCGTCTGTCCGTTTGTCCGTCTGTCCGTCTGTCTGTCACCAGGCTGTATCTCATGAACCGTGACAGCTAGACAATTGAAATTTTCACAGATGATGTATTTCTGTTGCCGCTATAACAACAAATAATAAAAACAGAATAAAATTAATATTTAAGGGGGGCTCCCATACAACAAACGTGATTTTTTTGCCGTTTTGTCTAATGTATAGATAATGGTACGGAACCCTTCGTGCGCGAGTCCGACTCGCACTTGGCCGGTTTTTTAAAACTAGATGGGGCTGGCGTTTAGTACCTGACTACTCTGAGAAGAAACAGCCGAAACAAACTCAGAGGTCATAGTCTCTTTTAAAGTCCAGACATAATCTTGCTCAATTCACATGAGGACTATGCAGATTAGTGCCTGAGATGGTCTTTTGAAGAAAGAACCATACAGATTTGAGTGGACCTGTCCAGTCAGTGCAAGCATTTGTCAGTTAACGTGTAGCTCGACTTATAACTCAAGTAGCTCAACGAAACGACGAACAATACAAAAGAAAGGACATTTGGGTAGGTCGCTTATTATATCAAACTGCCAGACAGTTGTGGGAAAAAAAACAAACAAAAAATAAAAATGTGACCCACATGGTCCCACATTCACAATAATCAAATAAAATTAATAACAAGTTCTTTCCAAATGAATGTAAGTAAAAAAATCACAAAAATCATTAAGTGTCGCAATGATAATAAAAAAAAAACTTAAGTACTTAATAAGTATTCATGTCAAATCAGTAAATGATTTTATTTTATTTTTTATTATAAAATAATAAAAAATAAAAGTAAAATAATAAAATACATGTCAAAAAGAAAAAAAAACAATGTCAGAGTGTATAAAAGAAAGGAATCAATAATAAACAAGCGAAGTCCGAAATTTCGACATTCACAGAGCAAATTTCATTGGAGCAGCTTAATCCCAAGCCTTTTTATCTTCGAGATAGTGATTAACATGATAGTAGGCTTTCAGGCACAGCTTCCGTTTTATAAACGATTTGAATTTATTTAGGCTTAGTGCTTGAATTTGGCTCGGAAGTTTATTGTAAAAGCGTATATATACATTGGCATCTGAACGTACCCCCTATTTTTTTAAGCCTCGTTGCAGGAACAACAAAGTGTTTGTTCCTCGTGTTTATGTTGTGGATATCACTGTATTTTTTAAATAAATTAATATTTTTGTGTGCGTACAAAAGGTTTTCATAAATAAACTGAGAGGGCACAGTAAGAATACTCCGTACAGTCTCTTTAATTTTTTCTCTGAGGGAGTATCTGTGACTTAAAAAGGGTTATCACCCTTGGCTAGAAAGGAGGTGACGGCTGAGATGACAAATAATAGAGAAGTATGGAAGAAGAAGTGAGTGCTGATGATGAGTTTTAAGGCGATTACAGGAGCTAAACGTGAGTTTTATAATGCAAAAAAAGCATATGATTCACTGCAATAAACAAAACCAGATAAATATATGATATTCTTCAGGATCTAAGCTAGTACGGTAATGTTTTGAAAACATAATACAACCAATGACGTATTATATATAGACACGTCATGAACCAACATCGCGGCGCTTAAAAACGGCGAAAATACTAGAACTACTTATAAGCGTGAAGAAAGAGAAAGAAAATATGACACCGAACGGCGGGATGCCTGTTGCGAGAGGGAGATAAATATACATCTTCAGTCACGTCACAGGATTTATTAAATTATAAACAAACGTAGCGTCGCGCGACAGGTTGGTGCATAACTAAGCGCGATGTGGCCAATTGGCTTCATTTCATGTTGTCATTTTAGAGTGCGGACAACGTATCTATAGTTTATATATCATTGAATACAACTAATTTTATTCGATAGAAAAAAGTCACGAACTTATCTATAAAAATTTCTTTTGACGAGTAAAAACCATACTAAAATACATGCGATCATTCTGATTTTTTGGCAAATAATTCTACAAGCAACATATTAGCATCATAGTGTTTTACTTTTTTAGTCCAATCAATAGATTTTTTGTAAATCTTAAAAAAACACTCATTTCGCACTATTCGGCCCGCAGTGACTGACGTAACAACCGCTTTGTAGTGCAAGCTGATTAGAACCTTATTCTTACAACATTTCAGACGAAGTTTGAACCACCATAAAAAGAGTTGCTAATGTAGCTGTTGTAATCGCCTTAAGAACGAACAAGTTAGCGGAACGAACTAGTTGGTGGGCGGAGTTAAAATGCATGCTATTTCATCCGACATCACGAGCGAAAGGGATAGACGCTGTAAAGAGCAGAAGGAAGCTACTGCGCGTACACATACACACTCGTAACGCTGAGTGACGCATACATGCGCAATTTCATTGAAGACGGGACGACATTGTAGCGGCGGCGCGCGCGCGGCGCTGGTGCAATTGTGTAGTATCATCGTTGGCACGTGCTGGCGTATATGCGATTTATGTTTGAAGGACAACATAAACTCAAACTAATAGGTGTTGGAATTTACAACATAGGACAATCACTCAGTGAAACGTAATTATTATGCACCCAATTTAGTTGTTATTATGAAAGGACAAGCTCCTACATACATCCTATAATATTCCTAATAGGTAGATACTTACCCGCGACTTTGCGAGACGTGGCAATGAGTTCGCTTGCGAAAATGTGAATATAAGTAGAACAATGTAGGTAGGTAGTAATGTAGGTAGATATTGTTATTTAGTTTAAAAAATAATTTCATTGATATGACTTTATTTCTATACTTGTTTTTATAGGTTGTACAACTATGTTACTACTTATGTTAAATACCTAGGTATTTACTTAGCCTAGCTGTAGCTAGTTACCTATAATTAACCCACAGACGACTCCTCATTAGTACAGCCAGAGTCAGGATAATTGCTTTTTCGACAGCGTGACTGATGTGACTGTGAGTCTTGTTGTTGATTCATCAAATAAAAAATTATGTTATTTTGTAAATTGTTTATTGGCTGTTTATTTATTTACAATAGCGGTCTGTAATATTGTCTTATTATACATTTATCAACAATAGGCATTGTGCCGCTGACGTAGTATTGTAGTAAACTAGCGTAATGGATGTTGTTGTTGTTGTTCTTAGTATTATATAATTGCATAGCACATGTGTGAGTACTTTGTACTGTTCAGCCACCATTTACATTTATTTATCTTTCATTGACTTGAATATGCCTTGGTGACTGAGAGAATGTCATGCTCACTTAAATGTCTCGCTGATGGTGGCGGGTGTGTCGGGTCATTTAGTTCCCTTCAATATGGTTGAGTTGAATGTCGCCGGTACATGCGTCATGTCTGTGAACGGGCGCTGTCAGTTGGGACTGGTCATCTCTTAGCTGCCAAGGTTCATTTTAATTACTTTATTCATACATTATACTATATAAAGCTCGATTACCACTCACTCACTGACTCACTGACAGAATTGTTCTCCCAGATGGTGGATGGGGAGGTGGGTATATTTTGACAGATTCGTAAACAACTAACTCTAAATAGTATGGGAAAAGTGCCAAACCTCCCCTTTTCGCCCCCCTTCCTCCCCCTCCCTATCGTATCTCGGAAACCAAGAGACTTGGAACATTTTTATTTTCAGATTCGTATAGAGGAGACTCGGAAAAGTAAAAACCAGTTTTCAAAATTGACCCCTTTTCCCCCCTTCTCCCCCCTTGAGGCGGATCTCGGAAGTTGAGAGACTTGGAACATTTTTTTTTCAGATTCATATAAAGGGGCAACGCGTTAGTCAAAATCATTTTTCAAAACTCCCCACTCTCCCCCCCTTCACCCCTCCCCCCATCGTATCTCGGAAACTAGGACACGTAGCGGCTTTTTGATTTTTACTAAAAATTATTATTGAGGAGCGTTTAAATTTGTATACGGAGGGTATCCTCCCCTCCCCAACCTCCCCTAAAAATAAAAGGGCTATAACTTCGTAACGGTCAGAGATAGCGATTATGTGTTTGAACAAATATTATAGTAGGCGTCGAATCGAAACCTGTCTGGTGGTAGGTAGGTTCTGAGTGGAGCGAACCTGCGAGACCGAGCGTAACGAAGGTTGAGTGGGTGAAGCGTAACTCAGGGCGACGACAAGCAAACTTTAGGGTAGTGTATTTTTAATCGGTCTAAGTTTTTTAATAAGGTTTATAGGTAATATTTTTTTTAAATTAGTTTTTAGAATGTTTTAGGGGTTCTTAAGGGTTTTCATACTGATTTAGGGGTATTTGTAACGGTTTTTCCAATTGGTTTAAGGATTCTTATGGATTCTCAAAATTTATAAGGGTATGAAATACGTCTCAAGAACACGACGACACGCGAGCTGCGCGCAGCTCGCGCACCCAAGCAAATACTAGTTTTTAATCTAATCTTTCACTCTGGATGCTCTTAGTGTGCACGTCTTTCTACATCGTTCTCACATTTATGTATAATCTCAAAATTAATGATGTAACCAAGATTTTGTAACAATATTTTGATTTTAAAAGAGTGTCCATGGAGTTTCTTGCCCATTCTTCTCCATAGAGATCTACGCTAGGGAATGGGCAACTACAGTACTTTCTCAAGTTATTATGCCTTGTGACTGGGACTGTAGCTTTGATTTTCTTTTTTGTATTTTTGACTTTCAAAAGTGCCGTAATGGTCTAATTGAAATAAATGCTTTGAGTTTTGAGTTTGAGTTTGAGTTGTTAAAATATGGAGCCAGTACCTACCTATTTATTGTGTGGGTCAAGTAGAGATTTTTTAAATATAGGTACCTACCTACTCAGTAAAAAAAATATTTCGTTGCTATGGCTTCGTTATAGCTGTTGGATGATTCTCTGAAAATATTTCGTGTATGAATAGGTTGACCTTCTATCCAGACAAAGAGTAAAGTAGGTACCTAAGTAACCATTTTTATCTTTGAAATTTTATTTAAAAATATGACGTAGGTACCTTTTTTTTTTCGGATGGGAAATCATCAAATAACTCCTCCCGCTCTGGGCGGAGCAGGAGGGAGTGTCAGACTTTTACTGACTAAAACCCATCCATGTTCCTTCATCGCCCTTTGTGTTCCGGGGCCACGGTATCTCTTTCGAACAGTCCCGCAACCCCGGCAGGCATCGGTCCTTACGGACCCCTTCCCTTTTGCTGACTCTCTTTGAGGCGCGCGTGGAACACGAACGCGCCGTCGACACGGCCTGTCGTCATGAGACGGACGGACGGCGGGCTAGCCCATAGCCCACCGTCCACAGGCCCGCGCCTACGGTGGCCGGGGGCCACGTGGTGGTGGCCCCCGACGCCCGGGGCGTCTCCCACGGCGGCCGGGACGTTGAGAGGTTCTCTCCCTCTCACGTTCCGCCACCTCCTTCTCTAGCATTACTGCTTCGCAGAAGGAGGTGACGGCGTCCCATTCAGTCTCGCTCCGGACCATGGCTTGCACCAGGGCCGGACGCGAGAGGTCGCCGCCGCCGATCGCCGCTTCGAGGACAACGTAGGTACCTACCTTATTTGCAGTATTAATCCTTATCCAAATAAGTATGTCCATTATCTTGACAATTGAATTTAAATTAACATTGTCTTTTACAGCTTAACATTTGATTGAATACCTAGTTTAGAAATTATCACAGAATTAAAAAAAAAAGGAAAACACAAAATGGTGAAAAATAACTTTTGCTTCAGAAGCCGGTGACAATAACACCAAATCAATCAGTGTTTTTTATGTTTGTGTTTTTTTTTAAGTCTGTTTTATTTTTTGCAAAAAATATTTTTACTTAGGTAAGTAAGTATTTATTTTTCCATTTTTAGTCGTTCCCAAACAAGCGGAGCTCGTGGCTAAATAATAACAGCCGCTCGGGTCGATCGTTAGGTTAAGCCGTGCTTGCCTAGGTTGGTCTGTGGATGGGTAACCCATTACATACCGAGTTTCCTCCGTGCCTCGGAAAGCACGTTAAGCCGTTGGTCGGGCTGTCATTTGTAGATCTTTGACGGTCGTTAGGTATTCAGAGGCCCTAAAAGTCTGACTGCCAGTCTTACCAAGGGGTATCGTATTACACGTTACTAACAGGGTTGTGGTGGTCAGATAGGCAGATACTCCATGTATACTGGTATTCAGCTGCATCTGGTAAAACTGGAAGCCGACCCGAACATAGTTGGGAAAAGGCTGATGGTGGTAGTCGTTCCCAAACAAGTCGCCATAAATATTTATTATACCTACATTATTAACAATACATGTTATGGTAACAGGCTTATCCACTATAAATGAAACATAACATTTATTTATCTACTTACAACGGTTGTATTTAAACCAATTACTGTAACTAAAACTAGAACTAAAGCAGTAAGAGATGACATTAAAATATACAAAATAACAAAGTAAAGGTTCACACATTCATAAATTGCTCTCACAATAGGTACTTCTGACATGCCAACAAAATCTCTGTCCATCCATCCGCAAACATAGGTAGGTACCTAACTTTCGAAATCTGGGGGTATTGTACAAATCTGCGTACTCCCTCAAAGCATACAGGCGTGATGTTACGTCATAAACAATAAAAATCCAAGCAACAATGACTACAGATTTCCGTCTATTTTTTTAAGAGTTCTATTGTATATCTCCGAAGATCAGCATCAAATCTTGGCCAAATTTAAATGGGACAAAAAAGAAATAAAAAAATAATTTTGAGAATCGGTCCACAAATGGGGGAGAAATCTGCTAACATTCATAATAAATAAAATCGAATTCAAACGCCACCCGTAAATCACTATCAAATTGGAATCCAAAGTCCAATCCAGTCAGTAAAATTTGAAACAAATTCAAAATAATAAACACAAACTATCAATAAAGAAATATCGGTGTTCAAAATTCAAGCCAGAGTTCAATGTTATAAAATAGTATACTCGTAATACGACAGCATGACGTGCCGGGCGGCAGCTAACCAAGTGAGCATGTGTCAATGTGTGCACCCACAGACACTGCGCACACTCACGCGCTGCGTGCTTCCCCTCTTCCCCACTGACAGGGGTGGCAACTTGTAGCGAAATGCAATATGATTTACAACGAAAACGGGCGCGCGAAATTCTTTATGCAGACCTTTGGGAGTATGGGTATCATGAAAAATCTATTGGATGTATCTGTTCAAAATAAAAATATTTCAACTTTTGAATAAATTATCTATTCTTGTATGGTTTTAGTTTTTCCATTTTCATACAACTTAGGTCATTTATTTACGCCCAAAGATGAGTTAAAATTAGCGTTGAAATATGAAAGATTCGACGGTCATAACTTCCAAACCAATATTTTTTTTCCAATTCTGCTTCCATACAGGGCTAGATAATGAAAATACCAGTTGATACAATTTTTAATTTTGAACCTACACCGTCAAACAAACGAGTAATCACCAGACTACGTTTGTATGGAAGAATGACTGACTTGTGCAACCTTAAGAATAAATTATATGACAGCGTATTAGTATTTAAGGCACTGTGAACACCAAAATCGCGCACACTGTCTATTTGTATGGGAGTAAATGAGACGTCACTATTACTGGGCGGCCAGGTTTTAGAAGAAAATAATGAATAAATATTGAAATAAACAAAAGTGATAAATAAAAAGAATAATAAAAACAACAGTTCCCTTTATTATTATATATGACATCACTGATATTAATATTATCAAGATTTGTTTATAAATAATACAGTTACAATTGCTACAATTTCAATTTAAATGGTTATTTTATTGTTTTTTTTTATCGAGAAAATTTACCGAAAACGTGTTTTGAACCCATAAATATTATCAAGATTAACATATATTTTTTTAGCTTCTCTAAAATTTATCTCTGTTTTGTGAAGCCTATTTTGACTAAGTACAGCGCCTTAACTTTAAATAGATACTTAATACTCGGACGTCACGCGGTTTCACCCGCATAGTTCCCGTTCCCGTGGGAATACATGGATAAAAAGTAGCCTATGTCACCCGGGGATAGTGTAGCTTCCCAACGGTGAAAGAATTTTTCAAATCGGTCCAGTAGTTTTTAAGTTTATTCGTTACGTACAAAAATATAAATCTTTCCTCTTTATAATATTACGACTAAGTTTATACGTAGAGAAGGAGGGCTTTTTACTGATTTAGAAGTTTTTTTTTTTTTTAGTTAGTCTATTCTGTCCCACTGCTGGGCAAAGGCCTCCCCCATTCCTTTCCAACTCTCCCGGTGTTTTGTTCGATTTAGAAGTATTTTAACAAAATATTTGTAAAGTCAATCTTCAGTCAACTTCTTTAAAAACTAGTGTAATTTGATAATAACTGCAAATATTGAAGTTACAGATAAGTTGATTCATAGAAACAGATATATTTCTGAATGACTTCATAACGTTGTCATGTTATGATTATTATTTATTTGAGCACTTGACAAAGTAACGCGACATTTTGACATAATAATCTGTCAGTTGACAACCACTGTAATGTTACTATAACATGCACCTCGTATACACATTATAATGCAATATTTTATCTATGCAAGATACAGTCGTTTTCACACCGTAACGAAATCTCGATACAGCATCTACGATAAAGAGTTTCACGAATATTTAAACCTGAAATACTAACCTAAATAATAACACTAAACAAAACTGGATGAACTTCATAACTGCACAACTTCACTAACACAATCACATTAGCACATGTAATCTTGTAAATAGAGACTATAATCGTTTGAACGACCCGGTCGCCGGCTCGCAACTACAGTACTTTACGGCGAGGAAAACCGGCAATTTTTGTTTTGTAAATCACGTTGCTGAAGGAAGGTTGGAGGTTAAACGAAAACTCAAAAAAGGGCGGTGAAAACCGATCCGCGTGTGCGCGAGAGTGGAGTGTTTTGAGCGAATCCGTGAGCAGAGAAAGATCGTGCGCCCACGCATGGCGCGCGGCTATTACGAGATGCCGATTGTCGCCGGCCCTGGGGCAAGGTTGCCTGGAACACCGGCTGTCAAATCTAACGTTTCTAATAAATCCCAATCTGTCGACTTTCAATCTGAACCACATAGTTCCGTGATTCATAACGTGATTGGGTTTTTTAGCTCGATCTAAAAGCCAACAGTATTTATTGATTTGTGTGATAGCTTTAGGGATTTTTAATTGCTTATATTATACTAGCTGTTGCCCGCGGCTTCGCCCGCGTAAAGTTCGGTAACTGTCCCACTGAATCATACTAAAGGGATAAATAGTGTCCTACATGTGAATCCAGGTTATAAACTATCGATGTGCCAAATTTCATAATCATCACAACCACCATCACTGTCACAACCACCATTATTATCACAATCACCATCACTATCAAAACCAACATCAATATCACAATCATTATCACAATCACCATCACTATTTCAGTCACCATCACCATCATAAACACCAACACAATCACCATCACAATCACAGTCACCATCAATATCACCATCATTATCACAATCACCATCACAATCACCATCACAATCACCATCACAATCACCATCACAATCACCATCACAATCACCATCATAATCACCATCACAATCACCATCACCATCACAATCACTATCAAAATCACCATCACAATCACAATCACCATAACAATCACCATCATCGTTATCTCAATCATTATCACAATCGCCATCACAATCGCCATCACAATCACCATCACAATCACCATCATCACAATCATTCACTATCACAATCACACTATCACAATCACCATCACCATCACAATCACCATCACAATCACCATCACAATCACCATCACGATCACCATCACGATCACCATCACGATCACCATCACAATCACCATCAATGTTGAATGATCACAACCGTTTCAAGGTTCCATCTATCTCTATACCAAAATTCATTTAGTAGGGATATACGATACACAACTGCACTCTGCGTTTCCACCCGTATAATTCCGGGATCGGGATCGGGATCTGGATAAAAAGTACCCTATGTCCTTTCCCAAGGTTCCATCTATCTCTATACCAAAATTCATCAAAATCGGTTCAGCGGTTTAGGCGTGAAAAGGTAACAGACAGACAGACAGACAGACAGAGTTACTTTCGCATTTATAATATTAGTAGGGATAGGGATTTGTTTATGAATTTAAGTTTCTTCTTATTTAACAAAGAAGTAGATTATTATTTATTTATTTATTCAGTAGTACACACATAAGTTAAATTATTGTTGGTGCCAACATAAACTCATTAGAGTTTTACCGTGCACCAAGATCATCGACTACATAATATAGAATTATATCCACTTAATAGGTACTTAGTTAAAAAATAAAGAAACAATCACAAACGTTACATCGGGTATTTGGCGAAATAATATCTGATACATACAGATAACAAATCTATCTGCTGAGATAGATATACAGACATATAATAGAGACAGACTCTGAGATTATTATCGGATTATTCCGATCTGTCACCCCGCTTTGTCCCCTTAGGGTGACAGATAGGAAAAAAAAAGTTAGATCTGTCCCCCTGTTAGCAATGAGAGGACAGTTCGAACTTTATTCACTCCTTAACGGTTCCATCTGTCCCCCTATCAGTGATAACAGGGGGACAGATCTCACTTTTTTTCCTATCTGTCACCCTAAGGGGACAGAGCGGGGTGACAGATCGGAATAATCCTTATTATCCTGCCCTTTTACTTCTATAAAACTCGTTATCTCACCAGACACCTCCTTTCTCGTTAGAGATAGACTTCATGAATTATAATTGATGAAAAAGCTTCGAAAGTCGCGGATGAAAAACATGAAAGGTTCGACTAAACTTTCGAAAATGTAAAAAAAACGTTTTATTCCAATAGTACCTTTAATATTAATGAAAAAAATTACTCAACCCTATCAGACTACCGGAATTCACTTTAAGATTAAATATGACCTGAAAAAAATGTTGCTGGTCAGCAGTAGCCTTCATTTTTAACTTCTATTGCTGTCCATTCGATGTATCTGCTAGTTTTTTGTAAAAAAAAAAACCAGAGATGAAACCACCAAACTTTCAGTTTTAGAACATTTCTGAAAGCAAATAGAAGTAATACCGTTGACACTTCAACGGCGCGGCGTCACCTTTTGGCTTTATGTCTTACTTCGGCTTGGTGATCGCTCTAATTGCTTTCCGCTGTACAAAACTGATACTACAATTAAAATAGCGAAGTGGAGGGGCTTCAGTGAATCGCTAATTATTTAAGTTACTAGATATTGCCCACGACCTTCTCGTGAAAATTGAAATTATTATAAAAAATATTATATCCCTATTTAAATCGGAATTTCAAGAGTTTTAATTATTTTGCATCACCGAACCTTAATTATTTATCTCAAATAGCCTAAGTTAGATCATAGTTAGAAAATCAGCCATCTTCTAGTAAAAGTTCCGTCAAAATCGGTCCAGCCGTTTCGGAGATTAGCCGGAACAAACAGACAGACAAAAGTTGAAAAATCATTCCCTTTCTGTTGGCTTCGCCGTAGTCGGGTAAAAAAAAGTGTTTTAAGTGCCGTGTTTATCTGTAAAGTTCATCTGCATTAAAAAACAGCTATTATTTTGATTTTACAAACAGACATTTCAATTTTATTTATTTGTATGTATAGATATATACAGGGTCTAAAAGACCTCATCACGAAGCCGTCAACCGTCAGAAGCCGAAGCCGTCTCTGGGCCCTATCAGAATACCAGCGCTGTGACGTTTTTTTTATGGCTGGGCCTTTTGGCCTCGTACAGGACCAATTTCATTTCATGTTTTTTTTATTTTTCTCTTTGTTTATTTTTACTATTTGTAAGTAGGTACTGTTAATTTAACCATTTTTATTTGTGTTTTGTCCTGTGCGGGCTAATAAATGCTTTTTCTTTCTTTCTTTCTTTCTTTAACCAAGCATTCTGGACATCAAACTAAGTAACTTTACGCAAAAATTATTGCTGGGAAACAACTTTTCTTTTTGGGGTGAAAAATCATGTTTTGTGGTAGAACTCAATGTAAAGCACTCAAAACATTGTGCTGATGAATGGATTGAATAGTACGGGGGTCGTGGAGGTGTATAAAGTAAAAATCTAACATTAAAAACATGTATTTAAAAAAAAACTTGTCAAAAAGTTGTATCTTTGACCCCCAATATCTCCGTAACTAGAAGGTTCCCACGTAAGGTATAGAACAAAAAAATCATCGCAATGACGGGGACCGGTAGGGTCTACACCATACCTGGCAACCTCCTAATTACGGAGATATTGGGGGTCAACGTTCCAACTTTTTGTCAAGTTTTTTTTTTAATAAAAGAAAGATTTTTACTTTAAACCTCCACGACCCCCGTACTATTCAATCCATACATCAGCACAATGTTTTGAGTGCGTTACCACAAAACATGATTTTTACCCCAAAAAAAAAGTCGTTTCCCAGCAATTATTTTTGCGTAGAGTTACTTAGTTTGATGTACAGAATGCTTGATTGACGGCTTCGTGATGAGGTCTTTTACACCCTACAGGGTGTAAAAGACCTCATCACGAAGCCGTCAATCCACAATATGCGTCCACAATATGCGTCGCAAGATGCATATTGTGGACTCATATTGCTGAAAGTTAATGTTGCATTATCACTTAGCAATTACAATAGTCTTGTATGCAGAAAAAGAATTATTGATTTGCGTAGAAACAATGTGTTAGATGTATTATTTATTCGTGTATTAGATGTCGTCATGTACATATTATGTAGGAATCGGTAAGTACTGGCTTTACCGATTCCTACATGTATGTGCGTTATTTATTGTATTATGTAGTATAAGTATGTATATATCTTTGAAATTCGTTATGTAGTCAGTGGCCTAAAAAGTCTGACAACCAGTCTTACAAAGGGGTATCGTATTACCCGGTACTAACTGGGTTATGGAGGTTAGATAGGCATCAGTCGCTCCATGTAAAATACTGGTATTCAGCTGCATCCGGTAAGAGTGGAAGCTGACCCCAATATAGTTGGGAAAAGGCTAGGCAGATGATGATGATGATGGAGTTATAAGTATATTTGTTTAACAGTGCAAAACTGTAAGGTTATTGTATAAAATATCATACCTACAGTGAATATGCACTGCAAAAATACTTGTGACTCAGTCATTATATTAGACATCCGAAAACCATACTTTAAAACATATAATTCGTTTCGTTATTTTTATGAATTTTGATGAGCCATTTGGGTGATCATAAATTAAACAATGTTACAACAATATAATATATGAATGTATTTAAATTGTTTTATTAAATTAACAATGAGTACATACAACATAACACACACATAATTCAGTACCTTATGTATTATATTGATGCAAAAACACGCGTAAATAACTCAAGTAAATAACGTGTTTGAAAATCAATATTTTCAAACACGTTATTTATATGAGTAAAATTTTTGGCGCAGCTTGTTTTAGCACATTTGTGTGGAAAAAGGCGTGACCTTATCTTGTTTGTTTGTATCTTATTGTAAATAACTAAGTGATTAAGTGTACAAAAAAACGCGTGTTTTTGCATCAATATCTATACTAATATTATAAAGAGGTAACATTTGTTTGTAAGTTTGTATGTAGGGGGTAATCTCCGGAAGTAATGAACCTATTTTAAAAATTGTTTCACTGGTAGAAAGCTACATTACTCGTGAGTGCTATAGGCTATATTTTAATCCCGTACTCCCACGGGAACGGGAACTACGCGGGTGAAACCACGGGACGTCAGCTAGTTGTATAAATTGTTGTTAATAAAAATGGTAGATAACACATTTATTATCTACTTACCATTTTTACTAACAACAAATTACTACTTGTACTATTATGTATTTTGTGACGTTACTAAGCCCTCAACTTTCTGAAAGTCTAAAGAGTGCTACATGGTTATTTGGCGCGTGCCCATAGACGGAACCAACTCTGCCATCTTGTTTTATCTACTACTACTACAACAGCCCATAACGTCCACTGCTGGACATAAGCCTCTCCCATGATGGGAGGAATTTGCCGTAATCTCCACGCTTGGCAGGCGGATTGGAGATCGCAGTAACGAAAGACTAACAGAAAACGCTGCTGCCCATTCTCAGGTCTACGGAGGCGCAAGGTGTTCTGCCTCAGACATTAGTCGCCTTATACGACACCCGTGAGTGTAATGGGTTGGTTCTATTCTACTCTGCCGGATACCAGACGGCTAAACTAAAATAAATGCATCATATTTCATGAGCCCATCTACTCGATTAGCTATGGTTTTTGGTTGTTACATAAACATTTTAGTACCATACCGTATGTTCACATTGTAGATATATATATAAATCAGTTCAAAACCGTTGAGTTCACATATAAAATTATAAAACTTTATTGCTGAACGGCAATAGAAATTTTGCAAGTGTACATCATAAAGTTGGATCGTAAACGAACTATTTCTGATTAGGTTGTACGCTATTCACTCGCTTCATAAAACTAAAAAATGTAAATGCATTCCCACAAGGTTTCTTTGAAGGTTCAAAACCAGATTCATTTCGCATTTTTTCAACAAAAAATTGGCTGTTTTAAAATCGGATGCTTTCAACCTTACCTTCTAATCAAGATAATGTTAATTCAAGGAAACTTCGCATTTCAATTAAATAGGAAACCATTTTGTAATCATTCCCACGTTTGTAATTAATTACTAGTTGACTAGTTAGACTAGTTACTATGTTCGTTTACCATTTGATTATTTCGCATACATCATAACATAACATCACGCCTGTAATCCTCGAAGGGTTAAGCAGAGGTGTACTTAATAGTACACCCACATTTTCCCAGTTATGTTTTCTAACTCCCATATAATAGGGGGTGAGCCTATTGCCATTAAGGCTGATGCTCCAGGGTAGCCCGCGAAATTCAAATTTTCTTAGAAAGAAAGAAGAAAATTTGAATTTCGCGGGCTGGTCGAAGCATTCACCTTAACCGGGCACAGATCCGAACTCCGTGACTGTTACTAAGAAATTCCTGACGGACAAACCCAATAACTCTGCCCAACTTGGGAATCGAACCCAGGACCAGTAATCAGTAGCTCAGTAATCTCATTTTCAAATTCAAAGCTAGGCTAGTTACTGAACTAATGATTTTCAATATACTTTGCTCTGAGTTTGTCTCACCAATACCATTGCTTTCGCGGTCTGTGTTCTACATTTCTTATTTTATGTGCTTAGCAGCTATTTTGTTTTTAACCGAAGCAGATCGTATTGACATTTTGTAGTATTATTACTTGATGCTGTAACTATGCAAAATGATGGCCATTTAAAGTCATCTTGTACTCAGTTATTCATTCACCAATGATTTATTTAGACATAATAAAATTATGCAACACGCTATGATTAAATGAGACTGCATAGTATGTAAGTAATAAAATACCTTGCACGTGTAAGTATGTTTATTGCCAAGTGGATTGTAAGATTTATTTTATCGTCAAGAGCCAAAACCATAAAACTTAAAGCAATCAGTTAGATCCGTATGAGCTTCACTTTAGTCATGATACTAACAATTAGAGCTAATCATTATGATATCATCGTAATGTTTGCATTGAATGTAATGAATTTAGCTACCATTTTACTATACTTCTAATCTATGGAAAAGGGTAGGTTTTTATATATTTTTCCAAAATACACTTACATGTATAAACAAAGAATTTATTTATTTCGAAGAGGCTAAAAAACAGTCATTTCTGAAGATTATCAGCTTCTTAAAAGTCACACAAAAGGCTATTTCAGTATTTGAATTTGGGGAAGATTGAAGTAACTACTCAAAATGTAGAATGTAGATGTGATGTGTATGTAGTTGAACTTCGTTTGGTGTTCTATAAATTCCAAACGCATGTATCACACTGATATTTCTCAACTAGTTACACCAAACATAAACACTTTAGAATTTCAACATCATTCATAGAACAGAATTGAAAAGTAGTAGGATCTAAGATAGGTAAATGATGTTTATTTTGCAAATAGGTTTTTACAAACTCTTTTACACGTCATTAAGATTTGAGTGGCGCCCTCTAGTTTTGTAACCAAATTAATAAGAACCACCGAAGAGGTCGGTTAGGCTGACACTGGCTGATGACCGTCACTCTAGCGAAGCGTCACATCGAAAGGCGGTTTTCTTCTTCTTCTAAGCGCATCGAAAACAAAAAGTTCAAATGTGTTTGCTCACAAAGCAGTCAAAAGTTCAAATACTGCGCAGGTGACAGGTGATGCGGCGGAAGATGGGTGGGTCATTGTCTGTGGGACACGCCACATTACGCATTTGATATCTAAGAAGTCCATGCACTCCTATATCATATGTCTTTTTGTTCTCATAGCAGACAGGTCCACAAGGAACTTCCTAGCACTCCTGCGCTGATTGCTTGCTAGATTCAAGAAGTGCAACCAAAAAGTGACATTTACAAAACTTTTTCCACTTTCAATTCTTCAGGTAACTGGTACAGCTTCATAATGTAGGTAATGTCTTTGAACTAATATTACACAGTAAAACATGTTGATGTTAGTGATGCAACAGTTCACGAATCCACAACAGTATTGGGACGAGTCGCGAAAGTTGTTCGCCCGGTTTACGCCGCGCGCCGGTGGCGGTGAATACCACTGGTTAAGGATGTCACTCTTTGAACTGTTATACAGATAACAGTTCAAAGAGTGACATTCTTAACCAGTACCTACAGAGGTACAACCCGGTCACATTATCTCGAGACCTCGCTGGAATGCGAACCTCCCGCAATTTTAATCATATCACTACAATAATATTACCTACATTAAATTAATTAACACAATATTTGTTTTGTTGGAAATCTTATTGTTTAAAATAATATCCTACTAGAGGGTACTTGTTTTGCGCACCATATCAGAGCGCCGACGCGACGTGACTTCATCGACGCCAGGTCTCGAGATAATGTGACCGGGTTGTACTAATATTTAAATGTGTGACTGTCTGTCGGCCTATCATTCTTTCGTTCCTGGATTTGGGTAAAAGGCATATAAATTGACATGAACTAAGGTGGGACATGGGATACTTTTTATCTCAGTAGAGCCGCAGAGCGTCCTGCTGGGATCTGTGGATAATTTTCGACCGCTACGCATACGAAGCCACGGGTAAAAGCAAAATTTAATCATTGCTGTATCTGAATGCTACGAAAACCAATGATGTGATAAACGAATTATGATCGTTTAAAACAAAACGTTTGATGCATCATTGAGTAAGCTGTCTGTAGGATATGACATCATTACCGTCCTGCCTACTTTTCAATCCCGTTAACAAGGATAATATCATCACATAAAGTCTTTTTCTTTATCTTCACTTACGTTTCTACTAGTCATCTTAAAACTGACCTCGTCAAAATAATGGGATGTTTTATTAAAACTTTTCATATTTAACTCTCAACCAATTAACAGTTATATGTTATTAATTTTCTACTTACAACAGTTGTAACCGTTGATGAATAATAATCCCATGCCTAATCAATTAAAATCCATTTCACGGATTTTTAACTCTTTATCAAGCCGATTTGCCTGGTACCGGACATTATTGAAGCGATTACAGCATCATTTCGACTTGGACAATGACAATTCATCCATATTTATTCAATCGTTCATAATGGGGTAGATGACACACTAATCAATTGAGATAATTTTTAAGAGCTGTCAAAACGCGGCTCTCTCGTAGATTTTGAATGGCAATAGGCAACTGTGACGTCACTGTTTAATCAACTCAATTACTCAACTGTTTATTGATTTCAAAGCAACTAAAAATCGAATTTGGCAATTAATTGAAAATAAATCGGGTTTTCGGGCCCAAAATAAATTGTTTTTTTTTAGGGATTGTCTGGTTGGATAGGTGTCTGGGAATTATTGTTTTATGGTTTCATTTATAGGGCTGATTTTTAAGAAAGATGCTTCGTTATTTCATCTTTCCTCATAATTCGTTGACTTTACAGCTCTGAAAATGTTCGTGCTTGGGTCTCTGATCACATACTTAACTGGGGAAACATAAATTTTGCACTTCAAAAATATCCCATACTCTTACATCAAAGGCGATGTTAGTATCAAATGTTACAATTTGATGTGCCGTTGACTACACAAGGTGAAGTTTTATTAGGAAAGTTTATTTCGAAAGCCAAGATTTGTCATCCCTACTGCATGCATGACGCACCTGAGACGATAGCGTTGACTGGCCACTATGTCATCGGAGCAAGGCGAGCCGACCGCGCAAAATCACTAATTACGCTGACTATTACGTTAACGAACAAATCCAGTTTTCATAGTCAAGTATTAACTATCTTTTGAAGTGAAAACTGCTTTAGGCGCGTTGAGCACTTTTGGTGAAGGAAAAACATTGAACTCATCGTCACGTAACGTAAAGTGCGGTCACGCTTCGTAGCCGTTCGTAGCACTCGTAGCATCCGCTACGGCAGCACCACATGGACAGGCGCGGGGCATTACCAGTGCTACGACTGGGGCGGGGCCTGTGTACTTTTTATTTTCACTTCTATCGACAGTCCTCAAAGACTGCTCCGATTTTTTTTTTGTGAAGAAATTATCGAATTATTTTCCTCATAAGGCGGATTTCAACAATAAAACATAGATACATCAGTATTATTATTGCTATGGAATATTGACACTGACAGCTCTTGAACGCCGTCGTGGCTGTGCTGATCGCGTTCAGTTTCATTGACGAGGTTCGCTGTTAGGAAGACAAAAAGCAAATTTCAAATGGAAAGGCTTACAAAGAATCTAACCTACTATAAATAATACCTACTGATAATGAATAACTAACATATTGCAATTTGCAATGCAAAATGCATAACATAATTATTTTAAAATAAATGCTCGGCCTTGGTAGTAGTAAATATGTCGGTATGTCTGTGTAGACATCAATGTAGTTATTTTTATTCAATGTGCGGTCATAAAATTGATATCAAATGTTGTAAATTTTAATACAGTAGTACTCATTTATTTATCATTTATGACATACTTTCGCATCTGGTTATTCTCATTTACACTTTTTCTTTGAACTTTTATGAATGTCTCTACCTTTGATAAGTCTTGCTAACAGTTTTCACCTATCCTTAAATAAACAAGTTTTGCAGTAAACTCGATCAACAAAAATATAAAAGAGGTTGCTTTTAAAATAAAGGCTGATGCAATAATAGAAAACAACATACTATTTTAATACAAGCTTCTGATAATTTAGTGTTTACAGATCAATATAACGAAATATCTATTGAAAGATGTCATCGACCGTACTAGATTTAAATGTTAAAGTCCATACCTACAAGTATTTGAGCAAGTTGACTCTCCCAAAGTGGACAAACGATGCGGCCTAGTTCCAGTAATTTATGCACTAAAAACAATCAAATATGGACCCGGTAGAATTACAAGAGAAGCGTCTCTTATAACGCCAATACAGCATGCATTTATTATTGAGTCACACTTGCAAATCTTGCAATACATAATAGACAGAGTCATTGAATATTTTCGTTTATTTCTTTAATCGCAAGATTCGATTAGTAAAGATCAAATACGTACACACATCCTAAAAAAAATTTGCGATCACATTGTAAAATCGAAATATTTTAGTTACGGTAGATTAGTTTATGGTATTACGATTTTTTCTTCTTTTTAGATTCTTTATTTAAAAGTATAGCTTTAGGATATAAAACAATAAAACAGTAAAAAAAACACACAACAAAGATTTTTTCTTGATAAAGTTCAATTTAAAAGCTTATGCTAGTGACCACAAAAACCTTTTTTGATGTGGGTATGTACCATAATATAGTATGCGGTATGGCAATGTGGTGGCGGAGGAATGAAGAAAATGTCGTGTGGAAAGTTTGTCTGTAAGAGTAGGGGCAGATCAACGAAATGATGGGTGAACTGTGTGAAAGATGACTAGAAATGGGGTCTCTATTGAAGTAAAGTGTATTATAGAAGTATGGTAGACGTAGGTATGCTGTGCGTGTTATTTTGCCCTTATCCCAATTCATTTGGGGTCACCAAATGAATTGGGATAAGGGCAAAATAATGATGATGATGATTATTTGAATTTTTGACATTTGATGTGAAATAAAGCATCAGATTTTACCCACTAGTCCCACTACGTACCTACTCTCATCATTGCTCTCTAAAAGCGATTGAGGGCAAAAATGTAAAGTAACTTGGAACCACAAACATTGTTGGTACTTATTTCAACTTTTTATTTCAGTGCAAGGTTTTAATTTAATAATAGGATTTCACGGATATCCGTAAACACTGTACACGTGACGTGCGCTGCAAACTTTCCCTTTTCTACTTGCACATAAACAGGCAATACTTACACGGGCGAAATGTATAGACAGCATTTTTTTTTAAATTTCCGATGAAATCTTTATAGAGTAATAATGAATGTATTTTTTCATCTCTTCTATTCGAAAAGTGTCGTTTTGTTCCCCGTTCAGCGGGAGCAAAGTAGCTCTTTTCTCCACTAGACTTTTTAGCGGGCAGTAATGAGATTTGAATTTGGAACATGAATCGTTCATTGAAATCGAACGAAAATTGTATAAATTACTGGCTGAAAGTGTTTGTACGGTGCGGGGGTCAGCACGCGCAATGTAGAAAATATGAAATTAAGAGTTGCAGATAGTTCGCCCATGCCGTTGTCACCGCGCTCTTCTACATCAAAGGAACCTTTTCCTGAGCACCAGCCAGATACTGAGATTACAAACACTCAAAATACTGGATGACTTTTTTATCACTTTCCAAAAAAAATGGGTATATTCGGTGAATGGAGTAGAAGCTTAAAGCATAACTAGTTTAGTTTTTCTATTTCCACAGTTTAGAAAAGAATTGATGCATCATCAAAAAACGCTACAAATTTCAAGTAAACTTTTCATATTAGAACAAAGAAAGAGTAATTAAAAAACAAAAAATGTATAAATAAATCCACAACTATATCAATCCCAAACAAAATACACACTGTGACAATACATTTTCAAAATTTTGCCAGTGCCATTTATATTTATATCTATTAGATATAAATATAAATTTGTAATTGACCTTTTTTACATTCATGTTATTTTTTTAATTAAACTTATTCATTAATTACTTAAAAGTGTCTCTTATTTATTTTCTCATAGAACGAGATGAAAAGTAGAGTATATGACTCGAGAGCAAACATTTTTCCCTCAGGCGATGTACTTTGAATCCCTCGCTACGCTCAGGATTCTATTTTAGAATCCCTCGCTATGCTCGGGATTCTATTCTAGAATCCTTCGCTTCGCTCTGGAATCAAAATAGCGCCCTTGCCGTAAAAATACTATTTTGCTCCCTTGTCATACAATCTACTATTATATGTCTTTCTTTGTAATGATTTTTTGAATATGTGGTAACAGTTTGTGTATCAATGTCTCTTTTACCTTATATACACTTTTGTTTTCTTTTTTTAGAGCTCTACTGTGGCATGTACTTTAAAATCATGTCGCTTTTCATGACTAAGTGTGACCGCACTGTTATTCTCTATGCAACGTATAGGTATGGATGCAGTTTTCACCATAATTTAGATAATATATTCCGGAAGATTCATGTGTGTGTTCATGTACATAATAGGTTATGTAACATTGAACATGAATTCAGATCATTTTGATGTTTTATTTAGTCGCAAAAACAAAGCAGGAACAGGTCGCTAGTTTTCTATAACAATAATAGATACCTATATTTCTCTGTATACAGCTTTCCTGATCTTATAACTAAACTTAGACTGTCACTTACCGGATGTCTTTCGTGATTTTATTTTCATTTCGCGTTTATCGGGAGCTCACAATAATGGATAATCACGGAAGATGTCACGTAAGTAACAGTATAAGTTTACAATAATCCTTTCCATACAGAGTGACCATCACCGGGTATGATAAGAATGTTCGGAATGTTATATCTCTATAGAGGTGACCAACCTGCGTGCACTCTCATATTTCTTAGAACAATGACCGCTACTAACAATGAGCGGTCAAGAGGTAATTGCCATAATCAGCACACTTGACGACAGATTGACCGTCACAGTGTCTCGTTATTAGCTGACAGGATACTATTGCCCATCCTCGTGACTTGACATAATTTCTTTTATTGTTTTAAAGGCATCCAGAGAACTTAATAGTATAATAGGTATACAGGGTGTAAACAGACTCATCACGAAGCCGTCAACCAATCATTCTGTACACCAAACTAAGTAAGTTAATGCAAAAATCATTGCTGGGAAACGACTTTTATTTTTGGGGTGAAAAATCATGTTTCGTGGTAGAACTCAATGTAACGCACTCAAAATATTGTGTTGATGGATGGATTGATTGATAGTACGGGGGTTGTGGAGGTGTTTAAAGTAAAAATCTTGCATTAAAAACTTGTATTTTGTTTTTTTCAAAAAGTTGGAACTTTGACCCCCAATATCTCCGATCTTAACAAAAAAAAATCGAACAATAAAAAAAAAGTTTTTTTTGGTGTAGAACAAAAAAAAAGATCGCAATGACACGGGGAGAGCAAGTGCCTTTCGGATTCGTCAAGAATCTTTTTACACCCTTTATACTCTTTTCTGGTAACCGCTCGGAAATTATACGGGTTTGTAGATTGACAGCCTCAGCAATTGGTATTAATGTGTCGGAGACCATTCTTAACATACTGAGCCGCCTCAGTTACTCGAAGAAAAAAAATTAAATTTATTTTGGACTGAAAATGAATAAAAAAATCGGAGTAGGTAGTCTTTGGGGACTGCCGATAGAAGTGAAAACAAAAAGTACACAGGCCCCGCCCCAGTCGTAGCACTGGTTATGCCCCGCGCATGCCTATGTGGTGCTACGCCGTAGCGGATGCTACGAGTGCTACGAACGGCTACGAAGCGTGACCGCTCGTTACGTTACGTGACGATGAGTTCAATGTTTTTCCTTCACCCAAAAAGTGCTCAACGCGCCTAAAGAAGTAATCACTTCAAAAACATTTATAAACCCACGATTAACAGGAGGGATTAGAAAGATAAGAGCATGGGCCAGATGCTCATATTCATGACCTTAGAAAATCAAGACTGCGACGCTCAGGTATTTACCATCTGAGCGTTCCATGAGGAGTCAAACTTAAAGTTAAAAATTATGATGATAGCCATAACACTATCTATTAAAATATTTTTTACCTTTCTTTAGGCTTCTAACATAGTGAAGGTCACAAAAATACAGGGTGTAAGGAACATCAACATTTTGACACACAAACGGTTTAACCTCGTATTCTGTACAACATTCTGTACCCAGGTACATTTTTCATCGTTCAGAATGATGTCCTGAAAATGTGGTATCTAATCCGTTTGTGCGTTGAGATTTCACCTTGTATACTAGGTCGGAGCAGAAGGCGGAAGTCAGTCGGTCATATTAATGTCGTGTCGATACATTGATCTCATGATACTGCGAGCAGTATCATGGGTAAGTAATATATAATATATGTAAGTATATTTAATTACCAAATCTCTAATATTTACAAGACATAACAACTGAATCTATAATTTTATTCGATTTAACGATCAGTTAATATATTAAACGATTGATATAATTTTAAAGTTAAGTACTAATTTTTATAAGCATAACCTACATTAAAACATTGAGACATCCAATAACGTTATACGAAATAAGTTTTAGAGTATATAAATGTTATATGTAAAGAAATTATATCAACAGTTGGTATAACTCACGTTTATTATATCTTGTGATTGTGAACGTTATTGCAATGACTATATACCAAATAACTTTATATGTTTTGAGACGCGTCCCAGGATTATAGTATTATCGCAGTGAATCTATACAGTCGTGATTACTTCAGCTGATAAGATCAAGAAGTTAGGAAACGATTATTTCTTTCTGGTCATTGATGGCGTTACACAATTAGCCCAATCGCAATTATCGCCACTGCAGCTGCCGTTCACAAACTGAATAAGTACTTTCTTAATCGTTTACATTTCGTGTTTCTATATTGTAAACAAAGTTTCATGGAATACATTTTGATTCTTAGGTAGTTTCATTCATTACGTTTACGACATACATTTTTCAAGCTTGGGCCTATAATGATCAATAGTGTACTTATGACTCCCGGATGGCTAAAATCTCTTGATTACGTTCAAATCAAATCAAACCGTTTATTGCTATATCCATAATGTACATAATATACAGGTGGTAAATAAAAAGTGAAAGAAACAATTATGGACCTTGTCGCGAATAGCAATTTTTTAAATAATTAGAGAGAGGAAGAGCGCTTTATTACTTTTCCTTGTTGTTAAGTTTGAATTATTTTTATATTCTAATAGGTATTTATATTTCCATTCATTTACTTATTTTATTAATATTTGATATACTTACAGGTCTATTTGTTTATTTAATATTTATTTAATTATATTTAATATAGAGAGCAGCGGTGGCCCAGTGTTGGCGGCCCCGACTTACGACGAACAGTAAGTCGTGGGTTCGAACCCAGACAGGCGCATTACTTTGTGTAATTTATTTCATCATCACTGCTTTCAAAACGGTGAAATGAAAACATCGTGAGGAAACCGGCATGTCCTAGAACCAAAAAATTCGAAGACATGTGACATCTACCAATCCGCACTGGGCTCGCGTGGTGGATTATAGCCCACTCCCTCCCATAGAGAGGAGGCTTGTGTCACAGCAGTGGGAACATTAATAGGCTGATGATGATGATATTTAATATTGCTTATTTGTTTACTCGCTTTAAACATTTAATGGATAACATTAAATGTTTAAAGCGAGTAAACAAATAAGCCTATACCACGTTAGTATTAGGTAAATCTTAGTAGGTACAGCTAACAGCATAGATGGGTACTGAGACACTGCGTTATTATGGTATACTAGCCAGGTGAATCAGCTAGGCGAGTAGCCTAGGGTAAAGATAGCTAGTGATATAGTAACGAATTCCCCGAGATTTTGGCACGGTAGCTAAAAGTCAATGAACTCCAACAATTATAAAGTTCACAATATTCTTCGCCAATTACCGGCCAGACTGACCAGCCGGTTATAACACAGCTTAACTAATCAATAAAGTAACAATTTATAATATTACACCATTAACCTTTTACTGACTCTACTTACGCTGGTTGCACCTTTCAGAAAGTCGTGAGGTTAAAGCATGAACTTCTGGGACTTAAATAACAGACTATCTTATAGATTGAGATACTTACGAGAATACGTAAGTTAATGTCATGCCATAGAGTTTACAATGACATGACACTGAAAGCGATGTTCTTTTGTTTTTTGCTGTCTCATAATCGTATTCTTGACCTTTTAAATTGTGGTTGTCTGTACTTTGATAGGTGTACCTACCATTTGTTAGCCATTTATTGCTGTCTATTGAAATAGTAGAAACGAAAAGTAAAAATACCCGTAAAGTATAATGCAAATCACATTTTTATTTAGTAAAGCACTAATTGTAGCTGAAAATAACTCGCAAAGAATCAAGAGCGTGATGCAGTGATGCTATGCATGTTAAAATAAACGCTTCTCAGATCGTCAGTAATTAAACGAAAAACAAAATCAGCAGAAAATTAACCAGACGACCTTCGGACAAACTAACTTCCTGCTGACGTAACACTTTCTTAAACAAATAAAACAAAAGACAACTCTACAAATATTTGACCGAAAATCACGACACGACACAGAGTAACAATCGTATGTGAAAAACAGTACCACAAACTAATTGCTTAGTCGAAAGCGTATATTTTTAGCATCTGTCAACAATGCACGAAGTTTACCTTCCAACTTTTAAACAGTCCAGAGAACTCAGTGACATTTTTAAAATTACTACACGTTCAATTGAAAATGTATCTAATTCTGTTGTCAGTAAGATTTTAAATTGTTCAATGGCTTGTTAAAGTTCGAGAGGTCGTAGACGCTATGAGGAAAGATCACTTATGTAACAGCTAATATACTTAAGCCTTGTGAAATGTAATAGACGACAATTGTAGGCTTGTTCAAGTAAACATCAATATTTGGTTTGTTGAAGTGGTTTTGCTAAATAAGTTAATAACCTGTAAGAGGAACTTTATGTGTTCGGACTCCACAGGTAGAATTTAGTTTGTATGACATTATTATGTAACATTATTATTACGTTTAAACAGATTATATTGTCACTGATATTCTTATAAATTATAATTATTTAGTAGTGATGCGACATAAAGGGTGTAAAACACCTCTTAACGAAGCCGAAAGGCACTTGTTCTCCCAGTCATTGCGATCACTTTTATGTTCTACACCATACCTGGAAACCTTCTAGTTACGGAGATATTGGGGGTCAAAGTTCCAACTTTTTGACAAGTTTTTTTTTTAAATACAAGTTTTTAATGTTAGATTTTTACTTTAAACACCTCCACGACCCCTGTACTATTCAATCCATCCATCAGCACAATGTTTTGAGTGCGTTACATTGAGTTCTACAACAAAACATGATTTTTCACCCTAAAAAAAAGTCGGTTCCCAGCAATAATTTTAGCGTAAAGTTACTTAGTTTGATGTACAGAATGCTTGGTTGACGGCTTCGTGATGACGTCTTTTACATTCTGTATACTACTTGTGCAGGATGATATGGCCAGAAAGGCAAAAGTATGGATGAAGAAGACTACAACCTGCCACGACTCCATATAAATTAAGATAAGGGCAGGCGATTGATGATGTTACATAGCATGGATACTTACAAGGCTATAGTTTCCATCATCAATAAATTGCAAATCTATTTAGTCCGTCAGTTAGAGTATTGGAAAATAATGGACACGTAACTTTTTGTTTTTGTAAATCAATGAATATGAGTCGCTCGCGACGACGTCAGAACGCATTAAAAATTATACCGCGGCGTGACGTATTGAGTTTGAAAAGCGTCGCCGCGTCGTATCTTCGTCAATTTTGGTTTACGTAACAAAACTGACGGACTAATTCGATTTTTTCAGTTGACAAGCCTAATAAATACCTGCATTTTTTTGCCCTTTTGAGTTGCAGTTACCACACAAATTCTTGTCTTAATTATTTTTTACATTGTAACCAGAAGGATGATCATAATATCATCGATATAGCCCAAGAAGGAAAAATACGTATTAAAGGAAAAAAAAAAGTACTGAACCGATTTTGATGAAATTTCTACGGGACGAATTGGAAAGTATATAAGTACTTAGACATAAAAAAAAGTTTTTTTCAAATCGGTTTATAAATGACGGAGTAATGAGGTAAGGAACAAAAATAAAAAATACAACCGAATTGAGAATCTCCTCCTTTTTTGAAGAAAGCCAGTTAAAAAAACCAGCCAAGTGCATGTCGGACCACGCGCAGTATAGAGTTCCGTAGTAGCCTGTTATCACAATATAGAACGATTTATTCTAAGGATACCAAATACCAAATATGGTATAAAATTTTCCAACACCCAAGTTCAACGACTATTACTATAATTTTCCTTTAAAGTTCATGAAATGTACTATCTTCATGAATTTTTCCAGATTTTAGAAGCCAGCAGTTTAGCTTTTAGAGGGGGGAACAAATATTTGCACTTTGAAGTTTAATATTTCGTAAATGGAGTATTAAATCGAAAAATAGTATTAGCAACCCCAAAGTCATTTTAAAAGACCTATTCGACGACACCCGACACGATGGGATAGACGACGAAAAAAAAATTCATCCCCGCTTCACATGTGGGGAGCTACCCTAAGATAAAATATTTTCCAAAATTTTATTTTACCATTTGACATTGACAAGGTACCCTTATGGCAGACGAAACTATAAGGGTTCCTTGTCAGGACTATAGAACCCTAAAAAAGAGACCCAATCACCATCCCCAAGGGCGCTAAAAATCAAATCCCTGATTTTTAACATTTTTAACTAGCTGTATTGTTAATTAGTCCATATTTTACTGTCCCACTCTTGAGCAAAGACAGCTTCCTTCCACTTCTCTCGATCGTGTACTTCTTACTTGCCGCTAATTAGATAAGCCATCCACTCCCTTAATGGACTTGTGTCCTGCAAAAATCGAATGACATGTATTTTTTTTGTTACGTAAACCAAAATTGACGAAGATACGACGCTTTTAAAATTCTCAATACGTCACGCCGTGCTATAATTTTTAGTGCGTTGTGACGTCACGAACCCGCACTCTCGAGTTTTGATGCGTTTTATCTTTGTCGATATTCATTGATTTACAAAAACAAAAAATACGTGTCCATTATTTTTAAATACTCTAACTGACGGACTAAATAGATTTGCAATTTATTGATGGTGGAAGCTAGCCTATTACCAACTGAATATTATTTTTCAATATAAACACATTACCCCTCTCAGTGGACACTCAAACAAACTTCCACATTCATTGGCCATCCCGTCATTAAGGCTGGCATCAATCATGGCCATGGCAATCGAGAGCGCCCCAATAAACACTGCTAACTTGCACTCCAGTTAAAATCTCATTATCGCAATAAGGTAACGTATACGGTTTCATTTAAGGTCAATATCGCTTGACCCTGACTGAAGAATTGTGCTGGTTGTTTATTTATTGTGTTTACTTTTTCTGAAACCTTTATTGGAGTAAGCAATGTCGAGTGAAATACCGCCCGACCCGGATGACTCGGAAGTTTTTTTAGTAGTTTTGAGACATCACTGACTGACGAAGAGAAATATCTTATTATCTTGAGGTAATCTGGATTTCTGAGTCAGAAATCGTAAATCCGCTATGACCAATCGTGGTGATTAATGCTCGTTCCTTATTTGTATGAGAAGAGGCCTTTGTTCTGATGAAGGACAGTGAAAATCAGGATATTTCTACTTAATATGGCGATGCAAAGTTTTATGTTTCACTAGCTGGTGCCTACGACCTTCGTCCGCGTGCAATTATTATAAAAATATTACTTCCTTATTTGAATGGGATTTTGTTAACAATTTCAAGGGTTTTATTTTCTTTTTGTAAATTAAATGTACTCCTTAGTTACTCCTTACTATTACGTCAGCTATCTCCCAGTAAAATTCCCGATAAAATCAGTCCTGCCGTTTCGGAGATTTGCCGGAACAAACAGACAGGCAGATAGACAAATATGTAAAAGCATGTTGTTTGTTATAAATCTACACTAGTATTATAAAGGGGAAAGATTTGTATTTTTGTGTGTGTGTATATTTGTAATGAATAAACTCAAAAACTACGGCGCCAATTTCAAAAATTCTTTCACCGTTAGAAAGTTACATTCACCCTGAGTAACCTAGGCTAACTCAGGGTGAATGTAGCTTTCTAATGCTGAACGAATTGTTAAAATCGGCGCAGTAGTTTTTGAGTTTATTCAATCCGCCTGCCAAGCGTGGAGATTACGGCAAATTCCTCCCATCATGGGAGAGGCTTATGTCCAGCAGTGGACGTTATGGGCTAGTAGTTATAGTAACCTAGGTTATATTTTATTCCCGTACTCCCACGGGAACGGGAACTACGCGGGTGAAACCGCGTGACGTCCGCTAGTACTTAATAATTATGTACTTTCAAGGTGATAATCTGAAATCGCAAATAATTCGTATTCCATTTTATTTATTTGTATAGATATTTTTTTTTTCTACTCTAATAATCAAATTGGAGACTGGATGCTGATGTCAATTAAAGTAATTTAATTGGTGCACGGATAAGTGTGAACTTCTACTGGGGCAATTTCAGGAGGATCGATATAAACTCGGGATTAAATATACACAGATTAATTCGATCAGTCCAGATTCAGTATAATTGCTTACGTTTTGTCACTTTAAAGAGATTTTTTCTATTGATAACTATGATCATGAAACATAATCATCCAAAAACCAGTGCATACCTATAGCAGTACTGGACTGCCAAGTCATAGGTATCGAGTTCGACCAGATTTTTCGGATTCATGTGCGTATATAGTACAGTATACATACCGGATGACTTTTTATCACTTTCGAAAAAAATGGGTATATTAGGTGAACGGAGAAGAAGGTTATGGCATTCCTAGATTTATTTTTCTTTTTTCCACAGCTTAGAAAAAAAAATATCTATCATCAAAAAACGCTACAAATTTCAAGTAAACTTTTCATATTAGAACAAAGAAAGAGAAATTTAGAAAAAAAAAAGAAAATATGAGTATACTTAATTCGATTTTATTTTCGCAAAAAAAAAACTAGTTAAGCTTCTACTCCGTTCACCTATCATAACCATTTTTTTTAAGTGATAAAATAGTCATCCTGTATAACAACATGATATTAAAACTACAACTATGACTAAGCTCTGTCGAACACACTTCTCCCTTCACTTACCGCAGTCACGCACTACGAAGTCATATTTTTTATTCATATTACAAGTGATTTGTGTTCCAATATCTACGGATATAAATGACGTGTTCTACGAGTACTCTATCAGCTGTTGAACAATTTAGACTATTTTAGACCGAACAGCGACTGACTGGTGTGCATTACTTTTTTTTTGACACCTGACAAATTCGTCGATGGTATAGTGGTCGCGCGACTGCTGGGCATGAGGTCCTGGCTTCGATTCCCAGGTCGGGCTAAATGTTATTGAGTTTTTCCACCAGGAATTTCTCTGCAACCACGGATCCTGGATTTGCGCCCGGTTGATGGCAATAGGCTCGCCCTCAGCGAAATGTGGATGTACTGGTGCATTCCCGCTGACTCCACTGGTTCGTCCCACTGGTGGGGTCAATGGGAAAAATCAAAAGTGTCGTAAATTTCGACATTCACAGAGCAAATTTCATTGGAGCAGATTAGAATAATAAATAATTAATTAATTAAATTAAATTAAATTAATTAATTAATTTAATTTACTAGCCTACCCTTCTGGTGGGGTCAACGGGAAGTTTGCAATTAGGTACACCTCTGCCTAACCCTTCGGGGATTACAGGCGTGATGTTATGTTATCTGTCAATATTTACTCTTTCGATAACAGATTGCCAGATTTAACTTAGTATCTGTTGAATCAATTATTTACACAATGTAACTCCTCTGCAGGCTATTTATTGCTGTAAAATTCTGCCGACAGCCCACTATTTTTATATGAATAATTTATCTCTTAAATAAGTCGACCTCTTATTTCGGGTTCAATCTGTATTCAGAATGTATTTTAATGAATGTTTAATATCTATGATTGGTTGGCCTCTATTTAAAATGATATTAATTTGTCATACATTCTTACACACGTCATAAAGTAAAGCGATCTCGTCAGATCTCTATATAATAATTTGATAATGTCTCAGTGTTGCAAGAAAACAAAACAAGTAGTATATAAGTACAGCAATCATGCTACAAACAATATGAACTATCACGTTATGTAATCATCATCCACTGACCAGCTGTAAATAGATGTCAGTAAGTCGTCCATGATCTCTAAACCCACTTAGGTGCATGCTTCCCTAGTACACACACACCTGAATCTAACGCTACAAAGAATGTAAAACAAACATTTTTCAATTAATTTTATGTGTACGGACTATTACCATTTTTCGCTTCCTTGCACTGGATGATAAGCAAGTGAAACGGTTGGTATTTTTTTTGCTGATATAATCTTAGATGCACTATAACGTGCATATTTCCGGCTACATTTTCCAGACCTGCATAGCTATTCACAACGCTTCGATTCGATTTCGATTCGGAAAGTCGAATGTCTATCTCGCTCGCTTTCGTAATGCCAGAAAAATACAGACATACGACTCGTCGAATCGAAATCGAATCGAAGTGTTTGTGAATAGTTATGCTGGTAAGAATTATATCAGAGATGCAACTTTAGGATACCATCAGAAGACGGACAGGTTCAGTGATGGCACCATTTTTTTTTTTTAATAGGGTATGCATGATCTTTTTTTATCACTCTAAACAAAGCGTATTAACATCAGAAATAGCAAAGTGAAATTATTTTTTAAATATCTATAAAAAATACTAAGTTATAAGCATTTGAAACTGCTCATTAGACAGAGTGATCCGATAAAGCGAATGACGTCATTCGCTGCATCGACGTACAACATCCATACTAAATTCCGTTTATCTAGAAAGAGATAGAAACAGTTTAAATGATTATAACTTTGTTTGGCCGATTGTCGATGTCTTGTTTTCACTTTTTGTCATTATTTTTATAGTACTTTAACATTCCGTATCGAAATGAAAAAATAAAAATGTATGCATATTCCCTATTGATTAATTTATTTTGCGAGCAACCTCCGGGTACATTCCATGCACTGACACATGTCAGTGCATGTAATGTACCATGCATCCATGGAGGTTGCTAAAAAAGTTCAGTTCAGTTTTGAAATAAACTACCGACGTAGCATGTGGTACATCTGTAGTTTATTTATTTCAAAACCCCTTATTCGCCATTGTTAACACATTCGACATTAATCACTTCAAGAAAACTTGCTTAAATAAAAAACTTTGACTTTGAATTTGTGATCTTGAAATTGTCTGTAACCACAACCTTCAAAGATCAACGGTCTATATTATGTATACTTAACTAAGTATGTAGATATGGAAGTGTGACAAAGAAGAACTGTAAAGATAATGTGTATGTACATAATATTTGCTCATAATCAAACAAATCTACCTACGCGATTTTCTCGTGTTAATGGCACAGACGCTTTATACACCTGTGGTTAATGGGGAAGGCTGGTCAAAGCTGATTGTAGATGGCGCGTCCATAGTTTAGACCCAGTCTGACCAATGAGGTCAAACTATTTTGAAATATAAAATTACATTGTCTGTATTGACATGACATATGTCCATGAGTACATTATCTCGGCCAAATAGTCTCCAGGTCGTGGTAGTCGTCCAGGTAAGACACAATAAAGAAGTTGCGCTCGACGCACCGAAAACGCCTGGAAGAGCTATTGGTCGATGAAGCAAATAATGAAGGGAACTCTCCCACTCTCACTGAAGAGAAAACTCAAGGACATGTGCATACTTCCTACCCTCACCTATGGAGCGCAGACATGGTCATTAACCAACCGTCAAAAGTCCACACTTGGGGTCTGTCAGCGAGCAATGGAGCGCAGTATTCTTGGAGTGAAACTTACTGATCGTGTAAGGAACTCGATACTGCGTTCCAAAACTCAAATTGCCGATGTAGGTCACACGGTTGCCAAGCTCAAATGGAACTGGGCTGGCCCCATCTGCCGCATGCCGGAGGAGCTATGAGCTAAAGCTACCACAAAATGGGTCCCAAACAGCAGCAAACGGCAACGCGGCAGGCCCAGAAGGAGATGGCGGGACGAACTCGACTCCTATCATAAGGATTGGTGCATAACAGCACTGGATAGGGATAAGTGGAAGGAAGGAAGGGAGGCCTTTGCCCTGCAGTGGGACACAAACGGCTGATAACAATAAAAAATGACATTGACAGATTTACTACCAATGACGATGTTTGGTACAAGCGATGCTAGCGCCATTAGTTCCATAGTTGCCATCCCCATTAAACATTCATTTTACTGACAACTTAAGTTTCCGTGAAAAATGTCAGAAATATGTGTCCAGTATATCTTGAAGGAGCAGAGTGGCGCTACTAGCAACGGGAACTATCGAAGAAACGTCAAATGCAGTACATTGTTATGGTTAGTTCCGAATTTCGCCACCGGTCAAGAAATTTTAGTTATCTTCGTTTTTATACTGGGCTTGTCTTGAATCAGAAACCTTGTTGCTATTTTCGCAGTTTGTTATATGTATTGAGGTGAAGCCGACGTGGGTGACGCCATTCGTATGGAGTCAATAACTCAACGTAATCATTGAATGGACTGTGTGTTGAAAAACACATGGGGAATGAATGTCTGAAAATGATTTTTAGATGGATTTTCCTTGTGATATTTATTTTTGTGCTATTTGTTCAAATACCACAAGGAAAATATTATCGCATTTCGTACCTATGTAACCGGGAACATATAACACTGTTTAAGTACTCGTATATCAAAATCTGGGAAAAACATTGCTTTCAGTGACGGTTAGTTCTGAGTTTGCTAGTAAGATAATATTTTCACGATTAGCGATGTTTGATGACAATTGAGCCGCAATATGGCTTATTCGCACAATAGAGACCATATTTTGTTTTGTCTAGCTCGTGTTGTAAGGTAACCAATTAACTTTTGGCTATTAAATGAAATACCTATCTCATTACCATAAATTTGCTCATATCGTAAGTCACTCTCGTAACCTATAATTTTACTTCAGACATGTTCTTGACCGGTTTTTATGCATTAAAAACTACACTGTGTTACTGAGCATCGCCTCATTATGCCGACCGACGCGTGCGCAAGTTTACAACATGCAAATAAAACGAATAAGTTACGCACGTAGCCCATCTATTCATTTGCAAATTACTCGATTCATAAGTATTTCCTTTACTACGTACATAAAGTAATATAAATAATAGTTGCTGAGTGCAAAAAAATATACGGTAGGTACCTACCACTGACCTATTTTTAAAAACTCGTACGGCGTACCTATCGTAAATGTGTTCCTGGAATTTTGAATTTGTAAAGAAAAGTTTTCCATGCATTAACAACATACCTTTGCTAAGTGTAATTTATATTAATATCATTTTTTTGTTATTTGTTTTACATTCTTACGTTATCGTGCAAGTGCCTATGTAAAATCTAGAATGTTATATTATTTCTGATATTTTACGAGTAGGTATCACTTTGCAAAGCGATTCTGAGAAATGTTTTTAAGCTTTTAAAAATCAGAGAATATCTAGAAAAGTTTATTTTTCCTCTTATTTTTATTATTATAGCAGAAAGGATCTTGGCATCAAGTTTCTGTTTATAGATGATTTCTCAGAAAGATAAGTCTCAAATCTTTAATCCCATTTTTCCTATTAACATAATATCTATAAATATGGCAGACCTAGGGCATCTTGCAAACTTCTATTAGACTTTTTGGACTTAATTATAGGTCAAAATGTAAATTGCTCCATACCCAATAGAATGCAACAAGTCCATACAGGCGGAGCACCGAAGGAACGAGGAACTCTTCTTCTAAATTCGCTTTTGAAAAAATAGTACAAATTGCTTACGGCTGCTTGTCCACAGTACTAAACACAATTCACTTTATCAATCACATAGGTACTAAGCACAGTCACTTCGCTCAAATAAAAAAACACCGGAAGCACAATAATAAAAAAACAACACACCACACATAAATCTTTAAAACTAGTTAGTATTCAGCAAAAATGATCGCTGAACTATTGAGAGAACATTAAGAGTGTCTCGATGAATCAATTGTATCGAAATGACCCCGTGCCTGGACTCACAAATAATAGTCATTGAATGGAGACGCAACAGAAATGGATAGTAATACAGTTTGGAAAGAGCAACGTAGTGCTTATTGCGTCAGTGTTAACTACTATTGCGCACTTGGAATTAGAACTGGCGATGATTGGGGAGCTAACACCAATGATTGGCTGTACTTAAATGTTGCAGAGAGTTTTGTTTCAATGACTGCCAGTTCAGCAACTGCAGTAAAGCAACTGGCTTTTGTTGCATAGATTTTAAAACTATGCAACAAAAAACAACAATATACAACAACTATACTTTTTTTTTTAAACTATAGAAAGTAAAAGAAGTGTAGAGCTAGGAGCATTATTCTTCTTTTTTTAACCAAAAATAGTAGTAGTTAAGTTCTTTCATGATTCAGTAAACAGGTAGTAGTTAATTGAAGGACCTTAAATCTGGATGCCGTTGACTCTATCAGCTATTCAGGCTCCTCCAAGCCACCTGCAAAGCTTGTTTATTGCGGCATTAAACGGACAAAACTTGCAAAAATCTTACAACATCACTGCAACACTAGATGTACTATCTTCTCCCTGCATACTGGCGTCAGTAATTTGTAGCTTCCCAGTACTACTTACAAATGCTTTCCGCTGTGATTTAGTAGTGAGAATTCCGCTTCTATCCAATAAACGATCACTTTGATTAATCTGAACAACGTCAAGTATGTGCATATAAAGTTGCAGTGTTGTCTGAGGTCTATTGAGAATTTTAATTTAGGTACCTAGGTATGCTTGGATTATTCTTTAGTCACGGATACTGTGATTCATGGAATGTTAACATTGTCATGTTCATCAACAGGGATCAATGAAGATGTCAATGTCATTGGACGAGCTCGTGGCTAAATAATAACAGCTGCTCGGGTCGATCTTTAGGTTAAGCCGTGCTTGTCTAGGTTGGTCGGTGGATGGGTGACCACTCATTACATACCTAGTTTCCTCCGTGCCTCGGAAAGCACGTTAAGCAGTTGATCGCGGCTGTCATTTTAATAGTTGCTGCCAGTTAAGATCGCAATAGCGGTCATTGACCCACCTACATTTGTTGAAGTTCTTAACTTTGAAATCCAAAAATAAGCCTGTTCAAGTCTTGAACCGTCATCTATCGAGATCCTCAACATTTTTTCTAATGAAAACGAAAAACAAAAGATACATGGTTCATTTGTTTTGGTTCCTACGAAGAGATTAGGGAAAGGGCAATGACCGCTATTACGATCTTAACTGGCTGCTACTACAGATTTTTGACACTTTTTTTAGTCAGTGGCCCAAAAAAGTCTGACAACCAGTCTTATCTATGCGGGTATCGTTTTACCCGCAGTACTAACTGGGATGTGGAAGTCAGACATGCAATCGCTCCTTGTAAAAACCAGGTATCCAGCTGCATCCGGTTAGACTGGAAGCCGACTCCAACATAGCTGGGAAAATGATGATGATGATGGTCATTGACAGGGATAGACTCAAGATTTCTTTGGAAGGAATACTTGGTAAAGATTTTGCTCGTGAACAAAAGCATACAATAACTAACACCGCGTGACTCAATCGCAATGCAACAACTAAACGTCAGAAAGATTTATTTGACAACAATAAAAATGTATGCCTTACAAGTACAAAAATTACTACACAGTAAACCACGACAAGTATCGTAGATTTTTCCGTTACTATCGTTAGGCAACACCCACGGCTAAATCTTTTTATATTGTTCTCGAGCCAAGACGAAGACAAAAACGTGGCCAATAAAAAGGTTCGCATCTTATTTCGCGATCACTATCGTGTTTCGACATGGTCGTGAGAAATTAATCTTGGTGTACGCACTTATTCAGCTATTTTATTGTTTGTGTTGCAAATGAGTTTGTGGACGAAGTAAATAGGAACATGAGTTGTCCAGACAAATTGCTCTTTCACCCGGGAAAGCTCCATAACTATACAGGGCTAGTTTTTAATGACCGGCCAAATTTTCAGAAATGGTTTAGAATCGATAATATTTTCGATATAATGAAAAAACGAAAAACATATTTTTAAATAAAATTTCATTCCTGTCCACCACTAAAAAGCAAAAGTGTGGATATTACAACAGCACAATTTAGTTCAACAGCCTAGATAGGTAGCAGTTAGCACACACATAAATTTGGCGGTGCATGCACGCACACAAGTGCATTGATTCCCACTAGGCTTAAGATTTATGAAATTTTTAGGACACTTTCAAATGGTTGCTATATATTATTTTATTTTATATTTTCTGACAATAATATTTAAAATGCACTTTTGGTTTGATGTCTAGATCTTAATTTCGAATTTTGGCTGGTCATTGAAAACTAATCCTGTATAATGTTTTTCCGATTACTGGAATTAGCTGTTCACACCTTACTGATGTTAGTAGATACAAATACTATTCATACTTTTGACATCGTCTTGCGAAATATTCTTTACTAATTACCATAAAAATTTCACCTAGTTGTAATTTCACCTGACCACTAGATAGTCTCTCACCAACCAAGACCAAGGTGGCTGGAATAGACAAGATATGGAAAACAGACCACCAGGTGTTGTGTCTCATATTATGAGAGACACATGTCAAGCAGAGGACTCCGATAGGTTAACTTGATTAACTTGATTGATCATAAAAAATCGATAATTTGCATAAGTTTGCGACAAGTTACATGATTCGTTGATACTTATTGACAATTTGACATTGATGTGATCTGAGGAGCTTGTTTATGGGTTCAAAGTTCACGTGACGTAAGTGAGTACGATGTACAAGCCACTAAGGTAGATGATCAAGATGAAGATGAATTGAGGAACATTAGACTATTATTGATATTTATTCATTATTTTACACATCTCTACATAATATAAAAAAATCAGAGCAGTCTTTGGGGACTGCCGATAGAAGTGAAAACAAAAAGTACACAAGCCCCGCCCCAGCCGTAGCACTGGTTATGCCCCGCGCATGCCTATGTGGTGCTACGCCATAGCGGATGCTACGAGTGCTACGAACGGCTACGAAGCGTGACCGCACGTTACGTTACGTGACGATGAGTTCAATGTTTTTCCTTCACCCAAAAAGTGCTCAACGCGCCTAAAGAAGTTTTTACTTCAAAAAGTCCTCCGCCGCGTCTGTCTGTCTGTCTGTTCGCGATAAACTTAAAAATTACTGCACCGACTTTCATGCTGTTTTCACCAATAGATAGAGTGGTTCTCGTATATAATTAAGAAGGTTTTAGTATATAATTTGTAAAGTTTTTGTATAATACATTGGCTAAAATGTAACGATATTCGTTGGAGGTGTCGGAAAAAAATAAGCCGTCTGAGAGTTTTTAAGCAAACGCTGAGTTGTTTTTACACAATACCGTTTAAACATATTTAAAAAAACAAAAAAAAAACACTACCTAAACCCTTTGAGATATAACAAAATGATGTAAGGTGGAATTGTGTATAGGGTTCCTTATCTAAGGATTTCATGAGATTAATCGATATCCATCAGCATCAGCTAGTCTCGTATATTTGTACATATTTCTTAAAAAGTACATCCGCATCTGCCTAGCCTTTCTTAAATTAAAAAATAGTGGTCCACGGTATCGGAAGCAGGGTCCATGCCACCAGTGGTTAGGCAATTGATATTTATTATTGTTTTGATTACAAGTTAAATTGTATACGTATTATTAATTACAGTAGTAAAAATGAAATGAGCTGTAAATCACTCAACAATCTTACAGTCTTGGAGTCTACCAACATTAATGCGTGAAAACAGACAATTTACACGCACTCTTCTAATAGAAATAAATCTTACCTATATTGAAGGAGTTGAGGAAGTGACTGATAGATATAGATATATCTTAGATTTTGTAGGAATCAACTGTTCATACGATGTTTTGAATGATGGTGTCTTAGATTATTAATAATTGCTACAGTGGCTAAAGCGAAGAAACCTATTGTTAAAATGCATATCTTTATTCCTCACATTTTTTAATTTAAATAAAAAAATACATATTTTTTATGATGACAACGATTCTTTTTAGTTCATAGTCATACATACATTTTTCTTTACCTTTAACTGGGGGAATCTTTCTTTATTTATACTCTAACTATTCTCTGTTTGTTAATGTATCATGTAACTAATCAGAATTACTATCGAGCTCCTAAGAATCTTGTATAGCCCTGAAGAAAAATATATGTTTACGATATTATCCGTTTCTAATAATACGAGTATCTAACCTTATCATTTTCAATGCTTGAAGCCTTGAGTTGTTTATACATGGTAGATTACCTATTTTAGAAGCACTATTTTCAAAGCAAGCAGGAATGTTATGGTGTTATAAGTATAACCAGGTATGTACGACTCACATCATATCTACTACCACACAATGAACATAACACAGAATAACACTCTACTACCACACAATGACTATAACACAGAATGCATTTCCCAATACATCTCTATGCGATTCTTTTCTTTTACTTTTCTATCAATAGAGACTTGAAGTAGTGAGATATAGCCTCCAACTATAATTCAATAGACTTCAATAACCAGCCTACAAGATGATTCAATAAAAATTTACATTGGAAATATAAAAATATTTAGAATATCGTCGTGCGAAAACCTTAGACAGGTGGACAAAATAGTGTTGGAGCTAACGATTCTGACAAATGGAATAATGAATCCCAGCCTACAATGTCATTGCCATTGACTTTGAACCATTGTATTATGATACGGAGTGATGGTTTTATGTACAGACGGCAGCAGATCAAGGTACTACAATCTGCCAAATTTCTATAATAGATTTTCAATTTTATCACTAAAGCATTATGTTCAACGTTGATTGGGAAAATTTGTCAATTTCGGGTAGTTTGATGTGCTGGCGCGTCTGCACATCATAGCAAGGGAGACTCGTAAACAGGCTAGATTAATATTTTTGCAATACAGCAACGCAAGCGACCGGTAAGCAGTGTTATCAAACAAGGCGTCTACGAATAGACGGAGATAACTGAATTAGCTGAACTGGTAAAGATATGACCAGTATTTTTTAAAGATAATGAGAATTAAGGGAAAGCCCTTTGCTCTACCGTAGTTTCAAAATAATGTAGGTAGGTATTTAACTAGGTACTTAAATAAGAAATACATGAAACTGATCTCAACACTCGTACATAGTATAGAAATTGGTAGTTAACTGCCTGTATTTTTTGTTGACTGTACGTGTATCTGGCTAGTGTGAAGGACGGATATTTTTGGCTTTTTAATGCTGCTGAACCGTATGCTCTGTTATTGTATACTATGTTTCGTTTTATTTGAATGTCAATTCTGCTGTTGTTTACCTCAAATTCATTGTTACTATTCGCTTCTGTTATCGATTTGGAACAATAATATCACATCATTAAAATGTTACGCGCTGACGAAAACTTTTAATGATCTAATATGCTATTTCTATGGTTTCTCATTTACTGTGTTGTACTGCATTTATATATTTTCTTTTAACATTATTTAAACTACAAGGTTTAAACGGACTCTTCAACCAAGCATGTAGTAAATCAAACTAAGTAACTCTACGCAAATGTTATTTTATTGGGATGAAAAATCACTGTTTACAGTAGGGCTCAATGTAACCCACGCTGTATTGTGCGGATGAATGCATTAAATAGTACAGGGGTCGTTAGGTATTTAAAGTAGAATTTAAAAAATAAAAACTTGTACTTAAGTATTAAAAAAAAACTTGTTAGTTAGAAATTTGACCTCTAATATCTCCAAAAACAAAAACCAACAAAAAATATCGTAGGGACGGGGAGAACCAAAGCCTTTCGACTTACCGACGAACAAGATTTTCCGGTTAGACTGGAAGTCGACCCCAATATTGCTAGGAAAAGACTAGGCAGGTGATGGAGATGATCCTTCAAGATCTAAATTCCACTAAGGACTGCGTCTGATTCATTACTTTTTCTATTTCGTAGAACCGGCGCAATTGACTCTAAATTGCAGATTACTGGGAAAGCAAACTCCTGCAAATTTAGCATTCGTTGTGTCTACATAAATTGCTTAATTCAGTTTTTATCTGACTTCTAATTTACCCGTTCCCACACGTTATTCGTGAGCATTGCGGACGGCAGACAATCCATTTGAAACGCCCGTAGAGTCTTGAAAAAACTTTAAGCCTTTTTGAAAGAGACTGCAGCTGATTCATTAACTAACTCTTTGCTTATTAGGTGATTTGTAACGGACATCGTAATGGTGTTTTTGTTTTTAGAAACAGTTTATTGAGGAAAAGAAACGACCGTGTAACTGGACTTGATTGGATGGTAAAAAAAGTATGAGTGAGAAGAATTTGGTAATATACGCAGATTGGTTTCGGTAAATTTCGCAGAACACGTTTTTTTACCTGGAAGTTGCTTCGTTGAAGTGTAATTTTCCAAAAGCTTGCCCGTCTGTATTGTCTTGCCAGTAAGAAGAATTTGTTGTATTTTAAACCCTATTTATGGGGGATATATCATCTTTATGTTTGTGACATAGTAGCATCATACATCTGGTCGGAGGATCCGAGGATCCCTCCTTTTGAATGAAGAACTTTCCACCCTATTTCTCGAAATGTATCGTTGTCTTAGATACTGTCATAGTACTGGTCTAGTGGCCCCATTCCTATAATGATTACTTAGGTCCGATAAAACTTTTCGTTCCTTTCAAATTTTGGTTTTTCTACAAGTTACAATGACTTGACTCCTTTTGCAGGAAATGCAATGAAAATATTTTTTTCTAGCTAATTATAGACGCATGAACTAAATTCACAATGTCACGTACATTATTCTTAACAGCCTACACACGTAATATTTACAGATTAAGTAAATGGAGGTCATGCGTTTTGAAGTCAATAGCATCTTAGCTGACATCATTGAGATTCGTCATGTTTAACAAATAGGTACCTACTTACTTGCAATGCAAATCATAAAAAGCTGAATGGTTCTTGTTCACAATGGACAAATTCTGCACATTTGACGGAATCATATTGATAGTTTACATATTATGAGGATTTAGCCGTGTGGTATCCGACAGAGTAGAATAGAACCAACCCATTACACTCACGGGTGTCGTATAAGGCGACTAATGTCTGAGGCAGAACACCTTGCGCCTCCGTAGACCAGAGAATGGGCAGCAGCGTTTTCTGTTAGTCTTTCATCACTGCGATCTCCAATCCGCCTGCCAAGCGTGGAGATTACGGCAAATTCCTCCCATCTGCATCAAGGGAGAGGCATAAGTCCAGCAGTGGACGTTATGGGCTGTTGTTGTTGTTGTTGTTGATGATTTATGACTGTCATATAAATGTAGGACGGATTGATTTGGCAATGTACCTACCAGGAATTAAGAAATTCAAGGAAGTCTGATGAGAAGTAGACATAATAAGATACCCACTTTCGACTTACACTACAATTATTACTTACTATAGTCACACAGTCCTAGTTTCTAAAACTGCTCTTTGTTGTATCCACTCATATGACATGTAAATCGTGTAATTTTTGGTATTGACATCTTATCTGATTCTGATAAAAATCCCTGTTGTCCTATAATTCTTTCTTCTTTTCTGAATTTGTTACTTGTACAGATGTTCATATTATTATGTTTATTTTATTTGTGATAACGTACATACATAAAGTAAATACCTTGATTACATAACTCCGACCGAAGACAAGCATTTTATTTAAATTACCAGCTAAAAGTGCCTAAAAATTGCAAAAGCGTATTATCTAAAGGTTGGTCCTTCGAGCCGGATTTGAACCAGTGGGCATAAGTTATTGACTGATAGTAAAACTGATAGTAAAAGTGGTCTTGATAGCAAAACGGTCAAAATCCCTTCATAAACCACGTATCTAATAATCATTAAATCTGATATAGGATCCACTTAGTCCTAAAATCAAAGTATCGTGTTATACCGCGGAAGAGGCCGTTACACGAGGCGTTAACGTAATCGGCGCACGCGATGCTACTTGTGCGTTGTAAAAACCTCAGTTCAATGAATTGACATAAAGACGGGCATGTATCTAAACATTATCGTAACTATCGGTATCTACTGCAAATACTGTCGATAACTTGTTATTAGAACATTTGGCTATGCTACGGACTGACTTACTGTAAGAAAGAAATACTTAAATTTTGAATCGTAAAGTGAACGTAGAAATTGACTTATCAGTAGAATAGACAGTAATAGACATCTTTGAAAGACTAGCTACTGGCAGCTACATACATAAGTTGCGATACACAAACATTGATCAATGGTCACGCAAATCCAAATGTTTGGTTGTTGTGAATCGAACTATCATCATACTGTTATCAACTATAATTTTGCATTTTATTTCACCATCATTCAATCCTTTGCAGTACCGAGCCAGATTGTCCAAGCAATCATGCGTAACGACCATTGTAAGGGCTTAAAACGATTTAGAAATATAATGGCGACGAAATAATAAATCAAAGAAAAACTGCAAACAATAAACGAAAAAAAAACATTTCAATTGTCGATTCAAGTCGAAACGTACTGGCGGCAGACCTTATAAGGTTTATAACACAGCCTCTATTCAAAACATTCGGTTCATTAAGTCATAATATAACTTATAATTAGGTTCATTACTAGGCAAAAGCCCCGAGCAAAAGATTGTCTACGACCAGCCAGTTGACCGTGACCACAAAATTCGTGCCGAATCTGACCCAATGTAACTTTCTTTTTGTCAATTTACGCTACTATTGTATAATAGTGAAATAGCTAAGTTATTGCCCGATATTTTTTTGTTAAATAATGCTAGGTGCTTTATCGTAATTTCAGCTAGGCTCAATTTTAAGGTTAGTGGAGTGGAGAATACGTCACTATGCAGATTTACATCAGGTATCAAATAGTGAGCAATAACGTGAGGTGTGGTGTACTATGTCTGCCTTACCCTTTAGGTATTACAAGTGTGATGTTATCTTATGTGTGACGTGAGTTTCTAACACATTATATTCGTCCTCATCATCTTATAGCCATCGCCGTTCAATGGCATAGGTGTCCAACAAGGTTTGCTTCTGCAACCAATCTTGTGCTACTTGCTTACCCGCATCATTCCCGCGACCTTCACCACTACAACTACTACTACACTACAACAGCCCACAACGTCCACTGCTGGACATAAGCCTCTCCCATGATGGGAGGAATTTGCCGTAATCTCCACGCTTGACAGGCGGATTGGAGATCGCAGTGATGAAAGACTAACAGAAAACGCTGCTGCCCATTCTCAGGTCTACGGAGGCGCAAGGTGTTCTGCCTCAGACATTAGTCGCCTTATACGACACCCGGGAGTGTATAATGGGTGGACCTTCACCAACCATTTATTAATTTTCTAAATTTACTTAATGATTTCATAAGTAGGCGCTTATGCAGTAAAACTTTATATTTTATACAAACACTTTTAGATAAGGAAATAGCCCTTAACCTGTTCATTTGTAATTTTATAATGGTTTGGCAATCTCTGTGCAATTTGCGGCAACCTACGGTTTCTTGGCAGCCGGTGTCTGACTACTTTTCGCTATTTACTACTTATGCTTACACAATCATTGTAATTTTGTTGTTGATATTATACGAGTCTTCTTACGCTGCGCTGTGAATGATAGTTTGCAGTGACAGTTGAACCGAGCTTTCACTACTAGAAATGAAGAAAGACGATATATCAGTCAAGTGTTTTTTTGCTTTAAATATTGCCACAATTGATTACTAATATGACTCGACTATGTAATATAAATTTACAAATACAGAAAACGTTTGGAAATATTACATCGATAATAAAACAAATTTATGGATAAAACAAAGGGCCCTGCGTACATCAACAAGTTGAATTACCTACCAGAAAAGATGAAAAAACTAACCTGGCTTAGGGCCTGTTTCACCAGTTGCCGTTAACTTACATTGGTACTTGGCATATAATTTTAAAATCTGTTCCATTTTTTAATTTATTCGCTTACGGGCCTATTTCACGATGTCCGAATAGCCACTAGGTACAGTGGCTATTCAGTGAAATAGGCCCGTAAACATCAACAAATCATAAAACAGAAGAAGAAATCCTACCTATAAAACAAATACAATCTCGTACAAACATTCTAGGTCATAGGTAAGTTCATAACTTTGCAATTTCCGGTTATACTAGGTTTTTAGGTAAACATGCACTCAAAGAAAACGCGTAACGAACGGCTGTGACAAAACCCTTGTAGTTCACACATTTACGTTCATTGTTAGAACAAACACGTGCGGCCTGGTGGCTAATTGTGTAAGTACATCATCGTAATCGGTTTCGACTTACCTAGAGACTTTTCAAGTGTTCAACAACTTTGTCTGTGAATACAAGTTTTGGTGTCGACGAGAGTGACACCATTTTTCTAGAATATCTAAATGGAAAGAAACTATAAATAGACATCAATCATGTCCAGCTTAATATAGGCAATAATTTATCACACGTGTTTGGATTTGACAACTTGTTGCATAAGCATGTTAACTTTAAACATTGCTGAGTCATCTTTAGAGTCTTTTATAGGACACTAACACACACACTTCGCCCGACACTTCGTCCGCAAAAATTGTGATTAGCTCATCTAATTTGCATGACATAAATATAATTTATAGCGTATTTTACTTCCTGATAATTTAGCTTTCTATTGGTGAAAAAATTGTTAAAATCGGTCCAGGAGTTTCGGAACCTATAAGGTACAAACAAACTAAAAAATATTTTTTCTTTATAATATTATTAGTATAGATTAAGTAGAGCCGGCAAATTATTGACTTATAAATAGCACCATAGTAAGAAGCCCAAGGAAGTAGCTCAAAGATCTCGCAGCATCGTTGCAATCAGATAGACGATCCACTTGTTATTTATGACCATTGGATTTGGAACATTCGCATTAGGTCGCAGTAACCTGCCCAAAAGCTGAAAAAGGCCTGAAAATTAATAGACCTTATTAAAAATAGTTAACTAACCTTCCTATATGTAAGCAACCCAAATACAAATCCATTATTCTAAGTTGGAGCGTAAATTAAAATCAGTCATGCATCAAACAAGAATTATTCTTGTTTAACAGTACCCATACAAACGTGTTCTTTTGATAATAATTTTATTGACTTAGCAACAGCGACTGGCAGTTATGAAATCACATACGGTAAGAGTCTTCTTGGCAGACAGGGGATCCTGCATGACTATCATTTAGCACTTATGAAAACCGACAAGTATTCGTTCCGCCTACCAGTAATAATAATAAATTCATTTATTTCAGGTAAATAACACCCATTGCCAGATAAAAACTAATAAAATACAAAAACATAATTACAATAAAATAAAATATAATCAGACTCAATCAACTAGAATTAAATTAAATAGAATAGAAAACAAAACAAATTCAATCAAATTAAATCCAAAATCTAAGTCAACCAATGACAGTCAGAATAAATTAAACAAATCAAATGGTAGGTGGTATGGTGGTTGGTATTTGAAACAATAAATATGACAAGAGCTGATTATGTAACTACTAATAAATAATTAGATTATTTTAAAATATCATGGATGGTTATGAGCGTAACGGAAGACCAAAAAAACGCTGTATGGACTTTCTAAAGGATGATATTGTGGCTAGAAAGGAGGTGAATGTTGAGATGATGAGTTCAAGAGACAACAACAACAACAGCCCATAACGTCCACTGCTGGACATAAGCCTCTCCCATGATGGGAGGAATTTGCCATAATCTCCACGCTTGGCAGGCGGATTGGAGATCGCAGTGATGAAAGACTAACAGAAAACGCTGATGCCCATTCTCAGGTCTACGGAGTTCAAGAGACAATGATACGAAATGTTCCAATTCGTAGTCAGTATAAAAATGCTTTGAGTAATTGCAAATGTAAAACTGCATTAGTAACAAAAAGTGTCCTTGGTATGGCTCCACGCATTTATAATAAAATTCCAGACGCCATAACAGAATTAAATTTTACACATTTCAAAAAAAAAAATCTTGATTGTTAAATGGTATTACACTATAGATGATACTTACGAGTAAATGACGAATTAATTTAGAATTACAAATATTGAGGTTTGAGATATATATTAACATTAACATTAAATAACTTTGACATTTTAATTATTCTGCAGACATAGATTTTACCATACCATAATGCATAATTTTCAAATATTTTAGTAATAATTGTAATCCTCAGCTAGATTTGCACACCATATTTGTACGCCTCCTGGCATAACATAGCGCTCTGTTCATAAAACATACGATCTTTACTTTTTTACCTGACTGCGGCGATGCCCAAAGGAGTGTAATGTTTTTGACCTGTATGTACATATGTGTACATAATGTATGTATGTCCGTTTCTTCGTTCCCTCGTAACTCCTCCAACACATCAACGGATTTGGATAGATTATATTATGTCGTTAGATTTTCTTGATGGCGCGAGTGTGCTGGCTACATTATAATCAAAAAACAAATAAAATCGTGATTTGGGGTGCCATATTGTGGAGTTCGATTTTTTTTTCTTCTATTGAGTGGGGTATCAAAATGAAGGGTTTTAAAAGGTGATTAAAAAAATATGTGCAACTTAATTATATTTGAATGTAATTCGAAATGCCAAATAGTATAAAAGTAAATAAAATTCAAATGTTTGGCACGCTCTACAGCCTGAACGGATACGTGGATTTTAGCTTGAGGGGTGGTCATTCAATTCGTATTTACTGTGAGAGTGACACTGGGTACATCAAAATAATATAAAAAAAAAACAAAATTGCGGATTTTTGGCGCCAAATTCAAATGTTTGGCACGCTCTGCAGCCTGAACGGCTCGATAAGGGGCATATCATGAGTAACCGAAAAGTGTAAAAAAAAAACCCCGACTGCGTAAAAAATAACGAATAACTTTAAATAAAAAAACTGAAAAAAATAAAACAAGTTCCAGAGACAGGACATATTTACTGCAACAGTCGAGAGTTCGGGACCCATTAAATATAAGTTCAGTTTTTTTATTTAAAGTTATTAATTATTTTTTACGCAGTCGGGGTTTTTAATTTTTTTTTCTATGTTAACAAATAAATTATGATTTGATTTGAGAGAATTACCTATGGAAGAAGACATGCTCATAACACCAAATGAATTGGGATAAGGAGCAAATGATGATGATAATTCACAAGACTTCAATGTTGTGTACAAAGGTATTGATATTGATATTCTTAGAATAGAAATTGATATTCATCGTTTCACAGTTGGTTGCATACTTGAGACGAGATGCCATTAAACTGATGACGGTAATGTCGTTTGCAATCAATGAGTAATATGAACTGTTGACTTGAATCTCGAATATGATCTACGATCAACATTTCATTGCCAAGAGGTTATTGCAAACATTGATGAGCTTTACAATAGAAATATTCTTTAAGTAAGATTATTCTTTGAAGGTGTTACAAATTGTAAGACTCCACTGATTTGTGGAACACTGAAGCACTGGAAATATCTGTTCCAAGCCTTGTTTAACATTGAACGAAATGAATTTTACGTAAAATACGCCCACACCTGCAATCGAGCGCCAACGATCAAGTGCAATTAAGCCCTAACATGGCCTCAAGCGTAGAATAGTGTCAAGCTTACCTCATTGGTATAACAAACATTGCAGGCAAACAAAATAAAACCTTAATGCCTTGTTAAAACAAGTGTAGCAAATGTACCAATTTAGGCCTAAGTATAAAATTGTCGTAATGTTCGAGTGAACTGAATAATAGAGCTCATTTCTCCTTCTCGATGTAGCATGTCATCCGACACTAAGTGGGAAACTACCAAGGAGGTCTAATTGCACCATAGACACCACAATTTTCTCGTCGGAAATGGAACATGAAAAAAATAGTCAGTTTGATATGCAACCCCATTATTACAGCTTTGTCATTATGCAGAAACAAAGTTAATGATACATACGGAGTGATGAGGGATTCATTTGTTTGGTCGCGTTGCGTTGACTGCGTTTGTGTGTGTAATTAGGAAAAAAAACTGCAATGCTTAATGACTGGAATTTTTACCAAAGAATGAGATAAAAATGACAAAGAAGAATGAAAGAGGAACACTTGCTGCGCTTGGTCTTGACCGGATTTTTAATGCCAATACCGGACTTCGCCCGGATTTTGTGTCAGACCGGATTTTTCTACTCATGCCAGATGAAAGAAAGAAACAGACTATCGGTGGAGTCCATTAGAGCCATCGTACTTACGAAGTATAACTGGAAAGATAATAGTTGTGAGCAATTCTTCAATCAAATTTTAAAAGCTACTTTTAGTAATAAACAATAGAATTTACACTTTTACGTTTAACTTTTGATTGCTGAACATGATTTATTGTTTTTTTTTATAACTTTGAATAAAAATTTTAGTAAAAAAAGACGATTTTGTCAAAAATCAGAATTTTTCATCCTCCAAGAACGGAATCCCGATTTTAGGCCCTGGTAACCCTAGCTGCGCTGACCCCAAGTAGAATATAAGACCCCATATAGGATATAATAGACGGATGATGATGAAGCTAATTTGAAAAATCTGTGAATGCTTAGTGTCAATACTCAGTATCAACAGTTTTTGTTGTGTTTTTTATTAGAACGACCGTCATTGATCTTGCTACAATTTTGTTGTTAAAACTGACATTAAAATACACTGGATTTTCAGTTATCGCACGCTGATGTAATTTAAAATTACTTACATGTTTGTTTCATGCTTACAAATGCGATCAATCATAGGAGAACGGTTTTAGACTTATTAGAGCCCATTTCTGTGTAGAATTATTTACAGTTAAAACCGTGGATGAAAATTGAGTGAGAAACAATTTAAAAAATAACAGACCGTTATGATGTACGAATTTGAGAGCGAGAAGAAATTCTCAATAATTACAACAATCATGCATCGAACGATCGTAAAATTGCTAGAAATGCAACAATTTGTAAACAATAAGCGGCCATGTTTATAAGTCCACCAGGGTGCCATTGTACCAGCTATATGCTTTTGATTACGCAATGGTATTACTGAAACAAACCGAGCTAGCTTATAAACTAAAATCAATTATTCTTACGGTAAAATACATCGGAATAGTCGGCCGATGAAATTGAAACGCACTCATGAATTTTTCATTTATTACTTACGTTTGATAATTTTTGCTTGTACATGACGTGATAACCACACATCGTGACTTATTTGGTCGTTTTCAGGGTTCTGTACCTAATGGGGGACAACGGGACTCTATTACTAATGCTCCGCTGTCTGTCCGTCAGTCTGTCTCAGAGCAGTATCAACAACAACAACAGCCCATAACGTTCACTGCTGGATAAGCTTCTCCCATGATGGGAGGAATTTGCCGTAAACTCCATGCTTGGCAGGCGGATCGGAGATCGCAGTGATGAAAGACTAACAGAAAACGCTGCTGCCCATTCTCTGGTCTACGGAGGCGCAAGGTGTTCTGCCTCAGACATTAGTCGCCTTATACGACACCCGTGAGTGTAATGGGTTGGTTCTATTCTATTCTGCCGGATACCACACGGCTGAGAGCAGTATCTTTTAAACCATAAGACTTGAAATTTCAACAGAATGTTATTTTCGACTATGGCCGCTATATCGGCTAAATTATAATAAAGGGGAACACCTTTTATTACCACAAATAAGAAACGTGGTGATTTCGGTGTTTTTGACGGACGTGCGAGTCGCACTTGGCAGGTTTGTTGTCGCAATGTTATTGTTTTATTTTCTTAAATGCTAGACTTATTATTATAAAAAATGGATTGGTTTAGTTCCATTACTAATATCACACTCCATTAAATGTAACATACTTAATGTTATTTTGTGTGACTAATCTGTAAGTATATTATTAAAATATTTTTGTACTTTTGAAACTCAGTAGTTGACAATGTTTGACACACATGTACTTATTATTTCCTTTATTCGGATTCCATACATATTTTCAATATTTTTAAATATTTCAAAAAAAAAAAACATTTCAAAATATAACAAAAAACCGGCCAAGTGCGAGTCGGACTCGCGCACGAAGGGTTCCGTACCATTATCTATACATTAGACAAAACGGCAAAAAAATCACGTTTGTTGTATAGGAGCCCCCCTTTTTTTTTTTTTTTTTTTTTTTCGGATGGGAAATCATCAAATAACCCCTCCCGCTCTGGGCGGAGCAGGAGGGAGTGTCAGACTTTTACTGACTAAAACCCATCCATGTTCCTTCATCGCCCTTTGTGTTCCGGGGCCACGGTATCTCTTTCGAACAGTCCCGCAACCCCGGATAGGAGCCCCCCTTAAATATTAATTTTATTCTGTTTTTAGTATTTGTTGTTATAGCGGCAACAGAAATACATCATCTGTGAAAATTTCAACTGTCTAGCTGTCACGGTTCATGAGATACAGCCTGGTGACAGACAGACGGACAGACGGACAGACAGCGAAGTCTTAGTAATAGGGTTCCGTTTTTACCCTTTGGGTACGGAACCCTAAAAACTAGTCCGCCGTTGTCGGGAGCACGGGCCAAGCTGCCGGTGGTTAGAGCTCCAGAGACAGGAACCTCCTCACAATGCGAGCCGTATCGAGGAGTATTGCCTTCTGAATCAGGCCCTTGATCCAACCGCTTAAGGAGAACTTCGAAAGATGGCCGTCACGACAATCGGCACAATGATAGCTGAGTTCATATTCCATATGTCGCAAACCTCGTGTGTTGGCACACGTCGAGATATTTTATTTGCACACTTGTACTTTATTATTATTATCATAGGTAGGTTCTGTGAATGTCGACACCCAGTCACTATTAAATCCACAATGCAGAGGTATTTATTACTGTTGTTCCAACTGGTGCACGGTGACCGTCCTTCTACTAACACAATTAAATGTTCAATTCTTTATATAATGCCATAATAGATAACAATGCGTAGATTCTGACAGAAAAACACGTATTGTTGTTTGTCCATGGCTTCCACATGGTTGAATGGTAATAAAATCAAATAATTTAATCTTTGCTTAATATACATAGATGTTCTTTTATAATAAAGTTCTCCACATTTTGCCGTCACATGGGCATGCAAATAGTTGGTTTACAATAAAATTGTCTATAAATTAAGTGGCATGTCATTGGAATTACATACATTAAAAGAAATAAAAAAAACAACAACATGGTTAAAGTTAAAAACAGCTAAAAATTGTCAACGGTAATACTGTCAATGGTAATGCTAGTATGTAAGTCCTGCAGGACTTACACCACCACCACCACCGATGGCATTACCATCCACCACCACCACTTTCCTTATGCAAATAGGCAGTAAACTCCGCTGCCAATATGCTATCTGGCTAGTATTTTAACCTTGGGCAGATAAGAAGGTCAGAATATAACAAAGCATCACGCCTGTAATTCCAGAAGGGTTAGGCACAGGTATTCTTCACAGTACATCCACATTTCGCCAGTTAAGTCTAAGTAAAATTGGGCGACCTTATTGCCGTCAACTGGGCTTAAATCCGGACTCTGGCTGCTACTGACAAATTCCTGATGGAAAAATCCAATAACCCAACCTGGGAATCGAACCGCATGGTTCAAAGACATTTGTATAAACCGTGTTCCGCAAAATTCGTATCCGTTCTGTTATGCTGTTTCAATAGAAATGGTAATAAGCAAATTGTTTTTTACTCCGAAAGTGGGATTCCTATGAAGCCCAAATTAAGCCCTGTAGATCTATGCATTTCGGTGACATAAATCGTCGAATTATCCTATGATGATAAATGATGATGAAATGCATGATGATGTCGAATTAGCTCATATTCAGAAGTTATCGGAAGACTATTCTTCCGATAACTTCTGAACTTGAGCTAATTTCTACGAACAATCTAGCAAGACAAGGCATTATACTTTTTGTCCTTCGATACTGCTGACTCTACATTATTTATTGCGGTCATTTTAGTTCTCCCGCGGAGTTCAGTACAAAATATATGACGTTGAAATACCAGGATAGAAGAGAAATAGGTTACTGGACAAAACCAATTATTACTACCGTTATAGTCTGGGGAATTTACGATAGTAAAAGAGCCATTTTTGCAGGTTCAAAAGGATGAAATTTGAAATGCATTCTTTACGTAAGCTACATAACGTGTATACTTTTTACATCAGATAGAAATCTGCATGGTGTGAGGTATAGATCATCATCTGCCTAGCCTTTTCCCAACTATGTTGGGGTCGGCTTCCAGTCTAAACGGATGCAGCTGAATACCAGTATTTTACATGGAGCGACTGCCTATCTAACCCCCACAACCCAGTTAGTACTGGGTAATACGATACCCCTTGGTAAGACTGATCCTCAGACGTTCGGGCCACTGACGACATGTAACAACTGTCAAAGATCTACAAATGACAGCCGAGGCCAATGACTTATCGTGCTTACCGAGGCACGGAGGAAACTCGATGTGTACTGGGCGGGTCACCCATTCACGGACCAACCTAGGCAAGTGCGGCTTAACCTTAAGATCGACCCGAGCGGCTGTTATTATTTAGACACGAGCTTGTCTCTCTCTCTGCTGTGTGGTATAGATGTGAGAGAAAAATATGGCCATGAGAAGATTAACGAAACTGGTTTAATGTTAGCCGACGGAAAACTTCTATCTAACAGAAGCGTTTTAGCAGTTAATTCACGCAACGCTTTCCGTAATCGGTGGTTGGCGTCCCTTTAGCGTCCCTGCATAATAGTACATTTTGATACAAGTGGAGAAAGTTTGTTATTGCAATCGAGGCGGAATTATAACACCCGAGCCATAGGCGAGGGTATTTTTGAGGCGAGAATTGCAATAACAAATGTCCACGTGTATCAAACGACGTTTTTCAATACACTTTTGAAGAAATAAAATAAAATAACGAATAATATTTTTGTCACGAACTATGAAACTATGATTTAAATGTTCTTTTTTTTGCGCTTTGGTCTCGCCAGGTTGAAAGAGAGACAATGGTATGAAGCCGTTAATCAGCCTAATATAAAAAATAGATTTATTTTATATTTTTGAATTCAGAACACAAATAAATGTTAATTTGTGTATAAAAGTAACTATTAGTTTTAAATAATCATGTTTATCTATGATGTATAAACACAATTTGAATATTCAAAAAATATTTATGCCGTAAAGACGCGTAGTGCTTTGCAAAAATTAAAAAAAAAACATTCACCTCAGACTATAGGCATTGAACCAATTTGGACTAAGTATAGGTATAGTTATCTGTGGCAATTTTCATTCCCGCACACTGGAAAAAATCGCACGCGTGTGAAATACATTGCATGTTATACCTAATCGTAGTGCGTTAAGGACCAGTTTTCGAGGAAGTGTATTGAAAAATACCTGTCAATGTTCTAGTCGGACTTGTTTGTATGCAAATCTATACATAATATTATTAGTACCTATCTTGTCGAGTGGACATTGCATTCAGATATAATCAAACCAGTGTCTACATGGGTATTAAGTGTGAACCGGTTATTTGTGTTACATTATTTTGCAATTTGAATCGCTAGCTGCTATTAGTTTGTCTACACGCAAGGTTTTTTTGAATTTATAAACGAATTGCCTTACATTGGGACCTGTTTTTGTTCTGGTATAAAAAGTATTTGTTCTGTTATGAAAGATCAAAAGAAACGGTCTAATCATGCGTAGGAAGCTTAGCAAAAGTAGCCTATAACATTTCTATAATAACTACTGGGACACATCCTGTCTGTGAGGACTAGACTAGGCGTTAATCCACAGATCCACACAGATATACCCAGTTGGAGGATGCCAGATGATTTCCAATAGTTCTAGGAAATGCCCGATTCAGCATGATGTTTTCCTTCACCGTTTTTAGAGCAGTTATGTTGAAATAAATTACGCAGTGTGCCTGCCTGGGTTGAAGTGGGTTGGAACCCAAGACCTACGAAACGAAGGTCGGGGCAGTAACCACTAGGCTGTCAATGCTCTGCCAATGCTTTGGAGTGATAGTTACTTATTTCTCCAATCCGCCTGCCAAGCGTGGAGATTACGGCAAATTCCTCCCATCATGGGAGAGGCTTGTGTCCAGCTGTGAACGTTATGGGCTGTTGTTGTTGTTGTTGTTTTTACTTATTTGTGATAGAAAAGTATGACGTAATAATGAGGAATCGACAAATTATCAGGTCTTTTTAAATCACCTTAATTTGTTACAGTTCACGTTAAATTTAATGAGCATCTAAACCTCGGTTTTAAAGATCGCCGCAGACGATTGAGCAATCGACGGTTCAGCTTTTTAGTAGGTCCTACTTACTTAGATCTTAACGGGTAACCCCGGTTTTAACGTGATCTTCGATTGAATAAAGGTCGTGATTTTTTTATCCTTATCATTTGTTCGATAGATATAAAGTGAGGGTTAAAAGTCTATGGAAATTCGTCTTTTTTTGCCGACGGGAAACCCCATCGCACGCGCACACACACACACACACTCCATATTTAAAGCCTTACAAACGGTTACTTTATAAAGTAAGACGACCAACGACTTGTTACTAATTACATAGGTGATCGATTATCTACATCATTTTCATAAGTTTTTTTTTGCACTTATGCATTGCATTGTTCCATCTAAACTGCACAAACAGACTGTTATCCACAGTAAGAGAAATAACCTTCAACACTTTTGTTTGTTATTTTCTGATAACAAAAATACAACATTAGCTAGTAAGTTCCTGTAAATGTCCAGTACCGTTCTAACTTTTCCTCTATAAAAAGCACATTCAGAAAACGATAGAAAAGTTGTAAATAAAACCACATTAGGGGCTGTCCACATGACATATTCCCAAAAGGAGTTTCTCTAACACACATTTGTTATTGTTTTTAGAAACAGCTGATAAAACAAATCTGATCAGTTGATTAATAGTGTCAAAAGAAAACAAAAAAAAATCCTAGTAATTCATTGACGAGTTTTGCTGGTTTTTTCTTGGAACAAAACTTGTTTTACTTTTTTTGAAGCCTCTTTTTTTGGTTTAGTAGTTTCTCTATGGTCATTTGCGCGGGAATCGTTCAACTACAGGAAAATCTGTTCATATAAAATAATACCGATAAATTTTAATTGTGTATGTAGTATTTGATAAGATTTTATCAAATTAAGCATAGTTGTTTTGGATAAATTTAATTTGTTATTGAGTAAGGTCATAATCATACAAGCTTCTATAATTTTAATTAAATGAAGAGGTTACTTACTCAGATTTAAAAGCCTGGTTTTAAATAGGGTAAAGTGCCCTAATTCCGGCCCTGTCCTAATATCGGCCGTGTCGAAGAAATCATGGCGTAAATTAAAAAACGTGACATAATGTTAGGATAATATTGCACCAAAATAGAGCTTATGTTATATACAATAGACAATACCAACATGGCGGCGCTCTGTGTGCTATAGGATATTCAGTCGATCGTAGAACGCGGAGGCGTACGAGTGTCCTCTTATCGCCGGCTTTTTGATCTCGGACCGACTGTGGACGACATTTTGGGAAAAGCGATTTTAGCGTATTATATTCATTAAAAGTAATGAGTATTGATTGTTTTCGATACATAATAAAATAAAGAATCGCCTTACATACTTATTTTAATAAAAAAATCATCCTTTATGGTAATTTTATGGGGCCGGAGTTAGGTTTCTGTTTATTAGTACAAATCCAAATATCGGCCGCCCCGGCCGATATAAGACAATCATTTTTTAACAACGAATCCTAAAACCGGCAGAGGCGGCTCCGTTTGTCATTATCAAAGACATTCAAATAGGTATATGTATTAGTATGTTTAAATCTCTTTGGTCATTATACTATTTTTTTTGAAGTGATAAATAACTTCCTATGGGAGGGTGACTCGATTCTGAACGGTAACGAAGGAGTTCGGGAACTAAGTAGTTCCTGAATGACTGACTGACGGATCAACGCACAGCCTAAACCGCTGATTGTAGACACCTGAAACTTGGAGGATGTGTTCTTTGTATGACGTAGGCATCTTATAAGAAAGGATTTTCCGAAATTCTATCTCTAAGGGGGTGAAAAAGGGGGGCAAAGCTTGTATGGGACAACGTGATTCCTTGGTCCAATCTACTTCAAATTTTGCTTAAACCTTTTCTAGCAGAATTGATGGAAAAAGTGTTTTGTATTTTATTGAAGTTCATCCCATGACGGGATTAAAAAGGGGTAGAAAGTTATTTTAGCGGTGATTTGCTTCGAAGTTGATATAAATACTCCATAATGCTTTTGATTTAAATTACTTTTTATTTTGACACAAACATGTCTAAAAACTCAATCTGATTTTATTCAAAAATGGTTGAATTCACTTAAAAACTTTTAATTGTAAAAATATGTATGTAAATTACAAGTGTAAAATGGATCTTTTGACTTAAGTTACAAGGATCTTTTTTTGTTGACTACTAACTACAGTATGTCCACATTGCAAATTTTTAGATACCTGTTATCACCTATTAGGTGTTCCTCATTGTGACGTTGATTTTATTGTCTTCAATTTACGTTGACCTTATTTTGTTTTTAAGTGTTTTTGATTATTTTAATCAATAATAATTTTGAAGACTGGATAAGTTAATTTAATTAATTATACAAAGTTGACAAATCGATGTTAGATTTTTTTTTTTCAAATAAGCCGTTTTGTCCACTGCTGCTCACTGTTAGAACCAGTTTTTAACCATACATTCGCATATGCCGATATAAGGAAAACATTTGGTCGGCTTTAGGCAAAAGGGGCCGATATTGGGGAAAATCGGAATGTATTGATAAAAAAAATCATAATAATTAAACAACTAGGTTATTTTCCAAATTTTACGTAAGAATAAGAAACCAGTTAAATTTCACAATAGGAAAACCACAATGTTAACACTTTATTTATCAGGTTTAGATACTATGAGTAGTTTAAAACTGAAAAAGGCTTAAGGGGCCGATATTAGGGTGGTTTACCCTAGTGTACCATCGATAAATAGATAATATGCCTGACCTGCACGATTCTTTAGTTAATTATTTACTATAATTTGTGTGAATGTGAGCCGCGGCCATTGACCTAGGCCAAAGCTTAACACACGATCAAAGTAATTTTTCAGTGAAACCACTTATTATTATTCAATTTATAGGTTATAAAAAGTGTTTAGAATTATGATGAATGTTCTGATATATCATAATTATCAATCATTTCTGCAGCATATTTTTTTCAATTAAAATAATAAGGATATAATAATTGCATAATATTCAGCTCTCTAATTGTTTCTATTTTCACAATCGATACAGCAGATAAACAAACCATTGTTTATTGCGCGTGTATGATTATTTACATTACCTTCTATTTATTTCCTTGATAAATATAAGTACAATGTACTTTTGCGTGTCAAATGCAATTTTAGTTGAATTATGATAACAAAATATTATAAAGAGAAGATTACAAACATTTATTTTTAAAGTTTTTGAGTTCAAACCAAGGCAGTATGAAAGTAAATAAGAACATAAACATGTAAAATGAGTATATTTCTTGAACAATTTTATTTTGTGGTTTAAAGCCACAACAGCTTCCTAGATTTAACGCCTGACTTGATTACGTACCCAATTTCAAAGAAATTCAGCTGGCCGATTATAATTATCAACACTTTCCGTGATTCGCGCGTTATTGTGTATCATTGTGGCTACTTTTTTCTGAACGATACATAATTTTAAAGTGTACATACCTGCAATGGATGGCCGGCCGGCAACGCACACTGACGTTTCCTAATCAAAACAAATGACAGCTGAGTGAATAATCGGATTAAGCTGAGAGATAACACCTAAACAAACGTAAAGTTCATTTATACAGTTGAATAAAACACTTCCACGATATAGTCTACAATAATAAACCCGAAAAGATTTTTTAAAAGTTTTTTCTAACTTAACGTAAACGTTTACGCGGCACGCGAGAGGAAAGGCGCGCGGTCCGTATAGCTTCGCTGTTATTACTGACTAAAAACGTATTTTGCTTCGTTCCGACGTATACCACTACGTTGATCGTAGACGTATTCACACAGATCGAGGGGCTATCACGATATCCTTGCTCCAGGATTTCCTACGTAATGTCCTGGTGTGCAAGGTCTAAAATTAGGAATGTAATATAAGCGCCCACGGAAGTCCTAAATCCGTTCCTATTGGTGACAAAATAGTAAATAAAAGGTACATAAGTGATTCAGTGAGCTTAATAGAGATATGACCCTTATAATCTTGGCATTGTTTTTTATTTACTTTGATCTGCGAGGTGGCGAATTAAGTTGCTTGAATAATTACTGTCTATTAACAAATTTGTGATTACATAACTCGTTTTAGATAGATGTTTACGTAAAAAAATGGCTTTTAAATCAGATATCTGAATTACAAAAAGGACTCTTTTATTTTACTTAGATTAGGTAGGTTAAAGAATTCAAATTACATAAATGGAAAATCAGTGGTAACTAATTAGTTTAGTACCTAGTTATTAACTTGAAAAATATAATATTAGATTACAATGTTAGAACTTATATAATACTAGACAAATCGGTTTATTTTTAATTTTACTCATTTAAGTATTTAGCATTATGTAGTCAACTTAATTTTTATTCGTGTTAATAATGTAAGAGTAAGCAGTTTGTCTCATATCGAACATTTCAAAATGAAACTTTGAAGCTAGGTTTAGTACTCACACGATAAAATCAAGATGGACTAAGAGGCACTGACCTGAAGACCGGATACGGAAGGCACGTCATTTTGTGATGCAAGTAGGGGAACCCTATGACCAGAAGCTGACGATATAGGTTCAAGTGATTCAATTACTTTTTGTTTATGTTCCGTTTTGTAATACTATGAATGTTTGTTATGTTTTTAAATTTTGTATGCATGTCATGTCCCTGCGATAAATAAATATTTTTTCTTTCTTTCTTCTTCTTCTTCTTTCATTGATTACCTACCTCTTTTGCTTTAACGTTATTTTATCATTAGTAGGAAAATAAAAGAAACCTTTTATATCAAAAGAATTTGATTGCCTGCTTGATCTAGTGGTTATAAGCGCTACTAATAAGCATGACGGGTTCGACTTCCAGATGAAGAAAAGTGCTATTGGGGTTATTTAGGGAATTCCTCAGTAGGAGACCAAACTCTGGATTTGATCCCGGCAGATGGCAATAGAGCCGCCACATTTCTATGACAGACAATTACCCTACAAGTGCGATCGAAACAGACTATGTATTCTCGTTCGCACTAGTAGGGTAATTGTCTGTCTTATGTCATGTTATGTCAGTCTTGTCTATAGTGTGCGGTAGCCCTTACGTGGGACTTAAACAAATAATGTAGAGGGACCTAACTAGCGAAATGTTGGTAGACCCCACTATGGGTCGGGGGGCTTTCGGGACCAGGACCACGGTCCCGGATTCCCCCTCTATACGTCGACTCCTCTTCCTGACCCTCCTGACAACACAGGTGTGATGAGTTGATGATTATGTATAGAGGGTTTATTGAATAAGTTAATGGTTAAGTTAAGTTATGAGTGTAAGCGTTAATTATAGTAAAAAACATGCGGGGCAGTCTTTGGGGACTGCCGATAGAAGTGAAAACAAAAAGTACACATGTACCCAGGCCCCGCCCCTTTCGTAGCACTGCTACGGGTTGTGCTACGCGCATGCCCAAGTGGTGCAATGCCGTAGCGGATCGGCTACGAGTGCTACGAAGCGTTAGGTGACGGGATTTCCATGATTTTTGTTCACCCAAAAAGTGCTCAACGCGCCTAAAGAAGTTTTAACTTCAAAAAAGTTTACATTGACGTCATACCTACCTGCGTACGATTTCGATATAATATGTATTAGGTATGTGTATCGTGGGATAAAATAATGTTTATATAAAAAAACTTGTAAATGTACCTATGAATAGGTAAGTATAAGTTCTTATGAATAGGTCTCTCAAAATTGCCATTCGTGTAACTTTCTTTGTTCTATATCAATCAAAACCAAAATCAAAGCATTTGTCTCACATTTTTATTTTTTTTATTTTTCAATTAGGCCAGTTACAAGCACGTTTCAACTGTCGAAACAAAGATGAAAATTAAATGTAGCTGAGTGAATTTCCCGGGACCGAAAATTGCGTAGCATCAATGAAATCAGTACTAAAAAACATAGTTATAATGTTCTCACATTTTTTTCCGGTTAGGTGAAATAGTAATCTATGTGTAGCACTAAATATTTTATTTCATTGGATTAATGGATACTCCAAAAAAAATTATTAAACCTCGAAATCTTTCATTGCCGTGTTTGTCCACACTTCACCTTGTTGTGTATTATTCCTCATTGATAAAAATCTATTGGTTATTTATATTAAAACCTAGTTTTATTTGATACATGAATAGTTAAAGTATTGTTATGGAATACATTTATTCAAATATTTAAACAATACAACGAATTGTTAATAAAAAATCATTTGTCCCAGAACTACCTTTCATCGCCGTTTCCTAATCATGTTCAAGGATATTGTTTTACCTACGACTTGCGTCCCCCCTCCCGGGATGCTAAACGTTGCATATTAGTGCTGCCTAAGTGCTCCACGTGGAAGGACGTACACACGTGCCTGCGTTTTCGCGCCATAAATATAAGTATTCAATTTTTATGTTACTGGACATTTTTTCTTTCATCGCCGTGGATAGGTATAACTATATATTTGAATACGTTTGTCTTCATGAGTAAGCATTTAATAGAACACCATTTCTCATATGTTAATTTGTGAAGTGTTTATTTCTTCGAATAGTTAATAGATTTTTTGTTATTAATATTTTTTGCCTTGATTTTCATCGCCGTGCTTTCATTGCCGTGGTTTTCGTGGCCGAAATTTGCTATGGCAATGAAAAAAAAGACACGGCAATGAAAAAAATTTCATTGCCATGCCTTGTAGAACAATTTAGTTTCATTGCCGTGGCCAGGTATTTCATTTCCGTGACTTGTGTTTTCATCGCCATGGTATGATTAGGAGAAAAATTTAGTACTTGTTATTTTGAAAATGCATCTTACTTGCTACAGATCACAATATACGTTTTCTGAAGAAGCTATTTTATTTTGTCAAGTGCAAAAATATATCTGATCATGCCTGTCTCCGAGAGGGAAAGGCAAACCCAGACAGATTGTGTAGGGAGTAAGATTTGGATAGATATTACAAAAGGAAGAATGGGAGTATGTATAAGAAAAGAAAGACTGTAGTATTAAAGTCTCTAAGTAGTGTTGCGAGTGTAATTCAACAGTCTTTGTTTATTTATTGTACTCTCATTCTTTTTTTGTAATATCTCCTTACCCAAATTTTACTCCCATACAAGTGTTAGAATCAAGACCTCTTATAAACAGTCATTTTTATTCTATCTATCTGTCTACCTCATTAAATAAAATATTTTTTTAATTTCCGTGGATTGATTCTTTCATTGCCATGGCACAGTTCTTTCATTGCCGTGCACGCATGTTTCATCGCCGTGGCACGAAATTTTCAATCCTGATAATATCGTTAGTTTTTGAAGTTATCTGCTAGAAATTAAGCAAGATTATATACATTATCAAAAACTTTATTAAAAGCGTTTTTTTTTAAAAAAAAAAAACTTAAGATGAAAAAAAGCACGGAAATGAAGATTTTATAGGACCTGTTGAAATTCACCCAGCTACAGTACCAGTCACAAGACATAAAAACTGTGAAAGTACTGTAGTGGCCCATTCCTTAGCGTAGATCTCTATGGAGAAGAACAGGCAGGAAACTCCATGGACACTCTTTTAAATCAGATTTTTTTACAAAATCTTGGTTACATCATTCATGTTGAGATGGTGCATTATGTGAGAACAATGATAAATGATAAATGATGTTTATTTTGCAAGTAGGTTTTTACAAACACTTTTACACGTCATTTTTTTTATACTAAAGGGCCGGTGTTTCGTACCTGACTGCTCTGAGAAGAAACAGCCGAAACAAACTCAGAGGTCAGTCTCTTTTGAAGTCCAGACATAATCTTGCTCAATTCACATGAGGACCATGCAGATTAGTATCTGAGATGGTCTTTTGAAGAAAGAACCATACAGATTTGAGTGGACCTGTCCAGTCAGTGCAAGCATTTGTCAGTTAACGTGTAGCTCGACTTATAACTCAAGGAGCTGTAGCAAGATGTGCACAGTAAAAGTGCCAATGCCTGATCACTCTCCGGCCTACCACATGTCGGGTGGTTACCTACACCCTGTAGAGCTCTGATATAGCTAGAGGACGTGGCGTTGGACTTCTTAGAAATTGGCGGGACGAACTGGACCACACCAACGACCAGTGGTCCATATTGGCCCGGGATTGAAAAAAACTGGAAGACATGGGGAGATGCCTTTGCCCAGCATTAAGGGCAGAAGAATGATGATTAGGAGGTATAATATTACAACTGTACAGTTACAAATACAATAGGGCAGATGACACCATAAAACAATAATTCCCAGACACCTATCTTTAAAGAAAACACTTTATTTTGGCCCTGAAAACCCGATTTGTTTTCAATTAATTGCCAAATTCGATTTTTAGTTGCTCTGAAATCAATAAATAGTTGAGTCATTGAGTTGAATAAATAGTGACGTCACAGTTGCCTATTGCCATACAAAATCTATCAAAAAACCGCGTTTTGACAGCTCTTAAAAAGTGGTGTGTCATCTACATGATCTACCCCATTATTAATGACCTAGAGTTATAACGCTGTGAAAATGCTGGTTAGATTTTCAGATTCAAAATCTAAGTAACAGTACAGTACTTTTTCAACAAAAAAAAATATTTGCATAGAGTAATGAAGCTACTTCACAAAACCTTGCCACATGCCGCTTCCGTTCGTCAAGCGTGATGATTATAAAATTAGCCATCCTCTTAAACCTCAGAATGTTTACTGTACCTACGGTATTGTTTTTAAGAGACCCATGGCCATCAGTTGATGATTACGGGTCGATATGATCTCTAATTAAAATACAGTCATAAGTGGAGGTGGGAACTTACCTACATCACTCACACTAGAAAACATGATACGTAATTTCATAGGTCATCTACACTAATCTACACTAATATTTTAAAGAGGAAAGATTTGTATTTTTGTGTGTGTGTTTGTAATGAATAAACTCAAAAACTACTGTGCCGATTTCAAAAATTCTTTCACCATTAGAAAGCTGAATTCACCCTGAGTATCATAAGCTATATTTTATCCCCGTACTCCTACGGGAACGGGAACTACGTGGGTTAAACCGCGAGACGGCTAGTTATCAATATTATCATACAGGTGTTAGACACCACTATAATACTAGAAATAGGGACCAACTAGTTCAGCCAGGTTTCAGGCTTGCTAAGGTAGGTGATCTTTCATGGGGTACTGTTTAAAATGTTACAATAAAATACCTCCCCACATTCTACAACTGAATGAGACGAAATTTAAATCTTGTATAAAACGCACACTATGTAGTTAAGCATATTATAAGTAAGTTAGGGGATTACATTAATGATAAAAATGCTTGGCTCAATGCTGGTCCTGCTCCACAACCATAGGGGAAACCTAATTGGTCAAATTATTGTGGTAGCTGCAGAAGATTGTAAAAATATCCTTGCTTTGTATAGACTCCATCTCTTAATATTGTATAATTGCATAGCTCATGTGTGAGTACCATGTACTGTAAAGCATTTGCATTTAGTTATCTTTCATTGACTTGAATATGCCTTGGTGGCTGATAGAATGTCATGCTCACTCAAATGTCTCGCTGATGGTGGCGGGTGTGTCGGGTCATTTAGTTCCCTTCAATCTGGTTAAGTTGAATGGCGCCGATACATGCGTCATGTTCGTGTACGGGCGCTGTCAGTTGGGACTGGTCATCTCTTAACTGCCATGGTTCATTTTAATTACCTATTTTATTTATACATTTTTGATTTAATATTTTGCTCCTTAATGTGCACGTCTTTCTACATCGTTCTCACATTATATGTATAATCTCAACATGAATGATGTAACCAAGATTTTGTAATAATATTTTGATTTAAAGAGTGTCAATGGAGTTTCTTGCTCTTTCTTCTCCATCGAGATCTACGCAAGGGAATGGGCAACTACAGTACTTTCTCAAGTTATTATGTCTTGTGACTGGGACTGTAGCTTTGTTTTTTTTTGTATTTTTGAGAAATAAATGCTTTGGGTTTGAGTTTAGAGTGTAAACGGACCCTTCACGAAGCCGCCAGCTCCAAACAAACATTCTGTCTCTAAATCAAACTAAGTAATACTGCGCAAAGAATATTGCTGGGATAGCAAACATTCTGTCTCTACATCAAACTAAGTAATACTGCGCAAAGAATATTGCTGGGATAGCAAACATTCTGTCTCTACATCAAACTAAGTAATACTGCGCAAAGAATATTGCTGGGATAGCAAACATTCTGTGTCTACATCAAACTAAGTAATACTGCGCAAAGAATATTGCTGGGATAGCAAACATTCTGTCTCTACATCAAACTAAGTAATACTGCGCAAAGAATATTGCTGGGATAGCAAACATTCTGTCTCTACATCAAACTAAGTAATACTGCGCAAAGAATATTGCTGGGATAGCAAACATTCTGTCTCTACATCAAACTAAGTAATACTGCGCAAAGAATATTGCTGGGATAGCAAACATTCTGTCTCTACATCAAACTAAGTAATACTGCGCAAAGAATATTGCTGGGATAGCAAACATTCTGTCTCTACATCAAACTAAGTAATACTGCGCAAAGAATATTGCTGGGATAGCAAACATTCTGTCTCTACATCAAACTAAGTAATACTGCGCAAAGAATATTGCTGGGATAGCAAACATTCTGTCTCTACATCAAACTAAGTAATACTGCGCAAAGAATATTGCTGGGATAGCAAACATTCTGTCTCTACATCAAACTAAGTAATACTGCGCAAAGAATAAAGTTGGGATAGCAAACATATTCTGTCTCTACATCAAACTAAGTAATACTGCCCAAAGAATATTGCTGGGATAGCAAACAATCAGTCTCTACATCAAACTAAGTAATACTGCGCAAAGAATAAAGTTGGGATAGCAAACATATTCTGTCTCTACATCAAACTAAGTAATACTGCGCAAAGAATATTGCTGGGATAGCAAACATTCTATCTCTACATCAAACTAAGTAATACTGCGCAAAGAATATTGCTGGATTAGCAAACATACTGTATCTACATCAAACTAAGTAATACTGCGCAAAGAATAAAGTTGGGATAGCAAACATATTCTGTCTCTACATCAAACTAAGTAATACTGCGCAAATAATATTGCTGGAATAGCAAACATTCTGTCTCTACATCAAACTAAGTAATACTGCGCAAAGAATATTGCTGGGATTTTTTTTGGTGTGCAAATTCACGGTTTACGGTAGAGGTAGAGCGCGATGTAATGCACTGAAAACATTGTGTTGATGCATGTATTGATTATTACAGGGGTCGTGGAGGTATTTAAGGTAAAGAAATTACATTTTAAATTTGGATTTAGAAAAAAATAGGTACGCGAGATGAAGTTGTAACTTTGACCTTCACTTTCCCAGTTATGGTCTAGAACAAAATAAAAACGCAATGACGGGAAGGACAAGTACTTCTGGGTTTCGTTAGCGGTATTTCTTTTTTTTACCCTTTACGTATCTGAACTCCAACAACATTTTTTTTTATTATTACGTGTAAACAAACAGATAAGTAATTAACCATTCATCTGATAAGAGTTCAGCGCCGCCAATGGGCACCAATAGAAACAGCAGTATTGGAAATTTTGCGAATTGGACACTTTTCGGATTAGACATTTTGCGAATTGGACATTTTTTGACCGCTGGACATTTTTCGAATTGGACATTTTTCGAATTGGACATTTTGCGAATTGGACATTTTTCGACCAGTGGATATTTTGCGAATTGGACATTCTGCGCCTAAACGTTTCTTTTAGTTGAGGAGTATAGAGCTGTCAACAGATAGGCCACAACACAAACTCACAAGCATGAGCAAGTACCTAGAGAATTGCTTGACTGATTTGTAATGTTTGATTTTTGCTAATACGGCTCATGACTAATTGTTGCGTTCGGTCTGTTAATGGTGCTGTCACTCGTAAATCTTTGACTATGTAACGGGTAGCCGAATTCCCGTATAGTGTTACCCGGTAGTTAATTGGTTGTGGAGGCCAGATAGGCCGCCCCATGAAAATTTTCAGTTGCCACCGGTAAGACTGGAAGCTGACGCCAAATTAGTTGGAGAAAGGCTAAGCAGATGATGGCTACAAACAACGTAAACAAATATTTTTTTGCGACTATGTGTATTTGAAAATATCTTCTACGATTGGTGCCTGAAAGTGCAGATTAGGCGTTTCCACTCACCTGACTAATGAACCGTTTCTTTATCCGACACTAGTAGGTACCTAACTACTTACTGATGTACTTATCGTTTATCAGTCACAGCAGCGTAGTTGGATCTCAGGATTCTCAGGAAAACAATCTAACAAAAACTTACCTACCCATCCAAAGATAGGTAAATAGGTACCTAGTTATAGGTACCTATAACTAGGTATTTGTATATGAATGTTCTGATTGAGGCGCTTAGTAGTCATCATGTCGGTTGTCATATTGACGGTGTCTGTGTCAATAATTTAAGTTAAGTTAAGCGGACGATATGGTGCTGCTGAGCGCTTCAGTCGGCGGTATAAGGACGTTGTTGGCCACTTGTGAGCGCTACGTGGTGGAGCATGGCTTGTCGTACAATGTTCAGAAGAGTCAGTATATTGTTTTTGAGGCGGGGACCAAGTACCATCTTGATGTGCCTCCCATACGGCTAAGCGGTGTTCCTATTGAGCGAGTGGAACAATTTAAATACTTAGGTCACTTGGTCACCACTGACCTTAGGGACAATGCTGACATTGATAGGGAACGGAGGGCTCTGTCCGTACGCGCGAATATGATAGCCCGCAGGTTTGCTCGTTGTACTGCGGACGTAAAGGTGACGCTCTTTAGAGCATTCTGTACCACCTTCTACACTTGCAGCTTGTGGGAGAATTATTCGTTAGCGTCGTATGGAGCCCTTCGTGTTCAATTCAATAATGCGTTCCGGAAACTGATGGGGTTGCCATGGCGTTGCAGTGCGTCAGGGATGTTTGCGGCGGCGCGTATAGATTGTTTTTACGCAATAATGCGGAAGCGCGCAGCATCAATGGTGGCTCGCGTCATGGTCAGCCCTAACAGGGTTCTGAGAATGATTGCTGGCAGAGTGGACTGTCCTTATGTGGTTCGCTGCTGTCGGTTACATGTGCCGTATCGTGTTGTTTTCTAACACTTAGTTTTTAAGGAATATGTTACTAACCCTATATGAGCCTCCGCTCGAATTAAAGATTTTGAATTTCAATTTTATCTTTTATTTGAGTAAAGAATGGTTATGTGTTTTTATTCACACCATTATTAACCCGTGATTTCATACAAGGCAGTGTGAAATGTCAATTAGGTACCTCATACTTAGTCGTCTCTATATCCTATCCTATCTAAATCTAGCCAACTGGCCAGGCAATGCCACTTTCTACTAGGTATTCTAGAGGCAAATAGATTCTAGAGGGTAACAAAAAACACCGGCCAAGTATGAGTCGCACTCGCGCATGAAGGGTTCCGTACCATCGTGGTAGGGTAGGGGAGCCCCGTTTAATTTTTAATTTATTGACAACAGAAACACAATCTGTGAAAAATATAGGTAACTTGGTAAAATTTATACTTGTAAGGATTTATGTGAATTACCAAAAATAAAATAGCAAAAAAAGACAATAAAACAAACAAAAGTCACCGACTTCCGAAATTGAAGTTATTTTCTACTTTTTTTGGTTCTTGTTTTTGGAAGTCGGTTACTTTTTTTTTGCAAAATAGTTTTTTTTATTATAAGTAGGTACCTGCAAGAAATACTCGATACCTGAATTTTAAGAAGTCACCTTTTGAATCCCAGAAAAGTAGGAAATATTGTTAAGCCGCAAGCCGGTCTCGTCTCGTCTATAGGTGCCTATCATGCCTATGTTTGAGTTTCATACGCTTTCACACACGTACCAACCTGATGGTTACCCACTGACAAATTACAAAGGAAGTAAAAAATATGAACAGGCGTCATCGCTGCGCACGCGACCCACTTTCCAAACACAGTGAATTCTCTTATTTGCGGTTTCCGGGCTCTCTATCCAGAAATACATGCATAAGGTAATAAAGATTAGAAAAAAAGAAAGTAGGTAGGTGTGCAACTTCTCTTAAATAGCTATAAGTTTTTAACTGGCAAACAAAATAGATGTGTCTACAATAGGGGTCATGATATATTTAAACCGTCCCTCTGCACATCCGTTTGTTTGTCAGCGGGCTGTATCTCATGATCTGTAATAGGTAGACAGTTGAAATTTACACAGAATGTGTAGGTACCTGTTTTTGTTGCCGCTATGACAACAAACAATAAAAAAATATAAAAAAATAAACGGGGCTAACTTACTACGATGGTACGCAACCCTTCATGTGTGAGTCCGACTCGCACTTGGCCCGTTTTTTTATTACCATATAGACTGTAAAACAATTCATAACGAAGCCGAAAGGCACTTAAATTGTTCTCCCCGTCATTGCGATTTTTTTTTTGTTCTACACTATACCTGGGAAACTTCTAGTTACGGAGATATTGGGGGTCAAAGTTCCAACATTTTGACAAGTTTTTTTTTTTTAAACAAGATTTTAATGTAAGATTTTTACTTTAAACACCTCCACGACCCCCGTACTATTCAATCCATCTATCAGCACAATGTTTTGAGTGCGTTACATTGAATTCTACCACAAAATATGATTTTTCACCCCAAAAAAAAAAGTCGTTTCCCAGCAATAATTTTTTCGGTAAAGTTACTTAGTTTGATGGACAAAATGCTTGGTTGACGGCTTCGTGATGAGGTCTTTTACATCCTGCATGTACCTATAGGTACATAATATGCGTTTGGTCGCAACTCGCCTGATAAAATAATTATAAACGAATATCGGTTGTGGATGGTAAAACCTAGTAACGACAACAGACTGATCTAAAGCTCAGTTATACCACCTCTAGCTCACCCATACTTTGTCGAGCCTTTAGGAGTAAGTATAAGTTTGTAGTTTTCTAACATTTTTTAAAGAATGCTTGGCTACCGCACACATACCTACCCAAACTTTGGAAAAAGGACCAAAATCGCTGCTCTGCCGAAACTAGGTAAACCCTCAGACTACCCTAGAAGCTACCGGCCTATCTCCCTGCTATGCCACACCTATAAGCTGCTACTTAACCGCCTTACAGCAGCAACTGATCCAGCATTAATTCCTGAGCAGTCTGGCTTTAGGTCTGGCAAGTCTAGTTCCAGCCAGGTCCTCCGAATAGCGGAATATTTAGAGAACGGGTACCTACGAGTCTAACAAAGTCACTGGTGTCGTATTTGTTGATCTTTCCGCAGCTTACAACACCATAAATATCAAAAGACTACCTACTTGGCAAAGTGATTACCTACTCTTACCAACGACCAGGGCTTTGTTCGTATACTAAGCGAACTCTTGCACAACCGCCGTTTCCAGGTTTACTTCCAGTCTAGTAAGAGCAGATGGCGACGGCAAAAGAACGGCCTTCCTCAAGGCAGTGTGTTGGCGCCAATGCTTTTTAACATCTATACCAACGACCAACCTAACACGGAACACCCAACACACTGAGCGGTTTCTGTACGCGGATGACCTGGCACTAGGATCACAGTCAGTGGCTTTTGAGGATGTAGAGCATAAATTGACAGCACGGACGTACCTACTGGGAAAGGTTATGACAGTAATGCTCTACGGCCGAACCCGTCCAAGACACAGTCGTGTGCATTCCGCCTCCGCAATAGGGACTCAAACCGGACACTAAACATCCCGTGGCGAGAAACTAATGTAGAACATTGCCCGAATCCAAAGTATTTAGGTGTCACGTTACGTTGGATAGCCCCAACGTATCACCGTATCGCCTTAACGTATAAGTCTCACTGTCATAGTACGAAACAGAAGGTCGCGACCCGAAACAATTTATTATGTCGATTAGTTTCCACTAGCTGGGGAGCAGCACCCGATGTTCTTCGAACAACCGGCATGTCCCTGTGTTTTTCTGCTGGCGAATTTAGGTGCCTAGTGTGGCACCCGGTGCCACACTAGAGCGGCTCGGTCCGAGCCGCTCACGCATAGCAAGTAGATTCTGCTCTAAACGAGACGTGTCGGATAATATCGGGCTACCCAAAACCGACTTCTCTCAATAAGCTCTATTCGTTAGTAGTAGTAGGTAGGCGATACCTACTACTAAACAGACTAAAAAGCCGCAAAAGCTTCGTAAGCTTTCACTCAGGCAATCCAAGACAGGCCACATAAAGTAGGTAAGAAGCAAGTTAAGGCAAGAGAAGTGTCCACCACCACAGGACTTCTTAAAGCCCCAAGAACACCTGTCTCCCGGCAGTGAACTACAGTGGCCTATAAGGAAAGCTCTGAATCGATTGCGTACCCAGTAGGCCACTGCAAACATAACCTGGGAAAATGGGGTATTATTGGTTCTTCCAACACCGAGTGCAAGTGCGGAGCTCTGGACCAAACAATGCCCCACCTGCTGGAGTGTCCCAGGTGTTCGTTTACTTGCACTATTGACGACCTGTATAACGCCTCTACAGCTGCAATAAACGTGGCCACCTGCTGGGCCCAAATCGTGTAGTTGGAAGGAACATCGATACGATAAATAAGAAGAAGAAGTTTGTAGAGCACAAAGATACGGTCGTCCGAACATTCGCCGAACGCGGTCGCCATACAGAAACACTAACGCCATCTATTAGAACTACTATGAACTACGATGTCAATCGGCGTGGTCTGCCCCTAGACGTAACCTTGTAAGAGCGGGTATTTTAACCGACTTGAAAAAAAAGGAGGAGGTTCTCAATTCGTCGGGATATTTTCCCCGATTACTCACTCGAAGACGGCTGGACCGATTTGATTTTATACTGAGATTTTATACTTCAAAGTTGGTCCCATTGTCATTTGGTCACGATCTGATGATGAAATCTTGGAGATCGAGGGAACTCTTCAAATATTATATAAATATTAACAAACACGTAAATAGCTATTTCACTTAAAAATATGGTTCACCACGTTCCTGTCTTATGACACGACTCCAAGCTTCATTTCGCACCGAATCAGTAGGAAATCTGCAAATTAAATACGTATTTTCACTGTACTTATAGATTTTTACCAGTAAGTACATAAAAACACATTTTAATTTGCTTGTAATAAACAATAAAAATTATTTTATACATATAGAATTAATTTTATGATATGAATTATTAAATCTTTTCATTTCATCGGCTAAAACGCGCGCCGCTGCAAAGTTATGTCTAACTTTTACGCGGCTTCGCGTCGTGTTTGCCAAACGTTGAGACAAATACGATAGAAAATTGTTTTAAATAATGTTAGAAGTTGATATAATATTTTTTTTTAACTTACCGGTGATAAGAAATGTTATCATTTATTTTATTGTGCTTTTTGTCGTAGTTCACGCATCCCTTCACGACACAACTTGGCATTTTTGCTTGTAAAATTTACGACCGCTCCCGAAGACAGCCGAACGCCTTCTAGTTTGTTCGTTAGAGGGAAGACCATTTTGGGACCACGTTCGAGGCGTCATTGTAACATGCGGTCCACCCAGTCCTTACGCAGTAATATATATGTCAATGGTAGAGCACAAAAATAATCCTAACTCTTGACTAATTATGTGCATGTGTCAACTTTTACAATCCATCCACATTTTCTTTGGCGTGCCTCTTTTCTTATCGCTATCCACCTATACATTTTGATACAAATGGAGAAAGTTTGTTATTGCATTCAAGGTGGAATTATAACAAATGCAATAACAAATGTCTACGTGTATCAAACGACGTTTTTCAATACACTTATAAAATAAAATATAACGAAAATATTTTTGTCACGAATTATGAAGCTATGATTTTAATTTTCTTGTTTTTTCGCGCTCTGCTTTCGCCAGGTTGAAGGAGTCAAAGGTATGAAGCCGTTAGACAGCATAATATAAAAAATAGATTGATTTTATATTTTTGAATTCAGAACACAATTAAATGTTAATTTGTGTATAAAAATAACTACTCGTTTTTAATAATCATGTTTATAGTCTATATAAAAACACCATTTTAATATTCAACAAATATTTATGGACTGTACTGTACGGAGGGTGCCGGAGGTGAATGTTTTTTTTTTTTATTTCGGCAAAGCACTACGCCTTTGCCGAAATAAAAAAAAAAACATTCACCTCAGACTATAGGCATTGAACCAATTTGGACTAAGTATAGGTATCTGTGGCAATTTTCATTCCCGCACACGTGCGGGAAAATGGAAAAAAAACGCACGTGTGTGAAATACATTGTATGTTGTACCTAATCGTAGTGCGATATGGACCAGTTTTCGAGGAAGTGTATTGAAATAGTACATTTTGATACAAGTGGAGAAAGTTTGTTATTGCATTCGAGGCGGAATTATAACACCCGAGCCGTAGGCGAGGGTGTTTTTGAGCCCAGAACTGCAATAACAAATGTCCACGTGTATCAAACGACGTTTTTCAATACACTTTTGAAGAAATAAAATAAAATATAACGAAAAATATTTTTGTCACGAACTAAGAAACTATGATTTTAATTTTCTTTTTTTTCGCGCTTTGCTTTCGCCAGGTTGAAGGAGAGGCAAAGGTATGAAGCCGTTAAACAGCCTAATATAAAAAATAGATTTATTTTATATTTTGAATTCAGAACACAAATAAATGTTAATTTGTGTATAAAAAATAACTATTAGTTTTTAATAAACATGTTAATCTATGATATTCTATTTAGAAACACAATTTTAATATTCAAAAAATATTTATGCGGAAAGACGCGTAGTGCTTCGCCGAAATTAAAAAAAAAACGTTCACCTCAGACTAAAGGCATTGAACCAATTTGGACTAAGTATAGGTATAGTTATCTGTGGCAATTTTCATTCCCGCACACGTGTGGGAAAATGGAAAAAAACGCACGTGTATGAAATACATTGCATGTTGTACCTAATCGTAGTGCGTTACATAGGGACCAGTTTTCGAGGAAGTGTATTGAAATATAATTTATTCCTCATTCCTCCTTAGCACAACGTCCATCGGCAAGTATCGTGTTTTTAAAAAAAAAAAAAAAATTTTAGTAGTGAAAACAAGCTGTGAACGAAGATTTACTTTTAAAGTTTTGAACGCTTCCATAGGGAACGTGCACAACGACGGTGCTGCCAACTGGCGTCGCCAATCCGAATCTTGTGCTCTATTAATGCTTGACATTGACTTTTCTAACAAGTAAACGGAATTAATTTTATAGTGAAAATTAATTAACTACTCCTATTGCATTGTTGCATTTCTGGATGTAGGTACCAATACATCCAAAAAAATGAAAATAAATCAATTAGCGTAAAATTCTATTACTTTCCAAAGAATACTACTGACTATCATACCATGTTTTGGTAAAAAACGCAAAAAATGGATAAACGCAGTAAAGAAAAATATTTGAAAACAACTTGTTTTTGTTACACTCTGCATTGAAAAGGCCCTCAAAATCAACCGTCCATGCAAACATACCAGAACCATTTATACTTCACCATAGACGTGTTCTACTAGACCGCACTAAAGTTCACACCGAATATCCCTCAACAGTTAATCAAAGACTCCACATGTACTTACTCAGAATATAAACATGGTTATACCCACAATAATGTTTTTAGTTGGCTGCACTCCTTTGGTTTTTTAAGTTTTGTATCTAAATGCTACGGACTGCATTTTATTGATTGCTTCATCAAATGATTGTGAACTAATTGATATAGAGCCTGGAGATACTGTTCTCGCTGATAAAGGATTCCCTTCCATTGTAACATGTGTTGAAAATATGAAAGCTATCTTAGTTATGCCAGCCACTATATCTTCATACACCACAATATTCATCAGAAAGTAAACAAAAGATATAAAATTCATATTATTAAACATTTATATTACGCTGACGATCGTTATTGATAGACCGGAACTCATATTTTATACCTTCTATCATATTCAAAAATTATATAATTGAAGAGACAATTTTGTTTATATAAATTGAAAGCACGATGAGAAGTGATAAGTTTCCTTTTCTGTCCGCATAGTGTCTCTTTTGTCGATTAGTGCTGCCACCTATAGTTCCTGCACGTTCCCTATACTGTTTCGTAGCGGTATGTTGTCAGAACTGTGGCAGTATTTTTGAAATAACGCCATCTGTCGTAAAATATTCAAAAATGAATCCCGAAGATAACTTCGCTGATAAGTTCAGTTTTAGTTGTTTATATCGCATTGTTATTGTATTTGTGTAGTAAAAGTAATGCTGGATACAAGACAATAAACTAATTCAATTTATTTAAACATCAGTTTAATTTCGCGTAGTCGTTAATTACGACATGCTTATGTTGGTACCACTGCGACCGTGACAAAACTTTCGTTCGTCGTTCGTTGATGTGCAAGAAGAAATGTGTGTTTTATTGCAAACTTGTTTCAATTTGATCCAAAGTATATTTATCCTAATCTAAGAGTGTTTAGACTACGTATATTTTCTTCTCTTGACGACATAAATGTTTTGAATAAACAAGACTAGTTAAAAAGACCACAGAAGAAAATGTTTTTGTGTGCTAAGTTTCATAATGGCGGCCCGTCGCGTCCCCCGCGCCTCCATTTCGATGACAGTCAAATTATGACAATGCCGATACGTAAAGTTTAGAAAATGTTGTGTATTTGTAAATAATATAGTGAAAGTTTATGATAGACAGTTACAAAAAGACTAAATATGAATCAGGATCATCACAATATGAATACGGGTGGTGGCCAGCCCCCGGGAAGTTCTGAGGTGCGATTGGTTTGTTAGTTTTTTGTGGTTTTCATTCTTGTTGGGATACTAATTTTACTTGATTGCAGTCACAGGGCCAAAGAGTTCAGGCCACCCAGCAGCAACAGCAGAATAACTTGCCTGCCACGACATCTGCTACCGATTTACGAGTGAACTCAGCAGCAGTGAACGTTGCTTTGTCTAGTGTCGCGAAATATTGGGTGTTTACAAATTTATTCCCTGGACCGATTCCGCAAGTGTCTGTGTATGGATTGCCTGCCGGTGCCAGGATAGAAAATGGAAAACCTGTTCAGGTGAGTTCAGTGTTATTTACAAAAAATATCCTATGAATAGAAAAAGTCATGCAAATAGTTAATCATTTGGTAAAGGTCAGAATGTCATCATGGGATCAGTGCATAAAAACAGACTGCAAAAATAATTGTAATGGTCTCATTGTTATACTGAATGTGCCAAACCTAATTTATGTAAATTGTTTTGTTGACTTAGTTGAATCACTATTTATTTTGGCCTCTACAAGTCCTATGTAAGCTGTAATAATAGCCACAGTTGCTGATATTGGCATGAAAAAAAGTGTAATTTCAAATTTCAAGCTAAAATATTTTTATAATTTTATTGAAGATTAGCTGATGCCCGCAGCTTCGCCCGCATAAATGTGGGATCAAACTTGACAAATTATAATACTAAAACCTTCCTCGAGAACCACTCTATCCATTGGTGAAAACAGCATAACAATCGGTGCAGACATTTTAAAGTTTACAGCGAACAGACAGACACGGCAAAGGACTTTGTTTTATAATATGACATGTAGTGAAGATCTACTTTTACATGTGAATAGTGTAATAAAAATGTAGAAGTTATAACATTGCTATTGAATAATCATGCAGTTTGTTTGCATATACAAAAGTGGTATTTCCCTGCACAGAAGAAAATGCCATAATTAAAAGAAGTTATGAGACAACTATGCATGTCTCTGCAAACACCAAACAGTTATAAAAAATATATCTTGGGAATTTAAAGTAAAAGTGCTCATTCCACCTTAAATAATAGTTATCTAAATTAATAACATACTGAATCCTGACCACTGCAATTAAATTCAGCATGTAAGCCTCCTATAGTCAGATAAGTAGGAATTAAAGGTCATTGCTCTTTCACACTTTCTTTACACATCATGAATCGTTTTTTATTACTAGAAAAAGTCATGGATCACGATAAAGATAGTTTCGGGACAAGTTTATGTCATTATTTCTGTTTTCGGAATTATGTATTTGAATAAATGTATGCGGGCTAATGACCTTTATTTCCTACTTATCTGATGCTGACTATAGTAAGGAACCTGATCGATTCAATGACTGGAACTGACTGACTGTATGAAGCTTTTTACATGTTTGTGAGATTCAGACAACCATTATCTAACCAACCATTGAATTCAACCATTGGAACAGCCCCTAATCAGCATGTACAAATCTTAAGAATTTTCAGGATCTTGGACAAGCTCATGCAAGTATACTGAATGGGGATCCAAATATTATACTTGGGCATCATGCAGGGCAGCCCCAAGTCACAGTGTCTGCTGCTGGTGGTCAGCAGATACCAGTCTCACAGATCATTGCCACACAATCTGGACAAACTCATGGTAAGTCTTCTTCATGTACACACAGATACATCATCATCAGCCTATTAATGTTCCCACTGCTGGGACACAGGCCTGCTATCTATGAGAGGGAATGGGCTATAATCCACCACGCCGGCCCAGTGCGGATTGGTAGATGTCACATGTCTACGAATTTTTTGGTTCTAGGGCTTGCAGGTTTCCTCACGATGTTTTCCTTCACTTAGAGCAGTAGTAATGAAATAAATTACACAAAGTAATGCGCCCGTCTGGGTTCGAACCCACAACTTACTGTTTGTAAGTCGGGGCCGCCACCACTGCTCTCTACACAGATACATAATTAGTGTTAATGTTCATTCTAAAGTATGGGAATGGTAGATCATAAGTATATTACACACAGTTTTTTTAAATACCTCTACATAACTAGGAAGTATAATAAATAGTCATGTCTCTAATGACCTTCAATCAATCCAATGTGTGTCAATATTTGATAACTCTTTCATTATTATCTAAACAGATAATATTTTCATAACAAATTATGGATTGTCATGAGTTCCAATTAAAAATGCTATTTATAATCTAAAGCTAAATGCCATTTGTTCAATATCTTTGAATTTACTGCTGATTTGACCTGCTTGACACTAGTATTTTATGTTTTAAATTGCATAGAATTGTGGAATTCAATTTTGATAGTCTGTAGGTACAATTTATTAATATGAGCATAGCATTCCTTTCACTGATGCTGACTAACTTTAATTAAATAATAATAAAGAAATATGACTGTATGAATCCTCTTCATAAGTAAATAGCTCCTAATTGTAAGTAATTGTCAAATGGTATGGTATCTTCTCATCCAACTTACCGCAGCGTCTCAAGACGAAAGTCTATGACCAATGTGTGTTGCCAGTAATTACAAACTGTACTGAAACATGGTTGCTCACAATGCGCCTCATCAGAAAACTTAGTCACCCAAAGGGCAATGGAGAGGGCTACGCTCAGAGTTTCCTTGCCTGATTGAATCAGAAATGAAGACATCTGCTATAGAACCAAGGTTACCGACGTAGGCTGAAGAATTGCCCAACTGAAGTGGCAGTGGGCAGGGCACATTGTTCACAGACCGAGATGTATATAGAAAAAAAATCAAAGCTGTATTGCAACATAAACAAAATGTCATCACTTTTAATAACTTTCTAGGTAGGGGTCTCCTCCTTTGCTAGAAGTCACGTGGCATCATTTACTCTTTTCTCTTTCATATATAATTCCTATCATATCTCCCTCTTCATCCAACAATATTTATTTTTGGGTGTCAACTTACTCTGACATTAAAACCTGTCTGAAAAACATACTTTGTTTGGATTGTTTGTTCACGAATCTGTGTAAACTAATAGAGTAACATTTGTTCCAGAAGCTCTCGTGGCCCATAGTCAGCAGCAAGCTGAGCTGGTGGCGGCCCAGAACTCTGCCAACAATGCCCAGGTGTCAGTTAGTGCAGGCCAGGCCACTCACCAGCAGGTACCCAATAATCGGGTCGAGTTTGTACAACACCATAACATTGATATGGTAAATCATGTGGTAACACACTCCCTTTACTAGCGGGAATGCTAACCGTACCTTGCTGTTGTGTAGTACATAGATTATTTAAATGTATTTGTAGTATTTAATTAGGATGTTAGTTAATATAAGGTTGCCATGATGCAGAAGTAAAACTGATCACGAAAAAAATCTACAATTAAATCTGCTGCCTTAATTATGCATGATTTAGTAAAAAGGTCAACATGATAACATTACTAGATTAGAAAAAATAAAGAAGCCTTTATAATGCTTCTAGTTAAACATTATTATCTACAAGTCTTGATTTCATCATCTTTTTATATTACTCCTTGTTTATTAATTAGTGTAGCTCAAATTCAGTGTATTGTAAAGATAATCTATTCAGTTGATGTAAAATGCATGTACTTCTGTCAATTTCCCAGTAGAGTTCATTGTGATGTGCATGATAAACAAACAACACATGAAACAGTAATAAAGTTTTATTTTCTTGTAAAGTTTCCATTGTAGTATCACAATATAAAAACTACATGAAAGAAAAAAATATTGTTTCTTTTTTTTTATGTTCTGCAAGTCTTTATATCTAAATATTAGTAGGTGCATGTGTCAAGAATATTGAACTGAAATCTAACTTTCAGTTTGTTCTCCGCAGGGACACCATACTCAACAACACATAATGCAGCAACAATTAATGGCGCAGGCGCGACCAGACCACAATAACCAGCAGGTTTGTTCAAGTTACTTCTAACAAGTTTGGCTATTCTCCTCCAATCCGCTTCCTTGTATTATAATGCACTTGTAAACTAAATATTCGTGTACTTTACGCTGCTTTATTTTATCATCATGCAGCAAGTCAGTGAGGTAAGATCAACCAAAATTTCTTTCTCATACACATCACACACATCATCGTCATCAATCACCATTTCCCAACTATGTTGGGGTCGGCTTCCAGTCTAACCGGATGCAGCTGAATACCAGTATTTTACATGGAGAGACTGCCTATCTGACCTCCACAACAGAGTTAGTTCTGGATAATACGAGATCATACACACCACACACGTTTAAGCCAAAACACCACCGAGTCGCAACCAGGGTTGCTCTACTATAGGGTTGCCATTCGTCCTGGTACACCGGGACATGTCACCGGTTTGGAACTTCTGTCCCGGTCGTCCCGGTTGATCTACAGAATGTCCCGGTATTTCAATTGCAACGTGTAATACGCGTACATCGCAGACCGGTGAGGCGGAGCGGTGCGGCCCTGCTGCCGTATTTAGTAGCTGCACAGTGGACTAAAGAACGTAATCGCCTTCACGTAGACATGGTCGAAAGCATAGTTCAATGTAAGTTTAATTACAAAAGTACATGTTCAGAATTTCATAAGTATTATGTTATGGGCAAACCAGACCTGATAAATAAGGTGAAGAAATCTAAAAATTATCATCTAGCAATTAGTGTTTCATGTGTAGAATCTACTTTGTTGATATCTAATAATTTTTTTAATTATTTTAAACTGATTAATAAAAATCAATAAAATGGTAACAAGTAGGTACCTACGAGGGGGCGTTTTTAAGTTCGCGGAATGGAGGGTGAGAAGTGAAAATAAAAAACCTAAATTATTTTTCTTTTTCAATATATTCACCTGCTACCCTTATACATTTTTCAGATCTTTCAATTTCCTTCATAAAAAAATGTTTTGTCTTTGTCCGAAAAATAAGCTGAAACCGCGTCCTTCACTTCTTCATCAGTTGAAAATTTCTTCCCACGAAGTTCTTTTTTCAGTTTTGGGAAGAGGTAATAATCAGTGGGAGCCAGGTCTGGGCTGTAGGGTGGATGGTCTAAAATATCGAAGCCCACTTTATGCAGGGCAGCCAACGCAACACGGCTCTTGTGAACAGGCGCGTTGTCGTGAAGAAGAAGGACACCTTTGGTCAATTTACCCTCCTTTTTTCTTTAATGCTTTCTTTCAACCTCTCGAGGATAGAAGCATAGTATTCTCCGGTTATAGAAACGCCTTTATCTTTATAATCGGTCAACAGGATCCCTTCTGAATCCCAAAACACTGTTGCCATGATTTTTCCAGCCGATTGTGACACTTTAAACTTCTTGGGTGGTGGTGTGCCTTTTTTGTGCCACTGCATAGAGTCCTGTTTCAACTCAGGTTCATAATGATGAACCCAAGTTTCATCTCCAGTAACAATTCGACTTAATAGTCCATCCTTATCTTCGTTACAGAGGTCCAAAAACGTGCGAGAACACTCCACGCGGTGTTGTTTTTGAGGCGGCGTGAGCATTCTTGGCACCCATCTTGCACTGACCTTTGTCATGCCAAGATGACCGTGTAGAATTTTGAAAATTGTCGTATCCGATACTCCAACCATTTCTGCAAGCTGTTTCTTCTTTAGTCTGGCATCTTCCAATATTATTTTTTCGACATTTTAATGATTTCCGGAGTAGTCACCTCGATCGACCGTCCGGGCCGTGGGTCGTCTTCAAGTGAGGTCCTGCCTTGTTTAAAGAAACTGTGCCACTTGTAAACCATGGTTTTACCCGGGCAAGAGTCCCCGTAAACGGATTCCATCTCTTCCAGTATATTCTGAACTGACTTCCCTTGCTTGGTAAGGAACTTTATTACGGCACGGTACTCGATTTTTTCCATAATTCACACTTTCTTCCCGATTGAGTTGTTTGATTGACGATAGTTCAAAGACTAATGATCCAATTAAGATAAAACCTGGTATTTATACTAATATTGAGTGGCTGAAGTTGTGGCCATCCCAATAATGACCTATTGTTATCTCCTCCCCCCCATTCCGCGAACTTAAAAACGCACCCTCGTATGTTTTTTTTTCTTTTACATTACATGGATATTTTCAGTCACTGCTAATGTCCCGGTCAGTACATAGGATGCTATGGCAACCCTAGTCAACTAACAAAATTAATACAGTTTTAGGGAGGGATGCTTGACCTTTCATCTGCTTTGTTGCGTAATACGTTGGAGGCGCGAGTTTTGGATTTCAGCAAAGACTGATAGAATGTCACTTTGTTTAGGGCCTCTGGTTGCGCCACCATGGTGTCTTGGTGTAATATTGGCCTTATGCACATAATTTAACTCTATCTGCTAATGCTTCATCAAATTAACACATAACTGGAACTTGACATTATATTTATTTTAGCTTGCTGGTTTTGTTATACAAAACATCACATCATAAAGTTCATCGGTTATATAACATATACCCACGTATTTATTTAACAGCTGAGAATTTCGCTTACTTGTTATATTTATTTTATTTTTGCAATACTGAAGGCATGAAAGCAACATCCCAAATTAAACTCATGTGACGTCAATTCTAACTGCAAATTTCAATGTTTTCGTGACGTTTTCCAGAAATGTCCTCAATTAAGTTATTGTTGGGGCTTTATTTTGGCTCCCCATTTACTTTGACTTGCTAAATTCAATAATACGTACAAGTATTTTCCAGTGCAGTGTTTTTCAAACTATCGGGTCGCGACCCGCTAGGGGGTCGCAAAAACTACTTCAGTAAAAAAAAACTGTTTACTTAATTATAAAGATTTAATAAGAAAATGTTATAAAAAGGATATAAACATTTGTATTTTCATACAAATTAACAAATAATAACCTGAGTACTCGTCCATCTTAATGCGAAGGTTGTGCTTATTTTTCATTAACTAATTCGTGGATCGGTTTTTGCTACATTGAGAATTAAATCGTTTTTTATCCGAATCGTAATTCTGTATATGCAAAAAAATGTATGGATTGAATATTAGTAAGAATATAAAATACATGAAAAAAAGCTAAAGGTTTGGGGGTCGCGAAATTTGACACTGGGTATCGTGACATGAAAAAGGTTGAAAAACACTGTTCTAGTGGGTTTACACTTGTGGTTGGAGCATTCAGTTCGTTCGTTTTTCTTATTGATAAAAAAAAAGTTTATATTCATTTTTAACATGAGATATCACAAACAGATTCAACTGACGGTGAGCGAAGACGGCATAGTGACTGTGGTGGAGCCCGCCGGCACAAAGATGGTCGACAAGGAAGATCTCCATGACGCCATCAAGATGCCCAACGATCACACACTGACTGTGCACCAGCTGCAACAGATAGTGGGACAACAGGTATATCTGCTGTAATGTTGTTTGTTCTGATTGAACCTTCATGTTGTACCTATATAATTCTAAGATATCCTACACCTATACCTATACCTTTTAATGTGAACTCTGTAATAACCTGCACCCCTAGCCAAGATGACAATCTACAATCGTTAACGCTAGTAGAAAACTAATCAAATGAATGGGAATGACATCATCTCAACGTGAAATCACGTGATCAACACAAACGAATAGAAAATTCGTAGACAAGTTTACATCGTTCAAAATGATAGAATAGAATGTTATCGTTTCTACAATGTTGATCGCTATACTCTTTAAAGTGTAGGTTTTTTCTACAGACATTAGAGAACGAGCGATCGACTCAGTCGTGTCAACTTGGCTACCAATTTAGCGCTTTCTACAATCGCTTACGCCGAGGCGTTTACGATTGTAGAAAGAGAATCGATACGAAACGTTTGTAACTTGGCTAGGGGTGCTGGGTAGACAAACGGGTTTCGAAACTACATGGTGTGCCTGGTTATCTGAATTGCTCTGTGTCAACTTTTATTGCTTATCATCCTCAAACAGGCTTCTACAGTCAGCCGCATGTATGTGGTAACACTTGACCTTGTATTGGTCCAGCGTAGTACGGAATTCCAATAGAAAATGAGGCAAGCTAATACTGTTTTTGTGACCACTGGCGTGTTGAACTTTACCGCAGCAAGTCGACTAGCTGTGAGAACCATCTGAACTTGCCAAGTACTGCATACCCCTGAATCCGTCAACAAGTCTTGCCTTAACAACCTATCTTGGCGACGGTTGAATTAGTTATAGCCCGACCCTAAACATACCTCCTTGTCCTATTAGGTGATAGACAGCGTAGTTCGCATAGAACAAGCGACCGGTGAGCCGGCGAACATTCTAGTGACCCACAACCCTGACGGTACTACGTCTATTGAAGCCAGTGCTGCCGACCCTCTGATTGTCAAGGATGAGAAGAATGCTAACAAAATAGAGACTGCACAGTTTGCTATACCTGCTGATATAAAGGATATAAAGGGGATTGACTTGAAGGTTGGTAACTTATTTGTGGATCAAATGTTGAGGCTGCATTTCCATTGAGAGGAGGCGAGATCTGCCTGCAAGATTAGATCTGTCACCATAAAATTGTAAATACCGTTAGATTATAATCTATCTCGCGAGATTGTTAACTCTCGAAAGATTGTGCTACTCGCGCGCTGATTGGTTGAGCGTCATGACTGTGCCCCGCGTTGCTTTGTTTGTTGTCCAATATAAACGAACAGTGTTTTAATTATTGTAGATTGATTTCGTGTTGAAAATAACTCACAGCTTTAAAATTAGTTATATGAATAAACAGAACGGCCGTACTGTAAGACCGACCAATCAGGGACAGGTTCACAATCTTTCGAGAGTTTACAATCTCGCGAGATAGATTATAATAAAACGGTATTTACAATTTTACGGTGACAAATCTATCTAAACTGTTTAAAATCCTCATGTTTTCTCCGCGTAATCTTAGCTTAATACGTGCAAGTTTCTCTGGTTCTTAACTAAGTGGAAACAGCCAACATGAAACACATGCATTATTTATAGGCAGTTTTCTCTCAAAACATTCGGCAATCGCACGCCATTTTACTCTGAAATCTTTTTGCCAAATTATATAAAGTTGCCGCGATTTCATGTCTTTTATTTCTATGAACACAGAGTGTAGGAGCCATGGGCATGGAAGGAGCAGTAGTGAAGATCTCAGCCGGCGCGTCGGAGCACGACCTTCACGCGATGTATAAAGTCAATGTGGAAGATCTGTCACAACTGCTTGCTTACCATGAAGTGTTTGGGAAACTTAATGCGGAAGGCCAACCGCAACAAGCAAAGGTAAGGCGGGCTGCAGGACTGTTCGAAAGAGATACCGAGGCCCTAGAACACAAAGGGCTAAGAAGGAACATGGATAGGTTTAAGGTTTTAGTCAGTAAAAGTCTGACACTCCCTTCCGCTCCGCCCAGAGCGGGAGGGGGTCATTTGACGATTTCCCATCCGAAAAAAAAAGGCTGATTAAGACTCAATGGTGCCGATTCCCTTGTTTACAAACTAAACCAAATTTAAGTTCAGTGCATCTTTTTCTTTCTATTTCATTAAGAAAAGGACAGAAGATAAATTTTAGTTATGTTCTGTCAAATTAATCAGCGCCATACAAGTTTTAGACGCGATTAATAAGTTGACTACTAAAATTACACCAAATTACGTCAGGTGCTGACTAATTTGACAGGATTAAACTAATATTTATCTTCTGTCCTTTTCATAATAAAATAGAAAGTAAAAGATGCATTCAACTTAAATTTAGTTTAGTTTGTGAACAAGGGAATCGGCACCAATGTGTAACATACAACAGTCTAACGATCTTATTTGCTTTGTTGCGTATTTCTTATGGCGTCCGCCACTCGAATATGTACCTTCTGCCTATGTTCATATAAGTCCTATAAAGCACGGTAATGTAATGGAGTAACAGGTTTATCATTATCAATATTGTCGATTTATCAAGGAAACAGAATTAAAAAAATACTTTGATTTTTTCAAGCATTTCGTCCTTTAGCAAATTTTTAGGCTTTAGTGATTTTTAGATTATACAACTACATTGAAACGATATAATAATATTCTTTTATGCGGACAACAGTGATCCATCATGTTAGTAAACAAATAAAATAACTTATTTCTAGTGTTAGTAGCTGAGATACAATAGAGAAGACAGAGTAAATAGTATTGACTAGTATGACTATAGTAGTTTGAATAGTATTATTTCCAGATTAACATTCAGTGATTGTCCTTCTACCAAAACTTTTAATAATCGGAGAGTCAATACTTTCCGCTATTTTTGATATGATTTACTTCGCCACCAATACATTATTTGTTCCCTTATACATCTTGCTTTGTCAGTAACGTAAGGTATACATCGAGTTTATCGTGTTCTCTGCATCAAAATCCCTCGGATTTTAGAACATACCTGACTTAACACTGATTATATTTATTTTAGGTAATAAGTGAGGTGGAAGTAGAAGTGGAAGCCGGCACCAGCGCAGGCATGTCAGAAGCGGAATCCTCCCCTGGCCACCATTCATGTGACATCTGCGGGAAAATATTCCAGTTCAGATATCAACTTATTGTTCATAGGTATTGGAAACAAACATACTAAATCAATTTTGCTCGCCTAATTCAGTATTGTTAAGTTTGAATGAAAATGTTTTGTGTACAGGCGTTATCACGGCGAAAGTAAACCGTACACGTGTCAAGTTTGTGGTTCTGCATTCGCTAATCCTGTCGAATTGTCGAGACATGGAAAATGTCATCTTGGTAAGAAAATTTCTCCAATTGTGTCGATTCTGTTGTGCACAAACTAAACTTAATTTAGGCTATTTCTATCTTTTACTAAAAGGCAGTGCGAGAAAAGGACGGCTATAGCTATGAACTAAGTTATAGATGTCAAACTAGTTTATGCCTTGCGCTTCACCGTGATTTTAGTTGACATGTTTTTACGTGCACCCTTCATTTGTATTGAAATATTAGTACTAACTAAATTTGACAGCTCTAAATGACGTCCGTCTCTTTCTCGTTTTATTAGAGGTAAAAAGACAGCAATAGCCTAAATAAAGTTTAGTTTGTGCACAACATAATCGACACCATTACCTAACTCAATACTTTAGATTCAGTAGTTTTACTGTGAACTAACTTTGATATGTTTTACATAGCCGGGGACCCGAACGAGAGACACGCCAAGCGGATGGCCCAGGACAAGCCATATGCATGCACCACTTGCCACAAAACTTTCTCCCGTAAGGAACATTTGGACAACCACGTCCGGAGTCATACTGGAGAAACTCCTTACAGGTAAACAACTCAAACCAATCCAAAGATTATTGGCTTTGTAAAATTCCCAGCCCTTAGGTAGATGTACAAGGGTATACTTTTTTTTGCAACTTGCAGGCCAGTGCTAGGTTGTATGTTGATTAAAATGTGTTCGCGACTGTAAGACGTATGTAATTACAGAATTATAATCATCAATAAAACCCTCCAAGTTCATAAAGGTCTAGGAATAACTTTTTCAAAGTCAAAGTCATTCATCTAGCTAGGTTGATGAATGACTTTGACCTTGAAAAAGTGGCCTGCAAATTGCAAAAAACGTAAGAAAATTTGAATTTCGCGGGCTACTCTGACGCTTTCACCTTAAGCTAGCTATCTGCTCAAATCAGGTCATCTGAGTACTCAAGTGATAAACACGCTAATGGTAGTCGTCTTTGTTGTGATAATTGGCGCTAGTGTTTTACGTATCCAATAGCCCACCTGTAGATAATTTCGTTCATGGCTATAATTTATACTCTCATGTGTTTCTCCATTATAGGAGGAGGAGCTCGTGGCTAAATAATAACAGCCGCTCGGGTCGATCTTTAAGTTAACAACAACAACATCAATTTATTTCAGGCTACAATGGCCCATAAATATATACCTTATAAACTAACATAAATATAAAGTAAATACAAGACTTGTGTTAGTAAATAAGACTTAAAACTATGTTAGTAGCACTTCACTTAGTCACACTTCACTAAGCAGTGCTTGCCTAGGTTGGACTGTGGATGGGTGACCACCCTTACACATACATACCGAGTTTCCACCGTGCCTCGGAAAACACGTTAAGCTGTTGGTCCCGGCTGTCATTTGTAGATCTTTGACAGTTGTTACAGGTAGTCAGTGGCCCAAAAAGTCTGACAACCAGTCTTACCAAGGGGTATCGTATTATCAAATAATAACTGATCTGTGAAGGTCAGATGATAGGTAGTAGCTCCATGTAAAATACTGGTATTCAGCTGCATCCGGTTAGACTGGAAGCCGACCCCCACATAGTTGGAACAGGCTAGGCAGATGATGATGTGTTTTTGCATTATGCTATTGATATTCATTTTTTTTTTAATCTATCAATTTTTCACACACGAAACAATTTTCCTTTTAAACCTAATACTATATTCTGTTTAATCTATCGTACACAGATGCGAATTCTGCGCGAAGACTTTCACCCGCAAAGAGCACATGGTCAACCACGTACGAAAACATACGGGCGAAACTCCACACCGATGTGACATTTGCAAGAAGAGCTTCACAAGGAAAGAGCACTTCATGAACCATGTTATGTGGCACACAGGTACTTTAAACTCTTCGATAAACAGTTATACTTATTTGCAAACTGATATGGAATTCCGTAAATGTTCTTATTGACATTTTAAATGCTGATAACAGTTTGCACGTGTTTTTTTTTCTACGTCCACATGCGATTAGTCGACATGTTGGGTGATGCGTTCAATGGGCGTATGGGTAAACCAAGTGCTATTTAATGCATTTTATGTTGATCTGGCGAAAGACATTCATCAATATAATTGGAAGCTAAGAATCTGTTCCTTTCTTTTCTGTTTTTCATCTAACTAAAAAACAACAGCTTAGAATTAATAACAAAGTATAGCAAAAAAGCAATGATTTGTTACACTTACAACAAAGAAAAACCTTTATTTAAAATATGAAAACGGTACTAACACAATGGTATTTATGAGGGTTCATTCTGATATTTGCCAATGTGATTAGATTTATTTATCGATATTTCTAAATCACTGTTAAAATTGCATTTCACAATCAGTTAGTGCATAATAGAGCGATGTTTCATATCGACAAATATTTGACGGCTATTTGCTACAACGGCAACTATTAGAATGCTACTCCACTCACTATCCTGGTCCGTCCGAATCAGCACAATCATACTAAGAGCGGTTTCGCACTACGTCCGATCCGGGTCTGATCCTTACACGTGAAAATACAGTACAATACAAAATCGGATGACGAAACCCGGGTCTAATGCGTAAACTACCTTCACGGGTTCGGATCGGAACGTGCGAAACCGCTAATGCATGTCGCCACGTTCTCAGTCGGCGGCCCGCGCACGTCAGAACGGGTAAAGTTCGGTGCACCACCGCCTTTTGGCCAGACATTGGCGGCTAACATAATGAGAGGTTTTCCTTTTGAGGTTTTAAAAAAAAACTTAGTTTCCAAGAACTCTATAGATGGCGTTGAACTTACTATGATAGTTTGTGCCAAGCCAAAACGTTTGAAAAAAATAACCGGCCAAGTGCGAGTCGGACTCGCGCACGAAGGGTTCCGTACCAATTATTATTAAAAAATCACGTTTGTTGTATGGGAGCCCCCCTTAAATATTAATTTTATTCTGTTTTTAGTATTTGTTGTTATAGCGGCAACAGAAATACATCATCTGTGAAAATTTCAACTGTCTAGCTGTCACGGTTCATGAGATACAGCCTGGTGACAGACAGACGGACAGACAGCGAAGTCTTAGTAATAGGGTTCCGTTTTTACCCTTTGGGTACGGAACCCTAAAAAACATTGTGTCTCGTCACATACTCTCGTTGACTGACACTTTCATTTGCTTAACCTTCCGAATATAACCTACATTTCTCGCGCTTTGTTAAGGGCCTATACTACCTTAAATGGCTTAGCATGATCTTCCGTTACACCTAAAATACTGCAGCACTAATTTTGAAATAAATATATGGTAAAGTTGAGGATTAATTTTAAGTCCTATATTTAGTGAAAACACGATTCCATAAAATTTTCTCGATAGAAAAAAATCCCAAAGTTACCTCTAAACTGAATAATAAACCGCTGGCAATCATAAAATACTTCAAATTAGATCATGAAATTTTTTATACTAACTGAACTAACTATAAAGCAGGTCTTATATTATTTATTTTTTCAGTCCAATCAATAGATTTTTTGTGAATCGCAAAAAACCACTCATTTCGCACTATTCGGCCCGCAGTGACTGTCTTAACAACCACTTTATAGTGCAAGCTGATAAGAGCTTTATTCTAACAGTATTTCAAACGAAGTTTGAACTACCAAATATAGAGTTGCTTATTTGAGGTAGTATAGGCTCTTAAAATCAGTTTTTTTAGGTTCCGTTCCTTGCATTATCATACTTACTCCTAGCGCCATCTATCCAGCGACTAGGGAAGAGCTAAAAAGAAAATCCCTCATTGGCTTGTGTACTAAAAAATCTAATTAGTCCGTCAGTTAGATTATCAAAAAATATTTGACACGTATTTTTTCTTTTGTTACGTAAACCAAAATTGACGAAGATAGGACGCTTTTAAAATTGTCAATACGTCACGCCGTGGTATAATTTTTAGTTCGTTCTGATTTCACAAGCCCCCACTCCCGAGTTTTGATGCGTTTTATCTTTGTCAATATTCATTGATTTACAAAAACAAAAAATACGTGTCCATTATTTTCCAATACTCTAATTGACGGACTAAAATAAATTTGCAATTTATGGATAGTGGAAACTAGCCTATTATGCCAAAGGACAGAAACTTCTGTGACTGTTACGGCTTCATTACGATCGGGTCACGGACCGAGATAGTGGGTGGAGTCGTTAAAACAAAATGTTTTCATGATGTTTGTATTTTCGGAATTTTTAGTTTGTAACATCATTTATTTTCTTTATACGGAATATCCAAGCCTGCACCAGAACCATGGGCTGATCCAAAGGTGCAGAAAGTAAAATAATGATTGAATGATTCAACTATCTTTACAACACATTAATTGATGTTTAACTGTGTAACTAATTAAATTTTGACTAATACTATCTCCCTTCAATTCCACCAAACTAAGCTTGTTACTAACACTAAATCGGGAGATTAATGTTCATTTTCAAACTAAAGAGACAAACTAAATGTTTCGAGCAATATAGTTGCATCATTGAATGTTAATATTTTATTTTCTGCTCCACCCAAATAGGTGAGACGCCGCACCATTGTACAATATGCGGCAAGAAGTATACTAGGAAGGAGCATTTAGTGAACCATATGCGATCTCACACGAACGATACTCCGTTCCGATGTGAACTGTGCGGCAAGTCGTTCACGAGAAAGGAACACTTCACCAATCACATACTGTGGCATACGGGTTAGTATAGCTTTGATTACGGAGCCAGTGAAACAGGTACTGTTCTAAACTAATTAGTTTCCTGTGTTGATGACTGTACGACCCTGTGGACTGCTCCTGGTGTCAGGCTTGGAATTTTCTTATTTTTTACCCTAAATCTGTTTGTGACTAACGAAAGACACAAAATACACAAAACTCTGAGCTTGTGTATTTTGTGTAACTTAGCATTTGTGTGTGTGTGTAACTTACCATCTAATAACTCTGCTCGTGTCGTATATCTCATTACTGAAAGTCGTGTTTCCTCCGATGTGAAGCAATATTTGCTTGACGATATTTCGCCATCTGTGCCTATCATGCATTGTGTAGCGTGTCGTGGAGTTTCGAGTCCTGCTATTGACGAATTTGACCGGCCATCTTTAGTGGACTACGAACACTTCCGACGTTTGCCATCAACCTTGCCATAGTATAGGATCCCTTAAAGAACGGCCTTCATCGAGCTGGTTAATGGATGAAAAGTATTTTATATCAAATTAAATATGTCAAAAAATATATTGCGAATGGGTTGTCTAAAAAATTTCAGTCCAGAATAATCTTTTTTTTTTTCAACATTTCACTGGTTTGGCTAATAGATAAATTCCATACCAATCGAAAGTATGAAACCTGTAGAATATTCTATAGTTCAAGTTATTTGTTCTACAGGCTTCATACATTTTGCATACTCTATAGCCCATAGAATATGCAAACGTTAGGTTAACATTTGCACATATTCTTACTCTATAGCCCATAGGATATGCAAAGTTTGCACATATTCTATAGGCTTCATACTTTCAATTGGTATGGAATTTGTCTTTTAACCAAACCAGAGAAACATTAAAAATATATATAAAATTGCTAATTAATCATATTCAGGACTGAATTTTTTTAGAAAACCCATTTGCAATATATTTTTTGACATATTTAATTTGATATAAAATAGTTTTCATCCATAAAAAATTGCAAATTAATCATATTCGGGACTGAATTTTTTTAGAAAACCCATTTGCAATATATTTTTTGACATATTTAATTTAATATAAAATACTTTTCATCCATTAACCAGCTCGGTGAAGGTCGTTCTTTAAGGGATTTTAGACTACCAGTAATCATCAGGTCTTCTAGGTTAAGGCATCTTTTATAACAATGTGTTTTTATGTTACCTAGTCATTACATCAACATCTAATAACTAGGTATCATAAAATCAGGAACTGTAAATAACACTATGGTTTAAAAAAATAAGTCTCGCGTGTTTTGAATACACACAAGTGCATGTTATCGGCAACAATCGTCATTACAAATAGATAATTTAACACGTGTCATGGAGTTACTGATTTCTCCTAATATTCAGGTTTATCTGAACAAACATCAAACCCACATCCAACTGTATTCATTCATCGTTACAGGAGAGACCCCGCACCGCTGTGACTTCTGCTCAAAGACGTTCACTCGTAAGGAACATCTCCTGAACCACGTCCGCCAGCACACGGGCGAGTCACCTCACCGCTGCAACTTCTGCAGCAAGTCATTCACTCGGCGAGAACACCTCGTCAACCATGTACGACAGCATACCGGGGAGACGCCCTTCCAGTGCGGATACTGCCCTAAAGCGTTCACAAGGAAGGATCACCTCGGTAATAGGGTTTTTTTGGTTGCTCAACATAACATAATATGACACCTATAATCACCAAAAGGTTAGGAAGCAGTGTGGATTTGGGAGACCTCTAAATTTCGTCAGTTGTTTCATTATCATGCAGTAGGTTTTTTTATTGTACTTGTAAGAATTTTTGAGACCTTAATCTTCGATATATTTCGAACAGGAAGGCTTTCGAATGTCACAGGCCCTTTACCTCATAGATAGCTTTAAATATTTCGATGAAGCCAGTTTAGACCTAATAAGAATGTATAAAGGGTGTAAAACACCTCTTAACGAAGCCGAAAGGCACTTGTTCTCCTCGTCATTGCGATCATTTTTTTGTATTACACCATACCTGGGAACCTTCTAGTTATGGAGATATTGGGGGTCAGTCCTTTTGACAAGTTTTTTTTTAATACAAGTTTTTAATGTAAGATTTTTACTTTAAACACCTTCACGACCCCCGTACTATTCAATCCATTCATCAGCACAATGTTTTGACATTTGCGTTACATTGAGTTCTAACAAAACATGATTTTTCACCCCAAAAAAAGTAGTTTCCCAGCAATAATTTTTGTGTAAAGTTACTTAGTTTGATGTACATTGTACAGAATGCTAGGTTGACGGCTTCGTGATGAGGTCTACACCCTGTATTTCGAATAGGAAGGCTTTCGAATCTCACAGGTTATACACCTCATAGATAGCTTTAAATATTTTGATGAGGCCAGTTTAGACCTAATAAGAATATTATATAGTTATTCCAATTTTATTGCCCTTTCTTACATGATTTAAGTTATTTTTTAGTTTTTTTAAGCTACTTCACTGCAATGCTAGTAAGCTAACTATCTCGTCCTACAATGTTCCAGTGAACCACGTCCGGCAGCACACAGGCGAGTCCCCGCACAAGTGCTCGTACTGCACAAAATCGTTCACTCGTAAGGAGCACCTCACGAACCACGTGCGACAGCACACGGGCGAGTCGCCGCACCGATGTACTTACTGCGCCAAGTCCTTCACGAGGAAGGAACACCTCACCAACCACGTCAGGTATGATATGAACAGTAATACCGATTGTACTTTGTGACTGGAGTAAATGTTTGACACTAAGCTGGTACAGGCAAGTTTAGGAAACTTTGACAGATATTTTAGTATATTAAGTGTCAGTGTCTGGAGTTTCATCCGTAATTTGTTCGTATTGACCAAATTAATATTGACGAGGTTCATTTGATTAGTGTTCTATGACATAGTCAAATGAATTTCGTGAATACAAAAGACAGGTAAAAATCTAAATGTTACTAACGGCTAAGTTATAATGGCTAAGTAATACTAGTAGTAGAATTTTTGTAATGAAGTATCCTGCTATTATTGTAAAGTTTCTCTGGCCCAGCGCACACCGCTGCAGCGGAGCGCATTTGAAGACAACAATTTAATATAAACCTTAACTACCTTGATATATGGTGAATATAAGAACAAATTCGCACGCGGTACTCGGAGCGCCCTCAAGCTACTACAAGAGCATGCACGCAACCGTATATCAAGGTAGTAAAGGTTTATATTAAATTGTTGTCTTTAAATGCGCTCCGCTGCGCCTCCAGCGGTGTGCGCTGGGCCTCTAAGTATACTCTCGCCGCAAAGTACTTGAGGTTTTTCTACTATTCGCATCATAACATGCCAATTTCAGTAATTCCTTTTTAACAAAATAGTGTAATCGTAGTTAATTAACATACAATGCTGTGCTACAATCTACTGCCAATGTTGCCACAGTAAGCAGTACTATAGACCATCTGATGTAGATTGATTACCTGCCTTAGAAGCATGTCTCTTTAACGTAATCGCATGAAAAAGTATGAATCTTCTTTCTAATAGTAGGTAATATAAAAAAGGTAAGGTACCAATGAACCTTATAATTCAGTATCTCGAGACTAGAGTAATCTCAGACGGCATTTGTGTGAGTTTCCCTTACATTATGTAGCACAGCATTGTACATTCCGATTTATTTGGGTTGTACAGGAGAATGTTGTTCTATCCGTTCCCTTCCTCTTGCGGTAGCGACGGCGGTTTTACTAATAGGGATGATGACTGACTAAAAAAATTCTGTTTAGGCCGTCAGTTAGATTATCGAAAAATATTGGATACGTGTTTTTTGTTTTATCAAATTAATAAAAATTGAGGAAGATAAAACGTGTCAAAGATCATGAGTGGGGGCTTGTTACGTCACATTTGTGTAAAAAATGTACTCGAATTTGACGTCACACGAGTTTTCGGCGCACTGTATTATTTTTACGTGAAAAAAGAAAAAATATGTGTCCAATATTTTTTAGAAATCTATCTGCCGGACTAATTAGATTTTTTTTGTCATCTACCCTGTTGGCATGTTATTAATAATAAGGAATCGGAATGTACTCTGTTGCGCAGACAGCACACGGGAGAAACGCCACACAAGTGTACGTACTGCCCGCGGGCCTTCGCGCGCAAGGAACATCTCAACAACCACATCCGCCAGCACACCGGCGTCACGCCGCACGCCTGCTCCTACTGCAGCAAGAGCTTCACCAGGAAGGAACATCTCGTTAACCATATTCGGTATGTGTACAACTACGTTCTCGTTTCGTAAGCTAGCTGCCGGCGACGTGAGTAAGCCCCGTTTTCACACATTACATTGTTTAGAAAACTTATTAACAGTTCCATCATTTAATACAACATATGGGGTGGACTCACATCGACGCGAAAATGGTTACCACGTTCTCAAAGGGGGAGAATATAATGACCACCAAAAATAATTTTGTGAACACTAACATCTATCACCTACAATATCAATTAATCACCAAAAGTAAATTGAACACCAAATTTTAATGAGGTGGTTGATGACAAACTAGTTTTGCCTAGGCCGACTTGGGGTATTTTTTTTATAAACCATTGAGGAGTAGGAGCCCCGCGAAGCGGAGCTCCGTCGACCGGGTCTCCCTCGACTCGGATGCAAGAGCATAACAGTTCAATTTCTGGTGGTCATAAATAAATTATTGGTTCTAATTTTACTATAAAATGGGGATTAATTTTGGTGATCATTTACTAATTCTGGCAATCAAAAGTGATTTTTTTGCCGTTACATTTTGCTAAATCTGGTGGTTCGTTAATTGTATGCCAATCTCAAATTATGTACATCATTAGAAAACCCTCAATATATAAATTTTCGGTAATTTAAAAAAAGGCAGCTGTTTCCTACAAAAGTGCAAAACATACAATCATACATAATTAAAATGTATGGAACATAAGATTTTTTTTAAAATAACCAATCAAAAATTTCTATGGTAGACCCTTCGACATGGAAATTTTGATTGGTTATTAAAAAAAAACTAGGTGTAGGTGGGTTCAGAATGATTGTGGTAAACGTTTTCGCGTGGGTGTCCATTTCACCCCTTATTGCGTGTATCACAGTGCGGCTTTAGACCTCGGAACGCTTGAACGAAGTCTGTCTGCATTACCCTTCTGGTTTGCGTTTAAACCTTTCATTCACGGCTGGCGATAAATCATGCCTCCCCAAACGATTCCCGCAAGAAGAGATGTTTAACTAATATTCCACAATGATAATTAAAACAGCAACCGGGGATTTAATACACACGTTGTTTGCAGGCAACACACGGGCGAGACTCCGTTCAAGTGTACGTTTTGTTCAAAGTCGTTCTCTCGTAAGGAGCACCTAACGAACCACGTGAACCTTCACACAGGAGAAACGCCCCACAAATGTCCCTTCTGCACAAAAACATTTTCCAGAAAGGAACACTTGACCAACCATGTCAGGTAAGTTGTTTAATTTTGACTTTACATGGCAGAGTAAACTTCAAACCAGTATAATGTTACTGCAGTGATTATACTGCGGGCCTAAAATGGCCGCTTTAGCAGAATCCACGCAGAATCTTAGTACGAATCACGTTAAACAGACGTACCTGATTAGGTACGGTGCATTGTTATTTTAATTGTGTCTGTAATTGCGGGTATCGAAGAGCTACAATGGACTTTATGTTCATAAACAAAGTCCATTTTAAGGATTTTAAATGTGATTCTTATTACGATTCTGCTAAAGCGGCCATTTTTGACCCTCTGACTATTCGTTGACAGCGCACCATTTCATGTAGAATTCCTTAGTTGCTTTGTTCGTCACGCACAGTATAAATGGTGATGTGTTAGATAACGATTGTTGTGAATGTAGACAACTTTAAATATGCGAATTGTTTTGTATCGATTGATTTTATTTTTGGTGTTCAGGATTCACACGGGCGAGTCTCCGCACCGCTGCGACTTCTGCCAGAAGACGTTCACACGTAAGGAGCACTTGACGAATCACCTGAAGCAGCACACCGGTGACACCGCACATGTCTGCAAGGTGTGCTCCAAGCATTTCACCAGGAAGGAACACCTTGTCACGCACATGAGGTAACTTACCAATCTTCAATTCTTCTGTAGTTTCCACTATTGCGTAATCATTGTTCCAGGAATTATTTATTTGGCCCCTATGAGACTTAAAAATACCTAATTGGCGAAATCAGGTATCATGTATGGATTACAGGTATGATGTTATGTTATTGTTCTAGGTATTAAATTTATTCATCAGTTTATCAAAGAAAGTGCAAACAAAAATAAATAAATATATCTATATCTTACTTAAAAACTATATTATTAACATGCAGGAACACTAAAAAGAAAATCACAATCAAAGTAAGGTTTCAAGCTTTGTTACCAACATGTAGCTTGGTAAACCTCCTTATTGTCGGCTTATCCAGCCTCTCTGCAAACACCTTTTTCATCATCTGCCTAGCCTTTTCCTAATCGGCTTCCAGTCTTACCGGATGCAGCTGAATACCACTATTTTACATGGAGCGACTGCCTATCTGACCTCCACAACCCAGTTAGTACCGGGTAATACGATACCCCTTGATAAGACTGGTTGTCAGACTTTTTATACCACTGACTAACTAATGACTGTCAAAGATCTACAAATGACAGCCGGGACCAACGCTACGCTACAACTTAACGTGTTTCCCGAGGCACGGAGGAAACACAAACACCTTTTTATATTGCAATTATTATTCTAATTCCTAACTTCAAACTTTTATTATAAATATCAAGAATTTGTGTTATATTATGAAACTCACCGATATGTAACATTGACAGGTCGCACAGTTGTGGCGAGCGTCCCTTCAGTTGCGGCGAGTGCGGCAAGTCTTTCCCCTTGAAAGGCAACTTACTGTTCCATGAACGATCGCACAACAAGAACAATGCTAATGCCAATAAGCAGTACCGATGTGAAGTCTGCTCTAAGGAATTCCTCTGTAAAGGTAAACTTTGTGGCCATGTATTGCCACATCTAGTACAACTACTTACGAACAAACGCACTAAAAATTATACCACGGCGTGACGTATTGACAATTTTAAAAGCGTCGTATCTTCGTCACTTTTGGTTTAGATCCGTGTTTGCTTGGTTGCTGATTAGCTACTAAATACATTTATTTTTTTGTTATTGTGATCCCTTACCCTCATATTTGTTATTTTTTACAATGAACGTAGATTCTGTACGCTTGTAGACATTGTGTTAAATTTAGTTTCTCAGTAAGTGGATTATTGTTAATTCTTGATGAGAAATAATAAAGTTCATAAACCATAAAGGTATTATCCATCACTTTAACATTACCAAATTCATAATACCACAAGTTTCCTGATGATGTTGGACTAAAATTAACTTTTTATTCAGGCCATTTGGTGTCTCATCGGCGTACTCACGCCGAATGGGCTGAAGGCACCGCGCCCGGCGAGGCACCCGCTGAAACAGAAGATTGTACTGATAATAAGTGTATCAAAGTCGAGCCAGAACGAATTGAAAGGAAACTTGAAGTCAGGTTTGTACAATAGGCTAGTTTCCACCATCAATAAATGGCGAATCTATTTAGTCCGCCGGTTAGAGCATTGGAAAAGAACGGACACGTATTTTTTGTTTTTGTAAATCAATGAATATTGACAAAGATAAAACGCATCAAAACTCGGGAGTGGAGGCTCGTGACGTCAGAACGCACTAAAAATTATACCACGGCGTGACGTATTGACAATTTTAAAAACGTCGTATCTTCGTCAATTTTGGTTTACGTAACAAAAGAAAAAATACGGGTCAAATATTTTTTGATAATCTAACTGACGGACTAATTAGATTTTTTCAGTATACAAGCCTTTTGATTGTACTAAGTAGTTTGGTGTTTCACCGGAACTAAATATGTTTTTTAGTTAAATATAGTAACCATAATTATTATTTAATTTATTGTGTAACAGGACATCAGTCGAAACGAGACCAGCAGAGCAGAACAATGTCGCACAAAGCCAATCGAACACCCCAACTGTGATGATAACGAATAATCAAGTAAGGTTTCTACCTGTACACTGTATTTCCGGACGATATCGATAAACTTCGACCAGTTATTGTACTTATCATTATGAACAACTTTTACTATGGGACCAAACCCTGAATCGCGAAAAAAAAATATGCTGTTCCCTACAATATTATGTTACATAACTCGGCAAAATGTATGGAAGAGCTGATTGTTTTTTCGCGATTCAGGGTTTGATCCCATAGTAAAAGTTGTTCATAAGATGAGTACAAGGACCGGTCGAAGTTTATCGTCCATAAGCACGTATAAACAACGTTTTCTAGCCTGTAGCATTTAACAATAGTTAACATATTTTGTGTAACTAAATGCTTGTTATATGTAGTAAATAATAGAGAGTTGACACTAAATGATGGCATGTATTATTTGCAGCAAGTGCGCGCGGCGACCGTGAGCACAGTGGGCGCGGTGGGCGCAGTAGGCGCAGTGGGTGCAGTGGGCGCAGTGAACCCGGCGGGCGCCACGTTCGTGACGCACCACGCGGGCGGCACCATCGCGCACCACCCCGTCACCGTCAACTACTAGCATACGGCCCTCTCCCTGCCCACGCTCGAGGAAGCGCACACGTGTCTCTGACACAGCTAACCCCGAACAGACCTCGTTAGCCGGAGATATAGAGGACAGTGAGAGCACAAAGACTAAATGAACTTCAGTGATTACTAGGCCCGGCAGCCTCGACATTATCGGTTAACTTTCGATCGCTAATTACTAACGAAAAAATTGTTAGACTGGAAATTGCCCTGGACTTTAGAAAGTCGTCGACCGTTACGTGAAATGCAAAATAAATCCGTTAACTTTATAGGTATTCCGGTGCATAATCATGATCCATTTAACAATTCATAGTGATAGATGTTTTTACAAATGCAAGAGTTTAGCCTTGAATATATTTATATCTAATGTCCATCGGAAATATCAATATAGATATTATTTATATATTTTTGTATATAAAACTAGAGCCATGTAAAAATTATGTTATGTTTATTCATGCTTCACAGTTACTAATTAAATAATGTATGCAACCATGTTTAAATAGATTTGAAGTATTTTTTAACATCACTTGTTATTTCAATCAACATAGTTCAACATTATTAGTGTAAACTTATTTTATTTTTCTTTAAATTACCGTGATTAGTCTTAGGCAATTCTATTTTTCAGTCAGTACTTTTATATCACAACAACTGATACACATCTTTATTAATTTTAGTCAGTTAGGTTTTAGTGGTTACCAGATACTTTTTTTTTTCATTTTAAAATGCACATAACCAATTTTTGCTTTGTGTAAAAATGTGCATTAATATAATGTCTTTCTCGCCGTGGGTTTTAAAATTATTTTTATATTACTATAAACTTACATGTAATAAAGAAATAGAGTTACATTCCTTTTTGATTGATTGTACTAGAATGAGTATAAATATGTGCAGTTAAGAAAATACTTTCAAAATTATCTTGATGGAGCTATAATTGATTTTATTTATTTAATTGTGGCACCAGTTTTTAAGCGGGATTTACATGCAATCTCATTTTATGAATCAATTTATTTTAAAACCATAATAGAATGAGTTACTCGAATTACGAAACGGGGACCACAGATCAAGGCGCGAGTATAAATTAAAATAAATACTAACCCTCTTGCAGCTTCCCAAGAATTTATTTACACTTCCTTTTGGTTATTTAGAACCAATAAAAAATATTTTTTCAGGCAATAATTTCCAATAGGATATGCCTATGTTAAATATTATAGTTGGTGCCAGTTAAGATCGCAAAAGCGGTCATTGACCCACATACATTTATTAAAGTTCTTAACTTTGAAATAAAAAAAATAAGCCTGTTCAAGTCTTGAATCGTCATCAATCGTGATCTTCAAAATTTATTCTAATGAAAAACGATACGCATTTTATTTGTTTCGTACGAAGAGATATTAGGGAAAGGGCAATGACCGCTATTACGATCTTAACTGGCACCAACTATACCATGTGTCCAGCTTAGATAAATAATATTCTTTGCCATGTATGTACAGTACAAGTGTGATATCTGTTATAACTTTTTTTTATAAGAATGTGTATAGAGGTAATATACGGTGATTGTATCGCTTAGCTTAGTGAAGCTAACGAGCACGCGAAGTGGTGTTATAATCACTTGCGTGGTTAATTTAAACACGCCGCTTGTAATAAAATATTATAATATAGCCTGTATTTACGTGTACATAAATAGTTCTAATTACATAGATGTATTCTGTAGCAAAGTTAAGACTACTAAAAATATCATGTTAATATTTGGCTGGAATGATAACTGTTATCTTGTGGAAAGCTGGGAATATACGATTAAGAATCGTGTTATAGAAAGATTTTTTTCATAAGGGTGCGATGACTCATTGAGATAATTTATATCACAGCCAAAGGGTAACTTATCTTCAATGGTGCCACGCTAATTAATATTTTATAGGAAATCTAATTCCTTAGACACAATAGTATGTACTAAAATCTAAATTATGTTCAGTAATTTGATATGAATGAGATTAAAAAATGAAACTAAACTTTTGTTTTCTTAACGCCACTTAGGGTCAATAGACAACGGAAAAATCTTGTGTGACTGACCCTGGCTCGGCCATCATCAGGGATTTTAATTTTATTAACACAAAAAATTTGACGAAATTTGTAGCCAAATATCAGAATTTGTCGATCACTGGTTCAAAAGATATAAAGGGTTTATAGGTGGCCGATCTGGAAGCCTTCCCAGCTTGGCCACATTTATATTTTAAAAACTAGGGCACCCAGCAAAGATCTGTTTTCTCCCATATTTAGTCGCAATTTGTCGCAGAGTCACAGGTTTAGTCGTGGCATTGTTTAGAAGATTTAATGAGTACAATAATTAGCAGGGACTGAAAGCGGTTACGGTTAGAGGTTAAGATACCTCAAAAACATATCGGTACCGATTTAAAATAAAGGTTGAGCTATACCGATACCTTAATAAATAAAGGTTGGGCTATATCGTTATTTAACCTATACACGATTTCGGTACTGAAAGCGGTTACGGTTAGAGGTTAAGATACCGCAAAAATATATCGGTACCGATTTAAAATAAAGGTTGAGCTATACCGATATCTTAAGTAAATAAAGGTTGGGCTATATCGTTATTTAACCTATACACGATTTCGGTACCGAAAAACATGCGAGAGGCCGCAGCGGGTGCGCGGCGCCGACGGAGTCGATTCGGGGAAACGGAGCTCGTCAAAACACGTTAGATTTATAACCTATTTTGTACAATTGGTTTGGCTTACTGTTTTTTACATAACTGTTAGTTTCTTGCAGACTGTGTGCCGGCCGGGTAATACGTTTTTATTTTGTCGACCGCGGATCGTTCAACGTAATAAATATTTTCAAAACACTTCCTCGAAAACTGGTCCATAACGCACTACGATTAGGTACAACACAACATGCAATGTATTTCACACTCGTGTGTTTGTTCCATTTTCACGGAAATTGTTTCTGTTCGTGAGGACTGCTCGGCCAATAAGTTACTAGGACCTAGACTACAGAACATATACCTACCTACTCTAATGACTGGGTACCTAATTTCCGTACCTACATTGTGTAGGTACCTACTTACCTGAAGTTATCTGACATGTACGATATAATCATATAATGCACTGCACAGTGAATGTGCCAATAAGCAAACAAAAGAAAAAGAAGGTAATATATCAAAGTAAGTACCTACCTACAGTCAGCACGTCAGTGGTGGGGTACCTACTTACCAGTGTTACCACCGATCATATGCGGTTGACTAGTACTAACCCAGTTTCCATACAGCCTACCTATAATACTACCTAATAAATTTTAAAATAGGTTAACGAAGAAAGTTGGTAGGTACTTACTTTTATAACTGCTGAACATCCGATCACTAGGCAAGTAGAGGCATTATTTTCCTTTGAGAATGAAAAAAATGCGTAAAGTGCGTTTTTCGCTTTCTTCTCATTTTAATATTTACCTACAAATAAATAGTACATTTTGATACAAGTGGAGAAAGTTTGTTATTGCATTCGAGGCGGAATTGTATCACCCAAGCAGTAGGTGAGGGTGTTTTTTAGCCGAGAACTGTAATAACAAATGTCCACGTGTATCAAACGACGTTTTTCAATACAATTTTGAAGAAATAAAATTAAATAACGAAAAATATATTTGTCACGAACTAAGAAACTATGATTTTAATTTTCTTTCTTTTTTTCGCGCTTTGCTTTTGCCAGGTTGAAGGAGAGGAAAGGTATGAAGCCGTTAAACAGCCTAATATAAAAAATTGATTAATTTTATATTTTTGAATTCAGAACACAAATAAATGTTAATTTACGTATAAAAGTAACTATTCGTTTTTAATAATCATGTTTATCTATGATATTCTATTTATAAACACAATTTGAATATTCAAAAAATATTTATGCCATAAAGACGCGTAGTGCTTTGCCGAAATTAAAAAAAAAACATTCACCTCTGACCTCAGACTATAGGCATTGAACCAATTTGGACTAAGTATAGGTATAGTTATCTGTGGCAATTTTCATTCCCGCAAACGTACGGGAAAATTGAAAAAACGCACGCGTGTGAAATATATTGCCTGTTGTAGGGACAACAGGCAATATATTTCACACGCGTGCGTTTGGATCGTAGTGCGTTATAGACCAGTTTTCGAGGGAGTGTTTTGAAAATATTTATTACGTTGAACGATCCGCGGTCAACAAAATAAAAACGTATTACCCGGCCGGCACACAGTCTGCAAGAAATTAACAGTTATGTAAAAAAAACAATAAACCTAACAAATTGTACAAAAAAAACTGAACTTAATAAAAAACCCACGAATATCCGTCGGGGGCTGCCATGAAATGAATAAAAATAAAACTGCAAAAGGAGTTTTGCAGTTTTATAGTAACTTGAATAATTGGAGATTTTTAGCGCTATACTTACGGGTTTAAGAGCTTAGACTACCTCAGATTAGCAAGTCTATTTGTGGTGGTTCAAACTTCGTTTGTAATTCTGTTAGAATAAGGTTCTAATCAGCTTGCACTACAAAGCGGTTGTTACGTCAGTCACTGCGGCCGAATAGTGCGAAATGAGTGGTTTTTATTCTTTATAAAATCAAATTTTCGTCTTTTGGAAAAAATAAAAACATAAGACCTGCTTTATAGTTAGTTCAGTGAGTATGCAAAGTTTCATGATCTATTTTGAGAAAATTTTATGAAATCGTGTTTTCGCCAATTATAAGACCTAACATTAATCCTCAACTTTACCATATATTTATTTCAAAATTAATGCTGTACTATTTTAGGCGTAACGGCCATTTGAGGTAGTATAGGCCCTTAATGGGCAGGCCGTGCCCCTACAGTGGGCCCACCTTTCGAAGTTGATGATTATACTTATTTTTATTTACGATGAAATTTAAAATAGTGATGGCAGCCCCCGACGGATATTCGTGGCTTTTTTAATAAGTTAGTTTTTTTTAAAATTATTTTATCCTTTTTCAATTAAGTACTTTTAACGTCGTGGGTATTTCAAAATTTTTAATTTTGCTTTTTATTTTAAACTTTTTAGAGAGCATCAAAGAAAAATGAAATACATGAATTTACACAAACAAACATCCTCTCACCCCAAACGCATAGACCTACCGTCCCCGTTCCGTCGTGGGTAAAAATACTGGTATTCAACTGCACCCAATAAGACTGGAAGCCGACACCAAGTCGGGACAAGCTTTTATGAAAGCTTTTCGTTTTAATTTCCTAAAAGATTTATTTTCTTCTTTTCAGTGCATTTTTATAAAAGCTTATTTAATAAGATATTTTAAAAAGGTTTTTCAATTACTTAATAATTTTATAAATTTTTATTTTTGTCGTAATCATTAAATTCGTGATATTTACCGTTGAGGAGTTCCATCGTGAGAAGACAATCCTGGCTGTAGGATCAGGTCATGATAGAAATCATGTTTATCTATCAAAAATATGAACACGTCTACAATTTTTCGTATTCGTGCTATTTACTATTGAGGAGTTCCCTCGCGAGAAGACAATCCTGGCTGTAGGATCAGGTCATAATAAAAAACATGTTTATCTATCAAATATGGACGAGTCTACAAATCTTCGTATTCGTGCTATTTACCGTTGAGGACTTCCCTCGCGAGAAGACAATCCCGGCCGTAGAATCAGGTCATGATAGAAATCATGTTTATCTATCAAATATGAACGAGTCTACAAATCTTCGTATTCGTGCTATTTACCGTTGAGGAGTTCCCTCGCGAGAAGACAATCCTGGCTGTAGGATCAGGTCATAATAAAAAACATGTTTATCTATCAAATATGAACGAGTCTACAAATCTTCGTATTCGTGCTATTTACCGTTGAGGACTTCCCTCGCGAGAAGACAATCCCGGCTGTAGAATCAGGTCATGATAGAAATCATGTTTATCTATCAAATATGAACGAGTCTACAAATCTTCGTATTCGTGCTATTTACCGTTGAGGAGTTCCCTCGCGAGAAGACAATCCTGGCTGTAAGATCAGGTCATGATAGAAATCAAGTTTATCTATCAAATATAACGCGTCTACAAATTTTCGTATCCGTGCTATTTACCGTTAAGGAGTTCCCTCGTGAGAAGGCAACTCGTGAGTTGTCACCGTAACACCTATCTAAGAATATGCACCAATAAAACCCAAACCCATCATTGAAAACTGCATCAAAATCGGACCAGTAGTTTTGAAGAAAAATGGCAACATGTATATGCACAAACAAACAAACACACAAACAAACAAACATCCTCTCACCCCAAACGTCTCCGTTCTGTCGTGGGTAATAATTGGTGATAAATCTAACGTGTTTCGACATGCTTCGTTTCCTAATATAAAATAAATAGCAATAGCTGCAATAGCATTCGGGGCCTCTCAAAGTGAAGGACACAGTGGCTAGGCGGTGCGTCAAAGAAAACCCTTATTTATTAAGGTTTAGGTACTGCTACCGATACATTTATAAAGGTAAAGGTACTGCTACCGAAACATTTGTAAAGGTTATAGTACTTCTACCGAAATATACCGGTATGCATTTCCAACCTCAAAATTCCGTTACTGAAAAAAAAAACGGTATCGTAATATTTCGGTTACCATTAAATTTCGGTATGACGTCATACCGAAATTTAATGGTACCTTAATTTTTGGGTAATTCAGTCCCTGATAATTAGTAAGGTACAGTCCAAGAGCTAGATCGAATGAACTCTCTAAATTCTTTCCATCTAGCTCTTGGACTACCAACTAACCCTCTCGCTCTTGTCCTAACTAATTGAACTCATTATATATCTTCTAACCCCAGACCCGATTAAATCTGTGACTTGCGACAAATTGCGAGTAAATATCGACCTTAATATTTGGGGAGGGAGAAAACAGATCTTCGCTAGGTGCCCTAGTTTTTGAGATATAAATGTGACCAAGCTGGGGAGTCTCCAGATCGGCCACCTATGAACCCTTATAACTTTTGAACCAGTGACCGACAAATTTGGACAATTTGGCGACAATTTTTTTGTGTTATCAAAATTAAAATCTGACGGTGGCCAAGCCAGACGTCAATGACACAAAAATCTTCTCGCAATTTACTGGCTGCATTGAAAATAGGGCCGTATTATTAGTAGCCTTGTATGTACTACTGCTGGGCAAAGGACTCTCCTATATAAAATAAATAAATAAAATAAAATAAAATCTTTTTATTTCAGACATTAGTCCATAACGTTTTAACAAAATTTACATTACAAATTAATTACATCAGAAATTTTTACAAATACACAAAATATTAAAATTTAAAATATTACATTTATAAGTTAATAAAGTTAAAAATTACATTTAAAAAATACAAATTACATTACAAATTACATAAAAATTACATTAAATTATTAAACATTAAAAAAAATAATTAATTTAAGTATTTGCCACCCTCTGGGGCCCCGGGCACACGCACTTGTGCTTGAACCCAGTGCCCCAGAAGGGGGCTGTCCAGCTTGTGGCTGAGCACATTCAGGATGGTGTTGGCGCTCCCACGCGTACGGAGCATCAACGAAGCGATGCGGCGCCGCAGCACAGTATGAAAGCCATCTGTGTGCGCGTGTGCAAACATCGCAGATGCGCTACACCAGCGGGGGAGCCCCACCAGCACCCTGAACGCATTATTATATTGTATTCGGAGAGCGTTGATGGCCCGCTGCGTGTAGTTGACCCACAAATTGCAGGTGTAGAGAGTTTGGCAGAATGCTTTAAACAGAGTTATCTTTACCTCTAAACTACACCTCGCAAATCTGCGTGCCAACATATTACAGCGGACCGCCATCGCCCTCCTCTCCCTTTCTATATCCCCATCATCTTTTAAATGCTCGGTGACCACATGGCCGAGGTATTTAAACTCCCTCACTCTTCGAAGAGCGACGGCGTTTAGCAGCACGGGTGCCACATCCTCCAGTTTACGACCCTTGGCTTGAAATACCAGAAGCTCACTTTTGCTAACATTGTACAGGAGACCGTGTGCCCTCGCATACTCTTCACAAACGCCTATCAGCCTTCTGAGCGCGGCCATTGATGGGCTGAGCAACACCATATCATCTGCGTAACTAATGCTGTTGATACAGTGTCCATCAATCGAGCATCCCACTCCGGTGTCCCTCAGCTCATCAATGAGCCCGTTCACGTACAAGTTGAAGAGTGAAGGAGATGTTAACCCCCCCTGCCTCACTCCACACTCCAACCCGTACTCGTCAGAAAACTCGCCAAGCCATTTGACCTGGTTAGTTTGGTGGCCATACCAATATTTAAAAATATTAATTACTTCACCGGGCACACCCGTATCCTTCAATTTGCACCAGAGAATATCATACCTAACCAGGTCAAAAGCCTTGGAGAGATCAAGAAAGGCTGCATACACAGGCGTGCTCCTGTCTGTGTAATACCTGACAGTCTGCTTGAGAGACATAACCGCACATTCTGTCGAAAGTCCTGGTCTAAAACCGAACTGTGCATCGTTTAAATTTAGGTGTTCTTTAAGCTGTCTCTCAAGCAGGCCATCAAGCACCTTAGCGGTGGTCGTAGCCAATGATATCGGGCGGTAGTTGCACTTGTCGGAGTTATCTCCAGTCTTGTTTTTAATTATAGGCACTACCACCGTCTTCATTAGCTCACTTGGCAGGTACGAATGCCTAATACAGAGCGTAAACAACAATCCGAGGAGCCTCGGGAGGTGTGGCCCCGCATGCTGAAAATGTTCGATGCTGAGGCCATCATGTCCGGGCGACTTCCCTCGAGTCATGCCCTTTATTATTAGAGCAACCTGTTTTGCTGTGACACGTTCGGGCACCGCTGACACGACGACCCCAGCATCCCTGGTCTGCTCACCTTTTAGCGGAGACTCCACTTGAAAGTGACATCTGAATACATTCGCAATATCTTTTGGTTCGCTGTTGCCGTTGATACTCACAGGGACACTAGGTTTTGGGTTTAACTTTTTTGTTTGTTGCCAAAATCCTTTAAAATCTTTATTGTTATGTTTGGTAGCTAAAATATTCATTTTTATTTGTTCTTGGTTATTCTGACAATAGTGTAATTTATTTTTGAATTTTTTTCTAGATTCATACATTTCATTATAAATGTTACCACTGTTAGGTCGACCATAACATACCCAGGTTAAAAACTTCTGTCTAGCCTCCCTGTGAGCGTCACGAACATACTTGTTCCAGCCGACAATATGACGACCACGGTGCCGTCCACCACAACCCCCACGGCCCACATAGCTATCAACAGCAGCCTCCTGTAATGCTGTTACAATGTCACCATAAAGCGCGTCTATCGCTGCCAAGTGATCCTTGCCACTATCATTACACATGCTATCACAACACTGTTGGAATTCATGAGGGAAGCCAAATTCCCTTAGTTTATCGTTACAACATTTAGTATATTTTTCTGTTTGGCTAAAATCCCTGTCTCCCCATTGAACCTTATTGGTTTTGGTGAACGGTGGCTTAGTGGTTCGACACACTGATTTTAAGTTACACTGAATCTCTACTGGACAGTGGTCAGACCAGAAAATGTCGTAGCATACTTTTACTGAAGAAACCGTATTTAATGCAGCATCAGTTACAACACAGTGATCCAGCCACCTACGGCTGCCGTGCGCTTCACTCACAAAAGTATAGGTATTTGAATTCAAGCCCAACATCTTTAGGTCGACACATGTCCAGTTTTGCTCATTACAAAAATTTTGGAGTTCATTGCCAAACAATTCCCCCGGATGAGCGTTAAAGTCCCCCATGATAAATACATTTTCAATATTGTTACTCTCAATAATTGACATAATTTCGCTTAAACATTGAACAAATTCCAAGAGATTGTCAGAAGAGTCGGTAGGCATATAAATAGAGAAAACGAGTATTATCCGTTCCGACACACACACTTTTATTGCACTTATTCGGTTACTATCACACGGAATCACAGACACATAATTACACTTACTGTTTCTCCATAGAAGCGCTACGCCACCGTACGGCCGCCCGCGCAGTATACCGCTTGTTAGGTCTACCGCAGACTTGCCGCAGAATCCAAAGTCGTTGCTTATTTTACCGAGTTCGGGTATCTCGTGGGGTAAGAGCCAGGTTTCTTGCAGTGCAATAATATCAGCAGTTAGGCAAAGCCGTCTTACACACTCTGAGGATCTTTTAAAAGACTTACAATTGAAACTGATGAATTTTAAACTTTCATTGTTTGTTGCACTATCCATTATGAGCTATTTTTTGCACTAGTATCAGACTTCCTACGTCTGTCTACATCTCGTCTACCGAAATCCACGAAACGGCGGAACACTATACCGTCTGGCCACAAACTGCTGTCCAAAAACAAATCCAGCTTATCCCTAGGAACATACATTTTAAATGAGTTGTATTGTTTCAGCTGCTTGGGTTCGATCTTATGTAATGTGATTTCAACGTTTGTTTTGTTCCTTATGTAGGCCAATATATGATTCTCGCAAGTTTCTTTATGCACATTATTTATAAATAGAGGGACACTGGTATTTGCAGCTCTAAAACCATCAACTATTTCGGTGCACGTTCCTTTTTTACCCATAAATCGATTCCTGTACCTTTTTCTTTGTACAACATGCCAATCGTCATCTGCATTCTGCGTAAGTAAAACGCTCTGTGGCTGGAGCGCTCCAGTCAGCTGATTGTTTACTGCGCCTACACATACCGAGGTATTAGTCACCGCGCAAGTTGAGGCGCCGTGTGTTTTATTCTCTGTGAGCACCGCTGCGTACGAAACATCTGGACTGTGTGCGACAGAGAGATCGTCACCAGACGGCGGTGCGCGCGAGCGAGACGGGGACTTTGAGCGCCGCACTTGATTGCTGTGTTTTACCTCCTTATCAATAATGGTGGAATGTTTATCGCTCATCGGTTCATGAGTAATATGAATAATTCCTGGGGGGCCACTTTCGCAATTGAATTCTGAGCTGTCTAACAAGCGAGTCGTACCTCGTTTTCTGTTGACAAAGTTGTCCCGTTCGAAATTATTAACTATCGATGTTTGCTGCAGATTAATTACTTCATGTTGCAGTCTCGAGAACTGGTCCACAGGTGTATATGTTTCTTTAATAGTCTCGATCTCATTTTTGAGTATAATAAGGTCCTTCAAAATCCGCGTCGCGTCTAAATGATCAAAAGTGACCGGGGGTAATTTGTGTAGGTCACGGGCGACAAAAATCGGCATTTCTTCCGGATCTTTCTGTTTTATTAGAGTGATTATGTCTTCTATTTCTCTTTGCGTTTTCCCCTCTCTTTTTCGGGTGATCTTTCTTCCAGTTGTCTTGACTGAGGTAAATAAAAGATTTTTTGCTGCACTAATTTCTTCGGATTTAAATGCCGTTGCACACAGTCTGATCATTGAATCCTCGTCCATCACATCACATTTGTTCTGGATAAAGGCCAGAACCTCGTTTATTACTAAGTTACAGTTCGCGCACTTCAACATTTTAGAGGTCGTTGACTCGTTCGCGTCAGCCATTGGTAACGTTCGCGCACTACGACGCGCCACACGGGACTGACTATATAACACGCGATTTTAATTATATCAGACAATGTCCAATGCCTGTTTTCACCAAAACTAAGTGACACCTAACCCATTGCCTAATATCCGTTTTCGCCAAAACTAAGTTAAGATCGAGATTCGTAGAATATGATCTTCATCACTAGCTACTTCCCCGTTGCTATGGAAATGATTTCTATGTCATGCTCTAGAAACTTGAGTTACGGGTTGCCCCATGCTCGGGTAGAGGGAATGAACCGAACATGGACGAATTGTATAGAAAGAGCTTTGTCTATTCTTGGTAGAATAAAGATGGAATTAGTCATGCTACGCGTTCAGGTGCTCTTCTCCTGTGCCACCTCGAACCAGCCTTCGTCATGCGCGGCTACCATTGTATAAAGTAGAAAATTTTATGAATATCGACGTGGACGTCAGTACCTAGACCTAACTCAGTATTGCTCTGTGCGTCAAGAGTCCGTTACCCCAGCCAGATGTTGTCGAAAATGGTCATTTGAATCTGATAGATAATTAGTTTTACGGCTTCTATAATTGTTGCGCACATTATTAAATTTGTTGCGCTTATAGTTTTTTAATTATTTCACAAAAACATTTCCTGCTGGGGTAACGTTACCCCAGCCAGACCTTTTTCTTTCTAATGGGAATATTTAAATAAATACTAGCTATAAAATTAGTTGTTTAGTTGAAGTAAATGTTGTGCCTTATTTTGTATTAGTTCTTTCATCGGTTGCGAAGTTATTCGAGATTTTGCTGGGGTAACGTTTTTGGTTTTGCTAGATCTTTGAAATGGTTAAGCGGATTCTTATCATATTTTGTACATGACTTCTTAGGAATTAGTTTAAATTTGTTGTGCAATAAAATAACCAAAATAATGCATAGCTTAAAGGTTATTTCATTAAATAGAAAAACACTTCAATTGGTCCCAGCACTCCCAATAAGAAGTCTAAAGACTTACTTTAAACGTTATTTTAAAGCTTGTAACTGCCTTCAAATGTATGTGAAGTTTCATTAGTATCCTGTAAGTATTTAACAAGTTATGATGATATTCAGTTCTTCACGAGCACGGTCTTGATGCGCGCGGTGTTATTTGGCCACTGGATTGGATATATGAACTGAATGTTATGTCAATTATTAGTTTTTTAGTTCAGTTGTATATCAGTAAAATTTCAGCTCAGTACATTGGATAATTAATGAGATAATACGATTAAAGTCATTAGGAAGTGAATGACCGTGGTAACTCGACCAAGTTTGGGTGGTTACAAAAAAGCGAAAACGCAGAACATTACACTATCTTTTGAAATGTTTAGTATAATACACCTTACAATTTCGGTACAGACGCGTACACTGTTAAATACATAATAATATAATAATATCTGTACTATGAAAACATTATTATTATCTTCCAGTTGCACAAACTTATCAAAAAACACCGATATAACATGTCGTTCGGTGGGACGCGGGAGGGGTGGGGTGAAGGGGTAATACATTGTTTGCATAACGCACTAAACATGCTCCATAATCACATAATTCATCTTGTAGAGTGCGCGTGCGCTTCGGCAGTTCCGTTTCCTGTTTTTTGCAAATATTTATCGAGTGCGTGAGAGCTATTATATAATAATAATTGTGGCGAATTACTGCTAATGTGGAATGCTTCTATTGATGATCATAATTATGGTGCGGGCTGCTTGATGAATTCACGAACAAGGTAAGCTTGCAAAATGTAACTACAGAAATAGTAGCAAAATTATTATTAATATGTACATGTTGTTAGGTACTTATCTGAAACTGTATTTTTTTTAAGGCTTAAATATTTGAATTTAGGAACTTACTTATTATTTTCTTTTTTTACCAAATTACTATCTGTAATTTTAATCTGGTCTAATAACTTGGTCGGGTTACCACGGTCATTCACTTCCTAATGACTTTAATCGTATTATCTCATTAATTATCCAATGTACTGAGCTGAAATTTTACTGATATACAACTGAACTAAAAAACTAATAATTGACATAACATTCAGTTCATATATCCAATCCAGTGGCCAAATAACACCTCGCGCATCAAGACCGTGCTCGTGAAGAACTGAATATCATCATAACTTGTTAAATACTTACAGGATACTAATGAAACTTCACATACATTTGAAGGCAGTTACAAACTTCAAAATAATGTTTAAAGTAAGTCTTTAGACCTCTTATTGAGAGTGCTGGGACCAATTGAAGTGTTTTTCTATTTAATGAAATAACCTTTAAGCTATGTATTATTTTGGTTTTTTTATTGCAGAACAAATTTAAACTAATTCCTAAGAAGTCTTGTACAAAATATGATAAGAATCCGCTTAACCATTTCAAAGATCTAGCAAAACCAAAAACGTTACCCCAGCAAAATCTCGAATAACTTCGCAACCGAAGAAAGAACAAATACAAAATAAGGCACAACATTTACTTCATCTAGACAACTAATTTTATAGCTAGTATTTATTTAAATATTCCCATTAGAAAGAAAAAGGTCTGGCTGGGGTAACGTTACCCCAGCAGGAAATGTTTTTGTGAAATAATTAAAAAACTATAAGCGCAACAAATTTAAGGCGACGACAAGCAAACTTTAGGGTTGTGTTTTTTTTAATGGGTCTTTTTTTAAATAAGGTTTTTTTTTAAAGGTAAAAAAATGTGCGCAACCATTATAGAAGCCGTAAAACTAATTATTATCTATCAGATTCAAATGACCATTTTCGACAACATCTGGCTGGGGTAACGGACTCGTGCGTCAAGCGTCGGCCTTGCGCATGCTCGTGAGACGGTCGCACGACCTTGGGATTCCACGAGGATAGAGCAGCGGTGGCCGTGGTGGCGGCCCCGACTTACGAACAGTAAGTCGTGGGTTCGAACCCAGACAAGCGCATTGCTTTGTGTAATTTATTTAATCACCGCTGCTCTCAAAACGGTGAAGGACAACATCATGAGGAAACCGGCATGTCCTAGAACTAAAAATTCGAAAACGTGACATCAACCAATCCGCACTGGGCCCGCGTGGTGGATTATAACCCATAGGTACGCAAAATACGCGTTTGATATGACGTGGAGTTGCGGACACCAACCTGCAATGTTACAATGTTCCTCGAGGATACCCGAGAACGCGCGTGAAGTTCTGACGCGCAGTTTTTCACGAGGTTCGCGTTGACGCACGTGCTCTCTCAATGTCTCACCATATCGAAGCGCGTTTCTGCTCTTCGTGTGACTTAGGACCCGAGGAGGCTCGAGCAGCATGCGCGTGGATTTTGGCGTTCTGCCTGAAGTGTCCGACTCTCTCTGTTTCCACACAAAGTAGTAAGCGAAAAACTTCATTTACCATCCGGGTCGTCCTTTAGTCACGTGAGGTTAAAAACCGGCCAAGAGCGTGTCGGGCCACGCTCAGTGTAGGGTTCCGTAGTTACCCGTCCGTCACAATAAGTGTTCCCACTTATGAGTTTAAAGGTGAAAAATGCATGGTGTAATATCCATTATGGAAAAATGCTTGCATATATACGAATATACTACAAACTTAGTACAGAAATTATTTTGTACAACTTTTTGTCTTTTTGTACAAAAACTGTTGTTTCCATCAAGTTCAAAATAATTTTCCTAGAAAGTCCTTAGTTCTAATTTTCAGATTTTTTTCATATTTTCTAAACTTATGGTTCAAAAGTTAGAGGGGGGGGGGACACACATTGTTTTTTACTTTTGGAGCGATTATTTCCGAAATTATTGACATTATCAAAAAATGATTTTAGGAAACCCCTATTCATTTTTAAATACCTTTCCAACAATATATCACACGTTAGGGTTGAAATTAAAAAAAAAATCACTTCCCACTTTACATAATAATATAGGGGGGCTGGCTACCCTAATAAAACATTTTTTTCCAATTTTTATTTTACCACTTTGTCGGCGTGATTGATATACATATTGGTACCAAATTTCAGCTTTCTAGTGCTAACGGTCACAGAGATTAAGCGAGGACGGACGGACAGACATGGCGAAACTATAAGGGTTCCTAGTTGACTACGGAACCCTAAAAAGGGAAGGGAGAGTAAAAAATAGACGTGTTGCTGGGAGCGGGGAGGAGTGGCCTAAAATCTCACGAAGTACCTACAAAGGGGTCTTAGCCGCGTTTCCAATAGAGATGAGCGAGGATGCGTAGCAAGGGATGGAATCCCTTCTGACAGTTCAAGCAACAAATATTTACTTACTATAGTCACTTAAAAAATAGCTTTTAGGAGGGTACATAATGATCAGTCCAAAAAGTAACAGAATCATATCAACTTTCCAAATTTTTACAAGATTTTAAAAATGGGCTCTCGATCCAGACTGCTAATGTTAAGCAACCATAAAATAAAAATTCGAAATGGAATGAAAATGAAATGGATTTGATCTTCTTTGACTTGATCTAGGAAACAAGCAGTGAGGTTAATGTAAAAGTATTTTATTAATTATCTTCTTTTTACTAAATTTATAATATTGTATTTACAATACCAAAGTAAATGAAAAAGATCTATTAAAACTGGACTGATTCAAAAATATATTATACTTTAAAGCTTATATACATTCTGCAAGTTAAATTAAGCCATTGCAGCAATTTTCGTTGGAGCTTTTTTGGCTCTTTGTGGCTTTTCTTGTTCCTTTTCTTCTGGGACCTCAGGCAGCTTGTCTGCTGGCACATCTGGCAACTGGTCTTCCACGTCTAGGATGGCCTCTAGTTCAGCTTCAACATCATCCTCATCCTCTTGAGTAAGTTGTCCAGAAATCAAGTCATCTATTTCTCTCTGTTTTTCTATACCTTCTCTAGTCTCATCCAAAATCTTTTCTATTTCATCAATATTTAGGATTTCATTCACCTTCTTAAGAGCTTCATTTCCGGTCCTCAAACCATCAAGTACCTGGGATAAAATAAAATAATTTGAAGCAAATCATAATGTTGATGAACATGATAAGTCTGGTTTAAAACAGCAAAAAAATTGTAATCTTACTGATTAGGTAAGTACTTAATTAACATATACAAAAATTAGTCTGACAGTTTGTTATTGCATGTTTGATGTCATGCATATGCCGCTAAGTAGCCAGACAGAACTTTTGTTCTAAACAAAATCATACCCTGTCACACTGGCACACAAACTGTGTAATCAATACTGCTACAGTTTATCGAAAAATACGTACCTGGACTTCGACTTGCGCAAACTCCAGATCATGAGTAAGCTGCTCTAGTTTTTCCAGTTGTGTATCAGTATTTTGTAGAAGTTTCTCTTGATATTTCTTCTTTTTCAAAAGCAGTTTCGCTCTATCACGTTTCCCTTCATTTAAAAGTTTCTTAGCTAATTGTCTATCTCTCTCGAGATTAAGTTCTATTCTCTTTTGGTATTGCTTTAACTTATCTCTCTGTTGTTTTAACTGAAGAACAGCCTTATCTTGTTCAGTCACTCTGCTTACAGGTTTTTTATGTTTACCGAATAAGGAACCCATTTTTAAGGTGCTATACTAGGCATGTGTACAATTTATTGTGTAGTCCTAACTATCTACGTAAAGATAACTTACATGAACACTATTCTTTTGTTGATTTTACACACCTGAATAAAAATCACAAACGAATTACACCTGACAATGATAATATTTAATTGACACTGACATCTGTCTGATAATCTGACACATTCATTTTGTTGATACATGCATGCATGCATGGAACTAACACTTACTAAGGGTGGGCAACTGTGGAACTAATGGCGCTAGCATCGCATGAAATAAACATCGTCATTCGGTCATTGTCATTTTATATTTCAAAATTGTTTGACCTCATTGGTCAGATTGGGTCTATCAATATTGATCGTCAACGTATAATAAATAAATAAATAAATATTGCTGGACATTACACACAGCGCCATCTAGTGCCACACTAAGCAACGAGGCTTGTGTCGTGGACACCAGATAGTTGATATACTACATAGATGCTTTTTGTTTGTAAATACATACTTATTATACATATAAACATCCATGACTCGGAAACAAATGTCCATGCTCATCACACAAACATTTGCTCCGACCGGGATTCGAACCCGGGACCCTAAGAACGTAAGGCAGCCTAACTACCGCTGCGCTATTCGGGTCGTCAGTAATAACATGAATGTTAATATGTTTTTTTTATGTTTCATCTACTTTCTCTGATGAAAATTGTGGTGCATGAAGAAATGGTAGCTTAGAAGACAGCTTTCTTATTTTCAACACATGTTTTAATGGAAGGGAACAGGGAATCCTTTATCAGCGAGAACAGTATCTCCAGGCTCTAACAAATCAATGGGACGGGCAACTTGTGGAACTAATGGCGCTAGCACCGCATGAACCTAACATAGTCATTGGTTAAAAATCTGTCAATGTCATTTTAAATTTCAAAATAGTTTGATCCCATTGTTGGTCAGATCGATTGGGTCTAAGCGATGGACACGCCATCTACAATCAGCTTTGACCAGCCTTCCCCATTAGTCCACAATCATTTGTTAGAAGAAATCACTAGAATGCCCTCCGTACTCCGTAGCATTTAGATACAAAACTTATGAAACCACAAGGAGTGCAGCCAGCTTTATTGTATAACCATGTTTATAATCTATGCATGTGGACTCTTTGTTTATCTGTTGAGGAATATTCGGTGTGAACTTCAGTGCAGTCTACTATCGTGTGTGTTTGCTGAAGTTTAATTAAATGGTACTGGCATGAGTGGCATGTTTGCGTGGACGGTTTTTCGTCGGATTTTGAGATTTTGAGTGCTCGGCCAGAGTGGGAGCGCGGTGCGTGGTGCGGTGCGGGTGCGGCAACGCGCGTGTTTTGCCTGGCCAGACTGGCAGTCCGGTGCGGCGAGCGGCGCGGGTTCGGAGATCCCCGCTCCCGCCAGGGTTACCAACATAAGGGTTTTCCCCCCAAATTTAGGGGTAAATAAGAGGGATGTGATACATTCGGGACGGACCTCTTCGGGAGCGACCACTCCACAGACAACAACACGCGTATTCCTCAGGAAAATCAACAGAATCTGCGCTGCACAGTGTGATCTCCAAGATCGAATGTGCAGTGGACCACAAAGGCTCCTCACTAGCCGTCTTCATTGACATAGAAGGCGCTTTTGACAAAACCGTCTTCCGTAGCATCAACGCAGCCCTCGAGGAACACGGTGTGGACTCGACCCTGCGAGGATGGATCACGAATATGCTCCGACTAAGAGCCGTACAAGTTACGGTAAACGGCACCACCAGAGCAATAGTGGCGAAGGGCTGCCCCCAAGGCGGGGTCCTTTCGCCACTACTGTGGAACCTCGTAGTAGACAGCCTCATCAAACGTCCCAACAGCAGAGGCTACTACACGGTGGGCTATGCCGATGATCTGACCATAATAATAAACGGCACACACGAAAACACACTATGCAACCTTATGCGCCAAGCCCTAAGGATAGTAGAAGACTGGTGCAAGGAATACAGACTAGCAGTGAACCCTACCAAAACCGAACTCGTCCTCTTCACAAAGAAAAGGAAGCTAGCAACGTTACAATTACCAAGCTTCTTTGGGACAACCCTAAGCCTATCGACTGAAACCAAATACCTGGGTATCTTTTTGGACAAGCAGCTGAACTGGGCAAAACACACCGAATACACCATCACAAAAGCCAGTATAGCCTTATGGCAATGTAAGAGACTCCTCGGGAGAAATTGGGGCATAAGCCCCAAAATCACCTACTGGCTATACACCACAGTTATCCGACCAATCATCACATACGGCTCTTTAGTTTGGTGGCCCAGGACCAACCTAAGCACGAACCAAAAGGATCTCGAGAAACTACAAAGGTTTGCCTGCGTAGCAATCACCGGCAGCATGAGAACTTCCCCCACTGCTGCCTTACAGGCGATGCTGGGGCTACCACCTCTACATCTCGTCGTAACAGAGGAGGCGGCCATAGCGATTTTCAGACTCGAAGTATCTGGCACCCTAAGTAACGATTCCAGAATTAAACACACACGCATCAGAGCAGATGCTATCAAACAACAGCCCATGATGGCATCACCCAGCGACAGAATCCTGAAGACCCACTGCTTCCAAAAACACTACAACATAGAGCTCACAGCGGAGTTGTATGACTACTCAGGTACGAACGAGCTAAGAATCTACACTGATGGATCAAAAACCGACGACGGGACAGACGACCTAAACATTAAAATAGCCAAACCCCTTGGAATACTCAACTCTGTTTACCAGGCAGAGTGTGTGGGTATCATCCAAGCGGCACACGCTATAGAGGCCAGGGAGGTTACGGATACCAATATTCGAATAATATCCGACAGTGCCTCAGTCCTTCAATCCTTAAAGAGTAATCAGATAACGTCGAGACTGATACTAGAATGCCACAATGCCCTAGAACGAATCACGGTACTAAACCATAACACGGTAACACTACAATGGATCAAAGGTCACAGTGGATCACTTGGGAACGATGCGGCTGATGAGCTTGCCAGAAGAGGATCCAGCACAAAACCCTGCGGACCCGAGCCCATTGTGCCTATTCCCTTCAAGCAACTAAGAAGCTGGTTAAGGGAACACACTCGAATACAAGCGGAGAAATGGTGGACCTCGGCACCAGGGTGTAGGCAATCCAAGGAAGCCATGCCATCCCTTAACACAAAGCTGACCAGGCGCCTTCTGCGCCTGGACAGAGATAGCCTACGACTGGTGGCGGGGACCATCACTGGACACTGTTCACTAAATAAACACTTCCACACCCTAGGAATCACTGACAGTCCCCTATGCAGAGCGTGCATGGAGGCGGAGGAAACGGTGGCGCATGTGCTCCTTGAGTGCACTGGCGTTACCAAGATTCGCGAGGAGACCTTGGGTACACCAAGATCCCTTGCGGACGCCCTGAGAAGACCGGGAAGTTTGATCTGCTTCTGGAGGGAGGTGGGCTGGTTGGAGTAAACGGCCACCACGGCTCACGCACAATGGTCCACTTTAAGGACTAAGTGCGGAAACCAAAACCCCATGATAGAAGAGGGATGTGATTTTTTTAGGGGCGTTCTATTTTTAGGGGTACTTTTAGTGCTGGGCTAGACTGAAAACGCGGGCGCGGAGCGGGCGCGGGGCGGCATACTCAAACATATGAACTTGAACACGCAAAGACGCCATAGCTGCATTGCTCGTTCATACAAGTGGCCGCAGTGAGTACGTGGGCGGCAAGCGACAACCGCGCGTGAACACCGGGGTTCTCAAACTACATAGTTCGAGCCGTGCTATGGCAACTAGGAGTAAAACAAAAATTCACGTTTTTAATTGAAAACAGCGCTATCTTTAAAAAAAAATATTGTTGCTATGGCTAATTATATTATTGTTGTGAATTATTATAATATATAAAATATCTGACTATTTATGCAAAGAGGGTCAGCTAATTGCTCTAACTGACTGTACCTAATAAAGTATACAGCGGCTTACCTACACAGATTTACATTTTTTAGTTCCCCTAAAATTTGACGGCGCACTTTTGACCACATCCTAATATTAATAAAACCGGCCAAGTGCGAGTCGGACTCGCGCACGAAGGGTTCCGTACCATTATCTATACATTAGACAAAACGGCAAAAAAATCACGTTTGTTGTATGGGAGCCCCCCCTTAAATATTAATTTTATTCTGTTTTTAGTATTTGTTGTTATAGCGGCAACAGAAATACATCATCTGTGAAAATTTCAACTGTCTAGCTGTCACGGTTCATGAGATACAGCCTGGTGACAGACAGACGGACAGACGGACAGACGGACAGACAGACGGACAGACAGCGAAGTCTTAGTAATAGGGTTCCGTTTTTACCCTTTGGGTACGGAACCCTAAAAAGGAACATGGATGGGTTTTAGTCAGTAAAATACCAGAGCGGGAGCGGGTCATTTGATGATTACCCATCCGAAAAAAAAAGGATTTTCAAGTAATTGTGGGAATTTTGACTTAGCTTGAGGGGTAAATATTTTTGGGAGTTGGTAACCCTGGCGCCCGCACTTGCCGCCCGCGCCCTCACTGTGGCCACTTGTATGAACCAGCTATGGTTTGAGCTGCCCGCGCGCGATTCGCGTGCGGCCCGCGCCAACTAGCTCGCGCCGCAGACCGCACCCGCGTGCCCACTATGGACACTCCAATGAAGTTCATATGTTTGAGCTCGTCGCACCGCGCCCGCACCGCACCCGCGTTTCCACTCTGGCCGAGCACTGAAGGCCATTGAACTTTTTCAATCTACCCAAAAACAAGTTGTTATATAATATAATATTTTTCTTTACTGCATTTATCCGTTTTTCACTTAACATGGTATGAGGAGAGTATTAATCTTTGGAAAGTAATGAAATTTTATTATTTTACGCTATTTGATATAATATCATTTTTGTGGATGTTTTGGTACATCCAGAAATGCAACAATGCAATAAGATTAGCTAGATTAATATTTTTCACTAAAGCCACGTCCCCACTAGAGCCGCGCGGCTTCGTGAGGCCAAGCCGCGTGGCCGAGCCTCATGAGTGTGGACTTATAATAAACTCATGAGGCTCGGCCACGCGGCTTGGCCTCACGAGCCACGTGGCCCTAGTGGGGACGCCGCTTAATAAAATTAATTTTTAAGTTGTTTTAAATGTCAATGTCAAGTATTAAATGGTATTAATCATAGAGATAGAAAGTCTCAAGTTAATGGGTATTGTATTAATAGAGTACATGTTTCGGATTGGCGACACCAGTTGGCAGCACCGTCATTGTGCACGTTCCATATAGAGAACTTAATAATTTGTGTTTGTGATGAAAGCAGTCCATGCTTTATAAATTATGTAAATTCCCAAACACAAACAGAAACAAACAGAAATCCCAAGTATCTACCCACAGACGAATCCTAGAAGTCCAATGTAAAAAATCTCTATGGCATAGCCGCATAGACCTAGCATTATGCTACTTTACGCCGAGGCAACACTGTGCGACATTGCGGTATGCCACAAGGCCGCTTGCTATAATAATATGTTGCACATCGTGGTAAGTATCGTGCGGCATGGCAACATCTTGCGTCATGCTGCTAATAAAGTTACTTCGATGTTTTGAAAATGAGGGATTTTCTTTTTAGCTCTTCCCTAGTCGCTGGATAGATGGCGCTAGGAGTTAGTATGATTATGCAAGGAACGGAACCTAAAAAAACTGATTTTTAACAAAGCGCGAGAAAACTAGGTTATATTCGGAAGGTTATATTCGCAAATGAAAGTGTCAGTCAACGAGAGTGACGTGACACAATGTTTTTTTTTCCAAGCGTTTTGGCTTTGGCACCAACTATCATAGTAAGTTCAACGCTATCTATAGAGTTCTTGGAAACTAAGTTTTTTTTTTAATATCTCAAAAGGAAAACCTCTCATTATCTAGGCACGATGTTGCCTCGGTGTAAAATAGGCTGCCGCATACTGGTTTATTGTAGCATACCACAAGATGACGCACGCACGCCACAATATGTAGCATACAGCAATGCCGCACATTGTTGCCACAGTGCAGCAGTGTAAAGCAGCCTTTAGCATTAGCATAGCACACACACTGCATGAACAGGTCAGTCAGTCATCAGTGTTGCCAATTTAGCATATTATATGCTAAATTTGGCATATTTTGTTCTTGTTTAGCATATTTTTTTTACATATTTTATAAAACATGAAAAGAATGAAAATCACAATCTTTCTTGAAATAAAAATTGAAATTGATACTCGACTCCGCGGTGGTTTGGCGGTGAGAACCCGGAATGCTATTTTGTGCGTCAGATTCAGCCTAAAAAGAGCAGGTAAGTGCTGATAGTCTTACACTGTTCCAGACAAAGTACTACTTTGTATCGGAATCAAAGAGAGTTACGACTCTAGCTCTCAGCCTTCCACATCAGCTAATGTTGATGAATATCAAAACATTGATATTCTATTCCCCTGATTTAATTTCTTAATAAATACTGACATTTTTTTGTTGACATATTTTTTTGGCATTTTTTAGAGAAGGTTAGCATATTTTTGGCATTTTTTACACCAATCTAGCACATTTTCAAGTAGTTGAGTTGGCAACACTATCAGTCATAGACAATAATACGGGCAATACGGCTTCGGTCGGGCTTAGGTTGAAGGGCAAAATTGTTTTGTCATTACGCGATCGAACTAGTTTTTAATTTGTAATAAAGGTGTAATGTATATTCACTAGAAGACACTTTAGTTTACAATTTAACCTAATAATAAGTTGCCACAATGGCGGTGCTAGCGGCGGCTCAGCTGCTCGATGAGTTGATGGGCAGACATCGCAATACAAATCCGAATGAAAAAATCAAGAAGCCGAACTGGGAGGATCCTGAGGTAATTTATTTTTACTGACATAGTCGATGTTATTTCATTACCTATTTAATTTGCAAGTATGTTGTACATGACGTACATGACCCGATAGCATTATTGCTGTCGATAAAAAAAATATGAGAGCACGCACGATACGGCAGATTTTATCAATTTCGTACTGTGGTAGTTTTAGGTTAAGATTTCAGCAGTTCCAACATAATATTTCATCCCATGCTACATACAATAATGTTCATAGACGGATAAATTTTCGTTACGAACATCACGCTTGTATTTTCGAGAGGGGGGATAGGCAGAGAATGTACCATGTCTAAGCCCCACGCAATCGGTTGAGACTTTTTGGTGTTACTGATGGAAACCCAATAACATAATAATTATGAATCGTACCCAAATTCTCAAGCTCGGTAGTTACGAATGCAATCATTTGCACTAGACCAATGATACCATCAATAACATAATTAAATGGCAAAAAGTTAGTGCTTCTTCTTGAATCAATGACTTAGATTTGGTCCAACCAGTGTGTATAAGTAGGTAGTTAGTGCCAGATAAGATGAGAATAGCGGTCATTGACCCACCTACATTTATTACACTTCCTAACTTTGTAATCCAAAAATAAGCCTGTTCAAATCTGGAATCGCCATATAATGTGATCTTTGTTATGAAAAATGATACATGGTTTATTTGTTTTGGTTTGTACTAAGAGATATTAGGGAAAGGGCAATGACCGCTATTCATCTTAACTGGCACCAACTATAGTAACCTGCAAAGTTCTGTTGTTTTTGTTTATTCCATCCCTGGCGAGTGTAGTAAGTTGTGCATGATGGGCAAAGAGTGGCCTGTCCTGTGTCAGAGCTCCGTAATCACTTGTGTTCGAGATGGGCTCACTACAACCCGTCTCCCCAGATTAGTGGGCAACTTCGGCGCATGGCCCGTTAGTACTAGGAAGCTAGTCTTAAAAATGTTATGAAATGATGTTTATTTTTGCAAGTAGGTTTTTACAAACACTTTGACACAACATTTTTTAAAAACTTGATGGTTCCGGTGTTTCATACCTACTACTCTGAGAAGAAACAGCCGAAATAAACACAGAGGTCATAGTCTCTTCTGAAGTCCAGACATAATCTTGCTCAATTCACATGAGGAAGCAGATTAGTGTCTGAGATGGTCTTTTGGTTAAACATGCAATCATGAAAAATTATACAATTAATTTAAGCATTAGTTTATTGAGTATGCATTTGTGGTAGTCTGTATGTCAAGTGTGTTGAAGGTTGCCCCTCTGAATGACTATTCTTTGCTCATTGGAGCTCCCATTGCTTATCCCTTAAGAGCGCCTAAAGCAAAATCTTCAATCTTTGATTAGATTTTTAGAGTAGTAAATCATGTTCCAATTGGAAAAAAAGTATATGTCAAGAAACTTCATTATGAATGTGATGGTTGACATTGGCGAAAAACATAATAGGATAAAATTTTCTCGATAGAAAACCATCACAAAGTTAGCTCTAATTTTCAACATTTTTGGTTTTTATTCTATTTTGGTGCATGTTACTGAACCATAAACTTGATAAATATTATCACTCATGTATAACCTATAGCTGACATTGGCATTTTTTCAAAATATTTTCTATTTTAAGAGATAACAGACTCAAAGCATTTGGCGCTTACTACATTTTTATTCCGCGCAATACGCAGTCTTCCGTCCCGCGTGACGCGAGCTTGAGACATCAGTTTGTTTCACCGATCACTCGCCGATCAGTTGCCCTCGCTCTGTTGAGACGGGTAGTCTATGTCACTTTGCTCCGCGCCAATTCGCCATTAATAATATCATTGAATCAATTATTTTTTTTGTGTAACATGGGTAACAAGAAAAATACAATTGAAAAGCGATAACTAAAACAGCTGAAGACTCAAATGATGGCTGATTGCCGAAGTCGAATGTACTATGTATTTTTTACGTGCATAAGCTCATAGTAAACGCAAAATAAACGGATGATTGATTTATGTGCATTGTTTTCGTCCGAAATTATTTTAAATATATACAACCCGTCCGAATTAACCGGTAGGTAGGTAGTAGGTAGGTAGGTAGTAGATAGGTAGTAGGTAGGTAGTAGGTAGGTAGTAGGTAGGTAGGAGGTAGGTAGTAGGTAGGTAGTAGGTAGGTAGTAGGTAGGTAGTAGGTAGGTAGTAGGTAGGTAGTAGGTAGGTAGTAGGTAGGTAGTAGGTAGGTAGTAGGTAGGTAGTAGGTAGGTAGGAGGTAGGTAGTAGGTAGGTAGTAGGTAGGTAGTAGGTAGGTAGTAGGTAGGTAGTAGGTAGGTAGTAGGTAGGTAGTAGGTAGGTAGTAGGTAGGTAGGTAGTAGGTAGGTAGTAGGTAGGTAGTAGGTAGGTAGTAGGTAGGTAGTAGGTAGGTAGTAGGTAGGTAGGTAGTAGGTAGGTAGACACTGGTTGACACTTGCGCGACTGGACTTTTGCGCGACTTAATGGCCACTGAGGTTCACTCTGTAAACATTCACGCCTGTTATTTATAGGTACTTGAAGTTGGTTTTTTGGTTTTTCTGTCGTGGGTGACATTTTCATGGTTTCGGAGTCGCTGATAACGAAAATGAGGTCAAAATAAAAATCCAAGATGGCGGCGAGCAAAATTTTAGGTTTTTCAAACATGGGTGTCGTTTTCATGGTTTTCATGGTTGCTTATTACGAAAATGTGGTCAAAATGAAAATCCAAGATGGCGCTGATGAAATTTTTAGGTTTTTCCATCATGGGTGTCGTTTTCATGGTTTACGTGGTCACTGATAACGAAAATGAGGTCAAAATGAAAATCCAAGATGGCGCCGAGGAAAATTTTAGATTTTCCATCATGGGTGTCTTTTTCATGGTTTACGTGGTCACTGATAACGAAAATGAGGTCAAAATGAAAATTCAAGATGGTGCCAAAGAAAATTTTTGGTTTTTCTGTCATCGGTGTCGTTTTTATGGTTTTTAGGGTCACTGATAACGAAAATGAAGTCAAAATGGAAATCCAAGATGGCACCGGCATAAATTTTTGATTTTACGTCATGGGTGTCATTTTCATGGTTTTCGAGGAAACTGATTACGAAAATGAGGTCAAAATGTAAATCCAAGATGGCGCCGAGGAAAATTTTTGGTTTTTCCGTCATCGGTGTCGTTTTCATGGTTTTCGGGGTTGACGCAAAAATAAATTTTTTTTGGGCGCCATCTTGGATTTTGGGAAGGGGTTTAGACAAAATTAACCCACCACGCTTGTCTAATGCGGGTTGGTGGGTGCGCAGTAGACCGCCTGACTGAGTCTTTGGGCGCCGCCGTTAACGTACGGATACGTTGGGGGTGTGAGGATTGAATATGTCCATGAGTACATATATCTCGGCCAAATAGTCTCCTTCCAGGCAAGACACGATAAAGAAGTTGCTCGACGCACCGAAAACGCCTGGAAGAGCTATTGGTCGATGAAGCAAATAATGAAGGGAACTCTCCCTCTCTCACTGAAGAGAAAACTCATGGACATGTGCATTCTTCCTACCCTCACCTATGGAGCGCAGACATGGTCATTGACCAACCGTCAAAAGTCCACACTTGGGGTCTGTCAGCGAGCAATGGAGCGCAGTATCCTTGGAGTGAAACTTACGGATCGTGTAAGGAACTCGATACTGCGTTCCAAAACTCAAATTGCCGATGTAGGTCACACGGCCGCCAAGCTCAAATGGATGATGACAGATGTGGCCAGCCCAGTTGGCTGGCCACATCTGTCGCATGCCGGAGGAGCTATGGGCCAAAGCTACCACAAAATGGGTCCCAAACAGCAGCAAACGGCAACGCGGCAGGCCCAGAAGGAGATGGCGGGACGAACTCGACTCCTATCACAAGGATTGGCGCATAACAGCACTAGATAGGGATAAGTGGAAGGAAGGAAGGGAGGCCTTTGCCCTGCAGTGGGACACAAATGGCTGATAATAATAATAATAATAAATCTTGGATTTTCATTTTGATCTCATTTTCGTTATCGGTGACCACGTTAACCATAAAAATGACACCCACGATGGAAAAGCCACATTTTTTTCCCGGCACCATCTTGCCTTTTGGGGTCGCTGAATACGAAAATGAGGTCAAAATTGACCTCATTTTCGTATTCAGCGACCCCAAAAACTATGAAAACGACACCCATGATCGAAAACCAAAAATGTTCTGGCCGCTTGGGATTTTCATTTTGAGCTCATAAATTTTACACATTCCTCCATTTTTACTTTTTGTTTCTGATTCTTAGTGTATGTCATCAAATATATTTTTGTTATCAATTTTATAAAATTTTCGATTTTATCTTTTGTGCTTTTTTTTATTATTATTGCCTTTTTGTTCTTCTTATTAACGGGCACAGTATTTTATAAATATTTATTCTACCAATGTTATTAATTTTACACATTCTATAATTTTTGTTATTGTGTCTTGATGTATCAATTTAAAACAATTTTCATCAATGTTTTTATCAATTAGGTATATATCATGTATAGGTATCATTAATACAATCTTATGCATTTTTAAATATTAGCATAGTTATCAATATATTATCTTTATTTTTTTTAATTTCATCAATTTTTATTCGTTACCTATTCAATTTTACCAATGTCATAAATTTTATACATTCTATTATTTTTACTTTTATTATTGATTCTTATTGTACGGTATGTCCTCAATTTTATTATGGTTATCAATTTTATACATTTCTCGATTTTGTCATGTTTGGTGTTTATGAATGCCTATTTGCTCAAATTTTATAAGTTATTAAAAAATCGAATGTTATTTATTTTATTATTTCATCATTTTACTTTATGTTATCGTTTTTAATGTATTTATAATATAACATTTTCTTTTTAGTTGGTATTTGTGCAAAAATTGTAGACATTAATATGTGTTTGTTTATGTTGTCGAGCGTATGGCACTCGTGGGCCAAAAAAACAAAAAAAAACCACCTTCAAGTATAAATAAATAAATAAATATTGCTGGACATTACACACAGCGCCATCTAGTGCCACACTAAGCAACGAGGCTTGTGTCGTGGACACCAGATAGTTGATATACTACATAGATACTTTTTGTTTGTAAATACATACATATTATACATACATATAAACATCCATGACTCGGAAACAAATGTCCATGCTCATCACTCAAACATTTGCTCCGACCGGGATTCGAACCCGGGACCCTAAGAACGTAAGGCAGCCTCACTACCGCTGCGCCAATCGGGTCGTCAAAATAACAGGCGTGATGATAAAACGAAATGGAGAAAAAAATTAAGATGAAATGGAGTACTCAAAAGTCGAAACTTTTATTTCACGACATACAAACAACATAGGAATGTATTGTATAGAAGGTGTTAAAAAATGAATACAAAAAAAAATAAGAAAAAAAAGTGGCTTTATTTAACTGTGTTGCTTGCATATACTACGCCCTACCCGCTACACTACGCAAGCTTGGTCCCACGCTTCGCGCGTCGTGGCGCCGCGGCCGCCCGTGTTTGTTATCGGCACTAATGCGGGTGTAGCGAGACGCGCGGGGGAAATCAGAATTTATCCTGGCGTTAGGCCCGCTCTTAAGCATGGTACTCAAGTTATAGAAAAAACAGTTGTACCTACTTAATAGGTTTGTGTACACCTCTTGTCTGCCTAACCCTTCAGAGATTACAGGTGTGATGTTATATTATCTATGAAGTAAAATAAAAATCCCGGGACAGCAAGCAAACATTCTATGATATTCATTATTATTATCAGCGAGTGGAGTTCGCATTGCTGAATTTTGGGCCAAACATATTTAATAAATAATAATATATTTGCCATCGACACGCTAAGAAGAAGATTATTGAATGAAAAAATGATGTGCATTCTATTTTGTTTGTTCCAGTACTGTAAATATTACATGGTGAAGTTCTGTCCGCACGATTTGTTCGTAAACACTAGAGCTGACCTGGGTGCCTGCCCAAAGGTGCACGATGATGAAGTTAAAGACCTCTTTGAGAAAGCTGAGTCTTCATACAAGAAGGCACAATATGTGGAAGAATTCTTACGATTCTGTCGTCATATGATCAATGATGTTGAACGTGAGTACAAACAGAGTTATGGTATCTTCCATATTCAGTACAATGGTCTCTAATCTTATTTGTCTGTTTCCTATAATGGTCTTTTGCTTTTTTTTAGGTAAAATCCAAAAAGGTAAACAAAGATTGGAATTGATGAACTCCAAGCCTGAAGGACCTCCTATGACACAAGCTCAGACTGAGAAGAACCAGGAGCAGGTACAATTGCTTTCAGAAAAGATAACTGCTTTAGTCCAAGAGGCAGAGGAAGCTGGGACTCGTGGAGACGTGGAGCAAGCGCAGGGTCTTATGAAGCTCTGTGATAGACTGAAGGAAGAGAAGGAACAGTTATTGAAGCAACAGGAGAACAGGTACTAAACTTCACTGGGTAAAATATTAACGGAAACTTGGCAAGAAAGTGAGCAGCGGTGGCCCAGTGGTGGCGGCCCCGACTTACGAACAGTAAGTCGTAGGTTCGAACCCAGAAAGGCGCATTACTTTGTGTAATTTCATTACCACTGCTCTCTAGACGGTGAAGGAAAACATCATGAGGAAACCGCCATGTCCTAGAACCAAAAAATTAGAAGATATGTGACATCTACCAATCCGCACTAAGCCCGCGTGGTGGATTATAGCCCATTCCCTCTCATAGAGAAGAGGCCTGTGTTCCAGCAGTGGGAACATTGATAGGCTGATGATCATGATGATGGCAAGAAAAATATTTTATTTTATTTATAGCTAGTAACTTTTAACTTTCTGTGTGCCCTTTGGCAAAGGTAACCTCTCTAACCCTTCCCAATGGGGGCTATCGCGTGTGAATTTGCCGCTAGAGGCGCTTGTGTAGACTAAGGTCCTCCAAAATGTCAGATGTCATAGAGTGTTCGCGCGTTGTGTGCTTTTTTATCACGTATTTATACTAATACTCACGATTGTGTTCTAGACTGAGCCATTCCTGATTAATTATGACTTGAAGATTTTAAGTAGCAACTTAGGATCATAATATTGTTAGTACTTGGAGGTAGAATGATTTTTAAATGTTTCATGCTTGCTAATTTTAGGAAGAATATTGTAAATATATAAAGCTAAAGCTTGTACTATGTTGTTGTACGTAATAAAATAAACATTTTTATGAAGTTCTTGGTGCTTTAAAGTATCGAATAGAATTACTGACAGCACCTTACTCGACAGTGCGCCATCTGGTGAGCTCAAAAACGATAGCCCCCATTTTCCCTAGCCTGGGAGAATTGGGAAGGGGTGACCTCCTTGTCCATGTCTGTACAAACTTTCCCACCAAATCATCCATCCATCATTGGTGGTGGACATGGGCCTTAGTGCTACAATATTGCTGCTGTTTCTAGCCACTGGTCCATGACGGCCGAGCTTGCTGCAGCTCAGGAGAAGCAGATGGAAGTATGTCCTGTCTGTGGCGCGTTCTTGATCGTTGGTGACGCCCAGCAGCGCATCGATGACCATCTGTCTGGAAAACAACATGTTGGGTAAGAGAAATTTCACTTGGCACTAAGTAGAAAACTCTTCTGAAATCGCACCATAGGAATAAAAAAATCTAATCCATATTACTTGTTCACAGCTATTTTAAACTACGACAAGCCTATGAAGAGATGAACGAGGCTCGCGAAAGGGAGCAGCAAGAGAAAGAGAGGAAGCGTCGGGAGGAGAGGGAAAAGGAGCGCAGCGCCCGCAGCGGCGGCCTCGGGTCTGATCGTCGTGACAGGGAGCGAATGGAGCGCGACCGAGAGCGAGACAGGGATAGGAGCGAGCGAGGCGACCGGGGGGAACGAGGAGAACGGGGAGAACGGCCTGACCGGCCTGACCGACCCGAGCGTGAGCGAGAGAGAGAGAACAACGATAAGAAAGAAAGAGAAAAGGACAAGGAGCCTAAGGAAAAGGAGAGGGAAAGGGACAGGGATAGAGAACGCGAGAAAGAGAGGGAACTACGGGGGGATCGTCACCAGTGAGTAGTTTTTATTTTGAACTTGCAGAGAAATTGATTGTTTAACTTTAACATTTGTTACGAAAAAACCTGCTATACAAAATCACAAACATTGTTTCAGCGCAAGCCGTGAGAAGACCGGCCGCCATGAGGACCGGGATCGTGAGCGAGAGCGGGATCGTGACCGCGACCGCAAACACCGCAAGGAAAGAAGTTAGTATATCCAGACATTCACAACTGTAAGCTGTTGTAACACTAATATTCGAACCTCCGGTTTATGTGGCTTGTTTATTTATTTAAAATAGGTACGCCAACAATACATACTTACATTTAAGAGCGGCCAACCCGTCATACTTTCATTAAAACGCTCGTACGTGACTATGCCATTGTAACACATCTATCTTTAAATTTTCCAAACCAAGAGGTATGTTATGCACAATATGCACTATAATGGGGAAGGCTGGTCAAAGCTGATTGTAGATAGCGCGTCCATAGCTTAGACCCAAATTGACCAATGAGGTCAAACTATTTTGAAATATAAAATTATATTGACAGATTTTCAACCAATGACGATGTTTGGTACAAGCGATGCTAGCCATTAGTTCCACAGTTGCCATCCCCATTATCAAGGATTCTATGAAAGCAAAAAATAAAAATTTGCAGAAACAAATACAGTAAATAAAAACAGAATATGCAAAAAATTGCAGTTATGCACAAATTTACCTGAACTTTGGCCGTTCATAATGTACTCATGAATTGTAAAATTAAAGAAAACATCTTAATAGAAACCTTGCACAAATGGAGATTCCAAACCCTATTTTTCGTCGAATGTAGGCGGTATGAGGTGCGCGGGAGACGAGTCTTGCGGGGTCTTCGGTGTGAGGTGAGACGCAGTTGAAAAAACATCGCTTCTTTGGCTCTGGATGAAACAACAAGCTTCTGGACCATGTCTTGCGTTGACGATAGACGGACCTGGAAGGGCCCTCTTAACATTCAACAATGAAAATGTATGGGTTGGGGTTGAACCTCATCTGGCAACACGAAACCGCACTTTTCCTAAGGTTCCAGTGTCTTATGAAGATACCAAAAAACACTCTATCTTGGTTGTGGTAATTTTTTTTTAAATAAACGAATTTTATTCCAGGATCTCCCCACGAGCGGCCGAGGCGGCGTTCACGCGAGCGCCACTAGCTAATGACTGAGGTATCACAAATGCGCCTGAAACCGGTAAGTATACAACACTCTGCCTACATCCCTACCAGTGCGAAGCGTCCAGGTACCGCATCTATGACTACATACTGCCCCATTCCCATTCACCACAATTTGTTCGACAACAGTTAACCAACATTTTGTATCACCTTTACCCACACTGACACTACTCAATCCTCTCCCCAAGTTGAGACAATTACAAGTAATAAAGTGAAAACTGTTGTTTTACAGCTTATGTGTAGCATACCAAAATATTACTTCGGTATATGGCAAACTTATGGGGAGTAATGACACCCATTGCACTCTCGATTCGATAGTTGTCGTCACACCGACGGACTTGGCAGGTACTTGATTGGTATTTTGAATAGTTGCCGAGAGCCATCAATGGGAGAAGACTTATTTGTTGATCGCCGTACATTCCTCTCTCACATCTAATGTGTTGTTGGGTGTTAAGAGTACGAAAGCGATCTACCAATAAGGTCCATTCCGACGAGCTGTTCGCCTCGCCGTCGTTTTGAGGTATTCCATCATGTTATGTTTCGACGTCGTCATTTGTCGCCAGTTGACTCGTGCCGATCGCACTTGCCAGGTATTTGTTAGGATATTGCGTTCTTCTTGGAAAAGAAGGTGTTTATGTCATTAGTTTTGAAATGTTTTTTAATTGATATCGTGTATGTGATACTATAAATAGGTGATTCGAATGAATTTAAGTATAAAATTTTAACTTTTGTCGTTGCATAGCAATTACAAAAATAAAAGGCTATGTTACGCAGACTTTAGAGCTTACACATAGGTGCTCTTTATATCGCATTATGGATGCTGTTTACACATCATCTACTGTGTATTTCCAGGTACCCGAATAATGTTGTGTGTGGCATCAAGTTTTTTAATTCCTTTTGAGTGCTAGGCCTTCTTCGGGTCATTTTCAACAAGACATGAAACTTTATGTCATGCTCCAAATTAACCTAATCCCCACCATCCAAAGAGAAATGAAATGCCAATGTGGTCATTATTAATTAACGAAAATAATTTGGTATATTTATTTCGTCAGTTTCTGTAAATAAAAATGAATTTACTCATTGACAAGTCAGTTCTATATTATCCCGCTGCTAAGTACCTGTTACTAGCTTGCTCCATGGACTTTTCAGTTGGAAAGCCATAGACGAAGACCTGCGGATCGCGCAGCTACCACCAGCATGGCGGCACCGCCATCAAAGAGGTACTTTTGAAATTAAGCACCCGTACAGAAGAGGCGAGGCGCGACGGCGTTCCAGAAAATTCTACAGTCGACCATCGGTTTCGAGGTGACATAGAATAGTCACACGTATATTAATAAGAATTTCAATGTTAGCACCAAAACTATTGGTTAATAAAATGCATGTAGCCCAAAGTCCCGCATTACGAATGGACTTGTTATATTTTACGATTAGATATTAAATATTTGTAACAGTGTAGTCACCACTGATATTCTATCTATAGGAAGGTCACTGTCTTTTTTTCTGTAAACCAGTTTCCTCTGAGGAGCCATTCAGGTATTTATCAAACAATTTTTTATCTTCTTCGTAATAATGTTAACATGATTTTATTGTGTATGTTTGGGATTGAGCTGATAGCGTAATGTCTTGAAGGAATAAACCATTCATTTGATCTTTGCCTTTTATTTTTCGGAATATACCTGCCTATTTGACTCTTCATTCATTTGTAGAACGACAACAAGAGAAACGAAGACAAGTCTTAAGATATAAATATATAGATAAGTAACACCACGATGAAAATACGGACCCACTTTTTACAGGTATGCAGAAATACGCTACTATAAAAACTTTGCAAGCCAATAGTTTCCAACACGCGTAGCCTGACCGATTCCATCTTTCTACCAATAATATATAAAGCTCTTTCTATACAACTCGACATGTCTTCTTCCCGAGCATGGGGCGACCCGTAGACTCCAGTATCTACGAAGACAAAGACATTTTCCATAGCAACGGGGAAGTAGTGATGTAGATATTCTAATAGCCGTGTCACTTAGTGTTGGAATTAGGCATTCAGCTAGGTGACACTTAGTTTGGTGAAAACGGGCAATTAGGCATTGAGTTAGGTGTCACATAGTGTTGGTGAAAACGGGCATTAAGCTTTGTCTATAAAAAACTGCCAAACCCAGCAGGGAGATCAAGAACCCCGGTTAATGCTCTACAGGAACTGATGGACGCTACCGAAAGCGCCAAACTAGTAGCTCAGTTCTGGGCCGACTCAATTTAGATTGCCTTCGACACGCTAAGAAGAAGAATGCTCGTAGGTACAGCATTCCTTTCGGAGTTACATTCATTCTTCGTCTAAAAACTGAAGGGACGGCGACGGTAGAACCCCGACGATACGAAAATCGGTAAAGGTCAATAAACAAAGAATACACTAAGTAAAAAAGAAGAGAATCTTATCTAAGTCCGATGTGAAATGTGATGTAGACTACTAGCGGACGTCACGAAGTTTCACCCGCGTAGTTCCCGTTCCCGTGGGAGTACGGGCAAAGACTACAATATATATATGGAGAGGATAAAATATAGTCTATGTTACTCAGTAAAGTCGTGGCTTTCTAATGGTGAAAGAATTTTTGAAATCGGCGCAGTAGTTTTTGAGTTTATTCATTACAAACATACACACACAAAAAATATCCACCATTCCTTCTCATAGAGAGGAGGCCATGTGTCACAGCAGTGGGAACATGAACATTATAGGCTGATTATGCTGACACTTGAAACGTGAGGTAGTACCTAATTTTACGGGCAACCTGGAGCCCTTCGCTCTTAAAAATCATGTTTAGTAGCAATACCCTGACTTCATGAGCGAGAATCCAACCTAAAGACTTGTTATTCTGTGTGCCTAAAGTGAGTCATTAGTGGCCGGGGGCACAGCCGGTCAATAATGTTGTACTGGATGTTACTATACTCTATGTACTGGATTTCATTATGACCCGCTGGTCAATAATGTGATTTGAATTTGGAATCTCACATGCTCAGCTAAATTGGCAGTTTAGTACTAACAAACACCCTTTGGTGCCAGAAAGAGGAAAGCTATTCTCGAGTGTCCGTTTCGACCGCGCGGCCATGACGTTTTTTTTAAAAAAAAACTATGCCAAATTTTTGTAAAAGTTTGTAAAAGTTGATTCCCAAAACCATAAATTTGTCAAAGTTATGGTTAAAAAGTTATAAGGGTTTGAACGTGGCCGCGCCATCGAAACGCGGAGAACCGCGCGGCCACGGAGATCTTTAAAACTAAGCGTTGCAGACACCTGAAATTTAGGTAAATAACAGATTGAATTTGTAAAAATATACAAAAAAATCCTAGGTTTATATTTTAGGAGCTGTAAGACTAAAACCTCATGGCCGCGCCATCGAAACGGTGAATAACACGTTATCGCCGATATCTCGCTGAAAAAGCATCGTAGAGGTCTGAAGTTTTTTGTAAAACACAGATTTGAATTTGTCAAAACTGGTAAAAATACTTCAAAAATTCCTCGGGTTATATTTTAGGTGCTGTAAGAGTACAAACCCATGGCCGCGCCATTGAAACGGTGAAAAATACGTTATCGCCAATATCTCGCTGAAGAAGCATCGCAGAGGTCTGAAGTTTTTTGTAAAACCTAGATTTGAATTTGTCAAAACTCGTAAAAATACACAAAAATATCCTAGGTTTATATTTCAGGAGCTGTAGTACGGTATCGCTTTTAACCTTCAAAACGTTCTGAATGTTTGGTTAGGGTGACCATGACTTATTGCTTACAAAAAACTTCCATCTATTACATTAAAAAATATTTTTCAAGGATTATAAATTAAATTAAAATGATAAGATACAAAAACATGTTTATTTCTTAAAAAATCACATAAATCACAGATTGCTAACTTACATATTATTTCTGACAAAACCACAAATCACAGATTATTTACTTACACTAAGAATTTTTTTTTAAATTATATTTTTTTAATACGACTGTGAAAGTATGGTGTGTTTAAAATGACTGATTTTTTTTTAAATATCTTAATCATCTATGTATAGACCATAATTATGTTAGATTATGTATTGTCATAGGTTGTTCGGAACTTGCGTGCATTTCGGTTTTACCATCGTCATAACAAATCATTCTGGAAATACTATGCAATGACACTTATTTCTGTAATAATTCATATATTTCAAATCCTTTAGACAAATTCAAAACAATTGCTTTTTTAATTTAGATGCTTTTTCAGCTATTAAGCAATGGACCCCATCATTGCTTGATAGCTGAAAAAGCACCTAACTGAATAATCTGTGATTTAAGTGTTTTTATTTTTTAATTAAAAAAATAAATTAAAATGAAACGATCATCATCATCAGCCTATTAATGTTCCCATTGCTGGGACACAGGCCTCCTCTGAGAGGGAATGGGCTATAATCCACCACGCTGGCCACGTGCGGATTGGTGGATGTTACTCGATGTCAACCAATATGTTACAAAAACATATGTTAACTATACTTCTAAAATTAAACCACTCTAGTACAAAACGTAGACAAATATATTATCAAAGTATAACTTTACAAAATTCAAGTAAATTAAACCGTTATTCAGCTAACTCGTATAACGATCCAAAACGAAGTGAGCTCCCGCTCATTTTTAAATCGACCAATATGGATGGGGATGGAGACTCGTCATTCGCTGACGTAATCTTCGCTGATTGGCTGTTGATCACAACGGCTAGTTTTAAATGTTGCCAGTAGATGGCATTGAATTGCCAACACGGCCATTCTGCATAGCGCATGCCCCCAGGCGCTCTTCATCTCACCCACACACAATATTTAGGTACATCTGAAACACAAACATTATATTATAATTATTTATAAGTAGTATACAACTGTTCGGCCCATCATGATAGAAGAAAAATGATATGGCTAGATTTATAGATAGTCCCTTTAGTCCTAAGAGACATCTCATTACTTTAATCCTAGTCATAACATTTTCCCTCTCATAAACCTGTCCCCAGAACTAAAATTGAAATTGATGCAAAACTATTACAATCAGGGTAAAGATAGGTAAACACTTTACCCATTTTTCTGAACTGGATTGGCTTAGGCAGTTCACATTTATTACAGTAAACCCTGTGCCAAATTCTCCCAGTATTGACATAATAGGTTTAGTCAATTTACCTAAAACCCATTGAAGCCTTGCATCAACTTTTAGCATACTTTATAAATATGTATACCCAATTTCAACTGATATGTAAGCAATATGATTAATTTAATTTGTAACAATTTATATGGGAAAGTAACCAGTAAAGAAATGTTCGATACTGTAAAAAAATAATATGAATTTAACTTTAGTAGATATTATTACCTACTGGCTTTTGTTGTAATATAACATTGTAATAGTTACTAGTTAATTAAATTAAATGTTGATGTAATTGTTTTTAGTAATAACTGTAAATATGATTAAATTATTACACAATTTTATTCATGTATATTGTCATAATTATGTACCTATACTATGTATATTGCCAACACTGGCTTAAAAACATTACCTTAATTCCAATTGTCTATTCTTATCCAAGGTTTCATGTTCTCCGCTGAAGTTGTTCCTGTGTAACGTTTGTTGGTTCGCTCACTGCCTCTCAAATCAGAAATCAGATACCTGTCTTGGCCCAAGACTTTTTTAACTTGAAATGGCCCTTTGTATACTGGCAGTAATTTTCGACTACGTCCATCGTTATTTTGGCTCAAGATTTTGACAAGGACCAAATCATTTTCTTGATATTGAGTTGGTTTTATGCGAGTACCGTCAAACCGTCGTTTTTGCGACTCCGCAGATACCTTTATATTTTTGTCGACCCATTTGCGTAACTCTGTCACGTCCGTGCTATGTCCGTCATCAGGCTCTGGCGCTAATTTATCACTGTCAGTACGGAGTCTATAACCCAACAAAACTTCGCTAGGAACCGCTTTAATAGTTTTATGATAGGTGGTATTGATACCTTGCTGTAAAATTCTAACACAATTATCCCAACTGTCATCCGTTACATCCGCGCCCATAGTTCTCATTGCATCTAAAATGGTTTTATTGAAGCGTTCCGCTTGACCGTTTGACCGCGGCATTCCCGACGCAATAGTATGGTGTGCATAACCCTAGCAAAATGTTGTGCATTTGAGAGATGAGACCATAAAAAATAATTAGTGTATCATGAGGAGCAATTTGTTTAATAGTAGCAAAATTTGTGTGAATTGTAGTTTTAAAGTTATTTGAGAAAAACACATTTTGCTGGAGTAACGATAAGAAACGTTATCCTGGCAAAATCGATTTTCAAAAATTCGTTCAGCCCGTAACCAAATACATGATTAGATAGCTTTTGTTACATAGTAAATGTTTGTAAATAGCAAAATTTGTGTGTGGTATGGTTCTTGAGTTATTTAAGATTTTGCTGCGGTAACGTTTTGGGATTTCCCAGATCTCGAAAACGGCTCAATGCAGAAGATTGAAAAAAATACCAATAAGAGACCTTAATTTGTTTAAATTAGTTTAAACATTAGTTTTTGATTTGGTTGTCGTAAACCAATTGAATTAAATGGTTTCAAAAATCAGATAAAAACGGGTTTGCAAGTATACCAAAACACTTATAACCAAATAAACAGCTGTAAAAAATACCCATGGTAGACACGTATCACGTCAAGTAAAATGGATTATGTAACTTTATACGATACGAAGATAAAAACAAAACTGATTAATTTAGACTGGTCGTACTTTAGCGATGAAATACGCAGTTCCCAAAACATTAAGAAACGTGGCATACTTTAAACTAATTAAAATGATTCATGAACATCAATTCCTGTTGATTTCAGCTTTCAATTACGGCTGTAATGAAAGTTATATCAAAATCAAGAATATGTCAGAAATTCTCTAATAGCCGACCAAATTAAAAAGGTCACGTAAAAGCGGCCGCACCATACGTACGAGTAGTCTTCGCAAATTAGCAACTTAGTGTCCGATGTTTTGTACAGTTAAGCAGAAAAACGTTTTACGTGTAACCGATTTTTTAATGTTCGAAGTGCATGTACCATAATACACATTTTCTACTAGTTTTCTATTTTATAAATGAAAATCATGTTAATTAACAGTAGTATTTAATGGATCATAAGTAATTATTTAAAGTAAGTAACTTTAAAAAGGTAAGTAATAATCTCAGTAAATAATTTATAGTGTGATTTTGGTTGACGACGCGTGGTTCACACGTTGATCACCTGTAACTGTCACATGTAATGTTGAAATAACCACTAAGTTATACGTTACAAAGCTTATGTTTAAATGCCAATACTGTGAGTCGAGGGGAAATGGGAGTCCACCTACCTACCTACGTATTTAGTAGGTGCCTATCTCCGTCTTAAGGAAAATTGTAAAAACTATGAATCAACATTGTATTTTAAGTTTAAGCATTGGTACTTGACAAATAGAAAAACATTTAGGCCAAATCTAAAAATTAAGTACGTACGGTACTTATCTGAGATTTTTTCCTCAATATGCTAAGGCAAAGATATACAATAATTTGTATGAGACTGATTTTTAAATAAAAATAATGAACACCATGACCAGCAACCTACGCAACAGTAACAACAACGTACGTACGCAACTGTACTAACAAAACATCCATATTATCTCATTCATTTAAGATGGTTACGATTATGTATAGTGCGGCCGCTTTTTCGTGACCTTTCCGATTTGGTCAGCTTATTTGAGAATTGCTGACATTTTCTTGTTTTTGATATAACTTTCATTACAGCCGTAATTGAAAGCTGAAATTAACAGGAATTGATGTTCATGAATCATTTTAATTAGTTTAAAGTATGCCACGTTTCTTAATGTTATGGGAACTGCGTATTTCATCGCTAAAGTACGACCAGTCTAAATTAATCAATTTTGTTTTTATCTTCGTATCGTATAAAGTTACTTAGTCCATTTTACTTGACGTGATACGTGTCTACCATGGGTATTTTTTACAGCTGTTTATTTGGTTATAAGTGTTTTGGTTTACTTTCATATCCGTTTTTATCTGATTTTTGAAACCATTTAATTCCATTGGTTTACGACAACCAAATGAAAAACTAATGTTTAAACTAATTTAAACAAATTAAGGTCTCTTATTGGTATTTTTTTCAATCTTCTGCGTGGAGCCGTTTTCGAGATCTGGGAAATCCCAAAACGTTACCGCAGCAAAATCTTAAATAACTCAAGAACCATACCACACACAAATTTTGCTATTTACAAACATTTACTACGCAACAAAAGCTATCTAATCATGTATTTGGTTGCGGGCTGAACGAATTTTTGAAAATCGATTTTGCCAGGATAACGTTTCAAACGTTACTCCAGCAAAATGTGTTTTTCTCAAATAACTTTAAAACTACAATTCACACAAATTTTGCTACTATTAAACAAATTGCTCCTCATGATACACTAATTATTTTTTATGGTCTCATCTCTCAAATGCACAACATTTTGCTAGGGTTATGCACACAATAGTATGCAACCGAATGTTCCTAGCAGTACAATACTGTTTAAAATCCGCGGAAGTAAAAGCAGATCCCGCATCAGTAATAATTCTGCGAGGGTTCCCGAACACTTTCGATATCTTTTCTAACTCTTTTAACACGCAACGGGTTTCTGTACTTTTTACGGCTGTTATCAAGACAAATTTCGTAAACGAATCCACAACCACAAACAAATATTTGTTTCCCGTAACAGTCTGCACAAACGGACCCAAGTGATCGAGATGAAGCGTATGAAAGGGTTGGGCGTATTTTGGTATGGGATACAACTGTCCCTCTTTGGACCCTCCTTTATTTTTATAATATATACAATTAAGGCAATTTTGGATGTATTTTTTTATGGTACGTCTCATCTTCGGGAACCAGTACAAATTTGAAACACGCTCATAGGTCTTGTCAACAGCGAAGTGCCCAAGGTCGTCGTGATTACTTTTAATGATTTGCCAAATACAGTCCTTGGGAACAACCCAACGTCGACCATGAGCAGTTCGCCTGTATACTTTGTTTCCCAGAAGTTCGTACTTATCAAAAACCTCTTTGTGTCCGTCCATGTCTCCTGTCTCTAAAATTTGTCTGAGCCGAACTAAATCTAAATCCTGCAACTGTACTGACAACAACCAGTCTGCCTCTGTTATAGCCATTACTAATTCTACCTCCGATTTTTCCCCGGATTGTGCTGGGTTTCGACTAAGCGCGTCTACATGTTGCATACGGGTACCCTCCCGATGGATTATGTCAAAATCGAATTCTTGGGTTGATAAAACCCATCGCGCAATGCGGGGAATAATCTCTTTCTTTGTTAGAGCAAACTTTACAGAATTACAGTCCGTCACAATTTTGAATTTCGTTCCCAACAAGTACAATCGAAACTTTTCTAAAGATGCAATAATGGCAAGTAATTCGAGTTCGAATGAGTGATATTTTTTTTCGTCTTCACTAGTTTGACGGCTGTAATAATGTATGGGTTTCTCGCCTTCTTCCGTGACCTGCATCAAGATCCCGGCTATGCCTTCCCTACTTGCGTCAGTATAGAGAACACACTCCTTATTAGGGTCAAATATAGTAAGCACACTATCTGAGGTTAACGAGTTTTTCAGAGTTTGGAACGCCTGCTCGTGACTACTATCCCATGACCAAGGATAATCCTTTTTCGTCAATTTTGTCAAAGGACTTGATAATATCGCACAGTTTTTAATAAATTTGCGGAAATAACTTATCAAACCATTAAATTGACGGAGTTGGTGAACGTTTCTAGGTGTGGGGAATTCCTTCACTGCCTTGACTTTTGACTCACTGGGCTTTATACAGTTTGACCCTACTTTATACCCAAGGAATTCCAATTCGGTTTTCAGAAAGTGGCACTTTTTTAAGTTCAAAGTAAGACCATTTCCGCGAAAAAGTGATAACACGGTCTCTAATTGATTTAAATTATCTTCGACTGTTTCGCTTGCAATTAGTATGTCGTCTAAATATAATATAATTTTCCCAAACCTCAGATTACCAAAAACTTTATTCATCATTTGTTGAAATGCGGATGGAGCATTTGCTAAGCCGAATGGTAGCCTTAAAAACTCGTAATGACCGTCTTCAGTGATAAAGGCAGTTTTTTGAATAGAGTCATCCTTCATTTTAATTTGGTAATAGCCGCTTTTAAGGTCTAAACTAGTGAAATATTTGCAGCCCTGTAACCTATCTATAAGGTCTTCTATCCGAGGCATCGGATATTTGTCCTTAACCGTAATTTTGTTCAGAGCCCGGTAATCGATACATAATCTTTTCTCACCATTCTTTTTACTAACGAGCAACGCGGGACTGGCATAAGGCGAATTACTCTCACGAATGATTCCATGCTCCTTCAGTTCGTTAACCATATCGCGTATAATTTTTCTATCCGCATTAGATGACCTATACGGCCTAAAGTGAACAGGCTTGGAATCATTGAGATTAATTTCCATTTCATGATGGTTGACCTTACCTAGTTCTTTAATTGTAGATGCAAAGCAACTTTTGTACTTCATAAACAAGGACTGTAATTCATCGTGATGAGAATCAGAGTCGAAAACGAACTCGGGCTCCGATACAGTGGAACAGGTTTGGACAAATTCCGATACGTAATTAAAATTTAACGTATTTCCAATACGACAATACATTATGTCAGACCGTTCAGTGACATTACGTCCTATAAGTATATCACAACCTGACAGCTCCTCTAGAACGTAAAACTCAACGTTTCGAATCAACACAGAATCGATTTGTAAATCGACTTTTACAGAAGTCGACACCGTTTTCAAACTGTCTTTAGAAAACCCTTGTAGTGTCACGTGTGGTGTCAATGGGCACGTTTTGAGGTTGTGTTTATTTACCAAAGACTGTGAAATTATTGAACAACTGCTACCAGTGTCCAAAAATGCTTCGTTTATAAATTCATTGATTTTAATCGTTTTATAAAATTTATCTTTTGAACTATCTGAATTAATATATTTAGTTTCTTGCACTTGAGGAGTCTCAGATTTGTTTTTGTTAAAAAAACATTTGTCAACGTTATGTCCACGTCTGCCACAATGTTCGCACTTGACACTACACTGAAATCGTTTATGATTCCCCCCACAGTTAAAACATGCTAGTGGTTTACGATTCTGAGTTGATCCCGTGTTTTGAGCACCTGACGTTGTTGGTAAAACGGATTGTAACGTATTAGAGCTTGTTTGTTGACTTGAATTAGTAGGATTCTGGGTTACCGGTTTATTAATGTTTTCGCGGGTATTTACGTTAGATGTGTTCGTGGTTGATTTTAAAGGTTTTGGTTTGTAAACACGGCTATGTAAAAAGCCCGCTAGACTATCGCATGTTTGAAAGTTGCTTGCTTCAACGGACGCTGTGATATTGCTATCAGCAATGTTACCTAATATAATCGAAATAATATCAAATTGTGAAAAGTTAAGACGTAAGTTATCAATTTTTGATTTTTGTTGAAAGAAAAATTCATAGAGAGATTGATTTTCAGTTGGTTTTTTCTCTACGATATCTTTAAGTAGTTCGAACATATTTCTTTTGACCTGAAAGGTCGTTCTAATTGATTGTTTCCAATTTGTCCAAGACCACTTAATCCACGAAACATCATTACGCAATATTGAGTCATACCACAACTTAGCTGAGCCTTTTAGCTTATTCAAAGCCTGGTAACGGATTATGCTATCGGACCATCCAAAAGTAGACGCATAAGATTCTATCACGTTGACCCACGTATCAACGTTATCAGTCAATGGGTCAAACTCTGGTATCATGTTATGTAATGTGACACTTGTACTCACAGATTCTCCTCTAGGTTTGTGGGTTACCTTCGACTTTTTACGAGGAGCTGGAGCTGGCGATGACCTTGAGCTTCTTGAAGTACTCGATGAGCTCGAGCTGGTACTGGAGGTTCTAGAACTCGACGGAGAGCGAGCACGTTTGCGCTTCGATCTAGACCTCCGTTCCGATCTAGATGGCGTTCTCTTCTTAGGCCTCCGCGCCTCCTTCGATTTTCGTCGAGGTATCGGCAGCGGTGTCCTTGATCTGCTGAGGCACCTGGAGCGTGAGCGGTCCCGTCTTCGAACCGATCTTGATTTTCGCCCCGTCATATTCGTGCGCGTGTTCGTAGCCCTACTTCTGATGTTAACTATACTTCTAAAATTAAACCACTCTAGTACAAAACGTAGACAAATATATTATCAAAGTATAACTTTACAAAATTCAAGTAAATTAAACCGTTATTCAGCTAACTCGTATAACGATCCAAAACGAAGTGAGCTCCCGCTCATTTTTAAATCGACCAATATGGATGGGGATGGAGACTCGTCATTCGCTGACGTAATCTTCGCTGATTGGCTGTTGATCACAACGGCTAGTTTTAAATGTTGCCAGTAGATGGCATTGAATTGCCAACACATAATTATGTTTATAGGAATGAACATACGACTTTTCATTTTTATTTAATTTAGGATCCTTGAGAAATAATTTCTAATACAATAGGCGGAAAGTTTTCTGTAAACAATAAGTCATGGTCACCCTATCGAAACATTCAAAACGTTATTACAGGGTTTATATTATTTAAAAAAATACTTTTTTGCCTACTATCGTTAGTTCTACTTAATTAGGTTTTGTTTACAAAAAAAAATCAAGCTAATACTTACTTTCTTCGATAAATAATCACGACTTATTTCTAAGCGATACCGTACTACAGCTCCTGAAATACCTAGGATTTTTTTGTGTATTTTTACGAGTTTTGACAAATTCAAATCTAGGTTTTACAAAAAACTTCAGACCTTTGCGATGCTTCTTCAGCGAGATATTGGCGATAACGTATTTTTCACCGTTTCAATGGCGCGGCCATGGGTTTGTAGTCTTACAGCTCCTAAAATATAACCAGAGGATTTTTTAAAGTATTTTTACCAGTTTTGACAAATTCAAATCTGTGTTTTACAAAAAACTTCAGACTTCTGCGATACTTTTTCAGCGAGATATCGGTGATAACATACAATACGGCCGGCCGATGTATCTTGGCGAGTCTGAACATAGGCTCTGCGAACTTTAGCGCATGTACACTCGTGAAGAAAACTGTTATTGTCTTTATTTTTTATAAACCAATGTACGAATAAAATAACCATAATATGCTTTGGTTGGCATATTTGGCGAATAATATAAGTGCCAACTGACACTTGCAAATACCGCAAATAGAACAAACTTAACACTAAACAAAACAACTAAACAATAATAATAACCAATAATAAATAATTCACAACAATAACAACGAAAACTTTTATAACCGACTGTACTCAGGACAGAGATAGTGACACGAAAACGCCACCAATGCTAACGTGTGAGTGAGACGTATATTACCGTGTACCGAGCATTGCCGAATAAGCACGAAGCTTCACGAAGTAATCAAATAGGGATGTCCAATACGCGTTCCTGAGGGTGCTGTTTAATCGATTTTTATTCAAATAGATTAAAAAGTCAAAAAATATATTTATTTTTAATTTTTTAAGGAGGTTTTAAATTTTCTCAAATAATCGTTACTCAAGTAGTCGTTAATAGATAACTGATATTTTATGTAAATCATGTCTTTCAACCGAAAAAATAAAAGTTTTTTTAAATTTCAATCGAAATCCCGTATATTCACAAACAAAATACACTATATTTGTAAATCTATTTCGTTTAATATCCTAAATAAACAAAAATCAATTAATTCTATTTAAAACTAATCGATTACGATATTAGATTGAATAAAGGGTCGATTGTGTTTATTTTTGGTCAATCTCTAGCCTAGACCACCGCCCCCCGCACGTCGCCTCATGCCACCATTTGGTTCCTCAAAACAGTGATTGCGCAACCTTCTGCGCGAAGTTCGGACTCGCCAAGATACGTCGGCCGTATTGTATTTTTCACCGTTTCGATGGCGCGGCCATGGGGTTTTAAGTCTTACAGCTCTTAGGATATAAACCTAGGATTTTTTTGTATATTTTTACAAATTCAATCCGTTATTTACCTAAATTTCAGGTCTCTACAACGCTTAGTTTTAAAGATCTCCGTGGCCGCGCGGTTCTCCGCGTTTCGATGGCGCGGCCACGTTCAAACCCTTATAACTTTTTAACCATAACTTTGACAAATTTATTGTTTTGGGAATCAACTTTTACAAACTTTTACAAAAACTTGGCATAGTTTTTTTTAAAAAAAAAACGCCGTGGCCGCGCGGTCGAAACGGACATATTCTCGATACCCTTATTACGCGTGGATGATATTCTCGATTTCCTACAAAATCATAACGACTGCTTCTTCATATCGTTGCCATGTTTTCGAAGACATAGTATTGTGAGAATAGTTAGATAACTACGAACCATTTTTAAAAGGAATGGAATAACATTAAAACTGGCATTAATAATAACAAATATCGTACCGCGCCGTAATACCGTAATAGTAATTGGATGTACTCGTAACATTAGTTAATTATTCTTACTGTGTGTTTATTTTATAAATACTTTGTTTTTCGTACTATGGTTATTATTTTCTCACAGTAGTTGTAAAAAGTAGAGTATCCTCCTCTGGGCTAAAGGTGCCTTTGCCTTGGGCTAGCTTGAATCCCTCGCTGCATTCAGGATTCTTGTATTAACTCCCTCGCTTCGCTCGTGAGTTAAAATCTTAATCCTTCATTGCGCTCGAGATTCAATATGACGCACAGTGTATAATTTCGCCTCAAAAGCGGACATGCTCGTTTTATATGCTATTTAGAAAGGTAAAATCTACTAGTAAAACAACATAAGACAACGCCCCTGACATAAGACAACTTTAGCCCCTCGGTGCATAGGTAGGTACCTAATCTACTATTATTATGTATAGTATACTGTCAGTGTCACTGTCACGGTCTCGAAGTATGGCAGCTGATGGAATAAAAACAAATCAGAAAAAGTAAACAAATTGGAAAATATTTGTTTTTTATTTAAAAGTATTACATTTTTCATTATGACCGATACCAAGGAAGTGTCCGACCCTGCACTGAAAGAACAGGAAGCCAGAGCGACACTTCGGGAATTATTTCTCAAAGCAGTTGGGGATTTAAGCGGTAACTTAACTTGTGCAATTATAGAAACCCTATTTGATAACCTGTAACGATTGTTTGAGTGATTCTTTTGTCCCTATCATATTTCACACAGTCGATACTAGCGTGTTTTAAAGCCTTGCTTGAATAATAAAAAAATACTTTTATATAACCTCAAAAAGTTCCAATCTAAAATACAAAATTAATAGTATTAAACATTGTTCTTAGGTAAACCCTGCACTATTTTGACATATGAGAAGACAACTTTAAATGCAACATTTGCTGCTTGGCATCCAAATGGCTCTGAAATCATTTTTAGAGATCTAGAGACTCCTGCTCGCTATCAAATATCTACAGCCCTGCTTAGAACTCCTGATGTACTGGCTGTTGAGTTTGACCAACCTATTGAATTGCCATAATTAATTTTAATTAAGATTATTTAAATTGAATTAAGTAAAAATAAATTAAGGGTATGACTGTTTTATTTAACCCTCTTTTAATGCATTTAGTAGTGCCAAAAAATACCTTGTGAACACCTAATTAGTTGCCAAATTAATGGAAAATAGTGGTTACCTCACTAAAACAGACAAACCTACTTCGAGAATGTGTGTACGAAAATTAAAAAATCCCAAATATTATGTTTATCCCAGATTAGATTACTAACCATAATTTCTTATTCAAATACACTCAATAAAAATATTTTAAACCACATAATTATGAGTTATTAAAAAAAATAAGTAATTTTCTTTTTAAGAAAATCTTTATTTTTGGTAAACATAGGCTAGTATCATTAACAAAAAAAAAAATGTGTAGAAAGTCATAGGGCACTATTTTAACTGAGATCTATTACACCACCAATCAAAGATAAATCATTTTATAGAAAGGTGAGTTTTAATGGTAGAGGAGTTTCTTTGACTACCTCATTGATCTAGTGACGAGACAAGCACTACTCTGCTAAGCATCAGGTCCTGAGGCCCTACTCTCTAACGTTTCGTCCGCATATTCGGCTTTACCCGTCTCTCTCACTCGCACTCATCTGCAAACGTGCGCGAGAGAGATGGATTGATCCCAGAATATACGGAAGAAACGTTAGAGTAGGTCCCCTGGTTTCGATTGTCATCTTGTAAAAAGTGTTAAGGGGTTTTTCAATCATGACTTTCTTAGTAGAAGCCAGGAAGTCCAGATTTATGCCTTGTTGATGGCAATGGGCTGTAATAGGGTGGATTACACCATAAAACAATAATTCCAAGAAACCCATCTGTAAAAAAACATTTCATTTTGTCGATTTTTAGTTTCTTTATAATCAATAAATAGTTGAGTCATCGAGTTGAAGAAACAGTGACGTCACAGTTTGCTATTGCCATACAAATTCTATGAGAGAACCGCATTTTGACAGCTCTTAAAAAGTATCACAATTGATTGGTGTGTCATCTACCCCATTACATAGAAATTAAACATACCTGGCGAAATGTGGGGGTACCATAAGTAACACGTCTGCCTACCACTGCGGGGATTCCCGGCGTGATGTTACTTTAATAGAATAGAACATTTTCAGTAGTTTCAGCTTTTCAAGGGTTTGGTAGTTCGGTACTTATGAATGAAATAAAGGAATTAAGGGCGTATACTATAACACCCTTAGTTCCTCTCGCGCGGGTACACAGAGCAGGTGACCCATTCCTAAATTATAGTCTAGTAGCATTTGCAACCCCTAGAAAATTAAGGCGGTCACTGACTGTCTTTGTGTCCTTTGCCACTTATAGGTACATAAATATCTAGATAGGTACATAATTTACCATGGTACAATACCTTGATTAAAATTGTACAGCTTTTGGCAAATGTAGTCTATTTTATGCATACAATTCAAATATTTCTTACATTTAGTTTCCTGAAGGAAACGAAATAATGCTTTTGTTTGATGTTTTACTTTGCGGAATGCAGGGTTTTTTACCATGTCTTTTTTTGCTAAAATGTCTTGGATATAATTTAGACTGTCACTTGCGCTAACATCATGTGTTTCAGACCATTGACTTAGATCATAAGGAGTAGCTCCAATATTCAAATTGTGTGGTGGATTTGTTGGTCTTGGTACAAGAACTTCTGTGCAATCTTTAATGGATGATGTAGGCGAGTAATCTTCTTCGAATTCTTCAGATATCAAAGATTCTAAATATGCCTCTTGTGAACTCCATATTTCGTGCATGAAATTTATCCATGACACAAAGATATTAGCTACTGTTGTCTCACTAATGTCAAAGAGAAATGATAATTCAAAGTCCACTTTATTCCTTCTCAATTTGATCAAAGTAAGGAGAAATTGATCCTCCATACTTAAAAGTAAAACTTGACTCCACCTATATTTTAGTGAATGAACCTTTGGGTATAAAGTAGAAAAAATTATCTGAAATTTTTCATATGACTCCAATCCAGTATAAAACCTTATTGCCTTGCTATTTTCCATCAAGGTCTCAATGGAGAAAAACTGATAATTTTTTTGAGAGCCTACTTCACTAGTTGGAGTTGTCTTATAGGGTGGTAAGTCATGTGAAGTTGAAGATGATGCAGTAACCTCATTCACTTTCATAGCAACATCAGTAATTTCCACCTCACTTGAGTCACTAGAGCAGTTCATGTCAGCTGCTACTGCTACAGAACTTGTACAGGTTTGTAATTCAGAAAAAGTGTCTTCACTATCTTCAGGTTTATCAGATGTTCTAAGCTTTTCTACACTTTCATCTTTTATAGATTCTTCTTTGCTCCAAGCAAACTGGGTAGGTATAACCCCCTTTTTTAATACTTTTCGTTTTAGTTTCAACCCTGTAAATATAAATATAGGGATTATTCATACCAAATAAATCATCATCATCCGCCTAGCCTTTCCCGGCGGATGATGATGATTTATTCATACCAAATAAATAAATAAGTAATATTAGGTGCAAGTAGAACTTTAATATGAAAGATAGATAGCGGGTCTAAAATGGCCGCTTTAGCAGAATCCATGTAGAATCTTAGTATGAATCACATTCAAAAATTTAAATTCTTAAAATAGACTTTATGACCGTTAAAATAAAGTCCATTTTATGAATTTTGAACGTGATTCTTATTACGATTCTGCTAAAGCGGCCATTTTAGACCCCCAGAACATTCCAATATTATAATTCTATGGGTACAATGATGATCTTATTGCTGAAATTTTACTTTGTTACAATTATATGTACCTGTGTACTCAAATATTATGTTATAATGTTATCTACTATTTTTAAACTAATACAAATAAATGAAAAAAATAAAAATTAATAACTAGCATAAACATATTGTGTCCTATCTTATTTGTATACACTGACCTGTATAAAATCCCTCTTTCAGGTAATCATCATCTATAAAATGGTCAGAACACAGCCTTGAATTTTCTGTGGCTTTAAAACCCTCGCGACGTAAAGCAATTTCCCATTGCTTGCGAATTTCAGGGGTTTTTGGGAATAAATGAATGCCTCGATTCTTGCAATCAATGGCACAGCACCGACGCATCTTTGGTGAACGGCTAACAGAAAATATCAGTATCAGTAGATTGTAAAACACGAACTGATCTCAAATACAAGAAAAAATAGTCTCCGAATCCTACAAATAACCCCAACCCCAAACAAAGGCATAATATTATGATACAGTGTTGCCAACTCGGTGTCAAGTTTCAGGGCTAAATAGAGTCAAAAAAGGGCTAGAATAGGGCTAAATTGCTTTTATAGTAAAAATAAATACAATTTTTAACTATTGTTTACTTATTAATTATATTTATTCAAACACACCATTAAATTTTTTTTTAAATATTCTAACTTTATAAAAAAATAACAGCCTATGTCCAAGTTGAGCTGTAACTGCTTCACTAAGCTGCCCAGCCTTGCTCAATATGAATGTATATTTCTCTTTTGATCCTATTTTTATAACATCTTTTGGGATATCTTATTGTGTAGCAAGTTCCATTGAATTTTATAAGGCCAAAATGTATTTGTAACATGGAATTTAGCATGTCAAATTTCATCCTAATAGAGTTTTCTTACACGTTTTGGGGGCTAGAACTAGGGCTAGGTGCTAAATAATTATTTTAAGGGCTGACAAAGCTTAAAAAGGGCTAGATCTAGCCCCGAAAGGGCTAAATTGGCATCACTGTTATGATAGGTTAGAGTGACAGTGACACTGACAGTCAGTGTGACCAACTTTAAATTAGAGATCCTGCCCCACTTATGCAAGAAAACTGACAAATCCTGCCAAAATCGAAAGCACAAAATGCCAATATATTGCCAATATAATTTAAAATTTTAAAATAAATAGACACATTAGTTTTTTGGAGTTTTATTTAAAATAATTGATCTTAAAGTCTAAAAGTAAACTAAAATTAAATTATACACTCGTATTAGCATCGTATTCTTCTTGATCACTTTCTTTATACATCGCTTTTGTCATTTGTTTAATCATTTCTTTAGTTGGTTAGAATGAAACGCAGTCACCATACTAATGCCCTGTTTAACATGTACCTAAAATAGAGGCGAAATGTTTATTAATAAATCTATTCCGTGTTTTTGTTTTTATGAGGTTGATTTGCGAGTATCCTTTCACAAGCAGCATTCGACATTGGCAAACATAACAAACCTACGTTTCATGTTAAATCAGGAATGGAAAACATTCACACTCACACCGCACGAAATCCGAAACAAAATAGTTTTTTCGACAGTTTTTATTCTAGTCCGACTAATAAGAAACAACTGACACACACAAAAGCAAAGATATATTAATATAAACATTTCGCTCCGCACTTTAAGGTTTACAATGGAATGAACTACAAATCCAATTTATTAGAGATGTTATGGGAAATCCCCGATTTCCCCGAACCAAAGGTCTTTGCGTTGCCAGTGTTGCCATAGGCATTTTAAAATTCCCACTTACTTTTTTTCCTTTCTCGATACTGCATCCTACTCTTTTTATGGGCTGTAGCGGCTATACTGCCAAATCTGCCAGCTTAAATTGCTAATACTGCCAAATACTGCCAGATTTCTAAAACGTCAAACAAAAGTGCCAGAGAGTAAAATAAAGGGCTAAACCTGCCAAAAAGGCAGGATCCTGCCACATATGGTCACACTGCTGACAGTAAAACTATCTGATATTCTAAATCAGAGTTGCCAGATCTGGCGAATTTCAAGGAGCCATTGTATTTTCGACAAGGTGAAAGTGCCAGGGTAAACCGCGAAATTCTAATTTTCTTACCTTTCTTACCTATTTTCAGCGACAGTAGTTGTATCTTCCTGAAGGTATGATTCGCGTCCGTAACACATATGATCCGATCCAGCCTGTACCTTGCTGCCCTTCCCTAAGTCGAGGTCCGAACTCCACCAGTAGGGCTATTACGTATCTTTTGGATCTCCAGTGACTATCAAGCTTCGGTTGTACAACGAACTTTGATGACAACCGAGAATGACAAAATATTGGTATTACGTATTACACAGAGTGGATATCACTTTACAGTGACTAACAGCCCGGGTACGGTGTAACGTCTTTCACGAAAGCCACTTCAAACTCAGTTGTCCTCAATTTGATGTAGGTACATTATGCTTACCTAATCGCAATATTAGAAGAATCGAACGAAAGCGTCTGTCAAAATGAGTTACGGTGACTACCAGCCACGATGGGCACCGATGACGTCATATTTGATCGCGACTGGTCATACATAATAAGAAACTAACCTTTTGACATTTAATTGATGGACACTGAGCCCAGTTACTATCATTTCGAGCTATCAACAGAGATACGTAATAGGCATGGGGACCCTCTGTGTAACGAGAGGTTATTTAATTGTATACCTAGTTGCCATAAATGGCTGGGTCTTAAATTCATTTCAGGTTACTACCTTTGTTGTAGACTAATAACTGACGCCATATTGACTTGTTTGACGTTTTGTGATTGGACGCAATGGACATGTGAGAATTTGAAATAACGTCTTTGTGGACTTACTAGAATTTAACTTAATAACTTACTTAACTATCCGTTTATTTCGAAGCAATGCCTGTGACTTATGGACTTTTGAAGTGAGCTGGCAATGGCAATTTAACAGATGAATACAACCAAATTAAAAAGTCAAATTTCGTTGTAGGTGGACATAAGGCATAAGGTTTGAAAATCATCAAGTCTTAAGGTGAATGCTCCAACCAGCCTGCGAAATTTAAATTTTCTTCCGTTTTTTGCAATTTGCAGGCCACTGCTAGGTCGTATGTTGATTAAAATATTATTCGCGGCTGTAAGACGTATGTAGTTACAGAATTATAATCATCAAAATCATCAATACCTACAACCCTTTCATGTAACTTGATTGAATGACTTTTAGTCACAGGCCTGCAAATTGCAAAAAACTTAGAAAATTTGAATTTCACGGGCTACCCTGGAGCATTTTTAGCAAATTGTGCTTGTTGGCTTCGATTTAGGAGCAGGATCGTACGTACAGTCACGTTTAACTTGACAAAGGTATTAGGTCTCTAGAGAGGAATGTAAATTGGAGGTAGTTATTCACGATCTACCTATATTTCTCTTGAGAGATCTTTTTTGTAGCTAGTATGGGAAGCCTTAATTAGGTAAACCAGATTTGTTCCTATCTAGAAATAGGTAATGGTTTGAGAAACCCTTTACGAGATACTACCTCACTGAAATGTATTTGACCAAAACCTCCTCGGCGGTCTTTAGGTCCTGGAGACTTAAGTAGAGGAACGTATCTTTGCTGGTTGAACTCTTAAGAAGTAAGGGGACGACGATTTTCTTACAGAAAACAGTGTTTCCAACTTACGAACGAGCTCAAATAAAACAATTTATAACACCTTTCTTATTGCTAAAAGGTTAGGTTAAGCAGAATTCAATTTACAATGCACAACTCACCGAGTTTGCGAATGATTTACAAAGGCAGCGTTGAAAAGCTCGCTGCATACGCTTTACGTAGCTACCTACCTATTACAAGGTACTGTGTGAAAGCCCCGGTACAGACCTGTTGCTGGATCGATTCGCTGAGGTCTCTTTGTGGCGCACACTCAAGCGGAGGCTTTTTATGTGCCCCGGCCTTTATTTTGACGCTCCTGTACTCAATATTGGCGATTAGGGATTATTTTGTGTAAAAGGAAATTTAAATAGCGATGTTTTGCCGTAGTAATGTCGGTCTAAGATGATTTCAGGGCACTAACATAAATTATGTATACCTAGGTGTATAGGGTAGGTTCTAGTTTCCTTTGAATCTGATTTATTGATCAGAATATAGAAGAGAATTTATTACATTATAGACTTTATTGTAGGTACGCCAAAATTGAAATTCGACTAAACTTATATTGTCACGGGGATATCTTCCGTGATTATTATTTTTTTTTTTTGCTCAATACAATACATAATCACATCACGGAAGATATCCCATATCATATGTGACAATATACTCGTATAAGTTTAGTTTAAAAAAAAAAACAAGTTTAGGAGGCCCCTTTGTAGAGTCCCGGGGCAAGTGCCCCGGTGTCCTGCTCTAAATCCGGCACTGGATGAACTGCATGAACATCTTTAATTTTTGAAGAAACCTCAAATGATTTTGACCTGCTTATCTGAGCTGCAGATATGATTTCCGTGGCGGCCCCCGGCCATCGTAGGCGCGGACCTGTGGACGGTGAGTTATGGGCTAGCTCGCCATCTGCCCATCTCATGACGACAGGCCGTGTCGACGGAGCGTTCGTGTTCCAAGGGCCGACGCCTGCCGGGGCTCCGGGCAAAGGGCAAAGAAGGAACATGGATGGTTTTTAGTCAGCAAAAGTCTGACGCTCCCTTCCGCTCCGCCCAGAGCGAAAGAGGTCATTTGATGATTTAATAAAATAAAAAAAAAGTTGTGATAACGTTTCCTAAGAAGGTAGGTACTTACATGTTATTAAATAAGTAGCTGTACCTATACGTACATTACATGATAATTAGGTACCTATGTGTAAATGAGTTAGGTAGGTACCTTTTTTTTTTCGGATGTGAAATCATCAAATGACTCCTCCCGCTCTGGGCGGAGCAGGAGGGAGTGTCAGACTTTTACTGACTAAAACCCATCCATGTTCCTTCATCGCCCTTTGTGTTCCAGGGCCACGGTATCTCTTACGAACAGTCCCGCAACCCGAAAGGTATCGGTCCTTACGGACCCTTTCCTTTTTGCTGACTCTCTTTGAGGCGTGCGTGGAACACGAACGCGCCGTCGACACGGCCTGTCGTCATGAGACGGACGGACGGCGAGCTAGCCCATAGCCCACCGTCCACAGGCCCGCGCCTAGGGTGGCCGGCAGCCGGGACGCTGAGAGGTTCTCAATCTCTCCTGTTCCGACACCTCTTTCTCTAGCATTACTGCTTTGCAGAAGGAGGTGACGGCGTCCCATTCCATCTCGCTCCAGACCATGGCTTGAACTAGGGCCGGACGCGAGAGGTCGCCGCCGCCAATCACCGCTTCGAGGACACGGCGGAGGTGTGCTCTGCCCACGCGGGGCACACCTCCACCGTGTGCTCCACCATGTCCTCCGGTCGATCCTCGCAATGGAAACACCCGGGCGTTTCCTCTTGCCCGATTCGTTGCAGGAACCTCCCGAAAACACCGTGTCCGGTGAAGACCTGTGTCAGGCGGAAAGTGAGGACGCTGTGGCGCCTTTCAAGCCACTCCTCAAAGAGGGGACTTATCGCCACAATAGTGGCGTGCCCTGCACGGGGTTGCGACAGTCGCTCTCTCCATGTCGCCATGAGATCCCGCCGGAAGTCAGTCCGCTGAGCGGCAATTTGTCGCGGCAGCCGAGTTTCCCCCGGGCGTAGCGCCTCCGCGCGCCATTCATGCAGGCGCGCGAGGACTATAGGGAACGTGCACAACGACGGTGGTGCCAACTGGCGTCACCAATCCGAATCTTGTACCAAATTAATACTTGACATTGACATGTAAAAGAAGTAAACAGAATTAATTTTATTATTGAAAATGATTATTCTAGCTAATCATAATCCATTGTTGCATTTCTGGATGTACCAATACATCCACAAAAATGAAAATTAATCAAATAGCGTAAAATAATAAAATTCTATTACTTTCCAAAGAATAGTACTCTCATACCATGTTTATGTGAAAAACGCAAAAAATGGATAAATGCAGTAACGAAAATATTTGAACACATTTGTTTTTGTTACACTCTGCATTGAAAAAGTTCAATAGCCTTCAAAATCAACCGTGCAAGCAAACATTAAATGGTACTGGCGTACCATTTAAACTTCAGCAAACACACATATGTTGCACTGAAGTTCACACCGAATATTCCTCAACAGTTGAACAAAGAGTCCACATGTGCTCAGATTTTAAACATTGGTATACAATAAAGTTTTTAGTTGGCCGCACTCCTTGTGGTTTCATAAGTTTTGTATCTAAATGCTACGGAGGGCGTTCCAGACTGCACTGAAGTTCACACCGAATATTCCTCAACAGTCTCCACATGAACTCAGATTATAAACATAGTTATACAATAAAGTTTTTAATTGGCTGCACTCCTTGTAGTTTCCTAAGTTTTGTATCTAAATGCTACGGAGGGCGTTATAGTGATTGCTTATAACAAATGATTGTGGATTGATTTTTCTGCCTGGAGATGCTGTTCTCGCTGATAAAGGATTCCCTTCCATTAAAACATGTGTTGAAAATAAGAAAGTTGTCTATGCCACCGTTTCTTCATGCACCACAATTTTCATCAGAGAAAATAAACGAAACATACAAAATTCATATTGGTCAACATTCATGTTACGCTGACAAACATTATTGATAGACCGGAACCCATGTTTTATACCTTTTATCATAATCAAAAATAATACTTTTGAAGAGATTTGCGTGACAGGTGACAGCATAAGTTTCCTTTACTGTCCGCATAGTGTCTCTTTTGTCGTTTAGTGCTGCCACCTATAGTTCCTGCACGTTCCCTATCGCCTCCAGATCCCATGGCGGCAATCCGGCAAGGAGGCTCGGGTTAGGTAGGTACCTACTCGAGGATTCATAGCAAAACTTTTTCCATAAATAAGTAGGTAGGTATCTAAAAAGCACGGTTACTTCATAAAATTTCCAGCCGGCCGGTGTTATTCGAGGCCCGCGGCAAATTCAACGGAGGTAATTCTATTAAAAAGGCTTGAAGCGGGAAAAATCGATATGGCCCGGATTATGGTAATGCATGCAGCCCAGTCAAGCTTAGCCGATCACGTTTGCCTTCTCCTTTATGCTTCATAGCGTTTCGTAGAAGTATCTATTCTTGGTTATTTATTTTACTACCTTTGCCATTTTTTTTTTCTTTTTTCAGTTTGTCTGACTAAGGGTAGTCGAAGAACGACAGTTAGGTAGGGTCCACCCTTTATAGCAGAACTTTTTATGTCATAATATTACTTTGCATAACAGCGGGTAGCATAAACTTCATTTCGCAGAAAATCGTTTGGCAGACACTCATTTATCATACATTCAAAACTCATAATTTTGTAAGTCGGAATCATCTTTAGGCATAAATTTCATATGCATAAGAATTAAAAGTAGAACCATCTTAGCGCAGAAAGTTCACAGCCAGAATCATCTTTTGGCATAAATTTTATATCGATAGTCACTAAAAGCAGAACTATCATATCTCAGAAAGTTTACAGTTAAAATCATCTTTTGGCATACATTTCTTATGCTTAACAATGGAAAGACTCATCTATCACATCCACATCACAGAAAATTCATTAAAACAGTTGATTGTGAACATGTGGTTTTTATTTTCCTGTAAGCAGGAGGCAAACATGCAAACAAGCATACATCTTGCATGCAGCAAGCATGCAGTATGCAAACATGCAAACCAGCATACAATATGCAAACCAGCATACACCATTCATGCAGTGAGCATGTAGCATGCAAGCAAGCATGCAGCATGCAAGCAAGCATGCAGCATGCAAGCAAGCATGCAACATGCAGCAGGCATGGTTTCTGTCACGGCTCCGGCGCTGCGGGGTTCCGGCGGTCCCATGCGAGCTTATCGTCGCAGATGTGTTTAACGCTCACCACCGCAGCTTCGGCTTGCTGGCCTCAGCAGCGGCGGCGAGTGTTACAACAACGTGCTCCTCAACTCGCGGGCCGCCTCGCCCCTCTGCGCCTACGCAATTTTAAATTACACTCTAGGGGTAGGGCAGACAAGACTACGTAAAGTCGGTTTTGGAGCGATTCGTTTCTGTCACTAACTTTTGTAGTCCATCATATTGACTTTTTGAGACAATATTTAAATGTTTGGTTAAAAATGCTATTTTATAGAAATGGCAATAATGCCAAATAAAATTATTCCAAATGAAATTCTGCCATCTTCGTAATATGCCAAGTGAAATTGTGCGAAATTTCAACATTGCCAAAGGTAATTATGCCAAATAAAATTCTGCCATTTTAAAAGTATGCCATTGTAAATTCGGAAATACAAACATTCGGCCAAACAATAACTATGTTAAATATTTTTTATGCCTTAGAAATATTCGTATAAAGAAGATTATGCCAAGTGTGTTATGCCAAATAAATTTCGGAGCATCAAGATTCTGCCAGATAGAAGGATCCCAGTTAGGTACTTACATACAAGTAAAATCTCCGCCAGATAAGTAAGAATTAAAGGTCATTAACCCGCATTCATTTATTCAAATACAAGGGAAGAGCAATGACCTTTTGTTCTTACTTAAGTGGCGGAGACTATAAGCCGGATATTCTCGATATTAGTGTAGGTGTAGGCACACGTTTACGAACATTTTGATAATGTAAGTTTACCTATTAATTATAATTGAAAGTCGAGTAGGCACCTACATCCCAAAGGTAGCTAGGGATGTTTCCTTATATCATTATCAAGCCTCCCGCATGTTTATTTGGGATCAGCTTACAACTTGTTCAAGGGTTGAGGGTAGGTAACTACCTAGGTACCACTTGTGGGATGGGAGTACCTGTTAGGTACACACATCCTACTAGGTACTATATCCTCCTTGAAGATTGGATTTTACTGTCTTGTTTTGGGCATGTGGATATTCACATTCACCTAGGGTATTATCGCTCGTTTTAGTTTTTACTTGATTAAAACTCTTGTTATGGACTTTTAATTACATAAAATCATGCTCGAAATGTCAGTCAGAGGCAGCGTTGCCCGACGTCCCGCATTTGGCGGGACGGTCCCGCTTTTTTCAATAAAAATTTAATGTCCCACGCGGGACAGGGGCCCTACTCTCTAACGTCCGTCCGTCCGTCTCTATCCGTCTATCTCACTCGCACTCATCTGCAGACGTGCGCGAGAGAGACGGATAGGGACGGATGGACGGACGTAGAGAGTGGGGCCTCAGGCTCAGTCACGCGTTTCGGGGATAACTCGACCGTGCGTGCAGCGTGCTGAGAGGCGGGGAGGAGGTGTTTTTGTTTGTAAATTACTGGAGTTTACTTATTAGAATCTTATAGATGAATGAAAGTAATGAAATCGATAGTGATGTTTCGGATTGCTCGAAACCGGAAAACATTACACCCAAAAAGAAAGTCAAACTAGGAAAACATCGCCTCACGAATAGGCGAGACGACAAAAAAAAACTAATTAGTCCGTCAGTTAGATTATCAAAAAATATCTGACCCGTGTTTTTTCTTTTGTTACGTAAACCAAAATTGACGAAGATATGACGCTTTTAAAATCCTCAATACGTCACGCCTAGGTATAATTTTTAACTACACACATCAAAAGTATCTAGGGATCAACATATATTTTTGCAATAACTTTTCTCCTGATTGATATTAATTAAAATTTTCTTTAAGGATTCATCAAATAAAGTGTTTTCGTTTGTCACAGTAACGATAAACCAAGTCACCTTTGCATTAATAAAGAAATTTGCCATTTTCCTAATAAAGGGATTTTTGACATTTGAACCACTAACATTAAAGTTCGAAAAAATGACTGAAAACACAGTTTTCTTTAAAATTTTATTGGGTAACTTAAACAATTAATAATCCGTGTTTCTACCGCGAACACTAACAACACAAGAACATCGGTTTGGCATACTCAAAATGAGTTCATCCAAATCACGCTGTGGAATGGCCTCCCATGTTCGTTGCAACAACAAAAAAAGGTCTTCTTGCGACTGGATACCCTCCATATTCGGCAGAGCTCTTCTCTGTAGCATATCCCATGCATGCTCAATCGGGTTCAAGTCTGGCGACTGAGCAGGCCAGGGCAGGACATTGATGTTAGCTGCGGCGAGAGTCTGTCTTACAACTCTTGCGGTGTGCGGTCGTGCATTATCATGCATTAACTGAAATAAGGGACCGATTTGCACTTGTAGAGGAACGATGACGTCTCATACAATCGTCTCAGCATAAATTTGAGCGTTGAGGTTGCCTCTGATCCAAATCAACTCAGTTCTTCCGCCGATCCAAATACCCGCCCATACCATGATGGTTCCACCACTATAAGGATGGACTTCCTGGCAGGATTTTAATCGCTGTTGGCGTCCAGGGGTTCTCCAGTGTCGTATACGTCTTGTATCCGGTCTCATACCAAAACGAGACTCATCAGAAAAGCACACGAAACGCCATTGTTCTTCTGCCCAATTTCTGTGTTCAAGAGCCCATTGATATCGAATCCTACGATTGTGCATTGCTATAGGTGGTACCCGTAGCGGTCTTCGGGAATGAAGGTTCACTTCATGCAAGCGGTTTCTGACTGTTTGGTCGCTAATTAAGTTCCCTGAAGAGTGATGAAGCCTCACGGCTAACATCATGGCGGTTATTGTTGGAGCTCTTCGAGTTAAGATTTGAATGTATCGGTCTTGTCTTCGTGTGGTGCAGCGATACCGTCCTCCATGGCGCTCAGCCACGGTACCAGTGCTTCGGTAACGTGTCCAAAGTCGACTGATAACACTCTGACTTGTATTCAGAGCTAAAGCTACAGTACGTTGCCGAGAACCAGCTTCTATCATTCCCACGGCTCTGAGAATTTCTTCCCTGCTTAAATGACGTCGCCGCTCCATAATAACGTTGGTTTTAATCAGTAGTAGGGAAACAGTAGCACTAATAATGTCTTCAATGCGTTGTATGTTTTTATAGGGAAAATATTGACAGCTTATTTTCATCTTTTACTCGAATTTGATTGAGAGTTCCTGATTCAAATTATGAAATGCACCAAAAAGGATCCATATAAATTTATAAAATCATAAATTTATTACAAAGCCACATCTCAATCTCAAGAAATCCGCATAAAAATGCTTGATCCCTAGACACTTTTGATGTGTGTAGTTCTGACGTCACGAGCCCCCACTCCCGAGTTTTGATGCGTTTTATCTTTGTAAATTTTCATTGATTCACAAAAACAAAAAATACGTGTACATTAATTTCCAATACTCTAACTGACGGACTAAATAGATATGCATTTTTTTGATACTGTCGTCATGCCGTACGATTAGATAGATTTTGATTGTTTTTTTTTTTAATTCATATGACGAATAAGACCACTATTTAACGATAGGGTAAATCAGATTTAAAATATCATATTTTTATTAAAATACATTTTCTATAGCTATTTTCGCTATCTATTGTCACATAAACGTAATTTGAACTCAAATAAAAAGATACCTAAATATTTTTTACTATGTCTTTCGACGTCTTGGCAAAAAAAAATCTGGCAACGCTGGTCAGAGGTCAGAGGGGCGAGCAATGGCAGTTGAATTTCTCAGTAGAAGAATTTGTATTCTGCTACTGAGAAATTCCAGAAGGAAAATCCCAATAACACTTTGCTCATCCTGGACTTGGACCTAGACCAACAAAACAGATAGTTTGAGAATTTTAATTAATTTTACCAAATGTTTTTTTTCTCTTCAAATTATTTCGATCTTTCTCCAGCTTGTTGTTTCGTAATTATAACAAAATTAAGACGTAATTTATTTGAAATGTTTCATTTTAACGAGAATTTCTGAGATATGTATTTCTTTAAATCGAAAATAAAGATGGCGGAATGAGTTTTAATTATCCTAATTAAGCTGCGGATCGAGATAAATTCGGACAAAGGCCGCTCGGATTGAATGCTAATACCCTCATTGATTACCTACCAATAGATACCTATACATAGGTACCTATATATCTGTAACCACATTACTGCGGTGTTCAATTAAATAGGTTCACTAGAATTGAAAAAGAGTCTGTTTTTATGAACCCATTTAGCCGACTGTCGGCAACTGTACCTAATATAATTTGGATTGCCCAAAACTTAGAACTTCTACAAGTACCTTCATAAGCCTATTTTGCTGGGTCCTGTCTCTATTCCTAACTACCGACTGATAAAATCAGCGCCAGATCTACCTGGCGTCCGGCCTCAATTTCTCAAAGGTCGTCCAATCTACGGTACGCAAGAGGTAAGTAATAGAGTCTATTAAATGGCTGGACCTTTCAACTCGTCACGAAATGGCCGGACTGCCCGATAAACACGAAGAAGTGGCACTACTATTCTGAATGCATTCATTCTGAGACGACAAGAGTAATTACTTACAAAACTTCTTAACTAGATTAACAACTTTGAGGACCCGTATTCGGGACGTTTCGGGGATGTTCAAGACCAGTTTGTGAGGGTTAAGGCTGTGTTTACAAGTTGGTAGAGTGGCGTTTTTTAAACACCTTACACTGATATGTGTTCGGGCGACGGTGTAGGTCGTTTCGCAGAACCATTCCATACCCTCTTTTAAATACGAAGTTACCATATCTACAGACACTTGTCATCCCATTAAATAATTCTAACTTCATTACCACGCTTTATCCAAGTTATGCAACAGCTAATCCATAGTATAAAAAAGGGGAAGTGGAATATCTTCATACAAACGCACCGCGTGCGGCTTGTATCTTTGTGTCGCCGCACGCACACTCAAACAAAATCTCGACCCGTAAATCCGTTTTCTCAGTTGGCGCACTGAGAAACGGGTCGTGAGTGTGCGTGCGGCGACGCAAAGATACTATGGCGCACACATAGAAGCCGCGCGCGGTGCGTTTGTATGAAGGTATCCTACTTCCCCTTTTATAAACTATGGCTGATCTCATTCACTTTTTGGCAATTAAACATTGTGAAAACCCGTCCAAAAACACAAGCATTGTCGTAGGTTCAGAGCGTTTTTAACTCCCCGCTCATCACTTCGTCTTAATTATGAACGCAGCCTAACTAAGTTAGGACCACCACGTAACGTGATATGCCTCTAAGCGTTGCGCAGCTGGCCAGCTACCAGTTACACTTAGATGTTATGTAAATTTTGTGATTGTGCCCAAATTGTGGACCGGATAGTTTTCAAGGATGCTCTATTCTATTTGTCTTCAGGGCTCTGGTGGTTTGAGTGGCTCTTTGTTGTTAGAGCACTTATCTTTCAAAAAGATACATTTTTGAGATAGATCTCATTTCTATTTGTGTTAACTATTTTCTATCTTCGTTGTTGCCATGGAAACGCAATGTCATTAGCAGGCTTTAAGTAGAGATGGTGCCGATTCCCTTGTTCACAAACTATACTAAATTTAAGTTGAATGCATCTTTTTCTTTATATTTCATTATGAAAAGGACAGAAGATAAATATTAGTTTAATCCTGTCAAATTAGTCAGCACCTGACGTAATTTGATGTAATTTTAGTAGTCAACTTTTTAATCGCGTCTAAAACTTGTATGGCGCTGATTAATTTGACAGAACATAACTAAAATTTATCTTCTGTCCTTTTCTTAATGAAATAGAAAGAAAAAGATGCACTGAACTTAAATTTGGTTTAGTTTGTGAACAAGGGAATCGGCACCATTGTTAAGTACTAATATATCTCATCGTTAATTTTTTTTACAGTCTTTTTTGGATCTTTTGTTATTACAATAATGTTAAATACCTACCCATTCTTTCCTTAATATTTATAGAGACCATTTTCGGGTCCGTTTCCTTAAGCACTTTATAAAATTAAATTCCCAAAAAGGAAAAGACCCAACAGAGCTTAACGTGACCACAAAATACTTAATTCCAAAATGTGTACAGTTATGAACCTATCCTTGAAAACTCAGTCTGTTGGGAATATGTAGGTATTAGGAAACTATATAGACTATACAGATGTATATAGTGGCAATATAACATTTCAGCGTATAGTTCAGTTCGATCGCAAATGTGGTGTTGAATTTGCGAGAGTGTACGTGCCACAGCCCGCACGTTTCGGGGTTAACGACAAATTCTCAGTTTAATAGAGCTCTATGATCGTGATAGGCCACTCGATGCCATCAAATATAATTCTAAACGATAGTAATAGTAACTGCTAACATTTTGGATGAGCGTGCGAAACGAATGTTGTCTGGTCAGTGTTTCATCTCTCATGTTGCTCGAATACACTTTTGACTTGTGTCATATAGCGCTTAAGGCTAGGCTTCGGGAGATAGCGCACGGGGGAAAAAAACTGAAAAGCACGTTGTAAATACTTGAAACAGTTCTTTGTTCAAAAAAGAGAACATGGTGCGTTTAATTTAGATATTAGAAACAAAGTCCAAATGAGATTTTACGTAACAAGGTACCTTTAAAGTGAATAAGAAACATGAATTACCAGCTAAATGCAGTAAACTTCCAAATACTCCCAGGATTGACGAGGAAATTCAGGTTATCACGACACTCATCTTAATGATAGGACAGCCATTGCTCGCAAATTATAATTTTATTCATAGTCTTTCAGCGCACTCGTTAAATGCCATGACGGCGAATAAAGATCCAGAATAAGTAGATAAACATCCACCTCTGCTCAGACCTGTTATTCTTGAGTTCTGGTCCAAAGTAACTAAGTAAGCCCATAGGTAGGTACCTGGAATTCCTGGAAACTTAAATAACTATACTTAAATGTAACTACTAAGGTCTTAGGGTCCGAGGTACAGAAAACGGGCTTGAAATGTGAATGTTAGATTTAGCTAACACGTGTGTTACCCCTAAATGGGTAAAGAGCAGAAAAATACGATCTGGACCCGATTTCGTTAAGCGTTTTTCTATTAAAGTAAAACTTAGTACCTTTTACATATCGTCTCATATCAGTTTTTGGCCAATTCGGTTGATTTATTTCAGTTTGCGAATTTAGCGAAACCACTGAGAATTTAATTCTTGAGAATGTAACCATCCAAATATCTTTTTCAACGAGATAAACATCATAAAGCAAATAGGGGCCATTGCTGACATTCAAATGTAGATAAAGGTGGTCTGAGGAGTAAATATCTGCCATTACTGATTCGATCTTTGCGCCTTGTTTATATAGGATCGCTAAGTACCTCATTTGTAGGGGAATTGAGCTTAGAATGAGCCTCTGTAATCGGTTCCGTTCATGAGTGTTGTTAACAAGGGTACTTAAGTAGCATAATCACAATCGTCTTTATTATTGCATAATTGTCTTAGACCTAACTACCTCAACTCGATCCCACTAGGTGATAGAATCCAAGGTCTCTAGGCAATAAAAGACAAAGTTTCAGTAGAACTGTAGAAATATCCGTCCAAATGTTGTTATGTAGTTCTCTGGCAACTAGCGCTTTCAGTCTAACGAGTATTCCGACTTTAATGAATTAAGAAACAAGTTACTGGGGCTGTATTTAGTTAATGCTCGCGTTTAAATGCTTAGTCGAAGTTACGTTTCTTTACCTCGTTGCCGCTTCTAAACGGATTTGCTCTTTCGACTTCTTTCTGAAAACGTGCTGTTTTATTTGGGTTCGAATGGAAAGTTTTCTTACAATGGCCGATAACCACTTCATGTTCACTAGTTACCTACTTTGGTCCTGTAAAAAAAAGCGATAGGTAGATGTTCAAGTTTAGCTATTGTAGCTTTTTTAACCGACTGAGGGTCAAGTAATGTGTTATAATGAATTTCATATAATGACATCTTAAAGTAATAAAAATACTGCCTGTTCTATAATTGAGACAGACCTGGAAAATAAATATATTTTCTTATAAAAAAATCTGCTCTTAATCAAGCGTAGGTAAGTTAGTATAGAAAACTAAAACCGTATTTCGTTGCAACTCTCCAAGTCAATTTCATTTCATCATCAACAAAGTAATATCATATTTTAACCGTAAAATGGTGACATTTTCCACAGCAAAGCTGCGAGGATTTTACGGCTTTATTTTAGTGCAGCCTTAGGACAGACGATAAATTTTTCCGTCAGCATCGCCTTCGAGCTTGAGTCACCGTGGTGACTCTAATTTAACGGCACCTTTATAATAATAAAACATACAATGGCTTGAATAATTTGATTTGCTATGTAATTTTTCGTGGGACGTGACCTCGGATCACAGAGAAAAGCGCCATCACCTCTCTTGGGTGTCATTAAATGCGACGATGGGGAAATCAGAAGGTGCTGTGCGTATAAAGCAATTTCTGAGATCGCTTTGTCTTCTTATAGAGTTGTTAGGTAGGTAAGTTCCGCACATCCTTGGTTAGAATGAATTGGGTTTGATAACATTTTTAGTTCCTAGCGGTTTTCGAATTTCAAGTGTACCTAATGCCAATTAACAATACCAGTTCTTTCTTTATAAATATACCTTCTTATTATGACCTGTTTATTCCACTTATCTTTTCTGCACATTAGTTACAATTTGTTAAATATTTCTTTAAAAAAAAAACAGTGGTCCGCCGGTCTCGGGAGCAGTGACCCGTTTTATTATTAAAAGTACCTATTTGTACAAATTACGTAAGGCATTATTATAAAACTAATAAACCCATGTAACAAAAACCCATGGAAACTAAAAGTAAAGCCTATCTCCGACTGTTTTTAGGTCAGCGCGTGTAGTTTGCAGTGGACGGTTATGCAATTCCGTTTATTGTAGTCATTTCAGCGAGCGGCTCTGTTGCCATTGAGCGAGTCATTTCTCGGCGCTCTCATTACGTAGAATGGTCAGCCATGTACTTGTGTACGTAGGGATATACTCTTCGTACGTCTGTATGCCTGGTACCTGTTACTCCCGACGGTAAAGGTTACCTGATACCTGTTACATTGACTAATAAAGATAACTCCATTACTTATTATTTCTACGTAACCAAACTGTAGCTTTTTATGTACCAACATGTTTTTTTATACATAATAATTATGTAAAATGTTTTTAGTTAATGTGGTAGTGTGGAAAGCTTTTATCTTAGTTTCGCTTGCTTAGCCTGCTTTGTGGGGAAGTTACGTTTTGGTTGGAAGGAATTATAAGCAGCTTGCTGCTATACTCGAGTCAGTACTACTTTGTGTAATTTTTAGCTTACGAGACTTCGGAGGCCACTTGTATTCCTTTAATGTATTACCAAGTCAGAGGCGGCATAAAAACTCTGACATCGGGTTAAGCACTAACCACACGATAAAGAAGAACTATATTACCAATTTAAAGATGCTCATAGTTATTATATGTATAAATAAATAAATATCGCTGGACATTAACACACAGCGCTATCTAGCGCCACACTAAGCACCGAGGCTTGTGTCGTGGACACTAGATTGTTGATATACTACATAGATACTTTTTGTTTGTAAATACATACTTATTATACATATAAACATCCATGACTTGGAAACAAATGTCCATGCTCATCACACAAACATTTGCTCCAACCGGGATTCGAACCCGGGACCCTAAGAACGTAAGGCAGTCTCACTACCACTGCGCCATTCGGGTCGTCAAATATGTATATGAACAGCAAAGGTTAGTTACTTCAAATCAATGATATTATAAAGAAGATACGCCATGTTCATACTGAATGGCGTTCAGATATCGTTGCGAGTAATTTAAAACTACGACAGCGATAGATAATACGGAACGTATAAGATAGAAAGAGATAGCTAGCCATCAAAGTGCAACAATTGTATCACTTTGTCCTCAACAATTTGTGCGTGCTAGTGCGATATCTACCTCTTTTTTTACTATATAATATCATTGCTTAAAATAGTATTTATATACAGGGTGTAAACCACCTCATCACGAAGCCGTCAACCAAGCATTCTGTACATCAAACTAAGTAACTTTACGCAAAAATTATTCCTGGGAAACGACTTTTTTTTAAGGTGAAAAATCATGTTTTGTGGTAGAACTCCATGAGTCTCAATGTAAAGGACTTAAAACATTGTGCTGATGGATGGATTGAATAGTCGGGGGTCGTGGAGATGTTTAAAGTAAAAATCTTACATTAAAAACTTGTATTAAAAAAAAAAACTTGTAAAAAAGTTGGAACTTTGACCCCCAATATCTCCGTAACTAGAAGGTTCCACTTCCCAGGTATGGTGTAGAACAAAAAAATGATCGCAATGATGGGGAGAACACGTGCCTTTCGGCTTCGTTAAGAGGTGTTTTACACCCTTTATGAACTGGTGTAAACAATAGACAGACATGAGATTTCAGCAATCGCAGTTCATTTGCTATCATTTATTGATGAGTTCCGTTGCTTATCTCCGAAGTTCTTCATCAGATCTTCACCAAATTGAAATGGGACCACTCCGAGAAAGCACTCTTCCAAAATTTAACCAAATTGCTTTAAGTGTGCCTATGCAATTTGAAGAGTTTTCTTTATTTCTCCAGGATCCCATCATCAGATCCTGACTTGATGGTCATGAGACCACCTCGGAAGTATACCTTTTCAAACAAAAAGAATTCAAATCGGTCCAGCCATCTTCGAGTAATCGGGGAACATACATAAAAAAAAAAAAAAAAGGTTCCGACGAATTGAGAACATCCTCGTTTTTGAAGTCGGTTAAAAATTGTTTTTTTCTTATCGCCATAAATAACCAGAAGGCTATATTTAACAGCCAATGCAAAAGAAAAGAAAAAGCTGATCAAGTTGCAACGAAAATTTTGTCGAGGAATTTTCTTCCATTATTGCATGTTCAATTGAATTTCTAACAATGATCGGATTTCAATTAAATTACGTGCAAAGCACTACATGTAAGTACGTGATCGCTTGGTTCCAGTAACGAAGTCGAGCTGGCCGTCTCGATCGACTTGTGGTCGGCCGTCGAGTTTCGAGCTAATAGCAGTAGTTTTTCTTGTACCTAGTTGTTGTTTTCTGTGTAACGTGTACCGCGTGTGTGTTCTGTGTGGTACTGGGAGTTTTATTTGGTAATTTGTGAAAACTTAAAAAAAATGTTGTAAAAGTGCTGTATCGTTGTAATTAGTCATCGAGATTTACCTCTTTATCTTGTGCGATATCTGGCTACCTATGAACTAAAGAAAATCCACGGTGTGTGGGGAGCAATATAAATGCTCAGAAAATTACGAGTCAAAGAATGTACAATTAATGCATTACTTTATTTCAAATGTATATTTGGAAATTACAAACTTTTACAACGGGCTGGTGTAATTACATTAAATGGGTTGCCATGGCTTCGGCCATAATCTCGCCTTACTTATCTTTATAATGGCTGTCGTTAGAGATGCTCCGAATTTCACTCTGAGTTACTTTTTATTTTGTTCGTTTGCTATATTTATGCACAGAGGAGCTCGTGGCTAAATAATAACAGCCACTCGGGTCGATCTTTAGGTTAAGCCGTGCTTGCCTAGGTTGGTCTGTGGATGCCTGACCACCCATTACATACCGAGTTTCCTCCGTGCCTCGGAAAGCACGTTAAGCAGTTGGTCCCGGTTGTCATTTGTGATCTTTGACAGTCGTTACAGGTAGTCAGTGGCCCAAAAAGTCTGACAACCAGTCTTACCAAGGGGTATCGTATTACCCAGTACTAACTGGGTTGTGGAGGTCAGATAGGCAGTCGCTCCATGTAAAATACTGGTATTCAGCTGCATCCGGTTAGACTGGAAGCCGACCCCAATAAAAACTAAAAAGGCTAGGCAGATGATGCCATATTTATTTATGTACAGGGCGATATCGACCCATAGATGTATACTGAAAGTGGATGCTGTATGTGCGATGCGCGGGTCATTAGATGGGTCCCGAATTAGGGCCGTTCACACATTGTTGGAAGGTCGTATAACCCGTTTTTAAAACAATTTATTTTTATATGAAGCACTCTCTTTGTCCCATTGAACTTTTAATTTTCAAAACAAAATCTGTTCCCTTTCCCCTTTTGTTACAAACGATCGTATCTGATGTAAATACAAATGGTAACTTTTTATCCGACTGCGTCAGAACCAAAAGGAAAAGTTTGATATACAAAGGAACAGGCATTTCGAATGTTGATAGAAAAATAAACTTTTTGTTTTCTTGTAAATTGTGTTATTCCATTTTTCTTTGTCAACTTTTTCGTGGATTCGTAATTAGATTTTGATTATTACGTTAATTGAACTAACATTATTGTAACAAAGAATGTGACTTCAAGGTTTTAAATCTCAGTAGGTTACCTATATGCCTTAGCTTGCCGTGGCTAAACAATAACAGTCGCTCGGGTCGATCTTTAGGTTTGGGACCACCCATTACATACCGAGTTTCCTCCGTGCCTCGGAAAGCACGTTAAGCAGTTGGTCCCGGCTGTAATTTGTGATCTTTGACAGTCGTTACAGGTAGTCAGTGGCCCAAAAAATCTGACAACCAGTCTTACCAAGGGGTATCGTATTACCAAGTACTAACTGGGTTGTGGGGGTCATATAGGCTGTCGCTCCATGTAAAATACTGGTATTCAGCTGCATCCGGTTAGACTGGAAGCCGACCCTAACATAGTTGGGAAAAGGCAGGCAGGTTATATGCCTGAAAATGTGTAGCTTGCATAGATATTATGCTACACTGCCTCGTTGGTCTAGTGGTCGCAAACGCGACTACTGAGCATGAGGGCCTGGGTTCGATTCCCAGGTCGGGCAAAATGTAATTGAGTTTTTCCATCAGAAATTTCTCAGTCCAGATTCCGTGGCTGCCACTGAATTGCGCCCGGTTGATGGCAATAGGCTCGCCCCCTATTACATGGGATTACAAATTACCTACACATATATTTTTTATTTTAAGTATTGTAACTTTTGTATTACCAACTAATTAGAAAAATTAAAGCTCTCTTTCTCTCTCCTACTTTGCTGTGCCCCTAAAGGGTCCATATTTATGTACCTAGCTTTAAGCTCTTTGTCAGATCTTTTATACAATATGGAATGCAAAATACCTAAATGAATATGACTTAAAAATCTGGCGAACTGTGGGTGTACATAGGTACACCTCTGCCTAAGCCTTTTGGGATTATAGGCGTGATGTTATGTTATGTTATGTTATAAGCAACATAACAAGACGATTAGTGTCTGCAAGTGCAATCCCTAAAAACCTTAGATTTACCTACTCTTATTCGTATATTAAACACGTCAGCACGATATGGCAAACAGAGAACTTAATAGGTACGCTTGAGAAGAGTCGTCGCCATCAAAATTGAATAAAATGTGAACAAAAAAGTACAATATTGGGTGTGCGACCTCTGTCCTCGTCAGGTGCGCGAAATTGCCTAACTTGTTCTATCGTCATGGCTGTCAAGCTTTTATTTAATTTCCTGCCCCAACATTGGGAGTTATTGGCTGCTTGACGGATCTCTCTGTTTATTTTTTTTATCAATTTGATTTTTATCAGACGGAAAAGGCGGATGAGACGTGTATTTTTTACGGGTGAATTGCTTCTTACAATGTTGATGAAATTAAGTTTTTCGTTCTCAACTTTAAGAAAAATACGATTGAGTTTAATTGAAACTTGCTCGTTAACTCAGCTCAAATCTAGCACAGCTTATCCCACAGGATCGTCGTTTTTTTAAAATTTACTTTTTGTTTATGGTCCGTTTTGTAATACTCTGAATGTTTGTTATGTTTATTGTTTCTGTTTTCAAATTTTGTATGCACGTCATGTCCCTGCGATGAATACAGATTTTTTCTCTCTTTCTTTACCTACTACCGTAATAAAAAGTATCCTATGCGTTAATCCAGGTTAGAAACAATCTGTGTGTCAAATTTCATCCAAATCCGGTCAGTACTTTTTGCGTGAAAGAGTAACAAACATCCAGACACGTATGCACCCATGCATCATCACAATTTTTCGGATTTATAATATTTGTAGGATCATTATTATGTCTATCATCTTCAAACGATTGTCAGAAATAGAACGATGTTTAAGCTTTTAAGGCGTCCACATGTCCGCATCGTACGCATCAGACGCATCGCATCAAATAGATTGTAGTATTCTTTGTATAGAAAGTCACACATGCGTCCACTGATACACACCGTACTGATCGCTCGAATCTGTTCAATAATACTACGATTCGTTTGATGCGATGCGTTCGATGCGTACGATGCGGACTTGTGGGCGCTTACCTTTAAACTACGTTAATACACACATCAACAGAATCTAGGGATACCTTAATCCTAAATTATTTACGAATTTTTAGTTTAAAATCTTTTTAGTTTTCATAAAAAGTTTGTATACAGATTGAAACCTCATTTATTCTATTTTCAAAATTTAAAAAATAAATATATAAAAAAGAAAAAACAAAATATGGCGGCAAAATTGTTAGTAATTCGTTACGTTAAGGAAAATTAAAATTGTTTTATTATATTTTAAGGTCTGTAGTAAAAAATAAAAAAACATTTCGTGATTTTTTTGTTTTAAATAAAAATGATTTTTTTTTTAATCGCCGTAGCAAATTAATATGGTAAAAAACTTCATTTCTTCTTATAAAGCTATTAATTTTAATGAAAATTGAAAAAATCTTATAAAATCGAATTATTAATAATCAGTGTTGCCACCTCTTACATTAATTACACATCGACATAGATTGTTGTTCTGTCGTCAATTTTGGCGGGAAATCTCTCAAAGCTTTTCGTTGTAACATGTCCCAGGCATGCTCGATAGAATTTAAGTCGGGCGACTGTGCAGGCCAATCCAAAACTTGAATATCGTGGTCTCGGAGAGCGGCCGACACCAGCCGCACCGTATGGGAAGGAGCATTATCGTGCATGAGTAGAAATTCCTGGCCCCATTTGGATTCTGTTTGGGACAATAACAGGCTCTACTAAGTAGTAGAGCCCAAAAAAAGGGTAGAGAGAGGTAAAAATACCACGAGGAGGTCCTCGTGGTATTTTTGTGCAGTCATGCTACCTTGGATCCAAATGAGCTGGGTTCGTCCGCCAAGACGAATTCCTGCCCACACCATGATTGTCCCGCCTTGGTATGAGTGGACCTCCTGAGGGTGCCGTAGACGGCTAACTCTCCCTGGAGTTCTCCAAACGCGTGTTCTTCGTGAAACCTGGTGAAACCCAAACCGGGACTCATCGGTGAACAGCACCAAAGACCATTGTTCGTCACTCCATGGTATATGCTCCCGAGCCCACGAAAGCCGCCGACCGCGATTGCCACGTCGTTGCCTATCATTCTTCCATTTTCTATATCAGAAAATTCTTCATAGATTTTTAGATATTTGATGTAATATAAAATATCCCTAGATTCTGTTGATGTGTGTAGTCTCCTGTTATGTAAACAAAACATTACCATATTCGAGACGAAACACAACATCACTAAAATACTTCTATCAGTGTTTTTTTTTCCCGTAAATTCTAAAACAAAACTCTCCAACAAACCGTTTACCAGTTGCTTTCCTAAAACAAGTATGGCCTCGTAACAGTTTGCACAGAGGGCGCCACTGTATACGTATACAGGATGCTTCTAAATTGCCTTCTTGCAGCACGCTGGCACATGCGCCTAGGCGGGTCTAGTCACGTTCCCAGTTAGTTAGTCTTACACTTAGCTACAACTTCCTACGAAGCTACGTCTTATATTCTATTTAGACCTGTTGAGTTAGTTCGGCATAGTGTTTGAGACATGTTTGAAAGATAAAGTATTTAAATTGTTATGGCTTTTTACTGTAATACTGACTTAAAATAGGGCGATTTCGAAACATAGGCTGTTAGATAAGTGAGCCTCACTACTTACTTTGTATTTTTGAGTAAGGAATTAGTCTTCTCACTAACACTTGTATATTCTCTTACTCGTAATATGAGAAAAGCCAGTGAACACACAGAAACAGTTAAAATGGAACGTAGGTAGATTATTTTACCTGCTTTGCTTCGAGCCACTGTCATCATCATCAGTATCAGCCTACAGGAGTTCACTGGTGGACATAATATGCCTCGTCAATCGCACGCATCTCAAATCGATTCTCAGCAACTCTCATCAAATTGCTATACCAGCCACCCTGCGAAGATCGTCGCTCCACCGAAGCTGAGGGTTATAGTCCAGTCCGCGAACCGAAAAATGTAAGGTCTGCACTCAAGAACATCGCAACGGTCAGGCGCGGATCCAGGATTTCCTTTAAGGGGGGGCAATTTTCAGAAAATTCTTTAAAAAAAATTGATTGGTTAACTTTTGCCAATAAATGATATCAGGCGTTCCTTTACAGAAATCCATGATATGCAAGATACAAGGGGGCCGCCAGCTTTTGGGCCGGGGGGGGGGCGTAGCGAGAAATTCTTACGACACCTTGCCTTGGACAGGTTAGAATGGTTTCGAACGTTCATTTAGGGGTTACTTGGTCGAGCTTTAGATAAATTCAAGAGAAAGTAGTCTGTAGAGCGAGCAAAGCGAGCTTGAAAATTTTAACACTTTTCCTACTGACCTACTGGAGTTATCTGGGCCTCTTATAGACAAAGTCATGAAAAACTAGGCTTCAAGAGCGAGCGAAGCGAGCTCGAAATTTTTTACAACATTGCCTCACATAATAAATTTATGCTATAATTGCGTATACGTATATGTCTCGGGGCAAAGGGGCTCCTAATTTATTATTAAACGTCTATTGTTACATATATCGATCATGCAAAAATCCAATAGGAGTGCCAATCCAGAGGTAGAAAAAAAGGAGCCTTTTTGATAAATGTTTTTTCGCAGGGTTATACAATATCTTAATTTGAGTGATTCCATTTTACGCTACAATTTATTACGTGCTATGGCAATCGGGCAAGAAAAGCTATTATTTTATAAAAATCCTAAGCCTCTAGGGGCAGCTGCCTCCTCCTGGCGACGCCCATAACAAGATATACAACTAGAATATTTAGTTTCAATTGCGTCAAACTAGTTCAAGCTTGGCTAATGACGTATTTGGTCTGGTTCAGGGGGGGGGGGCAATTGCACCCATTGCCCCCCCCCCCCCTGTATCCGCGCCTGGCAACGGTCATCGGTTCTATGGCTAATATGACCGGCTCAACGCCACTTCGAGCCACAAACTTTTAAAATAACTTTAAAAGGGAAAAGTTATGATTAAACGCCTAAAAACTTCCCAAAACTTCATGAACGTAGGATAATTAGATACTCGTAGCTATTGTAATTTATTTTGATAAAAGTAACAATACAGAGCGTTGTTTTTTTTACTTTTATCAAAATAAATTACAATGAAAACGTATTCATTCATCATCTGCCTAGCCTTTTCCCAACTATGTTGGGGTCGGCTTCCAGTCTAACCGGATGCAGCTGAATTCCTGTATTTTACATGGAGCGACTGCCTATCTGACCTCCACAACACAATTAGTACTAGGTAATACGATACCCCTTGGTGAGACTGGTTATCAGACTTTTTGGGTCACTGACTACCTGTAACGGCAGCCGGGACCAATGGCTTAACGTGCTTTCCGAGGCACGGAGGAAACCCGGTATGAAATGGGTGGTCACCTATCCACAGACCAACCTAGGCAAGCACGGCTTAACCTAAAGATTGACCCGAGCAGCTGTTCTGAAAACGTATTCACGAAAAATAAAGCGGGATACAAAAAGCTGGCTCCTACTAAATGAATGGCTTGAACTGTTTAACTAGCTCGTTAACGAGTCGTCAGTTTGCGGGTAGTTGTAAATTACTACGCGCTTGTCGTATGTGTTCGCACAGTTTGCTTTAATTGCCAGGATGTAAAAAGTTTTTAATGAAATGATACCAAGTTATGAAAGCGATTTGTACTGGAACTACAATACAAACAAGAGAGAAAGTTATAATGGTTTGTTACTGCTTATTTAATTGAAAACAATACTGTTTCAAGTTTCAATCAATACATAATTAACATTCCAAATGTACCTAAAATAGTTAAATCTGTCTCCAAAATAGATACACACATAAGGACCAGCTAACAGCAGGTATAGTTCATACGTGATCAAAGATCTGTGTGCTAAGTGCGAGTTTTTTACTAAAATTCAAGTAATGTGTCGACCGCGTAAACCGAGTTTACGTTACCATTTACGTCGTCGGTAATGACAATAGAATGCCTCTATGAAAATGAGGTCCGTTTGGAGCACATTCGCTAACGTTTGCATGCTATCGCGAGTGCAAGTTACAATTTTGACAGTTTTGACAGCTCGAATACGAAACGCGAGCGTGAAAAGTTTTCACTTATGATTTTGTGGTGAGAGCATCATGAGAGTGGTGAAATAACAAAGTAATTTAATTTAATTTCGTATTGTGAATGAAACTTACCATGGAATCTCGTATTATTTCGTTTGGACAATGTTTGAGACCGCAAAAGCACAAGATAAGCGTAATATAACGCCACAAAAAAGTAAACACGGTTACGTAAACAAAGATAGAAACACCACCACAAACCACTCGGGCATTATAAGATCATTTGCTTAGATCTCCATGCCTAAAAAGTAACAAACTTAGTTTTACAAACTTTACAGATGGATCAAGGTCACTCACTACACACCAAAAGATATAAATTACACTAACTGCTCCATTTATGTCACCAGCATTTCAAATTGGGACGGGCTAGTCTTTATTTTTAACAATAATATTCAAAACTAACACAAACTTTCGTAAACACAAACAAAACTAATGACCATTGACCACAGATAAGTAATGTCGTCTAACTTCATTCTCCACCACTAATTGAATAGGCAGTCGCTTATATTATGAACACAAAATACGAATGTCAACTTATTTTGGCCGGTTATTAATGTACGCAACACAAGTTACGGTGAATTAACGCGAAAACGAATGAATGTATTCTAGGATCTCACACTCGCAAGTTAACGATTGTCGATGCGGCACTCACACTACCTAGTTCTGACATATTACGCTAGATGGCGCTACCCCAGCGCCATACAAATTTGCCTAAACGTTAACGCGCTCGAATGTGGTGAACGAAAATAACAAATCTCGCACTAAGCACACTGAAACCACTCTACCAACAAATAGGCTAGCCTGAGGTTGGCTAAAAAGAATTTTACCGCAAAGTACTTTCTGTTACCGTACAAAACTACTGAAACTCAATCATCAAATCTCGAACGGGAAACACTCCTGTGCCTACTGACAGTGTAGTGATTCGGAAAAGATTTTCGGAATATTCCTGAGAATATCATACGGAACAAAAGACGGTCGCTTTTATTCATACCTACAACATAACAACCTTTTTGCGCGCGATCAAAATCGGAACTTCAGTTGGTACCTTGTTTTTTTTTTTCAAAAAGTAATTTTCACAAAACAATTTAACAAAAAACAACAGCGGGGAGCAGTGGTGGTCCAGTGCACTCAAAACGTTGAAGGAAAACATCGTGCGGAAACCGCCATGTCCTAGCACTAAAAATTCGAAGACATGTGACTTTGACAAACCCGAACTGGGCCCGCATGGTGGATTATAGATATATTCATAGAGAGGAGGCCTGTGTTCCAGCAGTGGGAACATTAAAGGCTGATCATGCATGCAACAACGGCCCACTCGTCCCAACGTCATTCGGGGGCCAAAAGATCCTTGTAGGACTGTATAGTTGAAACAGCGTTTTGTTAATTTAGGAGTAAATTCGTTCAGACTTATGCATACATCGTTCGGAAACATTTGCATGTTTAAGGGTATGTTACAAAATAATCTGTGGTCGGGTGGCGCGGTGGCCGGCGACTCGGAAACTTTAAATGAACAGTGTATATGTTGCCTTAATTAATTTTAGCGTTCAACTGTGCTATACTGTAATTACGGTATCGCCATGTTCGATAAAGCTTAACAATCTTTGGTTTACCATAATAATTCTACTGTTTTCGAAAACCTGTTCCGATTGATTTTTAAGGACCTACACGTGGAGTAAGTAGGTCGTCGCTTTTACGTAACAACTGCAAGGGTTGAGCTTCAAGGCCAAGCAACGCCTGTAGAGGTCGGTTCGTGGATGGGTGACCATCCATTACAAGCTGAGAGACCCTGTGCCTCAAAAACTACAGGAACTGGTAGCACTCAATATTTCAATGTCTTTTGGTTAGCCCCAAGCTGTCATTTGTAGATCTTTAACAGACCTTAGGGGCCGCCTCCACGAGCGAGCGAATCGCGGCGATTCAACGTATTTCTATACGAAAATATCGCCGCAATCCTCTCGCTCGTGGAGACGGCCTAAAAGAGAGAGTATAGAAAAACGTGACAAAGACGATAATATCGCTGCGATTCTCTCGCTCGTGGAGGTGGATAGTCAGTAACCAGTCTAGTATACCAGATAAACTCTTGTTGGTATAACTATAACCTAACTTATTAATTTTCCAAGTGTTTCGTATAGTGACAATAAAGTTACTTAGGTACTTAAACCAATCTTGTCAGCCTTGTTACCATAATCAAGCTTCACTGTAATCCGATAAAAGCTTTCTAAAAGGATAAGAACAGGGACAGTTTTCCTCTTTGTAACAATATTAATATGATTACAGCGCAAGACAAAGATAAACTAACTAAATTAACTATATTCTGAAAACTAAACAGATGTGTGATTATGTGTTCAAAAGTTAATCAATTTTCTCGAGTTTCCTTATTTACGGTGACTTGTTAAAAGTTAAGTACAACATTTCGTAAAACGGTAGTATTTTTTTTAATGTGCCAACAGTTTTGAGTGCTGTATTTTTGTATTCCACCCTTATCTCCCCAGCCGTTCCCGAAAGGGAACATTACTATTTTAATTGTGTCTGTAATTGCGGGTATCTAAAGGTTAAAAACATAACATTGCGCATGAACATATTTCTACGAAGAGATTTCGCCAGATAAGTTTTAAGTAATTTTTTGGAACAAGTAATTGGTACCTAAACACAGGTCTACATTATTTCATTATTATTGAACCATTGTTCCGTTTCAACACAAAACCCACAATATAAATCTACAAATGACATTAACGTTTGCAGGAAAACGCTTGGAGAAAACTCGATGTTTATGTCACCTCAATAATGTGTGTAACATCCTGTGAGCAGCCGTGGTTGGCGCCAACCTGGCTTGTTATGCATGAGCATTCCCCGAACGACGCCATTACCTCGGAATACAAACTTTGCTTTTCAAAAATCACTTTAAAAGTTAGAATAGTCATACAATCGCTGAATATCGAATTGCGTTCGAAAACAGGCAAAATAATCTTTATCAATATGCAGAAAATGTCGCCATATTGATGAATATTGTTTGAATGGTATGACGAATGAAAAATCATGCGTCATTTCATTGATTTGTTGTCCGACGTCAAATTTCGTCAATTTTATTGGTTTTCCACATAGCTAAAATACCTTTCCATAAGCCATTATTTCTCGCCATCATTAAATTTTTCACTGCATGCAATATGTTCGCTTTTATTAAAACATTCACAAACCAAAGTCGTGTCGTTTGCGGCAGTTTTTCAAACAAATGCGATCAAGGAAAAATGTCGTGATTCTCGTCGAGTTATTCAGTCGAATATCATACACAATGGTGTATCTCAGATGTATCGCTCGTTAGTGCCCCAGCCCACTGAATATGATTTATAGCTATAGAAAGAGAGGGACGGAGAGAGGGAGATAGAAAGCCTTTCATATTTACTTGTATGCCATGAAATAAATACTGAACAAATTGTGGCTATAAATGAAAGAGGGTCGGCCCTGATAGTGTAAGAAACAATGTATGGGGAGAAAATAGTGAAATATAAAGACAACGGAGAAGCGGAATCGGGGCAACCAACTATGATATATAACACAACGTAGGTATTGTACAAAATACAATGGCTACAAAGTAGAAAATATAGAACATACAATGTGGTATTCTACGAAACTTCAGGGTGCCTTAAGTTTATCAGCAAATATAAGCAAACAAGCCCTGTGGGCCTACTACCACCTAACTTCATTTGAGTTCAATGTAGTTTCTAGTTTTGTTCAGAACTGGTGATATTACAGCCATTGTACAAATTAGCGAGCAAGCTCATTCGTATATAAATAGGTACACTAGAGTTACTGATATTAAGTTTTATCATAAAGTTAGTAAGTTTAGCGTATAGCTTTAAAACTAAGCGTTTACCCAGTTTAGTGTATTTATTTTATTTATTTAACAATTTATGTACACACTAAATATAAAAAAGTAGAAAGGAACAGAAAATAGTACAAAGGTGATGCTTATTTCTAAAGAAATCTTAGTTTGTAGTGTGCTGGAGTTTTTTTATGTTTACACAGACTAAAAGAATTAGATAGTCCGCCTATAACGAGCCTCCACCTAGAAAACAGGTTTCCTACTGTGAGAGGGAAATATTAGTCGCAAAAATGAAAACAACAAATTGGTTTCGTGCACGTGCACAACCCACAAATAGGTGCAGACTTTGTGTGTGAAAATTAAGCTTGTAGAATATTTAAAGGTAATTCTGGATTAGTGTCTAGTTGATGCCGATAGGATGCCCCCCTACTACATTAGGCTATAGGGTACATCTGTGCCTTACCCCTCGGAAGTTCCAAGCGCGATGCTATGTTTATGATTTAAAACATTTCTACAATATTATTTCCAATGAAATAAAATAATGTCCTAAATTGATTTATGGAATACATTAGCCCAAACGATGCAGACTGAATCGGGATTCGTGCGTTGCAAACGATGTAATTCGAACTACGCAGCTGTTCCAGCGATAAAGTACGTAATTATGTAATCGTCTGAAATCCATTGTGTGTCATAAAAGTCTCTAGGTTCTTAGGATTCTTAGGAGCAACCACCTCTTAATTCGTTTGTTAAGTTTTAGGACTAGCTTAAATGTTTTTATTACAGTTATTTAGTACGATTTTGACTGCAAGTTAGACTATTCATTTGATTTCATAAGAAAAGTAGCTTTCTGTTAATGTGAAATATGATCATGCTGCATTTTTTTGTTAACAATTTCTCAGGACCTAAGAAGATGACCAGACACCATGGAGAAGGCTATTGTGGCTGGAGGCTATTTAGGCAGCCTACACCACAGAGCAGTGATTAAAGACTAGTTGATTTATATTTTGTAACGGTGCTCAGTAGAAAGAACGAAAAAACGAAATTTGAAATTAAAAGAATTTTATTACAAAATCTAGTAAGAATAGGGTAGTTGACTCACCAATCAATAGACATACTTTTTAAGAGCTGTCAAAACGCGGTTCTCTCATAGATTTTGTATGGCTATAGGACGCTGTGACGTCACTGTTTGGTCAACTTAGTGACTCAACTATTTATTGATTTCAAAGCAACTAAAAATCGGATTTGGCAATTAATTGAAAACAAATCGGGTTTTCAGGCCCAAAATATTTTTTTTTTAGAGATTGGTGTTTCGGAATTGTTGTTTTATGGTGTCAACTTCCCTATTGTGTCCAACCAATTCCCATCTTGATCATCATTTGCCTATGTTGGGGTCAGTTTCCGGTCTAACCGGATGCAGCTGAAATCTAAATATCATTATTTTCCATGGAGTGACTGCCTATTAGAAAATCCTCCACAACACAGTCAGTAAACTTATCCCATCTCATCAAATCTAATTCTAAATACGACACTTCTCATTATCTTTAGTGATAGTATTATTCTGATTATACTTGATAATAAATCATTTCCAATTCACCAACGAAAAGAGTTTTAATTTAACTTAAACGCAAAAAACCAAAGACATTTTATTTTTTTGGGAGAAACTCTAATTGAATTAAAAAGTAAACTGTCACTGCCAGTTTATCTCGGCGATGCCCTAGAGAAATTATTTGTCTCGGGCGATATTAAATTATAAAGTGCTTAGTAAAATGGAAATTATTCGTTCGGCAAGACACACGAAGACTTTAATCGATCATTTGTATTACAGCTTGATATTTATCATATGATGGATCGCATCTATGAAGGTATGAAAGATTATGAAAATGAGGAAAGAAAAATAACCTGTATTGACTAACGTATTTCCATATTTTGTGGATGTTTGTCACCTCTGATAATTATTACGAACGGTTTTGAATCTTCGGATACTCCTTTGTTATTGAGTCTAATACTAACTGAAAAATGACTATTAAAAGCTGCACTAATAACATCACGCCTATATACCCCCGAAACGCTGGGCAGAGGTATACCTAAAGGACACCCACAGCTGCACTAATTTTCACACTAAAACAGAAGCAACATTATCGAAGCGTCAGCTTCAAGACGCTCGCTGGAAACTATCCCATCGCAAGAGAGCTTTCCTCCTCAAGAGATATGGTGCCATATAATTTATAGCTCACTATTTCTCGTGTTATACTGGTTGTAAAATAAAGCTTTTTGTAAATGTGATATATCGAAACCGTACGAGTTTAACAGCAGTGGAGTAACGACCGAATCAAGTTGTACTTAGCTACTTAAAGTTTGGCAATGCGTTTCACGTTATTAAATACGTTAATTAATATACGTTTATTGCTCGAAAATGTGTTTCCCTTATACATTTTAATGGATTTGAAACTTGAATATTTTCAGTAATTTAATTGATTCCACTTTACATGAAAATTAAGAGGTTTAATTTTGTTTTAAGCTTCATGAAAAAGAGATGTTAACATTGTTGATCAGTCAATGAACTTCAAGACCATAATTTGTTTCTCAATTAAGATTTCAAGAGTCGTTGTATCTTTCATTGACTTGAACGAAGTTTAGGACAATTTTAACCCTTAACTTGAGATGCCGATTTAAGTGAATAATTTATTTTGAAGTGAAACTGATTAACTGTAGGTACTTAGAATTAATTTGCAATAACTGTTTACTTGAAGTACCTTATCTTGAAACTATGTTACGTGTACTTGTTAGAATGTTACATCAGAATGAATGGAATGATTTATAGAAGTCGTAGTAATTAAAAAAAAAACTTTTGTTGAGTAACAAATTGAAGACGAGACCTAAGGCCCGAGTTCCTGCTACGCTGATGTCGGTCGCGTACGTCGGTCGCGCGTATTGTACGAGTATACATTGTGTTGTATGTAGCGCCATAGCGACGCTGACGTCAGCGGCGCGTATGTTGCTACTGTTTTCCTCGCTGACGTACGCGACTGACCGAACGCGAGCGACATCAGCGTAGCAGGAATTCAGGCCTAAGAATAAACTCTACCACGTGATACTTTTAGAATGCCATATCAAATAAGATAGAGGAATGAGAGGGTTTAATTAATCATCTGGTATAAAAGTACAGGCTGATTTCGAAGTAAGATTTGTGTTCGAATTAATTAAATGCGTGTACGGCTGAAACGCTGTTTAAAAATAAATCCAAACACGAATTGTCAGTACATTCACGTACATGTTAACTTGTTTCATTCATTCATTCACTCCCTGTTGGAACGCAACAGTGTTTCAATTAAGCCTGTCCATTCGTAGGTTCGCAGCGAAATAATAAAAATGATTATTTTACACGAAAAACGGCCCATCTGTAGAGCGACAATTTGTTTAAACAAACCTATTTGAATTATATCGACGTGACGCGACGCCGCGCGCCCCGAGATATTTTTTTCGATAACGTTTTTTCGTTTTTTGTCCGTGGTGTGTTTAATATTCGGCTGCTGTCCGTAAAATTTTGTCGTCGCGAAAAAATGTTGTTATAGTTGAACGTGATGATATATTGTGTAGCAGGATTACTAGCGACAGTTATTGTCTAGTGAATATAAGCACATGATATTATTTTTCCTCGCGTATAGAGGACTTCTTGCCTTGAAGATTTGTAGAAAAATCTACGGCCATGCAGGATAACAGCTGCCTACATTCACTTCACGCTTTTTTTCCTAATCTAATGGCCTCTAGTCTAATATTAATTTCATAACCCTCCTTCTGGCGCAGTCGGGTAAAAAGGTTTTAATGGCATTTCTGTTCAAACGCCATACAATTCTCCAACCATCCATTTAACTGAAACCCGAAGATTGGAAGTAAAATATTACTGATTTCATTTCACAATCTGAGCATTGAAATAAAATCGGGTCCTTTCAACAGGTTGGGAAAATGGAGACCCCAGACCGTAAAAGGACACGAAGAAAAACTTAGACAATACCGCGTAACAGGTAGCCAATTTACCCCTTATTTTACTAGTAAAAAGGATGCACGTCTCACTATATAACATCATCACTCCTGCAATTCCTGAAACTAGGCAGAGGTGTACTTAATAGTACGCCCATATTTCGCAATATTTTACAAAAGAAAACTGATGTTAAAAGTCACACCCTATAAAAAAGACATCTGTTAAGCACCATAACAGTAAACTAGCACATTGTATCACCTACGTCATTTAACCCTTGAGGGAACCAACCCTCCTGACATAAAAACAACCATCAAGTAACTCCATGAGACCGATAACCGTAACTATGTATGAGGGGCAGAAATGATTTTGTATTTTAAAACTAGCGACGCTACGTGATACGGAAAATGATGAAACATATTTTTTTGGAGCAGCCTGTAGTTTAATAGGTTTGGAAAATAAAGTGCGAGCTTTCCGATTTTTATTTTGGGTAATTGCCCCTTTTACAGTTTTTTTTTTATTGCTGCTTTTTGCAATATTTTTTTTGGTTATTACCGCGACTCGCCCGGCTTCGCAACGGTGCAACAATTTTTAGAAAGTTATATCTAATACAATACACAATAACACAATAATACCATAAAAAATTATATCTATACTATATAATAATATAATAATAATATTATAAAGAGGAAAACTTTGTTGTTTGTTTGTAATGAATAGGCTCAAAAACTACTCGACTGATTTAAAAAATTCTTTCACCATTCGAAAGCTACATTATCCACGAGTAACATAGGCTATATTTTATCTCCGTACTCCCATGGGAACGGGAACTACGCGGGTGAAACCCGGGGGACGTCAGCTAGTTATACAATAATACCATAAAAAATTCCGGCTATTGTCGTTGATTTTCCAAAAACAAATCATTCATACAAACCTTGTCCTGACAATAACGAACACAAAAAAATAAAAATAAAACTGCCTTAATGGCCGAGCCGTCTCAGGTGGATGCTCCGTCATACATTGTGGCAATAAATTTTAATTTGATTTAATTATACAGATTTAGCAGGTTGCAATTTAGTAAAAGATCTTTAAAAAGTCTGGTAAGATAAATGGATTTATACCGAGACGGTTTAGCCAACTCGGGCATGAAGTCTATAAGAAATAAAATATAAAAATGCTGCTTCAAAAACCAATCGGATGGGTGAAACGGTTAAGCCCGCCAACTTTAAAGCCTTATGGTTTGTGAGCCCGTTCTTATGAACGGGCTCACATCTATAGTGGGTCGATTGGGTGAATGTGGGTTTTCCACAACTTTTAAGTGTTACTTTATATTTCAAAAGCGTACGCGTGGCATCAGATGGCATGGTATTGCCATGCCAGCCATAATCCGTAAGTTTGTAACCCTTGCCACCCACCCTCCACCATATTGAACGAATAGTCAAGCTGCTTGCGACTTTTACAATATCCGTAGAGTCGCTGACGCATTCAGTTTTATTAAAAGTACGTACCTACTTTGAAAGCTTTCATGGGGTTATACTCCAAAGGGTTATTATAACGTGAAAATCTGGGTTTGTAGGTCGTGTGCAAACGTAAGTAGTTTCTGTTTACAAGGGAAAAAAAAGAAGAATTTGTCAATGAGAGGTTTTCTTTTTGAGGTATTAAAAAAAAACTTAAGTTTCCAAGATCTCTATAGATGGCGTTGAACTTACTATGATAGTTGGTGCCAAAGCCATAACGCTTGGAAAACATTGTGTCACGTTACATACTCTCGTTGACTGACACTTTCATTTGCTTAACCTTCCGAATATAACCTAGTTTTCTCGCGCTTTGTTAAAATCAGTTTTTTTTGGTTTCGTTCCTTGCATTATCATACTAACTCCTAGCGCCATCTATCCAGCGACTAGGGAAGACCTAAAAAGAAAATCCCTCATTCAAGTCAAAGTCAGCCCTAAAATAGTTGGCAAAAGGTAGGATCTTGAAGCCGCGTTTATGCTCTTGTACATATTTTATGCTCGTTTTATAAAACATTAGACGACGAATCATCATCTTTTCTTGCATTTATACCAATTCATTTGAGGTTGGCGCAGCATGTTTTTTATCTTCCATACTTCTCGCTATCTCGCCATATCATCCTCCTTTCTTGCCATATCATTTTCACAGTCTAATTGGCGAAAAATAAACTTAACGAAGGCGTTCTGTTTTATTTTCAGTGCAAATGTGATAAATTTAATCAGAGAAATAATGACGATTTAAGTATTAGTTTAGGTTACAGTGTTAGTAAAACACGTATGGTTCCTTGTAGACGCTTGTAGCCTCGCGTAGGCTCTCGTAGGCGCTCGGTGCTGCGCGTAGGTTCTCGTAGGCGCTCGGTGCGGCGCGTAGGCTCTCGTACACTTTCGTAGTAGCTCATAGCCGTACATACGGATTTTGCACATTCGTGAAGTGTATGATGATAATTTCCTAAATAACTTGTGACCTTATCACGTAATTATAATTACAGTAAACAGCAAAGTGCCGTGTTTAGTTAACACAAAGTTTTCGAATTAAGCTTTGTAACATTATGTGCTTAGTTAATTTTAGAGGGTGTATATGAGTATAAGATACGAAGTTGGCCGGGAAATTGAATATTCTCTGGTAAAAGAACAAAATACGAACTAACTTGTTTGTAAAATGAAGTCGGAACTTCTTCTAAATGGATAAGTTTTAATTTTCATTAAAACATTGCTCTTGCAAGTTTAGCAAGAATATTTCTTGCGGACGTCAGATTTTCTTATCTCTTCGTGATATATTTTATGGCACTATGAACTTTATTAGGAGTTATTTCGCAGGATTCGAGATTTATGTGATAAATATACGAATACATTTTCGAACCACGGCCAGACGGATAGTACGGTAGACCGCATCTCAGTAATGACAAAACTAGAATAAACTGGCCTCTTATTCAAGTCCAAGTATAACGTGCGGCCTACTGTAGGCACATTATTTTAATTAAGTAACACAAAATATAGGTAATATTTGACGGATTTATAGATATTCGAAAGCAACCACTTAACATACATAATTCAGGTGTTTATCAATAGAGTGCAATATTAATATTGAACAGGCTACATCCATGCATCTACTTATTTTTGTAACAAGCATATTCATATTATGTAAATCAAATTCATTGTGAATAAAATATTTTAAAATATTCGATGTGTTCGAAACTTTGTATAAATGCAAGGCTTTGTGTTTTTGAAGACATCTCCAACCAATGTGAATACGAACTTTGCTTTTCAATCATTAATAGTACCTATTCAAAGTTTACACACATTCATAAAAGGTGTAAAAAGACCCTAAACGAAGCCGAAAGGCACTTGTTCTCCTGGTTCATCATTTTTTTGTTTTAGACCATACCTGGGAACCTTCTAGTTACGGAGATATTAAGGGTCAAAGTTCCAACTTTTTCGCAAGTTTTTTTTTTTAATTCATGTTTTTAAAGTAAAAGTAAAGTAAAAGTTTTTATTTTGGAACATAGACAGTTGGCACAATTACAGTGGAAACGATGATAGCTACAAAAGTTTATAACTGTGTCGCAACTATCAACGCCCATATAAACAAGAAAACAATTGTTCCAGACTTAAACTATAAATACAATGTAACCAACATTGGGGTAAGCTTTCCTAAAAAAAAAAAACAAAGGGGGGTGGCGTGGAAGTGTGTGTGTGAGTGTGAGTGGGTGTGCATGAGGGGGAGTGTATGAGTGTCTGTGTGTGGTTGTGTGGAGTGTGGGGTGTATCAGTGTGTGAGTGAGTTTGTGTGTGTAAGTGTTTTTGCTAGTTAAGTTTCCACAATCTTTTCAGTTGCGTCATATGACAATGATTTCAACCATTCAGTCAACTTCCTTCTCAAGAGACTACGGGGTAAATGATAAATATGTAGGGTCTTATTTATGTTGTTATAGAGCCTGGGGCTGATAAACCTGAAATGTCTTCTCGCTACTGCTGTTCCACAGGGTAAATGTTTGCAAACTCTGTCAGCAAGGCGTTTTGCAGTACTATAAGTTGGGTCGTAGTGGATCTGTTTGTGTTTTCTAAGTACAGTCTGGAGTACGAAGAGATGCCTAACTGTGAGGACCTTGCATAATGAATAGAGGTCAGATGTCGGGAAGCGGATTGGTTTCTTTGATAGGGCCTTTAGTACGGCCCTTTGCGCCCTTTCTAAACGTAGCATGGTAGTTTTGTGCGCTCCCCCCCACGCGGTCACGCAATACCCAAGGACTGATTGAGCGAGGGCAAGGTAGACAGTTATCAAGCATTTGAAGTCAGCAACTCCCCTAAGTTTTTTAAATATGTAAATCAATCTTCGCTCTCTTTTCACTGTAGAGTCAATCTGTTTTTCCATTTAAGGAGATTGTCGATGATTATTCCAAGATATTTAATATCGTCAGTTCGTTCGATAGGTGTACAGTTGCAAGTAGAGAAATCAGCAAGTGTGCAGGCGTGAGCTCTGATTTTAAGGGAACGGGGTGGTTGGCTTAAAATGCCCGGGGTAAAGGGTATGAACTTGCTTTTGCTGATATTTAGCGTGAGGAGATTTGTATTTAACCAGTACATGACCTTGCTGAGGGCCATCTCCGCTTTATTGAAGGTATCAGACCAGTCCTTGCCGTGAATTATTAGAGCTCATCGGCGTTTGTGATGATTTTACAATTTGGAGGAGACAATTGGCAGAGTTCATTCACATAAATGAGGAAGAGGGTAGGTCCAAGGACACTACCCTGAGGCACACCGAAAGTAATTGTCTCCTCTTTGCTAGTAAAGGTTTTAATTTTTACTACCTGCTCACAATCAGTCAGGTAGCTGCGAAAGATATCGTTAGCAATACCGCGAATTCCAATGCCATCTAGCTTGGAAAGTAGTAAGGGGACAGAAACGGTGTCAAAAGCCTTGGATAAATCAAGGAAGATGCCAACAGTTTTTTGTTTGTTATTAAGATGGCCAATTATTGTGTCTGTGAGCTCCAAAACTGCATCATCCGTAGATTTCCCAGCTATGAATCCGAACTGGTTCGAAGCTAAAATATTATGTTTTGTAAGAAAGTTCACAAGTCTAGAGTAATAATTTTTTCAAAAATTTTGGACAAGGTAGTAAGGACAGATATAGGTCTATAGTTAGAGACACCGTCCCTGTCCCCAGCTTTGAAAATGGGATGAACCATCGCTCGCGGTCTTAAGAACGTCCGGAAAAACACCTGAGGAAAGGCACAAATTAAATATGTGTACTAAAATGGGGATGATAGTGTGCTTAGTAGCCTTAACAACGGACGACGGGATACCGTCATAACCAACAGCACCCTTTAGATTTACGATAATTTTTTCTACTTCATCCCAGTCCACGTCATACAGGACCATTGAACCGGAAGGGTACGGCTTGATAGAGCTCAGTACTGCAGGGTCAATATCTGTCTTGACTGTGGGAGGAGTGGGTTGGCGGATTTTAGAGGCTAGATTACTACCGACATTAGCCAAATAGTGGTTGACCTCATTAACTGATTGGGTGGGATCGTCACAGCATTTCAGCAACTGCGAGGCAAGTTCCTTGTTACCTTGATTCAGGTTCGCTACTTGCGTAATAAGTCGCCATGTCTCTTTTGGGTTATTCCTGGTTTTTTGAGCAGATGATTGCAATGGTTTCGATAGCGGTGGAAGACTAGTTTGTGTGAGTAATTTTCCGGATTTTTCAGAAAAGTCCTAGATAATTTATCCCTACGTCGTATGCATCTCAATAGGCCAGGAGTAATCCAGGGTTTTTAATGTCAGATTTTTACTTTAAACACCTTCACGACCCCCGTATTATTCAATTGATCCATCAGCACAATGTTCTAAATGCGTTACATTGAGTTTTACCGTAAAACGTGATTTTTAACCCCAAAAAAAAGTAATTTCGCAGTAATCATTTTTGCGTAGGGTTACGTAACTTACGCTACTACTAGTTTGATGTACTGAATGCTTGGTTAACGGCTTCGTGAAGAGTGTATACACCCTATTCTTTTCAATGTTACGTCACGTGCAAGAAACAATAATTCCTTCTTCGAAACTAGTTACGAAACTACGGTTTCATAGACGGCCGAAGGGGTTCTCCCTCTACAAAATAATAAAAGTGACCACAAGTTCGGTACTCACCTATGCTCACAGTTCTAACCGAAGCCGGTACGTTTAATGGAGTGTCAATTAACGTGGCAAATGCATGACACCCGATATATTCGCCGCGTTGTCGTTAATCGACGTTCACCCCACGGCGCAATTAACCTGAGTTTTACTACTAGCCACATTTATCCAACCAAAGTAATGTTTTACAGTCAATGTGTTAACATAATATTACAGCTGTAATCCTAGAAGCGTAAGGTAGAGAAGTACAGTACACTCGCATTTCACCAGATGTTTAAAATAATTTTAATTGGACTTTTATTTTATTGTTATTTTTTTTTGATTGTGGTATTTATTTTAATGTTGACTTTAATTCTGATTTTAATTTTAATTTTAATGGTGTATTGATTTAAATGTGGATTTTAACTTTGATTATTAATCTATGTAATAATTATGTAAACTGAGTCTTAAGGGTTAATGCCTGAAATAAACGATAATAATGAATTAAAATATAATAATAAGTCACATGTTGTAGGACGCGAGCGTATTGCCATCAGCAAATAACACTTTTTCTATCAATCTTCGAATCGAATCCAGGGATTCTTGCTCAAAAGTTATGCTTGCGACCTCTACACTAACGAGGCTTTTGCTACAATCCATATTTATTAAACCAAACTAATGTTTTAGCATATTGTTATATACCTACGTATATTGTTTAAAGCCTCCATGTGTGCTGATCCCCCAACCTTCAGCAGTGTTTGCAAGGGTACCCAAGTTAAAGGCCGCAAATCAATATTTGTTTGTGCCCTCTTCGCCCTCTAAATCCGGCCTTTCCCAAACTTTTATTGGCCTTCAATAGATTACTAATTTACGATAATACCCACATCTTTCGTTTGACGATTAAAATATTTTTCAACAGAGCCTGTTCCTAAAAACTTTGGGTGACATTTCCATTATTCATGTTAAAGGATTATGTTTTAGCGCTTTGCTAATGGTTCGTTATAAAAACATTGTTATAATTTATACAATAACCTTGTAAATAACGCGAAATCCCCCTAAATTGAATGTCCTCGTTGTTTGAAAACGAGATACTGATATTCGTACGTAGCTCGTAGGTACAATCCATACCATATATTATAATATAATCTATACTAATATTATAAAGAGGAAAACTTTGTTTGTTTGGTTGTTTGTTTGGTTGTAATGAATAGGCTCAAAAACTACTGGACCGATTTAAAAAAATCTTTCACTATTTGAAAGCTACACTATCCACGAGTAACATAGGCTATATTTTATCCCCGTACTCCCATTGGAACGGGAACTACGCGGGTGAAACCGCGGGACGTCCGCTAGTAATATTATAAAGAAAAAATATTTGTATTTTAGTTTGTGTATATGTTTGTAATGAATAAACTCAAAAACTACTGCGTTGATTTAAAAAATTCTTTCACGAGTAGAAAGCTGCATTCACTCTGAGTAATATAGGCTATATTTATCCCCGTACTCTCACGGGAACGGGAACTACGCGGGTAAAACCGCGTGACGTCCGCTAGTCGATAATATAAAATTCTAACTAACTTCATTGTCATCTTCCTACGATTGTCCCATGGTATTTGGAGTCGGCGCAACACGTTTTTTTCCATCCATTCTCCCCTGTCAGTCCTATATATTTTTAAATGCTTTTTATATGTTTTTTGTTAAAAATATTTAAAATGTTAATAAACACGGTAGGGTGTAAACGGACTATTCACGAAACCTATTAACCAAGCATTCATAAGTAACTCTTCAAAAATGATTGCTAGCAAACGACTTTTTTTGGGGTGAAAACATCAAGTTTTATGGTAGGACTCGGTGTACGGGGGTCGTGAAGGTATTTAAAGTGAAGTTATAATATTAAAAAGTTGTATTTAAAAAAAAAAAAAAATGTGAAAAAGTTGGCACTTTGACCCTCAATATCTCTGTAACTAAAAGGTTCCTAGGTATGGTCTAGAACAAAAAAAGGATCGCAATGACAGGGAGAACAAAGTGGCTTTCGACTTCGTTATGGGTACTTTTACACCCCAATTGTAAAAAAAATGAATAAAAAAATAATATAAAAACTTTCTGAGTAAATATTCTAGGTAGGTATCGATAAAAGGAAACAAGAGGGAACTTTTTGTTTACCTGTTGAACGGCCGGGTACTGTGGACAAAGCTAGTGTAGTGTTCCATACGGGGTTGGAGCGAAATTGCAGCCTTTGTATCGATGGCGCGGAAAATAACCGCTTCGAACCTTTCCAGCGGTCTGCTAATTAATGAAACGTTGATAGTTTCATTAAAGCTTTGTCACGAAGATTAAATAGCTCTTTGTGTGTCGGACATGTGGAAATAAATTGGTCGTTTATATTTTGGAGCAGCCATTGTGGATATTATTGGCTAATGAAGTTGAATGTAGGTAATTAATAAATAATAATAATAAAATCATTTATTTCAGGTCCGAGACCCATATTAAACAAAAATACAACACATATAATTGAAATTGCAGAATTACATTACAATTAAATTTGAAAACTTTATTTAAAAACAAAAATAGATAGACACAAATACAAACACATAAATAATTGGAATGTCAGAATAACATTAGAACCATTATCGAATCAAACTAGATTAAATTAACAAGTCAAAAGTAAAAATACACAATAAATTCAGAATAAATAAATGTCAAAATAAATTATCATAATATACAAAATGTGGAATTACAAGAAAGAAATTTAAATGAAGAATTTTAATTGAGATCGAAATTATACGGTACTGTTTTTTAAAACCAACACGCTCTAAATATATTTTTATCGGAAGAGCGTTAATTTCAGGAAAAGGGTCACATAATATATGAATCCAAAATACGTCATAATATTTATTGTGGGTGACAAATATTACGACGTATTTTAGATGTCAACAAAATAGCCCCAGTAAAAGAGTTCATGCATAATCCAGCCCGTCCACACATAAACAGTTGGAGTTAACGTCGTCATACCGTTTAATATGTAGATGCACACTCTGCCGGTTTAATCTCGCAAATCGTCGCCATATTTGTTTATGGTCTGCAGGCTGTTGCGGTTCGCCGGCCCACCGTAACTCCCTCGCTCCTATCTATAACATCTGACACTCGTGACCTTATTTTAATAAATAATGTTGCCTGTTATTACATCAAATAGGTGCTCAGGAGCAGCGGTGCCAGATGATTTATAGTCTCGCCGGCTTCGCTCAGCACAATAAACTCGCTTTTTGTTAACCACCAAAATATTCTCAAGTTTTATCGCGCGGAGAAAAAGTTTCTCTTCAGTTGGTATTTTATTTCCCAGCTTTCTTTCAGGTTTACGCCTTGTTCGTTGTTAAAAATATCTACAGCTTTAATATTGCACGTGTTGCTTCTGTCTCTGTTTTTTTCAGCAGCTGTTTTCCCCAATTCGTCCTCATGCATAGTCTCTAAACTGAAATGCTTGAATTCTTTTATTTCACAGTAGGTATGATATGAATATTTTAAAGCGCTTTTCCGAGCACATTTATTTCAGAAAGGTTCATCTACCTGCGGACGTGTATGAGGCCAACAATAGAGGGAACTGTTTACCGCCGATTCAAAGCCCCGGCTTAAAATTGAAGGAGGATTATAATTTATCGACGCGACTGGTAACGCGGACGATTATCCGGCTTCCGAGCCACTGGCGTTAAACACCGCCTCGGAAATCGGCTTTTGAAGCCAATTGACGTGAGGACCCGACGTTGTGCTGAATCCTCAATTCACTGTCGTAGTGAGACTAACACCAGGATTTAAAAATAAGGTCAAAGAGAACCGGCATTGTAGGCGATAAGATAGTGCAGAATTTCATGCCACAATATTTTGCTTCCAATATTTTAGTATGGGCTCACGAAATATCCATGTCGAATAATTTGCACTATAAATAGGTAGATTTTATGACCAACCTATTTACCTCGCTATTGAGGTATTTATTTCCTAAGTTACAAGGTATATGAATCGGCTTTTCACAAAAAAAAAACTATTACCATTTAGTTTTTGTACTTTTACCCACCATACACAAGTTCTTTAAAAACACAAACTAAACTATCTTTAAATCTACATTGAAGTATGCGTGACCTGCCCCAAGACGTCCTTGCCTGACCTTCGTAGATTAGTTAGGTAATTAATTAGCTGCTACAAGCCTGACTGATAAGGGAAGGTTTGGATAAAACGGCTTGTCTACTTGTGTGAGTAAACGTTAAACGGAAGTCATTTGAGAACTTATTTCGTTCATCAGTGTACATATCATGACGCTTGTAATCCCCGAAGGGAAAGGCGAGTTGTAACTAATAGTACACCCACATTTCGCCAGTTATATTTAAGTCTCATGAAATAGAGGGCCGTGTGGTATCCGGCAGAGTAGAATAGAACCAACCCATTACACTCACGGGTGTCGTATAAGGTGACTAATGTCTGAGGCAGAACACCTTGCGCTTCCGTAGACCAGAGAATGGGCAGCAGCGTTTTTTGTTAGTCTTTCATCACTGCGATCTCCAATCCGCCTGCCAAGCGTGGAGATTACGGCAAATTCCTCCCATTTTGGGAGAGGCTTAGTCCAGCAGTGGACGTTATGGGCTGTTGTAGTAGTAGTAGTAATAGAGGGCGAGCCTATTGCCATCAACCTGGCACAAATCTAGACTCCGTGGATATCCGTTAAATATTTACTCACGTATATATACATATTGCAACATTTTAAATAGTTTAAGTAAATACTCATAACTGTCCTAAGTCTGTAATTATAGGATTTATTTGACTGAGTAAAAAAAAGTTATGTACTGAAAAAGTTATGTTCATTATTTCGTTTTTCAGTGGGCTTAAAGTCTGAGAATTTACAGCTTCTTATGTTTATTGATTGAAATTATTTCTTTACTGTAAAAAGTAATTTCAGACGAGACATCTTATTTTACAAACAAGTTTCAAAACTTCAATTTGCTTTTAGTTCCTCTGAGGCTTAGGCGGCTTAGGTTTTCATTTGCTGTTGGGCAGCAGGTTGGCTACTTTCAGGTTTGTAGGCCTACCTACAAATCTTCATATTTTAACAACAGAACTTATTTTGCGAGGGTTTACTTCAGACATATTTTATGCATTCCATTAAATTGACAAACATATTCGTATTTCATTTGGTAAATGAGTTTCCATATATCAATCTAGACCAGTAAGCTGGCTGTCATTTGTAGATCTTTGACAGTCGTTACAGGTATTCAGTGGCCCAAAAAGTCTGACAACCAGTCTTACCAAGGGTCGTATCATATTACCAGGTACTAACTGGGTTGTGGAGGTCAAAAAGCAGTCGCTCCATGTAAAATACTATTCAACTGCATTTGGTAAGACTGGAAGCCAACCCCAACATAGTTGAGAAAAGGCTAGGCTCTTGGTTGATTGAGTTTTCACTTAAGAGCCTATATATACTACCTCAAATTAGCAACTCTATTTGTGGTGGTTCAAACTTCTTTTAAAATACTGTTAGAATAACGTTCTAATCAGCTTGCACTACAAAGCGGTTGTTACGTCAGTCACTGCAGGCCGAATAGTGCGAAATGAGTGGTTTTTATTAATCAAATGTTCGTCTTTTGGAAAAAATAAAAAAAATAAGACCTGCTTTATAGTTAGTTCTGTTAGTATGCAAAGTTTCGTGATCTAATTTGAAGTAATTTTTGAATACCAGCGGTTTATTGTTCGATTTGGAGGTAACTTTGGAATTTTTTTCTATCGAGAAAATTTTATGGAATCGTGTTTTCGCCAAACATAGGACCTAACATTAATCTTTAACTTTACCATACATTTATTTCAAAATTAATACTGCAGTATTTTAGGCGTAACGGAGGATCATGCTAAGCTATTTGAGGTAGTATAGGTAGTTAAGTAAGTTATCGAAAGCTCGTGCTTATAACTTGAGACGCGAAACTTTAACATTAGTATTCTTTGTGTTCGTTCATCTTCCACTTCCGTAATGACTGTCGACGCCTGATTTTCGCGAGATTAAGGGATTTTCTTTATACTTTGTGTTATGCTTGCTATGATAATATTATTTTTAGGGTAAGTAGAAATTGTTGAATTTTCTAAGATTAATAAAGTTAAAATATTATTATTCAAAGTTGAGTCGACAGTTTGGACATCACTGTCACTATCACTTCAGTACATAATATAAAACAAAGTGGCCCGCCGCGTCTGTCCCTATGTACCGGTCACATGTGGCTACTTGACCTTTACTTGTCAACTTGACCATACGTTCCGTTTAACAACAAAATATTAAATTTCGTAGAATTGAAAGCAAATTGACTTATCGTACCCACCAACATCGATGATGTTGGTGGTTTTTTTAAATATTCACTGGCAACATATTTTAATTTTAAAGCGGTAACACTGTTGGTTCTCGTAATATGACGTATCAAAGTGTGACTGTCGAATAAAAGTCGCAAGACTTAAAAACGAATAGCAACTTGACCTAAAACAGGAATGATAAGCACATAACAATGAAAACTGGTATGCCAGGTCAAGATACCACAATAGTGTCAACTTGACCTGTAATACGTTTATTTATATATAATGTCAAGTTCAATATATTATAAAGAAATACTTTATAAAAGTGAATGATGAAATCATTCATGCCATGAACAAATCATTAAATAAAAGTTAAACCTACAGAAGTTGGCTAAGAAAAATTAAAAAAATTGGTCAAGTAGCCACATTTGACGGTATACTTGGCGACACGTAAAAAGAGCGGTGGCTAAAATAGGAACTAACATTTTCTGTACTGTTTTATGTGTTCGGTGGAGACAAGTAGCGCCACCCTTCAAAGCTCTTTTTATTTGACGCGAGTTATACGCTTACATCTTTAAAACGTCGCAACGGATTTTGATGCGGGTTTTTTTAATAGATAGAGTGATTCAAGAGAAAGGTTTTAGTATTATATAATTTGCGGGCGGGCGAAGCCACTGGCATCAGCTAGTGTATTATAATTGAAGATGAAAATTAATAATGTCCCCATGTGGTACCGATTAATACATTTTATATAAAGCTTCTTGGGTTGGTTTTACTTTCGATACATTTATCTAAATTACACTGTCATGCTGTCAGGCTTTAGCGTTGCAAGAAAATTGAATCTGCCTATGCAAACAATCTGCTTGCCACTCTCCATAATTTATTTTATCTTCAAAATCCTACAACAAGATTGATAACCACATCCATCTCCATACAATCCAAAACAATTGTTAGCTACAAGTAAATAGTCTGTATTTGTCACGAGTTAACCGCTTCACTGAGCAACTAATCTCCCGTCTAAATAATGTCTTATTATCATTACGAGTAAACCGAGGTTTAGATCACTGGAGCGTGTACTGAGGAGCGGGGTTTGAAATCGGTTTGAACTAATGTTTACAGTGTCAGCACAGATTGTAGGGAAGAGAGAATCTAATCTCGGATTTGTTTTGTGGAACTGAAATTGGTGAAATAGATAGCTGATTAATTGAGAGATTGAGTGCGATAGATAGGTACCTACTTCTATTACGTCTCTATTTCATCACTCTACTGCCCTTTATCCTAATTTAGTTGAGATTGACACAGCATATCTTTTCTTCCAAAGTTTTCACTATTCAACTACAATTAGCCGTCAGTTTACGTCTCTATCATAAAAAAATGTACCCTTTTTTATAAAAAAACTAACTTATTATTACTGGGTTTAGTGACAACCCGAAGCTTAATAATTAAAGGTTCTGTAAACGAAAGTACCCAAACTAAACTCCTCGTAGCACTAAAACAACTAACTCGAAAACAAGTCAAATAAAATATTTTATTAAACGAAAATCTTGACGGTGTCACCACCAAAAAACTGCGCTACCAAATTTTATATTTAAATTTTTGATGTGTTGGCCCGAGCTCGCATCGGAACCCGAATGTACAGTAGAACATACCATTTGGTATACGGCAATGATCAATTGACAACCGACTAGGTGGACAGACGATCTCACTAAAGTGGCCGGAAGAAACTGGATAGCCATGACACAAAACCGCCAAAAGTGGAGAGATTTGGAAGAGACCTACACTCAGCATTGGGTGGCCAAGGGTTGAAGAAGAAGAAGAAGAAGAAGAAGAATGATCAATTGAGCATTTGCTTGCAGTGACCATTCAACATTTATTTTAAACTGCATAGGCGCTTATACAGGCAGCTAACTAAATAAGTTTCAAAAGTAATTGCAAATTCTGGAGAGTGCTCTGAGTAGTCCATTTTTTAACTTCACTCTCTCATACTGCCGGAATGCGGATCCCCGACAAAACGACCTAGTTTCGTTCCTGGATCCACGTTCCACTATACCAAAGGTTAAGTGTATCATCATAAGCTTTAATTTAATCATAATTTTGTAGTTTTCATCAAAATCGGGCCCTCCTAGTATTCCTTTGAGTATTTTTCGCTACTCCTAATAGTTTTGTATTTGGCCATCCATTAAGCACCTTTGGAAAATTCGCCTTGTATATCGACGCTAGAAAGCGATTTTGCCTTATCTCAAAAAGTAAAACTTTACATCAGAATTAATAGATGCTTTCAAAAATTATTACCTAAAAAACTAAGAGAATTACAGACATTAATGGAAAAACATTAGATGTAACTAGTAATAACACAGTTCTAAAGTAATTTTAAATACGTTCCAACGGTTTTGATTTTTTTGTAATTTCCGCCCGGGTACCAGATAGCTTGTTCGACTGTGCCAACCTATCCGAATTAAGGATTTAAAAGATGGCGGCTCTCTTCTCGATTCCGGTTATGTCCGGTGACCTTTATCTCGCTAATTACCTAGCTCGTTAATCACTGGTCCTCAACTCCTCGTCTTTGTATACAAACACGTCTTGTGTACATTTACAGAGGAAAGGTAGGATTGCCGGTTTTTCTCGGACCCTTTTAATTGCTTAATGTTTGTGGATTGTGCAGTTTGTTGTACTTTTGGGTTGGGAAAGTTATGATTACAGGATGATAAGAGTTTTTGTTAGTAGACTGCAATTGCTTGGGTTGATTGTATATCATCACGCTCGTAATCCCCTAAAGGATAGGCAGACGTATACTTATAGTACATACACCCATATTTCGCCAGTTCCTTTTAAGTCCCATGTAATTGGGGGCGAGCCTATTGTCATCAACAGAGCACAAATCTAGACTCCGTGGCTACTACTGAGAAATAGGGAATTTGCTTGTAATTTTTTCTTAACTTCAATCAATAAAATACAGTATTATCAACCCAAGAAAAGTATTAAAAGTTAAGTTCAACGCACAAAAATAATATTAAACTCCCGCAATTTTCTACGACAGTTCAAGCGTCCGTAGCTGTCGCGGCCATGATGTGACGTCATTATCCACAATCTGCCTTGTTTACATAAAAATTGTTTGGCCTTAATAAAATATTTTTATTAATTGTATGTGCTTTTATTCAAGTAAAAATTGCAATAACAATATTATAATAAAATGTTAGTGAAACTTTAAGCACTTTTTAAAAAAAAGTGTTTTTTTTTTACACAATGTGACAACTTTAACGTCAATACGTTATCGAGGACGATGCGTTTTGAGAGTGCGTTCCGTTTCACCAAAAAAATGCTTCTTAGAACAGTAAATTGTAAAATAAGTGATGTATTAGAAACGTAGACAAGTGTACCACAATGTTTTTATGCGCCAATACAAGGCATTTTTCGTAAATAAAAAACGTTTTGTATTTCATGCATATTCCCCAATAATACTTTGTGTGCCCTAGCAATCAAAACCAGGAAGCGCTACTGCTGATCATGATGGTCAGCAGTAGCGCTTATGACAATGTTTCAATATCTGCACCCCTAGCCAAGTTGACAATCTAAAATCGTTAACGCTAGTAGAAAACTATTCAAATGAATGGGAATGACATCATCTCAACGTTAAATCACGTGATCAACACAAACGAGTAGAAAATTCGTAGACAAGTTTACATCGTTCAAAATGGTAGAATAGAATGTTATTGTTTCTACAATGTTGATCGCTAAACTCTTTGGTAGGACCGCTCACGATAGACTAAAGTGTAGGTCTTTTCTACAAACATTAGAGAATGAGCGATCGACTCAGTCGTGTCAACTTGGCTACCAATTTAGCGCTTTCTACAATCGCTTACGCCGAGGCGTTTACGATTGTAGAAAGAGAATCGATACGAAACGTTTGTAACTTGGCTAGGGGTGCTGGTATTTTTGTGGTAACTTGTAAGTACCTACTTACTTACAGGTAGGTACCTACATTATCTTCAAAGTCTAAGGTAGGTATTTTGTTTTGAGGAAAATATTATTACCACATTACCTTAATGCTCAGATCCCTTTCAGGGTAGGTAAGCAGCTAAACGGAATCCAAATTTTATTTTAGTAATACCAAGAATCTTGATTTTGTATGTTGTAAATATAAGTAAGTACTTGGAAACAAAAAGTGGGTGGAAACATCGTTGTATCAAAAATAAGTTAAAGAATTATTAGAGTTGTGAAACAAATCCTAAATATCTACACTAATATTATACGTAAAGAGGAAAGATTTGTATTTTTGTATTTTTGGGTGTAATTTTTGTAATGAATAAACTCAAAAACTACTATGCCGATTTCAAAAAGTCAAATTCAAATTCAAATATTTATTGCTCAACACAGTACATGAGAAAAAGGTTGCGTTTAAAGAATGGCAGGGTGTAGCAAACGGAAACGACAGTTTGAAAGAAGAAAAGAAGAAGAAATATAAAGAATGGAAGAGAAAGGCAAAAAAGGCGGCAGCAGTTTCCAGGGCTAAGGCGCAGGAGAAGTTATATGACTCACTGGATAGTCCTAGAGGCCAGAAGGAGCTCTACCGGATTACAAAAGCAAGAGAAAGGAGAACGAGATATATAAATCATATAAAGTGTATGAAAGACGGCGCTGGTAAGGTTTTGTCTAAAGATGATGAAATAAAAAGGAGATGGAAGGGTTATTTTGAAAAGCTAATGAATAAAGAGAATGCATGGAGCGGTGTGCTTAAAGAGGTACAAGTAAATATAGGTTTGGTGAGGGAAATTAGTATGGATGAAGTGAGGAAGGCCGTTCAAAGTATGAAAAATGGAAAGGCCATGGGCCCTGATGAAATACCAGTAGAAGTATGGAAGTGTTTAAAAGAAGACGGATGTATGTGGCTGACTTTATTCTTCAATAAGTTGTTGTATGAAGGAGCGATCCCACAAGAATGGTGCAATAGTTCGCTAGTGCCCATCTTCAAAAATAAAGGTGATGTGCAGGACTGCAACAACTATCGGGGGATAAAGCTCATGTCACATAGTATGAAAGTATGGGAGAAAGTGATAGAGAAAAGAATAAGAGAAGAGAGTAAGATCACCCAAAATCAGTTTGGGTTTATGCCAGGTCGAGGAACAATGGACGCCACTTTTGCACTCCGCCAATTGTGCGAGAAGTACAGACGTGCACACAAAAACTTGCACATGGTGTTCATTGATCTGGAGAAAGCGTATGATAGGGTACCTCGTGATGTGTTGTGGTGGGCCTTGAAAGAGAAAGGTATACCTGGGAAGTATGTAGAGTTAATTCGTGCTATGTACAGTCAATCTTGTACCTACGTCCGGTCAGCTGCTGGCAACACCGATGAGTTCAGTGTGGCTGTAGGCTTGCATCAAGGGTCGGCTTTAAGTCCTTATCCTTACCTCTTCTTGTTGATCATGGACGCTTTAACGTCGGACATCCAGGAAGAGGCACCCTGGTGCATGCTGTTTGCCGACGACATTGTTCTTGTCGGTGAAGATGGACCTGAGATCCAGAGCAGATTGGAGAAATGGCAACAGAAACTGGAGAATGTTGGCTTGAAAATCAGCAGAAGTAAAACTGAATACATGTTCTGCGATTTCGGCGGTCTCTCCAGTTCTGGAGCCATAGCGTTAGATGGCGCGCCTCTTCCTGTCTGCTCCGACTTTCGGTATCTCGGTTCACTCGTGCAAAGCGATGGCGAAATAGATCGTAGCGTAAAGCACAGAATTAACACGGGATGGATGAAATGGCGGCAGGTCACGGGAACAATCTGCGACTCCCGCATTCCCCTTAAACTCAAGGGGAAGATTTATAAAACAATGGTTAGACCTGCTGTCTTGTATGGATCAGAATGTTGGGCCACAAAAGGGATGAATGAAAGGCATTTGCATGTAGCGGAGATGAGGATGCTAAGGGGGATGTGTGGTGTTACGCGAATGGATAAAGTTAGAAATGAGTATATAGGAGGAAGTCTGAAAGTGGCGCCGGTGACTGAAAAGTTGTGTGGTAATCGGTTGTCGTGGTATGGGCATGTGATGCGGAGGGATGAGGAAAATGTCGTGAGGAAAGTTTTGAGTATGAATGTGGATGGGTATATGAGTAGAGGAAGACCAAAGAAACGATGGATGGACTGTATAAAGAATGATATGGCAAGAAAAGAAGTGTCTGATGAGATGACGAAAAATAGAGAAGTATGGAAGAAGAATACATGCTGCGCCGACCCCAAATGAATTGGGATAAGGGCAAGAGAATGATGACAGTACATTTTATACATTTCCAGATGTCAAGTGAATGCGCAGTCCACTGTATTGTACCAATTCAGGCATGCAAAGTTTATAATTATACAATTTCATAAAATTCAATTAATACCACAAACAGAGTCGAAAAGAAAATAAAATCGAATTAATACCTTAGACAATGTCATAACTTCAAATTAATACGTCATAAAATGTTATAAACTTATAAATAAAAAAATACCCTATACAATATCATAAAATAAAATTAATCCGTTACACAATATAATTATTTCTTATATAATAACTTGTACAATGTTATAAATTCAAATAAATATGTAGGTAATGTCATAGATTAAAATTAATAAATAATGTCAGAATAGATAATGTCAAAATAATTAAGAAATACCTACCTATCTAAATGGAATTGAGAAAACAAAGAAAAAATAATTTTCATAAAATAAATCGGACTCAATTAGTATTCACCATAATTATATGCATTATTATTATACACACAAATTTCTATCTGACATATTCATTTATAATGCAGTATGTCTTACTTATCAGAAGATTATTGAGTTGCTTTATTCTTTTTTTCTTTTGCATTATCTTTATTACTTAACAAAGCATTAGGTAATTTATTATAAATATGTGGTGCCATTCCTGGGAGGTTTTTATGGAATACTGTTTTTTGTGTGGTCTAGAGCTTATTTTATATCTGTGTCGCGACCTATGTAGTTTTTCAAATAAGTGGAAGTTTGTCTTGACAAATACAGCCACCTCATATATATACAGGCAGGGTACTGTTAATATACGGAAATTCGCAAAGATCGGTTTGCAGCTTTCCGTGCTTTTTATACCGCATATCGCCCTAACACCACAGAATATATATTAGTACCTTACGGTACTAACACACCTTTTTTGCGCTCTAAATACTGACTCTATGTTTGTCCATACCCACCACCATAATCTTTCACCATACCATTAGAAACCTACATTCACCCTGAGTAACATAGGCTATATTTTATCCCCGTACTCCCACGGGAGCGGGAACTATGCGGGTGAAACCGCGTGACGTCCGCTAGTATTTTATATTTAAATAGTTACTTAGTTTGTGAACTCATTGTTTTAAATACCAAAAAGTTCGACATCAATACTAAAAAAACCGGCCAAGTGCGAGTCGGACTCGCGCACGAAGGTTTCCGTACCAATTATTATAAAAAAAATCACGTTTATTGTATGGGAGCCCCCCTTAAATATTAATTTTATTCTGTTTTTAGTATTTGTTGTTATAGCGGCAACAGAAATACATCATCTGTGAAAATTTCAACTGTCTAGCTGTCACGGTTCATGAGATACAGCCTGGTGACAGACAGACGGACAGATGGACAGACGGAGAGACGGACAGACGGACAGACGGACAGACGGACAGACAGCGAAGTCTTAGTAATAGGGTTCCGTTTTTACCCTTTGGGTACGGAACCCTAAAAATTGTGAGGACCATACATTTAAACCTCTATTTCTATAGTACCGATCGTTAAAACTAAATCGAGTCGCTATCAGACAAGTTATATGCTACAGTTTAACAAGTCATCTAAAACTGCACACCAGTAGTAACCAAACGTTCAGACTCGACGAGAATAGTCCCACAAAACAGGTTGTGAATAAATGAACACATCACCTTTTTTACGCTTATAATTGGACACCCGTGTCGTTCCATTAAAATCACAAATCACGTACACAAAAATTGAGATTTTGAACAAATATGTCGTGTACATATTTGTTTGTGTCCATGCGGAAATCAAGCTCGGTAGCGACCTCTAGCGGTGGCGGTGGACAACATAAATTGCAAATATGCTGTTGCGGGTATTGTCCTGAAAAACTGAAAGAATCCATTATTTTTGGGTACTGTATGACTTGCATAAAATTGAATATGAATAAGTAAACAGCGAGGGTATTTTACTCTATATGAGAAAACAATCTAAAAATATATGATTGAGATAGCTTAATATGCAAAAAGCAGTCGGAAAATGTTAGTTCATAACAAAGCAAACTAAATTTTAAAATTCTATTCAAAGGTTTCAGCTTTTTAAATCTGTTTCATAACACCATTATAGTAGACGCTATGTTATTACGTCATACGGCTATGTAAACATAGAAGTGTCAACTATCAACTTCAAATATGACTGCATTTGTTTACACAGCCAACTGACGTCATGACCACAGAGCAATATGGCGTCCACGCGTGTAGCGTTTTCGTCAAATTACGCGCGAAATTTACTTAACGATTGAATAATCTTTTTGTGAATTTTGTAGTGGTTTATTAGCACTATAAGTAGAATCTAATTGAGACACTTTTTAAAAATGGGTGTAATACCCTACAAGGTTAAAAGCGTTTGTCTTATTGTTAAGGCTTATTTCCGTCCAAGATGTAAGTACTAAGTGATCGAGAAATAAATGGCAGAAGGATTTCGTTTAATAAAGCAGAATTTACTTAATTCACATGGGTATTTAATATTTTTTTTTTTTTTTCTTTATTTCTTTTTATTTTTTTAATGTATTTTTTTTTATTTAAAAACAATCTCAAAACAGATGTTGTTATGCTAAACAACTTTTTATTAGCCTTACTTATAACAAATAACATCACGCCTGTAATCTCTGAAGTGTTAGGCAGAGGTGTACCTAATAGTACACCCACATTTCACCAGTTATGTTTAAAGTATGTAATTGGGGGGTAAGCAGAAGAAGACATATGCTATACCGACCCCAAATAAATAGGGATAAGGACAGGAGATTGAAATGACAAACTAATAGGCCCATCCGAAAAAAAAACGGCGGCCCTATCCGGGGCTTCGGGACTGTAATTCGAACGAGATACCGTGGCTCCATCAGAAGGCTTAGTCACCCAAAGGGCAATAGAGATGGCTATTCTCGGAGTTTCAAAGAGAACCAAGGTTACCGACGTTACCGACGTTCGTGTTCCACGCGCGCCTCAAAGAGAGTCAGCAAAAGGAAGGGATTCGCAAGGGCCGATGCCTGCCGGGGCTGCGGGACTGTTCGTAAGAGATACCGTGGCCCCGGAACACAAAGGGCGATGAAGGAACATGGATGGGTTTTAGTCAGTAAAAGTCTGACACTCCCTCCTGCTCCGCCCAGAGCGGGAGGAGTCATTTGATGATTTTCCATCCGAAAAAAAAGGGCAGTAGAATGCAATGATGAAATAGGGGGCGAGTCTATTGCTTTCAACGGGCACAGATCTAGAGTCAGTGGCTGCTACTGAGAAATTCCTGATAGAAAAACACAATAACACTTTGCCCGACCCGGGAATTGAACCCAGGACCCCATGCTCAGCAGTGGCGTTTGCGATCACTCGACCAACGAGACAGTTGTTTAAAAATTTAATAAATTTCAGTTCACAATGATTCGCTGCTTATAGATTTAAGCTTACCTAGACTGTTTGCAAAGTAAAACAGCCAATCTAACTAACGTTTATACCCCTTTAGAGAATTCCCTTAGTTATTCTCTCAGTAATATTAATTGTTCGAAGTCACGCAAAGTTCAACTGGAATAATAATTATTTTAGCAATTATGTATCACTGGTCTTTTGATAAGTATACAGGGTGTAAAATACCTCTTTACGCAAAAATTATTGATGGGAAACGACTTTTTTTTTTTGGTTGAAAAATCATGTTTTGTGGTAGAACTCAATGTAACGCACTCAAAACATTGTGCTGATGGATGGATTCAATAGTACGGGGGTCGTGGAGGTGTTCAAAGTAAAAATCTTACATTAAAAACTTGTATTAAAAAAAAACTTGTCAAAAAGTTGGAACTTTGACCCCTAATATAACCAATAACTAGAAAGTTCCCAGGTATGGTGAAGAACAAAAAAATGATCGCAATGTCGAGAAGAACAAGTGCCTTTCGGCTTCGTTAAGAGGTTTTTTACTCCCTTTATAGGGATAAGTTTGTCAGTTTAACAGTCGTTTTCTATAACTTACGTATAACTGTCGATTAATATGCCTACGACCGTAGCTATCGGTATTTCTATAAACAAAGTTAGCTTGTAATATCTTATCCGCGTCACCTACCTCTCACTTGATTCATAGAAAAATCAAAGAAAACTTTTCTGTGACGTTTTGTTTCTAACCGTCCGTAAGCTAAATGTCAAACAGACAAGAGGTAGCAACCTACCGAAACCGAACAGTAAGTTATTAAAAATGGCCGTAAAATGCCTTTACAAAAAAAAATATCACGGAATGTTGTAAAGTAACTTTCAGTTTACAGTTCTATATCATTGCTTTTACCTTTTTTTTTTTTAGGAAACAAAACTGATATGTGTTTTTATTGTCAATATTAAGAGTCAGTTAAGTTTTACCCGATTACGGCGAAACCAAAAAGAAGACAGTCTATGTATGTATGTATGTTTGTATTTACGTATGTTTGTATTTACGTATGTTTGTATTTACGTATGTTTGTATTTACGTATGTTTGTATTTACGTATGTTTGTATTTACGTATGTTTGTATTTACGTATGTTTGTATTTACGTATGTTTGTATTTACGTATGTTCCTCCGTAGCGCCTAAAATATTCACCCGATTTTGATGAATAAGGTGTCAATCGCTTCGTTATTATGGCCCGGGTAACATACTTTTTAACCGACTACGACTTCAGCAATAGGAAGAGTCGATTTTACCTTGTGAACCCCAAATTTAACTAGAGCGTGATGTTTCAGTGTCTAGTCGGGTTTTTTAGCTGTAGCACACAAATTATCGCATCAACTAGTTGATTCGATAGGAACATATGCCTGAATCGACTTCCACTTTGATCAACTGGTTGATTCGTTCAGTTGATAGGAGTGGAAAACGAGATTCTTGTTTATTTTCCTGTGAGTGGTTTACAGGCATTTGTCCTGAATAGACAGAAATCAAAGACTTCTATGTATTATTGGCTATAAAATTCCATTTTTTAAAAGGAACTTTGCTTTTCCTAAATTAAATCGAGGCCTGAAACTATTTATTTCTACTTCATTATCTGTCCAAATACATTCAGAAGTCATGGCCATCACTGGCCAGCTAATGGATTACACGGTGGTCGAGCGTGGCCCAATATGGCCGAGCTGCGACCCGAAGCTCGCTGTAATCTGATTGTACCCGCTCGGCTTAGATTAGCAGACATGTGTTAATTTGACCTAGAAGTGAAATGTAGGCTATTTTCTAGGTTTAGAATGGCAAATAGAATTGAGAGTTAAAGTTTTTTGTGAGTTAAGAAATCTCAATATGTACTTATCTAATAATCAGATACCTTTTGTACGTACCTACATAATATTGACTCATGTGTGTATACAATGTTGAATGAGATGATACCCATTTGAATAGGGATATTTTTAAATGCGCATCTGTATATTTTTTAGCAAACTAGGAAACTCCACTAATTAACTGAATGCATACCAGAAAAATGAATGCTGTGCGAAAAAACCAATTGATTAACTAAACATGTATTGCAAAAAAAACTAAAAAATAACACAAAACGAGATGACCTTTTTTATCCAATTCACACCAAAAATGTGGTTCGTACATCGGATATATGATTTATAAAACAAAAAAACTAATTGTTTATCAAAAATACTAACTTTCACTCTAAATTATACAATCTTATTACGGAATTTCTTTTATGGGCGGCATGGGCGCCGGGCCGTAGGCCGACGAAGGAGGCCGGCGGCGGAGGCCCGGCACTTCGGGGACAGAAGTCAAAGAGTGTTATTTAATATGCGAGCGAAGCGAGCGCGCGTCATGGAGTTGTAGCAGGTTCTAAAATAACTAAAAAAACAGTCCTGCAAATACCATTAAACAGTATAGGTGATGGTTTTCCTTAAAAAAGTTTTAATATGTTTGTTGAACTAAAGAATTGTTAGTATATCTACCTATATTGATAATAGTTATTCGTTCAGTAAAACAGTTACGCAAAAACCATTAAACAGTATATCGAATTTGATTTATATAGTATGCATAATTTGAGTGCAAGTCAGTATTTTTGGTTTAACTTTGAAATATTTTGATCGAAAAAAGGGAATATACAGATATCGATTTAAATACATGCCATTTGAATATACTGACTGTTGCTAAGTTGCTCAAAGTTGAGACCCCGCCATCCCCTTCGAACCTAAACCTGTCCGGAGTAGGGGTGCCCCAAGTCCCTGGCTTCGCTCAATCTTGCATCCTAAGTTATAAAGCTTAAGTTTTCGTTTTCCCTAATTATGTTAATTTTGAGGTCGACTACCACACCACCACCACAACAGCCCATAACGTCCACTGCTGGACATAAGCCTCTTCCATGATGGGAGGAATTTGCCGTAATCTCCACGCTTGGCAGGCGGATTGGAGATCGCAGTGATGAAAGACTAACAGAAAACGCTGCTGCCCATTCTCTGGTCTACGAAGGCGCAAGGTGTTCTGCCTCAGACATTAGTCGCCTTATACGACACCCGTGAGTGTAATGGGTTGGTCCTATTCTACTCTGCCGGATACCACACGGCTAGAGGTCGACTGCTCCAAGGTTTTTAAAGATTCATTAAAAGGTTTTTTTTAAATAGTATCAGAAATCCAATTATCCAAGACTACTTATTGACCTCGTTAATTGTAACAGACTTTCGAAAGTATTTATGCTAGTTTTACAGTTCAGTTAAGGTTCAGTAAGCTTGAGCTACCTCTTGAGAAAACCTGCACAGTTTACGCTCCGGTTTGCCTGTAAAGTCCAGATTTACAGGCAAACCTGTCAGGAATTATTCAAATTCAAATAGCCTTTATTTCTGATAATTTATACACATTTTATCACAAAAGCATGATAATATATATCATGCTTTTAATTTAAGAAATATTACTTATTACTATATAAAGATAATTTTAATTGTATTGCATTTGATTCTATATCACATTTAATTTTTTTTATTCATTTAATTATTTTTAGTTTCAATCATCTTTATTTAACATAATTTTATAATTCTTCTTACTCACTTTAAATCACTATAAAATATAATATGCTACGTATACTTTAAATAATTACTGATTTAATATACTTAGTGTTTTCACATTTATTTCTTAGTAACAGTTTAATCCACGACATCGGTAACGTTATTATCAGCTTGCCCTTTGGCATAGGCCTCCCCTAGGGTTTCCCATATTTCCCTATTTGTGGCTCCATGTTGTTGTAGCTATTTGTTTAATATCATCCTCCCACCTTACTTTTTGACGTCCTTTCCGTCTTTTTCCATCTCTAGGAATGATTACCCTAGCGTAAATGATTACCATTAGGGTGCATTGATCTCTAGAATAGCCCTAGTGGCTGCCCTTCACACCGCGGGCAATAAACCTCGAAACCATCCTTGGTCACCACCTAATTAATCACTTAGGCTAAGCTGTTCTCATAAAACATATTCACACACGTTCAGCTTAATACAATCAGCACCGCTTTGCAAGCCATTATCTATCTATTATCGGCATCTGGCGTGTCTCTAACGGGTTTATAGTGAAACAATAATGACGTCACAACCAGGCTTAACAGGCACATTGACCGGTGGGTCTCAGATTGATACCATTAGCTTGACGTGATTGCTGGTCGTGTGCTGACGTAATCGCTTTATCTTGCGATGCAGGTGAAGGGAATGGTCAGATACAAACCGTATTTGAAGTAATCGGATTGAAAGAAAGAGAGGAAAAAATGTGTTTATTTGTCTGGACTGTGTTTATGGACTGTGTAAAGGATGATATGGGTAAAATGGAGGTGACTGCTGAGATTACGAATATTAGACAATATGGAAGCAGAACACAAGCTGCACTGCATTATAACATTACAGAAGAAGAAGAACAAAATTACAGATTGTTGGAAGATTCTTTCCCTCACGATGTGAAAAATGAAGAAAATAACGAGACTTTGTCTTTCTAGATTCCAAATGACTTGCTACTTGTGTTGTGAGGTTCGAAATAAATTCTACAAAATAAAAAGCAATCAATAGACAATCATTTGGATGATACAATGTTATATTGTATGGAAAAGTTTTAAAAGTCTATAAAAGGAATACACTCGATAAAAGAAATGATGAAAAACTCGCTCGCAACTCCACAAGAACGTATTATATCTTGAAAAACTTCAATATTTCCATCTCAAAGTGGGGAACAAAGTTCGGTAGGTGCAAAACAATTTTCGGATGTTCGTGTTTTGCCCATCAGTCTCGGAAACTCAAGTTTTATCCGTTGGTGTCCCCCCCCTCCTACCCTTCCCGCCTCGGGGAAATTCACTTACTTTATTATTCGTCCTGTGTTGACCTCATTTTTGTAGCTTGACGGCAATATTTTATTCATTAGATATTTACACTTGGACACAACATTATGTTGGGCCTATCTTTGTATAATGATTCCGTTTGTCGTTTGTAATGTTCGAAGAATATTTTGAAGCGACAAAGTGCAGAGATGGAACAGAAATGTAAGTTTAGAACTAAGAATAAAGAAAACCTAAAATAAACCCTTCATCAATGCTCTTTTGTTGAAAAACCTCAAATAGAATCATGAAGAAAAATCTCCCAACTAAAACCCTATTCACAACAAACTCAAGAGCACATTCTATAAACTTTTCATAATGACCAAATAAAGGGTCCGAAGAAACATTTCGAAAGAAAATATTGTGAATAAAAAAGTCGTTTACAGGTGCCGTTAGTCGACGGGCTGGGAATAGATTAAGGTTCGGGCTTCGGCGGCCGCAGACGGACTCACCCGCCCTTCAACGTTATAGAATTATTTTACCTTTTCTTTGAACCCGACCAGGTAATTCCCCGATATTTTTCCCCGCTTGAAAATATTTTGTTTCCCCATAGTTTTGTCATTGATTCTCCGTGTGGTTTTAGAGATTTAGAGAATACGACTAACGCGTTGTCCCATAAATAAAGATCAGTGCGGATTCGTACTCTTACAACTATCTCATCCTCTGGATATATTTGCTTTAAGCTTTTCCAATTTCTTTGGATAACATTGTTTTTTTTTGGTTAGATCCGAACGTAGATAATACAATATGTTGATACAAGAAATACGCAAACACATGACTTTGTTGATCCTAGAATACAGATTGTCATGTACTACAAATGTGTGTTTTGCTGTGGACAAAAGTCTTGTTTCGCCCTATTTGTGGAAGGTTCGCATTCAGAGTTATTCAGCCAGAAATATGTGATAGGTAATCGGATTGGTTGGAGTAAGGCGTTTTCACGATGTTCAATTTTATGTAGGTGTGTGAGAAGAGGCCTGTGCCCAGGAGTCGGATAGTAATAGGCTGGTATTATTGTTATTTAAGATTGTGAAGCTTCCATACCTACTTCGATATTCTACAGCCACAACAAAAAAAAATCGGCTTAGTGTGAGTCGGACTCGCAAAGGGTTCCGTAGCATCAAAAAATATATTAACAATATTTTTAGCGCTCATTCATAGGTAAATTTACACTCAACAGTAAAACAAAGTTTCTTTATGAAAAGCAAAGTTACTGTTGCAGTTTGAAGAAAAAGTCGACGACCCGAATGGCGCAGCGGTAGTGAGACTGCCATACGTTCTTAGGGTCCCGGGTTCGAATCCCGGTCGGAGTAAATGTTTGTGTGATGAGCATGGACATTTGTTTCCGAGTCATGGATGTTTATATGTATAATAAGTATGTATTTACAGACAAAAATTATCTATGTAGTATATCAACTATCTGGTGTCCACGACACAAGCCTCGTTGCTTAGTGTGGCACTAGATGGCGCTGTGTGTAATGTCCAGCAATATTTATTTAAGTCCCATATCCCCTAAAAAGCAAATTAGTGTCGCATTTTCATACTTTATGTCATCTGCCTAGCCTTTTCCCAACTTAGTTGGGGTCGGCTTCCAGTTTTACCGGATGCAGCTGAATACCAGTATTTTATATGGAGCGACTGCCTATCTGACCTCCACAACCCAGTTAGTACCGGGTAATACGATACCCCTTGGTAAGACCGGTTGTCAGACTTTTGGGCCTCTGACTACCTAACGACTGTCAAAGATCTACAAATGACAGCCGGGACCAACGGCTTAACGTGCTTTCCGAGGCACGGAGGAAACTCGGTATGTAATGGGTGGTCACCCATCCACAGACCAACCTAGGCAAGCACTGCTTAACCTAACGATCGACCCGAGCGGCTGTTATTATTTAGCCACGAGCTCCTCCTCGAGCGATTTTCATACTTTATGTACCAGGTATTAAATGACATAGCCACCTTCATACGTATATGTTTCCCTGGTACATTGCCTCACAAGAATATGCTCGTAATCTTTCGTATCTGGCAGAGCCTTTCGTTTTAATGAGACCACGGAGCCCTCTCGACTCTGAATAATTCCTCATTAGGTTCGCTAGCTTTACTCCTTTTTATATAGTAACGCTGTGATATACGTACATAGTTACCTAGACGTACTTATAATTTTGATACATGTGTATGTAAATTGCTACAGTTTCAGTTTCCTAGTTTTACGTGGTATTTATTTGTGGTACATACAATAAAGACCTGTCTTATTGCCAGGGTTGGGACAAAATTATTATTATGTATAAGCCTATATTGTCCCACTGCAGGGCAAAGGCCTCCCTTCCCTCCTTCCACATTTCGCGACCTAGTGTGATTGTAGGCCAATCCTTTGCGAAAGAGTCTAACTCTACCCGCCATCTCCTTTTGGGCCTGCCGCGTTGTCGTTTCCTGCCTGGTATTTGGTATCTACTGAGTGGTAGTTTTTGGGACAAAATTAATATCAAGAAATAGCTTGTTTGCTATTAATGCTCGTGCCTTCTCTGTATAAGAAGAGGCTTTTGCCCAACAGTGGGACAGTAATAAGTAGCCTGATATAATTATTCATAATTTATATACCGTCTTGCTATTAATTTTATGCCAATCTTTCTTACCGTTAAAGCCTAAATACACCGAATGGTACATATTAAAACTCGTATTATTTAATCAGGATGGATCAAAATAAAATTAACGTTAATAAAGTTACCTCATTATAAGTTATAAAGCTTTCATCAGAGCTGCTTTTAAGTTTAGGTAAGTACTAGTTTCATAACATCTAACCTACTACGCAATGTTCTTCATTCGATCTTGCTTTTCCTAATTAATATTTTACTAAAACTTTCCTTAAGTCAAGGTCAAAGTCTCGCTAAAATAAACTTAAGTTGATTTTAAATGATGAAAACGATATTTTTTTGTAACTGATATGAAAACGCGATTTGTGACTGCTTGTTACCAAATATGACATCAGCCTAGCCTTTTCCCAAATAAGTTGGGGTTGGTTTCCAGTCTAACCGGATGCAGCTGAATACCAGTACATTACATGGAGCGACTGCCTATTTGACCTCCACAACCCAATTAATACTCTGGGAAATTCGATGCCAAATAAGATAATTGTATCATAAAGTACGCCGTAGATACATAGTTACAGGGCAGTAACCCTGCACAAATAAAAAAGTAGGCACCTCCCTACGTAAGGCTAGGTAGGAACTTGTATTTTTTATGAGCACAACAGGAGGGTACTAGAGGTGAATAGAAAGGTCTTTATGTAAATTTTTAATAAACCCTCTTCTGTTCCGAAATGAGTTGAATAAATAAAAGGTAAACTGTAAACAGAGATTTCTCACTGAAACACTATTTACTAACTTGTATTTATGTTTATTTCGACTCACATTGATATTGCATTGAGAACTAGCTGTTGCCCGCGACCTTCGTTAGCGTAAAATTATTATAAAAAAATATTACTTCCCTTCTTGACTCGGATTTTGTTAACAATTTCAAGGGTTTTAATTTTTTTTTGCACGGAACCCTAATTATATTTCTAAAATAAAATTAGCCTAAGCTAGACCTTATAACATCAGCTATCTCCCGTCAAAATCAGTCCAGCCGTTTCAGAGATTAACCGGAATAAACAAACAGACAGCCAAAAATAAAAAAGGGGTTTTTGTGTTACTTGTGCCATAATATTATATATTTTTATATGCATTCAGTAAAACGCTGATATTTTGATATTACGAACAGACACTTCAATTTTATTTGAATAGAATTATACTTAGCTTAGCAGGTAACGATGAGCATAAATAAAATTTATTCTAACAGCGTAAATGGTTGAGCCAAAATTTTTTCCTTATTATATTGTTTACTAAAAGTTGTGGAAATAAGATAGTCTTTGATAGCAACCGCCGTTTGTACTGTGATCTTGTAGGAATCCATATAACGAGAGACTTCCATGAAGATGCACCTGTGTATTTGATTACTGTAAAAATTTTCATAGTCTAAATATGCTAGAGAAACTTATATAAAAGTAAGTACTATTAGACTATACATATAGTTGTTATAACACTGTTTTAAGCTTTCACGGTATAAAACGAAACTTATATTGTCACTTACGGGGTACATTACTTACCAAGGTTGACAAGGGAAGCAATTGAAATAAGAAAACATAAAAAATTCAAACGAGAGGATGGCTTCAAATTGTCTAGTACGTTGAATCCAGATTTGAGTATGCTCAAAAGTAGCATAATAAGGACTCCACAAAACCTGGTGATTTTGTGAGTGTGTTTTGTCGTGACTTAGTGGCGAGTTCCAATAGTGCGCGTAGCAAAAGACAAAGAAAGAGGGTACCTAGACAGATTTGTCTGCTCTTAACAATTTATTTTCCATCCACCCGCATTCTCCAGTCAACCCGCAATCATGGCGCTTGCAACAGCGTCGAAATATCAGGAGCTCAAACCAAATAATAATCATGGAAGATACTAATAAGTTTAGTTGTTACGAAGTCGGTCGTCGATGAAATTCCATTACCATGTTATGACGGTATAGCACATAGTACAAATTGAGGGTTATAAAAGACAAACATGGGTCCAGGGCGATGAAAACTTCGCATACATATTTATGGCATGGGACCCATGGGCATAGCACTGGAGGCGTTCAAACGGAATGGATGGACAAGGGACGGACGCATGGGAATGTCGCCATAAGATTCTGGCCGCTTGGATGACACGTCGACCTTTTGCTGGAGATTTTATCTTGGATAAGGCTTACGGTTTTTAGTTTATTTTGCTGTTAGCTCATCTATTCTAATATACAAACTTAATGATTTTCCGAGATTCCCCAACAAATTTCTTTGCCATTAGTTATTAAAAAAAAAGTTCCACTCCTTAGTTTATTTAATAGCGTTTGTTAGGTTTTCATCATCATCAGCCCATAATGTTCCCACTGCTAGGACCAATGATATTACTATGTTGTGTGTATTGTTGTATACTTTATTGTCATTGGCTAGGACACTGTCTCCTCTCAGTATGTGGGAATGGGCTATAATCCACCACGCAGGCCCAGTGCGGATTGCTAGATGCCACATGTTTTCGATTTTTTGGTTCTAGGACATTTTGGTTCTAGGTTTCCGCACGATGTTTTCCTTCACCGTTTTGAGAGCAGTGGTGATGATATAAATTACACAAAGTAATGCGCATGTCTGGGTTCGAACCCACGACTTACAATTCGTTAGTCGGGCGGGGTTCGTAAGTTAGGTTCTATATGAGTGATATTTAAGTATTGCTCCTGCGTCACATCGGACCACACCCATCGTGGAATATTATCTGTGCCTTCGTGGCACAATAATATAATCTATATTATTGTATAATCTGTGTAAGCGGACTCTGCGCGCCACTCTCTCACCGACGCCCTCGTTTGACGTACTTACTTTTTCATAGCAGCAAGTAGTTTTACTTCATACTCTTCAATAGTCAAGACCACCAGCAGCACAACTGGAGCTTGATACTCAACAAATGTATTCAAATGTATAAAAGCGGCGGATATGTCCAGAACGTAACTATTGTACTAACCTTGTACCGTATCTTGCAAATATTTTTTTTCTTTGTGTGTTTTTAAGATCTGCTATTAGTGCGTATAGTTGAAGTGAGAAAATGGCTATAACCACCACCCTTATAAACTATACAAAGTATATATATATACTATTACAAAGCACCTTTCCTGTTTTGTCTCCGTTTTCGGTAGATACTATATACGGCAGACGTCGTCACGTCTAGGTAGGTATATCACTACATATTATAAAACATGTGTATTCGAAGACATGTGACATCTACTAATCCGCACTGGGCCCGCGTAGTGGATTATAGCCCATTCCCTCTCACTGAGAGGAGGCCTGTGTCCAAGCTGTGGGAACATTAATAGGCCGATGATGATGATTATAAAACAAAGTCCTCTGCCGCGTCTGTTTGTCTGTCTGTTCGCGATAAACTCAAAATCTACTGCACCGATTTTCATGCTGTTTTCACTAATGGATAAAGTGGTTCTCGAGGAAGGTTTTAGTATATCATTTGTCAAGCGGGCGAAGTCGTGGGCATCAGCTAGTGTAAGATAAAGTAGAAATCATTTCAGTACGGTCAATATCACCAAAATTTTTAAATCAAACCAATGTTAATAATATTTCACACATCGAATTCTGTGAAGACAAGAACGATTGCCAACTCGAGTAGATGTGACGTCATTTTTAAGATTAAGGCATTGACACACGGGACACACGCAGCGCGGTTTAGTGACGGTTTCTAGACGACCGCGGAAGCGTTTTGTATCGCAGAGGAAACATTAGTGAGCCTAGTGGCTTTTGAAATGGGGCAGGTCGACGCTATCTTCATCAGACGGCTGTGTTACAAAGGGTCTTGTTATTCAGTAAGGTTTTTTTGGATTCAGGTAGTTTTTCTTCTGAATACATTTTATTGATGTTGGTAGGTTCCATTTACATAATGACTATATTAAAGTTGAAGATACCACATTGCCTAGATAGAGTTGCTTCTAGTCTGAATGTATTAACTTAGCAATGAACAGACTACTATGAAAACAAGCTACAAAATCATCTAAGAAGCAATACCTATCTATTAATTACCTTAACCCGCGTTCAGTCCTCACGCAGACCTGTCTAACAAACTCCATGATACGGCCACTTGTGCCGTCGGCTGTTAACGTCGATCGAGTTACCAGTTATAATTTCCGGATAGGGGAGCGCAATCGGCGCGCCAGTAATAGATTCCGGCCTAAAATCTGATACCCGCGGATTCGACGAATTCACGCCCCGAGTGCTCAGGGTTCCCCGAGTTCCCCGTTCTCTCCCAAGTTCTGAAACGTAACTGCCCTAATGACATTCAGTCGACTTTTGTGTTTTGCGACCTCTTTACGTTGGGAGCACGTAATAAATAGATTGTTTGGATATAATCTGTGATGATAATGTGGTATTTAGGTTTTTACGGTTGAAACCAATTTCGTTTACTGATCATTTTGTATACTTGCTTTCTGTACGTTTACTTTTGCACTCGTCTTCTATGTTGTCAAACGTAGTGTTAATATTGTCACCGTGGATTCGTTTATGGAACCTCTATTGTATGTTCACCAGACGTTGTCATCAATTCCCGTTTCCAGCATCTCTTTCTGACCGTTCAGTTACAGTTAAAAACGCTTAAATGATTGTAAAGAACTATTGTAAACTTGTACATAAATTTAAAAGTAATATATTATAATTCCACTCCAACAAAGTGACAAAATGTTAACAAGATTTCCAGTTCCGTAGTATTGAGAAAGTCTGGATTTGTTCCGCACTACGTGGAGGCAGTTTTATCGCGAGGTTCCTTCCGACAAATTCTCAGACATGTCGTAATTTCCGCTCGGCTCCACTTAATAGTAATCGACGTTTACGCGAGTTCAAGCTGACCTTACTTACCGTGTGTTTAGGGCTGACAAAATTTGATTAAACTGTAGGGTTGAAATAATATTTGGATATGGGAAAGTTGTGGAACTGTACCATTATGTATTTTTGGAATCTTAACCTTGAAAGCGAAAGGCTTTTGAGTGAATCTGTTGTCTGGGGTCATATTGACGGGTTACATTTTAATTCCTTAATGTTTCTTTTGCTCAAAAGCATAATCCCATGTGTGGTATTAATCTAAATTAGGTATTTTACCAATTTTATTCGATTAAATCAAAACATACTCGATTACCTAAGTACAAAAATACATTGACAAATTAAAATATTTTATTCTCATATTAGTTTGAAATATGATTTTTCAAAACTAAATGGCAGCGTTTTATAATTTAAACCACATGTAGATGGCAAGCCTTTTATTTTATTTCATAATAAAAAAAAAACATGTATATTTCAGCTCGTTTGACAAATTAATCAATTCCATTGCATTAAAAAGAAATAAAAGAAGAATTTAATCACTTGGCAAACACTTGACAAACGATTAATTCAAAGCTGATCAATTAGTTAACTTTATTGAGCTATTAATTTTGAACTCGGCCACATTTTAATTAACAATAGATTTTATTGGTTTAAATAAAATTATAAGATATTACTGGCATTAATTTTGCAAGAGCCAATTTTTCATTGGATTCTACATATATTCTTGAATTAGGGTAAGTATGCTTCTCATATTTCAATTAGAAGGATAAAGTCATAACTATATCTGTGTAAGATATAAAAAAATATCAAAAAGATATATATGATATATATGTTTTATATTATATATGTGTCAAATATTGTCATTCAGTAACAACCACTTAAATATCTCTCCTACACGAAAACGTAATAGTACAGAAACATAATATTTTGTCGGAACAACTTCGTCTATTTACGACTGCTGTCGTTGATGGCGAGTTAATACGTGATCCTGTATCTAATCCCTGCGACAATAACACAACTAACTTGTGTTATTACGTTATTTCTCTATTTGTTCAAGAGACTAAGGGCCGAGGCACACTTGGAACACTCGACACCACCTCACTCGTGTTCATTGCCCAAATGAAGAATTGTAGCTTCACGACATACAAGAGCCAATGAGCACGCTTCGTAGACGTCGTCGTGTTGTGTTATAAGTCTGTCTCCACCCTAACTCGTGTTATTTATATTTCTATTTGCACGGTCGCGAGTGTACGGAACAAACAATAAAGATGTGAAAGTCCTTTTAATTCTTGGTTTAAGTGAAATATTGTGTGGCTTCGTCGTCTTGGCTTTTAACGTAGTTTATATAAGTCAACTGTGCTTGTTAGTTAGCTCTCTGTTTTATTGTAGTCTTCTGTTTAGTTGGATGGTGTCAAAGGGGTTTAAATTGTTATTTATAATTTTAATGTGGCTTTTATCAGCAACTAGGTGCTATGGAGTTACGAGGACCTTTATGCGCTTGCATGACATATAGAAGCGTTCGAGGAAAACACAGAAAAACTGTTTTATTGAATTTTCATGAAATTGGATAGAAAACCCAAAATGGTGGAGTGAGTTGGGATGGTTGGTTGGTTGGTTGGTGGGTGCTGAGTTGGTTGGTGGGTGCTGAGTTGGTTGGTGGGTGGTGGCGACGTTGGCTTTAAGGTTTAAAGTAAAAAGAGGAAAATATGTAGAATACTGAACATCAGAACATACTGTTAAATTTAAATAGTACATAACTACGTACATACAGACGATATGTTTACCTGCCACGCATATTAACACAGAAATTAGTTTATACAACTAATTACTTAGTTATATTAGTTTACCGTGCCTACACCGATGTTCTTGACGCGTCTCTTCAGACTAATAAACTTATCTGGCTCCCACTGCAACTAGACACAGTTCTGTATTGGATTAGAGTAATTAGTTCAGGCAGAATTGTACCTACATTATAGGTACTTAGGTAGGTATTCAAATCTCAGGTGTGTAAGCTTCTACTCATTAGATTTCAAGTAATACATACCCTGAGTGTGTTTCAGAAAATTTTCTACTCGTAGAGTATTGACAATATTTGTTTTACCTTGTATTTGCTTAGGTATTTACGAATCTGTATTTTGCATCTCTCTACCGTTCAAACACATTGAGAAACTTTAGCAACTCGAGTGAGATTCGTTTGCATTCGTGGAGCTTCCCACACAGTTTCCATATCTGATAAATAGAGGGTTATTTGTAAAACACCGACAACGTTTCAGGACTATGTTACTAACATCATAATCGACAACTTTTGGCATATGAATTTTAAAAATTATGAAATCTATACTAATATTATGACGAGGTAAAATTTGTAAGTTTGGATGTATGGGTGATCTTCGAAATCATTGGTCTGGAAATTCTTTCGCTAGTGGGAAGCTTCATAATCCCCAAGTGTAAAATAATATAATTAAAACGTTCCTGTGCCATAAAGGAAGCGAAACCGCGGGAAAAAGTAAGTCGATAATAAATAATCTACGTTCAGCAACAGAATATTTCAACTGCAAGCTCTTTCCACTTGCTATTACAGTATGGAGATTTGGTTGAAATTAATATAAAATAACCAAGATTCGGGGCCGAAACTTGGTCGCTTACAATGGGCCTCATCAGAAGGCTTAAAGTCACCCAAAGGGCAATGGAGAGGCCTATGCTCGGAGTTTCCTTGCGCGATCGAATCAGAAATGAAGACATCCGCAAGAGAACCAAGGTTACCGACGTAGCCCGAAGAATTGCCAAACTTAAGTGGCAGTGGGCAGGGCACATTGCTCGCAGAACGGATGGCCGATGGGGCCGAAAAGTTCTGGAGTGGCGACCGCGAACCGGAAGACGTTGCGTTGGAAGGCCTCCCACTAGGTGGACCGATGACCTGGTGAAGGCTGCGGGAATCCGCTGGATGCGAGTCGCACGTGACCGTTCAATGTGGCGACACTTGGGGGAGGCCTATGTCCAGCAGTGGACGTCTTTCGGCTGAAATGATGATGATGATGATGAACCAAGATTCGTAGAAGTAGTTACGTAAGGCGCTGCACAAACGTAGATACATTTGGTTGCCGACAATCACATGAAACCGTAGTTGCTTTGTCCTGTAGCGGCGATTGGACACAGTCACCGGTTGCTACTCCTGGTCACTGGTAACCGTAGCAGCTCAGTACAATTGTTAGGAAATTGGTTAATGTTGCTTGTGTCTCCAACTGACGACTTTTAGTTTCGAGTTACCGACACCGAATACTTTTTGATTGGCATCGTCGCCGATCAAAAAGTAGGTATTCGGTGACGGTAATGTGTCAAGTGGAAGCAACTGGACAAAAAAATGTTTATGTCTGCGCAGAGAGGTTATATGGAAATCAAATATTCATAGCTTGTATCCGACACAAGACACAAAAGTGTCCACGTTTGTGCAGCCCCTTAACTAACAGCTTAAATGCTGAAAGCAGAACTTAACGTTTAGTTTCTATGAAATATTCAGATTGTTGAAACTAAATTAACTGTGTTTAACCTTCATTTGGGACTTGAAAAGTGAAATCTAATGTCAATTGCGAACTCTCAATCCGCATGTCGCATGAACACAAGATTGAATATTAACTAGGTAACTACGAAATATCTACGTACAGTCTGGAGAAGAATTTGGTGTGCAGTCACGAAATAAACAATACGCATAAAATTGTGGTTTCACTATGGAGCAATAGGGTATATGCATGATTTTTTTTTATTACTCTAAACAAAGCGTATTAACATCAGAAATAACAAAGTAAAATTATTTTTTTAATATCTATAAAAAATACTAAGTTATAAGCATTTGAAACTGCTGATTAGACAGAGAGATTCGATATAGCGAATGACGTCATTCGCTACATCGACGTACAAAATCCATACTAAATTCTGTTTATCTAGAAAGAGATAGAAACAAAAGTTTAAATGGTTATAACTTTTGTGTTGTTTAGCCGATTTATGTCTTGTTTTCACTTTTAGTAATTATTTTTATAGATTTTTAACATTCCGTATCGAAATGAAAAAATGAAAATGCATCTCTAAAGACATTTTATGAAGTGTGGCTTGTCATGCTACATCGCCCGTTGTCTCTTATGCCACATTCATACGTACGACAACCAATCAAGCTATACAAAACCAGTTTATGCGTATCTAGGATTGTACATCAAATCTATACACCGTTTTTTCGGACGATATCGACAAACTTCGACCAGTCATTGTACTCATCATTATGAACAAATTTTACTATGGGACCAAATTCTCGTCAACATGTACACACATCAAAAAAAAATTTCGATCACTTTGATAAATCGAAATCTTTTAGTCTCTTTTTTATAAAAAATAAAAATTGTTTTATTTTAATTTCAAACTGGGTATTTCTATTTAAAGAAAACACAACAATGAATTTTTCTTGATGAAGTTAAATTTAAAAAAAAAATATCAGCTTATTTATTTATTTATGTTACTTACCGCTAGTGATCACAAACTTTTTTTGAATATAAATATATAGTGTTAAAGTTGTTAATTATGGTAGGTTTGTTAAAGTTGTATTTTCACAAGTATTGATGTAAGTACAACTATGTAAAATCGAAATTTAATTTGCCGCCCTGGGCGTGAGAGTCAACACTGAAATATTCATGAAAACTTCTAGCCCTACAGTGGAGTATTTTCTTCGCCAGTAACTACATTGTTTTAATAGCGTAGGTGGTAATGCAACGCGACATAACTGCAGACTTCACGGCGGTACAATTAACCCACTTAAGTGGTTGTTTGAGGTTGCCGCCGCCTACTGTTGTTATTACCGCCCACAGTAGTTACGGTTTACGGTTATATTTACAAGCCGTATCGACATAGTTGCGGTTAGCATTTCTTTGGTCACGTTATGTGTGGCAGTTTGTGATGTGGAAAAGATTAGCAACTTTGCAATTTTTAATGACATTGTCAGGCTAGGATACAGGGGGGGGGGGGCAATGGGTGCAATTGCCCCCCCCTGAACCAGATCAAATACGTCATTAGCCAAGCTTTAATTAAGTAGTTTGACGGAAATGAAACTAAATATTCTAGTTGTATATCTTGTCATGGGCGTCGCCAGGAGGAGGCAGCTGCCCCTAAAGGCCCAGGATTTTTTTAAATTATAGCTATTCCTGCCTAATGCCATGATAGCACGTAATAAAATGTAGCGTAAAATGGAATCACTCAAATTACGATATTGTATAACCCTGTTAGAAAACATAATTTATCAAAAAGGCTCCTTTTTTCTACCTCTGGATTGGCACTCCTATTGGATTTTTGCATGATCGATATATACATTAGACAGAAATAAATTAGGAGACCCCTTGCCCCGAGATATATACGTATATGCTATTATAACATAATTATCAGAGGCAATGTTGTAAAAATTTCGAGCTCGCTACGCTCGCTCTTGAAGCCTAGTTTTTCATGAGTCTTCACTTTGTCTATAAGAGGCCCAGGTAACTCCAGTAGGTCGGTAGGAAAAGTGTTAAAATTTTCGAGCTCACTTCGCTCGCTCTACAGACTACTTTCTCTTAAATTTATCTAAAGCTCGACCAAGAAACTCCTATATGAACGTTCGAAACCATTCTAACCTGTCCAAGGCAAGGTAACAATTTCTCGCTACGCTCCCCCCCCCAAAGGCTCCCCCCCCCGGCCCAAAAGCTGGCGGCCCCCTTTTATCTTGCATAATTATCATGGATTTCTGTAAAGTAACGCCTGATACCATTTATTATTAAAAGTTTACCAATCAATTCTTTTATTTTTATTTTTCCAAAATTGCCCCTCCTTAAAGGAAATCCTGGATCCGCGCCTGGACATTGTTAGGTTGACTCTAATCTTCAGTACATAATTATATAAACTCAGTGCTTTTCCTGAGGAGACACGAACTGCAAATCGGAACACAAGCGTAGTAAAGCTTTGTCCAGATTCATTCATTTGGGTGGTCATACAGGCACGCAGGTTCCGAATTTTACTCATCCACATTTGTCTTTTTTTACCCTACTGCGCCAGAAGGAGGGTTATGTTTTTCGAGAGTACATACTCTGTGTCCCCCGACTGTTGCCGTCGATATGTCCCGTCTCTTAAACTTGTTTTATGCTTTTCAGTTTTTATTTAAGTTATTAGTAATTTTTTACGCATTCGGGTTTTTTTTAAATATGGCATCTCGCAAGTTAACCTAAAAATGGAGTGTAAGGCTTCCAGTGAGGGGCATAAAAACTAAAATCTAAGCGACTAAGTAGTCGCTTCACCCCATGGGGGCCTTAGCACGTTGAATCGGAACAGCTTTAGCTTTATTTTTTTATGGGGGAAAATATAATGACCACCAAAAATAACTTTGTGACCACTGACATCTATCACCTTAAATATCAATTGATCACCAAATTTAGTAAATTGAACACCAAATTTTAATGAGGTGGTTGATGACAAACTAGTTTTGCCTAGGCCGACTTGGGGCATCCCGACACGGATAGATTAGGTTAGAACCGTTCAGGAGTAGGAGCCCCGCTTCGCTCCGTCGACCGGGTCTCCCTCGACTCGGAACATAACAACACACGCATAACTGTTCACTTTCTGGTGGTCATGAATACATTTTTGGTTCTAATTTTACGAAAAAATGAATAAAAGGATTAATTTTGGTGATCATTTACTAATTTTGGCAAACAAAAGTGATTTTTTTGCCGTTACGTTTTGCTAAATCTGGTGGTTCGTTAATTGTATGCCTTTATTTATTTATAATATAGGTTCACCAACAGCTTCTGTGTACAGCATTTAGGTATACGTAGGTTTTACAGTCTTGGACTTACACAGTCGCCAATTACAGATTAACCAGCATTCACAAAAATAAGTGTTAGAGAGAAATTAAAATTAAAAATTCAAATGAGTGGCTATAGACATGAAATACAATAGTAGACCCCTACATTTAGCTTAGAGTTTTTGAACACTTATATTGATTTCCCCATCAAAATCGATTCAGCAGTTTAGCCGTGTGTATAGGTTATAAACCTACTGATGACAAAGACATTTATTCTTTCATAATATTGCGGTATAAATAAATAAATATTGCTGGACATTACACACAGCGCCATCTAGTGCCACACTAAGCAACGAGGCTTGTGTCGTGGACACCAGATAGTTGATATATACTACATAGATAATTTTTGTTTTGTAAATACATACTTATTATACATATAAACATCCATGACTCGGAATCAAATGTCCATGCTCATCACACAAACATTTGCTTCGACCGGGATTCGAACCCGGGACCCTAAGAACGTAAGGCAGCCTCACTACCGCTGCGCCATTCGGGTCGTCCAACAAATGACCGAAGCGACCATCAACCATCCCAAATTCACTGTGGACTAGACTCGCCTTTTGTCTGCGATGTAATAGAGTAGTGTACTAAACGTGACCGGATGCCAGTACATCTCCGGGCCGGGCAATGTGTAGGATAGTTCATTTCCTCTTGCTAATTTGTTAGGTCTTCATTTAAACATGCAAAGGGTGCTTACATAAAGAAACAAGTTTCCGGTACGGGCGAGTCGGTACCGATCGGTGCAGGGTTCACTTGCATATTGTTTAAACCTGCTTCTTTATAAGCGAGCGCATAAGATAACATAGAAATGAATACCTGCACCGTTCGGTACCGACTCGCCCGTACCGGAAACTTGCTTCTTTATGTAAGCACCCTAAGGCGAAGACGAAGAGGTTGTATTTTGTGTGATAACTATAATTCATGAGAAGGTACGGAGGCTACATATATATAGATCCAGCTAAAATTATTTATCGTTTTGTATTTTGACTAGCACTTCGCCCGCGACTTGGTCCGCAAAAATAGTGATAGCTCGGCTAATATGCATGATATATATATATATAATATAGCCTATAGCACCCATGAATAATGTAGCTTCCTGCCAGTGCAACAATTTTTAGAATTGGATTATTCGTTACGAAGATTTTTGTTTGTAAGTTTGTATGTAGGGGAAGGTATTACTACTACCAAACAAAGTACTTACAAACAAATATGTCTGTTAAAAAGACATATGGCATTAAATCCGCCTCTGTACATCTGCATACTTAAAAGAAATAAATTTATTTATTTAATTATCACACGTTTCCCTCTCCATTACAGATCAAATCTAATGCGACAAAGTAAATAAATCAATTATGTGATAGACGATGATTCAAATTTAAATAGAAAAGTAAAACGAAAAACGTGTTCTTTACCTGCATCACTGGAAACAAAACAAATGACCCCAAACCGAATAAATAATTTGGACTCTCTAATACTACTTATTTTACGTCAAGATTAATGTAAGGCCTCAAGATTCGAAGTCATTACTTATTAAAGCGGTAAAGGTTTTCTCGCGCAGTGTTTTGCCCTCGTCTTGGTAGTAGATTGAAGTTCTAGTAAATTAGGCAACCACATGAATAGATTAGAAATAAGTTACGTTCAAGGGTTTAGAAGTTTTGGTATTGTACGTTAAGTACGATATCGATCAGCGTCCTTCATACGTGGCTTTATTGAAATTTATTAGGTTCTTAACTGAGGTATTAAATTAAGTTTGTTAGTGTATATGATTTCGTTGAATGTAATGATGTTATAGAATAGAATAGAATAGAATAGTATATTCATTTATTCGTTAATGGACAGCAGCAACACAATAGAGCAGCACATACATATACATATAACAACAAACAACTTAACAATTAATTAAACAGCTCAACTGCGCTGAGCATGCCCATAACGAAAGGGTAACCAACTCAGCATCATTAGTGGTTAGTCGTTAGTGCCTAACCAGGTATCAGAGTTTTTATGCCACACATGGACCTCTAAATTGGCTTTTTATGTTGTCAAGAAATATCTCTTGTCATGCTGGTTTTTTTCCTGCCAGGGTTGCGAGACTGTTCGAAAGAGATACCGTGGCCCCGGAACACAAAGGGCGATGAAGGAACATGGATGGGTTTTAGTCAGTAAAAGTCTGACAGTCCCTCCTGCTCCGCCCAGAGCGGGAGAAGGCATTTGATGGTTTGTGGTTGAATGGTTTCCTCACGATGTTTTTCTTCACCGAAGCAAGTGATAATTATAAAATACGAACATGAATCCGAAAAATCAGAGGTACTTGTCTTGGGTTCGAACTCGAGACCTATAATGACCCAAATGATGAATGATGATGATGATAGTCCGACGGTTATACCACTAGGCTATCAATGCTAAACTATATCGTCTACGATAGTCGATATTGATTCTGTTTTAATGTCATTGTTACTAGTGAGTTAATTGACGGTCTTCCACTTTTCGCCTATAAGACCTTTGTAAACAAAAGAAAATAAAAAAAATAAAAGTGGAGAAGTGGAGTGGAGAAATGGGTTGAAAAGTGGTTGACCGTCAGTGAACTTGCTGGTACATAATTAAATCCTGCAGATTTAAAAACACCATCTACACTGGCCTGCAAAAGTAAGTACTACACTTTTAAAATCAAAACTAAGTACTACACTTTTAAAATTTCCATTTTCTCTAAACAATAGAAGTTAGAGATTTAAAATAAAAAAAGTTTTATAACATTTTTTTATCAGCTTTATTAATTTTTATGTACAAAATTAAACTCTTTTTTGAGTCCTTTTTGTTTCGAAACTATATCTTGTGTACTTAAAAAGTTATTGCAATTTTAAAAGTGTAAGTTTTTAAAACTTATTTTTGCAGGCCTGTGTATTTAGGTGCTGAATTGTAAAATATAGTAAAGGTTCTTCTATATAAGTTATACAGCCACAATCATTACTAATAAAGTAATACTTTTTGCCATCGTAAAAGGTTAACGAGATTGAGATTTATCGTGTTTTATTCATGAACTCAACAACCGTGGTTTTAAACCCTCAATAAGACTTTCTTACGTGAGTTGATACAAAGCCCTATTCCTGTTCCATTTTGTATTGTTCAAAATCTCTCTTTTCAAGGATTCAAAGACGAACCTTGAAACACAACATTACATTTTAAAATCACAGACAGACAAAACGTTTTTGCATACAGTGAACCTTTGCTCCGTGTCCCGGGATCACGTTCAATTGAATATTTAATATATTTTGTGAACTCGAAACTCTCAAAGCTTTGTATGTACACGTGTCACAATGGTATAAAGGCGACCGTCTGCTACTACAGATGCTGCATGGCCGCCGCCAATTTCGTGCAGGTGCCAAAAGAATGCTTGAATGATTATTGTCCAAGGGGCTCTGTCGGTAAATATATAAGTTACTACTACTAGCTACTAGCTTATGCCACGACTTTACCTGCGTGGAGTTCGGCAATTGTCCCACGGGATCGTACTACCGGGTTAAAAAGTATTCTATGTGTTAACCCAGGTTATGAACTATCTGTGTGCCAAATTTTATCCAAATCCGGTCGGTAGTTTTTGCGTGAAAGTGTCTTAACACACCATGCCGAAGGCCCGCGACCGAAGTTCGGCTTGACTACGCCTGCAATGCTATTTGAATTACTGACGGCACACTATGCCGAAATTACGTACCGTAATAGCGTACAGCCGAACTTCGGTCGGGCGTAAGTTCAGCGGCAATTCGACGGCAACTTATTCTGTAGAGCACACATTATACGCGATCGAAGTTCGGTTCGATTGCCGGCTCTCGGCTGTAGTAGTGGCCGTGGGACGTCAGGCTTCGTCTTCCATCCCTCTGGCTGTAGAAGTGGGTCGAGGGACGTCAGGCTTTATCATCGCAGCAGAGGAGGCGGGGGCCATCAGTCTTCCTCTCGGAGGGCCGGAGGGCGGGGGGATTTCTTCTTGGTGAGCTGGAGGACGTCAGTTTACTCAGATCGTAAGGGAGGGTTGAGGATCGTCACTCCTATAGCCCGGGCAACAGATGTTAGGACATGGCACGGGTACGCGCTTTGCAATGCGTTACTTTGCTATTGCGACATCGTCATATTTTGAAGAACGGTAATAAGGGAGGTTAACTTATAAACCTCAGAGGAGAGAAACTTCCTCTGGTCACTCTTATAACATTGAAGACTTGTGATTCGTTTCAGCTACGGTTTCAGCACTAGACGTAGACTGAAAATTCCACCACCTGGCTCCTGTCATCTCCAGATGATTGACATTTTATAATTTGGAAAATAATTCTAGAACATAATAAAAAAAAGTAATGAGGTCGATGTGATTTACCTATACGACCTACAACTAGCTCCAACAATAAATTAAAAATAAAACTAGTCCTATCACTCACTGACATTACAAAGGTAAACAAAGATTCAAGAGAAATAAAAAACTACAGTAAAACTTAAATAACATGAATTACAAGGTAAAAGGTATGCTAAGCCTCCAGGAAATGAGCATGAAGCTACCTAGGGAGGACGAATGCTTACATTTTCAGGTTAATTATATCCAAAAATGTAGGTAAAAACCTATGTAAAAACCATTGACATATATATTACTGCGTAAGGACTGGGTGGACCGCATGTTACAATGACGCCTCGAACGTGGTCCCAAAATGGTCTTCCCTATAGCGAACTAAACTAGAACGCGTTCGGCTGTCTTCGGGAGCGGTCGTAAATTTTACAAGCAAAAATGCCAAGTTGTGTCGTGAAGGGATGCGTGAACTACGACAAAAAGCACAATAAAATAAATGATAACATTTCTTATCACCGGTAAGTTAAAAAAAAATATTATATCAACTTCTAACATTATTTAAAACAATTTTCTTTCGTATTTGTCTCAACGTTTGGCAAAGACGACGCGAAGCCGCGTAAAAGTTAGACATAACTTTGCAGCGGCGCGCGTTTTAGCCGATGAAATGAAAAGATTTAATAATTCATATCATAAAATTAATTTTATATGTATAAAATAATTTTTATTGTTTATTACAAGCAAATTAAAATGTGTTTTTATGTACTTACTGGTAAAAATCTATAAGTACAGTGAAAATACGTATTTAATTTGCAGATTTCCTACTGATTCGCTGATTCGAATACCCGCTCTTACAAGGTTACGTCTAGGGGCAGACCACGCCGATTGACATCGTAGTTCATAGTAGTTCTAATAGATGGCGTTAGTGTTTCTGTATGGCGACCGCGTTCGGCGAACGTTCGGACGACCGTATCTTTACTATTTAAATCAATGGTAAAAACACACTTATTACAACATCTACCTGTCTTTTCCAAACTATGTTGGGGATGGGTTCCGGTCTATTCAGATGCAGCTGAATATCAGTATTTTACAAGAAATTACTGCCTATCTGACCTCCACAACCCAATTACTGTGTTATGTACGATACCCATTTTAACCATGTACAGTGTCGACCAAAAGTCGATAGGCAATCTCACAAAGCAATAGCTTGACGTTTAGTTTGACTTACGACCTTCTACTTTCAAGAAAATAGACATTGTCATCTACAAGTAAATGTAGTCCAAAATTTCAACATGGAAACATAAGTCAAGATGGCCTAGTGGTTAGGCGCGTCCACATCTAAGAGTGAATCAGTAAGTCGTGAGTGTTACTTTTAGACTTTTTGTAAGTGTTTACTCGATTGGAAGTAATGGGACAGAAAAATATTCTCGCTTTGTTCACACATTTCATAAAGTTAGAAGAAGGTAGATCATAGAAAAATAAGTCAAGAATTTATATTTCTGTGAGGTAAACCTGAGTTTTATGAATATTTTACTTGATCGAAATGAACGTTGTCGTTTGGTTATGTTAAATTTGGTTAGTGACGTGTGGTTTAATAGATAGCGGTATTGTTGTTGGTATTTCTCAAAATGTAGGCAAATATTGATATTGAGGCGAGGGCGACTAATATTATCGTGCTGCATAAAAGTGGTCTTAATAGAACACAAATATCTGAAGAAACCGGACTAATGTGAGTATTATATTTATGAATTATTGTAACAAAGTTTTATTAAAAATTAAAGCCTACTTTGTTATTGTTTATTTATTTGGTGACTTAGGGATTAATAAATTGATTTTAAATCCATCATGAGGCATAAAAGATAAATAATTAGTGTTAATTATTGGATTTATAAATGCAGAGTGAATGATAACTTCAGTATTTTATTATAGCTACCTAACATCATTTTTTTGTTTTTTCGCAGCGACGACATAATATATGGTTGGCGAATAAGAAACAAATGGTTTCACACCTACGAGACACTTTGTGGAATTATTTGACACCTCATCGCAAACTGTTCGCCGTGCCCTCCACGCTGAAGGCTTGTATCACGAAGACCAGCTAAGAAGCCCTTCTTGACAGAAAGAGTTATAGAGGAACGATTACGTTTCGCACGGGATTATTTAGATTTTTACTGGAATACTACCATGAGAAGACTCAAAAAACTGACTTTTTAAATAAAGTCAAAAGGTTAGGCTTCATTTATGGCGCAATCCTCCACGCGCCAACAGTTCTACTTAATTATGTAGAAGTATTAGAAGCTGTCATGCTACAAAATTAATCCCTAGATGCTTTAGTTTTAATTAGATGTGTAACAAAATATTTAGTGAATATTAACTTATCCGTAATTATATTAATGATCTTAAATTGAGGTTTAGTTTCAATCTTCTTTTCTTCGGGAAAATGAACAGTTAAACTATAACCTCAATACTAGTTACATTTATTGTCACGTCACAAAAAAAAATATTCATAAAGTCTAAATTATTTATATTAGTTTTCAATAAACTCTGCTGATTACCGATACCTATAATAAGTGGGTATCAACTACATATATGTTATATTTGTGTGATTAGAATAACCTTTCCTTGTTACTTAAGTATGTTATTATGAATTGAAAGTAAGTGGGTATACCGTATACAATAAAAAATCTTATGATCGGTTACAAGAGAACTTTTTTACATCTAGGTAGGAATGTGACGTTACAATTATCATGAAAGTTTGTTAATTTTATAAATAAATAAAACGAATAAACATTTTTGTTATCATTCACCACGACTTTTTTATTTCCACCTTCCAACACCGAACAGCTAAAATAATAAATAAATAGTTGAATAATAATACTATGTTTTTTTACTAATATTTAACTTATTCTTATAAAAAATAAATAATGAACCTATTAACTAATGCTACCAAGAAACAAAAACCCCACACGTTGTTAACAGGATTTGAACTCGGATCTCTTTGATCGTGAATCCTACTGATTACCCCAACAGCTATCAACACATGGTCAATAGATGTGAATTTTAACTATCCAATGGTAAGAACAGGTCGCTACACAAATAAGGTTTGCTGCGTGTATAATAAAAGAAACGGAAATATATTCTTATGTTTCGTGGAGTGTGACGCGCGACATGCGATTGGGTGAACTCTGTGGCTGTGGTGTGCGTACTGTATTGAGACCACTTACACATATAGACGCACGGACGCTCGACCGTGCGTTCACAGCAATACAATCCTTAGCGTGCCTCAGCACCTATAAACGCTTACTGTACCAAAGTACATCATAAGGCACTGAAATCAGACTCCTACACGACGCTGCTGGCAATAAAACACAATTTATTTAACAATATACCAATCTGTTACCGAATTTATTTCGTTCCCTCGGAGATTAAATTCAATAATGATATTTCAAGAACAAAACGTCTTTCAGTACGCGGTTTCTTTTTTAATTAAAACGACTTTATTTTCTCCAGCTTCCAGCTTAATTTGCTGCTTTGAGTAATTAAGCGATATTTATTTTTTTAACGGCCAAAATTCACTAAGAAAATGTGTAGGCTGCTTTAAATTCACAAAATTACAATTATGTTGAGTGCAAACAATCAACGAAATGTCTCCGACAGAACAAAGTATTTGTTAGAAATTTTGCCAAGAATTACAAACAAATACGAGTATAATGTTTTAAATTATTATGATTCTGTTTACTTTTGGTCACTAAAAAAAAACAAGTCCAGCTACGTTAAATTCCGTCACGGTTCTAACAGAGTACATTTTCATTAAAAAAATTGTAGCATTGTTGTTTACGACGACAGGTAGTATAGACAATACAGTGAAATGTCAGTACTTAGATCGTTCAAACCATTAGCTCGTAACGTAGCACCTTCGTAGCACCTTCGTTGCAACTCGTAGCACCTTTGTAGCGGACGTCTACGAGCCCCTACGAATGTCTACGGGTGTTGTGATGTTTAATTTAGTAATGTTATCTTTTACTTGTAACATTCACAATTGGATTATTATAAATATTTGTAAGCATTGTGGTTTTTTTATATTATAATGCGTGTTTTGACACTAAATAAAAAACTAAATATGAACAAAACTGAAAGTTTTAATACAGAATATTATCTTTTACTTGTAACATTCACAATTGGATTATTATAAACATTTGTAAGTATTGTGGTTTTTTATATTATAATGTGTGTTTTGACACTACATAAAAACTAAATATGAACAAAACTGAAAGTTTTAATACAGTATACAAATCCCCGGACCGCCAAGATAATTTCATTAAGAAGTTACAGAAAGCTTGACATTAATACGTTTCGGTAAAGTAAGCGGTCGCTTGATTCTCGGAGTTCATATAAAATGCAAAACTACGTATAACTACTACTGTTGTGCTATTTATACAACGTGAAACCTACTCTTTGTTTCCAAGCTACGGTCTGCTTGGTCTTGAAATTTTTATGAAGCTCACTAGCATACTTCAACTACAATGGCCTAGACTTCTATCATACGGAGACAAATGTTTTTATTCACAACAAAAACACTTTAAAAGACTTCGGAAAGCCTTCCGATAATATTCTACATCCACGAGATAGTCCCCTTGAGCATTTTCGAAATTCGGTCACTCAATAAAGTGCACATTTTCTGATTTTCTCTAACAACGCAAAGTTCCGGCTCAAGGAAAATTTCACAGAATTCTAGGAAAATTGTGTCGAAATGGTTTTGAAACGTCAGCAAGACGTAAATTGTGTGAATGCATTGATTTTGTTGAAAAATTATTACAGGCATTGTTTCTCAACTTTATTTAAAAAGACAGCATCCAATTTTGTTACAAACATTTCAGCTAACCGACACATAACGACATTTTTACAATTTCTATCAAGTTTTAAGTACCCTCGCCAGATGCAATCGTGACATGAAACCGAAGATTTGCTTTTGTAAATTCTTTTTCAAGTATTTCGAAATCCTTTTGCAATATTTCCTTTGAAATACGATTGGGCAGTGTTTCATTTCAAGCGGTTTCCAATAATGAGTGGAAAGCAGCCGTGTGGGGATTAATTTGAAGTATGGACCTTGATTGAATTTCTCTCTCAATTAATTTAATAAAAGCCCACTCGACGTGATCAAGTGTCTGACTTTCAGTTATTATAATGTTGATTTTACATGTAGGTATAATATACCTCGTTGTTACCACTTTAACTATGGATTTAAATGATAAATAAAATGGAAATGAATTATGTTGGCGAGTGTAACGAGTGTGACTCACCACTTCACTAGGTTATATTGCTACTAATTGACAATCAATCAATCAATAAGCCTTTAATCCTGAACCATTCGTATGTTGTTTACATTATGATGATACTCTGAGAATGTTACTCAGTTCAGTGTGCCTCCTAGAATAGGCCTTCTCTAACGTCTTCCACTGCTTCCTATCTCTAGCAACCCTTCTCCAGTTGGGACCGCCTGTGAGTTTTAGCTTCATCACACATTGCAAGAGAGAAGACTCATTGGCAATCTCTCATTAAATAAACATAACATTACCACATTGCAATCAGTAGGTACGGCTTCTCCAATCTTTTACCTATTCGAGTAGATCCTACTTAAGGGAAACTGGGACCCCCGCGAGAATACACATAATTATATCCTACTAACATCCCTCCTCCCCCTCCTTATTAATTCTCTCAATGACATATAATCCTTACAAACATTATACATAAAAAAGTAATGTATTTTTGTTTGTTCTTTTTATTTAATCGGGTAAACGGATTTCGAAAAAATTTGGCACAAAGTGCTTTTTTAAAATAGGGACAAGACCGCCACTATTCCTAAACAACTGCAACTCCTGTGCGCCAGAATCAACAGTGGCGACCACCAGAAAAGCGCCGAGACAATGAAGCTCGACGAAGTCCCAGAGAATGAATTTAACTGTCTTAGATCCAGCAACAAAATTAATCAGAAAAGAATAGCGGAGGAGTAGCATATCAGCACGAGACAGAACAAAGTGCATTAATTTACCATTTAGGTTATGACTTGTGTGAGAACAGATACTTTTTATCCCATACTAGCTGACGTCCCGCGGTTTCACCCGCGTAGTTCCCGTTCCCGTCGGAGTACGGGAATAAAATATAGATTATAGCACTCACGAATAATGTAGCTTTCTGCCAGCGAAACAATTTTTAAAATTGGTTCATTACTTCCGGAGATTACCCCCTACATACAAACTTACAAACAAATGTTACCTCTTTATAATATTAGTATAGAAGTAGCCGTAGCCTTAGGGATAATTTTGCTGCCTCCATGTGGGTGAATCCGAGGGAGACTTGTTTCACATATTATTATCCTTTCAGTGACAGACAATAATAACTGTAATCCATGTAAGTACGAGTACCATATCAAATGTAAGGATTAAAATTAAGCCAGTGAATTAAAATAATGAAGAAAGTTTTGTATGATGTATTACGATGTCGACAGCGACGTGTGGCAGGAGCACCACGTCATGTTAATTATGATTAATTGGCAACACTTTACGAATAAAATGTTCTGAGCAGTAATTATCTTAACACTTCGGTTGGTTCGTTGAAATCATTTCAAGGGAACGGAGAGGCGAAGGAATTTTATGTGTTAATATTATTATGTTGTTGTTGACATGATAATATTTACACTCAATAAATTAAGCCAATTCATTTAAATAACTTTTTCGAACTATTTTGTTGTTGGGCAATTATTGTACCTTGAAGATGTTTTGTTGTTGTCGCGTGGCAATGTGTGTAACTTAAATATTATTATGTAATTGTTGTTATTGCTGCGGGGCAATTTTTGTGACTCAAAACATTGGTTGTTGTTGTTGTGGGGCAATTCAAGTAACTTGAGGATGAATGTTGTTGTTACTGGGTAATTAATGATACTTGTAGATGAGCAAGAATTTTTAACAAAGACCTTTATCAAAGTTGATCATTAACACAAAAATATAATATTTAGAGATAAACAGTAGCTTCAACGGGTTTTTCGATGGAAATCTTTTCTCAATAGAACTAGACGACATTTAATTTTTTTTATTTATTTTTTATTTTGCTAGGAATTTCTCCTGTATCGTGGGAGCGTTCACAAACATTTAAACTCACATACACAAACAGCTAGGCCTGGAACAACTACCTGTAGCACATACAAATATTTGTTTCGTGCTGGGATCGAACCCGCGACACGCAACGCATCAGCCGATCGCTCAGCCACTGCGCAAACCGTGCCGTCAACGCTTCAGTTTGTCGAAAGTATAAATTACATTGGAAGTCAGAAATCTCGCTCCTAACTATCGAAGGGCCCTCTCTGCGACTATTCAGGTGTAATCGGTTACTCGGTGCGGTGTCTAATCGGTTTACTCAGAATATTGTTTGACAAACACAGACAAATTAGTTGTGACCGAGATAAATGTTGGGCTAGCACTCGATAACCAATGTTCTTGTGATTTAGGTCGGGATCGACAGTTGGGGCTGGATATGAGTGTTTTTTTGATAAGGTTTCTCGTAATTACTGAACCGTAATTATTGTATTGTAGGTATATCGGACTGGTGTCCGCAACTCCACTTCCTAACGTGTTTATTTTGATCGGGTATGACAATTGGTCATTTGATACAACGTTATGGTGGACAATACTTATTTATTTCGTTATTTACAATTTCAACAGATTCAGTAGTAAGGTAGGTATTATATCAATACCACTAAAATATAATTGCTTTGAATGATATAACATTAATTTCTAGCAATATTTTTAAAAACTCGAAGACTGTGACATGTGTGGTGGATTATAGCCCATTCCGTCTCATTGAGAGGAGGCCGTGTTCCAGCAGTGGGAACATTATATGATGATGATGATGATGAAGATTTTTAATAACTGATGGAGCTTTGGCACTGTTTGATCAATCTGCTGTGAATTTAACTTTGCTAAAGACGTTAGTATGACGTTAGTACTTAGAGCTCCAAAACTTAAGGAAAATCGCTGAAAAACTTCCTCTTGAAGTATTACCACCAATTCTTTTAAATCACGTTTGTTTGAAATTTGAACTATGAACCACTTCTAAAGTTCCCCAATCTCGGCAGTTCAAGTCGATGTAAGATCTTGAAAACTTTGTTAGACATGAAAAACGTTTCAGTCTAGAACTGTAAAAAAATCTGTAGCCTGTGAACGAAAAAATTGAACGTCGTCGTACGAACCACGTACGAACGCTAAGATTTTTTAAATCAATTCCGTTAGGATGAAAACGTTGAATATCGACGGGCAAAATTCAGAGTTTTTCACCAGTATATAAACCGTATCGCGCCAACATTCTGGTTTGTTTGTGCAGGCTGCGGGCAGTTGTGCATTTTTTTTTCGTATAAAAAAACTCCGTTTTTCCGCACAAATATTGTACTCTTTGTATGTGCCTACCCACATGTAAGCGCGGACAATACAAAAACCTTTTGTACTACGAATGTTATCGAAAATGTGGTAATAATTTCATGCAAAAAAACATACAATAAAATGAGTTGTCGGAGTTTTGCGGACAACACAATTAAACTGTTTGTTTGCCACATAATAAGTACATTGTTAAGCGAGCTTTGAACTAAGCTAATGTTGACGTTATAAGATATTTATTACATGTTTACGGGCAAAGTAACGAAAAACATCCATAAACCCAGTTTATTGAGCCATTCTTTCAAAGTTCGGAGGAAGTAGGCTGTAGCCAATAAAAGAGTAGACAATATTAAGACTTTTTTAATTTCATATTTGGTCAGTCTTGCGAGGCGGTAAAAGGATAAAAATTATTTACGAAGGTTCTTTCAAAAATGATGGAAATACCGTAAAAAATCCGTAATTTAATTAATTACCGGAATACCGTAATTTTTCCGTAAAATACGTCTGTTGGTGAAAGTACACAAATTTAAGTTTTATTTGGGTCAGGTTGGCTCCGGACAGGCGCGCACAAAAGATGTAACAAAATTAGAGTTATGAAAACGGCATCTCCTTCGATGGTTGCCGCACAAGAATGTAAACAAGTTGTTTTTACTTACAAGATCTTTCTACAGTAACTTGGAATTGTATTCAGTCTTTTTCGCGTACAAAATATCCGGTCATTTTATTTGAGAAATATGGAACCTGTGTGTACATTTGTATGTAGCAGTTTGTTCTTTCACATGTGTGTTATGTGCTTTTAGATTTAAATATTAAGTACCTACCTAATAATGTTATTTACAATGTTTTGTCTGTATTTGACTGCCTCGTTTGTCTATTGATAGCAAGAGCTACTGCTGAGCAAAGATGTCCTTAGTTCGATTCCCAGGTTGGGTAAAGTGTTATTGGGTTTTTCCATCAGCAATTTCTCAGTAGCAGTCACGGAGGATTTGTGCTCATTTAATAGCCAGCAGCCACTGGATACAAAGCTGAGACAGCCTGCGTCTGGTGGCGGGGACCATCACTGAATAAACACTTCCACACCCTATGAATCACTGATAGTACCCTGTGCAGAGCATGCATGGAGGAGGAGGAAACGGTGGCGCATCTGCTCCTCGAGTGCACAGGCGTTACCAAGATTCGCGAGGAGACCCTGGGAACACAAAAATCCCTTGCGGATGAAGAGACCGGGAAGTTTGATCTGCTTCTGGAGGGGGGTGGGCTGGTTGGAGTAATCGGCCACCATGGCTCACGCACAATGTTCCACTTCAAGGACTAAGTGCGGAAACCTAAACCCCATGATAGATAGATAGATAGCCAGCAGCAGTAGGCTCACCCCCTATTACCTACATAAGACTTAATCATAACTGGCAAAATGTGGTTGTACATTTGCCACATTTTGCTAAAGGGTTAGGCAGGAATACAGGCGTGTTTTATGTTTATTTGTCTCATTGATGTAGATAAAAACTAGTTTACTCTACTCGTATAAAGAAGACTAGTATTTGCGTGGGTGCGCGAGCTGCGCGCAGCTCGCGTGTCGTCGTGTTCTTGAGTATTTCTTACCCTTATAAAATTTCGAGAATCCGTAAGAATCCTTAAAATAATTGGAAAATCTGTTATAACTACCCCTAAATCACTATGAAAACCCTTAAGAACCCCTAAAACATTATAAAATTAATTTTTAAAAAAAACCTAATAATATAAAAGTAAAAAACCTTACTTAAAAACTGAGACCCATTAAAAAAAACATACCCCTAAAGTTGGTTGTCGTCGCCCCTGAGTTACGCTTCACCCACTCGACCTTCGTTACGCTACAGAGGTCGCCAGCTCGCTTCGCTCGCCACCTCCCCCCTTCTCTCCACTCGGTCTCGCAGGTTCGCTCCACTCAGAACCTACGTACCACCAGACAGGTTTCGACGCCTACTATAATATTTGTTCAAACACATAATGGCTATCTCTGACCGTTACGAAGTTATAGCCCTTTTATTTTTAGGGGAGGTTGGGGAGTGAAGGATACCCTCCGTATACAAATTTAAACGCTCCTCAATAATAATTTATGGTAAAAATTAAAAAGCCGCTACGTGTCCTAGATTCCGAGATACGATGGGGAGAGGGGTGAAGAGGGGGAGAGTGGGGAGTTTTGAAAAATGATTTTTTTCTTACGAATCTGAAAAAAAAGTTGTTCCAAGTCTCTCAACTTCCGAGATCCACCTCAAAGGGGGAGAAGGGGGAAAAAGGGGTCAATTTTGAAAACTGCTTCTTACTTTTTCGAGTCTCTTCTATACGAATCTAAAAAAAAAATGTTCCAAGTCTCTTAACTTCCGAGATCCGCCTTGAGGGGGTGAAAAGGGGGGCAAGGGGGGCAACTTTGAAAACTGGTTTTTACTTTGCCAAGCTTCTTCTATACGAATCTGTAAAAAAAAAGTTCCAAGTCTCTTAACTTCCGAGATCCGCCTTAAGGGGGTGAAAAGGGGGGCAAGGGGGACAACTTTGAAAACTGATTTTTACTTTCCCGAGCCTCCTCTATACGAATCTGAAAAAAAAAAATGTTCCAAGTCTCTCAACTTCCGAGATCCGCCTAAAGGGGGGAGAAGGGGGACAAGTGGGTCAACTTTTGAAAACTGGTTTTTACTTTTCCGAGCCTCCTCTATACGAATCTGAAAAAAAAAAATGTTCCAAGTCTCTTTGTTTCCGAGATACGATAGGGGGGGGGGTGAGAAGGGGGGCGAAAAGGGGAGGTTTGGCACTTTTCCCATACTCGCGAGAGTCACTTGTTTACGAATCTGTCAAAATATACCCACCTCCCCATCCACCATCTGGGAGAACAATTATGTCAGTCAGTCAGTCAGTGAGTCAGTGAGTGGTAATCGAGCTTTATATAGTATAACTAGTATCTGCGTGGGTGCGCGAGCTGCGCGCAGCTCGCGTGTTGTCGTGTTCTTGAGAAGTATTCGTTACCCTCATAAAATTTTGAGAATCCATAGAAATCCTTAAAATAATTGGAAAATCCGTTACAACTACCCCTAAATCACTATGAAAACCCTTAAGAACCCCTAAAACATTATAAAATTAATTAAAAAAAAACCTAATAATATAAAACTAAAAAACCTTACTTAAAAACTGAGACCCATTAAAAAAAACATAACTCTAAAGTTGCTTGTCGTCGCCCCTGAGTTACGCTTCACCCACTCGACCTTCGTTGCGCTACGGAGGTAGCCGGCTCGCTTCGCTCGCGACCTCCCCCCTTCGCTCCACTCGGTCTCGCAGGTTCGCTCCACTCAGAACCTACCTACCACCTGACAGGTTTTGACGCCTACTATAATATTTGTTCAAACACATAATGGCTATCTCTGACCGTTACGAAGTTATAGCCCTTTTTATTTTTAGGGGAGGTTGGGGAGGGGAGGATACCCTACATATACAAATTTCAACGCCCCTCAATAATAAATACAGTAAAAATCAAAAAGCCGCTACGTGTCCTAGTTTCCGAGATACGATGGGGGGAGGGGTGAAGGGGGGGGAGAGTGGGGAGTTTTGAAAAATGATTTTGACTAACTCTAGGCCCCTTCTTACGAATACGAAAAAGAAAATGTTCCATTCTCTCAATTTCTGAGATCCGCCTAAAGGGGGTGAAATGGGGGGCAAGGGGGGCAACTTTGAAAACTGGTTATTACTTTTCCGAGCCTCTTCTATACGAATCCGTAAAAAGAAAAAAATACGGGTCTCTTAGTTTCCGAGATACGATAGGGAGGGGGAGGAAGGGGGGCAAAAAGGGGAGGTTTGGGACTTTTCCCATACTCGCGGGAGTTACTTGTTTATGAATCTGTCAAAATATACCCCCCTTCCCATCCACCATCTGGGAGAACAATTATGTCAATGAGTCAGTGAGTCAGTCAGTGGTAATCGAGCTTTATATAGTACTAGCTGTTGCCCGCGGCTTCGCCCGCGTAAAGTTCGGTAACTGTCCCACTGAATCATACTAAAGGGATAAATAGTGTCCTACATGTGAATCCAGGTTATAAACTATCGATGTGCCAAATTTCATAATCATCACAACCACCATCACTGTCACAACCACCATTATTATCACAATCACCATCACTATCAAAACCAACATCAATATCACAATCATTATCACAATCACCATCACTATTTCAGTCACCATCACCATCACAAACACCAACACAATCACCATCACAATCACAGTCACCATCAATATCACCATCATTATCACAATCACCATCACAATCACCATCACAATCACCATCACAATCACCATCACAATCACCATCATAATCACCATCACAATCACCATCACCATCACAATCACTATCAAAAGCACCATCACAATCACAATCACTATAACAATCACCATCATCGTTATCTCAATCATTATCACAATCGCCATCACAATCGCCATCACAATCACCATCACAATCACCATCATCACAATCATTCACTATCACAATCACACTATCACAATCACCATCACCATCACAATCACCATCACAATCACCATCACAATCACCATCACAATCACCATCACAATCACCATCACAATCACCATCACAATCACCATCATAATCACCATCACAATCACCATCACCATCACAATCACTATCAAAATCACCATCACAATCACAATCACCATAACAATCACCATCATCGTTATCTCAATCATTATCACAATCGCCATCACAATCGCCATCGCAATCACCATCACAATCACCATCATCACAATCATTCACTATCACAATCACACTATCACAATCACCATCACCATCACAATCACCATCACAATCACCATCACAATCACCATCACGATCACCATCACGATCACCATCACGATCACCATCACAATCACCATCAATGTTGAATGATCACAACCGTTTCAAGGTTCCATCTATCTCTATACCAAAATTCATTTAGTAGAGATATACGATACACAACTGCACTCTGCGTTTCCACCCGTATAATTCCGGGATCGGGATCGGGATCTGGATAAAAAGTACCCTATGTCCTTTCCCAAGGTTCCATCTATCTCTATACCAAAATTCATCAAAATCGGTTCAGCGGTTTAGGCGTGAAAAGGTAACAGACAGACAGACAGACAGAGTTACTTTCGCATTTATAATATTAATATATATAATATATAATATATATATATATATATATAATATATATAAGTAGGGAAAGTAGGGATATACGATACACAACTGCACTCTGCGTTTCCACCCGTATAATTCCGGGATCGGGATCGGGATCTGGATAAAAAGTACCATATGTCCTTTCCCAAGGTTCCATCTATCTCTATACCAAAATTCATCAAAATCGGTTCAGCGGTTTAGGCGTGAAAAGGTAACAGACAGACAGACAGACAGAGTTACTTTCGCATTTATAATATTAGTAGGGATAGTAGGGATAGGGATAGTAGGGACTATACCAAAATTCATCAAAATCGGTTCAGCGGTTTAGGCGTGAAAAGGTAACAGACAGACAGACAGACAGAGTTACTTTCGCATTTATAATATTAGTAGGGAAGGGATATACGATACACAACTGCACTCTGCGTTTCCACCCGTATAATTCCGGGATCGGGATCGGGATCTGGATAAAAAGTACCCTATGTCCTTTCCCAAGGTTCCATCTATCTCTATACCAAAATTCATCAAAATCGGTTCAGCGGTTTAGGCGTGAAAAGGTAACAGACAGACAGACAGACAGAGTTACTTTCGCATTTATAATATTAGTAGGGATAGTAGGGATATAGTAGGGATAGGGATAACTAGTATTTGCGTGGGTGCGCGAGCTGCGCGCAGCTCGCGTGTTGTCGTGTTCTTGAGAAGTATTCCTTACCATCATAAAATTTTGAGAATCCATAGGAATCCTTAAAATAATTGTAAAATCCGTTACAACTACCCCTAAATCAGTATGAAAACCCTTAAGAACCCCTAAAACATTCTAAAAACCCATTAAAAAAAACACTACCCTAAAGTTTGCTTGTCGTCGCCCTGAGTTACGCTTCACCCACTCAACCTTCGTTACGCTGCGGAGGTCGCCGGCTCGCTTCGCTCGCCACCTCCCCCCTCCGCTCCACTCGGTCTCGCAGGTTCGCTCCACTCAGAACCTACCACCACCGGACAGATTTCGAAGCCTACTATAATATTTGTTTAAGCACCCAATGGCTATCTCTAACCGTTACGAAGTTACAGCCCTTTCAATTTTAGGGGAGGTTGGGGAAGGGAGGATACCCTCCGTATACAAATTTCAACGCCCCTCAATAGTTTTAGGTAAGAATCAAAAGATTTTTCAGTAGTAAAAAAAGGGGTGAAGTGGGGGTGAAGGGGGGGAGAGTGGGGAGTTTTGAAAAATGATTTTGACTAACTCTAGGCCCCTCCTTACGAATCTGAAAAAAAAAATGTTCCAAGTCTCTCAACTTCCGAGATCCGCCTAAAGGGGGGAGAAGGGGGAAAAAGGGGTCAATTTTGAAAACTGGATTTTATTTTTATTTTTGCTGCGCGCAGCTCGCGTGTTGTCGTGTTCTTGAGAAGTATTCCTTACCATCATAAAATTTTGAGAATCCATAGGAATCCTTTAAATAATTGGAAAATCCGTTACAACTACCCCTATATCAGTATGAAAACCCTTAAGAACCCCTAAAACATTCTAAAAACTAAATCAATAAAAAAATAAAAAATGAGAATTCATTAAAATCGTTACAAGCTGAGTTACGCTTCACCCACTCAACCTTCGTTACGCTACGGAGGTCGCCGGCTCGCTTCGCTCGCCACCTCCCCCCTTCGCTCCACTCGGTCTCGCAGGTTCGCTCCACTCAGAACCTACCACCACCGGACAGATTTCGAAGCCTACTATAATATTTGTTTAAGCACCCAATGGCTATCTCTAACCGTTACGAAGTTACAGCCCTTTCAATTTTAGGGGAGGTTGGGGAAGGGAGGATACCCTCCGTATACAAATTTCAACGCCCCTCAATAGTTTTAGGTAAGAATCAAAAGATTTTTCAGTAGTAAAAAAAGGGGTGAAGTGGGGGTGAAGGGGGGGAGAGTGGGGAGTTTTGAAAAATGATTTTGACTAACTCTAGGCCCCTCCTTACGAATCTGAAAAAAAAAATGTTCCAAGTCTCTCAACTTCCGAGATCCGCCTAAAGGGGGGAGAAGGGGGAAAAAGGGGTCAATTTTGAAAACTGGATTTTATTTCTCCGAGCCTCTTCTATACGAATCTGAAAAAAAAAACGTTCCAAATCCCTTGGTTTCCGAGATACAATAGGGGGGGCTAAGAAGGGCGGCGAAAAGGGGAGGTTTGGCACTTTTCCCAAACTATTTAGAGTTAGTTGTTTACGAATCTGTCAAAATATACCCACCTCCCCATCCACCATCTGGGAGAACAATTCTGTCAGTGAGTGAGTCAGTCAGTCAGTCAGTGGTAATCGAGCTTTATATAATAGAATAATAGTATTTGCGTGGGTGCGCGAGCTGCGCGCAGCTCGCGTGTTGTCGTGTTCTTGAGAAGTATTCCTTACCATCATAAAATTTTGAGAATCCATAGGAATCCTTTAAATAATTGGAAAATCCGTTACAACTACCCCTATATCAGTATGAAAACCCTTAAGAACCCCTAAAACATTCTAAAAACTAAATCAATAAAAAAATAAAAAATGAGAATTCATTAAAATCGTTACAAGCTGAGTTACGCTTCACCCACTCAACCTTCGTTACGCTGCGGAGGTCGCCGGCTCGCTTCGCTCGCCACCTCCCCCCTTCGCTCCACTCGGTCTCGCAGGTTCGCTCCACTCAGAACCTACCTACCACCAGACAGGTTTCGACGCCTACTATAATATTTGTTCAAGCACCCAATGGCTATCTCTAACCGTTACGGAGTTACAGCCCTTTCAATTTTAGGGGAGGTTGGGGAGGGGAGGATAAATTTCAACGCCCCTCAATAGTTTTAGGTAAGAATCAAAAGATTTTTCAGTAGTAAAAAAAGGGGTGAACAGGGGGTGAAGGGGGTGAGAGGGGTGAGTTTTGAAAAATAATTTTGACTAACGCATTGCCCCTTTATATGAATCTGAAAAAAAAAATGTTCCAAGTCCCTCAACTTCCGAGATCCGCCTAAAGGGGGGGAGAAGGGGGGCAAGGGGTGCAATTTTTTAAAATGGTTTTTACTTCTTCGAGCCTCCTCTATACGAATCCGTTAAAAACTAAAAATACGGGTCTCTTTGTTTCCGAGATACGATACGGAAGGGGAGGAAGAGGGGCGAAAAGGGGAGGTTTGGCACTTTTCCCATACTCGCGGGAGTTACTTGTTTACGAATCTGTCAAAATATACCCACCTCCCCATCCACCATCTGGGAGAACAATTATGTCAATGAGTCAGTCAGTCAGTGAGTCAGTCAGTGGTAATCGAGCTTTATATAGTATAACTAGTATTTGCGTGGGTGCGCGAGCTGCGCGCAGCTCGCGTGTGTTCGTGTTCTTGAGAAGTATTCCTCACCATCATAAAATTTTAGGAATCCTTAGCAATCCTTAAAATAATTGGAAAATCCGTTACAACTACCCCTATATCAGTATGAAAACCCTTAAGAACCCCTAAAACATTCTAAAAACTAAATCAATAAAAAAATAAAAAATGAGAATTCATTAGAATAGTTAAAAGCTAAGTTACGCTTCACCCACTCAACCTTCGTTACGCTACGGAGGTCGCCGGCTCGCTTCGCTCGCCACCTCCCCCCTTCGCTCCACTCGGTCTCGCAGGTTCGCTCCACTCAGAACCTACCTACCACCAGACAGGTTTCGACGCCTACTATATTATTTGTTCAAGCACCCAATGGCTATCTCTAACCGTTACGAAGTTACAGCCCTGTCAATTTTAGGGGAGGTTGGGGAGGGGAGGATACCCTCCGTATACAAATTTAAACGCTCCTCCATTTATGGTAAAAATTAAAAAGCCGCTACGTGTCCTAGATTCCGAGATACGATGGTGAGAGGGGTGAAGGGGGGGAGAGTGGGGAGTTTTGAAAAATGATTTTGACTAACTCTAGGCCCCTTCTTACGAATCTGAAAAAAAAATGTTCCAAGTCTCTCAACTTCCGAGATCCATCTGAAGGGGGGAGAAGGGGGGAAAAGGGGTCAATTTTGAAAACTGCTTCTTACTTTTCCGAGCCTCTTCTATACGAATCTGAAAAAAAAAAATGTTCAAGTCTCTTAACTTCCGAGATCTGCCTTAAGGGGGTGAAAAGGGGGGCAAGGGGGGCAACTTTGAAAACTGGTTTTTACTTTCCCGAGCTTCCTCTATACGAATCTGAAAAAAAAAAATTCTAAGTCTCATAACCTCTGAGATCCGCCTAAAGGGGGTGAAAAGGGGGGCAAGGGGGGCATTTTTGAAAACTGGTTATTACTTTCCCGAGCCTCCTCTATACGAATCTGAAAAAAAAAACGTTCCAAATCCCTTGGTTTCCGAGATACGATAGGGGGGGTAAGAAGGGGGGCGAAAAGGGGAGGTTTGGCACTTTTCCCATACTCGCGAGAGTCACTTGTTTACGAATCTGTTAAAATATACCCACCTCCCCATCCACCATCTGGGAGAACAATTATGTCAGTGAGTCAGTCAGTCAGTCAGTGAGTGGTAATCGAGCTTTATATAGTATAACTAGTATTTGCTTGGGTGCGCGAGCTGCGCGCAGCTCGCGTGTCGTCGTGTTCTTAAGACGTATTCCATACCCTTATAAATTTTGAGAATCCATAAGAATCCTTAAAATAATTGGAAAATCCGTTACAACTACCCCTAAATCAGTATGAAAACCCTTAAGAACCCCTAAAACATTCTAAAAACTAAATCAATAAAAAAATGAGAATTCATTAGAATCGTTAAAAGCTGAGTTACGCTTCACCCACTCAACCTTCGTTACGCTGCGGAGGTCGCCGGCTCGCTTCGCTCGCCACCTCCCCCCTTCGCTCCACTCGGTCTCGCAGGTTCGCTCCACTCAGAACCTACCACCACCGGACAGGTTTCGACGCCTACTATAATATTTGTTCAAACACCCAATGGCTATCTCTAACCGTTACGAAGTAACAGCCCTTTCAATTTTAGGGGAGGTTGGGGAGGGGAGGATACGCTCCGTTTACAAATTTAAACGCTCCTCATTAATAATTTATAGTAAAAATCAAAAAGCCGCAACGTGTCCTAGTTTCCAAGATACGATGGGAGGAGGGGTGAAGGGGGGGAGAGTGGGGAGTTTTGAAAAATGATTTTGACTAACGCGTTGCCCCTTCTTACGAATCTGAAAAAAAAAATGTTTCAAGTCTCTCAACTTCCGAGATTGGCCTAAAGGGGGGAGAAGGGGGACAAAGGGGTCAATTTTGAAAACTGGTTTTTACTTTTCCGAGCCTCCTCTATACGAATCTGAAAAAAAAAATGTTCCAAGTCTCTTTGTTTCCGAGATACGATAGGGAGGGGGAGGAAGGGGGGCGAAAAGGGGAGGTTTGGCACTTTTCCCATACTCGCGGGAGTTAGTTGTTTACGAATCTGTCAAAATATACCCACCTCCCCATCCACCATCTGGGAGAACAATTATGTCAGTGAGTCAGTCAGTCAGTCAGTGAGTGGTAATCGAGCTTTATATAGTATAACTAGTATTTGCTTGGGTGCGCGAGCTGCGCGCAGCTCGCGTGTTGTCGTGTGCTTGAGAAGTATTCCTTACCATCATAAAAATTTGAGAATCCATAGGAATCCTTAAAATAATTGGAAAATCCGTTACAACTACCCCTATATCAGTATGAAAACCCTTAAGAACCCCTAAAACATTCTAAAAACCAATTAAAAAAATTGTGAAAAACCGTATTTAAAAACTCAGTCCCGTAAAAAAAACACTACCCTAAAGTTTGCTTGTCGTCGCCCCTGAGTTACGCTTCACCCACTCAACCTTCGTTACGCTGCGGAGGTCGCCGGCTCGCTTCGCTCGCCACCTCCCCCCTTCGCTCCACTCGGTCTCGCAGGTTCGCTCCACTCAGAACCTGCCACCACCGGACAGGTTTTGACGCCTACTATAATATTTGTTCAACCACCGAATGGCTGTCTCTAACCGTTATGAAGTTACAGCCCTTTCAATTTTAGGGGAGGTTGGGGAGGGGAGGAAATGGTATACAATTTTTTAATTTCAACGTCGTCAATAGTTTTAGGTACGAATCAAAAGATTTTTCAGTAGTAAAAAATGGGGTGAAGAGGGGGGGGGGGGGGGGGGGGGGAGTTTTGAAAAATGATTTTGACTAACTTTAGGCCCCTTCTTACGAATCTGAAAAAAAAAATGTTCCAAGTCTCTCAACTTCCGAGATCCGCCTAAAGGGGGGAAAAGGGGGTAAAAGGGGTCAATTTTGAAAACTGGTTTTTACTTTCCCGAGCCTCTTCTATACGAATTTGAAAAAAAATATGTTTCAAGTCTCTTTGTTTCCGAGATACGATAGGGAGGGGGAGGAAGGGGGGCGAAAAGGGGAGGTTTGGCACTTTTCCCATACTTGCGGGAGTTACTTGTTTACGAATCTGTCAAAATATACCCACCTCCCCATCCACCATCAGGGAGAACAATTCTGTCAGTGAGTCAGTGAGTGAGTGGTAATCGAGCTTTATATAGTATAATTACATTGACGGATGATCAGCTTTCTTGCTTGTTGCATAGAATTGGAGTTTCCTCGTGATGTAGTTTTTCATTCACGGTATATCAATACGGTCTACTTTGAGGTTGTATTTTACACAGGGATAACATAAACAAGTATTATGATAAAGTCTGGTTTATTAGATTATTAATCAAAACTTGTGCTAAGTTCTGGGTTAAATGTTTGATTCTGTAATTCGTAACAGCGTCTCAAGAGAGGACTCCTGAAATAATTACTCCGCTTTACTGAATTTTCAGACAGGATTCCCTCCAGAACCAAATCGGTCAGTCTTAATTATTTGACAAACAAATCCTTTCGAAACGAGCCAGAGCGTCTTCATCTTTTCATGAAAACGGCATTATGTTGTTCAACACGATAAAGAACCCATTAAAATTCGTTTCAAGGAATTATGCAAATGAGATTGTAAGCGCTCGCTAACAAGATAGGACGCTCGCAAAGATTGTTGCTAAACTCAATTCAGTTCGCCTGTTGCTCTCTCCTTTGTGGGTACCTGCGCCTGGCAAATTACCCGGGGACGCTGAACAAACGAACAACTTAAAAATAATAATCTAACTTGGAACGGATGTAATGTAGGGATACCATGTGACTTGGAACGCTTCGGGCATTCTATCTCTTGTGGAATAAAACGCAATTGTTTGAATTTTGATTTATTTTTCAACCTAACATTGTCGTAACTTTCTTAACTCGACAGATCACCAGCTAAGATAACAGGTGTACTCAACTATGAACATTGTTCATACCACTTAAATTATTATACGATCAGTACCGAAAAACAATTATTCATCATTATCACGAAATTTACTTTTATCACGAAAATACTATTCTTAATTTTACTAAATTCCTTTTAATCAATTCTTTTACATAAACTTGAAAATATAAATAATATTAAACATGAAATCACTCGATGTCTATTTATACAAGAACTCTATTGTAGCTAATAATTAAATCTTCGATCGATACCATTCCAAGTCTCGGTAAAGATTGAGTAAAGATGGAAGACATTACGTAATTAAAAGATAGCGTCTTTTGGAAGGAGAAGCAATTAAGTAATTAATTAATAAGGTTAATTTTGGACAATCGTTTTAACATTTTTAATGGAATAAATTGCACAACACAAAATCATCAGGCTAAAATGGTACACACTACGTACGCTGTACTGCTTTCATTGGAACAAAATAGAATAGTTTTAGTTTTCGGAATGACACAAAGTTAACTTCATTTTCTCGGGGAAATGTCTTAAATTTACAAAACTCTTCACATGACACAACGAAAACTTAATAAAGACTCAACAAGAATCATAATTTAGTGTATCTACACTCCAACTCCTACAGTATACATTAATCTCAGAGACTACCCACATTCAACTTCACAAGCTAATACATTAGAAATAGGAAAGGCACAGTCGAAGTATAAAATTTATTGCTGACTTCCCTAACTAGGTACGATCTTTTACAGTAAGTAACTAGAAAACCACACAGACGTGTCTCAAAATAATCAGCAGTTTGTGCTTTAAATTAAACTTTGAAGTTTTAGATACTCTAACATACTTTGTCTTGCTCTGTGGCCTTTTCTAAAGTAGACAGTAAGTAATTTAACAAGCGGAAAAGTTTTGAAAGACAAGCAACTCTAGGTATCAACTGCTCAATTAAAATACTCTTACAAAATGTTCGCTTAATTTAAAAAAGATCTTGTAGATTTGGCACGGCTAGTAGATCGTACTAAACATTCAAAATGATACAATCTAAGTCCGAACTATCGTAGAGCATAACTTATGTTAACATATCAGTTTTGTGATGTTACTCGTAATCTACTTCGATCTACCTAAACTCGACTCTACCGTTATGTGCGTATTGCCAGTTACACTTCTAAGTTACGTACACGACTCTGTAAGAAAATAGGATTCATTTATATTCAGAAAATATTATTTTTTCATCTTTAAAGAGAATAATATTCAATTCACGAACGTTTGGTTCCGATTTTACGTAGATATTAGATTGACAAAGATCTAGCTAGTAACAATACTCTACGAGGCTACACAGTCGTCGGCTAACAGATACTTTACAAGTAATCACGACTAAGTACCCACATCGAAATTATAGTAATTATAGGGTTTTTCGAATCGTTGGATTACACAAATTGTATAACACTAAACATTCAATGATTTGAAACCCGTTCTTAAATAAAGTCTAACATTTAATTGCACACACAACTTTAAACGAGCCAGTGGCTGTACGATAAACTGAAACTATTCATGTCTACAAACCAATAGTTCGTTGAAGTTTTACTTTGGAAAATCTTATATTAATAATAACGAATTAACCTTTAACAGCAAGCACCGTACTAATAATAAAATTACAAAGTAAACTTTAGTTCTCGTAGAAAACATCCCACCACAACAAATTGACTAGTTCTAACTCCTATCTACATGTTTTATACACCTTAAACTAAATTGATTAAAGTCTCTTTATGAAGTAGTTGAACCGGCCGCAAATGGTGAAGTGAGGTTTAGGTCGGACGTGGGAAAGAAAAACTAGGAGAAGTTCGCTTCTGAACGGGCAACATCCTTCTTTCGTTAATATCGACAACGCAACACAACACTGAAACGCACCGAAGTCAAGATTAGTTTATAAAATCGTCACTACAAACACTGTTCGTGCAACCAGTTCAAACATTCACTGTCCCTTGAGCATACCGACAAAGACGAGGAAGAGAAGAGGAGAGGGCACCCGGAGCCGCTTTGAGCGGCGCCTAGATGTACACTTCATGGTGTTGCTGCGGCCGGCCCCGCCGGGACTAGGAGCCTCGCTCCGACAGTTCCACGACGTCGTCCGGCTCCGGCCTCGTCGTGTCTATCTTCCGCCTCTCGGCTATCACTATTCTTATTTTCTCCTCTTCAGTTATCGGCACATCGACCGATTCAGGAGTGAGTTGGTTGTGCGAGCGCGACGCGCTGCTAGCGTCGGTCGCGGCCGACTCTGTGGAGGACCTCCTGTTGGGGCCGCTTGGCCTCAGCCCGGGGCGGCCGGACGGCACGGCGAGCAGCACAGGCCTCAGCAGGCGCGCCTCCTCGCCGCGCAGCGAGTTGCGCTTGTCGGCGCGCTGGCGCCGGTTCTGCGCGAAGGAGTCGCGGCGCGGCGGGCTGCCGGGCTCCAGCTGGTCGGCGTCGTCGGCGTCGATGAAGCGTGCGTCCTCCTCGTAGAGCGCGGCGGGCGGCTCGGACGCCGAGTCCTGCCGGCGGCGCCCGAAGGCGTGAGGGGATAAGGAAGCCCGTCTCGGCGGTAGCGACGTCGGCAACAAAGCGGTTTGCGAGTGCAGCGTGCGCCGGCGGCGTGCGGGGGACGGTGCGGGTTGCTTGGGCTCGCTGTACGTGAAGTTAGTCGGCAGGGACGGTACCTTGTTCAGCGGCCGCGGCGGGCTCATACACTGCTCTAGAGCGCGGCACAGTGCCCTGTCCTCCTCGTCATCGGCCTCTCGTTCTAATTCACGTTCTAGCTCTACATCCATGTCATTTTCATCTTCCATTTGTTTATGGGATTCTTCTAGGTGTTTCATGAGAACCTGTCAAATACGAGCATGTCATTAATGTCTGACAACCAACCATTTATACTTATCAACGAAATTGGCCTGAAGAAACTTACAGCAACGACGACGTTGACGAGCACGAACTGCGCCATCAGCACGAACACCACGAAGAAGATGGGCGCTATGATGGTGGACACGCAGCAGTTCCGGACACAATCCACAGTGCTGTCGCAGTCCTCGCGTAAGGTGTCCTTCATGATGCCGTTCCAGTTGTCTCCGGTTGCTACGCGGAATAACGTCAGGAATGCCATGCCGAAGTTCGCGAAGTGGGCGTGTTCACCAAGACCTATCAAATAAAACATGAAATCAATGAATTTAAAACGTTTTCTTAAAATTATTTGAACGGATTATAATTTAAATACCTTGGCAAGGAATTTCGTCAGAGCATTCCAGCCTTCCAAATAACTCTACACCAAGCGCAGCAAAGATGAAAAACAGCAAAAAGAACAGAAGCCCCAAGTTTCCAACTTGCGGCAGAGCCTGCATGACTGTGTCCAACAGCGCTCGTATTCCCTTCGCCATCTTCAGTAACTTCAGTACCCTGGCTATCCTCAAAACCCTCATTACCCTCATAATCGTCGGATTTATTGGAATTATATTAGTTTCTAACTCTTCTAAAACTATTCCCACTACAGATAACATGACGATGATTACGTCTAGTTGATTCCATTTGTCTTTTAAGTATATTTTGAAACCTATAGCAACAAGTTTCATGATTGCTTCTAAGATAAACACAGCAGTGAAGAAATAATTGAATATTTTAAGCGCATATTGCAGTGCCGGCGGCATTCTGTAGTATTCTATGGCCATCGTAACTACATTCAAACCAATGACGCCAGCTATTGCCAGGTCGAAATATTTAGATGTGACTACGTTGTGGACGAATAATCGTGTTTGTCCGTAGTCTGCATAATACGGCCGCATGTGCATTTCTGAAACAATGTATACAAGTTAACAAACGGTTTTATCCTGTAGGTGCTTTGTTTATGACTATGTGTATACTACTAACTTCTCCGTTTCTTCTCCATCTGCAGCGCTCTTTTGGCTGCTCGTCTGACTCTCTCTTCCTTCTCTTGTTCCTCGCGACATCTGTGGAAGTTCTCCACCACGACTCCCACAAACATGTTCAGTACAAAGAACCCGACCAGCAGTATGAACGCGATGAAGTATAGGAGACGCCATTCCGAGTAGTTTACTATTGGCTGCAGGCAGATAAATTAATATTAAACTTTGAACTTGTTAATGAAAAATAGTCTCTGTTTTAAGCAAATGTGCAAGTGTGGAGTGCTTTGGTGTGGTTGAATCTATTAATTAGCAATTATCTTGCATACAAAGTCCTATTAATCTTTTACAAACAGAAATTAATAAAACCAGAATTTGACTAAAGTCGTTCCTAATAAAATATTCAATGTTTTCTATAATCTCAGTTTGATTTTTTAAATTGTGAACTTTGCTACCAAACTTCTTAAACCGGTAAGTTCTTAGCTTTTTATAAGCATAAAACGACGTCGTTATCGTCGTGGGTGACCGTTTCCAACATCTGCCGGTTTTAATCGACATCATCAAATACTTCAGACAAATTGGAAAAAATCTAGAGTACTAACAGCTGAACTCTAGATTTTTTTTGTTGAGGATACAATTATCGGGTTAAACACTTTAAACGATGCTTTTAGTTTATTGAAGACTAGCAGACGTCACGCGGTTTCACCCGTGTTGTTCCCGTTCCCGTGGGAGTACGGGGATAAAATATAGCCAATGTTACTCAGTAGAGACGTGAGTTTCTAATGCTGAAAGAATTTTTAAAATCTATCGAGTAGTTTTAGATTAACTCTAAAACTACTTGATAGATTTTAAAAATTCTTTATCGTAACAAACACACAAACTAACAAAAAATCAAATCTTTGCTCTTTATAATATTAGTATACAGGTGTAAACAACCTCATCACGAAGCCGTCAACCAAGCATTCTGTACATCAAACTAAGTAACTTTACGGAAAAATTATTGCTGGGAAACGACTTTTTTTTAGGGGTGAAAAATCATATTTTGTGGTAAAACTCAATGTAACGCACTCAAAACATTGTGCTGATGCATGGATAGAATAATACGGGGGTCGTGGAGGTGTTTGAAGTAAAAATCTTCCATTAAAAACTTGTATTAAAAAAAAAGCTTGTCACAAAGTTGGAACTTTGACCCCCAATATCTCCGTAATTAGAAGGTTCCTAGGTATGGCGTAGAACAAAAAAAATATCGCAATGACGGGGAGAATAAAGTGCCTTTCGGCTTCGTTAAGAGGTGTTTTACACCCTTTAGATAGTCAATCCTACAGGAAGAATAATAATAGCACAAGGTTTATCATGTCTGTACCTGTTGATCAACCCCAACAGCGTCGAGTCCAGTGTACATAATGTTCACCCATCCGTCTCTAGAACTCAGTACAAACAATGACATCAGAGCTTTGCCCAAATCGTCGAAGTTGTATTTCCTGTTCACCCATACATTGCCTTCTATTGCCAGGCAGTCTGATTTGTTCTTAACATTCTTTATGTTTCCACCTTCGCAGAAGAAAAATGCGCCTTTGAAAAGCTGAAAGAAATATGGTTATTGCTAAAATATTTTCTTGCCTGTTCAAATATAAATGTTTTACTCTAAAGCAGTGTTGGCGACAGATCTGGGAACCCCGTTGCTAGGGGCTTCTTGTGTGGTTGGTTGGCTAGCGACGGGTCGGCTTACATTATTTTCTAATTTCCTAAAATAATATTGTAACGTGATCCTATTATACCCAATTGCACCCGTCTTTGATTTGGTGCTTAACAAGCAACCTTACTCAAAGTGTGCTCCGTGGAACCCTAGGGCTCCGTGGAGCCTCTGTAGGGGCTCCACAAAAATACTGGTCATAATGAAAAAAAATCCAAAGAAAAATAAGGTTGCAGAGTTACTACTAAAATTATAATGTTTTTTTAACCAAGTAAATTGTAAAACAGCGAAATCTAGCTGACTAGCTTGGAATCAGTTGTAGTAATCCATTGTCAATTCCATTCCTCGTTTTTTTTTTTATTTTGGCAACAAATTTAGGTTTCCAAAAGGGTTCCCGTTGCTAAAAAAGTTTGAGAACCGCTTATCTAAAGACTAATGAGCTGTTCAGTTTATAAATCGATGATGATTTCGATAACCGGTTTCAGTTATCTAACACAGTCTTCGTAAATAAGCCGTGTCATAGACAAAGCTTACCGCGACTACACAAAATTACAGTTTTGATTTGAATTCAAGTTTATAATCCATTTGCTAAGTGATCATTTTCTCTGACCACATATCATATCTGCAACCATTATCATCGGCTTTCAAATCAATAGCCGTAACTAGTTGATTAACAATGTAAGCCGATTGCGATGCATTGCTCTTGGGAGAAGCAGCTTAGATCCGTGTAGCATCTCTTGTAACTGATATAATCACACAGGGCTTTAGACGAGACTCGTGTTGTCCCGAGGGGCTTCGTCTTCTACGATGCACGCAAATTGTATCACTTGTGATCGGTTGAGTAATTGGGTATTGGGAGACACTTGGTAATTACTTTGCAAAATTAATATATTCTTTATTTCTAGGCATTTTGGACACTCGATTGAAGATAAGATAAAAAGACAATAACTTTACCGAAGAGATCGACTGCGCGGACTCACGACCGTCACGTTTATTTTGCTCGGCAGACACGAACACGTTTTCGCACTGTCAGAGGATGTCTTCCGGTTTCCCGAACAAATAAGTGACACACGAACGCGCAGATCGGTTTGGTTAGGACGTGGGGTAAAGATTCGATGCAATTTAAAGTGATTCAAGAAACTCAATAGACCTCTTACCTGGACCCCCAAAATGCCGAATATGATGAAGAAAGTGCAGCAAATGAGCACAATGTTTCCGATGGGTCTCAATGAGGAGAGAAGTGTTTGTACCACCAGCTTCAAGCCTGGCGCTCTGTTTATCACTCTTAGTGGCCTTAGCGACCTTAGTAATCTAAATACCTAAGGAAAAAAGAAAACGTTACAGAGCATTTAAAAAAAAAATATTATTAAACTTAACAAATTGAGTTTCGATCTTATCTTACCCTGAGAATTCCAAAAATTCGTGGACTGGATTCTGATACTAAAGACATTAACAAATCAATGATGGATATGATGACCAGTGAGCCATCCATGATGTTCCATCCTGAAGTGAAGTACGCGTCTGGACCGTAGAACATTCCTGATGCCACTACCTATTTTGAGAAACAAAATATATTGTACAGTGGGCTGCATCAATTGGGTACCCTAGTATCCCGGGTTCAAACGTAGTAGGTGCTTTCAAGGGGGTACCCACATCGTGAAACTGACTACACGGAACATTAACAAGACTTTTCACAAATGTATTATAAGCAGTAAAACACTTTTGACAGACTTAGATGTAAGAGTTTTCTTAGATAAATATCGTTTTTGCAAAATTTGCTTTCAAGACATCTCTTCCAAAAAAATCTATCATAAAATGTAACCCAAAACAGTATATTAAGTACCTATGGGTAGAAGTGGGTAAAGTTATCGTAGCTCGAGTGTACGTGACACGAACAGCGTACCATGTTTCCTAGTCAAACTGTTTCATGCTTGGCTGGTACGCCGCTCAACTCATATGAGTCGTACAATTTTCGATAGTTTCTCTTGAATGTTAGAAGTATTTTGCAAATGAAAGGACAGGTTCGTGTTTAGAACTAAATTATGAAGTGGTTCGCTACTAAACAAGACAATATTAAAGAATAACTTGATTCAAACCAATACACCAATTTATGCAGTAAATCAAATGCAGGAAACAAAATATTATTTTAACTTTTTGGAATGGGGGGATCAAAAATCCTTCTTCAAACTGAGCTTTGCAATGTAAGCTTTAATAAACCTGAGTCTAGACGATGAAAGGCGAAATAACACTTGAGTAAAGCATGAGTTATCCTTAGTGGAAGGATCAAACGACTGCTCTTAACGTCTTAACCACACTTAGAACGAGTATCATTGTAACAATAGTAAAGTCACAGCGGAAACACCAGTAAAACGGGCCATCTTATGATCCTTGCTGACAAATGGCGAATTTTACCGTTTGCTCTCAAATACTTTGTGTATTTTAATGTCCCTTTTCAGTGTTATATAGTGCCGCTTGGTTTACTAAAATTCTTTATGCCAGTAATAATTTTTGTAAGTGTTACTAATAATTTTGAAAGGTGACTTTCTAAATCAACATAATAGAGACTTGATTATGCCATGCTTGTTATTGTCATTCATAGATAACGTTTGTATGAGGAAGATTTTTGGTAAAATTCTTTTATCCCTTCCATTGATCATCCTATTGATTGTATATGCGTTGTGGACATGTTACATCGACATTTTGTGCAGTTCTTGATTGAACGAAAGCTCAAGGGTAGCACGCAATGACGCAACACTAAAATATTTTTACGTTTTTGCAGATCAGTTTCATATTGTTCGATTGATTGATTTGAAAAACATAAAAAAAATCATTTATTTTCTTATGTTGACGAGTTGGGACTTCTAGTATGAAAAAAGTTTTTGGTGACCAATCGGAACAGTGACGAGTCAGGCATGACTCATTATGCAGAGTATTATACATGCGGGCGGGCTGTCTTAGTACCTTAATACCTTGAAATACTTAATAGGACATTATCCTGAGTTTACGTACCTTGATAAACATCTCGACCGCAAACACGCCTGTGAAGACATAATTGGCGGTGGCGAGAAAGGATCGCTCCTTAGAGTCTGGTGGGATGTTGGGTCGCTCCATCGCTAAAGTGATGCAGTTCAGTGCGATGAACAGTAGGACGATGTTGTCGAACCAGCCACGCGTTACCACCCAGGTGCAGAATCTTCGCATGCTAGTGTTGGAAAGCGTAGGTAATAATAGTATCAATTTCTTTAGATTTAACGTAAGTGGCCGTCCATTATAACAAACTGGTTCGGACAAATTGATGACACGGCTCCGGGCACGGATCCCTCTATAGGAATACTATTCAAGTCTCCGTCAGTGTCTATTGTCCGTAGTCTGTCCGCAATTTATCCGTACCGTTTTAACTAACGCTTTCACTAAAGCTTAACTAAGGTTTAACTAAAGCTTTAACGTTAATACGAATATTGATAGTAAAGCGTATAATTGCATCAAGGTTTCATAGTTTAAAATATTGTTACTTAGAATACAGCAAAAAATATTCTTTTATCTAAATAGTCTCTATCTAACGATTTTAGTGTAGTTGACTGATTCGTTTACGTAAGCCTCGAAGACATAAAAGTACTTATTTCATTACGAAAATACTAAAATTCTTTTAACGGAATAAAGGAATTGAGGTCGCTATGATCTTACTTGTTCTCTGGCGAAAAAATGTACAGGGAGTAAAATTCTTTTTCTTTGAGGCAGCCCGTCGGCTCCATAAAGCGAAAAAGGTCTTTGAATCTGTACTGTCGTCTGTCGAACCTTGATGATAACATACATACGTTGTTTATGGCAACCTAGAAAAAATGTAACTTTGTAAAATCTTGTAATTATACGGGTATAGCAAAACTTTTAGCTGTTGTGTATGGATTTCATGTAGCAGCGTGCAGAAACAGAAAAGATAGGGTCAAGTCAAACAAAACCGTAAATAAACTTTATAATAACATTTTGGAAGGTGTCGAAGGAAAGTTCAAAGTTATACCCCGTTGAATAGTTGCGGCGAACCTGCTAGCATAAGCTAGGAGAAGGCTTACCACAATTATTCAAGTTTACTGTTAGCAACATTTCGCTTTAACGGGTATCATTCAACTCTACAAGAAGACGATTTAGAAATTGAAATACGACTTTTACGAAAGAACAGGGTGCGATAGATACATTATGTGCTTCTAATATAATAGTTCCGATGTAATTGTTATTTTTTACCGTATCGTAACTGCCTCTGCGTTTGCCTGTAAAGGCTTGGCAATGGGTGAATCCGAGATGCTTGTCCTGATTCCTGCTAACAATATCACCTTTACCTTAATCCTACTACTGCTACGTACTTCCTCATTGATCTGCTTCATCAGGGGCATTGGCTGCGCATTGAGCCTGGTCGGCAGTGCCGGTGCGGGCAGCTCTCGTACCGGCACCACGGGTGACGACGGTCCTAAGTTGCTCGCCTTCACTTCTGATACCGATGTCACTGTTACCAATGAATCGTACTCAGATACCCGTAACTTGCCTATGAAAATTTTGGTACATAGTAAGTTGTTGTGCTGTATGTTCATGCCGTTAGAGTTGTTAGTCAACCTAGGAATGGTTAGTGCGCCTGTTGGCACTATACCTAATCAGTTTTATATGAAAACGTTTGATGTTTGAATGGTGTTTATGCATCAGAAGATCACTTTGATGATCGGATCTGATATTTTCCAGATCAGCTTAAGTTTGCCATGTCTAGTGATATTATTTTAATGTTCAACAAATATAACCGGTGTAGACTAGAGGTAATACTACTAACTTATACACGTGCTCGAAACTGAATCGATAAGTAATGATTGCAGAATGCTTAAGGAATGTATTATATCAAAGGCGGTACGGTCAGTCACCTACTTGTTCTAATCGATTGCTATAACCACGGTGTTCTGAAAACAAGGCTAGGTACGCAGAAATATTAAGTGTAGTGTAGAAGTAGGTTACCTGTCAGGTAGTCGTTAGTTAGTGATAGTCTGTGAGGCGGAGCCTTCACGGAGTCGAGTCGAACGGTGGAGTCTGATGAGAACCCCGCTTCTGGAGCCTTCCAAGATACCTGAACAGACAGTAGAGTATGCAGATAAACTAAAAATTAGGGTCGGAAAATGGTTGTTGTTGAAAAATGTAGCTTTTTAAGGTTCCGTACAAAAAAAAATAAAAAAAATGAAACCCTTATAGGATCACTCGTGCGTCTGTCTGTCTGTCCGTCCGTCTGTCACAGCCAATTTTCTCCGAATCTACTGGACCAAATTGGGTGACATTTGGTAGGATGGTCTAATCCTATGGCTATGGGTTTTTTTTTAAAATAATGGTCATTTTCGGGGGACAAATTACAAAATCGGTAAAAATCATTCGTGGAATATGTGGATTGTACATTGTTCATTATCCTATAAGATGATCATGTACAAATAATTATCGTGTGTGAGTTTTGTTAGCAATAACTATATCGTAAAATTATACTCTTGCCGATTTAAATAGGATAGGCTGTATGCAGTACGAATTAAATTTCTAGAACTCACATCAGGTAGCAATGGAACATTATGCGCAGAAACCTTCCTGGCCTGGCCACCAGGAGGCAGAACGCGCGCAGCCGGTAGCGCTCCGCGTGTCCTGTTGTTGGGCAGCTCCGACTGCGTGTCGTTCTTTATCACCATCGATGATGATAGCAGGAGCTCGTTCTTACGGATGTTCGAACCTGTTGTTAAGATTTAAGTTTTTATTTTGGATTTATAGGAAGAATCGTGTATAACCAGATAGACACCGGATAGACACCAGTAATAACCAGTTAGACCACACTCCCATTTTGTCAGGACACATTATTATAGCCAATTTCTTTGGTCTAGTCACAACCAGGAGACCAGAGACCCTACTCTCTAACGTTTCGTCCGGATATTTGGATCTATTCGTCTCTCTCACTCTCACTCATCTGCAGACATGCGCGAGAGAGACAGATAGATCCGAATATCCGGACGAAACGTTAGAGAGTAGGGCCTCAGGTTCAACCAGAATATTTTTATCGCATGAAACGTCAAGCAATAAGTAGTGCTAGCCTCCATAGATGAATTGAACATCTCTTTTTAGAAGCGTGGTTCCAATTCGAAGGTGCCACCTTACATATGTTTAAAGAGCATATTTGAATAACTAAAAGAGTTCGATCAGAATTTTGTTGCAAAGCTCGAACTTTGATCTAGAAAGCTTGAAATCCTTTTAACAAATCAAACAGAACTAAGTAAGTAGATAAAATGATTTGCACAAAGATTTAAGAAGCACATCGAACATTAAACATCACATGCAAAAATATAAATTTCTTTGTTTCTTTGTAACTTTCAACCTTAAGCTGAGTAAAAAATAACAATAAGTCTTATACCGTTGCAGACAGCATGATCCCTGCCATTGTTTAGAATGATAGCGTCTGAATCGGACCCCGTTCTTTGTTTTGGCTTTCTTCTTAGACTCGGCCGCCAACTGTAGTTACGCTGGACCCTGCACTTCTCTTCGCCATTTGTGCCCATACTGACTACACTTATGTTCCTAAAAGATTATTAAATTAATCCATGTTACTTCTTAGCACATAAAATATGCTTTAAGGTGTATAATATTTTTTTCTCAAATTATTGTAAAATTACTGTTGATTCACTTACTTTTGCGAACTCAGAAGACTAGATTTATCACTAGTATTCAGACAATTTTCATCCTTAGCAATCGTGATTTGAAGGTTCTTTTCTGGTAATAACGGCGATGATATAGATCTTGGTGTGGTCGGCGTCGTAGGCGCAGGTGACGCGGATCTAATCGGTGGTAGGGCGAGGGTTAGAGGGGGAGGGGCGAGGGACATGGGAGGTAGCCGGGCCTTCTCAGATCCGAGTTGAGCTTGTGCAGAGTGGAGGGTTAGTGTGTAGCTGTTTGGTGGCTTCAGTAGTCCGGGTATGCTGGCACACTAAAAACAATAATAAAGGCTGATTGACATTGATCTAGTAGCTGGATCCAGCGCTGGATTGACACTGGGTTAATGTAAACATGTTACAATCCAGTAGAACGTCCAGTATCCAGCGCTGGATCGGAATAGACTACGTTCCTATTTTTCAATCCAATGTCCACCCCCCGTACACCGCGCACCACGTGCCAGTGGCACTGGATCCGTGTAAACGCAATGGCCAGTCGTCGCCGCGTAATTACCTCAACAAAGTAAGACTGTCTACTGATTGACTGATTGTAAACGGCCTGATCCAGTGTCAATGCCAATCCTGCGCTGGAGTCCGGTGAATTTGGATCCAGCTACTGGATCAATGTAAATCAGCCTTAACAAAGTGAATTGAAAATCTCCTGATTCAAACATTGTAGTCGTAAAACGGGGTGAATAGAAACGCAGGAGTGAATCGATACAAAACTTTGAGAAGGATTCTAACGTTGAATTAATGTGGTTTGTCGCCAAAAAGGTCTCTAAATAATAAAGTAAAATTACGCAAATAAAATAGATTACTTCTTGGTAACATTTCATATTAATTCAACGTTCATTCATCCCTTTCAAAGTTTTGTCTCGATTCACCCCTGCGATTTTATTCACCCTGTTTTACCCGGTAGTTATTTTTAAGAAATAGGTATAAGGTACTTTATAAAGTGCCTTGGCAATTTTGGAATGAAAAATGTATTTATTGTGTATGTGTTATTCTAGTAACAAGATGATGCCATCATAAGTGGCAGGCTTGTTCTCACACTGCTGATAGGGATCCTCCCTTTTATAGGTCTTCACGATGTAAGAGTATACTTACAGATGTCCTATCAATGGAGTCCAAACTGGATAACATGGCTGATCTTTCCAAGGTCAGAGCTACGTTAAAATCTCTGAAGGAAGCTCCAGGTTCTAATGTAGTAGACGGCGAGTCTTGTGGTGTTGCCGCGGTGTGCGTTATCATTGGTAATGCTGAGGATTCTGTTGTACCAGCACATTTCGCTCGCATTTTCGACTCCTAAGATAAAGCAAATAGAAATCAATCAAATTGTAGAATTCGCATACAATATAAAACACTTTAGGACTAGAGTTGGACCCAAAGTTCTTAAGAGCCGGCCAAATGATCATTGACAAACACAATTTAAAAGGTTTGGTACGAAATGAATCTTCTACAATACTGTCTCAAGTGATAGATTACCAAAGTAGGTACCAACCTGAAGGTAAATGCCAAGATAAAGTCAATGAGACAAAATCCAGGTTTATACTCTATAAGATATTTCAGAAGATTACAGGATTAGGATCGAAATCTAGTATAAAAGAAAGTAAATTTTACGATGAATAAAATCTTAAATCTCGTTTCTAGTCTAAAAGAAAAAGTTGATTATTTTTTGGAATCTAATATTTCATAGTACTTTTTAATCTTATTTTAAACGAGCTTGTAGTCGTTAATTAAAACGGAGAGGAGTTTACATAATTAATCAAAAGGTGTTCACTAATTGAGCTGTTTTTAATCTTATTTTTAAGTTTAGTAATATATAATCCACTGTAATGAAAACTAAATACCTACATAATTAAAATAACTGTTTAATCCTGATCCAAACTGAAATTAATTGTTACATGACTGTGTGTAATAACCTATGTAATGTTAACTTACCTTTTGTAAATTACACTTGTTAGATTGCGCGCAGTCCTTACATAGTGTCGGATGGTGTGCCGACGACTTTGTTTTACGATGTGATTTTATGGCCTTTTCTTTATGCCCGTTTACATCATCTTTAGCCTTTCGTACATCATCCGCTGACCTCCAATAGTTTTTTATTTCATTCTGTTGACACAAATTCTCGATCAAATGTTAGCTGAATTCTTTGTTACTTCGGGAATTTCAAAGGTTTCAAATGGAATAATATTGTTCACGTTGGCTCAATGAAATAGTATCCCAAATACTTTACCTGCGAAAAACTCTCACTGGAATGTGATCCGGAGTTTGAGTCGTCGTAGTGCAATTCGTTATTGTCGGAGAAACATTCGCTCGACAATTTTGATTTTGCCAGCTCGCGTTGTTCACGTTCCCTTCTCTCATTTCGCTAAAACATTTGAATTACACATGAGAATTTGATTGGGAATTCTGTGGCTGGGGTATGAAAGCATACGTAATGTAAAGAATATTTTTGTCTGTTCTTAGAAATTCGAATATTTTTTCTTGCAAGAAATATTTTCTAAATTACACAAAGAGAGGTAACGTTGTGAATTATTTAAAATGTACGTAACCTGCAGCAAATTTATGTCGCCACGCTTACCTCTGAGCTGAACCCTTCGACGAGTATAGCAACTAGCAAGTTGAATAGTACATAATTCCCAAATGTCATAAGGGCAACAAAATATAAAGCGGCCCAATGACTCGTTTTTTCCATGCCATTAAATAACACAACATTCCAGTCTTCCTGTGTTAAAACCTGAAATATTTTCATCAAAGTCAGAATTCAACTCAACCGAGCAAGTCGTTCTACCACATCAAGTATTTTAAAATCCGAATTCGTTTAATAAATCAAAATAAGCAAGGTGTGCTGTCATATTGTATAAGTCGTGCCTTTTGGTGTAATAAAATGTTACTTTATTCCAATGTTAATAAATGAAAGTAAAAAAATACAAAAAACTGTAGTTAGTAATTCAGCGTGTTAGTGTTGACAAGTGTCATGTTGTTGTGTCGGTGTTCACTAATACACAGTAATGAAAGGGAACACAGACGGCGAGTTTGAGTACACAAGCATACAGGGTTCAGCATTACCTAATGCTATTCACTACTAAGCAAGATGCAACTAACTACGGAGCGCTCCTTGTACTGCATTACCAAAATATACAGAACTACTAAGTAACTACGGCGGATCTCTCGCTTGTGCCAAGTCTATTAATGTAATTATCATGTTCAGTCATGTTAATCGTTACATTTTTGTACTCGTCTTCTCTCACAACTCTATAGAAAGTTGTCAAATAAGACTAGCATATTTCAGTTCCAATCAGTTTCAATTGGTAGTTACGAGAAAAACGCGGTGTCTATCTTCTAAAACATATTGAAACGGGATCGCAAATAAACCGTCTATTACTGAGCCTAGTGTATCGTACCGCTTAAGGCTTACCTGGAACACGGTGACGGTAGCCCATAGGATGTTATTAAAATGTTTCCTGTCGCACTCACACTTGGGATGGTGCGAGACGATCTCAGGGCAGGTACAATCCCGCTCGCTGCCATTGTCTTCGACGTACTTGCAAAACTTACCACCGAATAGATACATGCCCAGAATACTGCTCGTCGTGGAGTCGATGTAAAATGAAAGAAAAACAAAACGCTATGCGCAAACGCCGCGACCGAGTCATCCTGACGACATTATTGTTGCGTACGAGACGTTAACACTGCAACCTGCGCTCATGAACGAACTACTGAAATAATACTAATGTTACGGGCTGCAGATAGTTATTGCGTTCACAATCTAGTGTGCAGTTAGTGCCATAACAAGGAGGATATGATCACAGACAATGCTATCGTAATATTGAGGAAATCTATATAATATGCACACAATCAGTATTAGTAGTGCTGTCATAATTGTGTATCTACACGATATCGTGCCGTAAAATTAGTTTTACTTCAAACAATCGTTCTAGTGATTTTGTTTTGAGATGTGATGTAATAATTAATTAATAAACAAAAGCCTAAATGGTTAAGCAGTGTTATCGCCGTTGGAACGCTACAACCAACGGATATCATGTTAATAAACTAAATCATATATTTACTTTCATTAACATCGTGTTATTTAGTGCAATTAAGTTCCTCGACTAACTTAATACTTAAATTATATTTCATTCTTTAAACTGCCTCATTATTATAATAAAAAGTAAAAATGCAATAAAAATAATCCGGAGGAGGAATAAATAGGCGAAAGTAAAGTGCGTAAAAGATAATTAAGACATAATCAAAGAAAACTCTCATTCATACTTGTATCATTATATTACTCGTGGCAAAAGTCATTCAAATTAAAATGCAGTAATTTTGTAAATTATAAATTCATCCTGAGAAATGCAGATGGAAAAGAGTAAAGGAAATTTAGATGAAAGGAGCTATACCTTCTGTTATTTATAAAGTAGAAGTCAAGAGTTCAAGAAAGGGGGAAGTAATTGAAAATTTGATTGTTACTGAAGTTAAAAACAGGGATGCCAGGGTTGATAACGAAACTGGTGGAAACTTTTGTCGTATAACCCTTGAAGTTTTGAACAACACAGTCATAATTTCGCTCGTGAAGTTAATAATAAATAACATTCCACTAATTTCGAACCAAGCTGTTCAAGATTAAAACCTAAATAATAGAAGCAGCATGCAGAGTGATAGATATACTGTATAACTGAGTGCAGTTGTAGTAGTGGGAGTAGAGGAACTGGCGAACAGGTTAACCCGCGACTCGGCTTCGAACGACCTCAAGCTAACCTACTACTCAACCAAGCTCACTGACTAAGTAAAGTGCTCTGGACAACTTCTGATGGGAGTACTGTACGAACAACATGGTGAACGTGACACTAATGATGTTGATCAATTTGTTACGGATGGTACTAGATCTCACTACGCGGGTACTAGGGTAGCGGTTACGCGACTGAACGCTTGTTTGACAACGCACTGTGCTGCAAGCTTGATCCCTCCGTTAGTGTTACTTAGTAGCTGTACGGTTCTGTGTGTTCGAGTAGATTGTCTCTTGCAGCAGAGTGAACAGTCGTTTGTGTACTCTCGTGGTTAGTCGATTAGCCGTGACAAGACAACCTTCTGTTATTCGGGATTGTCCTACGGGCGTGAGTGTTGGCTGCTGACGGACCCGTGGGTAAGCGTTTAGTAAATGTTGCAAGTTCAGTCTGTTTCTGGGTTGTCTGTTAGGTATTTTAATTGAAAATGTTGAATACCTGAAACACCGTGACAAAGGCCCACAAGAGCGTATCAAAGTTTTTTCTGTCGCACACTTGATCGCCATGCTTGTCTTTCTCGCAGAATTTGCACCCGAAGAGGTTCATACCGAGGATGCTGAACGTTACCACGCAATATGCGATTAGATAAGAATACGGTTACTAGAATCCTTTCCACACACAAAGGAGGGATATATATACAAAATTATAAAGGATATATATAGAATAATATACATAAATAAGTGTGTTTATATATTCTAAGAAGATGAGTGATCAAGTGCAGGTGTAAAAGAACTGAAGTGGACGAAAAGCACAAAAGCGTGAAGTCACTATGGTTGATAAGATATAATAAATAGAAGAGAAAAAGTTGTAAAGAGTGTGGATAGTGGCAGTGTGTAGTGGGTGGAATGTCAAAGATAGAGGTGGTTGACACATAAGGATAAGATCGAAAAGAAAAAGGAGAAATCACTCACAGTTAGTGCACAGGTTAAGGGATGCGGGTGTGACAGGTAAGTAGAAACATTCAGAATTTCATATTTTTATGGAGAGTCGAATAAATCTTCTTTTGCTACGGAAAAATGAAAAATCTGATTGAGCAATCAATGAGTGATTGCTAGGGGCTGTGATGTTTGACTACTAGTTTGCTACGATACAGGTGTGAGATAGGAATATTGAGTTTACATAAAAAATAAAGAGTTGAATTTTGAAGGTCAGGTTTGTAGACAGATATTTACATAACGCCTATTAAGTCCCTAGTGAGATGTTGAATTTGAATACCCATTTAGACCAAGTAAAGCAAAGAAACAAAATTATAGAAATCGTTTTGGTTTTCAGATGTGGATACTAAGTACTTAAGTAGGACAGATAGGCTTTAAAATAATGTTGAAAAGAAAAGTATCTTCAGGAAACTCATAAATAGCAGTTTCACGCATTTGTAAATCATAAACTCAAAAATAAAATCCTAACATTTTAAATTGTAGTTTTTATTGCATGCATTTTATCGATAACATTTATTGCTTATTTAGGTTACCTTTTCTTTAAATTTCATTTTACAAAACCTGATCTGTCTCCGTGGTTGGATGAACTAATATTTGTAAAATTAAAATTGTGATATTTACCTGAATATGAAGATAAATAGTACTAGAAGTGAGAAGAACACGGCGACGTTGTCCATGGTCCGAAGCATGACGAAGAGCTGGCGGCGCAGGTTGGGCATGAACCTGACAAGCTTCAGTATGCGCAAGAGTCGAAACGTGCGGAGAACGGAAAGCCCTGAATTGCCAGCCATGTCTTTCTCCTGGCCCACGCTATGAGCCAGTTCGAATGCACTGTTCGTAAAAAATAAAGCCTTCAGTGGTGTCGATTCTATTGTGCACAAACTAAACTTAATGTAGGCTATTGCTATCTTTTTCTTTCTAATAAAACGAGAAAGAGACGGACGTAATTTAGAGCTGTCAAATTTAATTGAACTAATTTAATTAATAATTGATTAATTTTATTAATTTAATTTCCATACAAATTAAGGGTGCACGTAAAAACATGTCGACTAAAAACACGGTAAAAACAAGGCATAAACTAGTTTGACATCTCTAACTTAGTTCATAGCTATAGCCGTACTTTTCTCGCAATACCTTTTAGTAAAATATATCAACAGCTTAAATTAAGTTTAGTTTGTGCACAACAGAGTCGACACCAGTGAGAGCTAAAGGAAGCTTGAAATTACTTGATGAAATTACGATGCTGTCAACATACTAACATAATGAGACGTGAAACACTACGTTAGCCTTCTGAGATCAGAGATATATCTTATCTACTGTAAAGTTACACAGTTACGTATAGTAAAAACGTTTTAAAATAAAAAATCCAAGCTAGGTGGCTGCTTTATAAATTCAAGTGAAATAAATAAAGTGATTTATCTCCGTTCTCTCACGAAGCTAAATGTACTTGTAACAGGGGTGAATCACCATTATATTACTCGCACGTCGCAGCTCGGGTTTAAAACCACAGATAGTCAATTACGGACACCCCTGAGTGGGGGCTACCGAGCTATCGCGGCCAATATTTCACATTGTCCTTTAAATCTTTGAGGACAGGACTTAAATAATGGACACAATACAGTGGCACTATAGTTGGTGTGCCAGTTAAGATGAGAATAACGGTCATTGACCCACCTACATTTATTAAACTTCTTAACTTTGAAAACCAAATATGAGTATGTTCAAGTCTTGAGTCGTCATCTATCGTGATCTTCAACATTTTTTGTAATGAAAAACAATACATGGTTCATTTGTTTTGGTTTATACGAAAAGATATTAGGGAAAGGGCAATTACTGCTATTCTCATCATAACTGGCACTAACTATATAGTATTCAAATGTTTCGTAATAAATAACAAACAAAACATAAAAGTTTATACATATTGAATTTTTAACATATGTAGATTTACTTTAATCCATGTTATTTGGTAAAACAAAGAGTACTTTGTTTTGATACTCGTTCGGTTCGGTTCTACTCGTTTGTGTACAAAGTATTCTTTGATATTTTATTTGTAAGCCCGGATTAAAATTGGAGCTGAATCAGTTCGGTATTTTATGAGTTACACAGAAGCTTTAGGTATATGCTTTTGTGGAGATTTAATTAAATGGATATGTGGCTTACATTACCATTCAAACAAAATACAAAATGTACTCAGCCTGCTAATATTTATTCACATTAAAAATAATTTATTGGTGACTAAAATTACTGTTTAACTGTAACCGCTCCGTCCACTAATTAACGTAGAGCAATAATTTAAAGATCCTAACTAATTACTGCTTACATATTTTTCGTAATTAACATTTAGATTATTTAGAATCCAATTTTTATTTTATTAAAAAGAGTTTCAATATCGAATGTTACCTGAGTATAACAATAACGCCATCAAATACGTTGAATCCATTGGAGATATATTTGAACGGACCCTCGGCGACAATCTTGAGCAGCATTTCTACGGCGAATATTGCCGAGAACACAATGTTACTGATCTCCACGATCACAGTGAGCTCCTCGGGCTGATTGTGGTATTCAATGCCCATTGACAACGTATTGATGAGGATGGCCAATAATATACCTGGAAATTATAGCCGTGAGGTATGTTGTGTAACAGATAATTATGTTGACGGTGAAAGATATTGTAGAGCTTGTTAAAGTTTGTTTAGGTCTAAATATCTCATCAGTCGGTTAACGGGAAGGCAATTTTTTACTACGAAAAATAAAGGATTACTTAAATGTATAAATAAATTTTATTATGATTATACTTGTGCAAAGAGTTCTAAAATGAGATGTGGCAGGTAAAAAAAAAAATTTTTTTTTCTTTTTTTTGAGATATACTCTTAGCAGCGGAGGCCCAACATTGTCGCTATTGATCCAATGATCATTTTTGGTTAATATCCTTTAACTTTGACATAATTATCACCCATAGTTAAATCTGTCTCACCTTGTTGAAAGTATTTATGGTCAGCAATGAACTTGATCTTATTCCTAAGTCTGGATAGGGCTCTGGATATCCTGTTAAAGAAGTTGGCGCACGCGTTTTTCACGCGACCCTTGCGCGTTTCTTTAGCGGCTGCCTCGGCTGCGAGAAGGTCCGCGCAGCAAGAGAAATCTTCTATCTCCACGATCTGACCAGTAAAAGATAGACGGTATTTAATACTATATTGATATTGACTTTGACTTTCGTCATATTGTAGGTCAATATTAGGGGCACCAGTCGTGACCATTCTTTGTGAAGGCACTAGCAATGATCACAATTCTCTCTCAAAACAAATTTGGCGATTTCTGATTAATATTTTTAGTCCACGTATCTTCACGGAGTTCTCTTTTTCGTTCTTTACTATAACTTTGAAGGCAATGTTTCGAACTTCTTAGTCGTCACATAACACTTTCACTTTCACACTTTCACTGGGACTTTCAGAGTTTCAGTGTTTGAAGTTGTCATGGTATATTTATCACGGTATATCTATCTAATGTCTGTACAAATTATAAGTTGAATAAAGCCAACATTTGGTAATTCGTTATTGTTATTTCATAACAGGCGAAGAACTGGATTATCATCACAAGTTTTAATAAAGACTACAAATTTCAAGCCTGGCTGTAATTGAAAGCGTGTTGATGAATTAAGTTTTAAAAGTATTAAATTGAGAGGAGCCAGCACCTCAAGTTACAAAAAAAAACAAAAACTATCACCTAGCTTTCAAAAAACATACAACAAACGGGTTACAAATATCCTGAACTGAAATAGAAGTCAATTCATACGAGTATTTCAATCTATCATCGTAAAATACCATTTCGTTCGCGTGGAATGAAATACAACTTTGTACAAGTTGCTATTAAATTTTCCAATGAAGACTTTACGATGACAGATACATCGCGGGCTGGTTATAAATTGTAAAAGTTTTACTCTAATTAATTTAGTTTCAGTACGTTCTGAGGAGAGCGTTGTGAATATTATTAATGTATTATTTACTTGTGTCGATGAGTTGGGTTTACAACGATTGATGGATGTTTATTAGTTTTGTTTTTTTATGTATTTCACGAAAATTTCTGAGCAAAAAGTAAGTAAAATGCACGCGTAGCATGACTACTCCTATTTTAACTAAAAAATACAACATTATTAATCTTTTTCTGTAACAAAAAAACAAAAATACATTTATTTTCTTCATTTTTGGTTTTGGGCAAGAAAACTTTCAGACGTTTTTCTTTCATTTCAAATTTATGTTACCACCGTAGTTATACGGCGGTCATGCTACGCGTGCAGGTTTGGAATTTCAACAGTAGGTGTAATCGTCAGTCTGAAAGCAACTAAACTAACAAACCACTTACCCTGGTGTCAATTTTTTCATCCCCGGCCCTCTTGCTGATGCCTTTAGTAAGTTCTTCGAAGAAGGAGTCCAGAGCCACTTGTCCGGTTGGCAGTGCAGCGGACAACGCGCCGGACAGCGCTAGCAGTTCTTGACAAGACATGGTACCTCCCGCCGCCGCGCGTTCCTCCGCGGTTTCGCCTGTCGGCAGGTCGAATTCTACGCCCCCAAATAATTGTCACTACATCACACGGACTAACAGACGGACAAAATTGTTCTAATGCCTCAAACACATCTTGTTATATAAATCGGAGCAGGATGGCCTTTATTCGTGGTTCAGTGGTTGAACATTGTGATTGTATCCCGGAATATAGCAGTTCGTCGTCGACGTCATATGCAAATCTAGTATGGAAATCGTGTCATGATAAAATCGACATTTTCCCTCATGTAGGATCGACCAATGTATAGCGGGTTACGCCCAGAATGAATTCCCGCTATTATCAAGTTGTAGGTAAGTTTATATTTACAAACACAAGCCCACTGAAACTGCTTTCAAAATCCAAACCTGTTTTGGGTTTAAGTCAAATTTCACCGATAGTAAAAATATGAACTTAACTCGACCTAAATTCGTACCAGTATTTTATAACTTATCTACTACCTAATCAGTTCAGCATTAAAAATTTATCGTTTCTACTCAAATCTCAGGTTGGCCATTAAACTGAAAAATATTTCCAGATAATATTTTAAGTTTCTCTCAAAGGAATATAACAAGATGCTTTCGAGGTAGAATAGATAACTCAAGGAAGATTAAAGATTTTTATATGTAAATCAGGTCTCAAAAGTGTAGGAGTGCTAGACCTAAGCTGAGAAGGGGTAAAGCGAAGACCAAATTCAGAAAACGGGTTCATCTGGTTGTTTTCCTAGTCCTATATAGGTATATATTTATGAAGAAGTAGAGAAAGAAGAAGCAAGAAGGTAAGTAGAGATTGCACATGCCCGTCTAATAGCGTCCTCTAGGTCTACCGTCTCCTAAACTCACCACTTTGGCTCTTAAGCCAGTCACGCTGACACAATGAATCTACAAATATTCATTCGAATTGTTAAACATTTATAACACTATTGAATGTAGAGTATTTTGTAGTGTATTCACAAGTTTGTTCGCAATAAGATGGGAAAGTTTCAAGTGTGTAAAGTACAAGCAACAGGTAAAGTAAGTAGCTGATATTTCTTGGTAGCGTAGGTGGTGCTTTCACATTTTCAAAGAGTATTGTTGAAACATTTCAAGGACAGTTATTTCAAGCTGTCCTTTCAGTCAGTTATGATAGTATTGAATATATGTATGTGTCCGCAAACACATAATATGGTTTTATTGAAGGCAGTCAGATTGACTGATCAGGAATATTGATAAAGCAGATCTCAATAGTGCGCAATACGAGTAGCAGAGTGGCACAAAATAAATAAATATGATACAACAAAACCTTCCAGTTGCGCGCCAATTATGTTTACAAAATATTGAGGATCAAAAAAGAATAATCTTTCTGATAACGTTATCCTGAGTATGTAGTACAGATTATTTTACCTGTTTGAGTCATTTTCTCTGAAGAGCACACGTTGTGGGGATGTGCCCCGTGTGGTTCATTCGGAGTGTGCAGAAGCACGGTATCGCTGAACATCACTGATGACCTTCGACGGGTCAGGGATGGTGGCGACAGCAGCGATAGGTTTGCTGCGTTCTGCGTCAAAATAGCCAGGTGAATTTCTCCGATAAAACTGAATGATCGCGTTCAGATTTATATGACTGACTTAGGACGTAGTTTACTAATGAAATGAACACAATAACTTGTACTGACAGCTCTTGAACGTGGTTTACTTGTGGGGATTGCGTTCATTTCTTTGGTGAAATACTTCCTAAGTCTGTCATTACCTCATGAAGGGTTTCATGTACAGTAGCTTTATATTAAGTGGGTACCTCCCACGCAAACAAACACCTCAGCAAAGGGGGTATTAATTAATGCAGGCGGTCGTACATCCTGTAAATTGCCTTAATAGCCACCTGTAGCCTTAGTGCCTCTAGGGAAAACTAACATTATGACTAGGAGTTTCAAGACAGTGATAATATAATAGAAGATAGTATTAAATTCAGTAACTACAATGAAACATAATTTCATTGAACATTTATAATGAATAGCCCTAAAATATCAATTTCCGCTTTTAATTATTTTACCTATAGGCCGTAACTATTAACAGAAATAGACCTTCAATCCAAATTATCGGTCAATTACATTCAATAAACCGTTGGTTTCGCCTCAAGATATATGTTGAACAGTGAGGGTACGCGCAACAGGCTGGGTCGTCCAAATGGCTCTTTACATCGAGTATGATCATTTTCTAAAATCGCTTACATTTCTACCCGTATAAAAGGATACGACGGGAGCATAAACGGAATAATTAAAGTACTTGTTTACCCGTATTTACAGACAGAGTTTCGAAAACCAAATTAGTGGGTTGCTCCATTTATTTGGCCGCTTTTCAGGATCAAATATTTTATCCAAATACTAAGATAACATCAGAATATTTATCTAAGCATGCCAAAAGGCAAAATTGTCAAACAAGTTACTAGCGCTCTTTAGTCAATCATTGATCTTAATCGTCTTACTTATTGGGTCACCACAGGATGGGTCGCCTCAAACCTACTTTAAACACATAGGACCTTCGTAAACCAGGCCTATTAATAAAAATATCCCAGTTACAAATCTTCACTAACTTCCAAGATTCCAGTTAAAAAATATCGCTGATAAAAATTTTCAGTACGTGCCTAGAAGTTCCTAGAAGCAAATATACATCAGGTAATGGAAGTGAATAGCGTGGGTGTTACCTCAAGATCGGCGGCTGACAGCGAGGGGACGCGCAACAGGCCGGGCCGGCTCAGCGGCTCCTCCGGCGCACCGCCGCTCCCCTCCTCACTCACACTCTTGCCACCGTTGCCCTGGCACAGGTAGCATACAAGGATGTAGAGGGAATAGAATGGGCTAAACTAGTAATAATTTGAATGACATAATTGAGGCAACAAATTCAACGGTATTGTCGAACAAATTCCTCCCATCATGGGAGAGGCTTATGTCCAGTAGTGGACGTTATGGGCTGTTGTTGTTGTTGTCGAACCAGTACCGGACACTAGACTCTGTCAGAGTCCGGGGTCCGCAGCGGGTCTTCAACCGGTTCAAACATTTAGACCAGAAAATTTTGAAAAAGGTTTTTTTTTTTTAAATTAAACATTGGTGTCGATCCTGTTGTGCACAAACTAAACTTATGCTTTGCGCTCCACCGTCTTTTCAGTCGACATGTTTTTACGTGCACCCTTCATTTGTATAGAAATATTGGTTTCAACTAAATTTGACAGCTCTAAATTACGTCCGTCTCTTTCTCGTTTTATTAGAGAGAAAAAGATAGCAATAGCCTAAATTAAATTAAGTTTCTGTACAACAGAATTGACACCATTGTTAAAAAACACAACAGATTTTATCGAAATAAAATTTATTCATATGTAATAAATGTAAATAAACTTTCCAAGAAAACGGAAAAAAATGTTTTTGAAAGTTTAAAATCTCGTAGCAAGTTCGTAGCAAAGTGCTACGAGCGTCTACGTATAAATGATTCGGAAAATAAAAAGTAAACTAATGTCTAGAGTGGCAGTAAGGTTTTAAAAGTGTGTGAATTATTTATGATTTTTACGGGTAGAATTTGGGCAAGTTTAAATTTATTAATTGTTTATTTTTATTTACTAAGCGGCAGCGCTTTTAGAAGTGGTCCGATTATTTTTAATTCATGTTTATGAGAATGCCAGTCGTATAATAATATTTTCGCAACCCTCCTTTGATAACTACACATGGTAGAAGTTTCTAATCCAAACACACAAAATAAATGTCAATCAAATCGAAGGAGTAACAATTGATATATGTTACCCAATGCTTCGATGAAGTTATTATCACAATAGCGTGATATATTATGATTGTCAAATGTCAGAAAGGCTTAACAAGTAAAAGCGTCAAGACTACGCTGTGTCAGCAACAATGAATACATGGCCTCGAGTCGGAAGCGGCTTTGTACGACTTCACGAATATTTTATTATGAGCCTCGCTTTCTAAGAATGTACGCCGTAGACGAACGGGGAACTTGGAGAATTATTATTTCGAAATTCATTACAACCGGTTGATGAGAATTTTCCAAGTAATCTTGAATGTTATAATGAGCTGATGAACTTTACTTGTTGGAGATGGTTCGAAGGTATTAGAAAGTAATAACGTTTATATTTAGAACAGAGTCTTATTCAAATTGTTAAAAGGATCCTGAATAAAGATGTTTGAATAACAAAATGTTGGGTGCGCCAAAGTTCACCTAAATTTTCAACTCCGATAATTGGAAATCCGAAAATGTTCTTCCTAACATTTTTCATCCTAACAATCACAATTCCTAACTACTCTGTCTCTAATGTTCATAATTCCGAAGCATTCAACTTCATAATGTCAGTAGCAATAAACATCTATTATACTTTTATGTGTTTTCCTATATTTTCTCAACATAACCATTTTTTACACTATTATTCAAAGTCATATCTTTTTTGTTTAGATTTGTTTTTATTCATAATAATCAGTATTATATACATTAATTTTCGTAACTTTATTTTCACATAACATGTATAACTTATAAGAATAATAATAACATACAAAATAATAGGGGAGAAAATATAATGACCACCAAAATTAACTTTGTGACCACTAACATCTATCACCTAAAATATCAATTGATCACAAAATTTAGTAAATTGAGCACCAAATTTTAATGAGGTGGTTGATGACAAACTAGTTTTGCCTAGGCCGACTTGGGGCACCCCGACACGGATAGATTAGGTTAGAAGGGTATGGCGGGGTCGAATGAGCGAGCGAAGCGAGTGAATAGACCCCGCCATACCCTTCGTGGTTATTTTTTTATAAACCATTCAGAAGTAGGAGCCCCGCGTAGCAGGGCTCCGTCTCCCTCAACTTGGATGCAAAAGAGACACTCTGACCTGAATTTCATTCATTTAAGACAAAAATCAGTGAAACGACCTTTAATCATACTAAACAGTTGGTTTTTTTAGACATAATTATCTCAGGTATAGTTATAGTAATAAGTACGTTATGTAAAGCATACCCCCAAATAATAATCATACCCTCAAATTAAAACTATAAATATCATCTTCTACCCACATATATTTTTTATTACACTTGGTAAATGTTTCTTTCTGAGTATGAGTGAAAATATTATGGTAATTATGTTTAGGGTTTAGGGATAAAAGCGTTAGGATAAAAAACAGTAGGAGATTAAATATATTCACATTAATGATATTATTAATTACAATTTTCGGAAACATGAGTGTTATGAACATCGCCGGTAGCACTACAAATAGTATGAATGAAAACTTTAGGATGAAAAATTTTAGGAAGAGTGATCATTCGGATTACAAATCGTTAGGAAGAACAATTTCGGGTAAAGAACTTTAGGTGAGCCAATATGGACCCCAAAATGTTACCTGTGGATGTACTCTTGGACAGCAAGGATGGTGTTGTTTCGGCTTGCTTGCCGGTAGTTGAAGAGTTTCTCTGCTGGTCCGCCACTGTAGCTGGGCACGTTGATATCGATATACCCTGAACATAATATATTAACGTTAACATAGAACATTCACACGTTACATATATTTTTCACGTTATGAATAAATAAAAAAGGTCATCTTAACTATTCACGGATAAAAATAAGTATCATAAAGTCAGGGGTCAAAGAAAATTCCACGAGGAGCAACAAGGGTATCGTTCACGGGGTACAAAAATAACTTCTATTCAGACTATTTTTAAGAAATGCCAGCAAATCGCAGAGAAGTGTTCATCGGCATTTGCATTGTAAATGCCGGGCGTTACTTAGTATAAATATTGCAGTTCCAGGGAAGAAAATAATACTGGTAGCAATTTGCTGACTTCGAAGAGAACAATTGCGATATCTCGAACAGATTGCGAATAAGAAATGCGAGTTATTTATGATGAAATCGAATATATGAAAGGGGTGCAACAGATACTTCTGTGTTCACATACAGATGATTATAAATAAGAAATGTGTTACAGACCTGATTTTTTTCGCCATCCTCCGTTTGAATCGTCTCCACAGATGTGCAACATATTTGACTATTTCTGCGTAACATGTAGCAGGTTCACTGTTGTTTGTGGAGGACGCAAGTGTAGAAGTCGATGTGAATCGGGCACGTTCGGCCCTCATACGTTCCATTTCGCGTTTTTTTGTCTCACTGAACTGCGTCGCTATGACGACGAGGCAGAGGTTGATCATGAAAAACGATCCGATCTATAAGACAAATATGTGTTTATGAGATAATGGCATCGTTAGAGCGAGCTTGACTGATCGTTTCAGTTTTTGTGAAACTAATGTTGTTGTTGTGATCGTAACTTTTTTGTTTTGTGTGGCTTTTTACTGTCATTTGTTTTATGGAATTTTTCACGCATGTTTGGATATAGCGTGCAAAGGAAATAGGGTGCCATCGGTGCCACGAAATATGCTGTACCTATGCTGCAGGTTTATTGTTTCAATAAATACAAACACATTTTTAAAAAGAAATGTACCAACCACAATCAGCAGAACGAAATAAATCCAATCCCAGAAGCTATGTGCATCCTGCACATAATACATTATGTCTGTCCAGCCTTCTAACGATATCACCTATAAAACGGAACGAACATTATTACCTTAGTTCTACAATGGAAGGCAAAATATTTTCTAAATGTGCTATCTTACCAGGAAAATAGCGACCCAAGCGAGACCGATGTTGTCAAACGAGATCGTACCCTGAAAGGGGTTGTTCCCCCTTTGAGTGCAGTTAGTGTAATACTGATTCCAATTGACACACGACGTATTTGTGGGCAGGTTGTAGGAGAATGGTTTGGCCGTCTCGTTGCACACTAGCGGTCCGTATCTATACGGAGGGAAGTCCCCGCAATAGTGCATCCCATTGTCTTCGGGCGTCGTGCATATGTAGTCCAACTCCTTTGAGAACTCGTAGTAGAATGATATACTGAAATATGAATAAAGACTTTTGGATACGCTCCGAGTTTCTTAGTTTCATAAAGTAGGTAGTTTTTATGTGTGTCGTGTCAAGTTAGAGGTAGTTTTATGTTATCCATTGAGTATTGACATCGATCTAAATAGTTGATTTTAATGACGGCTGTTAGTTAACAATGAAAGCTATTTTAAATGTTGGATATTTGATTCTCAATCTACTCTCCAAAGAATTTGGACGCAACTATAACAATTTTTCTTCAAAAACAAATAAGCTACTTCTTTCCAATTTTTTTGCAGAGTATGTAGATTTAACATTGATTTGGATGACTGTATGTGGAACAGGGAACAATAATATATCGGTGTCACTACTTCTAAAACCCATGCAAATGCAGAAACATTGACTAGTACATCGAAACACGGTGCATGCAGACACATGCTAGAAGCGTAGAAAGGAGTTAAGGATCAATAGCAGTCCCAATGAATGCTAATGGTAGCGCTAGTAAAGATGGCTGGGAAAGTCTGGCGAATATCGGCGGGGCAGGTTAACGTCAGTAGCCTTTGAGTCGTTATCGTTTAACGACAGAAGGTACATAGAAACACGAGCACCGGCCGTAACCCACATCATGTGGCGCCCGGTCGTTACGGGGCTTGTTCTTGATTATCCCCATAAGGCTTTTATTGTGGTCTCCAACTTCGAACTAAAATGTCTTCGTTTTAATAGTTGAACGACCCTCGTGCAAAGCGTTTACTTGTCGACAGTGCATGATAAGTGTTTCAGTTTAATGTTATTTATTCCAAGAAACTAACCATCAGCATTGAAACATAACAGACAGCACAATGGTTAAACGAAGCTGAACATTGAATATTATTTGTTAAAACAATGATTTTGTTATTGAATGGATCATGAAAGAGATGTAAAATTGACGTGTTATTTGGTGTTTTGTTCATTGAAAACAGAGTAACCTAAACTTGAACATATTGAGGAAAATAATCTGAAGAATATCGTCTTAATGAACGTAGAAAATGTTAAATCATTAACAGATGGTTAAACTAATTCCATAATCACTGTTCATTAAATAATTTTGCGAAATCATAAGTAGAGGAAACAGTATTTTATACATTTCAGAGAAGTTGATAGAACTACCCATTTAATATTTGAATCAGAAACAAATTGGCAGTTCTCAATTAAATTTTGCAAATTAAGTGTGAGATTATTGAAATAGCGACATGTAATGAGAGACCTAGAGCCTCATCGAAACTGCCAATTCGTGAAGGGGAAGCAAATACGATAGCACATCTGGACGGCAGATGTGTGAAGGTACACGTTACAACAGTTCGCAATTTTCTTAATAGAAACACATTAATTTTGATCGCAAATCCTTACGAGTTCAATCTGACGCGCACTCTGTACCAATCGGACAGGTCTCTGGAACATAAATTGAGGAGCCGTGACGGGTGTTATGTACCTACCTAAGTTTACTTCTAAAGGTCTGTAGTAAGGTCACAGTTGCTAACAATGTGCTCTCATAAATGAGAACTCAATAAGATATGTATTACTCGTTGAAATCATAAATTGTTTTATATGAAACCACATTGTTATTTTGAATCTTGGTTGTAACTATTTGTACTAAATCTAGATGTTTTGGTAAGTATCGACTATGAATGGCTATTATTGGTACATGTTAGCTACTAGTAGGACGGTTATTTTCTACTTTGTTCTATGTTTGGGTTGGTATGTTTAGAACCATTGAAATGTAGGAGAGTATAAATGTAATTTATTTTACATAATCATGAATGGAGTATCAGAGAGGAGGATACATATTGAAATGTAATATCACAATGTCGAATAGTTCGTTTTGTTAGTGTTTTCAGTTACATTTGACTTATAATGTGAGTGTTGACGGAATGCAATATTTAAGTGTGTTGTAGGTTATTCAACTGTAAGCGGAATTCTTTCACATGCGCGTTTGTTAAAATGTTAGTAATAGTGCAAAAACAATATGCAATGAGGAAATACAAAACGTCAAAATGATGTACAGAGCAGCGATGGATGTGCTCGTCGAGGATGTAAGCGTTAAATATTGCATGCAGTCAACGTTAGCAATGGGACGTGCCGCTAAGACGAGCGCTCTCGAGCAAATGGAACAAATGAAAAAGTTATTTCAGTTGCAATTTCATCCACAAAACTTCAAACATTGCCACTCATTATGCTGCGTCATACAGAATCGGGTATTATAATAATAATTCAATAAACACTATTAAATGTTTACATCTATGCTTATATCAACAGTAACACCAAGTTAGCAGTATGAGACGGTTATCACAACTGGTCTCATACTGCACCTTGGTTATGATAGTGTAAATTGAATGAAACATACTTGGGTCGCAATACATTCGGTGGAGGGACAAATTCGCAGCGTTGTCTCAAAATTCCTTCCCATAGTTGGACTCCCACAATACCGAATATGAAGAATACGAAGAAACATAGTAGCAAAACGTTGCCTAACATGGGTAATGTGTCCAGTAGTAGCATCACCAGGATTCTCATACCTGTGGAAATAAAATAATTGATTAAGTAGTAGAGAAGTAGAACTCTTACTAAAACGAGAATAGAGGTCACTGTTTTTACGAGCGAAGGGAATAATCATACAATTCTAAGTCATTACTGGGAACAATAATGTAGGTATGTGTGGTAAGTAGGCCGCTAGTTGAATTATCTCTTGGATTTATTGCTAATGAAGTCCTACCCAGAAATCCTAAATGAAGATGAATATTTCATTAGGAAACTTAAGTGGCTGACCTAAAGCTATCTGTAAGGTCAGACAAGACTTAATATTATATAGTAAAATTAGACGAATTATTCAATTATTGTACGATTGTAGCAGAAATAGCTTTGCAACATTTTAGTTAGAAATTTGCTGAACTTTGTGAATTCATTTACTGCTGGAGTGCAGTGGCACGAATGGACAGATGGATTCCAATTAATTTGTTCCATTGCTAGGTGTACCTACTCCAAACAGTATTAACTAGTGTTGGACTGCGAAGCTTGTCTTGAACTAAATGTTAGGAATTCTGTTTTCACAAAGCAAAGTCATACACATATTAGATGATACTCGCGTGTCGTATTAGGATGCAAATCAAAACGTATATTATTTCAATTTAACGAAATAAAAAGGCACGTGGGAGCAATAAATTGTGCGAGGGCAAATTAGTGCCGATGTATGAGTAACCGCGGGCGCGCGTGGCTCGATTTAATTTGCGGCAGAGTTGCATTGTCCTACTTGTTTGCGAGCCCCAGATGGGGTTTTGTGCGAAACTTTAGCTAGAGCCCGTCTTTTGTTTGAATGTTCAATGCTAACCGTTTGGAAGGCGCGACGGTCCGCGTTGCTGCCGTGATTTATTATTGAATTTCAATGTTGTTTCTGAATGCAATGTTGTTTTGGATAACAACCGTGTCTGTCGTAAATCCTGGCTATCCGGTGCAAACGTCCACTGCTAAAATTATAAATTTTCAGACAAAAGCTTCCATTTACATTGTTTGTTTCAAATATTATATCTGCGCTTTAAGTAAAACCACAACTCAACTAGGTACAATCCAGTTTTAATGAGAGGTTTTCCTTTTGAGGTTTTAAAAAAAAACTTAGTTTCCAAGAACTCTATAGATAGCGTTGAACTTACTATGCCAAAGCCAAAACGCTTGAAAAAAAAAACATTGTGTCACGTCACATACTCTCGTTGACTGACACTTTCATTGCTTAACCTTCCGAATATAACCAACATTTCTCGCACTTTGTTAAAATCAGTTTTTTTAGGTTCCGTTCCTTGCACTATCATACTTACTCCTAGCGCCATCTATCCAGCGGCTAGGGAAGAGCTAAAAAGAAAATCCCTCATTGAAACACCTTTGTAACAAGAAATAAAACAAGACATTTAATAGTTTGTTAGGCTTTCAAATATGGTGTTATAATACTCGTAAAGCACCTGTTATTTTTCATAAGTAGATTAAAACATAAAAATATTCAGCTTGTTTCCCAAATCAAATACTTAGTATATTGAGAAAATATTGTAACATAACGGCACTCCATTAATATATAGCTTCCTTACGGCCTTACCTAATTTAGATAAAATCTACAGGTAAATACATTTAAGATAGGTAGGCACAGGTACGAAGAGAGTAGGTAGATTAAGGAGCGCCCTTGCAGAGCAAATTTCCGCCTTGTAAACGTGAAGGGTCTGCGATAATTAAAGCTTGATTAATGTCTGTAGGTAGTTTAGGGTCATCCTGTACGACAAACACGATTGTCATCATTAGGAGGGACTTGGAAAGCAACAGTTGTGTCGTTAAACATACAAATGTTTGATGTTAATGTTTAAAGTTATGAAGTTTGAACAGAACCTTTTCTAATTCGTATGCACTATCACGTATAACATAATGAGCACTGAAACATGAAATTTTCGTAGCAAACGGAAGAAGTAAGCGCAAAGTCAACCTTTTCAAAGACACAAAATTCATGTTGCCTTAATTGAAACTATTCTACTACTATACTTGAATGTACGTTTCCTCTTAGTTTTATATTTTTACCTAGTAGTTTAGCCAGAATGCATCTCGTCAAAATGGGGAGTTATTTGAAGCTCTTTGTTCCACAGATGGCTGTATATTCGCAGAACTTCTGCAATCTTATGTTATTAGCATTTTCCTACAAAACGTGAAAGCTTTGCTGGTCCATTTACGTTATACAGACAGAGTTCTGTGAACGTGTGTGGTAAGGACTGAATTCAATTTGTTAATGGAAAATAATATTACTGGAATGTCTTTCATGTTATGATGCTATGTGGATAAAGTCTTTGTAGATATTATTTTACTTAGCGGACTAGTGTCTACCGATTGCTATACGAATACAAAAGGACACCCATATTCCCATATTCGCTCTAACTTCCCACTGCTGGGACAGGGACTCATGCCTCTTCTCTGTGGGAAGGCATGGACTGTAATATACAACGTGGGCCCAGTACAGTTTGGTAGATTGCGTTCCACTCGGCCGATACTAATGAAAATCTCATTACGTTGAATCAGTAAATTGAAATCAGTTCTATCAATCACTAAATTGTAAATCAGTTCCATGAATGGCGAGAAAAGTTTTCTCTTTTAAGTAATTCTCCACTACCTACTACGTCTTTTAACAAGTCTATCTTCGATTTTCTCCACATATTGCCGACTGTAAGATAATCTCTCGCAGACGTAGTGGCTTGCTGAGCCGAGCTCACTTGTTGCGCGGATCGATCGCCGCCCACGGTCGCTCTTGATTCTGACTCGGGTTAATTTCTATAAGTACCCACCGAAGTATTATGGAGTTCTTTTGTAGTCCGATTTTTTACGAAGATTTCATTATGCTAAGTATAGCGCACGTTTGACTGGCACAGAAAGTTTTAAGTTAAAGTTTGTTTGTTGTAGTTCTATCCCTTCGATAAACTGACTGTATAAACCACCGGTAAAATAGCTTTGCTACAAGGGGAACGAAGGAAATGATGGGGGTACTCACGTGGCCGTGGAGCGCTGCACACTTATTCACTTCACACCCGATTTTCTTCCACAGTGCACTACGTTAATATTATGTTAAATAGTCTGGGACGTCCCTTGATGATTTATCTCACACTTATCTTGAGGGTTTCTGGAGTTTTCTCTGTTTTATACGGAGCCGGCTTGCGTGCCGCCCTTTTGATTTGGTGTTTGAACGAAAAGTGTCTATGTGTGTGTGCGCGCTAGTGAGGTTCGCGCAGGAAACGGAAACAAAGACGAGAAGGAATAGGGATGTGGTGACTCGTGCAAAAGACTAAGTTACCGGTTTTCTTTATGCTGTTTTTTAATACTTTAACATTATTCCCCCCCGCTGGCGAAATTTATTGAGACTGAAGAAAAAAAAAAAAATACTATGACTAGGTCCATATCCACATCTTTCAATAATTGTGTAAAGTGTGATGAAATAGATAAATATTATGTTATACACTTATGTTGCAAATACAAAGACGAAAATATGATAAAGAAAGGTTACTTAAATGAAAATTTTTGAAATTAGTTACCACCATCCGGGATGGGGCACAATTTAACAAGAGGTCTATTAATGACACCTTGACCAGTTTCGACAGTCGCAGAACGTGGTATACCATCACGACCGGGATAAAGTTTGATTATTTTTCCGAAACGCCAACGCAACGGAGGTTGTTGTTCGTCTTTTATAATAACAACTTGACCAAGGCGAGCTTGGTCAGTTGACCTAGTCCACTTCAGTCTTTGCGAAAGACTAGTTAAATATTCTGTATGCCATCTGGCCCAGAAGTCCTGATGCATGCGTTGAACAAGTTGCCAACGCTTGAGTCTGTTAAGTTTAATGTTTGAATAATCTGGCGTGGGTAACGCTGTTAAAGGTGCTTGCGTTAAAAAATGTCCTGGTGTCAGAACTGATACATCATTAGGATCCGTGCTCAGTGAGCATAACGGCCTTGAATTGAGTACTGCTTCAACCTGTGTAAGTAAGGTGTTTAATTCCTCATATGTGAGAATTTGAGTGCCTATGACTCTATACAAATGTGTCTTTACGGACTTGACGCCGGCCTCCCAAAGTCCACCGAAATGTGGTGCCCCGGGAGGGTTGTATTTAAATTCAATATATTCAAACTCACAGGCTGATTTCATCACAGTGGCTAATTGTGACTCTGCACCTTTGAAATTCGTGCCACAATCAGAATGAAGTACGTTGCATCTGCCACGGCGGGCGATAAATCTGCGTAATGCCGCTAAAAAGGCGTCGGTGGACATATCGGATGCTAACTCTAAATGCAGTGCTTTTGTAGCAAAGCATACAAAGAGACACAAATATGCTTTTGTAGTACGTGCGCCACGATATCTATGCAAGGTTATATTAAATGGACCTGCGTAATCGCAACCGACGGCTTGGAATGCTTTTAATTGAGTAATACGTGCTTTTGGTAAATCTGCCATTTTAGGCTCAAATGCAATTGGCCTTGTGCGAAAACATTTGTAGCAATTAGATATGACTTGATGAATTGCTCGACGAGGAGACAATATCCAAAAATTTTGCAATAATAAAAACTGTAATGCTTGTAAACCAGGATGAAGATTATCATTATGTACTGATTGTATGATTAATTTAGTTAAGCGATGTTTGCGTGGAAGTAAAGCTGGGTGTTTTGTTTCATATTCGAGTTCAGATCGAGAAAGCCTTCCCCCCACCCGCAAAACACCAGAATGGTCCAAAAATGGATTAAGTTTTCTAAATGATTTAGGTAATGTTTTCCCTGCGGATAAAAGTTTAATTTCATTTTGGAATTCGGAATTTTGAACATGTTTAACAAGCTTCATAAGAGCACAGTGAAGTTCAGCTTGAGTAAAATTATTTGAATATTTGGTTTTGCGTAAGGCACTGATAAATCTGTTACAATATGCTAAAATACGTTGAATTTTACGAAGTGATGAATATTTTTGAAGAAGATTATCGATGGGATCAAGATCGATTATGTTACTTAAAACTGTTGTACGCCTTTCGCACAGTACGTCATTGCTTGTGACGCATGATGATTGAATTGTATCGTTAGGCCAATGATTTTGAGATAATGATAACCACTCCGGTCCTGACCACCAGAGGGCATGACTGATGAGCTCGTCAGGTAGCAAGCCACGACTCGCACAATCAGCTGGATTTTGCTTGCCTGGTACATGGTTCCAGACAGCAGAAGGTAATTTTCGCTGTATGTTAGCAATACGATTGCCAACGTATACTTTAAAATTTTTGGAATTAGATTTGATCCATGCTAACACGATCATAGAATCAGACCATGCATATACGCCGTCTATGTTCAGTATGTTAGAAAATAAATTAATGATGTAATGCATAAGGTCTGCTAACAAAGAAGCGCCACACAATTCCAGTCTTGGCAGCGTTCTACGCTTTGTTGGTGCCACCCGCGATCGTGCACTTACGAGACAGACTTGATGATGATTTTGATTTATGTTGGAACGAAGATATACTACTGCCGCATAGCCAGCCTCGCTGGCATCGCAGAATCCATGGATTTGATAGCTTGATGCGTGAGCGTGAGTAATACGTCTCGGAATGTGAAGGTTTTGTAAATTGGATAACTGATTAGTGTACTTCGTCCAAGTTTGATGAATATCATCGGGTACTGGTTCATCCCATGACGTTCCTAGTAACCACAAACGTTGAATAAGAAATTTAGCTAAAAAGGTTAATGGTGTGAGAAGACCAATTGGGTCATAGATGCGAGCAAGCTCTGATAGCATTGTTCGTTTGGTACAACCGCGTGGAATTTGATTAACTTGATAATTAAAAACGTCTTTATGAGCATTCCAAGCAAGCCCGAGAACCTTGACGAAGTGAGAGTCACTATCGAACGTTAAAACTGGAACCAATTTATGTTCTTCTGGTAAATTTTGCAGTACAGCCACATGATTGCTGGACCACTTTCTGAGCTCAAAACCACCAGCAGCCATAATTTCGGTCAATTCCTGCTGTAGCTGAATTGCCTGCTCTACGGTTTCACAGCCAGTGACTACATCATCCACGTAGAGATCTTCTTGCAGAACCTTAGCTGCGGTTGGATAAGACTCTTGTTCGTCTTGAGCCAGTTGATGCATAGTGCGAATGGCCAGAAATGGTGCCGACGAGACTCCGAAGGTCACGCGATTGATCCTAAATTCTTGAATAGGTTCTTCAGGTGAGAACCTGAAGAGAATACGCTGATAATCCCTATGCTCTTGGGTTACTATAATTCGGCGGTACATTTGACGTACATCCGCTGATAAGACGATAGCGTGGAGACGAAACCGTAAAATGATATTTGTGATATCTGCTTGCAACTTACAACCAGTTAAAAGAGTGTCATTGAGTGATTTTCCAAGTTTATCCTTGGCCGAGGCATCGTATACCACTCTTAACCGAGTTGAAACACTGCTAGGCTTTACTACCGCATGATGTGGAATATAGTACGCGGTAGCAGACTGACACTCATCAGATGAAACGCGTTCCATCTGATTACTTGTTAAATATTCCATGATATGTGCTTTATATTCGTCCCCAAATGAAGGGTTCTGAAGCAGGCGCTTTTCGAGCTGCTTAAAACGCCGAAGCGCTATATTATATGAATCGCTAAAAATTGGAAGCGATTGATCGCGAAATGGCAACTGAACGATATAACAACCGTCAGCATCACGTTTATGCGTTGACTTATAAATGTCCTCACAACGAACATCGTCTGCGGAGGCTGCTTGATTAACTTGTGATTCTGTAGGTACATGATCTATGTCCCAAAACTTCTGGATAGCAATGTCCAAGTTAGCATCCAGTGATACATGATTGACAGATGCTGGAGAAGATTCAACACTGGGATCAGCTGCTTTGGTCCTACCCATGAGAATAAATCCAAACACTGTGTTAATGGCTGTTGCCAAATGACTGCCGCCATCAATTTTGCCTGGTAACAAAATCTGCGGAAATATCTCTCCACCGATCAAAAGGTCGATGGGGCGAGACTGATGAAATTCTGGATCTGCCAGCTTAAGATTTCCTATATGTTGAAAATCATTGAGATTGATTGAATGTGTGGGCATATTACCACAAATTTTATCTAAGACTACTGCATCCATACTAAATGATATTCCTGAATTGCCTAATGGGCGGAGTTCAAGGAAAACTCGACTGCTTGAAGCAGTAGGAACGTCACCAATACCTGACATCGGTGTGTTACATTTAAAACGAGTCAGACCAAGGCGACGAGCACAAGCACTGCTCATGATATGACTCTGACTACCAGGATCTAGCAAAACACGAACTTTCTGATAAGTGTTGTTACAATCCTTGACCTTGACTTGAGCTGTGGCAAGTAAAACAAAGGTGGGAGTCAAGCCTCGTGATACATTGGATAATGTAGTAACAGGGGTAATAACCTGCTTTTCAACACTATCTGCATTAGCCTGATTTGTTGTAGTCATATGGACTTGTGATGAAGATTGTTGATTAGGATTAGTCGATGGTTCCTTAGGAAAATGCAGTAAACTATTATGACGTTGATTACAACTCTTGCATGAACGGGTTGAAAAGCATTTAGAAGTGCGATGATTGGAACGTAAACAATTCAAACAAAGATTATGTTGTCTAGCAAGTTGAGCCCTTTCTTGAGGCGTTTTAGACATGAAATTATCACAATTAATAAGAGTATGTTTTTCTTTACAAATTATACATTCTAACGTGTTAGGCGTTTGAGCTAACAGTGAAGATGTTTTATTTGTAGAATCTGATTTGGTTTGATTATTACTTCTTTGACTATTGGGAGCTGATGATACCGTTGGTACATTTGTTAGAGATGAACGCTCCAATGCACTGCATCTATCTCCTAAAAATGTTTGAAGCTGACTAAATTGTGGGATATCACTGCCCGTACAAGAAAGCTCAAAGGCTTCACGAGATTTTTTATCAATTTTAGTTAAAAGAGAATGAAATAAAACAAAATCCCATTTAGAAGTGGGCAACCCTAACGACTCTAACATTGAAAGATTCTCAGCATAACTATCTAAGAGAGTACGTAAACTCTGCACTGATGCTGTACTAATAGATTTTAAATTACAAATTTGTTCCCAACATAAGAAAGCCAAAAACCTCCTATTGGTATAACGCTTGCTCAGCGCTTCATAAGCACTTGTATAATTAGCATCTGAAATAGGATATGCTCTAATTAAATTTATTGGTTCCCCAGAAAGGGAAGTTATAAGATATTGAAACTTTTCAACATTTGTTAAATCTGTCCGACTATGGACTAGAGTATTAAATAAATCAATGTAACCTGGAAAATCTTTAAATTGACCAGAGAAAGTAGGCAGCTTTATTGATGGCAATTTAGCCTGGTTTTTGTGTTCAGTTTTATGGTCACATGATGATGTTGACACTTTACCCTCAATTAAGTTTTCAGGAAAAAGTGTGCGTTTAGCTTCAAGAATTTCAAAATACATATCATCTGCCTGTTCCTGATAAGTGGTTTGTTTCTGAATGCAATCCTCATTTCCAAGGCCCCTATACTCACTTATGAGCTTGATGTGAGAGTCATTAAACACATCCATAAGTGATTCTAACCGTGAACACCATGTTTCAAAACGTGGTAGAAAACTGGAGTCGCTTAGACAATTGCGAGCACAGGTAACAGCATCTGATAATCTTTTAAAGGCTATGTTGCGTTTAGACTCATAGTGAGCCGCCATTGCTTCACTCATGATTGAATTTGAAATTCAGTAAAATGAATTTAAATATTTACTTGCTATATTATTTGAATATAGTTCTAAACTACTATTATAGAACCAGTATCAATTTATAAATGACTTCAAAAGTATTAATACAATTTGTTTACAAACAGTGGAAAATATTTTTCCTAAAACTTTAAATAATGGTATTCTACTTTTAGAGCTGGTATCACTATAACAGAACGAATGGAACGAGTGAACGTCGGATCTGACGCACAGCGTTCGGTCAACAGGTGGGTAGGTACAAAAGGAAACCTACTCTGAGAAGTTTGAATGTCGAAGGACCTTTGATATGATGAAAATACGAACTACACGTAAAAGTATTTTTAGGAATGTTAAAATAATGATAATATAATAGTTAAAAACGCTGTATGTTACGTTTAACACTATATGATTATGAACCTAAACGCTATAAGTTACGTTTAGATCGCCTAGAATATGAACCTAAAACGTTGTATGTTACGTATAAGTTGCTTTTATGATAATTTAGCTATCCAAATGTTGCATGTTACATTGAAATAGCATTGACAACTCGTTCGAACACAGACTAAGTATGAATCCGCGGCACGAAAACGACGCGGACTGAACTAGTCGAAACTGGTTTTAAGATATTAAAGTTTTCAAACTCGGAAGTTTGAAATGAGATTACTCCGAAAACACTTGTTGTATGTTAAGTATATGTTTTATAGGTATGATCAGACAATAAAATGAGTTGAAATATTATATTTTGTGTAATTTGATAGAGAAAAGATGGACGCCAGTCGTAGTACAACAAAGGAAATTTAAACTATTTTGATAGGTACATGTATGAAATCCGGCTGAAGGCCCAAATAATGTTGTAGTTCTATCCCTTCGATAAACTGACTGTATAAACCACCGGTAAAATAGCTTTGCTACAAGGGGAACGAAGGAAATGATGGGGGTACTCACGTGGCCGTGGAGCGCTGCACACTTATTCACTTCACACCCGATTTTCTTCCACAGTGCACTACGTTAATATTATGTTAAATAGTCTGGGACGTCCCTTGATGATTTATCTCACACTTATCTTGAGGGTTTCTGGAGTTTTCTCTGTTTTATACGGAGCCGGCTTGCGTGCCGCCCTTTTGATTTGGTGTTTGAACGAAAAGTGTCTATGTGTGTGTGCGCGCTAGTGAGGTTCGCGCAGGAAACGGAAACAAAGACGAGAAGGAATAGGGATGTGGTGACTCGTGCAAAAGACTAAGTTACCGGTTTTCTTTATGCTGTTTTTTAATACTTTAACATTGTTGGTGTACTTAGATAATATCTACATTTAAGTCATCTGCACTATTATTTAGATTTGAGAACGTACATTATTCTATGTCAATGTAGTTTAAGAACAATACTTATTATTATTTATCTTGTCATAATATTATTAATTTTCATCGGAAAACCCTCAAAGAGACGAGTATAATGAAAGCGAAGGTAATGAAATACTTGGTAGATCACTAGAATTGATTACTAATTCTGGAATAACTTAATAAAGGACTCTGTAGAATCTGCATTGGAGCATTCGTCGCCATAATGAATTGTGAAAATACAGGTACCTGTGCCGAATATTTACTTTAAAGTTGTACTCAACTTAAGCTAATATATGTATTAGGACAGGGAGTTCCAAAAAGATTTTCAACACTAACTTATTATGCAAAAATATTATCGTCACAGCCACACAGAGTTACCTGATGTCCTTTACGTGACATTATCCTAGAACCCTAATAAAATGGTTTCAATGTTAATAATATTTCGTTTGATGCCTAAATAAACCTACTTTCCTTGGAAAGGGCCTGGTCCTATAAATAAACACGTAATAAATTACCTGCACGTAACAAAGCCGGTAGTGCGAGGGTCACCCAAAGTAAAAGGGTTCTCGTTTTAAGAGCTCTCCTCAGTTTAGCACCGAGGTTTACAGCAAGAAAGCTTCTGTTAATAGCAATAGAAAGCACTCAAATTCGTTTAAACTGTTCTTTTGTAATTTTCTTTCAAGAATTTAGTGTAACTACGCGAGAGTTAAAGGTTGGTGGGGCATTACAGGGAAATACGGCCTGAATTTTTTTGCTATTATGGCTCTTGTTTAGGGAGAAGGATCATGGTGTACATATTTAACGCTTATCGCTTCATTTGCTTAGAAAAGGTGCATTATTTAGGTTACAATCTATTATTAGATTTAGAAGTGTGTCCAATATTGGCTACAGCGGAGTGCCATTTTATGATAAAATATAATGCTTCATGAATAGAGATTAATGATCGAACAAGATTTACGACGTTGATGTTTAGATCTTCTAATAATATAATATTATTATGATCCGTGATTACTCTAACTATAGATGATGTTTTGAAACGATGACCGTTATTATAAAAATTAAGTGCTCAATACATCTTCAAGTCCTCATCATGAAAAAAAAAATCAAATCATTCGCGAAATTAGAAAGAGGCGCCAACGAAGTTTATTACATCGAATAAATGCACATTTCATTTTTTGCAAACGAAATGGTATCATAAAACTTTCTATTTAACAGCATGAATTATTGCGTCCATCCAGTTGGATTATGTGGCAGAGGCTATTTGTTCAGTGTTCAAAAGAGGAATATTGAATAAGGGTTTCTTTGATAGAAAGAGATTCTTTGATGATTTTCGTGAATGTAATTAAATGTGTTTGTGTGGTCTCATCTGCCTAGCCTTTTCCCAACTATATTGGGGTCGGCTTCCAGTTTTACCGGATGCAGCTGAATACCAGTATTTTACATGGAGCGACTGTCTATCTGATTATCTATAATGTGTTTGTGTGGTAATGTAAAATTATGCATGTAATTTATTGACCATTTGTCAGATCCTTTTGTCAATGGTCGTATGCAAAAGTACCTGTTTATTTATTACTGATCGTAATCTATGTAAAACTCTTTGATATTAAAGCAGGGAGTAAATTTTATAAAAAAATGGCATTTCAAAAATGCGCAATTAAAAGTATGCATGGCTATGATTGTTTCAGTTATGCCAAGCAGGTATGTTTATGTAAATATATTATTTATGAGCTTATATTTTTTAAAATAATCACGTGCTACTGACCGCGATCTCACGTGATGGCAGCTTGTGTAATGGAAATTCTATATAATTATAGAAATTTTCCAAGCTCATGCAATATTATTGTTTTGGTAAGGAATGTTTTAAGCTTAACCTGTGGTTATTTTTGGAATATTTTATAACTAAAACCGTAGCTAGGAGTTTTATTGCTGAACCGTAACAGGCACGCCAGTAAATACGGTTTGCATGCGGAATACCATACGGTGGTAGATCAAACGGCAAACATAATGTCATTCATAGGTCATACAGCCGATATCCTCTGAATGACATATTTAGGATCAGGCCGGATGTTTTGCTAAGAGAACTGGTAGAATGGTAATTTTCAGGAATTTTCGCATGTATCTCATGTAGTTTACGGTTCATGGTTTATGAGAAAATGTGGAACCAGCGTACCCTGGCCAATCAGTCACACCATTGTCACATAACATCTTTACCATGGCGTGGACCTATTTTAATTATACTTAGCTTCGATACGAGGGAATAAGAACAATAGTATCTGATAATTATGTCAATAAAAGAGGGACTTACTTGGTATCCTGTTGATGGCTCGTAATGGTCTTAGCACTCGAATAGTCCTGATCGCTGATAGGTTGATATTTTCCACATTCAGTGCGTATTCCAGTGCTCTGCAAGAAAGATGTATCATTACACATACACGTATGTTTTTTGTTTGTCAAAAACAAAGATTGAACCTAGAATCAACAGATCTCAGAACAAACCCATGAACTAAAACACTTTTTAATTGGAAAAACTACATCCTAGCTCTTATAAGCCTTGAAAATAAAAACACTTCTACATACCCGGCCATTACTATAAAGAAATCCAGCCTGTTCCATGAGTCCGCTAGATAAGTGCCGTGTCCATAAATTCCCATCGCTACCATTTTGATTGACAGTTCCAACGTGAAAAACGCGAATATTATATCGTCGAAAACCTGCAAGAGATGTTTTATGAATATTGGCCATTTTATGAATAAAAATGGCTATATTGCAATTTTAAGAATTCCAATTAAGCGGGAAAATAAATAACGTTCCCGCGATAAAATTAAAACAAAAGAAAATCATTTCAACAAGCCTCCACATTTTTTTCTTGATGGCCAGTGTTCTTTTTTAAAATTTCCGCGAGTGCACGCGCATTTTGGATTAAAAACTTTTATTTGTTTTCTCATCTGTGCGAACTTTTTCTAAAGGTTCGATTTTCAAATTAGTGACACTGCTTTGTTTTTTATTGTATTCAGCCTTTTGCAGACATAACTTTTTTGTCGATTTTAGTAATTGCCATTATTTAAATTATTCTGGATATTATTGTAAGTAGTTTTGATACTCACCTGTAATATTTTGCATCTATTCGTAATACACTGATCGTCGACGCACGGTTGATACATGCCTAACGTTATGCAGTTCAGCAGGATTACCAGCATTGATATCCTTTCGAACCACGTGCAATGGTAGTTAAGGAAATCATTATTTATTAAAACTAGACATTATTTAAATTCAACATAGAAACACATTTAATAATTGATATTCAAACAAAATAAACGTCAAAGAGTTTACAGAAATCCGAGTATTCAATCAAAAGAAAATATTTGATTTAATAATATTCGTTAGAGATATAACTAGAATGTCAAAGAGAGAAAACCCGAGTTTGAATTAAATGTCGATGGGTCCACCAGTCCCTTGATAGATTTCAGATCCGCTCTTAATGATCGCTATCATTTTAATTGATTTAAGCTTTGCTTTGACAACACAGTATAACTGTCTGTTAAAATTATAATTTGATTTATAACCGGGAAAGTTTAAATACCTAGGTATAACACAATTTACAATTCATACATTCAAAAATAATGTTTAATTTTATCATCATCTATCTTACGTTGCATTTTACTAAACAAAATTGAAAAAAGAACTACATCATAAGCACTCATTTCATTCATAAGCATTCAGTTAATTTCTCGACAACAAACGGATTGCTTTTGAACCGCGGCCAACCATGAAAATGTGGTAAAAATTCTCTATGATACTCAGGTTCAGTATGTGGTCAGCTTTGTGGTTGCACAACCTTGACTTTTTTGACTAGGGCACAAATTCAGTGGTATGTAACAAAGCTGTTTTGTGGTCGGGCACTATTCCGTGTGTTGTGGCTTCGGTCGGATTAGCTCGAGTGTTCTGTCAGTCAGAACGATTTGAAAGTGTTCACGTTGAGGTAGTGGCGGTTTGAGCACGTTTTATGTAGCCTGTGGTCAGAATTAGCTTCCAGTTTTGAATGTTACGATTCAACGGTTACGATGCTATGCTTTAAATTTATTTATGTAGGTTTAATCAGCTTAGAAGGTTGTTTGTATTTGGTCTACCCAAGGGTAAGTGGTTTTTGAAAGCTAATGTATAATTCTTTGTGTTTTCCATTTAGAATATCAAAGCCGCATAAATTTTCAAATCAACATTATCTCGGCAAATAATGTCGTCACGTTTTAAGGACCTATTTCTCCTAAAATTACCTGTATTACAGCACCATAAAAACCTCATCAACAAAAGCTGAAAACCGGTTTATTCATTGGCTTTCAAAAGTTGTTTCTTGTGTTTAGTCGATATTCTAAGTGAAATAAATCTGGGTACAATGGTAGCCGCTATTACCGGCCCGGGGGTATAGTGATGTTCATTATTTTGGCCCAGCTCGGTCGCTTGAATTAATTACAGGATATGGGAAACGCGGTTTTGGCTTTCCGTGTTTGCGGCCAGTAACAGTTGCATTGGTTAGTGATGTGGTCTCTGTTTGCCGAAATACGTTGTTGTTCAATGGCGATATTTATGGTTGTTCTGATATTTATCGATATTTTTGTGGAGGTAGAATTGTAAATGGGTAAGTAATAGTCAGGAATAAAACTTAGTATCATTTAGAAACCATCACCGTAGTTATATTTTTTTTAATCTTTCGTATTGAGCCAGACAACTTAATTGAAGGAGTAAGATTCTCCCGCGAGGTTAGGAAGCGCGAACCACCGTGACTCGCGGATTCCATTGTACTCCCCATCTGTTTGTTAAAAGGCCTTTACAATAGTAACCTCTGAGCAAAGGGATTACGTCAATGTGGCTTCATAAATCAGCTCCCGCTAATTTGTTTATCATTGTTATGTTTGTAGGCCAGATTTTATTGCACTTAAAACAAAACAGTCTTTGAACATCTTAAACAAGACATACTGTAAAGTTAATGGATCCTCAGGCGCGTAAATAAGGCGAAAATTCCACCGTTTCTGGTCGAACGCTCGCAGATAAATCCGTATTTTATTTTCTCGGAAGAAGCTACTAACATGCTACTCTATTACCCATTAGGAAGAAATATATCGTTGATAATGGCCGTAATCACGTAGTATCGTTGAACTGATGGCATCCTGTGACAGTCCCGTGGGGCAATTTGTCGTTCAACAATTAGGTATTAGGTATTTCGAAGAACAACATGAACTAATATTAAAACTGGGTACTCGATACTAAAGTTTTGAAAGGCTGGAGATTGGTTCTTGGAGATTATCATCCCTGAACGTAATTGGAGTATTTTAAGCACACAGCTTAAAACTAGACCTTGAATATCTAAAATACAAACTATACAGAGTTGATTAGGAGCTAGCAGACTTCCAACAAATCCTGGCTTAATCCACTTAGACCGTTTTCTGTCGTGGAGGTCATATTTTCGTTGTTAATAATTAGTTTACAGCAGGCTCTTAGATTAGCAAGGAGGCTGTACTTAGTCGTACAAAAGGAGTGTTTCTTACTACATAATACAGTAGACAGAAAGGACCTAATTTTATTTCTCCTAAACTCTCTAAGCCTTAAAGTATTAAGAGGGTTACACTGTTCTACCATTTACTTCGCCACATGTTGTTTAATGTTCACTAAAGGTCTAAGTTGATTTAGAAAACAAAGGGAATGTGTTTTCTGTGAAGTTGTTTTTGGAACAAAAGTCAAGAACATATTATTTGTCTATGAAGTTACAAGACTCCTTTTACATTTCTTTTGCGAGTGCTAGTAAAACAGTAATGTAGGTAAGTAAGAAAATAACATTTTCTCGGTTCCATGTGTGATTTACATAATGACTGGTTCGTGCAGGTGGAAAATATTGAAGTGCAAGAAACGTACTAATGTGTTTCAATTATGCATAGCTCTCGTTCTTTGTCATGCACCAGCTTTTACGCTTTGGATTGGATTAGCTCGTTTACAAGATTACCTGAGAGCCCAGATATGTGAAAGCCTACAACGTTTCAACAGGATTGGCTAGAGTTTTTCAGTAGCAGAATTAATTAATGAAGTTGATATGTTTAACTTTTAACTTTCCATTACTGTTATCGCTGATTATGTGCAACTTTATCGTGGCCTTCTGGTAATGTAAACTTTAATTTATTTAATTTAGAACGCTTTTTATAATAGCACTTGCATTTTAATTATTTACGATAGGTTCAGTGCATGTCCAGTGAGTTAGAGCTTTGTGCCTTATGAGGACACAAAACGGCCGTTTTTCCTTACAAACGTAGTCCCATGTTTCCGCCCTGGATAATGCCAGTACAGCAATATTTTCTTTTCCGAAAAATCTCCATTCCATTGGCATGTCCATGTTTTTTTTTTTTTTTTTTTATAAATTATTGATTAAAAGAGATAATAGAAATAATTATGAACCTTCAAAAACCTAAAAAATTGGCCAGATTTTCCGCTGTGTTCAAACATCCAGAAAACAAATTTGACTAGATTATACAAAAAAAAAGACAACATAAGAACACGGCCAAAACCTTTCTTTAATTTTTAATGAAAAAAAAAAAAAGGTTAAATCGGTTAAGTTTTGGAGAAGTAATCAGGGGACTACGAAGTATTTTTTGTGTACCTTTCATTGGTATTTTCTGCTGTTGTCTCTTTCACGCTTTGCGCACGGTCTTTTGGGCACTACGCGACAGCAATACATTTTACAAATACCTGTTTCTAAATTCTCCCGCCCTTTGTGTTTCCTCTTAAGTGTTTTATTCCTGTAATAGTTTTTCGCAGAGGTTACGTAAAGCTGGTCTGCCACCGAGCACAGCATTGAGTCAGCCCGGCTCCAGCCGACCGTAAAACCGTCGTTAAATATGTGGAATCTCGGTGTGCCTCACATATGTATATGTACATATATCTAGTGACGTTACGTCTTACACCGGTCCATGACGTCACCTAGTCACTGCTCTACACAAATGCGATTCTGTGTTTTATTTGTTTTCTAGTAACCACCAGGGTCCTCCACACGATTAATTTAGGCGTTATGTTAAAAAGTTTTCCAAAGTTTTTTAGGTGTCGGTCTAGGTTCCGAATTCATGAATACGGGTACCAGAAGATGTTTGTAAGCAAATGAAGTTTTATTTAATAAGCATGTCAATAATAATCTCGGTATTTATTTCATTAGCAATATTATAAACATTAAAATAACAAAGTAACTAACTGAACAATAAACTAAAAAATTGCGTCAAAAAATTCCTTAACGCTGTCAATTGGTAATGTCCCCTAGAGTCTGGCGGCGTTTTCACGTCGTATGAAAACGACGCGACGCGTACGCTTAGACTCTGGCCAAGGTAAAGGTCACGGCAAGTGTCAACTAAGCGTTTTTAAATTTCCTTAGAAAGGGAAAAAAAAACCTAAGTACCTACTATAAAATATCAGTAGTAGGTAATAGATTTAAAAAGCTACAAATTCATTTAGTTCTTCATCTCCCCCAAAAGGTTTAAAGGAAAAAGAAATAAATAATCCAACTTTTCAACTCAAATACATCTGTAGTGTAAAACGGCGTATTTGTCATCTCGGTATTACGTTGTCGTCGACATTTTTTTCCCTTCTTTTTGTCGTCAACAGGCGCTCAAGTGGCGCGGTGGTCTCTACTACGTGGCGACTTATGTATGCCTGGTACTTTTGGTTGGTGAGTTTAAAAGCAAGGTTCAAGGTTTTGTTTGCATATTTTAGTAGGGCTACACAGTTGGTTATAACATTTTTTTTAGGAGTGTCGAATTGAGTTACTATTCAGGAGTAGGTATAAAGTAGTTAGTACTCAGGAGTAGTAGGAGCTCGTAGGTAAATAATAACAGCCACTCGGGTCAATCTTTAGGTTAAGCCGTGCTTGCCTAGGTTGGTGAAAGCACGTTAAGCAGTTGGTCCCGTCTGTCATTTGCAGATCTTTGACAGTCGTTACATGAGGTTTGTGGTAGCTTTGGAGGAGAAATTTTGTGCCTAACGTTTTATAAAAAACTTAACATTCACGTTATTAATTGTCAAACTACAGATCCAACTAAAAACAATGTGCAAGCAAGCATTAACTTTCATTCACCAAACAAGACAAAAATTCCTTCTGAAGAACTCCAAAGTATTAAACTATCGTCGTAAAACAAAACTCCGAATCCACTTTCCACGGAAATTCTCAACTAATTAAAGAAGCGGGGATTAAGCATCAAACAGGAACCGGCAACTTAAACCGACGTTAAACTGCAGTCAAGCTCAATAAGAGACGGCGGTCAATAAATCCAACTGTGGCGCTCGTCATTACTGAAGGAAGTTTATGTCACGCGCGGTGAAACTGTACATTCAGTGTATTAAGCCCGACATGGCTGGTCGACTTGTGTCGCTTGATTATCGGAAATGTAATAGTGGATTACGTTTTGGTGAACGGAAATTATTGATTGTGAACGGAAGAGGTTTAAAATTGAGGAATGAGCTTCGAATGGTGGTCATTTAATTTATTATTTATAACGACGATGGAAAAATCTAAAACGTATTGGAATGGCATAAACTACCGAAAAGCTTAATATAATGTCAATGGGGAGACACAGGCAAAGATAATCTAAGATGGCGCCACCATAGCTGGTCTCAATTTTGACCAATGAGGTTAAGCTATTTTGAAATATGAAATAACATTACCACATTTTCAACCAATGACGATGTTGGGAACCAGCTATGCTAGCGCCATTAGTTCCACAGTGTGTCTCCCCATTCTGTTCAAAGTCCTTCTATACCTAGACCCTTAACGAAACTATAGACGAAACTGAAAGGTTCTTCCCGTGACAAAGTTTTTTTTTTAAAATTCTGTTAAACACCTTTTAGTAACGGAAATATTGGAGGTCAACTTTTTTTTCTGTATACGGTTTTTTTATGTTATAACTTTAACTTTAAATCTCCATGACCCTATAAATCTGTACTGTTCAATGCATCCGTAAGCACAATGTTTTGTGTGCGTTACATCGAGTCCTACCGTAAACCGCGATTTTTCAACCCTAAAAAAAGTTGTTTCCCAGCATTATTTTTTGCGTTGAGTTTACTTTGATGTACTCCCGCCTGACCACCACTAAGCTTATTTTTGCTTGCACTCGCAACATAGAAACGCTCTCTAGCCTCGCCCCGTTGACTTTGTAATAGAAATAATGAATGAAAAGATACCGAATCGGCCGAGCGCACTGACGACGCACGCCAAACGAGAGTTATTGTTATTTTGCGCGCCAAAGTTGAGGCTTTCCTAATAGGCCCAAACTTTAAGGGGGCGTGGCTCGGCGCCTCCGCATGTTTTAAGCGAAAAAAAAATTAAAATGGTCAGGCGGAAAAGACCCCGACGTACATCAAATGCTTTGTTGACGGCTTCATGAAGGGTCTGTTTACACCTTGTAGGTCGAAACGCCTATAAAAGCGATTCCCATCTGTCTACCCATCGTGTTTCTGTAATCCTAAGCAGTTTATTTCTGATGAATTTATCTATATTGCGGCATATTATTTCGAAATAGATCCACATGATAGCAGATAATGCAGACCCTTACAATATTCATTGCAGGTATGATTACGTATGCAAAACTAAACTGCAAAGCTGCAAGTTACTGTAGCAGTATCTTAAGCTACTGTGTTTGCTTAAAGTTGAGATTTAAGATTAAGTTCGCATGAAGAAACTCACATTCATGGACGTACGAAAGTTTGAAGTACAAACTTGTCTTAAAATATGAAAGTTTGAAGAACAAACTTGTCTTAGGGAAATGTATTATAGTTACATTTTTTTTTTTCGGATGGGAAATCATCAAATGACTCCTCCCGCTCTGGGCGGAGCAGGAGGGAGTGTCAGACTTTTACTGACTAAAACTCATCCATGTTCTTTCATCGCCCATTGTGTTCCAGGGCCACGGGATACCGTGGCCCTGGAACACAAAGGGCAAAAGAGATATCTTTCGAACAGTCCCGCAACCCCGGCTAGTATAGTTACCATTAAACGAACTTTCTCGATATACAGCCCGATTTAATAGCTACAATTTTCGACGCCAAAGCACTTCGTTATCAGAAATAAATATAATCGTCTCCATAATACTCATTTTTACGCGTGTAACACAGTAAAAAAGAAATCATTTCGTTTTAAAGCGAACGAAGGTCGTCGCCACAATTTTGTTTACCCTTTTTACTCTAATGACCTGTAAAATGAATACGCCCACCGACCCTTTAACGCTTCATAACTTACGACAGGGAAAAATATCCAACCTTTAACTCCTATTGAACCCACCCTTAAGGGCCTAAACCCCCTCAAATGGCTTAGCATGATCCTCCGTTACGCCTAAAATACTGCAACATTAATTTTGAAATAAATATATGGTAAAGTTGAGGATTAATGCTAAGTCCTATGTGTGACGAAAACACGATTCCATAAACTTTTCTCTACAGAAAAAAAATCCAAAGTTACCTCCAAATCGAACAATAAACTTGTATTTAAAAAGTACTTCAAATTAGATCATGAAACTTTGCATACTAACTGAACTAATTTTAAAGCAGGTTTTATGTTTCTTTATTTTTTTAGTCCAATCAATAGATTTTTTGTAAATCGCAAAAAAACACTAATTTCGCACTATTCGGCCTCAGTTACTGACGTAACAACCGCTTTGTAGTGCAAGCTGATTATAACTTTATTCTAACAGTATTTCCAACGAAGTTTGAACCACCACTAATAGAGTTGCTAATTTTAGGGTTTGAAGGGCCTTAAGCTGCATGCTTGATAAATAGGTGCAACTTTAACTTGTCGGACTTAAGGGGTAGCTTAACTCATAAAATTGATGAAATACTGTTTAAGAAATGAGATTTAAATGCTTAGAAATGAGATTTTTTCTGTCAGAAAATTGATTTTTGAAATAAAATATTTTGTTTTCAACTCCTATCGGAGGTATTTGTTAAATATATCATGTGACTGGTTATTTTTATGAGTGATGTGTTGAATTATTTTATTTGTTGGTTAGTTTGATAACTTAGTTCGTTCTGTTTACATGACGTGGAGCGCTATGACAGCGTTTTACATTTAATTAGTTTATTTTTTATTTTTAGATAATATATTTTTTGAGCTATTTTTCATTCTATAGTATGATAACCATAGTAATTGAGAATCCATTCTTGCTGATCAAAGATAAACAAAAATGTTGTTTTGAAATACAATAATATCGTATTTCTGCTACAATACCCAAACCCTATTTGAATTTCAAAGAAATATTAAGTACGTATTTTGTCGCCAAATTTCGATACCTTTGATATTTCCCGAATTTATTTTGAATTTATATCAGGGACGGCCGTATTCGGCGATTTTAATGAGTAATCTCATAGCATTATGTGGATCGGGCTCGCTGCTATCACAAAAGGTTTGTGTTACGAGAGGAAAACGCCACCGGCCTACCTATTGTCCCGACAAGCACGACAGGGCTCGTTCACACTGTTCCAGTGGCAAGCAAGTGTACTGTGCTACTTACAGTTTTTCAGGGTTGTTTTGGAAATTTAGCACCGATGCCGGATGGCTATATTGTATTTTCAAAATCAAAATCAAAGCATTTATTTCAAGTAAGCCAGTTACAGGCACTTTTGAATTGTCGAAACAAAGTTGAAAATAGTTATGGAAGGACCACCGCCGATACGAATTGTGCGTATGTCAGCATAAGAGCGGGACTGCAGCGCGGTGCTTGCGTAATTCCTGGAGAGATAGTTGTTATGTCTAGATTTAAGTTTAGCTGTAAAGACCACACTCCGTGTGCGCATCCGCCTCTGTAAACACGTTGCCACCTATTAATATAGTAATTAATCAAATTATTAATTTTTATTTCAAAAATCTCATCCAAGACGCTCCCAATCCTGACTGGCGCAGCCGACAGGATCACTGAGGAAGCTGTCCCGCGATAACTAGTGATTTTTCGCGAATAGACTTTTCCGATCTTCACAACGGTACGCGTGGTGTACGGCGAAGTGATTCAACGAACCAAACAAATATTGTCAGCGACGCGACTTGGAGCCGAGAGCTGATGATGGGCGAGGCAGGCTGGTGAGTACGACTTTTCACCTCCTTTCTTATACCTCATATCCATCAGACCCCTTGTTAACTTGGAATTGGACATTTTCCATTTTGACTGTTATATGGTTTTCTTAAATTAATTATATAAGTGACAAGTGTAAAAATACATGAGATAGTAAATAATAAATAGAAATATAGAAATAGAGTGATAGAATAGTAATAGAGTTTTACATTGGAACATTAGTTATAACATAATTTTATTGAGTTCTATGATATAATTTACTAATAATAGGTAACTAGTTATAATAATTGTAATAAATAGGTAAATAATTTTATTGAGTTCTAAGATATAATTTACAAATAATAGGTAACTAGTTATAATAATTGTAATAAATAGGTAGAGTTCATAGAGTTAATTTTAACGATAAAATTTATCACAAATTACCGCCGAAATGACGGAAGTTAAACTCATTCCCAACGAATTATATAAAATTCTCCCAAGTTTCGATGGCAATAAACGCCATCTGAATTTGTTCTTGCGTAAATGTGAATACATAATTGACAAATTTAAATCATCCGAATTACAAGAAGAATATTTAATGCATGTTGTGACTAGCCGCTTAACGGGCGACGCAGCAGCGCTGATAAGCGAGCGCGTAGACATCCGGACGTGGGCGGAATTCAAAGAATTGTTTGAGATGCACTTTGGTGATCCACGAAGCGAAGAATGTTTGGCCATAGAATTAGAGACATTAAAAATTAAAAACAATGAAAGTCATACAGATTTTTGCGCACGGATTCAATCAGTAAAGTCTGTTCTGTTATCAAAAGTTAATCAAACCAATGACCAAAACTCACGAGTTAGTAAGACTGCCATATATAATAATACAGCCCTACAGGTATTTTTATACAATTTACCTGAAAATATGGTACGTGTAGTGCGTCTAAAAAAGCCACAGACCTTGGAACAGGCCTTGTCCATAGTTTTAGAAGAAATTAATTTCTATGAGCAGTATCAAATGCGAGGTAAAATGCTAAACTCAAACCATAATTCCAAACCACAGCTTACTGGAACAATAGCACCTCAGCAATCTTTTAAATTTGGTTTGCCTCAACAGCCTACAGGCTTCAGACTTCCGATAATGCAACAAAATCAACCATTTAAAAATAATTTTGGTGCAACACCCAAATTTAATTTCGGAATCCCGCAGAATAGGCCTTTTAACTTGCCGCAGGGACAATTTGGTATGAATAAACAAAACTATATGCCAATGCAATTCCAGTTTGGATATCGACCTAATTTCGGTTATAGACCCCCTGGCTATCAACAAATGTTACCAATGCTTCCACAACGATTTGGTAGTAATAATCGTTATGGTAATACGATTCCACAACAAAACACACAAAATAAACCTCAACAAAACAACACAGATGCTACTATGAGAACTGCTCCGCAAAGATCACCTCAGCAAGGTTTTCCTCTTAATGAATTAGAACTATATCCTTATACTGATGACTATTTTGCAAATTCCGAGGGATATTACGATGATATTGGTGCATATTTCCCTTGCGAAGAAAACACTTCTCCGATAGACTCGGTAACTGAAAACCCAAAGATAGAGTTAGAAAACAATGATAATAGTAACCAAACGGCTGAATCCATCCCACAAGTGGAAAATTTTTATATGCGGGCCTCCATAGAGCAACACCTGAAAGAATAACATTAAATTATAATACTATAAAATGAAAGTTACCTCATATATACATACCGGAAATAGAAGGCAAGTTCATGATCGACACGGGTAGTACTCGTTCTTTCATACATCCTAGAAAAGCAAATAAATATTTCCATAACTATATGTCATACGAACCATTCGAAGTAGTTAGCACACACGCCTCAAGTAAACATAATCAAGTAATACAAATTCCCTTATTCTCTATATTTCAAAGCACAGATCATCATAAATTTTACGTATATAATGTTGATTCACTGTACGATGGGTTGATAGGAAATGATCTTTTAAAGCAATTAGAAGCCATTATAGATCTAAAAAGACGTGTTCTAGTAACAAAGACAGCGGAAATACCTATCTGTATAGACTCGGATATTAACGTTATACATGTTGTAGAACTTCCTCCGCGAACAGAAATTCGGGCAAAAATACCAACTAATATAATAAATGGTGAAGGAATATTAAATTACATTGAATTTTACACAGGAGTGCGGATGCCTACCGCACTTGTGAAATGTATTAATGGTTATGCAACAACCGTCATACAAAATACATCTGATAAACATGTAGAACTATGTGTCACAAAGCCTTTTGTAGTTTCCGAATATAATGAAAAAGAATGCCTTGTTAATTCCATAGATAATTTAAATATAGAGACTGACCAATTATTACGCGACAATCTAACTAAATTACGACTAGACCACATGAATGACGAAGAAAAAGCATGTATACAAAACTTATGTGAAGAATTCAGAGATATATTCTATTGCGACCAAATACCTTTAGGTTTTACTAATCAGGTAAAACATTGCATTAGAACAAAAAATGAAGATCCAATTTATACTAAACCATATAGACAAGCCACTGCCCAAGCAGCAGAAATCAATAGACAAGTCGAAAAACTTTTAAAAGATAACGTAATCCAGGAATCCTTTTCTCCCTGGAGTTCACCAGTTCATCTTGTGCCAAAAAAACCGGATGCTTCTGGTGAGGTAAAATACAGAATGGTAATCGACTACAGAAGACTTAATGATATTACGATAGATGACAAATACCCTCTTCCTAACATAACTGACCTTTTTGATAAACTGGGTAAAAGCACTTACTTTACAACTTTAGACTTGGCTAGTGGATATCACCAAATAGAATTAAATAAAGACGATATACCGAAAACTGCCTTCAGCACCCAAAACGGGCACTATGAGTTTTTAAGGATGCCGTTTGGGCTTAAAACAGCTCCGGCAACTTTTCAACGAGCAATGAACAATATCATGCGAGGTCTTCAAGGAATACATTGCCTTATATATCTCGATGACGTAATCATTTTTTCCTCCAGCCTTCAGGAGCACCTACAGAAACTTAGAGCCGTTTTTAATAGACTACGACAGACTAACTTAAAAGTACAACTAGACAAATCCGAATTCTTACGCAAAGAAGTTTTGTACCTAGGACATACGATCACGAAAGACGGACTAAAACCAAATAACGATAAAATTGAAGCTATTCTAAAATATCCTCTCCCTAAGACAACAACAGAGATTAAAAGTTTTCTTGGTCTCGTCGGATATTATAGAAAATTTATTAAAGATTTCGCTAGAATTACCCAACCTTTAACGTCTTGTCTAAAGAAACGAAACAAAATTATCATAGATCAAAACTACATAGATGCTTTTAATAAATGTAAAGAAGTACTTACTACTGCCCCCTTATTACAATACCCCGACTCTACTAAACCCTACATTTTAACAACTGACGCCTCTAATGTAGCCCTCGGTGCTGTCCTATCCCAAGGACCTATTGGAGCAGACAAACCAGTCGCATATGCAAGTCGCACACTTAGCGACACAGAGACACGCTATAGCACAATAGAGCGAGAACTTTTAGCTATTATTTGGGCTGTTAAACATTTCAGGCCCTACTTGTACGGGAACAAGTTCCAAATTTTCACCGACCACAGACCTCTTGCTTGGTTATATTCCCTGAAAGAACCAAACAGTAAACTGACCCGCTGGCGCCTCCGCCTTCAGGAGTATGACTTTACAATTATTTATAAAAATGGCAAACAAAATAGTAATGCCGATGCATTGTCACGTATAAAACTTAATGTCATAGATTCTGACGACGACGTATCAATGGAAGTTAATGTAGACGAATTCGACATAAAAAAAGTAATACAACCATTAAAACAAAAACAAAATACTACTCAGCCTGAAATTGAAAGCGAAACAGAAATAATAACGATCCCAGACTCTGACTCTGACTCTAAGGTGACCACACCCGAAGACCTATTCCAAGAAAATTTCCCTATTCCTTCAGTAACCAGTAGTAGTAGAACAGATACAGTAGCCTCTAATATAGAACCAGACTCATCAGGGATACCAATCTTAAGAGAGGCAATTGACACTAAACCAAACCAAATATTAGTGTTTTCCTGGTTTCAAAATAAATTACAAGTTCAAAATTTGTCTAGAAAGAACCAAAAAGTCTTAGAAGTATTTCTCCCATTAGATAACGAAGAATTAATCAAGCAATTTTTAAAAGAATATATTACACTCAAGCGAAAATATTTTATATACTTTGAGAGCGAAATACATAGAAGGTTATTTACTAAGGTTATTATAGAAATTTTTAAGAAAGATTCAGTAGAATTCTTTGAGTGCACTGATAGAGTAATATATATAGAGGATGAGAAAGAACAAAAAGCTGTTATATTAAAACATCACGAAGGAAAGACATGCCATAGAGGAATCAAAGAAACAATAGTTAGGATTCGTCGAAATTATTATTGGGAAAACATGCAGGATACCGTAGCAGCAGTAATAAATATGTGTGAGCCCTGTAAACAAATGAAGTACGAAAGAAAACCCATAAAACCGATTTTGCAATTAACACAAACACAGGATGCTCCATTTCAGGAAATATTTATTGACTTGTTTAGTATGGAAAAGAAATATTATTTAACATTAGTAGACGCTTTTAGTAAACTAGGACAGGCCATCGAAATCCCAAGTAGGCACTCGACAGAAGTAGCGCGAGCCTTAATAAAGTACTTTTCAATATACGGTGTACCTAGAAAGATATTTTGTGACCCTGGCACCGAATTTAACAATGAACTCATGCGTGAGCTTTTAGCTATGTACAAAATAGAGATCCACATAACAACGCCAAACAATCCCAACTCTACTGGCATTGTAGAGCGATTTCACTCTACAATTATAGAGATTTATAGGCTTGCAAAATATGAACGTAAATGTACAGACGCGGCTTCCATAATGACCTATTCCATAATGGCATACAATCACACTATACACTCCACTACAGGATTAACACCTTTTGAAGTAACATTTGGACATACTGACTCCGGTAAAATATTTGATGTAAATGTAGAAAAAGCGTATACACAACAATTAGTAAAAGATCATGCAAAACGCACAAAATATCTGTACAAGTACATAGCTGAAAAGATTCTTACCACTAAGCAAAAGGCTAGAATTAATAAAGGCGGTGAAACTGAGCTAAGTTTACAAGAAGAAGACAGTATTTTTGTGAAGGACATTAATATACGAAAAAGTAAAGATAAACCTAGGTATCATAAAGCCAAAATAATAGGACAAATAGATAGGAACGTAGCACCAGTACAGATAGGAAAAAGACAAACTAAAGTGCCTCTTAAAAACGTTAAACGTCCTTCACAGGTCGTGGCGGATCATCGTGATCTTGAACATCGTGATCAAGATCCAGGGCCTTCAACTTCAAGAGATTAAAAATAACCCAGGCATACTACCCGTTAAACAAGGGCAGGCGGTAGTAGAGAGAGATAAGTGGACTATAGTTAAGATATTAGATTTTAAGGCGATAAATGATGATTTAGTATTTAATATTAATAGATATAAAGAGTTTAGCAATATAGTTGACATCCATAAGCCATACGCAAATGAGTTCCAAAATATGAAATTACAAGTAGAATACTTACGTAACTCGACAGTCATGAAATTCAGGCAGCTTATTCCATCAAAACGCGTTAAACGCGGCCTCATTGACCCGCTCGGTTCAATTATTAAAACGCTGACCGGTAATTTAGCCCATGAGGATGCTATAAAATATGACACTCAAATATCTCAACTGAAAATTGGCCAAACTCACATAGATAAGAAAATAACTATCATTTCAAAAATGCTTGACTCCATTACTAATAAAAGTACATCTCTACAAGAAAATATACAAATCCTGGACGAGCGCATGAAACGCATAGAGAGAATTGTTAAGAATATAGGTACTAAAGAAAATAACTCTATATACTCTACATATGTTTTAAGTATGTTTGATATGTTTGTGAGTAATTTTAGGACAATATATATAGTTTTAAATGAAATCGAAACTGCGCTGTCATTCACAAAAGTCTCTGTTTTACATCAAGCCATTGTTGACCCATCTGAATTATTGTCACTGTTAAATAACATTTCTAAAACTGAAAGCTTAATTTACCCTGTAACAGAAAAAACTTTAGTAATGATAGAAAGAACTATGTCTGTCAAAGCATATGTAAAAGAAAACCAAATAACATTCATTATGGAAATCCCATTAACAGATAAAAATACGTACAACTACTTCAAAATTTATTCATTACCAATTCTTAATGAAAATTCTATTGCTACTGTTATAATTCCTAAATATCCTTACCTTCTGGTGAAAGGTCCCATATACTTACCGCTAGCCAGCCCATGTGAAGAGATTGCAGCCAACCAATTCCTGTGCAAGGAAAACGATGTTGTATTGTATCCTGAAAGTACGTGTATAGAACAATTGATGAATTTTGCTTCAAACCTCAGTCTATGTAAACCGCTCGTGGTTAACTTGGAAAGCTTGAAAGTACAGCCCATTGATTTCCTGAAATGGATAATTTATACAAGAAATGAAATAATACTTACCGAAACATGTGCTGATGATATTATCAGAAAACCGATCAAGGGCACATATATATTGGAAATTAATGGAAAATGCAATGTTTATTTGAAAAATGTAAAACTACACAAACGACAATATAATTCAAGGAAAATACAATATCAAGTAATCCCTGTTGCGGTTCTACCTAAATTAGAGGAAACATCTATCGATTGGAACAGGACAGTGAACTTAAGCCACCTCAATTTCGATGATTTGAAACATCTATCCTACTCATTAAATGGTGAAATAGTGGAAGGTGAAATAGCGAAAAGTGATAGTGCGGTAAAAACAAATAGTGTTAGCTTAGCGACTATACTACTCTATGTAATTTTAGCTATAACATGTCTTAGTATAGTACTTTGGAAGAAAATGTCTTGTATAAGTCAAGTTCTGCGAAATCATCGGAATCCAACTATTACCGATGATCTCGCACTTGGTGAGGGAGGAGTTATGGAAGGACCACCGCCGATACGAATTGTGCGTATGTCAGCATAAGAGCGGGACTGCAGCGCGGTGCTTGCGTAATTCCTGGAGAGATAGTTGTTATGTCTAGATTTAAGTTTAGCTGTAAAGACCACACTCCGTGTGCGCATCCGCCTCTGTAAACACGTTGCCACCTATTAATATAGTAATTAATCAAATTATTAATTTTTATTTCAAAAATCTCATCCAAGACGCTCCCAATCCTGACTAAATTAAATGTAGTTACAGTCCCAGTCACTAGACATAAAAACTGTGAAAGTACTGTAGTTGTCCATTCCCTAGCGTAGATCTCTATGGAGAAGAACGGGCAAGAAACTCCATGGACACTCTTTTAAATCAGAATATTGTTACAAAATCTTGGTTACATCATTCATGTTGAGGTGGTATATTGGCTTGCCATTCATCTCAAACAGAATATGTTCACTATTTCATTCATAGGGAAGATTCTAAATCAAATTTTCATCAATTTTACGATTCTAGAATTAGCTATTCACAGATTCGGAATGGCGATGGCGTATATATATCGGTTTCCGCATTTTAGCTCAATGATTGTCATTGATTGTGCTTGATACGTTTTTATTGACCGTAAAACCGGCTATAACCGTGCACGTTCCAACCGTCTTTTGTTTACGCAATTGCTAGTTTTATTTTTGCGAATGTCCGTAACATAATATGTTTAGTCATGCAAAGAAACGTGATGTCTTTATTGATGAATCTGCTTTTGGTACGAAAAATAAACAGCGCATGAAGTAAAACAAGTTTTATTAAAAATACTAAACTACTAAATAGTTTTAATAAAATGTCTAAACTGATTTTATAAGATATTCTTGGAGTTATATGAGAATATAGTATAGCAACTTAGATGTTGATAAAACTTTTAGAAAGTTGCTGCTGCCCGTCCATCTGATCCTGAATTAACTATTACGTCTCGGGACCTGCAAAGTTCAAATGTCAAGAACTTTCAAAGCCACTTATTATCAGATAGTATATCAGCACTGCCAGTAAGGTAGAATTTATTTACGATATTTAGGTAGACTCAAAGAAAAGAACACTTTATAAGGCAAGTAACAATGAACACACTCAAACGAGGCACTATCTTCAAGTGAAGAAGCGCACGATAGCAGCTCTGATTTCAAATCATCGAGTCTCTTGCTTTAATATTTCATTCTTTACAAATGGACTGACATTTCTGAACGAGTTCTGTTGGAATGAAAAACTGAGTCAACACCATTATTATTTGAATGATATTATATTTGGCCCTTAAAGGCTCCGTGATTGGGTACTCGTATTTTATGAAAAATGTTTAGAACGGAATACCTATTTTATATTCAAGGTTTGAGTGTTATTGACAAGCAGAAGAGTGCTATTTTTAAGAGTTAAACACATCAAAGGCTTTGGTTTACCGTTAAAATAAAATTCAATAATTAAAGAGAAAACAAACTTGGAATTTACGAAACAAAAAGAAAAAGAAAACCAAATTTAAATTAATTCATTTGAGCGGATCAGCGAGTTAAAAGTTTAAAATAAGAAGGTTCGAATTTCAATTTAGAATTAAATCTCGGAATAAATCTATTGACAAACGGTGAAAGTGACGCTAGAAGTTAATTGGATTGGTTTCAGAGCCACGCCAGTCTCCTCAATCTGGGCTATTAATTCTGAATCGAGTTTTTATCCCCGTTTTATTAGATGCATAGTTCAAGACAAAGCTTTTCTTTGAAGAGGGTGACAGTTTTTGTACCTGTCGCTTTTTGCTTTTACTAAAACTTTAATTGTGTTGCAGCTTGAAAATAGAAATAAACTCTTGGGTAGAAAATAATTAAAGTAAACAAAGTTAAAACACCGTTGCAAAATCAAGCTTCTGCTAAACACAAATTAAATGAACTTGCTTTTAAAATGTATAAACGTATTTATACAAAGCACTTGAGTCCCCAAATTGCCTTGCTTCATGCGTGTAAACAATAAGCTCATTTGCCGCGAATTTTCTCTCGGAGCATTTCAAAGACTACCGCACAAGCAGCGCAGCTTTGTGCCACCACGATTTGGTACACAAGTGAAACTCCGCGCTGTAACGTTCCGTGTCCCAGTGAAAAATCTAAACCTTAGTCACTTGACATAAGAGTGGGTGGTACGCATAAACGACGTTGCCCACATTTTGTTTTCTTTCTGCTTCACGGCAAATGCTAAAAACGAAATTACAAAGCCACGTGATTCCATGCAGTGCAAAACTGGAGTCGTTTCCTTTCCCATTTTTAAACTGATACGATTTGAACTTCTTTGTGCATAAAATAGAAAATAAAAAGCACAAAACAGACAGATCGCTATCAGAAAAGTGCAGAAAATGCTTTTACACAGAATTGGATAAGCAAGAAGTACGAATACAGTTGTTCAGTGAAACGAGACAGGTAAGAACCTTAAGAACTTATATTTTAGGTAAAAAGGTTGGAAAATGTGTCAAAGGCGACTTCATGATAACAATGCATTACAACGAAGGGCTCGTTCGGTGTTAGGCGTGATACGCTCCTACATTTTAATGAAGAAACTCATTTCAATTGTGGGGATCATTATGCGAGTATTCGCGGTACATAAAAACGGTGTTGTGAAAGGGAACTTTTTTAATTTTAGTTATACTGTCTGCTGGGAGATATTCTGAAAGCTGAATGTGAAAAGAGGGCGGTATATTATAACTAAAAGCATACATGACTGACGAACCTATGTACATACCATTATGCATGTGATGAGTTACATTCAGGTTGTATGTGGTTAATTCTTATCTAATTTTTAAGCTTGGTATAAGAAAAAAACAAGCTTTGACAAAAACAGATTATTTCATAATAACTATTTAGTTACCAAGTTCTTTTTTTTTCTGAAAGCTACATTCAAATGCTATTGTTAAATTGTGGTATAATAAAGGCTATTTTTATTTTATTTTATTTAGGTATTTAGTTACCAAAATAGACTGGTAAGGTAGCATCTTCAGGGCTTGGGGTTATTTAAATGGTATTTAAGCAAACCATGCAATAATCTTATGTTATTTTGGTCTTGCGCTGACTCTAAATGGATTATTATGTTTTAAATGACTAAACTACTGTTGCAGATGTTGGGGAAAAAACAGCCAAGCTATATTGGGAGTGCACTGACTGAATGAATGTACCTACCCGGAGAGGTGGGCACAGGTCGTCACTCACTGGACACTTAATAGAGGGAATCGCCACCGAGGTAGACCGCGGCGAAGTGGTGGAAGGTGGTGTGACGATCTGATCTTATTTGCGGGGTGAACATGGTCAGAGGTCGCACAAGATTGAGAGAGGTTTGGAAGGAAAAAAGGGGAGGCCTTTGCCCAGCAGTGGGACACTTGACAGGCAACAAAAAAAAAAGAACTACCTAAGGTTCAATCTGTTGATATCACAACACAAGTACTTAGTAGGCGGAGAAAATAATTCTACCAGAAAAACACAGGTGAACATTACAACTTAATTTGCCCACCCCACATTACCAGGGGTCAAAAATCCATGTACTCAATGAATTGGCTAGTTGTAGATAAGTTATTTACATAGGTTAGGTACTCGTCTAATTCTCAGGGATCGTAAACATGTTTACTTTCTTATTCGGCGGAGATATGCCGAACACGGCTGTAATCAATTTCTATTCGTTTTGTTTCTTTGAATCTAATTTATGACATCAGTTACCAAATTGTGCCTGTTCGTGCGATATTCTTCTGTCAATATGTCTGTTGGGAACTGAATGGAAATTCAGAGTAAATTCTGAATCTGATTTGATATTATGAACGTTATTTTCAACATTGTGGTTAACGTACCGGCCATCCAGTTGTGTTTGTGTTTAGCTTTTATATTAATTCAGTTCCACATGATGCACATTTGCATGTTATTTATTTGTAAACATGCTGGAATATTTTTTTTTTTTTTCTGCATGACAATTTAATTTACAAATCTACACTAATATTATAAAGAGGAAAGATTTGTATTTTTGTGTGTATGTTTGTAATGAATAAACTCAAAAACTACTGCGCCGATCTCAAAAATTCTTTCATCATTAGAAAGCTACATTCACCCTGAGTAACATAGGCTATATTTTATCCCTGTACTCCCACGGGAACGGGAACTACGCGGGTGAAACCGCGTGACGTCCGCTAGTCAGAAATAAAATGCATCCGTTAGTGACGTACAGACTGGATGGGGATCTAGTCTCTACGTCCCTATCATATTGCAACAACGTTATTCCTTATTTGATCAAAATCTAGACTCATAGTAAACAATCAGAATTAATACTGTGAAGCGTCAGGCCCGTTTCCTAATAAAACCGTTTTTGCCTCATCATCTACTAACGATTTCATGCGGCTATTAGCCTTTCCATCTTGCATACTCTAGGGTCAGGGGTGTTTTTCCATTATTATTACCAAAGTTCAATGATCGGGCTTTTTGCGAACAATATCCACAATCTTCTTTATATTTAAAACCTTTCCGTGACTGATTAACTGGCAGATAAAGCACAGAGTTCTTTTAAATGTATTTTTACTTTTTGTCGAATCCCTGAGAGGATTACGAAAACGCAGAAGTATTTAAACACGTAATACCCTTGTCATACAAAAAAATTACATAAAGAAATAACTGATTTCTATTTGATTTATATTTTCTATTCAAATGATAATGATATCAACGATAAATGAGTAGCCCTAGACAAAGATATATTTTATCAGCGATAACGAAGATGAAAAATTCAAAACTCGCACCAACATGCTGCAGCACGCGCCACTGACGCGCGCGCTGCGTACACTCAATATGGTATCACAACGTATTGACTGCTTCAATTGTACAATGAAGGGGCTTTCAGACTACGCTATACTATTGTGCTATATAGTATAGCAAAGAAGGACCTAATGCTATACTATATAGCTTGGCGTTCACATTATGCGATATTATCGCAAGCATTTATAGTATATAGCAAGCACAGACGTGTTGTGTCGCTCGTTTCGCTTGCGGGGCGGCCGGGGGTGAGGGATGAGGAAGAGCGCGGCGCGTGATATAGCACAGCATGAATTCAGCGCATCGCACAATTTTATAGCGTATAGTAAGCCAATAATATATAGTACAGTACAGTGTGAACGTGTCCATAACAATGTATGGTGCGCGATATTGTTGTGCTATGAACTATATACTATATGCTATTATATTATAGCGTAGTCTGAAAGCCGCTTGAGTGAATTCACACGGGCCGCATTTTGCAAAATTACTACCTACATGGTTGTCAAAATAATTAATTCTAGTCTTTGTAAACTAACTGTAACTTTAAATATAACTACGCTATTGTGTTAGGTACCTTAACCTGTGATAATAGAGCTGTATGTGTAGTTTAAATAAATAAAAAAAAAAAATGGAATGGAAATCCTACCGAAAAGCTTACACTGAAAACGAGATATTTACCATGTTTACTATTTGTTTTAAGTTCCCGATATTTCAGCGCTGTTGCAAGCACCATGACAGAGCTATTGCACTCCGTGTGTAGGCATGAAATAATTACCTACCACGTCGCGCATATTGAATATGCAAGCTCTCTAGGGGTGTCGCGCTCCAGCCGTGCGTAACTGCGTACGTATGCCGCGTTAATTTTTCGCGCTCTTTTGACCTTGCGTCGCGTACCTACCTACTCGTACTTCGTGTTTGATAACTGACTGATTTATTGATCATTAGTCATTACTAGTGAAAATGACAAGCCGGATAAACTGTTGCTTTTAATAAATGTAGAAAAAAATTGTCTTTTTATATAAATTTCTCTGCTCCATGTCCATGCTTCCCATCAGAGTTTATTTTAAAATTACCTAGGTATTTGTTAGATTTCGCATTTATGCTGCTATTAAAATTAATAAGTAATCGTAATTTTAGACAAAGCAAGAAATATATGAGACATTATAATAGAGTAAAACAATTGTAATTATAAAAGTTTTAATAAACATTTAAATAATACATTAAAATACTAAAAGTTGGTAGTATTTTATTTTGAGTACTTGAGGCAACCCTACCGACTGACCATTAAGCAGTGAGACGCCGAATAAAATACGCTAACGCGTGGCGTCAAGGCACAATTTAGATCGAGCGCACCCAGTTTAGGTATTTATAATGTCGGCATTCTTCAAGATCAAAGGAGTGCAACTTCTGTACGCTAGTACTATTATCTATTCTGTGACCATGATCACGATTTACTGAAGTTATTGCGGCTGTGGGTTTCTAAGCAGACAAAACGGTCTACCCTCTTGTTTGTTTTTTTGCAACCAAAACAAATAATAAACATGGTAAATAAAAAAAGTCGATTTAGAAAAACGAAACGCTTTGAATGAAACCAATTGCTTCTTATCAAGGCCCTCAGGTAAAGAAAGGTCTTAGTAACCTAGTTGAAGTTGGATAAACAGGTAAAACTTGGCAGAACGCACATGGCCATGAAACTAGATGCTACTACTTCTAATCTGTATCTCTCCAAGCAGTAAGTTTCCTTACAAGGTTTCTTGGCACCACGGACACATTTATAACAATATAATGCTCCGGGCGCTGCAACGTGGCAGTCTGCCCGTGACCTACCAGCACATTTACCTACTTCCAAGTTTCCTTCACGTTACTTAGCTTGTTTACAACCTACATTTTGGTTCCAGTTAAAAAAAACGGATTTAGGGTTTTTCTAGAAAAATATAAGATCAGTTTACAGAGGCTCAAATTTATTATCTACCGAAACTCAACAAACTTGATGTGAATGTGAATCGATTTCCTACCTAAGATGTAATAAAACAAAGATAAAAAAAATATTCTGTGAAAAAGTGTTGTTACTTGAGCATTAGTTCAAAAACTGTTTTTTTTTTGGTTCTTGACAGATAGGATACTTATCGACAAGTAGAATACCTATCGACAAGTGATAGGATACCTATCGACCAGTAATAGGATACCTATCGACAAGTTATAGGATACATATCGACAATTGATAGGATTCCTATCAACTAGTGACAATTATACTGTATACCTACGGTTAAGGTTTTACATGCATGACATTTAAATGATAGACTGATAGAATTTTTGAATTAATTTGTGTGTTGAAAGACCATCCAAAACTGATAACTGATCGACTCGCGGCGAATGAGTCTTTTTGTTGTTAGCCCAACGGTGCTATGCGACTACTGATCGTTGACTTAAAATTGTATATTTTATTCATTTTGCTCGTAGATATTTTATTATACCTTAAATAATAATAATAATTGTGGTTATAAGAGACAGTTTGAACAGTGTCCTCTAGAAGGGGCCAGCAAACATTTGCATTTAATGTTAACTTTGTGATACTCCTTCATTATGCTTGGGTAGCGGAATCAAATCGGTTTCGTTTAATTAGAACAATTTGCACAAAGCTAAAGCTTATTCGTATTTGTGCAGCTAATTGGTGAGACGGGAGCTTGTTCAATTATTGAGCTTCAGTTTTTTTATGAGAGCCATTAAAACTGCACGCAACGTTGAATAAAATTATTTGAAACTAAAAAGAAAACCTTTGGATGCTATAGATACTCATTATGGTTTTTACTTTGTCGATTCATGTTTCAAATCTATCAATAAATCACATAACATCAACCTTTACAAAATTCTCGAGCATTCAATTTTCATCAGGATTCAACTTTGACCTTTACTACCGAACATCTAAATTTTCTCTTAAACCCTTTACTAGAAATAGAAATGAGCAAAACATCGTTCCGGATATTTTCAGGTCACACTTCGATATCGGCATGTCATGTGCGACGTACAGTCCTGTCTCAGTTATTTTACCTCTTACAGCAGCAACCCAACAACAACCTCATTGTTACAAAAATAAAGATCACTTTGCTTTTGACAGATTTATCAGTGGCAGTAACCCAACAGCTATCTTCATCATCATCTGCCGAGCTTTTGCCCAACTGTTGGGGTCGGGTTCCAGTCTCACCGGATGCAGCTGGATACCAGTATGTAACATGGAGTAACTGCACCTATCTGACCTCCACAGCCTAGCCCTTCGGTAAGATTGGTTGTCAGACTTTCGGGCTTCTGACTACTCGTTACGCTTGTCAAAGATCTACAAATGACAGCCGGTACCAACGCCTTAAAGCGCTTCCCGAGGTACGGAGGAAACTCTATTGATCGTCATTCACGGATCGACTTAGGCAAGCACTGTTTACTTAGCAGGTCAACTCGTGTGGGTTTCATTATTTAGCCACGGACCCCAACAGCAATCATGGTCATTCACGGATCGACCTAGGCAAGCACAGTATAACTTAGCAGGTCAACTCGTGTGGGGTGTGGGTTTCATTATTTAGCCACGGACCTCAACAGCAATCAATAAGGTTGCTGATGGGGTTCACGGCAACCAAAATAAAGTTCAATTTAATTTTGATAGTAAAGCCAAATCAGAGGTAAACTAACTGGGAATGGACTGTAGGTAGATGACGTGTAGGGTATTTACATAATTGTGGGGTAGTAATAATAGATAGGTACCTAGGTAGTCGTTTTGGCGTCAGGTCGTGCCGGTAGCAATTGCTTCGATCTCGGCACGGCTCCAACGGGCCCCACTATTACCATGGCCCCTGTTATTTAGTAGACGTCGTTATGTTGTGGACACGCGGGCTTTGATTAAAGTTTAGTTTTTTTTTATGTTTAAATGTTGATTGTTGGCAGCGCTTTTATTTTACGAGCTGTTTTTTTTGGCTGGCCAGATTACTATGTATTAAAAATCGGCAACCTGACCAACCAACCAAACTGCAAAATTCAAAAAACATAAGAAAATTTGAATTTTGCGGGCCGTCCTGGCGCTTTCATCTTAAGGTTTGATCAACCATTTGGATTGCATACGCAGCAATGAAGCTGTTCAACGAAAAGGGGCCTTCCTACCGTCCTAACAATGATATCGTTAACCTACTTGTAGTTACCATAGAATCTGAAGTTAAAGAGTTCTATGTAAATTTTGAACTCGATGTTTATAGAAAATCAAAACGTCAAAACATCCAAAAGATCTTTAGGTATAAAAAAAACTCGTTTTACTGGTATAATCAACTCTGAAAATTTAGTCAATAAAATGCATGGTGGTTCATAAATATAGCAATTTTCTAGCTATTGGAAACAATATGCGTGACTGAAGCAAATCGAACGTCACCTCGTACGTTGACTTCGGTGCCATACCCTACCCGCCATCATTCAAATCTCTTTATAAAGCGGCACCAACTGCTTAGTGTGAAATATTCATAACATTTGCGGGATAAGTGAGTCAAACATGCAATGCCTATCCAACAAAACATAAAAAGCATAACAACAACAACAACAACAGCCCATAACGTCCACTGCTGGACATAAGCCTCTCGCATGATGGGAAGAATTTGCCGTAATCTCCACGCTTGGCAGACGGATTGGAGATCGTAGTGATATGAAAGACTAACAGAAAACGCTGCTGCCTTATCTGGTCTACGGAGGCGCAAGGTGTTATGCCTCAGACATTAGTCGCCTTATACGACACCCGTGAGTGTAATGGATTGGTTCTATTCTAATCATAAGCATCACCTATATTGCCACCTCCTCCTTTTGGAAGTCGGTTAAAAAGCAAAATTTATCGGAAATTAAAAAAAAACAGCTGTTCCATACATTTTGACCGTAAACTTTATCGACTTAGGATGGAAGGGACATCTTTAAACTACTAAATGTATCAATCAAAATAAAGGTTTTTTTATGTATCCTAAACTTCAATTAAGGTTTTTGGAAATATCACCATTTGTCATCTCAAACGGGGTTGAATAGGCTAGTTTCCACTATCAATAAATTGCAAATGTATTTAGTCCGTCAGTCGTTTCAGAAAATAATGGACACGTATTCTTTGTTTTTTGTAAATCAATGATATTGAGAAAGATTTAACAAAGATAAAACGCATCAAAACTCGGGAGTGGGGGCTCGTGACGTCAGTAGTCAGAACTCACTAAAAATTATACCACGGCGTGACGTATTGAGAATTTCAAAAGCGTCGTATCGTTTACGGACTAATTAGACTTTTTCAGTTGACAAGCCTATTGTATATGTGAAGTTCTGGCAAAACTACACACATCAAAAGTATCTAGGGATCAACATATATTTTTGCAATAACTTTTCTCCTGATTGATATTAATTAAAATTTTCTTTAAGGATTCATCAAATAAAGTGTTTTCGTTTGTCACAGTAACGATAAACCAAGTCACCTTTGCATTAATAAAGAAATTTGCCATTTTCCTAATAAAGGGATTTTTGACATTTGAACCACTAACATTAAAGTTCGAAAAAATGACTGAAAACACAGTTTTCTTTAAAATTTTATTGGGTAACTTAAACAATTAATAATCCGTGTTTCTACCGCGAACACTAACAACACAAGAACATCGGTTTGGCATACTCAAAATGAGTTCATCCAAATCACGCTGTGGAATGGCCGCCCATGTTCGTTGCAACAACAAAAAAAGGTCTTCTTGCGACTGGATACCCTCCATATTCGGCAGAGCTCTTCTCTGTAGCATATCCCATGCATGCTCAATCGGGTTCAAGTCTGGCGACTGAGCAGGCCAGGGCAGGACATTGATGTTAGCTGCGGCGAGAGTCTGTCTTACAACTCTTGCGGTGTGCGGTCGTGCATTATCATGCATTAACTGAAATAAGGGACCGATTTGCACTTGTAGAGGAACGATGACGTCTGATACAATCGTCTCAGCATAAATTTGAGCGTTGAGGTTGCCTCTGATCCAAATCAACTCAGTTCTTCCGCCGATCCAAATACCCGCCCATACCATGATGGTTCCACCACTATAAGGATGGACTTCCTGGCAGGATTTTAATCGCTGTTGGCGTCCAGGGGTTCTCCAGTGTCGTATACGTCTTGTATCCGGTCTCATACCAAAACGAGACTCATCAGAAAAGCACACGAAACGCCATTGTTCTTCTGCCCAATTTCTGTGTTCAAGAGCCCATTGATATCGAATCCTACGATTGTGCATTGCTATAGGTGGTACCCGTAGCGGTCTTCGGGAATGAAGGTTCACTTCATGCAAGCGGTTTCTGACTGTTTGGTCGCTAATTAAGTTCCCTGAAGAGTGATGAAGCCTCACGGCTAACATCATGGCGGTTATTGTTGGAGCTCTTCGAGTTAAGATTTGAATGTATCGGTCTTGTCTCCGTGTGGTGCAGCGATACCGTCCTCCATGGCGCTCAGCCACGGTACCAGTGCTTCGGTAACGTGTCCAAAGTCGACTGATAACACTCTGACTTGTATTCAGAGCTAAAGCTACAGTACGTTGCCGGGAACCAGCTTCTATCATTGCCACGGCTCTGAGCATTTCTTCCCTGCTTAAATGACGTCGCCGCTCCATAATAACGTTGGTTTTAATCAGTAGTAGGGAAACAGTAGCACTAATAATGTCTTCAATGCGTTGTATGTTTTTATAGGGAAAATATTGACAGCTTATTTTCATCTTTTACTCGAATTTGATTGAGAGTTCCTGATTCAAATTATGAAATGCACCAAAAAGGATCCATATAAATTTATAAAATCATAAATTTATTACAAACCACATCTCAATCTCAAGAAATCCGCATAAAAATGCTTGATCCCTAGACACTTTTGATGTGTGTAGTTTGAGTAATAACCCAATATACGTCTTCGTGTTCGTTGTTCTGAATATTCATATTTAAGTGTCCCTGTGAATTGGAGTCGGTACTATATCTTAGCAGTTATTTGGCCCCTATTCCAATTTGAATTGCATTTTTATCATGCATGAAACAACATGAACATGCATGTATACATGCTTTATATGCAATAGCAATGCAATGCAACGAGGTTTTCAACAGTAACAGTGAGAATTTTGAAATTAATTACTATACTGTTTGTATGACAGGATTTACGAACATGATTTTATTATTGCCTATTAAGTAAATACTCTTTTATTAAGTAAATTGCTAACATAGTAATTAAGAAATTCTTATGTTCAGTAATTTACCATTTCATATTTACTCATTTGAGAAACTTATCAAACGCGCTAATATTATTTAAAAAGCACAATTACAAATTAAAAATGATCTTCAAAGTTAATTAACTCCTAATTAAAAGTTCAGTTTAATTAGCACGGATCCCGGGGTGTTGCCACGACAACCCTTTTAACAAATGCTATCGCGAGTGAGAGAAATGGTGTCAATCGTTGAAACCTGACAATCCGAACACGACAAAGGCGAGACTCTAGTTTTCCACTTACACCGACTACACCTCACTGTAACTGTAGAACCTAATTTATTCAGTGCTCCACAAGACACGAGTGGCCTGGAGTGGTCGACATTGGAATTTAACGTGAATTCTCTAAAGTTAATTGCGGTAACAGAACTCATACCATATTCGTAAGTGCTAGAGTTTAATTTTGCATGGAGGTTGGTTTAACTTGGAGGAATATTATGACCCTATTTGTAAGTTTTAAATCTGAAATGTATGTAGATGGAAATATGATATTCCGTGTTTCATATTTCCGTCTAAGCCTACGTGAACGTAGGTTTAGGCTTAATACGGTCTTAGCTACATATTTTGTGATTCATACATTCAAAGATCCTTACCTATCCTATTCTATATCTGCCCGTACGGAATCAACTGTGACTCACAGTACGCTGTACACAACAATTCATGATTCAAGCAGTTTATTGATTGTTTATCATTTTTGCTATCTCAGTAACTTCATCTTGTATTTAGAAGCAATCACTCTCACCTCGGAATCTGTCTGTTATACGAGAAATTATACAAGCATGCAGACTTCTGAGAACATCATGACAGTGAGCCGGGTTCCTGAGATTTGCTGTCGACGTTTCTGAATTATTACACATATTAGTGTTCAAGTAGGTACTGGAACAATGAACTATCTCAAACGTCTTTGGTAAAGACGCTCATAGTAGAGTTTCTGCCTTTGATTTTACATCTAGCGCGCAATAAATATCTGTTTAAAGTTTGGACACTTTTGCTTGTTATATTATCGTTGGGATTTAATGGCAGCAAGGTGCCCATTTTTACCAGGAGGAGACCACAGCGATAACATTACTTTTGGCTGTTAACCCAACTTTTCTCATTACGACAACATTAAATAAATGAGTCGAAAATTACGTCATCCGAGATACTCGTAATTTCCATAAAAATGGGAGGTGAAAAGTATCATTATACATTTCACACATTACCTTAATTTTTAAGCAAACTGTGTAATTACGTGTTTAATGTGTCATAATGTGGCCGTAAAAGAAATTTCAGTAATTTTTATGGCGAATTTAGGGATTTAAATTGTAGATGAAAGAACATCTATGAATGGTAACCTACAAAAGAGCTCACCTACATCTCTAGTCGAAGTAGGTGCGCATAAAACAATTTAGATTCATTACACACACGCCAAACAGTTGAAACTAACCAGATTTGTTTTTCATAATTTATATGATAGTTAGCCCCGGCTGTAGTAACACGATGATTTTGTTTGGTATTGTTACTTTGAACTTTTGTTTGTACTATAAAAGAAAATTAATATCTGGTAAAAATGGTTTCTAGCCGGAATGATTAAGTACCTACGAAGGTATTGCGTTTCCAACTAAATATGAATAACGTATTGCGCCGGTAAGCAATAAAGTGGCAGACATATTTATGTTGATTCAAGAAATTCAATAGCTGCGAGGGTAATGGAAATTGATGAGTCTTAAGAAGCTTGCAGCTCAAATTGAAAACCATTTAAGTGTTTCGAAGAGGAAAAATACCATTTCTTGCTCGGGGATTCAGGAAAAAACGTTGAAGTATTTGAATTGATTTAATCATTCTAAAGAGATCTCATCAACATTATAGCTGATGATCTATCAGCTGGTGATGAAAAAGCAAGAAAATAAAAGCGGTTACCGCTTGCTTTAGCTCACTTTTTTCAAAAACTACATAGCATTTAATGACGTTTTAAAAGGAAACGGATATAAAATATCACAAATGAAGACTTTTCCCACGAAAAATGAAAGTAACAAAGAACCGTTCTTATTACTCACAATGTGTATTACCGAATATGAAATCAAAACCCGCATATTTGGACAGCCATATAAAAGCAAGAGGACCGTGGAGGTCGGTTGCTCTCAGCCTGATTGTTTGCCTACCCCTCAGGGCATAGCTCTATAGCAGGCGAGTCTCTATGAGCACAACCTGATTTGTTATCTGCTCCAAAGTGTTGTACCTAATCACTTTAACCAACGAACTATTTTGAAAACTCATTCGTCAATATCATGCATCATAATTATCATCCTAAATGAATGTTCATTTTTGTTATATTCCTCGTCTTTCTAATGAATGTTCATTTTTGTTTCATTCCTCGTCTTCTATTGTTTTTGTTTGTGTTCAAAGGCTACACTCCTGCAAACCAAATAAAAGAAAAGAATATGATGCGTCTGATTTCGGCATTATGAAAAGTCGTAAGTTATTAGTGCCGTTTCAGAAGGAGAATATTTTCAAGAAACTCCACAGTAAACCTCTTGTTAAATATTTGGCTTTTACAATGTTTTCTTATTAAGTAGGTATGTGAGGGCAATGTAGATCTGTCAACAAGTATCAGAAGGCCTAGACAGTTGACAGTCGCTTTCGTTTCGTTGTAGCAACGATGTTCAACAGGATTGGCATAAAGCCGCGTTGACACGATCAGAGTGTGCTCGGGCCGAGTGGACTCGGATAGCTACTCGGACGCAACTCGTATTGTGGCAACCCATAATCCGAGCGCACTTGTATAGTTAGTATGGGTTGCCACAATACGAGTTGCGTCCGAGTAGCTATCAAAGTCCACTCGGTCCGAGCATACTCTGATGGTGTCAACGCGGCTTAAGCTTTTTTGGTAGCTTAAGTCAATCTGACGTCATTGTTACTGATAAAATGTCTCTTTGTCTAATCTAGAATCTCTGCTTTGATAATTGCGCCAAAATGTTATAATAGGTGTAAAAAGGACCTTAACGAAACCGAAAGGCACTTGTTTTTCCCGTCATTGCGATATTTTTTTTTGTTCTGTACTATCATACCTGGGAACCTTCTAGTTACTGAGATATTGGAGGTCAAAGTTTCCACTTTTTGACCCGTTTTTTAAATACCAGTCTCCATGATCCTTTTACTATTCAATGCATCCATCAGCACAATGTTTTGAGTGCGTTACTTTGAGTCCTATCAAAAACAGTGTTATTATTTTACCCAAAGTTTTCCAGCAATAAATTTGGGTAGAGTTGCTTAAATATTGATGTACAGAATGCTTAGTTAACGACTTCATGAAGGGTCCATTTACACCTATTCTATCTACCTAATAACATAAGTACCTGATTTAAATGAGGATCTAATTTGGAAACTCGCATCATTTAAGTCAAAGGCTAAAAGCTTTATAATAATGCTTATCAAAATGCCTCACATAAAAGTTGCGAGTACATTTAAACAGGGATAAAATTCCCTTTGTTTGAAGGAAAATTAGTACTCGTTTGAAACACATACGTTTTATTCAATTTACATATTCATTACGTGCCTAACTTCGCAACAATGGCGGTTGTCTTTGCCCGATTACGTTTGAGGGGTAATCGGCTGAAGTTAGCTGATTACTTATTTATGTGAGTGCCTGATTAAAACCCGGTGGCTATTTATTTTCGGCGGTTTGGTATTAGATTAAATATTAATCATTAACATTGGATGTTTTACGTTGGAGGATGTTTTATTAACAAAGCCGAGGCATTATCAATAATTCAGCCATTTTCAAATTGTGATTAGGTAAAACACAACAACCTGGGATTATACTACGACTATATAATGGACTACGACCATAGACACGTGGAATCACTGTCAAATTGTTACCTACGTATTCCTACAACGACTGTCACCGACATTGACATTTAAGCTTTTCAGTAGGACTGACATTTCCTATCCTCCATCCTCATTCTATACATTATTGACTTTCCAACATCTTTGTCGCTAATAGCTTGTCATTTTGTCTTTGAATTTCTAGATCTAGGTGTCATTGTCTTTTATTTTGATTACCAATCCAAAATGCTTGTCATTATAGAGCATTTGGAAGGTATGTATATCATGCAGCTTCTATATTTTATTTAAAGATACCTTTATACATTTGTAACCTCTATAGTTGGAGACTGTATGATATTAATAATATTTTTTTAATGTCCTCATACTTTTAGCTGATAGTAAACATTGAATTTAATGAAGGCCAAGTAACCTTCGCAGTGTTTAGTTATTAGGTCAATGTCAACCGGGAGAAGATGATAGCATTGAAGTTAGAATTTAATTGAAAAATTATAAAAACAGTACCTAGATGCCTGATTGCAAATAAAGAGGATCTAGTGGTTAAACTTATCGTGCCGATATTTCTAAATAATACTAAATAATCTAAATTGTAGTTAAAGAGCTGTGTAATAAATTTTAGTATACATTACAATAAACACGATATTTAGTTAATCAATTTTTCTACGGTTAACTGTCAGTTAACCGTAGTTGAACCAGAGTTTGAACCTATAGGTCTCCTAAAGAGATATTCCGTGTATATCTCATATTAATTTGCATATGGAACCGTCACCGTCGCGTCGTGAGCAGAGTCGTAACGCCGCCCGGGGCCACACGACCAATACACGTGGCAAAGCTTTGATCTTCCCGAGAGCTGTCAATTATTCACAGGCCGAGTGCTTCTGTTTGCACCTTGGCACTATCAACCAGACGTAGAAAAACCGAAAACCAGCCTTAATGTTTGAGTAACAAAGAAGCAGTCTGTGTCAAACTGGTGACATTGGCGTGTGGATGACAGTACAGTTTGTATTTGTTGGAGAACCGTGCTGTTCAAAATCGGAACAGTTAAATAAGCATTGGCTTTTGAAGTAGAACTGCTGTAGCAATGAAATGAAGTACGGATTTGGGGGTCTCAGTAACAGAATATATCCAATAGAACACACACCACATAGATTTCAAAGTAGACAGGGTGGAAAGTTTAAGGGCTCTGGAGGGACTCAAAAAAACATTTGAGTTTTGAAAAATTACATACTACTGTATAACCTTTAGGTTAGTGAAACATTTAAGATTGTGCTTTCAATTAAGCTCAGAAGTTTAACTTTGGTGTTACCAACACGAAAAAAACACTCTTTTCTTTATGTCCTACTTAACTTCACCAAAACAAAATGAAACCACGAATTTAAAAAAAATTGAGTGTGGCGATTCTAAAAGTTAATTTGATATCTATCGAATTTTTGCTAAGGCAGTTAGTTTTTGTTGTATGTCAATGTCGTTAACCCAAAAATAGAAAAAAATGTCTATTGATTTTGACCATGCCCTTGTAAGTGCGTACTTCTTACACGCAACACGTTTGAAGTATGATAGAACTATTGTTTTGGTCATTTGGAACAGCCCTGAAATCTGATATTGGAGACGCCGTCGCCATTGAAAACTGCATGCAACATCTTACAGTAAAAGTAGGTCATATTGAAAAGGATATGGATTAGTGATGAGTTTGAGACACCAGCTCCTCGGCCGGGTTTCCTGCGTCAGATACCGGAGGGCGACCGGAGTGAAGCCGGGGAAGGGCAGGCCCTGCCCGATCGCACTCTCGGTACTCAGCCCCCCCTCAGAGTCTGAATCCCCCCCTGAGTCGGAGCAGGCGCCTTCTGAGTCCGACTCGGGCCCGCCCTCCCTGTACCCGTAGTAAGGCATCCTCTCCCGATCACCCGACATTCACTTAAACTTATAAGCTCATTGTATCACTTAATTGTCTATTAAACACTACTTCACCATCTTAGCCGCGGGCTCAACTGTACAAATACGTGTCGGTTATCACCGGGAGCGGGTGTTTGGACTGCTCCGTCACGACATTGTCAACAAACTCCATCGTCGGGGTAGAACAACGAACAACACTTTATCTGGAACAAAAGAAAAACAGAATTAGTTTCATAGAAATTGCCACTTCGAAGAAAAACAGTCGAGTCGATCGACAAACGTTCTTGTTTACTGAAAACTCGCATTCATATAGAAACAAAATGCAAAAGTGAAAAAACTTATTTAAAAGCAGATATAAAAGTATAAAGTACACTTTTTAGCAGTTTCATTCGCTTCGCATTCAGACTATTTTTCACTACTGTGAAATTTTTCATTTCATAAGCTTTTTTAAGGAAATGCTCTTGAAAGTTTTAGTAGTGCACAAGTTTTGGTCGGTAATATTCGTGTAGAGGATTGAAAATGAAAATAAATAATAATGGATTGGTAAACAACCACAACGTATAATTATGACGACAAAAATGACTAATGAGCTTTCTGCGTACACAAAGGAAGCAATAAAATATTTATAGAATACTTGCGTGCCTGTAATGCTTGCCAGGCTGAGGTGGGATTAAACAATTTACTTATAGACCTAGTTGTAAAACAATAGGGAATATGCATTAATTTTCTTTTTTTTAATTTCGAAACGGAATGTTAAAGTACTGTAAAAATAATTACAAAAAATGAAAACAAGACATAAATCGGCCAAACAACACAAAAGTTATAACCATTTAAACTTTTGTTTCTATATCTTTCTAGATAAACGGAATTTTGTATAGATTTTGTATTAGCCGTGTGGTATCCGGCAGAGTAGAATAGAACCAACCCATTACACTCACGGGTGTCGTATAAGGCGACTAATGTCTGAGGCAGAACACCTTGCGCCTCCGTAGACCAGAGAATGGGCAGCAGCGTTTTCTGTTAGTCTTTCATCACTGCGATCTCCAATCCGCCTGCCAAGTGTGGAGATTACGGCAAATTCCTCCCATCATGGGAGAGGCTTATGTCCAGCAGTGGACGTTATGGGCTGTTGTTGTTGTTGTTGTTTGTATTACGTCGATGCAGCGAATGACGTCATTCGCTGTATCGGATCTCTTTGTCTAATCAGCAGATTCAAATGCTTATAACTTAGTATTTTTTATAGATGTTAAAAAAATTATTTTGCTTTGCTATTTCTGGTGAGTACGCTTTATTTAGTGATAAAAAAAATCATGCATACGTATATATACTCTATTGGTTGTCGGAATAGTGAAGAAAAAAACCCACAGTCTCACTTAAGGTGTGTGACGAGTAATAATATTGGAAGTTCTGCGAAACATAGTGGTTGTCCAACATGATATGATAGAATCTTTTTACACTCTTTATACTGTTATTGCTACTGCAACCTACCGTACCCACTAAATCATGATAACCAAAAATTTGAATTCAGAGATCAGAGATCCAGAACAGGCAGGCGCCCGCGCCTTCTAGTTTTAAAATATGAACTAAAAATGTGTCCCTAAAACATTTATTTACAGAAATTAAAACCATTTCATCGACTTTTCATCATTTCATGAAAATCAACTCACAACTCCAGCTTTCGTAGTTAAATTACCATACCGTAGCGTGAACTATAAAGTTTACACGTCGTAATGTTAACACAATTATGGCACTTCCACATAATATGGTCGTTATATATTCATTATTACGTTTTGCGGCCTTTGCTTCTCGATGGAACCTATTATCGGTGTTTTAAGACCAATAAGACATCATCAGGTTTGATCGCCAATATTGAACATTAACGATCTGTTGGGGACTTTAATAGTTTCTTAATCGATGTCTAATTGTTAGAAGAACACATTAATTGAGGAAGTAAAGTGGACTTATTTTCCTTTATCTTTTGGAGCGGGGGGCTTTGCCAAACAGAGAAACATCCAAAAAAATAGGATTTGATTGGATTTGACCAAATGAATCATGTGGGTTTTCCTATAGACTAATACGAGTAACAACCACCAAGATATTCCTGTGATTGACTAAGTCAGATACTTCAAAATTACTTAACTAGTTTCTAAGGGATCACAACTTAGAACACGTGTCTAGTTTGCAAAGATAATGCAAAGCCAGCGTCATCCGACACTCAGGTCCTTTAATAAAACGTTGCTAACACTTCTAATAGAAAAGCGATTCCAACTTTATGGTAAGCTCCATATTTGCATATACGACCTACTTCATCATTACCTCTATGGCCGAAACAAAACACGACGTGTTCAATATTCAAATAGTTTTCAGCCAGTTCGTAAATCGAATTGGTAAATTTATTATATTCCTTTGTTCTAAACTTTGATCCTAAAGTACAATAAAATATTTTCTAACATAAATCTAATTTGACATTGTTTAGATAGAATATCTCTTTACATTGAATAATCGAACATTGAATACAGATTTATGTCAAAATCAGTTTGTTTAACAGAAACGTTCTGAAACTTTGTTAAAATGATTATGACCCAAACAGTTGGTCCCAAATATTCATGGCATAACTTCGAGTGAACTCATTAAAGAGCCTTACTCAACATGGCGGGTGCCGAAACAAAACCTTTGAAGAAAATAAAAATTGAATTTCGGAACGGCTGAGATGAAAAGCGCTTTGTAGTGCATGCGACTGCAGCTCTCATTTCAGCGGATGCCGACCGATTTCGGACACAAACAAAAATTTTACGGCCGGCAATTAAGCCGACCGGGCGTTCAAACGCGACGCCACCGGCCAAATTACGGCGCGTTAATTTTATACGTACTCACCGATACAAGCTACTCTGCAAACTTTACCGCTCCGTCTTCATTATACAACGCGATATGTCGAGAGCTTATTAACTAACGTTTATACCTTGTTTTTATAGCGCCCATGCCGTTTGCGGTCGCTTAGGTTTTCTGTAATGGACCTTTAAATTCCTCCAATAAACACAAGACCTACTCTGCGATACCTTACTTTATTACTACTCTGATCCACATTAAAATTTTACGAATGTAATCTGAGTACCGTGTAGCGTGTAACTGCAATATTTTCACGTTTAATCCCGTTGATTTAGAGGCGGAACGTAAAAATGGATGTAAACATGCATGTTATATACCAATAAAATGTATTTCGACCATAACATTTTCTACATGTTGCCTGTATTACGTACTTTTCTTATCTTTTATGTGTATCTCATTTACTTATATGTACAAAGATTTACTAGGGTGATGTTTGGGCTGTCGACGGATGTCTATGTAATATACTTAGAGGGAATGGAGAATATTGTTTCAGCGGGGTTGGGTCTAGATCAAGATATTCTGTTTATTTATTGAATACAAAAGTACGTAAGGATAGGTATCTTACGTCCTAGTTATTTTAGTACCTATCTTCCAAATGATCTTATTTATACAAAAACGAAAATATTATGATAACCGTAGTAGAAAAACCAATTCTTATTTTTACAGCTTACGAGTATTATCCCTCTCTAACATTCGAAGTCTTTCATTGCTATAAAAACGATATTTATTTTCAAAGTTTTCTCCTAAATATTGACAGAATTTTATGGCAGGGTCTTAGATTCAGTTCGGGTACATGACAACATCCGTTCCTACAAACCAATAATTTCCTACGTTCCTACGCTTCTTTGTGGTGCTGGATTTTTCGGAAAGAACCTCAACAAAAAGTTATATAAGATGTCGGCGTCACAAATAATTTTGCTCAGAAAAATTCAATTGGAAGCCTCGTGAGAGCGTAAAGATTTGGAACGACTGTCATATTTTAGGAACTATAGAACGATCCTAGCCGAGTTCTTAAGAACGGCCTGGATCAAAAAGACGTTTACGAAATAGAAATCTCTCACCCTTTATTATTTCGATCTACGAGGCTATTAACAATAGATAGAAAATACTGGAACGCTCCAGAACAGCTAAATCCTGATTCTTTTTGTTATTGAAGTGTTTCCGTGTTATTTGGTAAATAAATATTTATGGTTGACCGTATTTCGAATCGTACACCCGTTTCGATTCATTTCAATTTTCCGATGAATTGACTTTGAAAATGTGGCATTGTGTGGGTGTTGCATTTTACAAATATTGAAGTTTTATTCTTATAGCTCGATGATGATGAAATATCTTCATTCTTTGGTCTATAAAACTCGTGAATATGTGGTAATATTTTCAATGAATATTTTCACAAAATCTACAGTAACTGAATCCAGAATGGAATAGTATTTTGAACAAGTAAGAGTACAGATAGATCTATACTACGAAATTGCAGTTCCTTTAGTAAACTGAAAGCGACAAACAGTGCGACAATTCCCACAAATTACTCAGAGCAAACTACTAAGAGATAGAAGTACAACAAGTTCGATACTAGGAAATAGAAATGTGGAAATAAATAGAGAGACACACGGACAATGGCACCAACAAATGTAAAGAAACACGACACTAGTAGCCCGTATTAGTTGCAGGAAAACTGTATAGCACTGAGGGCAATTGTCCCGCTATTTGTCCCGGGAATCGATTCCCGCAACTACACCCATTATTCGAGATTTTTCACATTGTTTTCTTCTTTAGAAAAGAACTTCTTTATTTTTTTGTTTGCAAGTTTGTTTCTTTTTTTTCGCAACATTTCGTAAGTTCAGTTGTTTAAATTATTTTTTTGACACTGAAATAAGTTGTTCAATTTCATGATTAAGTAATGATGATGTATTTACTGATAAATAAGCTTGTTGTATTGGGTTTTGCTATTAATGCCCTTTTCTACTACAAAACTGATGTTGTTTGACTGTTTGTTTTAAAATATTCTTTATAGCTTTGCATTTTAAAACACATCAAACATTCACAGGATTAACCAAACATGCCACGCGTTTTAAAAATAAAATTTTCCATCTAAAGCGCTATGCATTTTATTCTATTTTTTTGCGATCTCTTTCGCTTGGACATTCAGCTTTACAAATTGAATTGCTTTTAAAATCCCTCCATTACTTTTTAAGAGTTCTTAACCAAGCCGAGTATATACCCATTGATACTCGTTCCTTTTGTAAAGCTATATAAAAGTATTTTCATTAAAACTTCCAATAAAGATTCGTATAGATTGTGACAAAAGAAGTTCCGATCACATAACGAAATCTTTTTCTTTTGATGGCCACAAACAACTTAGGTCGCATAGAGTATATTTATAGGGTCTGATATCGGCAGTTTAATATTAAGACGGGCATCGTAAACACATTTTTCTTACAAAACGTTTTGTGAGACGGAAGGAGTTATTTTGTGGGAATTACTAGGAATGGACAATAGAATGAAATGTTGTCTAGACTATGGTCGCGTAGTATTCAAGTATATCGTTGGGTAGCAAGTACCGTCTGAAGCTTACTTTATTACTGATTTATATCGTGTTAGCTTTACCATCTGTCTTAGTTGCTGCGACGTTTCATTAGACAAAAGTTCAGCTATATTTTGTTAGGGTATGTGACATTTACTATCTTACATACCCACACTTATTTATACAGCAAAGCCTAATTAAGCATTTCTGGCAGACTAAAGCCAAACGACCACCAACATTTGGCAATAAAAACCGAATTTACCGTTATCTAAATGGCACGACCAATCAAAAGTCAACTACCTACAACAAACCCAACACTAACACACTCCGTTTTTTTAGCGGACCAACACAAAAGATACGCTCAGTAACAGTTCCAAAAAACAGTCATCAACACAAACGTATCTCGTTTAGCCAAGTATTTTGGCGAACGTCGCGAAGGTAAGGCAATTAACGTTACTGGCACACTTCCTCGGCATGCGGGGAAGGAAATCCCTAACACCGGAACCCGGGTAATAAAGGTACATACATACAAATACATGTGAGTACAGTCATGCGCACTAATATATATACTTAGTATCTACGAATAACAGTTTCTACTTTGAGATAAGACCTATTTCGTAATAGTACAGCTACAGCCAAAATATTATGTTCGGAACAACATCAAATTACAATTGATACAGTAGGTGAAAATCACTTTTAAATGTTGCTGCGTATATACATATTAATGCTCGTGACTGTACATAGAAATAAATGTATGTATATCAGAATACTTAATTCAATGGCAGTGGAAGTGAGCTCTATTGTAAGTGTGATGTTATCGGAGTAAAAGGTCGGGACGTAATTCTGGAACTCTTTTATAGCTATGCTGTGTTGCTTGCCAATAGTGTGGCTATTGTCCAGTGAGTGACTGAAAAAGGCAGCTATAAGATTTATAAACCCATTTTCACTGTTACAAAAGCAACAAACGGCAAAAGCGTGCCGACGAGTTTGCAATTCTCGGCTTAGCGCCGAAAGTTTATAATACAATAGCTTACTTTTATTTTGCTGCCCTAAAATGAGCATAAGTTTTAGAAGAGACGAAAATATACCAATTTTCAGTAATCTTACTTGAATAATCGTTACAAAATGCATTTTTTACCAGTGTAGTTTCATCACTTGCACCAAGTAAACTTATGCAAGATTTAAGAGTGTAGTAGATATTCATCTCCATGCTTGAATCTTGTGAACAGAACGGAACCGTATTCTTCAAGTAGTTGTTATGCATTTTATTATGCTAATATTAGATACAAGGCGTTTTGTCAGAGAACATCTCCAATAAATATATACTTAATATTATAAAGCTGCAGTGTTTGTTTGACGCGCTAATCTCTGGAACTACTGGTCCGATTTGAATGATTCTTTCAGTGTTGGGTAGTCCATTTATTTCTATTCCATTTGGAGGAGGAAGAGACGAGGAAGGCTATAGGCTATATAACATCACGCTGCGACCAAAAGGAGCGGAGCATAAATGAAAAATATTGCAAAAACGGGGAAAAATGTATTCCTTTTGTGAGCTGTTTCTCTTTTATGTGACGCAGACGAAGTTGCGTGGGGCAGCTAGTAATGCATAATGTTATTCCTATGGTAGGTATGTCGAAAATATAGTAAATTAGTTTAATTGCGAATCATTGGAAATCTGAATAACATCATGTTAATCAAAGTCGTAATACTAAGTTGGATAGAAACTGCTAACTATAGAACTAAGCGACACTAAAATGAATTGCAAGTCCCGAACCAATGTCAGCAGTCGCTGCATTAATACATCACTGAAAACCGACTTTCTAATGACGCCGTGCAATATTAATCATGCAAATGACAAAATAACAAAGTCCATTACTCCGTGTTACACGTTGAACTCGTAAATCATGAAGTAAAGCGTGTTACCACAAAGCCGTAGCTCCCGGCTGTTAGTAAAATTCTAATATTTTATTCACCGACGCCATATTGTTTTCTCGATGCTTCCATTCGGTAGCTCAGTGCCAGTCACGGACTCCTAACACTTATAAATCGATTTTATTAGAAGCATTACTTTCAACACCGATGATAACAAATCGGCCTTGAAGTTTTTTTAGAAGAATAATATATGATATTCTTCGACTTGAAAAGAGATTTTAATATTTATTTTATTCTTTCATCGCGGATTGTAAAAGGTTGACATCGTCAATTAATTGCTTGAATTTTATTAATATACCTACCTTTGTTTGATGTTGTCTTGTTTGAAATAATATTTAATTTATTTCTTCTCCTTTTCATCTTCATCTCGAGAGAGGCAATACCGAGGAAAGAGAATAATGAATTCTAAGCAATTATCTAATTTGCGCCGAGTTGATTGAGTACCGTCGGACTTCCGCGATCCAAAACTAATGCTGGTACAATAACACAATACTATTGCACTATTGGAATTTCAATAACCATTAATTTTGTTGGCGCTTACATAATATTGTACGTCAGTTACCTATACGGTAGGCAAATTGCACTGATTTCAAGGACTTATATCAGGTATTAAAAGAGAATAAATCTTCGTCAATGGCACTGAAAACTAGTAGGTACATATTAATATGTACTAGTGAGCAACATTATTGTAATATTACGATAATATTGTTCACTGATTCTATGGTACATTTACCTAAACTATTCATATAAACAACTGTTGGTCATACTAAATGTAAAATAAATATATGTGATAAATGTGCGTGTGATAAATAAATGTTAAATAGAGGTAAGATTATTCTCAATTATGGCGAACAAACTATCGAAAGACCTAACCTAACATTTACTTTTTCGGTTCGCTGTCCCGAAATTCCTTTTACTAAACAAACAAATAAACTAGGTACACATTCTCCATAGAAAATGGCACAACGTAATGCAGGAAGTCGCTTTGTTTGTTGGGAATGTCGCTTGTCACGAAATCTTTTTGTTCAAGAGCGGTCGAGCCGAGACGAACGAAATGGCATGTCGTGAATGATCACCCATAGCCCAACCAACCTGAGTGCAAACAGATCAAACCAGTCTCAGGGTTGCCGCTAACCCGGTATTAATACCGCTATTTTAATGAACATACCAGATTCCCGGTATTCCGATAATTAAAGCATGTGAGGTTATTGGAAAATTGGATGAAGGCTTGATGCCACTTTGCAGCAGTATATTGAATATTCTCTGGAATTTCACCCGGTGTATAAATAATTTTTGTGTTAGGTTAGTGTCTTAGAAAATCCTTGAATGTTTCTAAATCAAATAAAACTTTCTGTAGTAACGTTTTTATTATAAACAAGCGTCATATTTTTATAGGTCTAGTACGTCATTTGTTTTTGTTTTCACGTCATCACTCATTTTTATTCTGGGACTATTTGAAACGTTTCAATAATAATAATGTACGTATAATGCTGAAGAAAATCTGTTTGACAACTTTATAGTAAACCTGACAAGAAATTTTGCAACATAATATATAATATGAAATACCATAGGGCTTACCATTGAAATAGATATCCATGGTGAATCACGTAGAAAATGAACATGACGCGTGTATTATCCGACCTTACCAACCCATACGGGACACAAGATCCTCATAGCATTAAAGTACAATGTTCAAAGAGCTGCCTATCACATAACCCCTAATCACCCGCGATGCCCCCGAGACGAAAAGAAAGGCCCATTGTTAAGGGAACACGGAACCTGCGCTCTATATCTTGCCTTTATTCCCGCACGATGGTATCAACCCTGTATCGATAGCGAGTGTATTGAGCTATACGCGTGCTCGTGATGTGTGATGTTCGTATCGCTCCTCACAATAGGTGAGCGTTATTTCTGTTCGTCTGCCTTGACTCCAGACGCGGTCGGGCGTAAGTACCAAACGTCTGTGTTCCATGTTACCACTATCTACATTCTACATATTGATTGTAAACATCAGTGGGCACGCACGGTTCGATGTATTTCGTGTATCCGTGTATTCTCGGGTTTAGTGTTGGAATGTTTTGTGAATTTTGGCCGCCACTGAATGGGTTTGGTCAGGCTTTTCGTTTGCGGCTGCCAGTCGTATAGTTAATGACTTTGCTAACACATGTTTTAGATGTTTAGAGCATTTTGACCACCAATATGCGATATGAAATATTGCAACCTGCTACTGATATTACGAATGATTTACTTTTAATTTAGGTAATTAGACTTGAATCCAGAGACGCATTTGACAGGCAATGTACTATGGGGGTCTTTTCCGCCTGACCATTTTAATTTTTTTTCGCTTAAATCATGCGGAGGCGCCGAGCTACGCCCCCTTAAAGTTTGGGCCTATTAGGAAAGCGTCAACTTTGGCGCGCAAAATAACAATAACTCTCGTTTGGCGTGCGTCGTCATAGCGCTCGGCCGATTCGGTATCTTTTCATTCATTTTTTCTACACAAAGTCAACGGGGCGGGGCTAGAGAGCGTTTTTATGTTGCGAGTGCAAGCAAAAATGAGCTTAGTGGTGGTCAGGCGGGAGTGTCCTCGATAGTACAGATTGTTTAATTTTTGTAATATATTTATGACTGGCGTTCTTTTCGTAAGTTTTGCTACCAAATACCGGACTATCTGTTCCGCAGAGTTTAGGAATCTCACTGGCGGTTTACGCTAACCTTTAAACCAATTGATTAAATTTTGGCAAAGATACAAGTGTAAAATTTGAATCACTCACGGATGGCAACACAGAAATTAGGCGTGACTACTCGATAAATTCCTTTTGCAAAGGCATAGACAATTAGGCAGTTAGTCAGCAAGCCTCATTTAATCACAGTTGGGATTGTGTCGTAAAGGAATGCGCTAGAGCTGTGACATTAGCTGAAATAGACACGATTTTGATCGATGACTGCACTGTGTTGGCATCTCGGTTCTAGTTGACTACTGGTCTATTTCTAACGATCTAGGAATTAAGTTCGTTATTAGATGGTAAAGTTAATCTTTACTAATATTATAAAGATGTGACCACATGGTGACTGTTCCTAAATTAGCCTAGGATGATACAATTTTCGTTTTTCCTAAATCATGTAAATAAGGTCGAAAATAATAATGTAGTCGGTATCCCATTCGTTTGTAAGCATGTATGTAGGGGGTAATCCGGATAATCTTCGGAACTAATGATCCAATTCTAAAAACAAAATCACTGATAGAAAGTTACATTATTTATAGGCACTAGGCCCTATCAGCATACCAGCGCTCTGTGACGTTTTTTAATGTTACAGCACAATGCTGAGATAGGGGCCTTTTGGCCTCGTACAGGACTAGAATTATTTATTTTTGTGTTTTTTTTCTTCTGTTTATTAATTGTTATTAGTGTACTGATAATTTCACCATTTTTTTTTATTTTACGTGTATTGTCCTGTGCGGGCTAATAAATGCTTTTTCTTTCTTTTTTTCTAGGTATAGGCCATAAGTTATATTTATATCATGCATATTAGCTGAGCTATCACATTTTTTGTGGCTAAAAGCTTGTTTGTAGATATTAATAAACCCGATAAATCATTAATTGAATGATACACTAAAACCATGTAGCTACAGAACTGTTCAAGATAATAAATTGCCTTTTTAGCAGACTAAATTTTTTTGTTAACCATATAATTTAGTTTATTTCAGTCCTCAACTAAATAGAAATCTTGTCACCAGCCAGACTTTCAGCTTAATTCAGCCGAAACAAAAGACGAAAGTCTAAGCGCTGAAGACTCTAACTAAATTAACTCACTGAAGTAAAACCTTAATTGTAATTTTTCTTCATTAGCCTATTGTGTTCAGGTGAGTGAAGGCACCCCTTTGAGGGGTAGAGAGGGGGTGGAGTCTTTTAATTAACTAATTTATTGTTACGTCAAGTAATAATATCTCAAGTTTCACCTACAAAGGGAGACAGACGGCTTTATACAACAAATTGTCACAAAGTTGAAGAAATTGTGAAAGGGTTTCCTGGTAAGTAGAACAGAGGAATTGTTGGAATATATTTTATGTTACGACTTGAACTTAGCCTTCAGCTACAAAAAGTGAAGGCAATATAATTTGTACACAAGGAGCTTCACAAGTATGTTATTGGGAGTGTTGTTTATAATTTGATATTATACACATACTATATAAGTATTATAATTTACAGGTAGTCAGTGACCCAAAATGTCTGACAACCAGTCTTACCAAGGGGTATCGTATTACACAACACACTGCACTACAACAGCCCGGTATCGTATTACACTACACACTGCACTACAACAGCCCATAACGTCCACTGCTGGACATAAGCCTCTCCCATGATGGGAGGAATTTGCCGTAATCTCCACGCTTGGCAGGCGGATTGGAGATCGCAGTGATGAAAGACTAACAGAAAACGCTGCTGCCCATTCTCGTATCGTATTACCCAGTACTAACTAGGTTGTGGAGGTCAGATAGCTGCCTATCTGACCTCCATGCAAAAACATCAAAAAAATAATTTAAAAAAAACAAATAATCTGCTCCATGTAAAATACAGGTTTATTCAGCTGCATCCGGTTAGACTGGAAGCCGACCCCAACGTAGTTGGGAAAAGGCTAAGCAGATGATGTTGTGTATAATTTAATATTGTTTGGTGCAGACGTTGAAGTTAGCAAACAGTTACGACATTTTTTAAACAAAAAGGTTTTATCATATCTACTTAGGCAAATAATCACCTAAAACAGGATTTAAGGTTTTCTAACTAATAATACACAAGAACAGAGTTAAACATTGATGTAAATAACATAACATCACGACTATAATTCCCGCAGGGTTAGGCAGAGATGTACCTAATAGTACACCCACATTTCGCCAGCTATGTTTAAATCCCATGTAATAGGGGGCGAGCCTATTTCCATCAACCGGGCAAATCCAGACTCCGTGGCTGCTATTGAGAAATTCCTGATGGAAAAACTCAATAATTACCCGACACGGGAATCGAATCCACGACCTCATGCTCAGCAGTCGCGTTTGCAACCACTCGACAAACGAGGCAGTTGCTTATAAATTTAATTAATTTCAGATAAGATAAGATAATTTTTATTTGTCCAAAACATGAGTATACACACACATAGCATGCAAGATGTTACATCAAATTATAATTATGACAGTCATGTTTTGCCTGAACGGCGTACAAATATAATATGTCAGACTCTACACAGCATCAAGTGAATTTAAATTCGTCCATTACACACAGCAAATCTAGCAGTCAACCATCCAATTTAGACCATATTCAGTTCACAATGATTCGCTTGCTTATATGTTTAAGCTTACCTAGACTGTTTGCAATGTAAAACTAAATAGTGATACGAATAATATACCGAAAACTACTAAAGTATTGTACATACAAATTACAGGTACCAAAAAGGTTTCTGAGTCAAGCAGTAGTTGGTTTGTAAGCGAACACTATTACTCAGAGAGTCCATTTGATGAACGTGCTCAAGTATTTGTTTCATTAGCTAAGTGATCCCACAAGATTCGGAAATTCGAGACTTCAATCACGGTTTCTTTTGGTGTCTATTTGCTTCACTAGAACTCACAATATGGTCAATGTATTCAGGTAGAGATAAAGGACCCCAGAGACGACCCGAAGGCGTGTGACAAAAAATTACTCGCCATACAAGACGAGACAGGTAATTTTCTTCGTTGTGACACAAGAAAATTTATTTGACGTAATATTATGTGTACTGTATGACGGGTCCCTAATTAATCTCGAGTCTGATACTGTAATATTTCAAAGCTTAGCGTGCACGTGAATGATGCACGTTTGGCCAGAATAAAACGTACACTATGGTAAGATTACTTGCACATTTTTCACATTGAGAGCAGCGGTGGCCCAGTGGTGGCGGCCCCGACTTACGAACAGTACAGTCGTGGATTTGAACCCAGGCAGGCGCATTACTTTGTGTAATTTATTTCATCACCACTGCTCTCAAAACGGTGAAGGAAAACATCGTGAGGAAACCGGCATGTCCTAGAACCAAAAAATTCGAAGACATGTGATATCTACCAATACGCACTGGGCCCGCGTGGTGGATTATAGCCCATTCCCTCTCATAGAGGAGGCCTGTGTCCCAGCAGTGGGAACATTAATAGGCTGATGATAATGATGATGACTTGCACTTTTTAATAAAACTATTTTCGCCTAAACACATCGCTACTTGCTAGCTACATAGCGAAACGACGGATAAATTTCCGCATTAGAAATCGACGCGTGGATCAGTATATTAATTTCCGTTGAAACATATATAAAATAAACAGTAATTTCTCCGCGTGCTAATAACGTTATACGTAACAAAGTTGTTGAGAGGTTTATTTTCAAAGCAAATACGTCAACAATAACTGTATACGGTTCCTTGTAAACTCAATCTGTTTCATACTTTCCGCTAACTGTAAATCAGTGAGTACATAATTATGATTTATGGTATTTATTTCCTGCGAGCCTAAAATTACCGCTTTACCAGAATCATAACATGAATCACGTTAAAAAATTTAAATTCTTAAAATGGACTTTATGATCATTTCCATAAAGTCCATTTAAAAAATTAAAATATTTAACGTGATTCATCTATGATTCTGCTAAAGCGGTCATTTTAGACCCCCTGGTGTGGAGGATCGAAACCACTAGATCCAAGATTACCAAATAAGATAAAGACTTTTATGATAATATTTTATCTTTTACTTCTTTACGTTTAAGCCTCCCGACTCGTGGGATGGGTCACCTATCATACCATCGTTCTATCTCCATCTTTAAATTGACAAATATTTAAGTATCAAAAATACATGGAAAAAATATGAAATACATACTGCCAATACTAAAATATTATAATAAGGTTGGTCGGTCCACAACACCTCGATATTCTTACATAACACAACACCGCGCTTTTAATCCCCAAGGGGTTAGGCGGGGGTTACCCTAAAACAAAGTACACCCAGGGCCTACAATGAACTGGGTACAAATCCAGACTCTGAATTCCTGGTTGAAAAAACCCAAAACCATTTTGTCCGTCCGGGAAATCGAAAGCTGGACCTTATCCTCATCAGCGGCGGTAGTGACTTATGCATCTGGACAATCTATACACAAAAGGGACATTTTGAAATAGCCAGACTTTGTATTAACAAAAAGGCTGTGTCATCATCGGTCAAAACAAAAATTAAATTCCAGTTTTTTGTTGTTGTTTAAAATTCCGCTCATGTGTTTCAGGACTTCACCACAGTTTGAGACTTAAATGGAAGAGCTGCGTTTATTCATGAGCTGATCATGTGGCGAGTTTGGCTGTTAACTTCACCGCGTTATCATAGCTGTTAGCCGTGAGGTATCCGGCAGAGTAGAATATAACCAATCCATTACACTTACGGGTGTCGTCTATGGCGACTAATGTCTGAGGCAGAACACCTTGCGCCTCCGTAGACCTGAGAATGGGCAGCAGCGTTTTCTGTTAGTCTTTCATCACTGCGATCTCCAATCCGCCTGCCAAGCGTGGAGATTACGGCAAATTCCTCCCATCATGGGAGAGGCATACGTCTAGCAGTGGACGTTATGGGCTGTTGTTGTTGTTGTTACCAGCTGTAAAACAAAAACCGACCAAGTGCGACTCGAACTCGCGCATGAAGGGTTTCGTAACGTCATAGTACGGAACCCCAATTAATTCTTTATTTATTAATTGTTGTTAACGTGGCGACAGAAATACATGGCACATTCTGTGAAATTTTGAACTGTCTACCTATTATGGATCATGAGATACAGACTGACAGACGGACGGATGGATGGACAGCGGTGGCTTAGTAATAGAGTCTTGTTGGTTACCCTTCCGGTTCCTATAAAGTATGTAAAAATATTGGTGAATATTTATTATCAGTTCTAGTGCACATTGTAGTAATAGAACCGGACCACTGATGGGCCGACGTCCTCAAAAAAGTGTTATGGTCAGACTGGAAGCGGAAAAAGGAGGACCAGGTGTTTGTGGCAAAATGTAGAGGAAGCCAGGGGGTCTAAAATGGCTCCTTTATCAGAATCATAATACAAATCACGTTAAAGATAAAAAAATCTTAAAATGGACTTTATGGATCATAGATCATCGGGTCTATTTTAAGAATTTTGAATTTTTAATGTGATTCATATTATGATTTTGCTAAAACGGCCATTTTAGGCCCGCAGCAGCGGACTATGATTCAATTGTGAGTAGAACATAATATTTTTTCGGAAACGGTTCTGTTCGGCTCTCAATATTTTGTCTGGTGTACCTATTTCCCCAATCATTATTTTCAAGTAAAAAAACTCGGCGCAAAAGGGTCGTAGTAATTGATAGACGAAGGGTTGGCATCCCGTCATTTATTGGGCAATTTGTCAATATTATGAAACGAACCAATCTTCTGAAGGTAAAAGAAATAATAATTCGGGGTGAAAGTCTACATGAATCATTATTATTATTAGTAAAAGAAACAATCATTTTGATGAACACAGTGAAGTTTTTCAACATTAATATAATTATTTATTTATTTATCACACGTTTCCTTTGCCATTACAGTAATGATCTAATGCGACAAAGTAACTTAAAATATGCTTAAAAATATATGCTTAACTATACCTTACATGCTACACAGTACGTGGCCCTTGTGAACTCACTCAGTGTACAGGTGAATAAGTCATATTGTATTAACAAAACATTAAATCACGCCTATTTTTGTCGTTGGGCTGAAGAGCATCAAGCAAAATTAAAAAGGCATTTATTCAAATCAGGTTGAAAATCAGTACTTTTTGAACGTAACGTCAAAGTTTACAAAAGACAGTCCCCCAAAACGCTTACCTTACAACACTGGTTGGGAAGAAGAAGTGGTGGAACAAACTACCCATGTCTGTTAGGAATAGGTTCTGTCTATATTAAGGTCACCTACATTCCGCCGGTTAAATTTTTAGTCCCATGTTATAAACTTTTGGGGGTATGAAAGAACAGGGTGTAAAGCTCTTCATCCCCCATAGAAAAGGGAGGATCCTCCGACCAGACGGGTGTTATGTCTGGTGGTTATGTCGACAGTTGTTGTCGGGTTCTCGTGTCGCGGATAACTTTGCTTGCGCGATGTAGGATTTTTGACGTGTTTCACTGTTAGTTCATCGTCCGTGTCATAGATAAGAATAAGAATAAGAATAAGAATAAGAATAAGAATAAGAATAAGAATAAGAATAAGAATAAGAATAAGAATAAGAATAAGAATAAGAATAAGAATAAGAATAAGAATAAGAATAAGAATAAGAATAAGAATAAGAATAAGAATAAGAATAACAATAAGAATAAGAATAAGAATAAGAATAAGAATAAGAATAAGAATAAGAATAAGAATAAGAATAAGAATAAGAATAAATTTATTGAATCATTGTTACAATCATTTTCTTAACCTAACTTAGTACTATGACAAAATCGTAACGAGTAAAATTTTAACCTTAATATTTAGAAAACAGAGGTCCCCAAACTAGGCTGCGCCTGTATCTTGGGGGCCGGAGTTGCGTTTACTTAAAATTAAAACACATAATTTGTTGATGTAATACATGCGAGGTAAGTAGGTGAATGATAATACCCTTTTACAAAAATAAAATGACATTACATTAATAAAAAAAATATAAAAAGAAGATGACGCTGTAGTACTTTTTGTCATATTATGTTGCTGTAGTACTTTTTGTTCTATGTTGTTGTAGTGCCACTACAAACAGCTGAGATGGCGACTATACGTGTAGAGGAGTATGGAAGAAGAAGACATGCTGCGTCGACTTGAAATAATTTTGGAATATTATGCAGGAGTATGATGATGATGTCATATAGGCCGAGCCTATTGCCGTCCACCGGGCGCAAATCTAGAATTGCGCCGGATTTTGAAATTGTTTTATGAAATGCAAAAATATTTACAACTAGCTGACGTCCCGCGGTTTCACCCGCGTAGTTCCCGTTCCCGTGGGAGTACGGGAATAAAATATATGCCTAAGTATAGCACTCACGAATAATGTAGCTTTCTACCAGTGAAACAATTTTTAAAATTGGTTCATTACTTCCGGAGATTACCCCCTACATACAAACTTACAAACAAATGTTACCTCTTTATAATATTAGTATAGATTATTTACAATAAGTATGGCCTTAAAATTATAGGTATAAAATAATTTGATTCTATCTGAACTAGGAATAAACCTTTTTTTTAAATCTATATTGGAATATAGAGCCAGTTTTCATTATAAATAAAAACTTGCCTGTATATTGCAACATTACGAGTGTTATATTTAATACCCACTCATTAGAAGTAGTAAATGTTATGCATGCAGATAAGAGACTCGACTCGACTCTACTTATATTGCGCTGATGGATTACTACAGGTTTTAAAATTACTTTAACAATACTAAGCTATTATGAGTAGGTAAGCCATAATGGGCGTTTTGTTTGATTTTTTTATCTATAATTATAATTATATGGGTATATACAGATAAAAAACTTCATAACATTTAACTGATGCATAATGTTATGATAACTCACATACTTACAGCACCCATTATGGTAACTCTAATGAGTTATCTAGGCACCAACTTAAATGAATAAAATGTATGTACAGTAAATATATTATGTTGTTTTAATTATTTATATTATTTACACACTAACTCTATAATAGTAATAAAATAAAAAATATTTACAAGTATCAAAAAGGGTACAGGGCATCGAAAAATTCGTCCACATCGCTGTCAACAGGAAAAGTTATGTTATGTTTAGGTACTATTGAATAAATGAATTAATAAATAAGAATCTATATTAATATAATATTTTTATTTTTTCCACTTTATTCATATTTCATTGATTCATTGTTTGTAACAAAAAAAAAACAGAAAATAGCTTTCAGGACCAAGATCAAGGCTGCCGGCGGTCAGGGCTCCAGAGAGCTATTCTATTTATTATTATTGTAAGATACGTTCACTTCTTGTATTAATATTGGTACATACCAATAATCTTATATTGGACGTCAGATATTGACGGTAGTCTTGCCAAACGCAATATCTATTATTCCAATAAACATTTTCCTCCAGCAAACTTTTGCTTAGATAACAACAAAAGTTAGGAACGTATAATAAAACCACCTATCAACTGATAGGAATCTAACCTGCGATAAATTACTAGTAAATCGGCGCTATTGAATACCTTCGATTATCTAAATGCTACGTTTTGTTGAAAGGCATTTTGTCTTTATCTGTTTTCGATATTAGAACAAACATTAATACCTACATTGACCTAAGTTGGAAAGTAGTAATTCTAGGTAAAGATGAACCTTTTCTTGAAAACACGTTACTTAGAATCTAGATAGAAAGAGACAATGATGGTATCTTTCCAAGCAATCTTGAATGGGTTGATTGTAGATATCTTTGTAAAGAAAGACATAAGATACTGAAAAAAATAATATCTGTATCTTTTGATTTGGCCTTTAACACAAACTTGTGCGCTGGCGTTGGCAGTAAATCTATACAAATAAATTAAATTTAAGTGTCTGTTTTGTATTTAAAAACCGGCCAAGTGCGAGTCGGACTCGCACACTAAGGGTTCCGTACCATTGACTATATTTAGTATTTGTTTTATAGCGGCAACAGAAATACTTCATCTGTGAAAATTTCAACTGTCTAGCTGTCACGGTTCATGAGATACAGCCTGGTGACAGACAGACGGACAGACGGACAGACAGCAAAGTCTTAGTAATAGGTTTCCGTTTTTACCCTTTTTGGTACTTTGTGCTGATGAGGCTTTTAAAATTGGTATGCATTCAAGAAAACTGTTTGCTTAAATCGCATTCTTTTAGATAAGTACTTTCAACGTCTATCTAAGTTTCTAGTAGTATATCAACTATCTGGTGTCCACGACACAAGCCTCGTTGCTTAGTGTGGCATTAAATGGCGGTGTCTGTAATGTCCAGTGATATTTATTTATTTATCTTCAAACTGGAAAATAACCTGAGGAACGAGGCAAACTGTCATTCTATCAACAATAACGAATGATTGCAAAAAGTAAACAAGTTAAATAAAAGCTTATAAAAATGGGTTAGATTGACATAAGCTACAGTATGACCACTTTAAATGTAGCTGTTCTAGGTAGCTCCAGGTCAGGTAGTGTTGCCCAAATGCAAGACCAAGACGAGACCTTAGCCAGTCTTGGTCTTGGTCTTGCATGAATACACCTGGTCTTGGTCTTGCAGCAAGAGTCTCGCAAGTCTTGCGAGACTCTATTACTTACACTAGACTCAAATACTTATTCAAATACTTATTAGCCTAGTAGAGTAGGTACATGTTGAGCTTAAATTGACATAGGCACAGTGCACCACCAAATTAATAAAATTAACTTGACAATAATTAAAAAAAAAATGACGCAATTTAGTACCTAAGCGTAATTACTAACTCTATGTAGGTACCTTTAATGATTTTCTGTACGTGTACTGGCTATCCTAAACTCTTCACAAACAGCTAGCGGTTAAAATAATTACCACATATACTTTTCATCTTCATCTGGACTTGATACTCCTAACTAATAAAATTAACTTTATACTTTATTAACTTAACTGCGAGACGCAAGAGTCTTGCAGGCTTAGTCTTGTTCTTGCTCAAGTCTTGCAGGGTTCAGTCTTGGTCTTGGTCTTACAGAACTGCAAGAACAAGACCAAGACTGCAAGACCAAGACCGATTTTGGGCAACACTAGGTAGGTCAAGAAAAAATTTATCAGTATGTCAAACTTGATACATTTCTTTTAGTTCTGTGTTTTACCCGCTGCACAGATAAGTTGGTTGAAGTGTACTGAAAAGCGTATGTTAATCCTGTCAAAAGTAACACAAAACAAAACACTTTGAAAACGATTATTACTTATCTAGACCTTATTGTAGGGTAGCTCTGTACTTAGATTATGTGGCTTAGGACGACCTATGCTAGATTACCTAAGTACAGCAGCATCGTAAAATACAAGATATTAAAACACCTCACCACTACCTCCTCACCATTAATTCAATCAGTATATTTTTTCATGACTTTCCATCATACTATAACATGTTTGTGAGTTTATACGAACAGCGCTGTATTGATATAAATTATAACAATACAATCTTGCACATCAAAAAGCGCTTTAAAAATCCGTAATTGTATCGTGCAATTAGTCTTGCGGTATGCAAATACATGTACATACATAACATAAGGCTGGTCGTTAGCGCTGGATTAGCTGGATGTCGCTCCGTCTCGGTTTAATTGCGTCTATTTTAGATCGTGTTTACGGAATTCTGTACTGTCGATACCTGATATTATGTGGTTTGAAATTTTGATAAGATTGATTTGGGATATAAAATAACATAACGCCATGCCTGTAATCCCTGAAGGGTTAGGCAGAGGTGTACCCATTAGTACACCCACTTTTAGCCAGTTATGTTTAAGTCCCATCCATTTATTTTAAGCATTTGACTAATTATACCCATATATTCCCGTGGGTGTCGAGAGGCGACTAAGGGACTTACCAGAGAATGGGCAGCAGCGTTCTCTGTGCTTTTGTAACAACCGCACTGCGATCGCCAACCCACCTGCCAAGCGTGGCGATTATGGCAAAAACTAGAGATGCAACGAATAGTGATTTGGCCAAATACCGAATACCGAATATTCGGCGGCGCTCTCAGCCGAATACCGAATTTTCGGCCGCCAAATATTCGGCGGGTGATCCAGTACAATTGACATCGACGCTAACAAGTAACGACACGTTTTGATGTGGTGCGTGCGGCGGTGACGGGGCGGAAAGTATTTGGCTCAGTAGCCGGCAAATCGTGTTACAACGTGCAGTGTTTTAAATGTACTTTGTCTAAAATTTGTCTAAAATGGCTTTAGTTGTGAATAAAAAGTCTCCTATTTGGAAATATTTTGAAGTTTTCCGTAAAGATTCCAAGTTTCGCAATTAATGATTGTTAGATAATTAATTGTTTCGATTAAATTGCTTTTTTATTTCCTTTTATAAGATATTTGCTACTTTTTTATGTATTCGGTATTCGGCCGAATACTACTTACTATTCGGCCGATTACCGAATACTGAAAAAACTGGCCGAATAGGCCGAATACCGAATAGTTGCCGAATATTCGTTGCATCTCTAGCAAAAACCCCCCTTTGGGGGCCCGTGTCCAGCAGTGGACGTCTTTTGGCTGAAATAATGATGATGATGATGATTTGACTAATTTCATTGAATTTCTTTGGTTAGCATTTGTAAGTTGATTTTTAGAAAAATTGTAATTTAATTATTTTTATTTGACATTTGTAATTTGATACTTTATACTAGACAATTCTTGATTTAGTACTTATTTTATTTTTGACATTGGAATTTAATTATTTTGTTAAATTAGAATCATTATTATTGTCACAAAATTTGCATGCCGAATTTACATAGTTGGCGGAGTATAAAAAACTATGGTTTATTTGTTATAAAATCTGTAAAATACCATATTTCAGGAAAATAAATAAATCTATCTATCATGTAATGTAATAGGGCGCGATCCTGCTCTTTTAGTTGGAGTTTCTTACCCATTCTTCTCCATACAGATCTACGCTTTTGAATGTGCAACCACAGTACTCTTTCAAGTTATTATACCTTAAGACTGTGACTACTTATGGGTTGGTTCTATTCTACTCTGCCGGATAGCACACGGCTAACTACTGAATGACTATAGTTTCGCTTTTTTGTGTATTTTATTTTATTTTCAAAAGTGCCGTAATGGTCTTATTGAATAATAAATACATTGAGCTTTTAATAATGCCATATAAAGGAACAAATGATACTAAAAAACATGGCAACAAACAACGACAAAAGAAACTCTAAAATAGATACGATTGTCGCTGAATGATCGATCTCGGCTAAGTATATTCAGTTCAGACCTTTCATTGTTATTTTTCTTCTTCTTCTCGTTGCCATAAGGTTCATGTCAGAGGTAGAAGGTCTGTGAAAAGACTTCCAACGACTCGCTATCGGTTCTTGTTGCTACCGTCAGTACCGTCAACGGTTCGCTCCCGCCTCCCGATTATAATGAGTGGCAGCTCAATCAAAACCACACGGATTTCGTGCAGCCTCGTCCGAATCAATGTTTCAGTGTGGTTAAGTTAGAATAGGAAATCAGATATTGATTAGGGGAAAATGGAAGAAAACGTGTTGCGCCGACCCCAAATAGAATGGAATAAGGGCAGGAAGATGATAATGATATTGGTTGGTATTGAGGCGGAAGGTGTTTCCCAACATTATCAAACACTAGCGGACGTCACGCGGTTTCACCTGCGTAGTTGCCGTTCCCGTGGGAGAACGGGGATAAAATATAGCTTGTGTTACTCACGGTAAATGTAGCTTTCTAATGGTGAAAGAATTTTTGGAATCGACGCAGTAGTTTTTGTGTTTATTCACTACACTACATACACACAAAAATACAAATATTTGCTCTTTTCAATATTAGTGTAGAGAAGTAATTAGTATATTAGTATAGATAAGTCCATTTAGTTGGTGACATGATAAAAGGAGATAGTGCTAAAAACAAGAAGCCGAAAACCTCAATTAGGTCTACAGATACATTTTAACATTTACTAAACTAATGTATCATGTATTCATCTAAGATGACGTGGTGAACCCATATTATTATTACCTTCCACGTCTAATGTATATTAAATATTAGATGTGTGTCCTTTGTCCAGGTAATGGAATGTTCTAGCAAGCCCATTGTATAACATCACTAGTTCTAGTAAATTCATCATAAGAGAAGTATAGGAACTTCTCTTATGACCGTTGCCGTGTTAGTTTACATCAGGGACGATCGATACGTAAACATTTAAAAGATGCTCTAGGCTTGCATCACGATGCGCGTGAATCGAAATTTTACAGAACAGATGTTGCGTGTGAGTTAATTTCCACGTAAAGTACTTATTGCATAAAGATAGTGAACCACTTTGCCGCACCTAATATAATCATAAACACAACTAAAATACACTTTAAGTGCTTCCGCACGTTAAACGATATTCGCTCACAAACATGCACTGAAAAATGCTTCTTCATCATAATTTATGCATCTCGAAATATTACAAATCTCTCATGCATTATGAGATTCAATGCTGCTCGGTAGATTGCACATGAAAACGCTGAGAGAGCGTAACAGCTAAACACGACAGCAGCGTTATCAGCATGAACCATTCAATACTCACGTGCAGCCCGTATGACGAGATGACGTTACAGGATATCAAAAGCTTGTTCAGCGTTGGTTAATCTCACCGCACCGACGACTTCGTAACGCGCTTTGTTGCCAATTGTTTACTTTACATTCTATTTTGGGTGTCCATCATCTGGGCATTGTTAGCGTGTGTTTACGCCGCGCCGTGAGAGGACCGATCGAACGGGCAGCGCCTGCGGCCGAGCACGCCTTTTGTGGGCGGTATTCACCATTACAGAATCACTGTCTTGGATTTTTCTCGATACATATCCATTATAGGGCTATTAGGCGCTATCTAAACATTACATTTTACGACTGTGACGAGAATATCATGATATTGCATGAGCGTTCCAGCTGTAACAGAATGGAAATTCAGACCACGTAATCGCACGGTGCATTCCAATGTGTATAATTAAAGTAAATTCAACAAGTAGTATCAATGAAGTGGCTCGCTCAAGGGAACTCAGAAATAGAACTAAGGGGAAACGAAATGCTACTGATAGATGCGAATCAGCTAATAATACTTCGTGATTGGATCAAGATGTTGTTGTTAAAATCTGCGCGAGCTAACACTGTAAGAGGATGGGTATGACATACCGAGATACAATATTATGAAAATCGAAATGATGGTGTAAGATTTTAATGTAGATATTGAACATGGAAGTCTGTGGAAGAAAATAATAAACATATATATCCACACCTTTGCAATCAAAGCTACTGTTGCTCACAATGCAGTGAGCATGAATGTTTACATTGCGACGACAAACAAATCAATGCCGAATCGCCGATGGTGATGTCAGTAAGATTGTTTGACTTACCACGTGAGGCATAATTAATAGGCGAGTCCTATATCTTCATAGTTTTTCTATGAACATTACACAACTCCATGAAACGTGAGTTACGTGAGTCACTGCGAAAAAGTTCTTGTTCATATATATTTGCTTTATATCACGTTGACTTTTATGATTTTAGTTGCTATTATAGTGTGGAATATTGTTTGAAAGATTTGGCTTCATTCTTTTAGTCGAAGGATGGCTCCTGATTGATTCACTGCCTGTTCCGAAAACACGTGGATATTATTTCGACTTTTTTTATTACAGTTACGTATTTGTTAGAAATATTTCTTGCATGATGAATCTCAAAACACAATGGTTTTTAACGTCATATTTTGGCATAAATTTCCCCTAAATCTGTCAATACATTGTAGTAAAGTTTATTTTTATTTAAAAAAAAATCGGAATAGTTGAATGACAGAATGTTTTCTGTACATTAACATTGCTGGCCCGGATGCTATTCTAAGCCGTTGGCATCTGTGTGTTTTCAATAATGCATTTAAATTGATTGATGAGTTCTGATAAAACATTAGTCTGTGAAGATAAATCTTGTTTCTATTCAAACTTTTTCTTTGTCGGTCATTGTTAATGTAGGAACTCGTGAACAGACTAACGTTGATAAAGTTTAAAGTTCCACACAAAAAGAAACGGGACGAGTTGCACAACGAAAATATTATTTATTTTGATTTTCATCAACTCGTCCCAAATGGGCCATAGGCTTGTGGGACGAGTTGATGAACGACTCGAATATAAATAGGAAAAAACACTTTTTTGAGGAAAATAATGGAAAAACTAAAAAAAAAAACATCAATACAGGTACATACACAAACAAACGGTCTTTGAGTGAACCCAGTAAAGCAAAGCGCACGGTAATTAAGTTTGCAAACCTTAGCATTTGGCAGCATGCCGACGGACTCGAGCGAACTAATAGAGAGCTGGTGGTCGCATGCCTGTACCAACGACATTTTGTTTGTGATTGTACACCACGCACCCAATGGGATTCTGTCCAACTGTGCTGTTTGTATAATCGATTTTGATTAAGTGCTATGTGGACTCAGCTAAGGTTAGTGTTAGTTGTGGCGTGTTGCTAAAGCGCTTTGAGAGCAACGGGTGTATTTGCATGTGGTATTGAGTAGCTCTTGCTTGTGTTGGTAAAAATATGCTCACGTAGAATTACCGGTAGTTTAGACAAATGGCGATATTCATTCAAAGCCCTAGTTCAAGACTAGTTTCTCATGTAAGTGCGAAATTTAATTACTTACTACGCATTCTAAACAGTCTCAACCGTCTACATGAATTAATAGATCCTCATAAGTCTGTGTAGGTTCCCCAATTTCCCAGTACCTACATAATTAACTACTTACACTACATCTCCATAATTCTAAAGTGTATAGTTTAAATCATTACGTAGTTCATTTCTGGTTAGTCCCTAAATGTAAACACCGGTACACTCGTTCGCTCGGCATATGTTGCTCCAAGGTTAAGGAGGTTTTTCGTTCATCGTCATAATTTACTTCGGCCTGTTTCGATTGTTATGATACTTGATTTATCGAGTGCATATTTTGTTTCGACGAAAGCTTGCGTAGAACGGGGTTGCCATGAATCATACTAACGTTCTGTCGGGATAAACATTTTCTTAACACAATGAAAAGGTCAAGACTGCTGTTCAATTGTCTATTTCACGTCTATTTTCTTATGTATAGTCAGAGGTGTTTTCAGCAGAATACAGAGACGATGTATCTGATAGTTATTAAAATTATTTTATGAAATCATCATCATTTCATCATTTCAGCCGTAAGACGTCCACTGCTGGACATAGGCCTCCCCCAAGTGTTGCCACATTGACCGGTCCCGTGCGACTCGCATCCAGCGGATTCCCGCAACCTTCACCAGGTCATCGGTCCACCTAGTGGGAGGCCTTCCAACGCAACGTCTTCCGGTTTGCGGTCGCCACTCCAGAACTTTTCGGCCCCATCGGCCATCCGTTCTGCGAGCAATGTGCCCTGCCCACTGCCACTTAAGTTTGGCAATTCTTCGGGCTACGTCGGTAATCTTGGTTCTCTTGCGGATGATTGATCTGATTCGATCGCGCAAGGATACTCCGAGCATAGCCCTCTCCATTGCCCTTTGGGTGACTTTAAGCCTTCTGATGAGGCTCATTGTGAGCGACCACGTTTAACACGTTTTTATGAAATCTTTTATTTAATTTCCTTTGGCAAGGTGAAATAGACAACATAAATATTTTGAATGCAGAAATAGATTTTTAATTTAACCTAGTAGCAGTGGTAATGTTAGGATAAAAACATTCTTTCATTTCTTTTATATTAAAACTTATTTAAAGTTAGCATTCTTCAAATAATTACAAATAAGCACGAGTATTGTTTCATAATAACTAAATACAACCTCAAATATGTACAAAAGCTGTGATAAATTATAATATTATATGTGAAAGGGTTCACAGAGCATTTATTAATACTATTAACGACTTACGAAGTAAAACCAATTTGTCTAATTTATTAGAGAGCTTTTGGTAATGTGTCAACTCTGGCAATACGTCTTTATTAGACTATGGTAATTTGTGATGCTATTAAAATACCTCTAATATTTCAGCTATGTTTGGAAAGGGTTATTCATTATATTAGACTTAAATAAATTGTAATAACAAACAAAATTACCGTTAAAACCATTAAAGCAAGCCGTTGTCTTCCTGAACCAACAAGAGGTGCCGAGTTTACATTAAAAACCCAGAACCTTTTCAAAATTTTGTTTTGTAAATAATAATTATTCCACTTAATGAAGAAGAAAACAAACTGAATTGCTCATTACCCCGCATCGTAAACCTAAATACAAACTCGTCCAACTGTGAGGGTATCCAGTTAAAAGTTACCGCGATGAATCACTAAGTTTCACTCTTATAAATAAAACACGGTTAGGTTGGAAATTGAGATAAATCTGTTCCGACCGAGGAAGCCGCAATAGATATCGACAATTAGACAGAAACTCTATTATTCACAGGGTTCAACGAAAACACATTTAAATGTTCTCAACAAACTCGAATTTATTGAAGGACAAATTAATGAATATTACTTCTAATTTTTCAAATGCTCTTAAAGAACAAATTGTGGTAATAATGCTGATAGTGTTTTCTTTCTTTCTGTTCTTACTATAAAATGCAAAAGTAACCCTGTCTGTTTGTTATTTAAGTTTTCATGGCTAAATGGCTGAAGTGATTTTGATGAATTTTGGAACACAGGTAAACCATGACCTGTATTAGTACCTATATAAGATATTTTTCATCCAGGTATACATTGGATGAGATGATTTCCGATTGCTGCGAATGGCGAGCGCGCTAGTTGGATTTAAAGTTAGACAATAGGTTGCTATGTGGAGTGTTGTCTGGATTCTGTCTCGTTATCCGATGTTATTCTTGATCGAGACTTACTGGCCGTATCTTTAATTGTTCAACGTCATGGTTTTCATCGCCAGAGGGCATTGAACCGCGGTTTAACCGGCTTTTAATCCAGAAATAGGTTTCTGAATTGAATGACTTGTTTTATAAACAGCAGGCATTATAATATATCCGTTAATGGGTATTTTATTTCTGTTAAATAATTTAATTTCTAATGATTTTACAAAACTGAACATGTTCTACTTCTATCTTTGATTTTGATTGATTGATCGAATCAATCTAAGTCACAAGTGTACATTGATTTTGTGGACTATTATCCTTCCACGAACTGCCACAACCTGTATCCGATAATATGATCGATGGTGGATTCACCCTCTCTTTGGAACAAAATGAAATTCAATATGGCTTGGAAATATTTCAATGGACTGAGATTAATTTTATATTATGTAAGATTAGAGATCAGTTTCAATAAGAGAGAGACCTTTTCTGGTCAAAGGGAATATTCCTTTCAAAGTACGTTATTACTACACTACGTCAAAGACTAGATTGTTTGCTCCAAAGAGTCTCCAGAAAATAAATTTCATTTATGGTTCCAAGATTTTCTAAATTGGCAAGACCGAAGAGAAAGGAATATTTTCTATGATTCATTGAAATGAGTTCTATTCATCATGTAAATCAGATTGTTTGACTCTTCTAGAAAATTGATCTGTGTATTTCAATTTGAGCTAGTTAGTTTTCAGTTTAGTTATTAGGGTAGACTTTATAAAATAACACTTAAAGTACTTACGGGATAATATCCGTATTATGATATATTATCCCGTAAGTACGTACTTTAAGTGTAGTGAAAAACCGTGAAAGTCTTAAACAGTGCTTTATAAAATAATATGCTTGTTATGAGTCAAATAGATCCACGAATAAATTATTTAAACTTTTTCTTTGAAATGTAATTTTATAGGAAGAGTCGGTTGCCAATGTAGTAAAACGGCAGGAACGGGTCGCTGTATAATATTAACGATGGAAAACAGTCAAGTGCGAACTTTATAGAAACACCATTTTTAAGATTCACAGTGTTACGCAGAGCAGATGACTTTTTGTACGTCCCGGGCTGCCAGCAAAAGCCTTTGTGGTTTACATAAACGTACTCTGCGACAAACTTTTTGTGTGTCCTGTCGTTGGTCGTCTGGGAAAGGCTTGTCTGTTTGGACATGATAAACAATCTGTAGATACTACATATTGTTTTTTAGATTCGCTCGTATCATCAATTAGAAAATTCATTTTACACTCATCGTATCACTCTTTCTATTAAGAAACTCGGAGCTAAATAATAAAAGCCGCTTGAATCGATCTTCAGGCTAAGCTGCGCATTACATACCGAGTTTCCTGTATATACCTGTACCGAGTTTACGATGTTTTTAATCGGTTTAGCGTTAAATGTGTTTACTGATCGAAAATACTTTTTCAATGTCTATTCTAAAGATGACTAAAGATGACATTCGATCGTATTTTGCACGATATGTATGAATGGGTCATACATATCGTGCAAAATACGATCGAATGTCATCTATTTGCTATCACTCGACACCAGAAGAACCACATGTCAGTGATCTCAAACATTATACTGGCTTTAAAACAACGGACCACTATAATAGCCACTATTACTCTTGAATAAGGACGAGAACACATATTTCTAGATGTGTCATCGACCGCTGGATATCTTGAAAAGCGGCCAAATGGATGGCCGACCTCGGATTGCAGGAACGTTGCCGGAAACATGTGGTGCGAACAAAAATGTCGGGTAAACAATTGACTATTTCAAAATCACATGTTCGCTTACTACAATGGTTTAAATTATTAATAGGCACACTCGTTTTATGAGTGTGCGGAATAATCTTGTATGAAGAAACATCGTGTATTTATAGGTAGGTACATAAGATAGCACGTATTATTTTTCTTTACTCTTTTATTAGGATCGAAAATGAGTCCATCTCATAATGGATGAAGAATATAATATATCTCCACGCGAGCTAAGCCGAGGAAACCTAGCAGATATCAAAGAGTCGAATGAAATATTAAAGCCCGATATGCATGGGATAGCTGGCAAAGGCATGTCACTCAATCTAGAATCACAAAGGCCCGTTTGTTCAACCTACGTTTTATGTGGGTAACGAAAATAAAGTACCATAAAATCTCTGATACCAAGTTAAGCACTAACCACACATAAAAAAAAACAGATATCCAGTAATAGCCTATAGTTGCTATAAATATTCGACGTTGACAATAAAAAGTCGCAATCATTACGTCTAGCTAGATTGAAACCTAGCAAATTTCAAAGAGTCAAATGATATATTAAAGCACGATCTGCATGGGATAGCTGGTAAAGTCATGTCACTCAAACTAGAATCACAAAGGCCCGTTTGTTCAACCTACGTTTTATGTGGGTAACGAAAATAAGTACCATAAAATCTCTGACACCAGGTTAAGCACTAACCACACATTAAAAAACACAGATATCCAGTTATAGCCTGTAGTTGCTATAAATATTCGAAGTTGACAATAAAAAGTCGCAATCATTACGTCTAGCTAGATTGAAACCTAGCAGATTTCAAAGAGTCGAATGATATATTAAAGCCCGATCTGCACGGGATAGCTGGCAAAGTCATGTCACTCAAACTAGAATCACAAAGGCCCGTTTGTTCAACCTACGTTTTATGTGGGTAACGAAAATAAAGTACCATGTAGGTACTGAACGGATATTTCAGTCAGACACATATTTTGTTCGAGAAATGGAGAGCTATATTTTGATGAATTTTATTATGTGAGTGCGAGTAAATTTTATTCTGTACTGTATTGTTATCGTAACAAAAATATTTTATTGAAAGGGAAAATAAAAAAAACTTTCCTTTATGTCCTATACTTATTATTTCCACTCGTGTCGTATTTTGTTTGTATTACAAAAATATATCGTATACTGTTTTTTATGCTATAAAAACTACGTTTTGTTATTGCAAGCATAAACAACTAGTTTTCATAACAACGGATAAATGTTGGCAGTGTTATCGTTGTAGATCTTAGCCTGAAATGATAACAGGAACGGAAATGTGTGGTAGGGTGTCATAATGTCAGGAGAATTCTTGCCAAACAGACATCACATTGATCTTTGTTTGTTCACGGCATCTTGGCTGTTTCTCTAAGAAAAATAAGCAGCATATTCCCACTGGTTTATAAGTAAACATACTATCAGTCAAGTGCCACTATGGGTAACAAGTCATCATCTCCACTGTTCGTTGCTCGCAGTTATATAAACGGGATGTACGGTCCGACAGACACTTCAAAGAATCTTGTTTTACATACTATGTCGAGGTACTGGTTTTTATTAAAAACTTCTTGATTTTTCTTGATAAATATTTATTAATATTTTTACAGTTTATTTGTCTTCGGCTTTGGTTTAGATGATTATGATGTGGTTCTGAATCTGTTAGTATTTTTAAGCTTCTGTTGAAATATTAAGATTTGTACTGTTCTTCGGAATAACTGGTGTAGGTAATTCATGTGTTTTCTTTGTTCAGTAGACAGTTGGGAACAAATATAAAAGGATTTTTATTCGTAATCCTTGTCAGTCTATTCTAGATTATTATAATATGAAACCATTGGAAGCAGATGGTGTTGTCTGGCAGTTGTAATTTACTGTACGTATATTTCCACTGTCTTTTTAACATAAAAGATAACAGCAGCTTTTATCTTAGGTTAGGTTGCAATTCAATAGCGACCTTATTGCAACGAAAATAAAAATTACAGTGGGTTTGACAGCGATGCACAATCTCATCAAAATAACGGTAAGATGACAGTAACGACTATGTTTACAAGTAAATATTCAATTTTAGCACAACTATGTTTAGTTACGGTGGATAATGTAAATGTAAAGATAAGCTCGAGAGCTAGATGCACGTGTTATCACGCCAATGTTTTAGTTGCATGTGCATCTGAACACTTGAGCGGTTGTATCAGAGCACGTGTCCTGTTCTAGTGGGTAGTGGCTAAACACTAATAAATTGTAAAGTGGGTTATGAAGGTAGCTGGAATGCATGTTTGTATGGCAATAGGAACATGTGTGGAGAAACATGTTATGTTTGTATTTGTATAGATATACAAATTCAGTGCATGTGTACGCAATCTTTAGACGTGTTTTTTGTCTCACGTCGGACTTTTCTGGGCAAGTTTTTATTTTTAGCTTCTAGCTTTAAAGCGAAAATTATCCTACAGCAACGTATGTAGACGCCTGCACATTAAGTTATCCGAAACTGACAAATTTACCAATCAACCTTAAACCTAGTGCGACAAAGTTTAAAATCTATTAAAGAAATTTGACAGATTGTAGTAGCTAGGTGTGTTGGTCTGTACAACCGGGATAAACGTTATCAGGTCAAGGTCTAGCTTTGTGTCAAGGCGTGAAAAGGTAACAGACAGATATCTTTTCGCATATAAAATGTTAATAAATATTTTTTTGTGGTCGGTTCCTAGAAACAATCAAATCCTACCAATATCAACGAATCCAATACCAGTTAGTAAGGTTTCTTTTGATAAGAAAGCAAAATGAATACCCAGAATGCGACTTAAAATAAATCATTCCGAACTTATATTGAAGTGAACTAATATCAACTTTTAATTACGTACATAAGAAAGAGAACTTGAGCAGAAATTACAGAACTTAATGAAATAGGAATGTGAAGCAAATGAAGCGTAAATGCATTCGTTCCACTTAGTAGTTAGAACCAGGCCACAACCCCTTACCGGGTATTTTACGATGCGTCTTAACTCCAACCCTAGCTATTGTCTCTGCTGGGAAATACGGAGCCAATTTTCACATTTTTTGCTACTGTAAAAGTTAGATAGGAGTCTTCATATCAATTTTCATATTTCAGGAAGAGTTTCACGGACCTTGTCGGCGCGATTACATAAAAAATAATGATTTTACATAGATAAGAAAATCGGCCAAGCGCGAGACAGACTTGCGGAAAATCGGCAAAAGCGTTTAAAATTTTAAGACGTCTTTTAAGTTCAAACTAGCTGTAAAGCACAAGATTGGTGTCCCAGAACAGCGTCACGAGGCCGCGGTAGACCATGAAGGAGCTGATGAGACTAACGGATGGCTTTCCTTAGAACTAACACTCATTGTAACATACCTTTAGTTACCTTTTAGTTTTAGTTTTCTTTCATGATTGGAACCGTTGAAATGAAATGAAATGAAATGAAATTATTTATTTTGCAAATAGGATATTAAACCACTTTTACACGTCAATATTTTGTTTTAAGAGAACGTTGGCGCCGGCATTTCCTAACTGACTAGCCCAGGAAGAAATGCCGAAACAAACTCAGGGATCGTGGTCTATTTTAAAGTCCAGACACTATTATTTGAAATGATATCAATGTGAGTGTGATCATGTAGGCATTGTATGGTATGGTCTTTTGAGGAAAGAGCCATAGCAGGTTTGAGTTGACCTGTCCCGACAGACGGCACGCATGCATCAGTCATCGTGTAGCTCAACCACATTTTAGGGAGCTCAACGACCTGTCATACGACACTATTAGATCTGCAGAATATTTGAGTATAGGCCACTTTGTTGCATTTGATACCTCTTCATAAACAACCATATTTGTCGAGAGAGTCTGGATCCAGCGACACAGGGTATCCTAGTGCAGGATCCAGTGTCACAACTTATTATAACACTTTTTATAACACATTTGCTCGTAAAGGGTCTCTTATTTCACCCATTTCAATATCATAATGTAACTCATTACGTACTTGTGCAGTAATGTAAATGCTCCGTCTAAAACGAACGGTACTTTTTTAAATCTTAGCAAAGAGTTTTTATGTCAGAAAAGTGGTCAATATTTTATGAATAAAATTAACTGTGGGAGATGAAATATAATAAATAAACATTTAATTCTTTAATTTAATTAATTTTGACAATAAATTACAACCATTTATCTGTAACAAAAACACAAAAATATTAATTTACTTTATTAGTAATACTGGCTGTTTTGTGTCTTTGCCTTAAAAAAAATGCGCTGATGCACGGGGCATCTTTAATTTGTGAACAAGTAAAAGATTTATCCGTATAAAAAAGTCCCGAGTTTTATTTATTTCCTCGCAAATATGTTACAAAACGTCGTATGACATACGTGCGCTTTGATAATTACAGCCTCTGCTTTATTATAGCCCTCGCCTACGGTTCGGGCTAGCAATATCGCCTCTGCTGTAATTTTCAACTTACCGCACTTATATCTTATTGTACTATTATGAAACAATAAATAAATATTATTATTATTAACTAAGAAGGATTAGGGTGATCGATCGAAGAATTGGAGAGAGGCCTTTGCCCAAAAACATAATAAAGTTCAACTCCCTCACGTGGAGGTAAAGAGCAAAACATCATGTAAGCCTATAATATTGTTGTAGGTACAAAATAACATACACAAACTGCCGAATTCCCATGCTACCTATCGTTAAGAAAAAATGGTGTAATAAATCAAAGAGAAGTGTTGTTTATTCAAAGAGGGAGCATTCTGCCGCCGTAATAGATCGCCCCAAGTTTTTATAACAAAGGGACGACCTTTTCGCTTGATAAAAACTTGGGACATCGCTAAACGGAAAGGAAAAGAAAAGTAATTATCTACTGGTTTACATCAAACATTCTCTTTTTTCAATAAATATTACGACTGATTTATATTTGTTTGAATTGGTTTTATATCTGGGGGAATTTATGAGTGGCCATGAGAATTTGTTGGACGCGAGAAGTACAAAACCAGTGATGATAGATGACCGTGTTTTGATGATGATGACGATAGCCTGTGTCATATAACTTTTCTTGCCCAGGTCAAAATTGTTTAAACTAAATAAACATGAGAAATAATAACATACCAATATGTTATTATTTCTCATGTTTATTTAGTTTAAACAATTTTGACCTGGGCAAGAAAAGTTATATGACACAGGCTATCGTCATCGCAGATTAAATGACAAGCATATTTTACAAACCCAAACTTAAATAACCTGAAAAACTTGAGGCAGATGTTACTAAAGTTACAAATAAATAGGCAGACCCTAAGTACGTTCATAAACTTGAAGGAATAAGATATTTTGTGGTAAACCTTACAAGGTATGACTAGAGCTTTCACAAAAACTTTTCTAATTTGTGAAAAGCAAAATTTCTGATTAAAACTTGTTAAATCAACATGTGTTTTGTTAGACTTAAAACATAGAGTAGCAACTCAAAAACCATTTCTAGTTTTAATAGAATAATTTACTTTTTCTACTGCCTGCGAATGGGCGGTTTGTAAAAAGTTTTTATTTTTAAATGAAATGCGATGTGTTTTAATAAAATTGATATAAAACATGGGCACCACGACTGCAGGAGCTTTAATAGATGAGCAATAAAACTTCAACAATCAATATTCATTAAGACTGTTTTTAAGATTTGTCGAAATTACAAACCAAATAAATTTTATGTAGTCTCTGACGAACACATTGACGGAAAAGAAAAAGAAAAGAAAAGCTAATGGTGTTTAAATTAGAACGTTATAAGAACCAATGATTTGAAAAGTAAATAAATGCTTATCGACTTCTCAAATAGGTGTACTACACTTTCACTATTAAAATATTTATTAGTAATTTTAGTTCCAAACGTAGAGTCAGAGAAAGGAATTGTTTAAAAAAAAAAAACTAACAGACATAATCTATGTTATTTTTCAGGAATTCAAATCACATTCATTGACAGTTGTATGACATGGCTAGGAAGAGCTCGTGGCTAAATAATAACTTGCCTAGGTTGGTCTGTGGATGGGTGACCACCCATTACATACCGAGTTTCCTTCATGCCTCGGAAAGCACGTTAAGCCAGGGACCAATGGGTCCCGGCTGTCATTTGTAGATTTTTGACAGTCGTTACGTAGTCAGAGGGTCAAAAAAGCCTGACAACCAGTCTTACCAAGGGGTATCGTATTACCCGGTACTAATTGGGTTGTGGAGGTCAGATAGGCAGTCGCTCCATGTAAAATACTGGTATTCAGCTGCATCCGGTAAAACTGGAAGCTGACCCCAACATAGTTGGAAAAAGGCAGATGATGATATGACATGGCTTTAAACAGCACTGTAATATGTGAATTAGATAAGTAATAAATTTTCCTGACTGTACCTGTGCATAAATACGGCACAAATTAATGAGTCTCATCTCAGTGCATAGGTACGGGAAACTGAATCTGTTTGTTATGAACAATTAACTAACATCATTAGATCTAATTGTGAGGTATCATAATTATGCGCTCGAACATGGATCGTTATGTTCGAGTATATTTTCATGATTGTAATTCATTTAAGTAAGATGCCATTCCAAGAAGGTAAGGTAGTTATAGTATTTTGATTTGAAATCCTGTTTCTCATAATACAGTTTTATCATAATTTCTAACAAGATCCTATCGATTAAAGAAATCTGATTCAGAAATACAGGGTGTAAAAGACCTCATCACGAAGCCGTCAACCAAGCTAAGTAACTTTACGCAAAAATTATTGCTGGGAAACGACTTTTTTTTTTGGGGTGAAAAATGATGTTTTGTGGTAGAACTCAATGTAACGCCCTCAAAACATTGTGCTGATAAATGGATTGAATAGTACGGGGGTCGTGGAGGTGTTTAAAGTAAAAAGCGTACATTAAGAACTTGTATTAAAAAACAAACTTGTCAAAAAGGTTGCAACTTTGACCCCCAATATCTCCGTAACTAGAAGGTTCCCAGGTATGGTGTGGAACAAAAAAATGATCACAATGACGAGGAGAACAAGTGTCTTTCGGCTTCGTTAAGAGGTGTTTTGCACCCTTTATTATGGAATTGTATAATAAATCTACCTACAAATGTTGATAATCCGCCTAAGATACAGGCCTAGCCTAGGGGACAGGGTTGAACCTATCCTACTTATTTTAGAATGTTAAATTAAGAACTTTATTCTGTAAACAGTGCAATGTACTTGAACTTTGTGGTAATAAGTAATTACGTACAAACAACAACAACAGCCCTTAAAGTCCACTGCTGGACATAAGCCTCTCCCATGATGGGAGGAATTTGCCGTAATCTCCACGCTTGGCAGGCGGATTGGAGATCGCAGTGATGATTGACTAACAGAAAACGCTGCTGCCCATTCTCTGGTCTACGGAGGCGCAAGGTGTTCTGTCTCAGACATTAGTCGCCTTATACGACACCCGTGAGTGTAAGGGGTTGGTACTATTCTACTCTGCCGGATACTACACGGCTAATTACGTACAAAACTGAACATTAATTGAAACATACTGGTGATGACGAAAAACGTCAAACTCCCATCGACGATTTTGTCACTAAACTGACGTTAAAATACCCATCAACATCTGCCTATCTTTTCTCCAACCATGTTAGGATTGGCTTCCAGTCTACCCCAATGCAGCTGAATACTGAATATCAGTGTTTTACAGATGTTAAAATAATGTTCCATGCAATTTATATCCTCCTACTCAACGCCTTTTAAATCTGGAGGGTTTAATTAAAATGGCGACTGTTACCGGGAGATAAAATTAAACAGTGCACTTCATTTATTAATGGAGTATCTACCTCATTTATGCACCTCGTAATAGGAAGTGCTAAGTACTCGGTAAAACATTTTTGCTTGAACGCTTTTCATAAAGTATTTTTATTTTATGTTCAATTTAGAGTAAAGTGTTTTGAGATAAATGCTGGCTTGAATATTTAAATATAACGCAATTTTTTGCCTAGATAATTCAGTAATTGTTGGTACTGTTAATTATTAACAAGTTTAAAATAATAATAAAAAATATAATACCTACATATAGAACAGGAGAAAAGCATTAATATTAATAAAAAAATAATTCGTGTGCATCGCTGTCAACAGGGATCGTGTTCTTCCGGCTGGCAGCATTGCGAAGTTGAATGGCAATTTGACCAAAACATAGGCCAGCCATCTGGTCACGAGAAGAATCGACTAGCCACTTGGCGATGTCCCGAGAGACTAGGTAGGCACCCGGACCCCATGGTCCTAGTGTTTCAACTAAAAACGGCTTAAACAAATAACTACCAATGAGGTTATTGTATTTACGCCGTTTGAGGTTTTCAGCACCGGCAACAGCCGCCTCTGCCAATGCTAGGAAGATGGCTGGCGCAAGGGTGTCGCCGCATGTTGTATCCCACACTAAAGGTCTACTCAACTTTCAAGGCATTATAGTCATACTGTCTGGTCTCTTACCGAGCCATTGCTGGGTTCTAAAACCGTTGGCACCCCGGCCCACGACAGATGATGTCATTAATGGTGAAGTACCTTATTGAATTTCATAAAAACTACCTAACCTAAGATACAAAACATGTTCTCTTAAAGCTGCGAAGATTTTCGACACACATAGTAGATCAGACTCAACAATAACAATAAGATTTTATTTCAATTCAACCTCATGTTTATGGTCGGGCAGTGACCTTCGAATTTACGTGACATGGCAAATTTGTATCTGCGACGGTATGAAACTCGGAGATAGATTTTATGGCGTTCTTGATCAAATCAGGAGTAAACATCTTTATTGGAATTGTGGAGGTCGTTGAGTTCGAAGAGGCTAAGAAAGAGACACGTCAAGCAGATTATAATTATTATCAGCGATACAAAGTCATATGTTGTTGTTGTCTGTAATTATCAAATATGTTAATAACGTGCTATTCGGAAAATCCTCTTTCAAAAGGATTTTCAGGAACTGAAACTGGAAGGCAACCAATTTAATACCAGGAAATGACATTATAAATAACAAATCCTCGCAGCATTTCATGATTTTATTGTCACAAATTCACAGAATTCCAATAGCAGAGCTCTATTGGGAATTCTGTGAATTTGTTACACACAGAATTTTCCAATAGAGCTCTGTTAAATCCTACTAAACCAAATAATATTCCAATATTATTTGCAACAAACGTTAGAACTTATCGGTAAACAACGTCAATTTCTAACTGCGATTTTCCCGTCGCAATATTCCCGGATCGTCGTCGTGTCGTGTCCGTGTCGCATGTCTAAAACGGAACCGACTTGTCTTATCTCACTTCCTATGTTTCGGTTTACGAACTCCCGAGATCGTTCGCGATCTGCCGTCGCCGGATCAGCCGACCGTATAATTCTGCACTTTAAGAACTGGGTCACTGGGTTGTGTTTAGGGTTGTCATTGTCAGCATTCAAACTTCTACACATCGTAGGAATATTATCGCTACGAAAAATAAAAACAAATGAACGTCTAGACTAAAAAAAAACTTAACAAATTTCTTGGATAAATATTAAAGACTTTTTTTTCTTCCAGGTCGACCTTGGACCCTGCTTAACCAAGTGGTCCTGTGTGTGCCTTGAGAGTAAAGCCTCCAGTCAGGTCACTGTCAGTGTCAACCCTGTATTGTAACAACAGTATTTATTTGTTTACTTACAGCGATATCAGAGTGTTGGCATTATAGCTGACTGTTCACTACCACGAGTGTCACCAAGGGGAAGGACAAATCATAGATTATTGAACCCAAAGTATTGGATCGATTACAACATAAGTAGCTGCTGTAATTTGTTTTAAACAATGTTTTGGTAAATATAACATTGTTTCAGATCATTGTGCTCGTTGAAGCAGAAAACTACTAGGTTGTAAATTAAAACGTTACGTGTGGTATCCGGCAGAGTAGAATAGAACCCAACCCATTACACTCACGGGTGTCGTATAAGGCGACTAATGTCTGAGGCGGAACACCTTGCGCCTCCGTAGACCAGAGAATGGGCAGCAGCGTTTTCTGTTAGTCTTTCATCACTGCGATCTCCAATCCGCCTGCCAAGCGTGGAGATTACGATAAATTCCTCCCATCATGGGAGAGGCTTATGTCCAGCAGTGGACGTTATGGGCTGTTGTAGTTGTAGTAGGTAAAACTGAAATATGAAGTAATTCAGCAGACTTTGTCCGTAAAACATCAACTATTGTATTGAAATCTTGAAACTATTCAAATGGCTGTACTGGGTGGGTACTAAGCAAGTCTGGCATAGCGATCTGTCAAAACTTTATGCTCCATAGCGATTTGAACCCAATATGATTAATATACGAGGCTTTGAAACAGTTCAAACTTGCTTCAAATGTGTATAATTTAGCTACGGATGTAGAATAGAGAGAATAGTTTGCATACTCTAGTTTGAAGTTTCGCAATCACTATATTTATGAATTTCCTTTTTGCAAAGATTTATATACTTAGATTCATTCTGCTACGTCAAAAACTGATCATCGTTTGCTTTCATTGACGTGCTCTCTCATACTGAAAACAGGGTATATGCTTGGTATATGCATGATTTTTTTTTATCACTCTAAACAAAGCGTATTAACATTAGATATAAAGTGAGCAAAGTGAAAATATTTTTTTAATATCTATAAAAAGACTAAGTTATAAGCATTTGAAACTGCCGATTAGACAGAGAGATCTGATACAGCGAATGACGACATTCACTGCATGGACGTACAAAATCCATATTAAATTCCGTTTATCTAGAAAGAGATAGAAACAAAAGTTTAAATGGTTATAACTGGCCGATTTATGTCTTGTTTTCGCTTTTTGTCATTATTTTTGTAGTACTTTAACATTCCGTATCGAAAAAAAAAAAAAAAAAATGCATATTCCCTATTATGTCTATTGTTAATGAGGTCTCCCTTCTCAGTTTTTCACTCGGCTTAGTGCGGTGTGGGCACGTCTAGCAGTTTAAATCTTTAAGAAAAAGTAGTACCATAATGATTGTAGTTTGCAGTTCCGCAATCACTATATTAGTGAAACTCTCGCCAGTGATTGAGTCGGAGTAACTTTTTTATTGCAGTTCACCCGAACTCGGAAGCGGAGAGCAAACTGTTTGTTGCCCAAAGTTGTGTCATTTTCAGTAAATTGAAGGCCAAATGCTTTTTGTATGGTTCTTCAAGTATAGTTACAGAAGATGTATGAGTAGGGCTATTTAATTGTTATTGATTGTCATCATCATCATCATCATCATTTCAGCCGAAAGACGTCCACTGGTGGACATAGGCCTCCCCCAAGTGTCGCCACATTGACCGGTCCCGTGCGACTCGCATCCAGCGGATTCCCGCAACCTTTACCAGGTCATCGGTCCACCTAGTGGGAGGCCTTCCAAAGCAACGTCTTCCGGTTCGCGGTCGCCACTCCAGAACTTTTTGGCCCCGTCGGCCATCCGTTCTGCGAGCAATGTGCCCTGCCCACTGCCACTTAAGTTTGGCAATTCTTCGGGCCACTGTTCGGGCTTATTGATTGTATTTCCACACACGAAATATCAGCTCTAAGCAATTGTAAGTTATCTTGTTTTAAGAATGTCTACAACTAAACTCAAGTAACCAAAGTTATAAAGGCGTAAAAGTGTTTGAAGATGTAGTACAAACTGAACTTTATGTGTAATTACTATTTGTTTTTTTTTTTTTACAAAAACACATAAGTACCTGCGTTACACCTATATACTGGATGACTTTTTTATCACTTCCCAAAAAAATTGTACGGAGTAGAAGGTTTTGGCAGGCCTAGTTTTTTTTCTCTTTCCACAGCTTAGAAAAAAATTGATCTATCATCAAAAAACGCTACAAATTTCATGTAAACATTTTATATTAGAACAAAGAAAGAGAAATTAAAAAAAAAGATTGCAAATTTTCGTTTAAAAAAAAAAATATATATATAGCAAAAAAAAAAAAAAAAACTAAGTATGCCATTTGCTTCTACTCCATTTACCTATTAAACCCATTTCTTGGAAAGTGATAAAAAAAATATTATTTAGAAACTAAATAACGAACTCAGTACCAATTATTGTTTTAGAAGTCCTATTAGTCTGTTCCCTTTACTGATTGACAACAGGACTGCTTATATCACTGTGCATTGTAATAGGTAGATAACCCTTCAACAGTCAACTTCGTCAGCACATTTGTAGTTAACAAGCAAACTGCTTGAAATTGCTGTTCTGTTATTGTAGGGTTAGACCAGGGTGAACTAAAAAAACTTGCACCAGTGAAGATACTTAAGTATCTATGTCACATCCGAAATTGTCCCATTAGCAACTAACTGGTCTTTTTCATAGCGAAGGGTTACTATAATCCTATAGCTTTTATTGACAGAAAATTAACTCTTCACGCAAAGGTTTAAATCAATAGATTAGTCGTATTGCGTGAAAAAATGACAGAAAACTAACCCGTCACCAAAGGTTTAAATCAATAGATTAGTCGTATCGCGTCAAAAAATGACAGATAACTAACTCGTCACCAAAGGTTTAAATCAATAGATTAGTCGTATCGCGTCAAAAAATGACAGAAAACTAACCCGTCACCAAAGGTTTAAATCAATAGATTAGTCGTATCGCGTCAAAAAATGACAGATAACTAACTCGTCACCAAAGGTTTAAATCAATAGATTAGTCGTATCGCATCAAAAAATGACAGAAAACTAACCCGTCACCAAAGGTTTAAATCAATAGATTAGTTGTATATCGTCAAAAAATGACAGAAAACTAACCCGTCACCAAAGGTTTAAATCAATAAATTAGTTGTATATCGTCAAAAAATTACAGAAAACTAACCCGTCACCAAAGGTTTAAATCAATAGATTAGTTGTATATCGTCAAAAAATGACAGAAAACTAACTCGTCTCCAACCGTCTTATTATAAAACTTCCATTAAGTACCAGGTTTAAACCAGGACTAAAAGGTCTGGGATTGTTACGGTACTAACGTTTCGTATTACAAATCGTAGACCAACAAAGGACTAGTTAGTACCAAAGATAGTCCCTAGTCTAAACATTTTGCACAGATTATAGGCAACAAAATATTTATACTATTCATTCATTCGTTCAGAGTTCTCTGCACCGTTCCTTTTCACATAATGTTGTTACGTAATTTGAAGAAAAACTATTTTATAAATTGTTATTTGTAGTGGTAAAATATATAGTTTTGTTATTTAGAGGTATATAAATATTCCGACTTGTATTTTTTTGAATGCATCAATCCAATTATTCTGTTTTGGAACAACTATCGAGCTAGCGCGTATAATGGAGTGAACTGGGCGGGGCGCGCGTAATTCGAGTAATGTTATCGAAATGTTTTAAATGTTACATCAGAATATAGTAAACTAAATGTCCGGTTTCACTTCAAGAGTAATAATATAATACACGTGAAGGCTTCTTTGTGGTGAGATCGTGTGTGCATTCAATTTAAAAAAAATGGAACAAACAAAGAAAAAAAGCGGTGAAAATTAGAGATCAGAAGAAAAGGTTAGTGATAACTGACATATTATTAGATTACGTACACAACTACACACAGTATTTGATGCAATAAGCTAAACTATGTACCTATGCCGCATTACTTAGATTAATACAAATTTCATTCTAGTATTTATACTGCGTCAACTTATTGCCGAGTCGGCTAAAATACTTGAAGATAAGTCGACGAAAACAAATATAAATATGTTAAAAAACGAGTTCAAAATTTAGTACCATAGTTAAACTAGGGGTCACGATGGTCTAACTTTGGTACCATTGTTAGTTCTAGGACTAGCGATAAACTTCGTTTTGTAATAACGTTTATTCAAGGTCATGGTTTAAACCTAGTACTAAAGCCGGCACTTTTTTAAGACCACGTTTTGTATTTAAATTTTGAACTCTGATTACCGAATAAATGCTATCGACTAGCCTTTTCCCAATAATGTTGGGGTCGATTTCCAGTCTAATCGGATGCAGCTGAATATCAGTATTTTACATAGAGCGACTGTCTATCTGACCTCAACAACTCAGTTAGTAACTGGGTAATACTACAAAAAAAAACTTAATTATACTATACTTGGTAAAGGGGTATCGTATGACCCAGAACAGTGGCCCGAAAGTCTAACAACCTGTTACGACTGTTAAAGATCTACGTATACAATAAACAGCCGGTACCAACGACTTAATGTGCTTTCCGATGCACGGAGAAAACTCGGTATGTAATGGGTCATCCACGAACCAACCTAGTCAAGCGCAGCTTAATCTGAAGTTCGACCCGAGCTGCTTATTAGTGAGCTACGAGCTCCTCATACTGGAAATTGTATCTTTATGAGAGATCTATGTTAACACATCTCCTACGGTAAAATTTTTGCTCGTCAATAACATGTGCTTACACAAGTCAAAATCCTCTACAAACCTAGAGACATCTTAACGAAGACTTCTCCTTTGAAAATTTCTCGTGAAAACAAGATAACACCGTAAATAATAACGTCCAAACACACAACTATCTCTAACAATCTAACCTGCTGGAACAACTGCGAACAACAGGGTAAACAGGTGCAACACACGGAAAACATTATCCACAAACAAGGCTATGCTATCTAACACTTCCTGTTTAGAGTTTGTACATGGATTTCCTTTCAGTTGACCTCTTTATTTGTGCACGTTTTTTATAATATAGAGGAAGATGTGAATTTAGAATTAGGTTAAACTCAACCAGGCCGTGTCAACGGCGCGTTCGTGTTCCACGCGCGCCTCAAAGAGAGTCAGCAAAAGGGAGGGGCCCGCAAGGACTGATGCCTGCCGGGGTTGCGGGACTGTTAGAAAGAGATATCGCGGCCCCGGAACACAAAGGGCGATGAAGGAACATGGATGGGTTTTAGTCAGTAAAAGTCTGACACTCCCTCCTGCTCCGCCCACAGCGGGAGGAGTCATTTGATGATTTCCCATCCGAAAAAAAAAGGTTAAACTCAACTTTATTTTCCAAACCTGTACAAGTTTTGCAGATAACTAGAGCTCCCTCATAAATTAGATGAACTGCATAAGAATGCTGCTTACCTACTCACTTACTTCTGTGTTTTTGGAAAAGACACCGTTAATATTTAAACATAAAATATTAATACTGCTGTTGTGTCATTTGGGGAACAGTATATGTAGCACTAACTGAACCTTGTGTGTAAATATTAACGTTGTTTTTTGCCAAAAACACAGAAATATGTGAGGAACTTACTTCTGTGTTTCCCGTTGGTTACCCTTCAGAAACGGAACCCTAAAAAGTCATTCATAATGAAGCATTATTTCGTTCATAATTTTCTTGTTCTGAATGTATGTAAGTACCCTACCTATGTAGAAAGACACCATAATTTGAAGTCGAGTCAATAATCCCATATAATGGAAAAAGTCCATTATATGGGATTTATAGTGGTTGCAACATGTACATTGTACAGCTAGGTCTGAATGAGTGCACTGTATTCGTTTTATGAATGGTACTATGTGCATAGTTTTCTTATAGTAACACTACTCGTGTTAGTGAAATACTTTGTTCAGAACATACAGGATGCACAATAATTATACTTACTAGCCTTAACATAAAATATTAATACTGCTGTTCTGTCATATTTGGGGAAGAGTTTCAATGTTGTATTACATTTATTTAACAGTGCATTGGTAATTAATCGCTCATAAATAGTTAACGAGAGATTATCAGGCGGGAGTGGCCTGTTGAACGCAGTCGCCCGTTCAGAAATGTTAATACATTATTTATTTAACGGAGATTATATTTACAATAGGAGGAATTATATGATATTAAAAGTTTTGTACTGACATTTTTTAAATTAATTATGTAGGATTGTTGGAGATAATAATATACTAAATGAGAACATTAAACAACCGGCCAAGTGCGAGTTGGCCTCGCGCATGAATGGTTCCGTTTCATCGTAGTAGCTCCATTTAATTTTTAATATTTTTGTTGTTACAGCGGCAATAGAAATACATATTCTGTGAAAATTTCAACTGATTACCTATTATGGGTCATGAGATACAGCCCGCTGACAGATAAAAGAACGGACGGACAGAAGGACGGACAGGCAGACGGACAGCGGAGGCTTAGTAATAAACTACTACACTACACTGAAAAAAATAGGTTAGCTGAACAGTTCAGCTACTTGAATATTTACTAAATAATAGTTAATTGTTACTAAAGTTCAGCTCTGTTTTCAAAATAAACTTAGCTGTGGCTACATTTATTATTATGTTAAAACCAGTCGAGTTACCAACAACTAAAGCATTTGGTAATTAATTACTAAAATGTAGGTGTTTACTAAACCATTTAGCTATTATTAGCTCTGTTTTTATAAATGAGCTATTAATTACTAACTCCTGTTAGTAATCGATAGCAACACTGTTTGGCAGGACTCACAGCTCAGTTGGTAGTAGCCCTGCCTGCCAAGCTGTTGGTCGTAGGTTCGATTCCCAACCAGGTCAAACATTTTTGTGATGAACATTGATGTTAGTTACGTGTTTAGGTATTATATTGTATTATTTATATATTTTTAAGAAAAAAGTACTTATTAAATTAATTTATTTTTAATTTAATAAGTACTTTTTTTTAAAAAGCTCCCAATCCAGTTGTAATTTTCAACCACCTGAACAGATCTTCTTAAATTATAGCTAAGAACACTCGATCACGTCAGCTTTCAAACGAAACAACCGCATTAAAATCGGTCCATTCATTTAGGAGCTACGATGCCAGAGACAGACATACAGATGGAAAGATACACAGACATGTCAAAATTATAACACCCTCCCTCTTTTTGTCGAGGGTTAAAAATATTTAAGCATTCATCAGTCATCTAGTTCGTTTTTTTTTGTCGTCTCGCTCGCCCGTGAATATCTGACGTATTTATATATACTTACATACAGTCAGGCAAAAACGTCTACTATTTAACATATAATTATAGGTAGGTACCTAATTTGAATGTAAGTAGGGAAAATTTATAGCTATGCTTTGACCATACCTACTTAAAAAACTTTTAAAAAAAAAATAGACTTCCAAACAAAAAATACTACAAAGTAGGTACCCATGGCCCTAGTTGGCAATGGCACCTTTGCCAAGCTTGGAGATGCCTTTGTGTCGACTGACTGTGATCGTTGTTTCGCACTTTGCTTGGTGTGTTTAAGGTTTATACCTACCTACCCATTTTCACAACACTTATTATGGAGGTAAGTGCTATCTGTACCTACCTTAGGTACAGATCTCGGTTCTCAGAAATAAGTGAAATAACCCTTTGTAGGTGATTGAGCTGCCACAGACATGGCCCAGTAACTAGATACAAAACTTCTTAGCTGTAGCAGCTAAAGCACTATAGCTAAATATTTGCAGACAGCAACTAACTGTGATCTATACAACTAATATTTAGTAGTTCTGTGCTCTTTCATTTGTAACTATTATCTAAACCACTTAAGAAATGTCCAACCAAAATTTAGCAGTAATTTAACTAATGTTTGGTAGTTCGGTACCATAGTGTATAGCAATTTGGTGCTAAACACATTATTAATTTGTAAATAATGTTTTGGTATTTTTTCCTAAACAATTTAGTTACTATGAACTTGCATTGAGAATATTTTGTTTTCTAGCTCATTCTATTTCCAAACTAGTAACAGGTCAGTCGCGTTTAAGTACTTATATCAAAAGTGTCAAGAGAGTGATGTGTTCAGTGTTTTCCAAAGTAATTACAAGTATATATATAGTCTTGAAGTTCACACACGCCCGCCTAGTGTATCTGTCGCGGCCTTCTAGAATAAGAATTTTCCTGAGTGCAACTGCAAAGCTTGTCATGGGCGATAAATCTGTCGAAGACCATCTGGATTCTTGCGGTCTCTCAAAATACAAGGAGTAGTTTAAAGGTAGGTAACAATTAAAATGTTCATGCACATAATAAAGTTAGATTTTTATTATAAACTTATTATGTCCTCATCGAGTCGTGGACTCTCTTCACAGTAGCGAAACATAAAAAGATTAAAACATGTTACGTGTGCTAAGATTTATCATTAGAATAAAATTTGTGTTCTGTTTTGTTTTAGAGGAAGGCTTAACGCTGGATGCGCTGCTTGTGTTATCCAAAGAACACATCCACGCTCTCGTTTCTGCCATAGGAGATCGTGCTTTACTCGAAGCACATATTCAAGGGTTGATAGATGGAATAAACAAAGCGCGGACCGCGGGTGGACGGCGCGCCGTAGCCTAAATTCGAGGCAACGCCGGGCAACAGCTGTGCTGGTGCGGTGCTTGTGTAGTGTACGTGTACCTTTATGGATATTTTGTGTGTTAATACTTAATAATAATGTTACTCAAATAAATAAATGTTATTTAATCATAATATTGTCATTTGTACTCAAATAATTGAAATAATAAAAGATATAGATGTATGTTTTCTTTGATTTCAGTCTCTTCAACTAAAGCAACAATACATCTCGTGAGCAAACGCCAAAAAATGAACTAGCGCCGCGTATCACTTTTCTCACAAGACGTATTGTTGTTTTTAACTAAACAGATCGGCCGCGATTACGACCGCGCTATTTAGCTTTTTTAGCTAAATAGCTCGGCCGTAATCACGGCACGGTCGTAATCAACAATTTAGGTACACTTTACCAAACATATCTTACCAAATAGGTTGTTACCTATCACCAAACAGTTTAGCTAACATTAACCAATCTATAGAGTTATATTATACCAAACAGATCAGCATTTTGTTAACCAAACTGTTGTGGTATATCTTACCCAACGCTTTAGCTATCTCTTACCAAACAGTTCAGCAGTCGTTAACCAAACTGTTATGTCATATCTTACTAAACAGTTTAGCTATATAATACCAAACAGTTCAGCATTTGTTAACCAAACTGTTATGTTATATCTTACCCAACGCTTAAGCTATCTCATACCAAATAGTTCAGCAGTAGTTAACCAAACTGTTATGTTATATCTTACTAAACAGTTTAGCTATTTCATACCAAACAGTTCAGCAGTCCTTATCCAAACTGTTATGTTATATCTTACCCAAAGCTTTAACTATGTCATACCAAACAGTTCAGCACTCGTTAACCAAACTGTCATGTTATATCTTACTAAACAGTTTTGTAATGAGATCTAAATTAAGTTACTAATTTTGTTTTGTTACTGTACCCAAACGTTCGGCAGTCACCACAGCAACTAAATACTTTAGTAATTATCTAATGAAAATTCGGTAACTAGAAACCAAGTCGTTTTTTCAGTGTACTTCAGTCTTCCCGCGACCACGGCTGGTGCAATCCGGTCGAAACGTTGGGCTTATAAATACCCGTTTACATGTGTATTATAATGTGGTCTGATCATGAAAGTTTAAAAAAGACAATTGCTTAGTAATAAGGTCCCGTTACCTTTCGGGTACGGATCCTCAAAAAGATGCCTACAGCTCAAAGCACACGTAGCGTATCTATAAGCTTGCACCAGATTGGCATCAACTCTCCTAATTTTCACTAATTACCAGTTGATCCCGATACGAGGTGGTTCGAAAAGTGCGAATAGAGCTTCATAGACATAATGGTGAATGGTTCGCTTTGAGGTGATACTGATCCAGTAGGATTTGGTGTGTTTATACGTGTATGTTACTACTTATTGCTGTGGATTTTGTTGTGCACAAACTAAACTTAATTTAGGCTATTGCTATCTTTTCTCTCCAATAGAACGAGAAAAAGGCGGACGTAATTTAGAGCTGTCAAATTTAGTTGGAACTAATATTTCCATACAAATGAAGGGTGGTATTTCAGCTACTTAAGCCATAAGACAAGCACTTGCCCCAAATCCAGTATGGACCGTAAAAGAAAACCGTTTCGTAAACTCTGTAAACCTAGATCAGTTAAAAAATCACAGCTCCGCTCCGCTTTGCTTCGCTATCGCCCACGACAAAGCAGTTGCAGCTCTGTGTGACGCATTTTAATGCAAACATTCATTAGGAAAGCAATCAAGCATAGCTATGAAAGTCGGCTGACGTATGACAAAGAGTGATGGTCTAACATCACTAATGAGGTCACACAACGAAGAACCTGGCATTCACTGCTTGAGATGACCCAGGTAATAGTGTACACACAGTATTGTGTTATAATAATAATAACAATAATGTTATTATCAGGCAACTAAGGCCCATAGATAAAATACACAACATAATAATTAACAACAATAATGTACTAATACATATTTCCTTTATTCATTATTTTACATGTTTTTAACATTTTTAAATATTTCTGTATAGAACACTATAAAAAAAAACATAAAAAAAAATATATAGTAGCCTACCAGGGCTGGGAACAGGGTCCGAGCTGCCGGTGGTCAGGGCTCTTGAGAGAGGAACCTCCTAACAATACGTGCCGTGTCCAGAAGTACTGCTTTCTGAATCAAGCTCTTGATCCAGCTTTGGCAGCTGGATCAAGAGCTTATTGTTATTATTATTATGAAGTTACATAACATAAGATCACACCTGTAATCCCTGAAGGGTTCGGCTACTGACAAATTACTGATAACTTCATACACAGCAGTCGCGCTTCCTATACGTATACTTAGTTGTCAGATCCCCCAGCGAGGCAGTGGAGGTGTTATGAAGTCAATAAATTAAAATCCTGGAGTTTTTCGAGTTACACGACATGAGTAAAATAACGTTTGTGCACACAGAACACAGTCAGTCTAACGATATCTAATACTTGACTACTCAGTACACACACCAGTATATTAGGAAAGAATACAGTTACAAACCTGCATACTTTTCTATTTTGTCTACAGTACGTGATTGTGTCACTCGCTTAGCCAAGAGAGCAGCCTTTTGATGCAGTATTTCTATTTCAGTAGACAGTTTTACATTATTTTATCGGCTTTAGAAGTCAACTGCAGACCTCGCGGGGGTACAAAGTGAATTGCACATGTGACAGGGGAGCAAAGGCGACGTAGAACTAATAGCTGCATTCAGAATACTCAAGTGAACATTTTTATTTATTATTATTTGAAGCTTCAGTTTGAAATCATAAGTAAAGAGCGGTATGTAAAACACTTATCTGCTGTAGTAAACGTTCACAACAACATCAAAGCATCTATTTTAGTTTTAATTATTCTTAAAACTAATTTCGAATCACGGAACCATTCCGAGAAAATCTATCTAGAATATGTTGTTGCTGGTAACACTGGTTGCGTGTTTATTTATAATTTCACGTTTAAAAAATTAAATGGTTGTTATTATCACGATTTTCCATCGCGGATGCTCGTTTGCCGATAACTTTTCGATAAAATGAGGAAATTACTTTTAACAACGGACGATTACCGTGGCTGCACCATTGGTTTCATTAGCCCGATAAATAGTGAAATATAAAACGATTTTACATTATAAAAGCTCATTAAGTTACAGATAGATCGTAAACCTTTAACTTTAGGATATAAATACACATAGAATATAGTTTCTATAACATCATACTATGTTTAATACAATTCCTTTTCTAGAATACATCGTTTAGTTTAGATTCACATTTATATTTCTGGCAACAAAAGTAGAAAATAGAACGGAATCTATCTAGATTCCGTCCAAGGTTGCTGCTACCGTTATTTTTGCACAGGGCCATGCTCGGACATTTTTGTTCATCTGGAGGCATTGTCTCCGTAACTGTGACTATTCAGCGATGCTTGATTGCCGTACATGCAGCAGCAATTCAGTGCAGCTATTTCAGGAGTATTTAAGCAATTGAGAGCAACGTTGTATTGTTCCGGTTTTTTGAACCTGAATCCGGAATTAGATCAATTTTGAATGTTCAGTTGTTGATGCTCTAGAGAGTGGAATGTTGTTTATCTTTTGTGTTGATTGGCGACCGACAGCGGCCTTTTTTTTTTTTTTTTTTCGGATGGGAAATCATCAAATAACCCCTCCCGCTCTGGGCGGAGCAGGAGGGAGTGTCAGACTTTTACTGACTAAAACCCATCCATGTTCCTTCATCGCCCTTTGTGTTCCGGGGCCACGGTATCTCTTTCGAATAGTCCCGCAACCCCGGCAGGCTTCGGTCCTTACGGACCCCTTCCCTTTTGCTGACTCTCTTTGAGGCGCGCGTGGAACACGAACGCGCCGTCGACACGGCCTGTCGTCATGAGACGGACGGACGGCGAGCTAGCCCATAGCCCACCGTCCACAGGCCCGCGCCTACGGTGGCCGGGGGCCACGTGGTGGTGGCCCCCGACGCCCGGGGCGTCTCCCGCGGCGGCCGGGACGTTGAGAGGTTCTCTCCCTCTCACGTTCCGCCACCTCCTTCTCTAGCATTACTGCTTCGCAGAAGGAGGTGACGGCGTCCCACTCCGTCTCGCTCCGGACCATGGCTTGCACCAGGGCCGGACGCGAGAGGTCGCCGCCGCCGATCGCCGCTTCGAGGACACGGCGGTGCTCCGCCCACGCGGGGCACACCTCCACCGTGTGTTCCACCGTGTCCTCCGGTCGATCCTCACAATGGAAGCACCCGGGCGTTTCCTCCCGCCCGATTCGGTGCAGGAACCTCCCGAACACTCCGTGTCCGGTGAGGACCTGCGTCAGGCGGAAGGTGAGGACGCCGTGGCGTCTCTCAAGCCACTCCTCAAAGAGGGGACTTATCGCCACTATCGTGGCGTGCCCTGCACGGGGTTGCGACAGTCGCTCTCTCCATGTCGCCATGAGATCCCGCCGGAAGTCTGTCCGCTGAGCGACAATTTGTCGCTGCAGCGGAGTTTCCCCCCGGCGTAGCGCCTCCGCGCGCCATTCATGTAGGCGCGCGAGGACAATCGCCTCTAGATCCCATGGCGGCAATATTCAAGGTTTATGAATGACTAGATGGCTGGTTTTACGAAACTTGCAGATCGGATTACCGGTCACCAATCAGCCGTGTGGTATCCGGCAGAGTAGAATAGAACCAACCCATTACACTCACGGGTGTCGTATAAGGCGACTAATGTCTGAGGCAGAACACCTTGCGCCTCCGTAGACCAGAGAATGGGCAGCAGCGTTTTCTGTTAGTCTTTCATCACTGCGATCTCCAATCGTGCCAAGCGTGGAGATTACGGCAAATTCCTCCTATCCTGGGAGAGGCTTATGTCCAGTAATGGACGTTATGGGCTGTTGTAGGTAGTAGTAGTAATCAGAAGTGTGCCTTATTAAACATATCCTAGACTATAAGATGAATTACTAAGAAATATTATCAGTTCTAAAGGGTGTAAAAATACCCATAACTAAGCAGAAAGGCACTTCCTTGTTCTCCCCGTCATTGCGATCATTTTTTTGTTCTACACCATACCTGGAAACTTTCTAGTTACGGAGATATTGGGGGTCAAAGTTCCCACTTTTTGACAAGATTTTTTTAAATAGGTAGGTACTTGTTTTTAATGTAAGATTTTTTGCTTTATACACCTCCACGACCCTCGTACTATTCATCCATCCATCAACACAATGTTTTAGTGCGTTACATTGAGTTCTACCATAAAACATGTTTTTTTACCCCAAAAAAAAAAGTCGTTTCCCGGCAATAATTTTTGCATAAAGTTACTTAGTTTGATGTACAGAATGCTTGGTTGTCAGCTTCGTGAAGACTCCGTTTCCACCCTATACACTACAGCTACTATTTTCATGCGTCAAGCATGAAACAGAAGAACCGAAAACTGGTCTTTCAATTTGATTAGTATTACTTCTACCCATCATACGCAAAAGAAAATTACGACTAAATCAAATCTGTCTATTTGGGGCGGGGATCAAACCTGTATCTACGCCTAGACAATTGTGTACATGATACATGCACTTGGTATGTGCGGATTGTAGAAGCATTGAACTAGGCCAATACAATGCGCGCTGATAATGTGATAGCGGCCTAGTCGGCACTCAACAGGCGAAAACCGACCTTTGTGACATGACGTAACGATACGTCTTGTAACTGATTACACTCGTATGGTACGAGATTTCGATCCAATTGTTAAGGCCTATTTTTATATTCGGAACGTTGACCTATATTTTATGCCGATAGAGAACAGAAACAATTTAAGATCTGGTCGAGTTTTTGCAAAAATGGACGGTTTTGGGTAATTCACGTGTGCGTTTACGATTTACCGGCTCTGGCAAAATTTTTATCTAGACATTAACATTTATTTCAAAGAATCCGGGTTAATTTATACACGTAATAATAATGCTATTGTACTAGCCAGCTTCATTAAAACATTCTAAAAAAAGAAACAAAACAAAAGCGCGTACCCATTGTGTTGAAAAGCCTAAAATATTCATTACAACCTCAATAATTTCCTTATCTACATACGAGGCCTAAAAATGTGTCCAATAACCTCTCTCTTTAATTAAGAGAATTAACACAAAGCACCAACAATTTCAGGACAATCCGAGTGAAAACATTATACTGTATGTACACGTTGAAAAAACCGCAAAGAGCATTTCATTGTATTCGAGAGCGACCTTTTTCGGAGCAGCGAATCATTTTTTCCAACTTTTTTGGGTCAGTCTGTTGGTGGGACCGTATTGGGCATTATGTATGGCGACTGAAAGTTTACTCATATTTTTGTTTGATTTTTATGAATACAGTTTTCAATTACGAATAGGTTTGTTTTGTCTGTCTTTCTTGTGCGTATTTTTTTATAACATATTCTTTAGAAAAGCCATTTTTATTTTATAAATCTGTTTAGTAGAATTTTTGTGACACAAAGTGTATTTCACCAGGTCATCGGTCCACCGAGTGGAAGGCCTTCCAACGCAAAGTTTTCCGGTGCAGGTTGCAGGAATCCGCTGGATGCGAGTCACACGGGATCGGTCAATGTGGCGATACTTGGAGGACGCCTATGTCCAGCAGTGGACGTCTTTCGGCTGAAATGATGATGATGATGAATGTCTATTTTAAAGAAAGAGAAGAATTGGAGAGAGCATTCAGATTAGATGATTTTGTCACGTCTTAAATTGGATTTAGCGAAACAACTCTGTAGTTTGGCACTAGTAAATCCCTAATTATGTTCCTAGTTTTAAGTTTTTTTAATATTCCTTTTTATTTTATTGAAATGATATGTATTTTTAAGATATAATGGGGTTGTCATATCCGGGGTTGCGAGACTGTTCGAAAGAGATACCGTGGCCCCGGAACACAAAGGGCGATGAAGGAACATGGATGGGTTTTAGTCAGTAAAAGTCTGACACTTCCCTCCTGCTCCGTCCAGAGCGGGAGGAGTCATTTGAAGATTTCAAATCCGAAAAAAAAAAATGGGGTTGACATATATCCTTGTGGATACAACCCCTGAAAAAGAATGAAGAAAAAATAAAGTATTTTTTTAAACCAAACATTGTTTCACTGGTTCATAAAAAAAATCAAAAGCTCATCCTGATGAGAAAAAATGAAGGTTCGCCGTTCAAATGAATGTACTAAATCTACTACCACTATTCGTGAGTTTTTAACCCAGCAACTGCTGAATTTGTTAGCGGATAAATTATGATATCTACCGATTTCACTGCTTGAAAAAAAATAGTATTTATTTTTCTCTTGCAAAATTATATATAGGGCAACATAAAATTCTTCACAAAAATATGTAACAATTTAGCACATCCACTCAATAATGTCAAACAACTCATTTTAAATTATTTATGAATATTTCCAGCGTTACTTATTAAAGGCATTCATATTTCTTAGCGTAGCATTCCTATGTAATTACAAGGCCAGCCAATTTATTTGTCAATATTATGGCACGATTCCAACAATTCCATTTATTTAGTGGAATAAATACAGTAGTTAACGCTGTGTAGTACGCACTATGAGTTATAACAACAATACACTGACCATTCTATATTTTCTTATAAGACTGACCGCTTGTGCAATGTGTGGAATAAATTAAATAATGAGGCCCGTGCTATATAATACTGTGTAAGATACGTAATGATTATAAAAATAATGGATGAAAAAAAATCCTCAACGAAGCCGAAAGGCACTTATTCTCCCCGTCATTGCGATATTTTTTTTCGTTCTGGAAACTTGGAAATCTTCTAGTTACAGGTCGCGGCACGTAACTCTAGCGCTGACAAGGCGCTGACCGTTATTGCGCAGAAGTAAAAAATAAGAATGTCTTGGGGCGTGCGTTGCGCTGATTGGCTCTCCAGCCGTAGAACATGCGCAGCTATCCCCTCCACGTTTCGCTCAGTGCTAGACTTACATGCCGCGACCTGTACTTGGTAATATTGGAGGCAAAAGTTACACAAGTTAAATTTTACAACTTTATTTTAAAAACCTCCATGACCTCCTCTAAGTACTATTCAAAACATCCATCAGCACAATGTTTTGGGTGCGCAACATTCAGTTCTTCACCGTGATTTTTCACCCCAAAAAAAAGTCGTTTCCGAGCAAAAATTTTGCGTTTGATGCACAGAATGCTTGCGGTTAACAGCTTCATGAAGGGTCTGTTTACACCTTGTATTTGAACTAGTCGACAATAATTTAAAGATTTTAATAGACCCTCGACGTTAATACAACATGCATCACCTCTACACGTCACAGAATGTTATTACGATGGCGTCAGTATGACATGTAACATCGCTTCGCATCGCTGACAGTGTGCGAGTCAAAGCTCCGTGCCGTTCGATGAGACGTTGAGTACAAGCTTATATTTGTGTAATGTACGTACGTCATGTCTTGAATAGAAATGACGTCGCTTGTTAGCGGACGACATATTAATATTTACTTTCATGGCTTTAGAGTTTCCAGTAGGCAAAATTGTGTGTATTTTTTAACCCACTACGGCTAAGCCAAGAGCTACGATTTTAGCAGTCTACAGTATGTACAGACATCAAAAAAAGTTTGTGATCACTAGCATAAGCTGATATAATTATTTAAATTGAAATTAATCACGAAAAAAACTTTGTTGTGTGATTTCTTTAAATAGAAATACCCTGTTTGAAATGAAAAAATAAAACAATTTTTTATCTACACTTCTACACTAATATTATAAAGAGGAAAGATTTGTATTTTTGTGTGTATGTTTGTAATGAATAAACTCAAAAACTACTGCGCTGATTTAAAAAATTCTTTCACCATTAGAAAGCTACATTCACTCTGAGTAACATAGGCTATAATAATATTTTATCCCCGTACTACCACGGAAACGGGAATTACGCGGGTGAAACCGCGTGACGTCCGCTAGTTTTTTTTTTATAAAAACGCAACAAAAAGATTTCGAATTTTCAAAGTGATCACAAACTTTTTTTGGTGTGTGTATGTATGTTTGTATTTACGAATGTTCTTCCGTAGCGCCTAAACTATTTATCTAGTTTTGATGAATAAGCTGTCAATCGATTCATTACTATGCCCGGGTAACATAGACTATATTTTAACCGACTTCAACAATAGGAGAAGTCGATTTTATCTTGTAAACCCCAAAGTTAATGAGAGCGTGACTTTTCAGAAGTCAGGTTTTTAAAATAGAAATGTCTTTTCGTTCGCTCCAGTGTAGGCTCCGATTTCACCAAAAAGTGCGATCCCCTTATATTTCGGAGAGTCGAGAGCTGTAAGGTGCACAAATAATTATAATATATAATAAAATATAATAACGAGAAAGTCAAAAACTAAAAAAGTTATGGCCGAAATATTGAAATCAGAATTTTTGATTTTGGCGCTCGATACTTTGGAAATTAAGAATGATATCAAAAATTTGAGAAAAATTCGTCTGGACAATTTAGTCCGCTACAATTTGAGCCTACAACACAGACGATGGGGTTAAGGGTTTGCCCTAGCCTAACCTTTTTTTAAAAAAAGTCAAAAAGTCAGAACGACATTTTTGACATGACATTTATGACTTCATGTCGAAGATACTTATATTATTCTAAGAATAAAATAAGTATCATTCAACGTCGTCGTTTTATTTTGTAACCTTTTCCTTATCGCGACTTTTTCGTCGCGTGGACAATATTTTTTCGAATTCGATTCATTTCCAATGTGTAGATTCATTTCCAATGTGCTCGATAGTCGTGTGAGGCACGAAATATGTAAATTTTTAGCTGCAGTATACTACACAAATACTTTTTTATCGTTTACGTATGAAATAAATTCACCCACTAGTTGAAACTGCTAATGGAATCAAGAAATTGTACTAAACTGACAAAATTACTTATGTTACTTTTATATATTCTAACTCCTTTGTCAACCTCCTACCCACCGTTTGCAACGCACTTACTTTACTGTTTTATAATAAAAATTTCAAGCACGAGAGATCTTTTCCAGAGGAACTCTTTTAAAAGAAACTTCATTTCAAAATCCTGAAAAGTTTTCAGGGTTTAACGAAAATAAATTGTAGTGGTTTCGTGGATTTGTAAATCAAAAGCAATAAAGAAAATGTTTTTTATTATAAATTCTGAGTCCTTCTAATCCGGCTTAGGATTTAAAGGAAAAACGTAATTTTTTTATATTAGATATCTAGAAACGACTACCTACGTAATCCAATACACGAGGCAAGGCAAAGGATTGAGGTTTTGTGCACCAACGGAATATTTACTACTGGGTTCTCTGACGGACAACTACTTATTTATCAACCTTATAACTTAGGGTACTCCCTCGTTGGTTTATTATAGTGGTCGCCAGCATGACCGCTGAGCAAGAGGTCCAGGATTCAATTCCCGGGTCGGGTAAAGAGATATTTGGTTTTTCCATTAAAGATTTCTCAGTAGCAGCCACGGAGTCTAGATTTGCGCCCGGTTGATGGCAATAGGATCACCCCCTATTACATTGGACTTAAATACACCATTATTTTTAGGTCGTTCTGGAACCGAAAGCCATAAACTCAATCATCGAACTCGGAACGATTGGGACTCTTTTTATTAAAAAATAACAATAAAAAAATATATATTATAAATTTAATATATCGTGTTTTTTTTTCAAAGATTTACAATAAAAAAATTATTAAAAAAAATCACGAAAAATTAAATTTATAATGTTTTTTTTTTTTGTTTTTAAATATTTTCAATCGTTTTGAGTTTAATGATCGAGTTTATGGCTTTCGGTTCCAGAACGACCTAAAACTAATCGTGTTTATCTGGCGAAATGTGGGTGTACTTTTAGGTACACCTCTGCCTTTCCCTCCGGGGATTGCAGGCGTGATGTTATGTAATTTAGATGATAAGGGTGAAAATGGCAGTCCGTCAGTGAACTCGCTAGTACCGTGATTGATTTGGGTGGTCTGGTAGTTAGACCCATTCACCTATTCAGGTCAATTCAGTTGTGAACGTGCGCTTTGGTGGCTTTAATGGGCGCTGCAAGCAGCTGGAAGCGCTTTTCTACGAGTAAAATAGCTGGTAACGTGGTGGGTTGAAATTACGAAGGTGACTTATATAAATGGAGTCCAGAGAGAAGTACCTACCTTTGGAAGAAGAAGACATGCTGAGCTGATCCATAATAAATTGGGGATTGCAGGAGAATGCTAATGAACATGTGTAAATAGTAAGGTTTTTACGTCGGATAATGATACTAAGCCCATATGATACCTAGCCGTGTGGTATCCGGCAGAGTAGAATAGAACCAACCCATTACACTCACGGGTGTCGTATAAGGCGACTAATGTCTGAGGCAGATCACCTTGCGCCTCCGTAGACCAGAGAATGGGCAGCACAGCGTTTTCTGTTAGTCTTTCATCACTGCGATCTCCAATCCGCCTGCCGAGCGTGGAGATTACGGCATATTCTTCCCATCATAGGAGAGGCTTATGTCGAGCAGTGGACGTTATGGGCTGTTGTTGTTGTTGATGATACTACCAAACACACTAACACTTTTTTAGAGAGAAAGAGAAAGGCATATTTTCTGGCAGGTGTATGGTTACTCATGAGAAGTGTCAATGGGTATGGCAACTGAGGAACTAACGACGCTAGCATAGCTTGTACCAAGCATCGTCATTGGTTGAAATCTGACAATGTCATTTTAAATTTCAAAATAGCTTGATCTCATTGGTCAGATTGGGACTAAGCTATGGGGACGCCATCTACAATCAGCTTTGACCTGTCTTCCCCATTGCAAGAAACGTTGCGAATTTAATAGGTAGGAACCGACCAAATGAAACAATAGGGAATATGCATACATTTTCTTATTTTAATTTCGATACGGAACGTTAAAATACTATAAAAATAATGACAAAAAGCGAAAACAAGACATAAATCGGCCAAACAACACAAAAGTTATAACCATTTAAACTTGTGTTTCTATCTCTTTCTAGATAAACGGAATTTAGTATGGATTTTGTACGTCGATGTAGCGAATGACGTCATTCGCTGTATCGGATCTCTCTGTCTAATCAGCAGTTTCAAATGCTTATAACTTAGTATTTTTTATAGATATTAAAAAAATAATTTTACTTTGTTATTTCTGATGTTAATACGCTTTGTGTGCATATACCCTATTGACGACTCTCCTTTTCTAATTCTATTTTTACTCGACGTATTATTTTCCATGAGTCGTCAAAACATTCTTCTACATTTCTAATTCAAACCCACGTCACTGTTAAAAATGAATACTCAGCCATCAACATTAAATTTATTGTTCAGGAACCGTGGCTTTATCTTTTTCTCCTATAAAATATTAACCGTTCAAAGTACAGTCACAAGCACGAATATGTATACAATTTCGCGTGGAGCTTTGAGATAAAAACATATTTTATAATATTATGGGTCTCAAGATACTATGTTCGTTAAAACACAAAATAAATTACAATCAATACATCATTACATTACTTCATCATTTTAGTCCAAAATCAGTCACTGTTGATTCTATATCCTGCCCAATGCCTCCCCTTTCTACTTTTATACTTCTCGGTTCTGTAAGTCCCTTATCCATCTGATATCATCAACATATCCCTACCTAAACGCGCTTTTCGTTGGCACTGATTCCTTTGGTCCAACCTCGGCCACCAATTGGTTAAAACTTTACTCCATCGGCCATTTCCACGCCTAGCCAGATGTCCTGCCTAACTCCACTTGAGGCAACAAATTGAGGCTACGGGACTGTTCGAAAGAGATACTGTGGCCCCGGAACACAAAGGGCGATGAAGGAACATGGATGGGTTTTAGTCAGTAAAAGTGTGACACCCCCTCCTGCTCCGCCCAGAGCGGGAGGATTCATTTAATGATTTCCCATTCGAAAAAAAAGGCAACCAATTGACTAGATAAAATTTCTTTTAACTTTGCTAAGTGTATATATATTTTTGCTCGTGACTCATCATCATCTGCCTAGCCTACAACTATGTTGGGGTCAGCTTCCAGTCTAACCGGATGTACTTGTATTTTACATAGAACGACTGCTTGTCTGACCTCCAAAACGCAGTTATTACTGAGTAATACGATACCTACCCCTTGGTAAAACTAGTTATCAGAATTTTAGAGCCATTAACCTGTAACAACTGTCAAAGATTACAAATGACAGCCGGGATCAACTACTTAACGTGCTTTCCGAGCCACGGGAGAAACTCGGTATGTAATGGGTGGACACCCATCCCGGACCAAGGTCGATCTTTAGGCAAGCATGGCTTAACCTCTTATCTCTTTCGCTTAGCCACGAGCTCATTTCAACCATACACATTCACAAAATTGAAATCGGTTGGATTGTTTCAGAGATTAGCGAGTACGAACATAGTGACACGTAAGCTATTATTATTTAGCCATGGGCTCCGAGAGAGATGTTTTCTCGTGACTGTACATTGTAAAATACAGGCAGTACCTACATTATAAATTGCCGTCTATCGGGTATCGCCTGGCTGGTCGTTTTCACCGGGATGAGCCTCCTCTCAACCGCATTTCTTTTCTATTTTTAAGCAACGTAGCGTAGGCAAGGCACCCTGGGCCGACATCTGAAGCGTATAAATATACGCCGTATAAATAATGGGCTACTTTTTTTAACCTTTGTTAAAGGACTATATATTAAAGCCTGACAGTGCAGGTGGAGATTAAAATGGGTCAATAGGTATTTGCTTCAATACCTAGTTTGTTTGTAACCTTTCCTATGAAAGTGGCATAGGTGAAACTGCATGTATAACAAGCAGTTCCCATACTGACAGACTATAAAAACGAAACTGTTAAAGATAAGAAATAAAGAAACTTATACTGTCACTTACGGGATGTCTTCCGTAATTATCCATTCTAAGCTCCCGATATTTCGACGCTGCTGTTGCAAGCGTCATGATTGCGGGATGACAAACCATGCAAACTAGGCGGGATGGGTGCGAGTTATAAACCGTGAAAGCCTAAAACAGTGTTAGAAATAAAGAAAATTGTACCTAGTTATGCCATTTTAATCTAAGGTCCGGTTGGGGTAAACCTGGTCCGGTGGGGATAATCCGATGAAGTCATGTGTGATGGCGGTGCCTCAACGCAAACTATGGCTCACCTCCTGTCCTGCACTATGTGTGGTTCCACCTGCACTCTGAGGGACCTGTCCGAGACCACCTACGCTGTCGATGTGGCAGCTTAGAGCTGGTCGAAACAAATTTAATTTAAGAAAAAAAAGACGACACAACGAAGAAGAATCTAAGCGTTATATTGAGGTCAAATTAATATTTTAAAGTAACATAGAACACTCGAAACCCAATTCAATATTTGAAAACTAATAACGATAGAAAAGTTAATTAAGCTTGTCAATGAAGTCTAAGAATATCAGCAGATCTCTGTCAGTAACAGGTGTAATTTACAGTCTACATTACAGCTCCAGCAATCCCTGTGATAACATTTCAGTGAATCGTAACTCTGAAGGCCAAGATTAAGTTATTACTTCATGTGGAAAGTTATTAATCTCATAATAATTTAACAGCATGACGTAAGGTGATCCAGCACCTGCCGATGAGTTGTTACGCAACGGAAAATAAAGTAACGTGTACTTGAGTACCTTTTAATAACATAGAAGTAATAAACATTGTAGTACCTAAGGTAATAGCTTAAGGGGCTGACAACACCTATTTGTTGAAATTGATGTTATTTAAGCAGTTTTTTAAGAAACACTATTTATTCCAGTTCATCAAAAAAAAAAAAGTTAATATTCATCATATTTCTAAGACCTTGGACGGACTCGATACATAATTGGACGAAATCGGCTCGATAGAAAATAATTGTAAAGATTGGTCTTAAAATCATCATTAATGGTTCTGTCTTTATTTTTTTGACGTATGGGTCTGCCATTAAAAACATGAAGTCAAAATATTCATACCTAAACCGCTACCTAACGAGTCATATTTCACAAATAATCCACACTTTTTTTATTTCAATATTTATTCAATATTTTCTTCTAAAACCTGGCCGCCCAGTTATAGTGACGTCTCGTTTACTCCCATACAAATATACAGTGTGCGCGATTTTGATATTGACAGCGCCTTAAGGTTGAGAATTGAACGAGAGCGAAGCAAGAGCATTGCTAAGTCTTTATTCATACATGGACATACATCAGGAGGTCTACTCTCTAAGAACAATATCCATTCGACCAAAGTTACGGTCGTTTCTTACTTCGTATCACTTACGGACAAGATTTGTTAGGGGCCCGAACTAAAGATGAATGACAACACGATTGGTCATCTGTCCTTACTCCCGATGTGTTTTCAAAACTCATGAATCTGGAAATATTAGGGAGTAGGGTTAATTTTGAAGTGAAAGCTACTTTCGGACGGGCTCCGTATCTTCGTTGACGGATTTAGCGAGTAGACCCCTAGAGTTTGTATGCACGATGACCAATGAAACAATACAAAACCAAATTAAGCTGATTTATAATTTTATGGGAAGCTCATGCAAAGCAAGGTCAGGTTATACTGGATACGTATAGTTTGACGTGTCACCTTGTGTACGATAGTATCTATCTCTTCCTACCCGACAGGAACCGCGCGGTTCTCTATTTACATGAGTACTTTCTACTTTCGTATTCGTTCAAACGTTGCCGTAAACTGCGCGGATTCCGCACGGATTCCACGCGGATCTCGATGTCTCTGAACGGGTACTTATTAAAGCAATTATGTCTGTTTCCTTTCGCGTGTTTCTTATGTCTAAAAGTAGCAAGGTACTTAAGTAATGACACTTTATTTAATATTATCTGTTTTGTAATTGCCAGTAATCTGTTTGGTCTAAATATATTTATTTCTTGCCAACATGCGTAAATACTCTCATTAGATATTTGTACCCAAAGGAGCGGAACTTCTTATTGCCTAATAATTATTACAAAACAAATTCATAAAGCACAAATTGGTTTGATATCATTTTATTACGATTTCCTGTTATCATTTGATCAATAAAGTTTGACTGTGAGGGCGAAAGTATGGTAGTTCGCACGTTCAAATAGACAAAAAAGTTTTTGTCAAAAGAATTTCACATAGGCTGCTTATTTTATATTGATATGGATTGGATATTTTTTTAATCCGATTTGATTTAATCAATCTAGGTGCTCGCACGATGCTTCTAAGTAAAAAATCAGAAACCAATACAAATCTCACAGCTGATCGCTTTTGATGGAAGTCGGCTGTAACAGAGCAGTATCGTTTAGACTCACTTTACGCATTTTGATCCAATCTTCTGGGACCACATCCTCTATATTACATTTTTGTTATTTATTCTCAGAGGATTATTCCAAAAGAGCCTGTTTAATGGATATTTCATAAAGTACTTTGTTATTTGCTTTACCTTTCAGATAAGCCGTTTTTGTATTTAACACACATAGGCATATGATATATTAGATTTGTTTTCCCTTTACGGTTATATCCATAATATATTATTTACAAAATGAAATAAATTAGAAATATGAGTACACACGGTTTTAATTAAGTTGAAAACCAGACATCCGACCATTGGACCATGGTAAACGTGGATAGAAACCCACCTACTTAATTACACTTTGAAGTTTACAATCATCATTGCCCATCAAATCTTCAAAAGAATTATTTAATTTTAAGTATATATAAAAAAGTAGTCAAAACAATTTCAACATAGGTTAAAACAACGCATGAACATGTCAAACACTGAGTGCAATTTGAAACAAAACAAAACATTTGTAATGAGTAAGTTTTAGTGAGTCATTATTCAATGCAAACAAACGTTTTCTTAGAACAAAGATGTTATTAAAATGTTTAACGTAGCATCAAAGATGAAAAAAGTACATTTTAAAATTATTCTAGAAAATCCCATTATTTATAAACTTTTATTTTTTAGTGTTCCGTACCTGAAATTTAACCAATGGGACCCTTTTACTAAGCCTCCACTGTCCGTCCGTCCATCTCTCTCACTCGCACTCATTTGCAATTGCATTGCATTTTGTTTTGCATTTTTTCGCGAGAGAGACGGATAGATCCGAATATACGGATGAAACGTTAGAGAGTAGGGCTTCTGTACCTCATGATCCGTAATAGATAAACAGTTGTTATTTTCACAGAATGTGTGTTTCTGTCGGTTTTTAGGGTTCCGTACCTCAAAAGGTAAAAAAAGTACCCTTATAAGATCACTCTTGTCCGTCTGTACGTTCGAAAACCTATATGGTAGTTCCCGTTGACCTAGAATCACGAAATTTGGCGAGAAGCAATGTCTTACAGCACATGTAAAGGGAAAATCTGAAATCTGAGAATGGCGGTTACGCCCTTTGAGCCTAAAGGTATCAAATCTTACAAACTTTCGGCTTTATAATACCTAAAAGTATGATACACTGCATGTTTCTGACAAATCTCGAAAACAACTTGGTGGTAATAAAATGTTTGTTTCACTATTCCAATTTAAATTGACACTCAACAATTGTCAAGTGAAAAACCCTGTAAAAGTAGGATACACTAAACTCCTTTTTTTTATTTTTTTTTCCGGATTGGAAATCATCCAATAACCCCTCCCGCTCTGGGCGGAGCAGGAGGGAGTGTCAGACTTTTACTGACTAAAACCCATCCATGTTCCTTCATCGCCCTTTGTGTTCCGGGGCCACGGTATCTCTTTCGAATAGTCCCGCAACCCCGGCAGGGGATACACTAAACTCCTGTAGCTAATAAAGTCGACATTAAATTCCAGCGAAAATCCATGTAACATGCCAATAACAGAGCAACGATATCCGACTAAAATATCGGGACGGTTTTATCAGTTCAACGAAAATCAAATACAAAAGCTTTTTCAAGTGGGAGGCTATTGAAAACTGTTGTACTAGGTAGGTATTTCGGGATTATTTTTACGGATATTGACTGAAAGTACTTCAGGTTTATCGAATTCCCCAGTAACTTTAGTACCCGTCGAATGCAATTAAAAAATTTTAGGAACAAATATACAATAGCTATCTGCTAGATAAATAATTGCAAAGTAGTATAAAGGGTGTAAAAGACCTCTTAACGAAGCCGAAAGGCACTTGTTTTCCCCGTCTTTGCGATCATTCTTATGTTCTACACCATACCTGGGATCCTTCTAGTTACGGAGACATTGGGGGTCAAAGTTTCAACTTCTTGACAAATTAAAAAAAAAATACAAGTATTCATTGTAAGATTTTTACTTTAAACACCTCCACGACCCCCGCACTATTCAATCCATCCACCAGCACAATGTTTTGAGTGCGTTACATTGGGTTCTACCACAAACCATGATTTTTCACCCCAAAAAAAGTCGTTGTTCGTCGTAAGTCAATAATTTTTACATAGAGTTATTTAATTTGATGTACAGAATGCTTGGTTGACGGCTTCGTGATGAAGTTGTTAAGACCCTGTATTATATTAATACTTTGACTGCCTCGTTGGTCGAGTGGTTGCAAGCGCTACTGCTAAGCATAAGGTCCTGGATTCGATTCTCAGGTTGAGCAAAGTGTTATTGGGTTTTTCATCAGGAAATTCTCAGTAGCAGCCACGAACTCCGGATTTGTGTCCGTTTGATGCCAATAAATACAAGTATTCATTGTAAGATTTTTACTTTAAACACCTCCACGACCCCCGCACTATTTAATCCATCCACCAGCACAATGTTTTGAGTGCGTTACATTGGGTTCTACCACAAACCATGATTTTTCACCCCAAAAAAAGTCGTGTCCCAGCAATAATTTTTGCATAGAGTTATTTAATTTGATGTACAGAATGCTTGGTTGACGGCTTAGTGATGAAGTTGTTTAGACCCTGTATTATATTAATACTTTGACTGCCTCGTTGGTCGAGTGGTTGCAAGCGCGACTGCTAAGCATAAGGTCCTGGATTCGATTCTCAGGTTGAGCAAAGTGTTATTGGGTTTTTCATCAGGAAATTCTCAGTAGCAGCCACGAACTCCGGATTTGTGTCCGTTTGATGCCAATAAACTCGCCTTCTACATGGGACTTAATATTAGCTGGCTAAATGTGGGTGCACCTGTGCCTAACCGTTCGGAGACTACAGGCTTGATGTTATATTATGAAGTACTAGCTGACGTCCCGCGGTTTCACCCGCGTAGTTCCCGTTCCCGTGGGAGTACGGGAATAAAATATAGCCTATAGCACTCACGAATAATGTAGCTTCTACCAGTGAAACATTTTTTAAAATTGGTTCATTACTTCCGGAGATTACCCCCTACATACAAACTTACAAACAAATGTTACCTCTTTATAATATTAGTATAGATTTAACATTTCTATTAAATTGTCTACCTAATCAATTTAAAGGAACTTGCCCAGAAGTGATACTGTCAACAAATCATTCGATTACAGGTTAAAAAGTCAAAATTATTTTTGCAACGAATATGTGCTGAAATTCATTCACAGAAAAAACTAACGATGAAGTGAATCCAACTCGAAATAACAAGCATCAGTCGTCAGTTACATGCAGTTCCACAATCAATTCCGAACGTCGAAATTGCTACGGATTTACCTCCGTTCTGATGACGTTAATATTCCTCGAAAACGTGACGCAACGAGTCTGTCCAATGACAGGTTTCCGTAGAAAATTGCTCTCGATATAACATTACTTGTATCGAACGAGATTGCGAACAAACTTTATCGAATAACCGCTACTTCTCGATATTCGATTTTCTGTAATATTTATTCAAATTCTGTTAAAGCAAAATATCGAATAGCATTATATTTTAGGCTTTTTATTTTTATTGGAATAGTACCTACCTACTTCTGGATTGAATTTTAGATGTAAAAGGAGAAAATCGAAAGGTTAGGAATATGAAGATTTCAATGAAACGAATAAAAAGACAGACTCTAGTCGTATGCATGCTAATGAGACCGGGGGGAACAGTTGCTTTGAGCACAGCGAGAACTGGATCAGGGAATAATCTTCTGCAGATGATGAGAAATTCTCAATTGGATTTGCTATGGAGCCTTTTAGCTGCTATGATTAAAGAACGATTTGTAGTATTTTATAAATAAATGGTTTAATTTAATTTACAGAACTTAGCATTTGAGGCTTAAAGCATTCATTGTTACCTACGATTAATTGGGACTCAGTAAACCACGTTATTTAATGGGTGCCTTGTTAAAAACTGAACACTGTATTTGTATAAATTTTAGATACATTTAAATCTAGTACTGTATGTAAGAGTAAGGCTTTGGCTTTAATTCCTTTTACATACAATTATAGCTGATTTAACTCAGTAAGTAGTAAGTTTTAGTATTCACTTAAAGGTAAATCCTCCACAAACCAACCTAAGGGAAGTTAGGGAAGTACTTAGGAATTCACTTAAAATAAGTGGACCCTTAAAACAAACGCTTTCTACTCCATTAAGCCTTCGTTTAATGCAGTAAAAGGAACTTGAATTAGTTAAGGCACTATCAAATTAAACATTGTAGGACGTGACTTGGTAATGTTTTTACGGATAGTTTGGAGTCCAAATATGTTTTTTTTTCGTATGTTGGTTTAACTAGTCATTGGTGTTGATTCTGTTGTGCACAAACTAAACTTAATTTAGGCTATTGCCATCTTTTTTTCTCTAATAAAACAAGGAAGAGACGGACGATTTAGAGCTGTCAAATTTATTTGGGACTAATATTCCCATACAAATGAAGGGTGCACGTAAAAACATGTCGACTAAAAACACGGTGAAGCGCAAGGCATAAACTAGTTTGACATCTCTAACTTAGTTCATAACTATAGCCGTCCTTTTCTCGCACTGCCTTTTAGTAAAAGATAGCAATAGTCTAAATTAAGTTTAGTTTGTGCACAACAGAATCGGCACCAATGGTAGACGGTAGAGGTCCGTGTTTCATGAAACGTTGTAAACGGTGGTTCGCTGGAATCTCGATACCAGCATTTAGGTGTAATGTGATGTAATAATTGACTGTATCACTAAACTTCGAAGTTTAAAATACCGATGTACCCATAGGTACATACAATTTAGATGAATGAATGGAATGGAACGAATGGACGAATTACTTAATTGAGAATGTTCATCATCGCGATGTACGGAACTCCGAAAGTTTGCTACGACGAATTACTTAATTGTTTAATGATTGAACTGAGTACCATCGAATTTACACTGATTGATCAAACAAAAATCCAAGTATTGGTTTCTGAAAATCATGTGTCAATACTTTAATTTCAGTTCACGGTTTTCGTCCTCTGCAATTACAACAGAAAACGCACGCTTCAACGGCACCAGATAACTCTCATTAAAATAAAAGACTTCAAACGAACTTAACGATGTATACCATTAAGGGAGCCTTCTCAGAAATCAATTCTACATTCTTATAAGTGGAGCAATGATTCGAATCATATGCTTGATACGATTCGTTCACACTTGTTAGAGGAAATTGTATTGGTGCTCGCAGGGTTGCTAGATCGAGTTTCAGAATTTTCCCCATTTTTGTTTTTATTTCCTAAGCGAAAATTTTTGCGTTGGAAGGCCTCCCACTAGGTGGACTGATGACCTGGTGAAGGTTGTGGGGATCCGCTAGATGCGAGTTGCATGGGACCGGTCAATGTGGCGGCACTTGATTTGGCCTTTCGGTTAAATGATAGTGATGATGATAAGTTTTGCAATATTTTAGCATTAAATTTTCAAACAGGTAATTAAAGTAATTGGGAGACATAAAACTATTTTTGATAAATTGGACGGGGCAACAAGCGTGATATCAGAGCACACTCCCGCGCATCCCACGTAATATTTCTCGTTTTACAGTGAAATCTTGAGAATTTCATTACAAAAATTTCCCTAAGAACGTTGTTTTTCCCCAATAAACGGAGAAAATCACCCATCTACCAACGCTGCTTGTTATAAGAAGTGCCTTATTACATGAGTATCGATTTGAATCGACGAGCTTTTATCAAAGAAGAACGTTCTGGGGAAAAAATGTGAGGAGCCGTGTTATTCCGCCCCTTAAATAAGTAAAGTGTGTATGTGCTAAACGGTTCTGAATCAGGTTTTATGGCTCAGTGCGTGTGGTTTATGGTGTGAATTTGAAGATAAAATTGCCATTTTAATCTTTATGATGGTGTGATTAAGCTGTGCTTTGCGATCACGTGGTTTTCAAACGCGTTGATTATGCTGAAAAATAGCTCCACTCGAGTTAATGTTTAACATCGAATGTTCAGTTGTTTCATTCCATGATCACGTTGTATTCAGACGTTCATATGGCGTGAACGTGAAGATTTCAGCATTAGGTATATTTTAGCAACCTTTGCATCACAGTCATGATGGTTATCTGGTGTGAATTGTGAACTCTTTTTTTGATGATGAGTAGGAACAATGACAAGTCGGGCATAACTCACTAAAAGTGCGGTTCATGTTTAGAAGTTTCATTCAAATCTACTTGTAACATGTGTGCTACAAGTACACACAGTACTTTCCAAGGACATTAGCATTTATATAAATCTAATTATAATAAAAAAACAATCAAGCTAACAACTTTTATTACCATCTAAATATAAACATTTCCAATTAAGTTTCTTTTATTTGATACAGATTTTCAAAACATGTCGCCTTCGTAATAAAATTAAACTTTCAAACAAAAACTTACGGAGTATTTTTCCAAGAAAATGTTAATTGCCACTTGTCGTTCTAACTTTTTAACGTTGTTATTTAATAACGAGCTGTTAGGTTGTCGACGAAGCTTATTTAAAGTGAGTTTAACTTTAACTACTCAATTTTAGTTTACCTAAAATAAAACTTGGTTAAAGTAACCTTAAGTATTCATAGAAAAATGTAAGATATTTATCTAAATAAGCGCTTAACTAGGTGTAACTTAATTGGACACAAAACATAACATTACGCCTGTAATTCCGGAAGGGTTAGGCAGAGGTGTATCTAATATCACTCTGTTCTGGGCCCTATCAGAATACCAGCTCTGTAACGTTTTTTAATGTTACAGCACCATGCTGAGATAGGGGCCTTTTGGCCTCGTACAGGACCAATTTAGTTTCTTTTATTTTTATTTCTTTTTGTTTAATTGTTATTAGTTGTACCTGCTGTTAATTTTACCATTTAATTTGTGTGTTTTGTCCAGTGCTGGCTAATAAATGCTTTTTCTTTCTTTCTTTCTTTAATAGTGAGGTGTATCTGAGAAATTCCTGATGGAAAAACCCAATAACACTGCCCGACCCGAGAATCGAACTCGGGAACTTTTACTCAGCGGTCGCAATTGCGGCCACTAGATCAGTGAGGCAGTTGAAGCGAGGTTATCATAACTCTTCACTACACATTATAAAACAAAGTCCTCCGCCGTGTCTGTCTGTCTGTTCGCTATAAACTCAAAAACTACTACACCGATTTTCATGCTGTTTTCACCAATGGGTAGAGTGGTTCTCGACTCGAGGAAGGTTTCAGTACATAATTTGTCAAGTTTTTGTATACCTTGGCTAAAATATAATGATATTTGTTGGAAGTGTCGGAAAAAATAATCCGTCTGGGAGCTTTCTTTTTGGTCGCGATAACCGACATCCACGAGGGCGAAGCCGCGGGCATCAGCTAGTTTATGATAATTGAAACTTCCATGCAAGTGCTTGTAATAAACATAGTGCTTTCAAAGTGTTGACTCAATACGGCATGGCCCCCGTCACACGTCAGTGGCTGACACGATAAAAACATTAATCATAGTTGAATGAAGGACAGTCTCATCAATTTTAAAATAGGAACTGTCTTTATGTTCATTAAGGGAATAACCATAAAGACAGTTCCTATTTTAAAATTGTTATTCTTCAATCAATATATATACAATAGGTATTATGTAAGACACAGTAAACTTCAATCAGGCTCCGTAAGATTGTAAACAAATCTATGTAGTAAAAAAATTAATCACGCAACGCATAGCCTAAACCACTGGATTTCCAACCTTGAAATTATAAATAAAAGTTCATATTCAACCAAAGGGGTTCTTTAATAGGGGTTGAATGGGGAAGAAAGTTTATGTGGAAGTTCGTATTTTTTCCGATGGGAATACCACGACCATCATAACCACCACCACCGACCACCACACCACCACCACCACCACCACCACCACCACACCACCAACCTGTGGCGACCAGGCACACATTGTCGAAAATAAATAATTTAATTTATGCAAATTGCATTGAATTACTAGATTGCACAAGAAACCATGATAATTATGTAGTTTTTCATCCACTAAAAATATTACAAAGAAATAATATTTGTAAGATTGGATGTAGGGGATAATCTTCAAAACACTGATCCGATGACGAAAATTCTTTCACTAGTAGGAAGCTACATTGCCAGAGTATCATTGGCTATACGTATATTTAAAAAGTTCCCATGGAATAATTTCCAGACAAAACGAGAACGAAGCCTCGAGCAAAGCCTAGTTCAAAATAAAGAAAAACGTTTCTTTGAAGAAACTCCTCAATAGCGAACCTTTCTATTCAATTCTCTGTATAACATAAGATGTAAAGAAACACTATAACCACATAGAAGGCGCAACATTCATTTAGTCAAGAAAGCTTCATTCAACGCAGTTGCAGGAACGGAGGGGGCTGTAAACTAGGCCAGGCTACTATATACGCCTATCTCGGCATTCGGCCTTATCTCGCGGTTCCGTGGCGATTATGACGTTAACAATACACTTTTGTTCTCTATCTCACTTTAGCTAGATACTGTGTCTACTGAATGCTGGAGGTACACGGTTCATAGATTGAGAAAAGGTGTGAAGATTCTTCTTCGTCTTCAACTGTTTTGTACCGTTATGTCTTTATAGGGTTGGTTTTGGCGATGGAGATGGAATTTCAAGGCAGGAACCGAAACGTTGAAATATTTTCAAAAATATGTTTTGTAAACGTGCTGTATCAAATCAAAAATACGTAGTAGGTAATTGTTATAAAATTTAAATAATTTCACGGCTGTAATCCTTGGAGGGTTAGGCATAGTTAATACCAAATACTGTTTTAAGCTGTCACGGTATAAAACTAAACATACACTGTCACGTCTGTCACTTATGGGAATATCTTCCGTGATTTTGGCGCTTGCAACAGCGTCGAAATAGCGGGAGCTAACAATAATTGAACATCATGTAAGAAATCCGTAAGTGATTGATGCCTCCGAAATACTTAATTAGAAATGGACTTTCGTCTGGTCGTGTATTGTGGTTTGTCCTAATGTAACTAATAAGTAAAAACAATTACATGTTATAATAATTATTGTTGAAGGAAAATGCTCAGCCCCAATTACGAGAGCTCTAAACAGAATTGGTGACAACTAAACTTAGAGTGTTTTCGCACTAACATCCGATCCGAGTCCAATTCGTACCCGTGAAAATACACTACAATACAAAATCGTATGATGGAAGTCGGATCTAGTGCGTACCATAGAACTAGTTCTACGACTACTCTGGACAATATTCGGATCGGATTCGGATCGGACGTAGTGCGAAACCGCTCTAAGTATAGTTCTCACCAATTCTCTTTAGAGCTCTCGTAATTGGGGCTGAGCATTTTCCTTCAACAATAATTATTATAACATGTAATTGTTTTTACTTATTAATTACATGAGGAAAAACCACAATACACGACCAGACGAAAGTCCATTTCTAATTAAGTATTTCGGAGGCATCAATCACACAAAACCAATAACGATAACAATTCTGGTGTCAAAAGATTTCTGTTTAACATCACATCTTTCGCCCCTCCGAATAAGATACTAATATGTCAGCGAAAATAAAAGAAAAACAGAATAACGTAATCCTGAGAAAGTAATACGTCAAGTGAAGAAACGTATTGTGAAGGCAATGACTCACACACCTATCCATCTCTATTTGCGGACAATCGTGAGGGGCGCTTTGTTACGAATGTGGCCGCAGATGTAGACATACCGAATGTTGACGACACCTGGAATTTTTTTCGCGAGAGAAAATTACGCACCAATACATCAAAGAAATGTTGTGTTTTTGACGTTTCTGATATTATATGTGGTATAAAGGTGACTAGAAGACGTTATTTTAATGGGATATCATACTTCAGTGCTTTAGCAAGCTTTGTGTTTCATTTGTATTCGTCATTACATTTGGAAATATTTCCTTTACATGGTGACAACCGTATCAGGGCAATAGAGAGGGCTATGCTTGGAGTTTCCTTGCGCGATCGAATCAGAAATGAAGACATCCGCGAGTAGGTTACCGACGTAGCCCGAAGAATTGCCAAACTTAAGTGGCAGTGGGCAGGGCACATTGCTCGCAGAACGGATGGCCGATGGGGCCGAAAAGTTCTGGAGTGGCGACCGCGAACCGGAAGGCTTTGCATTGGAAGGCCTCTCACTAGGTGGACCGATGACCTGGTAAAGGTTACGGAAATCCGCTGGATGCGAGTTGCACGGGACCGGTCAATGTGGCGACACTTGGGGCAGGCCTATGTCCAGCAGTAGACGTTTTTCGGCTGAAATGATGATGATGATGAATCGTATCCGTCATAGAACATTTTTTTTTTATCTTAAGTATATCCGACTTTGGTAGACCGTTTCAAACTAAGTATATTTGAGATGCAATACCGAATACAGAAAACTGACCGTATTCGTTATAAAAGCTGAAATAGATATCAAATAAATAAAAGAGTTTTGTACTCGATCAAACATGTACAAACTTTTCTGGCACAGTATTCGATGAAATATTTTGTCTTATTTATTGATATTTTTCGTGGTTTCAGGTATATTTTGCCTTTCCAGATGTGTAAACATCTAAATTATTTCAAAGTGCGCATTAAAACAGATACCGTGTACAGAATACGGAAACACGAAGTAGGTAAGTATGTAAAATATATTAAATATGCGTATATCATCAGGAGTAATGAATAATAGATTGGACGACGCAGATGTTTATTCGATCCGGCCTTTATCTTTTAGTAAATTATTCCTTATAAAAATGTTATGAACCCCATTACTCACATTTTTAGAATACAATATAAAAAAAAAAAAACTGCACTCATTCTTAGGTAACTGTAGTTTCTTACAATATTATATACGACGACGAAGACTTCAATAGACTGAAGTTCCTAGAAGTAGTTAGAATGATCTAGTACGCAAGAAAAAACTTTGTGTAAAACTTTACAAGACTGTAGGACACACGCATAAGGCTACAAAACTTAAATGTATATCTTCAGTATCTTCGAACACAATGTTTGTGGTTAAATTCACCAAACCTCATTACCTTAAACAGCTAGCTCTGAAACCGTAGTCAGTGCATAATGGAGTGTAAACCGCTGCAGTGTAAACGTGACACTTGCCTAAACGTAGCAGTCGATGGTCGCCGCCTGGCGATTGAGACAACCGCACGTTGAGCTAAACCGAGTGGTCTTAATTGTCAATCAACAAGAAATCAAGCGTCCGCATAGCCGATCAGCAACAGAACACGTGTCACGGTATACAACGTGAGACTTTTTCTTTATGGGACAAGCCCGCCACACTATTCCCAAACCACTGAACTCCTGAAAGCCAGAATTAACAGTGGCGATCACCAGAAAAGCGCCGAGACAATGAAGCTCGACGAAGTCCCAGAGAATGAATTTAACTGTTTTGGATCCCGCAACGAAATAAATCAGAAAAGTATAGCGGAGGAGTAGGAAAAATCCGTAATTTCCACTTCCCTCCATATAGAACGAAACAAGGCCAATAGGCACAAAGGGACGTTTACAACTGGGATGCGTGGGACTTCACAGATAGCAATAGTGCAGTTCAATAGCGACATTTATGATGTTATTATTATTTAAATTCTTCTTCTTAATAGTGTGGTTAGTGTCTTACATGGTGTCAGAGTTTTTAAGGCACCCATGGGTCTCTGACTTGGCTTAAAATGCCTTCGAGAAATTTCTCTCAGGCATGCTGGTTTCCTCACGATTATTTCCATCACCGAAGCAAGTGATAATAAATTATATAATACGCATAATGAATCCTAAAAATTGGAGGTGTGTATCTTGAGTTCGAACTTGAGACCACTTGGCACTTCGCAGTCCGAGTTGACTTGGCAGTCCGACGGCCACATCACTAGACTATCAGTGCTATTATTATATTATTTACTATAACAACCGTAGGGCATTCGCCCACCAGATACAATACCCGCCTGGTCGGAAAATCCTCCTTTTCCATCTGCGCAGATATTTTGAGAGTCCTACAGTAAAACGTGATTATTCACCCCAAAAAAATCGTTTCCTAGCAAACATTTTTGCGCAAAGTTACTAAGTTTGATGTACATAATAATAATATAATAATCTCTTTATTTCAGAATTAAATTCCACAATTATAAGTTAAGTGAATACATAAAATGATGATAATAACATAAAAACTTAACAACTATGTTAGTAGACATTAACAATATTTACGGGACATGAAGCTGACTTAAATACCAGATGAAAGGACAATCCAGTTAGTTGGCAATGACATTCAGGAGACTGTTGGTACTGGCACACACCCTGTGCAACAAGGACGCTGCTCGCTTGCGTCTGATTGCAGCGAAGCTGTCAGTCTGGGCGTCCGCGAACATCCCTGAGACACTACAGAAGCGTGGCAGCCCTAACAGCATCCTGAATGCATTATTGTACTGGACGCGAAGAGCGTTAACGGTCTTTTGAGTAAAGCTAGTCCAGAGGCTACACGTGTAAAATACTTGACAGTATGTTTTGTACAGAATGCTTGGATGCCGGTTTCGTGAAGGTTCGTGTACACTTTGTAAATGACGCACGTCATAAAGTAAAAAGTAATAATAGAAAAGAAAAATCTCCAATTACTCACCTTTGAAACGTCCAAACTGAACAGCTGTAGAATTTAATCAAACTTCTTATCCGAACACAATGAACCCGATCCAAGGAAACTTTTTAATTTAGTTAGCTGCTATCACGAGAAGACAGGTATCTGAAACAAGTAGAAAATCTTTTGTCTATAACAGAATACAGATCTAAGGCACACAATTTTCCAACTCAATTTTTTAAATACAGATTATGGCGAAGTTTTTGTAATTTAATTTTAGAAGTACGAAGGTTTTAATTAAGGTTGTTGTCTATGGTTCGATAGTGAGGTGCTGATACTTAATAGGGTTGTCAGTCATCGTGAATATTCGATGTATCCGCACGGCACCGCCCTATTTGTAGCGTGTTATGAATATGACACGTTGTTTGTTGGTTTGTTCGTTGCTTGATTGATAGTATAGTTGTTGTTATCATTAGGGAAATCGCTGGAAAAATGGAAAACTTGTAACCGATTGGATACGTGATATTGTTGAGAAGATTGTTGTTTTCATGAAAGATTTAGATGCATCTTTCATGAAAACAGCAACCCCAACTTAAGTGTTATTATGCTATTCTCCTTGTACTGTATTCTTTTAAAAGAGTTTTTATTTGTTTCTGTCTCATCAGGTGATCGGTTTCTCTTATGTTTTTGTGCGGGTACTTTGCCATGGCACTGATGAATTACATGGCGTACTTGCTATCCCTTTACTTGTACTGGTTAGACAAGCAGTCGCAGTGGCAGGAATTTCATTTTCATTAGCTGGTTTGGATTCGTTGACAGGATTGCAACTGTAGGTCTTTTGTTTGTCATTGCTAATTTCAGACAAAGATGACGACCTTGATCTATTGAATAATCCTGGGTGGAATATTTGTTGCGTGAGATTTTTATTTGAACTCATTGCGGTGGAGATTTAAATTATTATTGTGGGAACACTAAATTCCAAACGTCAAATGACATTTTGATGTTGAAATAATAATATCAAAAGTTTGAGGGTTGATGGAAAAATCTTTGAAAAGTACCATATGACAGTTTTGTATTTTGTTCACTTTTATTTGTTCGAATCACTAATTAATAATGTTCACAAACAGTTTTACACGGTTTTTACACTATAAAGTTCACTTTTACTTTGTTTTGGAGCATTATACTAGATGTTTAATGCAAAAAATCACTAATTATCCAACAGCGTGCCTACGCGTGTTGACAGCTGACAGCTAACTCGAAACTATTTTCAAAATACACAACTTTATCGCATTAAAAGGAATATTATTTCTATTTCAAGAACCTTAGGGCAGCATAAAGGCAAGCAAACACAGGGTGGATACTAAATTGATTTTAAACATGTTTGCTTTCCCTTAAAGCTCATTATTAACAAATTATTTATTTAGAATTAAATGAAGCAGATAAAACCATTAGTAAAGACAATCTCTCACACAATTTATCAAGCTTTCAAGTGTTTTAAGCATTTAGCTCTATAATTTGTTAGGTTTAAGTTATCACCCTGTGCAGTACATGTGCGCATTTTAATGTATTGCAGCGACACTTTTTGTGTGAACTCGCATTTTTTAAAACTTCATTTAGTAGAATTAAAATTGTTTTTTCTTGTGCATTTCATTTGCCGTATAAGGTTTATTTTAGTGTTCATCAGTTTATATATTTCTATTGGTTTCTTTTTTGAGGAGCTTAATAATAACACCCGCTCGGGTCGATCTTCAGTTGGGTGACGCCCTTTTCATACCGAGTTTTGCTCCATGCCTAGGAAAGCAGGTTCAGCCGTTGGTCCAGGCTGTCATTTGTAGATCTTTGACAGTCCTTACAGGTAGTCAGTGGCCGGAAAGTCTGACAACCAGTCTTGTGTGGTGGTTCAAAATGATGTACTAGTAGCCTACCATGACGTCTTAAAGCAATATTGTTTTATTCTTATTCCAGTGTGGGAAAGAGATGGCGCTAGACACCCTGCAAAGGCTGTCGCTTTCCCTCACTGGAATGAAATAAAACAATCCTGCTTTAAGACGTCATGGTAACCCCATTGAATTCACCTTTTGGTCGTAAGTGTCCCTTCTACCATATATACAACTATACTATAAAGCACATAGGGTAGTCGCATTGTGTTAAGGTAGGTAGCAGAAGACGACTAGACACATTACTCAATCTGACATCTGCTGCCCGACTGCAAAGCCAATTCGGGGTGCCTTCAGTACGTTGGATTAACTACCTAACTAATCCGACAGTTGGTTACTTCAATATACCTGTCCATTACAGAGAACCGTACTGGTATAAACGTCAGTTTGCATTTCGACCACACTATTAACATCTAAGCATACTATGTATACAAAAGTAGAATAGAACATTTTTCATGTATGATGACATTTTTCAATATACTAACTAGAAAAAAATAATAGAACGATATTTTTTTTTTTTCGCACTTTGCCTTTGCTGTTTGAAGGAGGTTTTGCCTGCAGCAAAAAAAATCACTTGTATAACTAAAAAAATACACGAGGGTAAAATACACTGCATTCTGATCGTGATAGTAGATAATGTTATTAGGATCTAATTGGTGTGTTGTTGCAGTTCTCGAGGAATAGCGTTGAAATAATAAATTTATAAAAATAATAATTAATCTCTTGCTACTACTAAATTGCGTTGGATGCGTGTCGCACGGGATCGGTCAATGTGGCGACACTTGGGGGAGGCCTATGTCCAGCAGTGGACGTCTTTCGGCTGAAATGATGATGATGATGACTCTAAATTTTCAACACTTTAAAGTTATTTGAACAAATAGCATTTACCTGTCCTTGTAATTTTATCTCAAACATCAATTACGTGTGTCATTGAATCTATTTTGCATTGTTTTTTTACCTAATAAATACCAGTATGTAGTTCCCAGCCAATATTACTCTCAATTTAATACCCAAGCGGATACGTCTTCAACAACATTCAATATTAAATGTCAGAGTAGTTTAGCAACTTCATTGGATCTAATTATATTAGTCTAGAGCAAATAGAATGGGTTTGTGTGTTGACATAAATATGTCATCAAAGCTCTTTCCTTTGTGAGCTGGTGACTGAACGACTTTGGATTATTTATGGCCTTTGTTCAACTCAAAGGACATCAAAACGGAGATTGGTTGAAGTTAAAAACAGCAATACCAGTTTAAAAATAATAAGTACCTCTCACTATTCACTTCTACGTTTCTAATAAACAAATAATATTATTGTTATTGGTTCAATTAGATTTTTTGTAATTCTAAAACGCTACACAAATTTTCATCGATTTTCTTTCCCAATTTTCCTCAACAACATAAAATAACAGAGCTAGCAAAGCTCATTAAGCCATTCTCACCTTTACACCTTCATAAATATTTGAACGAACACAATATCAATAATTATGAACCGTACGAAAGCAAACAACTGATTTACAAGAACTATGCACTTCTCACTACACATGCCCGGTCTATTTCCAATCGGAACCCATAGACATTCCTGTCTAATATATTAAAATAGACGTATTACAAATACACACTGGAGCATAAATCAATTTATTGTTGAAACAACAGAACGCTGCGCGAGGGCATTGCGAACACGCAGAATTGAGACGTGGCGCTGATTATTAGGAGTTAGTCTAAGCATTGCTAACACCTTACTGAATATTTGAAGAAGTACATACAAACATAAGTAAACATTACTCGCCGTTGTATCTGATTATTGTTAATCAGGCGTCGACATAGAGAGATTCCATCGTCGTTATCACGGAAAGAAACTTGGTCTAGGCTAATCATCCTTTAGCAATCTTTATGGATGACTATTTTATCACTTTCCAAAACAAATGGGTATTTTAGATGAACGGAGTAGAAGCTTCATAGAAAAAAAATTGATACATCAACCTAAAAACGATTCAAATTTCAAGTAAACTTTTCATATTAGAACAAAGAAAGATAAATTATGAAAAAAAAAAATTAATCGAATTTCAAATCATAGGCCATAGCCTAAATTTGCTTGCCATTTGCTCTCTACTCCGTTCACCTATTATACCCATTTATTTTCGAAAGTGTTATAAACCTCATCCTGCATTTTAATTTAATCATAGCCTTTATTGGGGTCGTGCCGGGCTGATAGTCTTACCAGATGCAGCTGAATACAAATATATAAATATGTTATCTTTATTTAATGTTAAGCTTCACCAGATAATATAAAGTCATGTCACGTCAAACTAAAAAGAAAGAAAGAATATAAAACGAACCTCAATCATCACAAGCCCTTTCTTTTACAAAGAGCGACACTAATGCTACCAGCTTGATATCGCTGAAAGTCACGCAATGGCGTGTTACGTTGAAAGATCACGATACAGTAATTAATGAGGAGGTACTAGGATCTTAGATTGCTGGAACGATTGCTCTATCACTGCAAGATTATGATGAGTTTACTTTAAGCAATAAAATATTAGGCTAACAAAACTAGGTTTTTAGAACAACAGAAGAGTACCACACATACCATAACATTACGCCTACTACAACAGCCCATAACGTCCACTGCTGGACATAAGCCTCTCCCATGATGGGAGGAATTTGCCGTAATCTCCACGCTTGGCAGGCGGATTGGAGATCGCAGTGATGAAAGACCAAAAGAAAAAGCTGCTGCCCATTCTCTGATCTACGGAGGCGCAAGGTGTTCTGCCTCAGACATTAGTCGCCTTATATACGACACCCGTGAGTGTAATGGGATGGTTCTATTCTACTCTGCCGGATACCACACGGCTATTACGCCAATAATCTTTAAAAGAGTAAGGCAGATGTGTACCTCATAGTTCACCCACATTACACCAGTTGTGTTTAAGTGGACGACAGGGCGAGGCTATTGCTCAGGAGCTCGTGGTTAAATAATAACAGCTGCTCGGGTTTATCTTTAGGTTAAGCCGTGCTTGCCTAGGTTGCTCTGTGGATGAGTGACGACCCATTACATACCGAATTTCCTCCGTGCTTCGGAAAATACGTTAGCAGTTGGTCCCGGCTGTAAATCTTTGACAGTCGTTACAGGTAGTCAGTGGCTCAAAAAGTCTGACAACCAGACTTACCAAGGGGTATCGTATTACCCAGAACTAACTGGGTTTTGGAGGTCAGATAGGCAGTCGCTCCATGTAAAATACTGGTATTCAGCTGCATCCGGTTAGACTGGAAGCCGATCCCAACATAGTTGGGAAAAGGCTAGGGAAAAGATGATTAGGGGACGAGGCTTTGCCGGGCACAAATCTGACTCCGTGACTGCTGCTCAGGAATTCCTGATGGAAAAATCCAAGCATTTGTGTTTTCTATTAATCAGTTAAATCTCACATGCACTAATAAACATCCAAACCGAAAGAACTGTCTCTTAGCTTTACAGTATAATAAAAAGCTGTATAATTTATTTTTAAGCAGTGTACGTAATAATTTAAAATTTATTACTGTCAGGAAGCCAAATTACATTAGGAAATGAAAGATAACACAATATAAGTACGTACACAACATGTCACGGTCGTCATACACCCATCTACGTCATTCACCACTGTTGTCGCGCACAGGTAGCGTTATTAGGTCCCCACGGAGGAAAGCCTATTGCCTTTTATCAGGCACAATGCTTTCCAATCCTGGGCTTTCAACGATATTACTTCTACGAGAAAACTGTTATTGGGATTTCCTTTAGGCTCAGCGCAAACGGGCTACCAACCACAGCCACCGGTAGCCAGCGACAAGCAGTTAACACGCTTTTTCATACAGTTTGTTGAAACTCGCCGCACACGTGTGGCCGGTGGCGGCCACTCGCTACAGCAGTGTCGGCGACTCACCACTTGTGGTCGCTGCGGGCCACGCAAGACACCGATACGCGCCACTGCGCGCTGCTCCACCCCGCGCAGTTAACCATTTTACGTCCTACGCATCGCATGCGTCACCATGGAGCACGACGCCGATGCCTCAATTGTTAAAATTGGATGTACCCAATATAGGCGGCGACGACTTCGTCTACGTCGTCTGCGTATTAGCAATAACGCGAGAAAACTTTCCGTATCGGAGTCCATCGTAAGACTGCGCAGCTGAGAGCGGGTTATAAAATGTGGCGGCTTCCGAACACCAGTGGCTGTCGCTCGCTTCTGACACTGTTACAAAAGTGGCGGTAGCGCGCGATAGCCACCGGTGGCTGTGGTTGGTGGCCCGTTTGCGCCGAGCCTTAGAGAGTCAGAATATAACATTTGGCTACCATGTCCCTAACTAGATGATTGTTGATGCCTTTCTTACTTCTTTCACAAGTTATTGACATGTTTTTCTGGTCCGTTGTTCAAGAAGAAACTCTAAATTATAATCATAACCGCGGAATAAATCTATTCTGTGACTATATCCAAGTGACTCACTACAGCTACTTATTTGTTTAATTCCAATTAAGTTCTCATCATTTACCTACCTTTTTCCCAACTACGTATATATGTGGGGTCAGGTTCCAGTCTAACCAGATGCAGATGAATAATTTTATATGGAGCAACTGCCTTAATAATCTCTACAACCCAATTAGTACTGGTTAATACGATACCCCTTGGTAAGACTCTCGTTCGGTAAGACAGTCGTTACAGGTTATCAGGCTGACTACCTGTAAAAGTGCCGCTACGCTACCTGTGACAAAAATCTACAAATGACAGCCGGAACCAACGGCTTAACGTGTTTTCCGAAGCACGGAGGAAACTCGGTATGTAACGGTTGGTCACCCACCCACAGACCGATCTTAGCAATACCAATTAAAGTCTGATTTCAAGTATAAAAAAGTTACTTATCAGATTTGCGGAGTTTCTTTAGCTCATTTAAAGTGACTGTATTCTATGTTGCTCTCATGCAGTGCTCTATTTATACCACGTCTAACATCTCTCCGTACTATCTACCCGTACGGTCTCACTGTCAACTTTAAGACTTTAACTAAAGAAACTATTACTCGTAACAGAATTTATGTCACTTTCATTTGCAGCTCTACTGTGACACAGAATAAACTGAGCAAAGTAAATAAAGAGCTCAAAGGCTTTACTTTGGGGGTAAATATTTATATATTTATATACGTTCGAACGAAGCGGGAATACTAATTCAGTTTGGAAAGATCTAAGGAACTCGGACTTCGCACGGCGCTTGATTGAAACCTACATTTTATATTTTATCTTGGATCTAGCGAATTGAATTCAGTCTGCCAGTGTATTGGTTGCTTATGTTTGATTTGGATAACAAAGCTGCAATTTGATTTACTTTAGAAATAGGTCAAATATGTCTTCATTGTAGTAAACATGATGTGAATTATCCTTCTTTGTTAATATCGCAGCAGTGGTTTTCTTCAGGAAATAGGTCGGAACTCCATGATTTTCATTTGTTGCAGTCCTATGTATGTGGATAAGCGTGAAAAAGACCTTAGTATCTTTGGCCTTTATTTATTTAATTTGAAACCACCTGACCCAAGGTTCACTCTACTGAACTTCAGAATATGAATAGCAGTTTAAAAAAGTCTAGAAACAAATTGAAATGTCCACGAAAAAAAAAGAACCTGATCGAAGAAAGCTTCACAATGAAGAACGCCATTCAAGAGCACGGTTTCCGCTGAATGAACGACTATTTGTGTAAATGCAACATTGTTTGTCTTCACCCGAGTCTAGGGTCACCACCTGTCCGGATTTAGCCATCTGTATGGACTTTGTCCGGCCTTTTAGCCGGATTTACAAGTTAAGAGGATTTATTATGAAAAAAAAAACAAACGTCTATCGAAAAAAGAAAGTTTAAAAACATTTCTGCAAAGGTTCGGCTTTTTATTAGAAATTTCAATTTTCAAAATGGCAACCCTACACGAGTCCAATACAATGGCGGCCGTGGACTATTTACTGTGGGCTTATACAATGACGTACATAAGCTTTTAGTTATCAAGTTATGCATTAGCTAACCCCGTTTTTAGTTATCAAATACGCGTGTTTGTTGAGATTTATCATTGCATTCTCGTATCTCTGTGAGAGTAATGAATTCGAGCGAATCTCGAAATGTGTATTGCAGGGATTGAAACGTAAAATAGATGAGGTATGGTATGCAAAAATGATGAATTTACAGATAGGTAGGTCAACAGTAAGTTTATAAAATAAGGCCATTACTTATTACAAACGAATGCAAGATAACTCACTGAAATTCGTATCTCATATTATATTCTAGTGATCGCAAGCGCTTTTGCTGAGCTTAAGGTCTTGGGTTTGATTCTCTGGTTGGGGAAAAATATTACTGGGTTTTTCCATCAGGAATTTCTCCATACCATCCCGAAATCTGGAGTTGTGTCCGGTTTATGACAGTGGTCTCATCCCGTATTGCATGAGACGTAAATTAAACGTAATTGGCGACATATGGGTTTAATATAAGTAGGTATATGAAAGCCTAACACAAAAGGTTAATCTCCTAACCAACCGGGTAATTCGGAATCTAAAGTTTTTTTCGGGTATTTTTATTTTGTAAATTGGTGAGATGAAGCTGAAGAGTTCGATGACTTTGCCATGTATAATACAAGAGTAAAACACCTAAATTTGACGTTTATTACTTTATATTAGAAACTTTAAACTTGATACTTATCAAGTACACAGAAAGTAGCCTCAATAAGCCCAACGTGTGACGTCATTTGAAGGTGAAATGAAAGTCAAGTGGTTTTAAATTTTGGTTAAATAAACGCCATCTTATAATTTTAAGTCTACAATAATATTATAAAGAGCAAAAATTTGTATTTTTGTGTGTGTATATGTTTGTAATGAATAAACTCAAAAACTACTGCGCCGATTTCAAAAATTCTTTCACCATTAGAAAGCTACATTCACCTTGAGTAACATAGGCTATATTGTATCCCCGTATATACTCCCACGGGAACGGGTACTACGCAGATCAAACCGCGTAGGAAGGAAGGAAGACCAAAGAAACGATGGAAGGACTGTCTAAACTAAAGAAAGAAGGTGTCTGATGAGATGACGAGTACCTAGTAGAGAAGTATGGAAGGGGGATAATTGGAATAAGGGCAATATAATGATAATGATGATAACAGATGTGTTCGTTAAGTCACTCTGTGTTTAAGTGTGTTATTAAAAACACCCGAATCAGAAGGGTTATTCACCAACTTGACACAAGAAACCGGACACACATGTGCCCAGTTGGTGAAACTCAAAATTAATATCACTTATTATTTCCTCGAGATTAATGTTCTGTATCACAATCATCATCGGCCACGTTCCACTGTTGGGAACGGGTCAATCAAAATCAAAATCAGATTTTGTATGTCAATGTAAAATATTCAACAATTCTGAATTTATTAAGTATATATTTTGGACACTGATAGTATTCGAAAGTCACTAACTATGTGTTAAAGAACATTAATTTGCGTGACTGTACTTTCTCATGAATTCAGATAAAAGGCGAACACGTGTCCAGTTAGAGAAAACATAAAAATGATTTAATTTAAGTTACACTATGTGGACACGTGTAAAAATCTTGTAGAGTCCAGATGACGAAATAATAAGTAATACTAATTTAAAGTTTTACCAAGTGGACACACGTGTCCGGTTTCTTGTGTCCAGTTGGTGAATAACCCAATCAGAATAGTTGTCATGGCTTGGCATTGCAAACATACTTATCCATTTTGCCTCTCATACTAAGGAGTACCCAGTTCGCCTGTATGATAAAACGAATGTTCCCGATACACTAATGTGTTTGGATACGAAACAGGTGTTTTTAGCTTTACACTTCGGGAGTAGGCACGTAATAGAGTAGTTATTTTATGTGTTAAATGCAGTTCTCATTGGGTTACCAGGTGTAAAGTTGATGGTAGGTGTTTCGTCATGTGAGTGTATTCTTAGTTTGTTGTTATTAATAAACTTTTCTTTTACAGCCTGGTGACAGACAGACGGACAGACGGACAGACGTACAGACAGCGAAGTCTTAGTAATAGGGTTCCGTTTTTAGGGTTCCGTACCCAAAGGGTAAAAACGGAACCCTATTACTAAGACTTCGCCGTCTGTCCGTCCGTCTGTCTGTCACCAGGCTGTATCTCATGAACCGTGACAGCTAGACAGTTGAAATTTTCACAGATGATGTATTTCTGTTGCCGCTATAACAACAAATACTAAATATAGTCAATGGTACGGAACCCTTCGTGTGCGAGTCCGACTCGCACTTGGCCGGTTTTTGTTCTACACCATACCTGGGAACCTTCTAGTTACGAAGATATTGGGGATCCAAGTTCCAACTTTTTGGCAAGGTTTCATTTTTTTAAATACAAGTTTATAATGTAAGATTTTTACTTTAAACACCTCCACGACCCCTGTACGTACGTGTGTAACGCACTCAAAACATTGTGCTGATGCCATCAGCACAATGTTTTGAGTGCGTTACAATGAGTTCTACCACAAAACATGTATTTCATCCCAAAAAAAAAAATCGTTACCCAGCAATAATGTTTGCGTAAGGTTGCTTAGTTTGATGTACAGAATGCTTGGTTGACGGCTTCGTGATGAGGTCTTTTACACCTGAGTCTACGGTATATCGAATTATACCCTTGAACGATATAACTGTCTACAGAAAGCATGGTTCACCGACGAACGCTAATACGAAAAAACTATTAGTCGATACCATTATTTAGCGACAGCACGTTTCGCCGAATAACGCTATATAGGATGAATGGTTGTCCGATACCAAGATTTCCCGCCTGTATATGTATGTCTGAATTTATGGATGGTAGTCACTCTTTCACGCAAAAACTACTGAACGGATTTGGATGAAATTTTGCCCACAGATAGTTTATAACCTGGATTCTGAAACAAAGGATACTTTTTATCCCAGTAGTAAGATCCCATGGGACAAATTATCAAACTTCACACGGGCGAAGCCGCTGGCAGAAGCTAGTTTTCTATGACTTTATCATCTCGTGATATTTTCTGTTTAAAACCACCTTCAAAACTTTCATCTTCATTCAATGTTAAGCCGACTCTATTCAAAATTGGTAAACCGGTGTACCCTAACCAACAACTCTAAGTTTCACATGAAATAACCGTCTAGCAAATCGAAAATCACTGCTTTAGTTCCCAAGGCGGCAATGGGACAATAGTTTGGACCAATCTTGTAGCTCAACCGTAATCAACTGTGATTACTCAACTGACTATTGTTACCATACATTTCGTGCGTCCTGTGAGGACTACAATTTGCCTGAACAGGGCTACTTGTACACATGGCGACACATCAAATTATACATATCCATTATGACCTCGCTTTGTATGAGCTTCCCGTACAATGAGAGATCAGCGTATACTGTTTTTACCCACGACGGAACGGAGACGGTGTATGCGTTTGGGGTGAGAGGATGTTTGTTTGTTTGTGTGTTTGTGCAAATACATGTTGCCTTTTTTCTCCTAAACTACTAGTCCGATTTTGATACAGTTTTCAGTTATAGGTTCCAGTTTGATTGGTGCATGTTATTAGATAGGTGTTACGGTGACAACTCACCAGGGGGCGCTGCAGCAAACATTTTTTGTGCAGATATAACTTGCCATTTTTCTCCAAAAGTAGCCCCCGACGGATATTCGTGGGTTTTTTATTAAGTTGGTTTTTTTTTAATTATTTTATCCTTTTTCAATTACTGTTTTGAAACCGTCGTGGGTTTTTTCAAAATTAAATAATTTTGCTTTTTTGCATAGTATGTTTGGTCGTCGAGCGTACTTCCGTCCATAGAGAATTAGAGGGTTCATGTGTTTGACCTTAGTTTTGTCTATTAAGGACCGGGGATAGGAAGCCTTTAGTGCTGCGGTCTGGGGCGGATTAAAAGGTTACATGGCAACATTAGATAAAGTGGCACCTACACTGGTGAGCTTTGGTTAGAGCTTTTAGGACTATTGACAACGTAGGGTTTAATCGTTGACGTTGGATGGGCTATTCGTGATGGAGTTAGGGTTGCAGGAGATTATAGGGAGTTGTTAGAAGCAATCTTTGTTGTTAGGATATGTTTGATGTGCCGATTTTGTCGAGTCCATCGGCTAAAATGTCGTGCTAACGAGTTCAAAGACGGTCAACGACTTTTCGCCCTTAAGCCTTGAGTAATAAGATTGAATAGCAGTCGACCGTCAGTACTTCCACACGAGTTTTCACCTCTTAACTAACCCATATAGAAGACTGTTCAAAATCGTTCCTAGGTGTTCTCCTTCGTTAGTATTAATAATATTGTTGTATTGTAAATTATATTTTCTTTCTAATTTATAAAAATCTCGTGTCACAGTGTTTGTTATCGAACTCCTCCGAAACGGCTTGACCGATTTTTATGATTTTTTTGTGTATATTTTATTTTGTAGGTCTGAGGCTATTTTTTATACTTTAATGTATAGTGCAGTTAGTAATTATATGGAAGTCAATCATTAACACTAAATATCATTAACAATAGGTATTTACCATGTTTACTATTCATGCAAGCACCATGATCGTAGATAAACACATCCGGACACGTAAGTTTATCCGTGATCATGGTGCTTGCCACAACGCTGAAATATCGGAAACTCAAAATGGTAAATGTATGTAAACAATATGGTAAATATTCCGTTTTTAGTGGTAGTGATAGTGTTAGTAACCATGTCACTTTAAAAATTTATATGGAAGTCTTATGAAAACTTGCATGCTTCTAGACTCAGCGGATTAGGTAGTGTCATGGGTGCCAGTAAGTCAATTTAAGATTAGCTTACTAAAACCTCGCTACTTAGATATTACAAACCCTGTCTTAATGTTGGTGCATATTGAACATTGTACGTACAAGCCTAAACAGTCACTTACGGGATATCTTCCGTCATTATTAATTATTTTGAGCTCTCGATATTTCTACGCTGTTGCAAGCGCCGTGATCGAAGGATGACTGGAGATTGCGGAGATTGTACGTACAGTTCAACGGCAATGCAATTCATTGAAATATTCAGAACAGGCTTGTGTCCTGAAAAAATCTAATTAGTCCGACAGGTAGATTTTCAAAAATTATTTGACCCGTATCTCTTCTTTTGTTACGTAGACCAAAATTGACAAAGATACGACGCTTTTAAAATTCTCAATATGTCACGCCGTGGTATAATTTTTAGTGCGTTTTGACGTCACGAGCCCCCACTCCCGAGTTTTTATGTGTTCTAACTTTGTCAATATTCATTGATTTATAAAAACAAAAATACGTGTCCATTATTTTCCAACACTCTAAGTGACGGACTAAATAGATTTGCAATTTATTGATGGTGGAAACTAGCCTATTGTACTTTAAGCAACTAAGTTATATTTTCAGTGTCTATACGTCGCACTAAGTTGTCAAGGTTGTCGCTTACACATGAATTTTGTATGAAATCCAAACGAACTGCCCAAAACGATGTCCACTTAAACGTTGAAATGAACTTTTGGTGATATTTTCAGAGCTGTTTGGGTTAATTGCGTATTCGCAAACAACATTTTAATTGGAAATACTTTAACCGAAATAAAAATTTAATGTTTTTTTTTTATAATCAACACATTTGACTGAACTGTTGGGCTTTGGCTGTTTAGTGGCGGGGACCGATGGAAAAACTCAAAATACGAATTAATTGATTAGTCTAGCGTAAAACCTTAATGGAATATCACGCCTGTAGCCCCCGGGTATCTATAATGAAAACCTATGTCCACAATTACCAAACTATGTTTGGTGGCTTGTAAAAGGGGGTGTGCAGATAACATTATGATAAAACGTTAACACTTTTTCTTCGCTTTTTATCTTTTTTTTCTTTTTAACCCTAAAATTAGCAACTCTATTTATGGTGGTTCAAACTTCGTTTGATTTACTGTTAGAATAAAGTTCTAATCAGCTTGCGGTTGTTACGTCAGTCACTGCAAAAACTGCTGAAGTGAGTGGTTTTTTGCGATTTACAAAAAATCTATTGATTGGACTAAAAAAATAAAACACGTAAGACCTGCTTTATAGTTAGTTTAGTTAGTATGCAAAGTTTCATTATCTAATTTGAAGGACTTTTTGAATACCAGCGGTTTATTGTTCGATTTGGAGTTGGAGGTAACTTTGGATTTTTTATCTATCGAGAAAAGTTTATGAAATCGTGTTTTCGTCACACATAGTACTTAACATTAATCCTCAACTTTACCATATATTTATTTCAAAATGAATGCTGCTGTATTTTAGGCGTAACGGAGGATCATGCTAAGACATTTGAGGGAGTATAGGCCCTTATGCTTTGAAATACTTGTCATCTCAATCATCGCCCCACATGTAAGTTGTTTGATCTCAGCATCCACTGCTCAAATCCATACACATTGACTAAACCTCCGCCATCAAGCAATTTTTGGCTTAATTCGTGCTTTTAGCCAGCTTGAATATTGATTTATACATACGTATACACGCCTGTTATACTAGCTAGTTTCCACCATCAATAAATTGCAAATCTATTTAGTCCGTCAGTTAGAGCATTGGAAAATAATGGACACGTATTTTTTTTTTTAAACAATGAATATTGACAAAGATAAAACGCATCAAAACTAGGGGGCTCGTGACGTCAGAACGCACTAAAATTTATACTACGGGGCGTGACGTATTAAGAATTTTAAAAGCGTCGTCTCTTGGTAAATTTTGGTTTATGTAACAAAAGAAAAAGTACGGGTCAAATATTTTTTGATAATTTAACTGACGGACTAATTAGATTTTTTCAGAACACAAGCCTATTCCCGAACGGTTAGGCAGATGTGTACCTTATAAATAGTACACCCACATTTCGCCCGTTATGTTTTAAGTCCCTTGGGGGCGAACCTATTGCCATCAACCGGACATAAATCCAGACTCCGTGCCAGCTACTGAGAAATTCCTGATAGAATATTGATTTATTGGTCAAAAAAATCACTTCTGACATGAGCCAAATAAACGTACTTTCTCCATTGAGCTATTACTACTACGTATAGAGAAGACAGCGCAAACAAAATCTGTGCAACAAGCGCGGCGGTGTGGGGGCGGAAAACCCCGTATATATAGATGTCGTGGCGAGCAAACAACTGAGTGACAGAACCGATTCTTACGTAAAGTCACGGGAGCCCCCTATTACGTCCGTAATGACCGTTTACATTTAGATCTTAAAATCCCCACGTTAGCTCAGTTCATGAAGCGCCTATCCAAGCGCTTCTTCGATTCTGCTATTAAACACCGTAACCCCCTGATCGCAGCGGCCGCCCGTTACGAACCCTCGCGAATTAGTCAGATCCGCCGCCCAAGGCATACTTTAGTCGATCCCGATGACGCTATTACCCTCCTCCAGGAGAGCAGGAAGGAAGCTAGCACGCTTAGAAAGCACAGACGCAAACAGCCGTCATTCCGTCTTTGCCGTCGAGGCCCGTCGCGACGCCCGGATACGAACCCTCCCCGTCCCTTGCTCGTGCCAGCCCGCTTTGCTGCGCCTGTAGTTCAAAATCAGTCCCTAATTAATGACACCACTCAGATCCAGCCTGTCCCCTTGCTGTCCTCTCCCAGCGACGCCCTAAGCCGAGGCCCGTACCCCGCAGGGGGTGCCCTTAGCGTGTAGTCGTTTAGTTTGTAAGTTTTATGCCCTGGCTGGAGGCCTTACACTTAAGGTACCCACAGGATTGTCCGGTTAAGCAGACGACAATCTCTCTAGGTTGAACTGAGAGATGCCATTTAAAAAAAAAAAAAAAAAAAACGACTGAGTGAACTGATTGAACGTATTTGAACGGAGCACAGATTTTGTTCGCGCTGTCTTCTCTAAATGTAGTAGTAATAGCTCAATGACATTCTCTCTTTCTTTACATATGCAATAAAGCAAGGGTCTATTTAATTCATAAAATACACCGAAGCATATGGTACACATTGCCACGTCAAATAGCAACGCAGCTCTCGCTAAAAATCAATCGTCTAATTACGTAAACTAACGAACCGAGCATAAACAGCGAGCTCAGCGTAACTCCCAATTATTCTGCACTGCAAAATATTCCAAATTAAATTATAAACGTACGTATTTAAAAATACTTTACACACACAACTTTCAAAAGAGATTATTTTACGTACAATATCGAATGTTTTTGTTCCGTAAAGTCTGAAAATGACAGAACAATATTGGAGCCAGATCAGAGCCGCTCGAGGCATTCCGATAGCTTTGTACCTATAGATGTAGAATTTGTATTGATATAATTGTTTCAGGATGTAAAGCTTATGTATAGCGTACGCAATTACATAACCTACGATAATATTATGTATGTTAAGGAACCAGTACCTTCATTATGTCCTGTTTAAAGCAGTGTTTAGTTCTTCTCATTTCGTGGCTAAATAATAACAGCCGAACGGGTAGATCTTCAAGGTTAAGCAGCGTTTGTCGAGGTCGGTTTATGGATGGGTGACCATCTATTGCCTCAGAATTGAAATTTAAACATGTTACCAGCCGCATGTTTCCCGCAACACAAAACGTAATTGTGGCTGAAACTACTATTTGGGATATAGCAAAGTAATAATTTATGTAATTTTAACGTTATATAAACTGACAATGTTTTTCAAAAAACCTATCAAGGCTGCGCTAAATCAATACTTTTCATTCACATCCAACTGAATGCGGTACTGACTCACATAAAAACAAAAAGCCGCATAATGTTAAAGCATACATTTGTTTATATTATAAAATCATCGGGCTCAGCCAATAAACGCCACACTCTCGTTTATTTATTCAAAACGCGGATTTTAAAAATGTGCAACATATTATGATACAATGGATTGTATCGCTATCCCTCCTACGCTAGACATGATCGTGATTTCTACCAGAATACCTATTCTTTTCTTAGCATAATCAGCCTATAACGCTCCCACTGCTGGGACACAGGTCTCTTCTCTATGAGAGGCTATAATCCACATGTCTTTGAATTTTTGGGTTCCTATGACATGCCAGTTTACTCATGATATTTTACTACGCCGCCGTTTTGAGAGCAGTGGTGATGAAATAAATTGCACAAAGTAATGCGAATTAATGATTAGATTTGATTTGTATCGCACACCACAGCTCACTGGGCCACGGCTGGTCGAAAAAAAATCTGTTTTCAATCTGTTATTTCATCGATCTTTCAACTGGATTTAGAATTAAACCTTCTCGATACATTGATACAGTTAAGACATTGAAATAGTTGCCAGATCAATTCATAATAATATCGGAGAAGATAAACGATAAAAATCTCAAAGAAATTGGAGAAATTGGAATTGGATTGGTTTTTTTTCTTTTCGGAAATGAGAATCTTCCATGGATCGTAATCATTAATATCACTAGAACTTCGGTTTAATAATTTACAATATATTGCTATATTATTCCAGATTAGTCTTGGTTTAAATTCCAGTCTTTTAGCGATTTTAATTGAATTTTCATTTGATTGGCGCCTGTAGTTCACTTTCATTCATCTGGGTTAATTCACCTAGGTGCATTAACTGTAACTATTCGTGAAATTTAATCACCATTCATAGCTATATCTATTAATAAAAGTTCAGTCTTGATGATGACTGATTTTGATGAAGCCAAAAAAAATCAGTGTTTACCCATAATGCATTTTTTTGCCTTATAATAAGTATTTCTCATTTTTTTTTTATTACATTTTATAGCTACACAACCTGACTAATGGGAAGATAATTTATTCTAAGGGAATATAGCGGTTATACATCACCTGCTTTTTTGTTGACAATATTGTATACCACAACTTTTCAAGACCTTTGAACTGGCTTCGCGACTGAGAACTTCGATCACTATGAGAAAGATACATACATTGATTGTCGTGAACTTGTGCAACAGAACAGAAAGCCAACCTACTAACAGGAAGATACATTGTGTTAAATAAAATATTTATTCTGTAAGTACTAGCTTCTGTTCGTGACTTCGCTACCGTTGCTTGGATTAAAAGCTCATGGCCACTATCGGTTCACAAACTTTTCGTTTAAGAACTACTTAGACGATCGGTTAATGAAGGATAATCGACCACCTAATTAATATCACTTCGCTCTCTATTTCAAATATTATTTTTTATTTTATTTTTATTGACAAGTGATGACTCACAAACATCAGTGTAGCCCCAGCTCTTGTACTAGGAGTTACTGTATCACAAGAGCCAGAGCTTTTAATTAAAAGTGTTTACAAACATAAAAAAGAATAAAAAAAAAATAATATTATAGGAGTTTACATTTTTATAAATTAAATTAAATTAGGTTATGTACCATTCACTGTGTTCTGTGGAAAGGGTGGGTAAGTGTGAGTGGGGTGTGTGTGTGTGTCGTGTGGGGGTGTGTGTGTGTGGTGAGTATGTGAATATAACGCTGCCGAATAGATCTATGTGAGTGTTATTTTTGGCACTTTCTGTACCTATGCAGGCGAAGTCATATTCTTAAAATTATCGTTACTTGGCCCTTATAACCCGACAAGCCTTGTTACCCGCTGGTACCTTAAAAATGATTTCAATCAGAAATCTGTAAAATAATTTCGTTCAGTTTATCGATAAATTCTGACACTAATAAGTATACTATAAATACACCTCTAATCCTTGTGGATTACAGGTGTCATACAAATAAATGGCAATAGTATCAACGCGTGACAAATAGAGCATAAATAATCAGATATTTTGATAAAGTTGCATTTATAGTATTAGTTATTTCATGTTATCTATTTATCTTTCCGCTCCTTTTCCCTTACAGGTTGAGTAAAATTTCAAGTGGTATTCATATTAAGTGCTATATTGCATGAGTTCGTGAATCATTATAGTTTTCGAATAGTGCTGGAACAAAACTACGGTTTTTCTACTCTTGCACCATTTATTCTTCACATGCATTGATTTTTTATGTGTGTTTTTTTTTTGTGTGTTCCTACATGCACTTTTTATTATTGCATGTGTACACATGTTTATGTAAATAAATATATCTTATCTTATCTTGTATGGGATGCAGGGTGTTACGGAAACCACTTTGTCCTATCAATACCCCGTAAGCCTTGGCCATCTCATACATACATTACGGTCTTCTCTCTTTGTTCTAAAAACTGAACATTGTGTTAAACACAACCAAGAGAGCAATTTTAGGTATCGGACCCGACTTACGAAATAAGTCGTGGCTTTGAACCCCACAGGCACTTAACTTTGTGTGATATATTTCATCACCACAGATTTCAAAACGTGCAGGAAATCTTTGTGAGGAAACTGATAAATCGAAGAGATGTGACATATACCATTCCGCAATCAGCACACAGCCCTATATATATTTTTTTTTTTTTCGTATGGCTAATCATCAAATGACTCCTCCTGCTCTGGGCGGAGCAGGAGGGAGTGTCAGACTTTTACTGACTAAAACCCATCCATGTTCCTTCATCGCCCTTTGTGTTCCGTGGCCACGGTATCTCTTTCGAACAGTCCCGCAACCCCGGCAGGCATCGGTCCTTGCGGACCCCTTCCTTTTTGATGACTCTCTTTGAGGCGCGCGTGGAACACGAACGCGCCGTCGCCGTCGACACGGCCTGTCGTCATGAGACGGACGGACGACGACGACGACGACGACGACGACGTCATGAGACGCCCCGGGTGACGGGGGCCACATGGTGGCCCCCGTCACCCGGGGCGTCTCCCGTGGCAGCCGGGACGCTGAGAGGTTCTCTCCCTCTCCCGTTCCGCCACCTCCTTCTCTAGCATTACTGCTTCGCAGAAAGAGGTGACGGCGTCCCATTCCGTCTCGCTCCGGACCATGGCTTGCACCAGAGCCGGACGCGAGAGGTCGCCGCCGCCAATCGCCGCTTCGAGGACACGGTGGTGCTCCGTCCACGCGAGGCACATCACCGTGTGCTCCACCGTGTCCTCCGGTCGATCCTCGCAGTGGAAACACCCGGGCGTTTCCTCCCGCCCGATTCGGTGCAGGAACCTCCCAAAAACACCGTGTCCGGTGAGGACTTACGTCAGGCGGAAGGTGAGGACGCCGTGGCGTCGCTCAAGCTACTCCTCAAAGAGAGGACTTATCGCTACTATCGTGGCATGCTCTGCACGGGGTTGCGACAGTCGCTCTCTCCATGTCGCCATGAGATCCCGCCGAAAGTCTGTCCGCTGAGCGACAATTTGCCGCGGCAGCGGAGTTTCCCCCCGGCGTAGCGCCTCCGCACGCCATTCATGTAGGCGCGCGAGGACTATCGCCTCCAGATCCCATGGCGGAAATCCGGCAAGGAGGCTCGCCGCCTCGCGGGAGATCGTGCGGTAGCCCCGGGCCAGCCTTACGGCTACCACCTTTTGGGGCGCGTTCAAGTAGTGGGCGGCTCGCAGCCTCAATGAACGCGCCCACACCCGGGCCCCGTAATGGGCCATTGACCGCATGACTCCAGCCGGAGGCTCTACGCCTCCGGCAGGAGGCGTTTGGCCCCCCAGATTGGGCAGGAGCCGCCTGAAGGCAGCCCCAGTCCGTTCCAGTTTGGGGGCCAAACGTTGGAAATGTTCTACGAAGTTCCACCGGCTGTCAAGGACAAGTCCCAGGTACTTCAACGTCGACTCGACGCCGATGGATACCGTCAGTGAGGATCCCGGAGGTGACGCATTCCGAGGTCCATGAAAGCACATGGCCTCGGACACAGCCCTATCTGACAGAAGGATGAGTTCTACCCGAGGTGAGAACTTCATAGACTGATAATGCAACCAGTAGTGGCAGTAGTCCAGTTCAAACCATTTCCATAAGTCCATTTGGTGGTGACAGCATTTTCTTTCCACTTTCCGTTTTCCATTTTCATTTATATTTACGAGGCTAAATGTGAAGTTAACAACAGTTACGAGTAGTTCCCAGTTTTTCCGTCCATTAATTTAAGTTAAGACAAACGCGACGTTAAGTGGAGAACGTTCACGCAAAAAATAGACCACGCTTCGAAACAGAACATGCTGTTTTTATTGTCTTTGTATACTTGTGTACTTACATCTGTGGTATGTATGGTATTAGGTGCAATGTTTGTCAGAAGATTTTGTTTGAGGAGCTCGTGGCTAAATAATAAAAGCCACTCGGGTCGATCTTTAGGTTAAGCCGTGCTTGCCTAGGTTGGTCTGTGGATGGGTGACCACCCGTTACATACTCAGTTTCGTCCAAAGCACGTTAAGCAGTTGGTCCCGGCTGTCATTTGTGATCTTTGACAGTCGTTACGGGTAGTCAGTGGCCCAAAAAGTCTGACAACCAGACTTACCAAGGGGTAACGTATTACCCAGTACTAACTGGGTTGTGGAGGTCAGATAGGCAGTCGGTCCATGTAAAATACTGGTATTCAGCTGCATCCGGTTAGACTGGAAGCCGACTTCAACAAAAAAAACTTCGGAAAAGGCTAGGTAGATGGTGATGATGATGTGTGTAGAAGATTTTGATGCTGGTAAATAAATAGAAGGCATTCAGAGGTGTAGTTCAGGCAATAATAAAAGCTAGCACATGTATAAGCTCTTTATCGGATCGGCATCAGCAAACCTCATTTTTACCACCTTATCCTATCAAAAGGTGCATTGCAGTATGGATTTTCGTGGAAAGAATGGTGAATGGAAAATAGTGTACGTTGCCTTTACTATGACTGATCTAATAACCTTCTCGTTGTGAATCTTCACGGAAATCTTACACAGAACTAACTAAAAAATTTTAGGTAGTAAACTATTAAGGACTCTAACCGTAAAGCAGATTACCATCAAACACAAACACACGTCACACAAAGCTGAGAGCAACATCACAAATTGCGAATACATCGCCAATCAAAATTCAACTCTGTTGACATGATCCTTCCGCTCTAGTATCATTTCTGTTAATCTCGTAACGGAGTGATGGAACATCAAACGGGCCCTCAGAGAAAACAATGCTGCTATCATTGCTCACTCGCTCCACTGACGTCGACGTCACGTAGTGGAGTCGTCACGCTAACGCCACGTCACGTCACGGCATCGCTGCGTAATGACGAATGACTCGGATAGCCCTATTATCTGTTGTTATGACAATTTCATGTTGTGTTCAAATTGTATGACACGCGATTAGTTGTTTGTTATTTGTATACGTTTTGAACAGCTATTTTAGTAGAGTTTGCTTAGAAAATGATATTAGTAAAACATTCCTGTTCAAGTAATCGTTTCTCTGCTAAGGGTCAGTGCAGCATATCTTCTTCTACAAGTAAATTCATGACTTGGTTGATTTTTGGTTTAAAAATTAAAGCAGTTTGAGGAAGATAGAGGTAAGTCCGTGTGCAACACTAAGGGACATTTAGAAAAGAAAGTGTAATTGTTATTACAAGAGTGTATGTGTACGTGTCAAGCGTTGAAAATCCAGAACTAGGCCTTTGAGGCTCTATGGGTCATATTAATGAAATGAAAATCAATATAAACAAAAACAAAAGGCCTGACTGACTGACTGACTCATCAACGCCCAGCCCAAACCCTTGGACCTAGAAAGCTGAAATTTTGCACAGAGGTTCCCTTTATAATGTAGACAAGGAATAAGGAAGGATTTTTAGAAATTCAACCCCTAAGGGAGTTAAATAGGGGATGGAAGTTTGTATGAAAGTCCGTCAGTTTTAAAGTTAGACTCTTAAAATGTTGTGTTTAGGCTGACAATTAAAAATTAAATTTATACGTGTCTCAGCGTTTTTCATAATTCTACCCCTAAAGGGTTAAAAAAGGGGATGAAGCTGTTCTGTTTGAAAGTCCGTCAGTTTTAAAGTTAAGATCTTCAAATTTTTTTTTAGGGTGACGATTAAAAATTAATTTGTACGTGTCTCAGCGTTTTTCACAATTCCACCCCCGAAGGGCTAAAAAGGGGGATGAAGTTGTTTATGGAAAATCTACGGTTTTAAAGTTATAATCTTCAAATTTTGTGTTTAGGCTGATGATTAAAAATGAATTGATACGTGCCTCAGCGTTTTTCATAATTCTACCCCCAAAGGGTTAAAAAGGGGATGAAGCTGTTGTGTATGAAAGTCCGTCAGTTTTAAAGTTAGGATCTTCAAGTTTTGTTTTTAGGCTGATGATTAAAAATTAGTTGATACGTGTCTCAGCGTTTCTCACAATTCCACCCCCGAAGGGTTAAAAAGGGGGATGAAGTTGTTTATGGAAAATTTTCAGTTTTAAAGTTAGGATCTTCAAATTTTGTGTTTAGGCTGATGATTAAAAATTGATTGATACGTGTCTCGGCGTTTTTCACAATTCCACCCCCAAAGGGTTAAAAAGAGGGATGAAGTTGTTTATGGAAAATCTACAGTTTTAAAGTTACAATCTTCAAATTTTGTGTTTAGGCTGATGATTAAAAATTAATTGATACGTGTCTCAGCGTTTTTCATAATACCACCCCCGAAGGGTTAAAAAGAAGAATGAAGTTGTTTATGGAAAGTCCATAATTTACGAAGTAAAACTCATTACATTTATTATCTAGGCTTATGGTTGGAAGATAACGCAACGGTGTTTTTAAAAATTTCAACCCCTAAGTGGGTGAAAGATGAAAAGGGGGCTTTATCTGTACGAATAATAAAATTGAAGAGTCTGCTTGTAATATTAAAACACCCGCATTTTACTACATGCATATGAATGTATACGTATAGGGTACATATACCAAAATAACATTTTTTTCAATTTTTGTCTGTTGTCTGTTTGTTCCGGCTAATCTCTGGAACGGCGGGACCGATTTTGACGGGACTTTCACTGGCAGATAGCTGATGAAATAAGGAGTAACTTAGGGTACTTCTATTTTAGGTAAAAATATATAAAAGAAGAAGTAACTGACTGACTGACATATCAACGCACAGCCCAAATCACTGGGTCTACAGATTCCAAATTTATCAAGTTGGTTCCTTATTTGGTCAAGGAGTGCACTTAGAAAGTATTTTTCCAAATTAATTCCTTAAGGGCGTGAAAAAGGGCTCCAAATTTTGTAAGAGGAAACAAGATTAGTTAAACTGTTTTATTCGAAACGTAACAGGAGTACTCCTATCGATAATTGAGTAAACATTTGTGTTTCAAGTTTTTTCAGAATTAAACCCCCAAGAGAGGGAAATGGGGTGACAAAGTATTAAAATCAACGCACAGCCTACACCGCTGAGTCTAGAGATTCCAAATTTGTCACATAGGTTCCTTATGAGGTTTAGGGGTGCACTAAGAACGGATTTTTCAAAATTCATCCCCTAAGAGGCTGAAACGGGGCTCCAAAATTTACATGGGGAAATAACATTTATTAGTTAGACTATTTTATTCGAGGGACCAATTTTGACGGGACTTTCACTGGCAGATAGCTGATGAAATAAGAAGTAACTTAGGGTACTTCTATTTTGGGTAAAAATATATAAAAGAAGAAGAAACTTACTGACTGACATATCAACGCACAGCCCAAACCACTGGGTCTACAGATTCCAAATTTATCAAGTTGGTTCCTTATGTGGTCAAGGAGTGCACTTAGAAAGTATTTTTCAAAATTAATTCCCTATGGGGGTGAAAAAGGGCTCCAAATTTTGTAAGAGGAAACAAGATTAGTTAAACTGTTTTATTCGAAACGTAACAGGAGTACTCCTATCGATAATTGAGTAAACATTTGTGTTTCAAGTTTTTTCAGAATTAAACCCCCAAGAGAGGGAAATGGGGTGACAAAGTATTAAAATCAATGCACAGCCTACACCGCTGAGTCTAGAGATTCCAAATTTGTCACATAGGTTCCTTATGAGGTTTAGGGGTGCACTAAGAACGGATTTTTCAAAATTCACCCCCTAAGAGGCTGAAACGGGGGTCCAAAATTTACATGGGGAAATAACATTTATTAGTTAGACTATTTTATTCGAAACTTAACAGGAGTACTCCTATAGATAAATGAGTAAACATTTGTGTTTCAGGTTTTTTCAGAATTCAACTCCTAATATGGAGAAATAGGGTGACAAAGTCTGAAAATCAACTCACAGCCCAAACCACTGGGTCTAGAGATTTAAAATTTAGCACGCGTAGGTTTCTTATGAGGTCTAACGGTGCACTAAGAAAGGATTTTTCAAAATTGACTCCCTAAGGGGGTGAAACGGGAGTCGAAAGTTTGTATGGGGAAACAAGATCAGTTAGACTGTTTTATTCAAAACTTCACAGGAGTACTCCTATCGATAAATGGGTAGAAATGGGTTTCAGGTTTTTTCAGAATTCAACCCCTAAAGGGGGAAATGGGTTTGGTATTGTTTGTATGGTGTATCGGGTCGGGTGTATTACAAAAACAGCGATTTTAAGATTTAATGTGGCGGACTGTTGGGGTGCGATGGGGTCGAAATGTCTAAAAATCAATATGGGTGTCGATTCCGAGATTATCATTGGTGCTGATTATCAATATGGCATTTATTTTTAGATCAAAAAGATGGCGGATTCAATTTCTACGTATATATAGGATTATTGTTGATTTATTGTGATGATTGTGATAACGATGATGGTGATTGTAATAATGATTGTGATAGTGATAGTGATTGTGATTGGAATAGTGATGATGATGGTTGTTGTGATAACGATGATGGTGATGGTGATTGTGATTGTGACAGTGATAATGATGGTGATAGTGATGGTGATTGTGATAGCGATTGTGATGATTATAATTGTGGTGATTATGAAATTTGGCACATAGATAGTTTATAACCTGGATTAACATGTAGGATACTATTTATCCCTTTAGTATGACCCTGTGGGACAGTTACCGAACTTCACGCGGGCGAAGCCGCGGGCAACAGCTAGTCATTTAATAAATGTATATCAGTAACGTTTGTTAGTGGAAAAATATGTCCCTAATGGAGCTGGTAAATCTACCTGAATTGGCTTAGTTACTTAAAATTAATCAGTTTATAGCCCTACTTAATCAGCTTATCAAAGCAGCGTTTCGACATTATTTTAGTAATTGGTAACACCAAAACTGAAATAGACTAGAATTACATTTAATCATTTAATGGAAACTTAATGAACATACACAGACAGATTACTTTATAAAGTGAAATGGCATGGTGCTTTCATTATATTTTCTACAGACCTACAACTACAGACGAAAGTAGTACCTTTTTTTTTCTTCGGATGGGAAATCATCAAATGACTCCTCCCGCTCTGGGCGGAGCAGGAGGGAGTGTCAGACTTTTACTGACTAAAACCCATCCATGTTCCTTCATCGCCCTTTGTGTTCCGGGGCCACGGTATCTCTTTCGAACAGTCCCGCAACCACGGCAGGAGACGAAAGTAGTACCAAGTTACAATTTATGTTTGTTAAGCAGCAATAAAGAAATTTGAAAAACTATTCGAATGTTTATTCTGAAGTGTGAATATAATACTCGAGAAGAATATAAATAAAGAAAGAGAAGATTAGATTAAAAGGATCTGAAGTTATGGTATAAAGCAATTAGGACAGAATTATTTAAAAAGTAAAGCATTTTCCATTAAAAATAATTTTCTGAAAAGACGGCGAAGATAAAAAGCCGTCAAGTGATAATCTATAAAATTAGAAAAATAATTTAACTGTACTGAGTGAGTTAAGCTGGGATGAGCTACATAACTAATCCATTTATTAGTTTGGCAATTACGTCTCTATCTTATATTTTATTGAGTTCATTATTCTATAATCTTGACTTGGGTAGACCAACCGTATCAAACGTATGAGATCTATTATGACATCCTCAGAACGTGGAAGTGCCTATAATAACCATAAACATTCCTACACGACATACTGCCGAATTTAATATTTATCGTGGAATACAGGAAAATATAGTGTAAAAATAGATGTATGAAGTAAAAATCTTTATTAACTTTTATATACGTACAATATACTATATTGTGAAATACAGCGAAATAGTTAACATTAAAAAAATGTGAAAATTACGTGAAAACTGAAACTATCGTTTCATTTTCCAAACTTTAACTGACGTTGGATATTGAACTTTTTTCCAATAACCCTGCATCAACTTTATTATACACCTTTTATATTTTCGATCGAACTATGCAAAATATTCGATATAGTCCATTAAAAAAACAAATTAAAATCCTAGCTGACCGTATTGGAGGCAAAAAATACAAGTTGAAATATTTTGTTGAACAGTTCTAAAATAAAATAAAAACTATGTAGCATTACCTATAAAAAAGTGTCCTTAATAGGTACATACGTCTGCTTTCTCCAATAAAACCACCATCACCATTGTACAAACTATTTTATTACAATTGTATGTGTATTTATTGTTTACTTGCGGACGTCACGCGGTTTCACCCGCGTAGTTTCCGTTCCCGTAGGAGTACGGGGATAAAATATAGCCTATGTTACTCAGTAACGTGTGGTAGGAGGCTCCTCCCATCATGGGAGAGGCTTATGTCCAGCAGTGGACGTTATGGGCTGTTGTTGTTGTTGTACTCAGTAAAGACGTGGCTTTCCAATGGTGAAAGAATTTTTGAAATCGGTCCAGTAGTTTTTGAGTTTATTCGTAACAAACATACAAAAATACAAATCTTTCCTCTTTATAATAATACTAGCTGTTGCCCGCGGCTTCGCCCGCGTGCAGTTCGGTAACTGTCCCACTGAATCATACTAAAAGAATAAATAGCGTCTTACATGTTAATCCAGGTTATAAACTATCTATGTGCCAAATTCCATAATCATTACAATTTATTATTATCATCACAATCACCATCACTATCACAACCACCATCACTATCACAACCATCATCATTATCACAATCATTATCAAAATAACCGTGTGGTATCCGGCAGAGTAAAATAGAACCAACCCAGTACACTCATGGGTGTCGTATAAGGCGACTAATGTCTGAGGCAGAACACCTTGCGCCTCCGTAGACCAGAGAATGGGCAGCAGCGTTTTCTGTTAGTCTTTCATCACTGCGATCTCCAATCCGCCTGCCAAGCGTGGAGATTACGGCAAAGTCCTCACATCATGGGAGAGGCATGTCCAGCAGTGGACGTTATGGGCTGTTGTAGTATCACAATCACCATCACTATCACAACCACCATCATTATCAAAATCATTATCACAATCACCATCACTATCACAACCACCATCATTATCACAATCATTATCACAATCACCATCACAATCACCATCACCATCACAATCAAACTCACCATCACAATCCTCATCACCATCACAATCAGCGTCACTATCACAACCTCTATCATCATCACAATCACCATCACTATCACAGTCACCATCATTATCACCAATCACCATCACTATCACAACCACCATAATTAACACAATCATTATCACAATCACCATCACAATCACCATCACAATCACCATCACCATCACAATCACTATCACAATCACAATCACCATCACTATCGCTATCACAATCACTTTCACAATCATCATCACCATCACAATTACCATCAAAATAACAATCACAATCACCATCGTTATTACAATCATTATCATCGTAATCACAGTCATTATCACAATCACCATCACAATCACCATCGATATCTCAACCAACATCACAATCACCATCACAATCATCATCACAATCTCCATCTTCGTCATCACAATCATTATAATCGTAATCACAATCACTATCAACTACAGTACTTTCTCAAGTTATTATGCCTTGTGACTGGGACTGTAGCTTTGATTTTCTTTTTTGTATTTTTGTCTTTCAAAAGTGCCGCAATGGTCTAATTGAAATAAATGCTTTGAGTTTGAGTTTGAGTTTGAGTTTGAGTTTGCGTTTTTGAGTTTATCATCTTAATCAGAATCAGAATCAGAATCATTTAATTGTTAAACATAGGTATAAACATTAAGGATCGAACACAATCGCCATCACTATCACAACCACAATAATTATCACAATCAACATCATTATCACATACACCAACACTATTACAATCACAATCACCATCACTATCACAATCACTATCCTCGTTATCACAATCATTATCATACTTAGTAATCATCTTCACCATTATCACAATTACCATCACTGTCACAATCACAATCACCATCACAATCACCGCTACTTTCACAATCACCATAACAATCACCATCACCATCACCATCACAATCAAAATCACTATCACAATCACCATCATCCTTATCACAATCATTATCATCGTAATCACAAGCATTATCATCATAATCACAATCATCATCATCACAATCTCCATCCTCGTTATCACAACCATCGCTATCACCATCACTATCACCGTCACCATCACAATCACTATCACAATCACAATCACCGTCACCATCACAATCACTATCACAATCACAATCACCATCACTATCGCTATCACCATCACAATCACCATCACAATCACCATCACAATCACCATCACAATCACCATCATAATCACCATCACAATCACCATCACAATCACCATCACAATCACCATCACAATCACCATCACAATCACCATCACAATCACCATCACAATCACCATCACAATCACCATCACAATCACCATCACAATCACCATTACAATCACCATCACAATCACCATCACAATCACCATCACAATCACCATCACAATCACCATCACAATCACCATCAAAATCACCATCACAATCACCATCACAATCACCATCACAATCACCATCACAATCACCATCACAATCACCATCACAATCACAATCACCATCACAATCACCATCACAATCACCATCATAATCACCATCACAATCACCATCACAATCACCATCATCGTTATCACAACCATTATCATCGTAATCACAATCATCATCATCACAATCTCCATCTTTGTCATCACAATCATTATAATCGTAATCACAATCACTATCATCTTAATCACAATCATCATGATCACAATCACCATCACTATCACAACCACAATCATTATCACAATCACCATCTTTATCACATACACCAACACTATTACAATCACAATCACCATCACTATCACTATAACAATCACTATCCTCGTAATCACAATAATTATCATCATGATCACAATCTCCATCCTCGTTATCACAACCATCGCTATCACCATCACAATCACCGTCACTATCACAATCACCATTACTGTCACAATCACCATTACAATTACAATCACAATCACCATCATCGTTATCACACTTATTATCATCGTAATCACAATCATTATCATCGTTATCACAATCATCATTATCACAATCATCATCATCGTAATCACAATCATTATCATCGTAATCAAAATCATCATCATCACAATCATCCTCATCATTATCACAATCATCATAATCGTAATCACAATCATTATCATCTAGATCTCAAAAGAAATGCCATTTTCGTAATCAGCACCCCTGATAATCTCGGTATCGACACCCATATCGATTTTTATACATTTCAACCCCATCGCAACCCCAACAGGGAATGGTAGTATTTCAGGTCTGCCACATTAAATATTAAAATCGTTGTTTTTGTAATACACCCGACCCAATTTACCATAAAAACAATACCTATATTGAATTGATTTCCCTTTTTTTCAGGCTTTGTTACTCCATTTCCCCCTTTAGGGGTTGAATTCTGAAAAAACCAGAAAAACAAATGTGAACTCATTTATCGATAGGAATACTCCCGTTAAGTTTCGAATAAAGTAGTCTAACTAATCTTATTTCCCCATGTAATCTTTGGAGCCCCGTTTCAACCCCTTAGGGGGTGAATTTTGAAAAATCCTTTCTTAATGCACCCCTAAACCTCATAAAGAATTTATACGCCAAATTTGGAATCTCTAGACTCAGCGGTTTTGGCTGTGCATTGATTTTTAGACTTTGTCATCCCATTTACCCCTCTTAGGTTAGGGATTGAATTCTGAAAAAACCTGAAACCCGTTTCTACTCATTTATCCATAGGAGCACTCCTGTGAAGGTTTGAATAAAATAGTCTATTTAATCTTGTTTCCCCATAGAAACTTTGGATCCCCGTTTAACCCCCTTAAGGGGTGAATTTTTGAAAATCCTTTCTTAGTGCACCTTTAAAGCACAGGAGGAACCAATGTGCCAAATTTGGAATCTCTAGACTCAGCGGTTTGGGCTGTGCATTGATTTATAGACTTTGTCACCCCATTTCCCCCTCTTAGGGGTTGAATTCTGAAAAAACCTGAAACCCGTTTCTTCTCATTTATCAATAGGAGCACTCCTGTGAAGTTTCGAATAAAATAGTCCAACTAATCTTGTTTCCCCATACAAACTTTGGAGCCCCGTTTAACCCCCTTAGGGGGTGAATTTTGAAAAATCCTTTCTTAGTGCACCCCTAGACCACATAAGGAACCTACTTGCCAAATTTAGAATCAGTAGACCCAGCGGTTTGGGCTGTGCGTTGATAGATGAGTCAGTCAGTTTCTTCTTTTATATATTTAGATATTATATTATTATTATTACTAGCGGACGTCACGCGGTTTCACCTGCGTAGTTCCCGTTCCCGTGGGAGTACGGGGATAAAAAATAATTAAATTACTTAATTAATATTTTTTAATAGCCTATAGTACTCAGGGTAAATGTAGCTTTCTAATGGTGAAAGAATTTTTGAAATCGGTTAATTACTTCCGGAGATTACCCCCTACATACAAACTTACAAACAAATGTTACCTCTTTATAATATTAGTATAGATATAGATTATAGATTTTGTGTGCAATAAAAAATAAGAATAAACCTCAATAGCATGTGACAGCCAAGCGAAAATCAGTGGCACATCCTTGCAAACGGGATTGCAAGACGACACGACATCTTCACGCCTCGTTGATTCCAGTATAACTTCCCTTTGCCCCCACTTACTTTATCTACTCTCAAACATTTATTCTGCTCAGTCACACTGTTAGACTTTTCCTTCTAAAAAAAAGTATACGAAAAACTTAGAAAATTTTCAGTTTCGTTTTTCGTTCTTCTATGTTTTTATTAAATTAAAAAAGATGAAGATTTTTTTTTGCTGCATATATTTTTTTTTTTTTTTGTAAGAAAGTATAAATTGAACGAAGAAAAGACACAATTATTTATAAAGCAGTTTTTGCAAATGATCGAAGCCTCTGGTGGTAAAATGGTATCATTAAATTCAAAAATATTAGGATGATTCTCACAAAAATTCTCAATTTACTTTCCGTTATTTTCTCATTAAGTATCATTACCGCTGACTGTTATAGAACCGTAAAAATAGCCAACAATTACCTAAAGAGGTTATATTATTCCAATAATCGAAAATAAAATAAATAGAAATGGTAAGTTTAAAAGCCACTGAAGCTATCAAAGCTGGGTTGTAGTCTTTAAGATAAAAGTCACGTACTAGATACGGAGAAGAAAGCCTTTATTAGCAATTAGATGGTTACTACAGATCGTAACAGGCAACTGAATATAGATGGAGTAATTTATATCAATTCCACTTTTCCCTACACGTGTACTTTTTGTTTTCTTTTTCTCGCTCATCGCTACACGTATTAAGGGTGAATTTCACCAATGGAATTGAACGTAGTCAGCATATTCAAACTGCGCTCAAGAGCTGTTATTGTCATCTTTGTTATGAAATATTTACAATAATAGCTCTTGAACGCAGTTCTTAATTAAAGTGTTCATACAGGTATGGCTTCAGTAGTTAAGGTTTTTATTATGTATTTATTTTGTAACTGTACATAATCATCTTCCTGACCTTATCCAATTCTACTTAAGGCCCTTCTAATCCTGAAATTAGCAACTCTATTTGTGGTTGTTCAAACTTCGTTTGAAATACTGTTAGAATACAGTTCTAATCAGCTTGAACTACAAAGCGGTTGTTACGTCAGTCACTGCGGCCGCATAGTGCGAAATGAGAAGTTTTTTTGCGATTTACAAATCTATTGATTGGACTAAAAAAATAAAACACATAAGACCTTTTTTATAGTTAGTTCCGTTAGTATGCAAAGTTTCATGATCTAATTTGAAGTACTTTTTGAATACCAGCGGTTTATTGTTCGCTTTGGAGGTAACTTTGGATTTTTTTTCTATCTAGAAAAGTTTATGGAATCGTGTCTTTTTTAAACTTTCACGATCAAAACACATTATAAAACACATATAAACGGGTATTTTCGCGAATTTTTACCTTTAATATTTGCCCGACGTTGGGTTGGATTTGGTAACGTCGGGCAAATATTAAAGGTAAAAATTCGCGAAAATACCCGTTTATATGTGTTTTATGGAATCGTGTTATCGTCACATATAGTACCTAGCATTAACCCTCAAATTTACCATATATTTATTTCAAAATTAATGCTGCAGTATTTTAGGCGTAACGGAGGATCATGCTAAGCCATTTGAGGCATATATAGTCCTTAAGGCCGGCGCAACACATTTCCTTTCTTCTGTCAGACGTCACGTCATCATTTACTCCTTTCTCTTTCATATCCCTCCCTTAGTAAATAAGGATGTCTAATTATTTCATAACCAGCATCGTATGAATAACAATAACTCAGTGCTCATTTCTGGACACGCGGCGCGTTGAGTGGTGTGTCAGGCGGTGCGTCGGGCGGCGCGTCACGCGGCGCGTTGGGCGTTTTTCCGTTTACCGAGACGCGGCGTGTGCAGCGGCGGTGTCATCTGTCATATGTTTGTATTTGCGCGCGCACTGCCGCGTTGACCGCGGCGGTGAACGCAGCGGTGCACGCGGCGGGCTACGCTGCATTTCAGCAAACACGCGTAAAATCGCTTCTCTGTAAACGCTCTCATACATTGCCATATGTTTGAATTTTAAGCGGGCCGCGCCGCAACCACAATTTTATTCCATGAATAAAATTATCAGCATCTATTCCAAAAAGTCATTCCTCTTAATAATCCATAAGCCATATCAATTCACATAATGTGTTTCCATTATGGCGGTATACGTGGACGTACGGACGGACAGACGGAAACTACGCCATTACCGTCCCGCGGCTACGAAATGTGAAACGGACGTCGAGAGGAAAAATATTTATACACAATTGTGTGCAGAATCTAAAGGGTGTAAAAAACCCCTTAACGAATCCGAAAGGCACTTGTTTTCTCCGTCATTGCGATTATTTTTTTGGTTCTACACCATACCTGGGGAACCTACTATACTACTACAAGTTTTTATTGTATGATTTTTACTTTAAATACCTCCACGACCCCCTTACTATTCAATTCATCCATCAGTACAATGTTTTGAGTACGTTACATTGAGGTTAAAAGACTTTGATTGATTTGATTTGATTTTTCACTTAAAGTCGTTTCCCAGCAGTAATTTTTGCGTAAAGTTACTTTAAGTTGATGTAGAGAATGCTTGGTTGACGGCTTCGTGATGAGGTTGTTTACAACCTGTATACTTCCGAACATAATATTGTAAAGAGGTAATTTTTTTTTTGTAAGTTTGTGTGTAGGGAGGGGGTAATCTCCATAACTAATGATCCAAGTATAAAAAGTCTTTAATTGGTAGAAAGTTACATTATTCGTGGGTGCTATTGGCTATCTATAAATTATATTTATATCCTGCATATTAACTGAGCTATCACATTTTTGCGGACGCAGTCGCGAGCTAGTGTAAGTATCTATAACATGTCTATCATTTTTGATAATGGTTTGTAGCTTGTGTTTTTTTGTCAGATATTTTTGATAATTCAGAAAAAGATGATGGGACGAACGACCACAAATTAAAAGAGTTTGTAATTTATGTTCTATTTAATGTATATTATATTATTATTATTTTATATTAGCCGTGTGGTATCCGGCAGAGTAGAATAGAACCAACCCATTACACTCACGGGTGTTGTATAAGGCGACTAATGTCTGAGGCAGAACACCTTGCGCCTCCGTAGACCAGAGAATGGGCAGCAGCGTTTTCTGTTAGTCTGCGATCTCCAATCCGCCTGCCAAGCGTGGAGATTACGGCAAATTCCTCCCATCATGGGAGAGGCTTATGCAGTGGACGTTATGGGCTGTTGGTGTTGTTGTTAATGTATATGGGATGAATTAACCATTTAATATTATTTAATTTTAAGTTATCCTGTCTGGATAATTACTCATGCAGAACTGGAATCTACGGGTGTATAAGTACCTATATGAAACAATAATTTTCCCGCTCTGAAAGTTAAAAACGTACGCAGCTACGCTATAAATGATTCACTAAAGCTTTTTGTTAAGCCAGCACTTTAGATTATCAATAACACGCGTCATGACTACGAGTCACATAGGTAAACGTTTTTCAAAAGCCGTTTCCAATGAACGCTTAATCTATGCTTTTAGAATAACCCTATTTGGGGTTTCGAATAATATTAACCCTAAACATTGGGTCGGTTTGTCAAAAGTCATTCCCAACTTTTGTGGTTGGCTTCCATTCTAACCGGATGCAGCTGAATACCAGTATTTATATGGAGCGACTGCTTATCTGACTTCCACAACATAGTTACTATTACTGGTGGTTAATACGATACCCCCTGGTAAGACTGGTTGTCAGAATTTTGGGCCACAGACTACCTGTAACGGCTGTCAAAGATTTACAAATGACAGCCGGGACCAACGGCTTCACGTGCTTTCCGAGGCATGGAGGAAACTCGGTATGTAATGGGTGGTCACCCATTTACAGACCAAGACACAAGCGCGCCGAGCGGCTGTTATTATGTAACTTCTCAGCCGATTAGTTAAAAGTACCATTCGTTTTAGAAAAAAAAAATCCACATTTCCGTCTTGGTCGGTTTCAAGTCTTAACGCATGCAACTGAAACCAGTATTTTACATGGAGCAATTACCTATCTGGCCTCCACAACCCAGTTAGTACTGGGTAATACGATAACCCTTGGTAAGACTGGTTGTCAGACTTTTTGGGCCACTGTCTAACCGACTGGTAACGACTGTCAAAGATCTACAAATGACAGCCGGGACGAGTTTTAAATAATTTTAGTGTAAATAAACGTACATATTATTTTATGCTATGATTCTGCATCTATGGCCATTTTAATGATGTAAAATATTGATAGGTATGTATTGTATTGTTGATATTATACAGTTTCTGAACCGGATTATCTACAGACTGAATTTTATAAATATTGCATTTTTCAGCTACAGGTGGAACTCGTAGCTTTGAATTCAGAACTTGTATTCATGGACGTGGAATGGAGAATTTATTAATACTTATTGCATACTTCTATTTTATTTATTTTCAGGTAAGGAAGCAAGAGCCAAGTTTATAGATTTTCATGGATTCAGTATTTTTCTTTCGGTATCTGAAATATTTCGATTTCTACCTCGCATTCGCTACGTTATTAATATTATTAAAAATTGTGATCCAGTAAAGTCCAACCGATAAATATCATAATTATACTGCAAAAGCATTCCTCAGTTCAACACGAGTTACATTACACCTGAATACTTGAACCAGATACGACAATACGTATATAAATGTTCTTTCCTACCGTTAAAGGTCGGAACTCGGAACCACAAACGATTTCCAGTCAGAAAAATATTCACTTAGTGCGACCCTCGGGAGCTCGATCACAATAGATCAGCGTCATGCTGGCTGGAGCCCCATCTCTTCGCGACAAATCACGTAGAAATCGTCCGATCCTATCTTCGAAACCGTCGGATTTGGACTTACAACTTTTTTATTATTGAATTTTTCGTTCCGCGATATTTTCCGGCTGGATGGAAGGGTGTGGTAAAAGGTAATGGTGACATTTTTAAGGTGAATGTGTTATCTCTCGAATTCTTTTCGCATATTCCGTTATGATATTTACGTAATTGCTTCTGTATGAATGGTGAGGTATTCCAATTATATTTCATAAAAATTGCCATTTTTATTTTCTTTTCAACGATGTTTTAATTACGGTTGGAATTCTGAATAGTGCTCGGTTATTTTGAGGTCCCACGTTTTTATTTATTCATATTTTAAGAGTAGAGATTAAAACATGAATATTCAATGTAGATCGTACTTACGCATAAAATGTTACTGCCAGAAATAAACTACAACTGTACGCCCTTTAAAATGCCTGTTACGAGGGAGAGAAAATAAATAAGATTTTATCAGTTTATTTAGAACTAGAAACTGAATTTGTGCTAAGCTTTTCGGGAAAATTTACAGGATAGATGTATCGTGGAACTCGTGGCGGAAATCTCGGGCCCGATCTACAGGCTATCATAATGAATTCGAGAAGGTAAGTAACCGAAGTGCTATTACCCTAATCTGATAAACTTTAACAAAATTATCCCCGCTAAGGCTGTGTACTTTGTAATTTGAAACCGGAACTTTTAGTACAAGTTGTGTCCATTTATCTGTTGCGTCGTCTTATTATCTTCAATATGTTTTCTCACTCACCTAAGTATCTTTACCATATTCATTATTGATTTTTGGTAGAAGGCTATTAGCGTCTTATTTCCTAAAAATGGTATACTAATCTAAAGCCTAACGCTACCACCAATTTAAACCATTATGCCATTTGTGGTTGATATACGCGATACGAACAAAATTACTTTGGTAAAATCCTTACTAAACTTCCGCCACAATAGTAATTATTACTGGATTTTGGAGAGGGCTATGCTCGGAGTTACCTTGCGTGATTGAATCAGAAATGAAGACATCCGCAAGAGAACCAAGGTTACCGACGTAGCCCGAAGAATTGCCAAACTTAAGTGGCAATGGGCAGAGCACATTGCTCGCAGAACGGATGGCTGATGGGGCCAAAAAGTTCTGAAGTGGCGACCGCGAACCGGAAGACGTTGCGATGAAAGGCCTCACACTAGGTGGACCGATGACCTGGTGAAGGTTGCGGGGATCAGCTGGATGCGAATCGCACGGGACCGGTTAATGTGGTGACATTTGGGGTAGCCTTATGTCCAGCAGTGGACGTCTTTCGGCTGAAATGATGATGATGATGAGGTTGATGACAAAATATTACCTAAATGCAGTAATTACCTAGTCATTTTACTCCAATATATCTACATCTGTTCCAGCAATACGCAATCAAATTGTATAATACCCATTTCCAATACCCAACGACATTTGCTCAAAACCCGAAGCCAAAAGCACAATAATTGAAATAGAATTTCGGCGTTCCGTAATCAGTCAATTCACGGGCATCATCAGCACCTAATATGGCTGCTAGCGATCAAAGAGCATAATTCTGCTATAGCGAGCAAAGAGCATTAGTTCATATTTTATAAATGGTGTTCCACGTTACTCTAGTGGTCTCAAGCGCTACCGCTGAGTACGAGGTCCTGGATTTGAGTCCCAGGTCGGGCAAAGCATGGTTAAGCGCGGTTATTAAGTTTTTCATCAGGAATGTCTCAGTAGCAGCCACGAAGTCAGAATTCAAATTCCCGCAAGTTGACGGCAATACGTTCGCTCCTATTTCTAGACATAACTAGCTAAATGTGGGTGTAGATAGGTACTAGATGCACTTCTGCCTATCCGTTCGGAGATTAGGCGTTATATGTATGTTTTAAGTTTTAATTATAGGTACGCGAACGACCGGTAAGCACCCAGTACACGCGCACTCGAAGCCACAACTCTTGACCCCAAAACCTTGTTCGTTTGAATCCCAGAAAATAATCCAATAATATATATCTGAAGCATTCTTGTCTGGCTGTGAAAGGCAGCAGTTGTTGCCGCCGATTGACTTATGTACTGTTTCACAGGTCCAAAACAATGGAGGAATTTATCGGACGCTTGATTTTCGATTACGCTTGTGTGTGGTTTCTCATTTGTTTTGCTGAAGGGTTTCTTTGGTATCCTTTGTATATGCGTTATTTTTTGAGTTATGTTCGAGTATAGCTGTATGAATCATAAGGTGCGTGCAAAAATCAGAAGCCGCCGTCTTGTTTGTCTCACATAATGATTTCAAATTTCACTAATGCTGCATCGCTGTCAACTTTATTCGAATTCCAAAAGATCCTTGTAAAACTGTGGCAATAAGAAGTATCTTTAGAATCTAAACTGCTTGTAAATAAGTAAATCACAATCAAGGCAGCCTACTTATCGCGGGCCTGTGGACTATGGGCTAGCTCGCCGTCCGTCCGTCTCATGACGACAGGCCGTGTCGACGGCGCGTTCGTGTTCCACGCGTGCCTCAAAGAGAGTCAGCAAAAAGGAAGGGGTCCGTAAGGACCGATGCCTGCCGGGGTTGCGGGACAGTTCGAAAGAGATACCGCGGCCCCGGAACACAAAGGGCGATGAAGGAACATGGATGGGTTTTAGTCAGTAAAAGTCTGACACTCCCTCCTGCTCCGCCCAGAGCGGGAGGAGTTATTTGATGATTTCCCATCCGAAAAAAAAAAAAAAAAAAAAAAGGCAGCCTACTTATAACGAATGCAGTTGTAAAAGTCCTAAGCTGCCCCGTAATTTTCCTAATGTTATTAACAATAAGATTAATATACCTATGTTGTGTTTTATATTATAAATAGCGTTGTAGCTTTTAGTTCAATGTTGTCTTGTTTTATTAGAGGGTAAGTTAGTAAAGATTAAAAAAGATTTCATGTAAGGATTATAAGAGATATGAGTGATAATGAATATGAATTGTAACCTAATTCGTATGCCGCTCTAACTATTGTACCAAAGTTGTATACCTATCGAATAAATGTCTTTGTCTTTGTGATAAGGTTAATTGGATAAAGATATTGATAAACTTCATAACAAGATCGTCAAAACACACGAACATAATATTTACTAGCACAACATCATGTCTTGCTAACTTTTAACGAGATCTGCTCCTCAATCTCCGTCTGGACTGAACTACAATTTGGAGTGGCTGTCCTCAAGTTTAAAATAATGGCACTTCTACGAGGGTTGACTCAATAAAACGTATTGTGGCGCCCTCTACAGTGAACTATAGTCGTACCTAACGAACATAAATTTCTTGTAGTTTGACATTTTACAAAACTCGCTAACGAAAACAAAACGAAAAAAAATACTGTTGCGATATTCATCTTTTTACTGTAACAAATAAAGTAAGTAGTAAACTACCACTTTTGGGCTGTAATATCCATACTAATATTATAAAGAATATGTTTGTAAGTTTGTATGTAGGGGTAATCTCCGGAAGTAATGAACCAATTTAAAAAATTGTTTCACTGGTAGAAAGCTACATTATTCGTGAGTGCTATAGGCTATATTTTATTCCCGTACTCCCACGGGAACGGGAACTACGCGGGTGAAACCGCGGGACATCAGCTAGTTATTAATACTTCTGAAACTTCTGCTAAGTAAAACATCAACACGAACACACGCGTCAGATAGCAATTCTTTTTTTTACGTCTGGATTTGTTCTGGGTTTTCTCTGAAATTGCTTTCATAGCTTGCTTCAATAGTTTAACAAAAGTAAAACATAATTTTCGCAACCAAAAATCCCAACAAATTCTACCAGAACGAGGACTACCAAACAACAGAGCATCACCGTTTACTTTGATAAACCCAATGTGTGAGAGCCATCATTAATCATTCGCCGCACAGAAGGCCCGGGAATGCGTCAATCGATACGTTATGTTGGGACGCCTTGTTGATCTGTTTGTGTTGCCTGTTCTGCTAAACGAGGCGTGATTGTTGCGTTAAAACACACTCTATGTACGTTTCGATGTACTAAACGGCAAGAGGCGGCAATGTCGCAAACTACGGTAGCGTTTTCTGATAGTATAGCAGTGTTGCTATGGGTTTGCGGTTGCAGTTGGCTTCGGCATGGTGCCTTTAGTGACGTTGTTAAGGATTTCGGCTTTCGAGGAATGAAGTTTTCCCATTAAAAAGGGAGGATCCTCCGACCATAGCCAGCATTGTGTTTAGTGAGTTAGTGTGCAACCGTAGACAGATATCGATAGTTGATCCATCGGTGTGTAGACCCGTTGTATTGTTGTTATAGATTAGGTCTTGCTCTCCACGGCGGTCATTGGTGTTGTGCATATTTCTTAAAAATATTATGTTGCAGTTTAGCTACCAAATTGCGAGAACTAAAAAGCAAGCTCTAACTTAATTTCCGTACACAAAACAAAAGTTTTAATAGCTACAAAATAATGTAAATAATACAAAATTGAGAAAGTAATTTATCATCGTCAACACCCCAAATACCTGTCAAGAATTTCAAATTAAGTTATCCTAACTTTCTTGCAATCCTTGAGAATTGATCGCTCAAGTGATTAAGTATTTATCAATTAAGTTACTTGAGAACTTGCGCATACAACACTGAAAATTATAAAGTCTATTATTTAATTGTCAAGCACGCCCATTAACTTTGAGAAATAGTGACGGTTAATTAAGATTTTGAACTTCGTTGATAGAACAAAAAGTTCAGTTCACAAACTGATGGAAAATTCAGTACTATTGGGTAGGCTAAAGGCGAATTCCTCAAGTATTCATAGCAAATCGAATCACACCAACACACCTGAACTACGTTTATAAGCTGTTAGTACCATCATAGCAGCTGTATGAAGTATTGACACTCACAACTCTTGATCGGGATTTAGTTGAGCTGATCGGGTTTAGTACATTAGCGAAATGCGCTCTAAATTTCATGGAGCTACTGTCAGTATGGCGTGGACATTCATATTTTTACCGCGTGAATGCCAACAGCTGGACATGAACTTCCAGTACACAAATTTATAACTGACGGTCGTGGGAAAATAAACCTTATCACGCATACATAGCTCTATGGACGAGAAGTATTAAGTGCACCATAACCACCTCTTCGGTGTAACATCTTGGGCTGTTGTTTTTTTTAAAATTTCGTTGCGGGATCAAAGACAGTTAAATTGCTTCTCTGGGACTTTGCCGAGCTTCATTATCGCGGCGCTTTTCTGGTGGTCGCCACTGTTGATTCTGGCTTTCAGGAGTTGCAGTGCTTTGGGACTAGAGTAGCGGGCTTGTAGCAAGCAAATCAAAAAAATCCTGGGCTGTAATCTAACACACGGGCCATTGTGGGTTATCTTAGGATTTTTGCCTCTAGGACGGGTCGGTTTTCCCCCAATGTTTTCCGTTTTCGTTTTGCGTGCAGTGTTGGTTAAGGACGCCGACGGATGTAAAAATGTCAATTTCATAGATATTATTCCTTGCTCGAGATATTTCTTGAAGATAGAATAAGTGTATTGCAGTTTTGTGTCTTTTTATTCTGCTGCAACTGATTGAATTACCATTGAGTCTAGCGTTGAGATGGATAAATCCCTGTTGATCATATTTTTCCAGTCCCGTTTAAAATGCAGTCAGCTGCTTTGTGACAGAAGCGGATTAGCTTGCAAAATCTTGCATCATTTTGGAAAAAAGTTTGTATATACTTAAATTGTGATATAAAATACACCTGGTATGTTTTGTTATTTGGTAGATGTCTAACATCGTATTTCGCAATTAAGTGCATCTTATGAGCGCTAAAATAAAGTACGCACGCAGTATAAAATCAAAAACGAAAAAAAACCTTGCGGTGATGTTATGAAACATTGAATTACAAAGCTAATAAAAAAGTATAACCTAATAAAAATTTAACATAAAATTATAAAACCATTAAAAAGTCCTCATATCGTGACTAATGAATTACAAATAAGGCCTATTCTACCTAAATTATAATTTATGTTCATTGTTGTGTCTTAATAATAAACAGGCCGTTAACATTCCTCAATGGCCGAACGGAGGCATTTCATGAAATATGTGCCACCATTAAAAAACATGAAAATAAGATTTTTGTGGATAATTTTTTGAATACGCGGCCCTTTTGAAAGCGCGCTCTCGACGGAATTGTGTTTTATTATATTCCGGGGTCTGTATTGTGACTAAATATTCGTTGCTTTGAGTCCCTGTCACGAACCTTCGACCTTGGAGAAATCTCGAAGCTTCTGAAGCATATTAAGCCTGACAGCGTGTGGAAACGCCATACAAATGAGGAAAAAGTCGGAAACTTGATAAAAAAAACAACGAATATTATTACTCGAGTACTCTTGTTTATCGCGACTTCTGAGTTTATTTCTCCTTCAATTTCTCGTTCTGATAATGTGTTACATAATTTTCTTCGTGTTATGTCAGTACCTACGTAATATTATTTATTTTCAGGAAGTGTCTATTTTCTTTCTCTTTTATTAACTTGATGCAGACGGAAATAAAGCATTTTCGTGTCGAAAGAGAAAATGTCAGCAAAGTTGTTATTTGAAATAAGATATAAAAAACCTGTACTAGTAGTCTCTGAGTCGATTTTCCAGGAATTGAAAATATATATCTAGTACAGAATTTTAACCTACTGTTTTAAAACAACACGCCATTGTTTCTTACGGATGAATCTTCTTTTTAAACAAAAAATAAAACACTGAATCCATGGGTTTTAGATTGAGGCATTGCTTTTAAAACAGTCTATTAGATTACTTATCTACGTATACATACTCTTGTAAGAAAATGTTACATGGTAATTTCTTTTTATGTCTAAGAAATTAAAGCTTTTATTCATTTTTGACCGACACAAACTCAAAGCATTTATTTCAATTAGACCATTACGCACTTTTGTTTGAATGTCAAAAATACAAAAAAGAAGTACAGTCCCAGTCACAAGACATAATAATTTGAGAAAGTACTGTACCCATGCATGCATGTTCCACTGCGGCGAAGTCCACAAAACAGTCTCACACAGACATGCTTTGCATTCATTAATAAAAGATAAACGCATCGTGTATTCAGCAATGATGCGGTCCCTAACTCCCTATACTACAACTCGCGAAAATTCCTCTCGGGATCGATAAAATACCCTGGTTTCAGTGTTTTGTCCGCGACTCTAAACTTTTTACACAAAAATAAAAAAAACAGCTGCAAAGAACGAGTAGGCACTCTGAGGGACTCACCTGGATAGATAAACAACTAAGTGACCACCTATTAGAGTTCCATACTTTTTCTTTTGAGGTACGGAACCCTAAAACAAATAAACGAGAGTAAACCGTACACATAGTGTCTCCCCAAGTCTTCAACAGGTAACTCACACACATTATGTAGAAATGTTTTCCAGAATTCGAGCAGAGCTTTGTCGACAAATCCGTACATCCACTACTCTCTCAGATTCATACGAATGAATAGACGCCTCCCCTGAATATGTTGGCCAAATCCAATATGCTTCTACACACGGTGCAATAGGTATTATTGTGATTTCTAGACTTTGAAAGTCTCGTAAAAAAGAAAATGAAAATCTGGTGGTGATCATAAAAATCACGAAGGAGAGAAGAGAAGAGGGCATGGAATAGTTCTTCGATAACAACTTTTGGGTAAACCTTTTCTGTTCAGAGGCCATGGAATAGTTCTTCGATAACAACTTTTGGTAAACCTTTTCCGTTCTAGAGTATTGTATTAAATGCCACGGTATGTATTTATTTATGACCATCTTATGCTTGCGGCTTCGCCTGCGTGAAGTTCGGTAAATGTCCCACGAGATCATACTACCGAGATAAGAAGTATCCTATATATGTGTTAACTCTTGCGCGATCGACAGAAACGAACGAACGTAGCCCGAAGAATTGCCAAACTTAAGTGGCAGTGGGCAGGGCACATTGCTCGCAGAACGGATGACCGATGGGGCCGAAAAGTTCTGGAGTGGCGACCGCGAACCGGAAGACGTTGCGTTGGAAGGCCTCCCACTAGGTGGACCGATGACCTGGTGAAAGTTGCGGGAATCCGCTGGATGCGAGTCGCACGGGACCGGTCAATGTGGCGACACTTTGGGGTGGCCTATGTCCAGCAGTGAACGTCTTTGCTGAAATGATGATGATGATATGTGTTTATCCAGGTTGTGAGCTAAATTTTATCCAAATTTGGGCAGTAGTTTTTGCATGAAAGAGTAACAAACATCAATCCATCCTCACAAAGTATCGCATTTACAATATTAAGTAATAAGAATTTGGAAAATTCTATCGTATTTCTCTTGGGAGAAATAATCCGACAATGTGTACATTATAAATGGAAACTCTATTCAGTTCTCGATAGAAATGAGAAAGGTAAACTCCATATTTCTAATTCTAGAATGCTCTTAAACATTCAGAGGTATTTCATGTCGCTCTGTTTTATTTTTATAGCTATAAGAAGTTATTTAATATTTGCCTTGTAGACTGGAGAATTCCTTGCTTATATTCTTGTTCAAAGATAATATTAAATGAACATTAATAAAACGAAATAGTTTAAAAATTGGTGTAGGATCAAAGTTAGTCGTTAGTAGTAGCAGGTAGATAATAGATAATGGGTATTTGGTAATAGGTATCTATACTTAGGTACGTGGAGGTATGTTACTAGAATGTTATTTGCATATACAAGTATCGAATCACACTTGACAAAAAAACAATCTAATTAGTCCGTCAGATAGATTTACAAAAAATATTGGACACATATTTTTTTTATGTAAACAAAAAAATGAAGACGATACGGTGCGTCGAAAACTCGTGTGACGTCACATTTGAGTACATTTTTTACCGGAAAGTGACGTCACAAGCGGGGGCTTGGCAATTGGCGAAGATACAACGGGTCTAAGATCATGAGTGGGGACTCATGATCTTTGACCCGTTTTATCTTCGCCAATTCTTATTATTTTGATAAAACAAAAAACACGTAGGTATCCAATATTTTTAGATAATCTAACTGACGGACTAAACAAAATCATATTTTTTAGTCAGGAATCATCCCTATTAAATCGGCAGTACCATTCTGTTGAATAACAGAGCCGGTCGGCTTTACTGCACATATTCGGCTTTTGTTCGGGTCGTACCGATCGGCATCTATCTTCGCTGCACTGCAAGTACGTAGCAATTGATAACGATCGAATCGATACGATTCGATAAATCCGACTTTTCGATTGGTTAAAAACTCATTTTATCGAGAATAACTGTCAGAGTTATCGAATCGTATCGAATCGAGTGCTACGTACTTGCACTGCTGAATCGAGTTCGACTCTGCATCATCCGAGCGAACGCACCACAACGTGTTTCAAGACAGAATGACAAGAAAAAATCCATGCAAACTGAGGAATGATCTCAAAATACCAGATAGCAACAGTTTTTCGCAACATATTATCGATCTATTTTGGCTGCAAGTTCCAATGCGGCCGAAGTGTTGAAGAACTGGAATCCGACATAAAACTTTATAGCCCCCAATGATATATGCTGCGTTATATAGCTGACCGTGAAACTGTTATAAGTCCTTGCTACTCACGTGACTCTTATGTCTTTGTGTTAAAGTGTAAGTTGCAAACGACCCGTGTTATTGAAACTATAGCATTGTTTTTGTACGGACTGCCATTAAATACTGATGTTTACTTTTAATTTGTTGACTTACCCTTCATTGAAGGTTGAACTAGCCAAGGGCCTAGCACGAACGTGCGAAATAAGCGAAGAACACAATATTCACTTAGTTTAAGATTTTTCATATAACATAATATCTAAACAAATCATAATGCTACCGGACGGACAGCTGTTGTCTTTTCAATTTTTCTTTCGAATTTACGTAACGTTTACGTCGTGCGTTCGTGGTAGGTCCTCTGTGATTGTTGATTATTTTCCCTAGATCATGATTAAGTCATGCGGAACCGAATTTCTGTCCCATAGTAAACCCAGGTTTTCCCTGGTACTACCGAAACCGGGTTTCGTATACCCTAGTCGATCGGTCGATAGGACGATCTTGAAACGAATACGTGTCATTGCCGGTCGGTTGCGGTTTAAATGACCTAGCAGATGAAACTCAATATAAATATGTAATTAACTTACCTACAGAAAGGTCCTCCTTATTAAAACTTTTTTAAAACCAACAAAATTCTTTCTAAAATGAGTTATGCAAGGTAGCTTTATTATATTTAGAAACCTTGACTTTTGTACGCCACAACCTCCTTTATTATCAACTCCAACAAAAATACTATGTACAAACTTTCTTTAAAAAATTCTAACCAACCAAGAAAATTCATTACAAACTTTTACTAGCGTAATTAACTGTTAAGAGCTGTTCAGGTCACCGCTTAAATCCGGCTGAGCTGTAACTAATGTAACAAAGCTGGGTACCTACCTCCCCAGTCAATCCCCGGGTTTCTTTACCTCAGATACGTGTAGGTACTGAGTTGCCCCCAGGTTGCGGCCACAGAGTAAAAAAGTCCAGAAGGACGGCTACATATAACTAGCTACAACAACCGAACACTCACACATAAATGCGTACGTTGGGCAATGTCAAACAAATTCTAGTCGAGAGTGCACTTGCACTCGCTGTACGTGAAGCGCGTATAAGTGTGCGTGTGTTTTCGTTTCTTGTATAGACTTGACCTTCTTTATGCATCTATGTTGTGCTTCGGCTGTCTATAAATAATTCCCGACAAACTCCCGACGGTAAAAATCGAAACGTTCGGCAGAGTCGAGAATCCCCGAAGATTCGCACTATCGTTCATAATTTAGGCATCAAGGAGATTAACGGTGAGTTGTATTGTTATTGTATCCTGAATATGAATAATGGTAGCAAAAAGGTTGATTTCTTGCTGTATTTAGGAGAAAATAATATTACGGTTTCATTAATTTAAGGTTTATATTGACACGCGTTAAGTTCATAATTTATTTCGTCAAGTACGATTTATGTCCGCTGGGATTGAATGCTTTTTCCTAACACTTGAAGTCAAAAAATATAGTGATTTAATCAACGCAACCCTGCAGATTAAAACTTATTAAGTAGTACCTGGGGGCTGGAAGTGCTGGAATTTCTCCTTCATCATTGAAACTACGTTTGGCAACCACTCTATTTACTTATTAAAACTTTATGCTTATGTAAGTAAAACTGTACAAAGGCGGACTTAATGCTTTGGGCATTTTCTACCAGCCTACCACCACCGTCTATTATCTGTCCACTCTAATTGAAACATTTTCACGCTTTAACAACTGAAGAGATTTCGATGAAATTTAGCACAAGTAAGGACATAAGAGCAGGATTCCATTCCGGTAAAGATCTTCCAGCTAAATGCGATAATTTCCACCTCCAAGCGGACAAAGCCGCGGCACAAAACTATGTGTACCTACATAAATATACAGTAAATTCCAGCTAACAAACAAACAGCAACTTATTATTCACTGAAGCGTATTGTTTAAGACAAAACCCAGTGTATCGCTAAGAGATAAATCGTATTCCCCAGAAGCGAGCAGAAAGTTCCGATGCATACATTCAATAAAACCGAATTATAGTTTAGAAGTCTTTGTTTCCCTGCCAAGTGTACAATTCGCTGTTCGCAAGTTTTTACAACTCGAAATTATTCAAAAGTTACGTCTTTTATTGTCGAAGGAAACTTTTCTTTTATTTGGACAAGACCCTGCTTACCTAATCATGGTTTAGTTATGCATGTAAATGAAAATAAGGACCAGTAATGGCATTTCATCGTCTGCCGAGAGTTTTCCCAACTCTGTTGGGGTTTATTTCCAGTACCACTGGATGCAGCTGAATACCAGTATTTTATTTGGAGCGACTGCCTATCTGATTTCCACAAATCAGTCACCCTTGGTAAGACTGGTTGTCCGGCTAATGATTACCTACCCGTTACGACTGTCAAAGATTTATAAATGACAGCCGGGACACAGGGACCCACGGCCCGGACTTTCCTAGGGGAGAACTCGTCATGTATTGAATGGTCACCCATCCATGGACCGGCTTCGGCCACCGTTGCTTAACCTTAACCCGTGCAGCTGTTATTATTTAGCCACGGGCTCCTCATCATGCTAATGTTAGAGTAAAGAAATGATATCAGTAGAGCCAAACAAAGTAAGGCTCTTTAGCAAATTGATCCCACACAGGTGGGAAACGCGGTTCCAGTTGACCTAATGAATTTTTGAATTAGTCAACGGGACCCGCTGACCAATTTTGTGATTTGTATAGTCAAGTAGAAAAGTTTCTTGATATTAATTTTATATGGTGATTTATCTCTTTTTCACTCTCTCGCGATCAGCAGTCAATAAAATTGATTAAAAAGACTGCGTGGAAAACCTGACCTGACTTAATACTAAAGATCAAGAGACAAGGTCACCACTGCAATTATTAATTTATACAAAGATACTTTCTATGATGATATTGTTAATAGTAGGCCATTGCTCCATTTGAAGTTTGTAACTAATGCTCGTTTTGTAGATAATTACTAGGTTCACGGGCAGGCAAAATTACAGTCAGACATGATGGATACTTTAACGATTAGTTAGGATGTACCTAAAATAGAGTTTTATAACGTAGGTAGAGTAGAAGTGGAATCAATGCAAGTATTTGATTCGATCACACGTTAAAATCACATACATTTAAATGTACATTTTCTTTTCATAAATTAATGTTGCTGTGTAAGACCATTCACAAAAAAAAACAATATAACATCAAGCCTGCTATCCCTGAAGGTTTAGCAGAGTTGTACCACCCATATTTTGCCAGTTATATTTAAATCTCATGTAATTGCAAATACTTGCAAGCAAGAGCAAGAGGAGCTCGTGGCTAAATAATAACAGCCGCTCGGGTCGATCTTTAGGTTAAGCAGTGCTTGCCTAGGTTCGTCTGTGGATGGGTGACCACCCTTACATACCGAGTTTCCTCCGTGCCTCGGAAAGCACGTTAAGAGCCTATACTACCTCAGTTTAGCAACTCTATTTGTGGTGGTTCAAACTTCGTTTGTAATACTGTTAGAATAAAGTTCTAATCAGCTTGCACTACAAAGCGGTTGTTACGTGTTTAGTCACTGCGGCCGAATAGTGCGAAATGAGTGGTTTTTATTCTTTATTAAATCAAATTTTCGTCTTTTGGAAAAAATAAAAAACATAAGACATGCTTTATAGTTAGTTCAGTTAGTATGCAAAGTTTCATGATCTAATTTTGAAGTACTTTTTGAATACCAGCGGTTTATTGTGTGATTTGGAGGTACTTTGGGATTTTTTTCTATTGAGAAAACTTATGAAATCGTGTTTTCGCCTAACATAAGACCTAATATTAATCCTCAACTTCACCATATATTTAATTCAAAATTAATGCTGCAGTATTTTAGGCGTAACGGAGGATCATGCTAAGCCATTTGAGGTAGTATAGGCCCTTAAGCTGTTGGTCCCGGCTGTCATTTGTACATCTTTGACTGTCGTTACAGGTAGTCAGAGGCTCAAAAAGTCTGACAACCTTTCTTACCAAGGGGTATCGTACTACCCAGTACTAACTGGGTTGTGGAGGTCAGATAGGCAGTCGCTCCATGTAAAATACTGGTATTCAACTGCATCCGGTTAGACTGGAAGCCGACCCCAACATAGTTGGGAATAGGCTAGGCAGGTGATGTAATAGGGGGCAAGCCTATTGATTTCAACCGGGCGCAATTCCATTCTAAGACCATTCCCTTAATAGTAAATCATTTAGTTAATTTATAGTTTCGAATGTGTGAATATGTTAATTTTTTTGGTACTTTAATGGACTTCGGTTTACTTAGTCATAAAAATAATAAAAACGACTTCAGAAAAACGCAAAATTGCGAATACTTTTTCACAAATGCAAAGTAAAGCCATTAAAATCTTTTTTTAATATGATTACGCGCATAACTCGCTATCATATTTCAAACGAAAAGACTTGGAAGCTTTTTAAAATAAAAGACGAAAGGGGAAATATCTAGAATATTAATTATTTGCTCTCTAACTTACTGAATAAAACATCAAAACTTCAGGAAATGTTCTGGGAATTAAAAAATCTAAGCAGACATTTTCGTTCACAAAGTCTTTAGTGGATTCGACACATCATAAAATATTAAGCTTTAGTAGGTAAGTACTTAAAAATTTATGGAAACTGAGATCATAATACTACATTCCTTGTGAATTTTCTACTGTATTTTGTTTTGGTTCACAAAGAGCGATGGCCAATACGGTATCTAGATTATACGATATTCAAATCTTCAACATCATCTAAACTCGTTATCAACACAAACACATTCAAGTCAAAGAAACACTAATCTTGAGTAAGCAGTCCCTCCATAGATTCTTCCACCCCTCCTCCTCATAATAAACATGTCATCTTAGAACAACATCATAGGCAAGGATTGTCACCCATTTTCTCCTATCAATATGATAATTTCCATCACACTGACCTAGAAATGCAAAGCGTTTTGATTTCTCCGCGTGCAAGAAACTAAGAATTTGAGGGAATTGGTTTACTAGGGCAGTAATCGGTCTTGCAATGTGTAACATGGTGAAGTTCTCATCATCATCTGCCTAGCCTTTTCCCAACTATATTGGGGTCGGCTTCCGGGCTAACCGGATGCAGCTGAATACCAGCCATAATAACATGGTGAAGTTCTATTATTATTTATTTTCTTCTTTTAGACTAGTTTTTTTTTCTAGATTTTTCGAGGCCGGCCCAGAAAGGGTTGGCAAAAAATTTTCGACGCGTACCGCAAGGGTTGGTTCGAGGAGGCACGAGACTAGATTTTAACACTTGCTTTACTCATTTACCTGTGCACGCTTTCTCATAGAGCCCTCTGACCTGATGTGGCTTCGTTCGCGTTGATATAGAATTTGACAATCAATTCGGGTTGTATAGTTCGGTTCAAACTTAATGGCGGCTCGGAATTTAGCTGCGAGTGACGGTCTGCGCAGGAATAACGCTCTAAACTTTATGGCGATTCGGAATGTCTTATGTAAAGCTGCGCAGACAACAATTTTAGGTATCAACGGGGCGCAGATGACGCATCGTTTTGTCTGTATAATGCGCAGATCGTCACTTTCAGCTAACTTCCGAGCCGCCATTACGTTTGAACCGAACTATACTCCGCTTGTAATAATATAATCCAATCATGATTCGAAAGACTCGTGGCGCCATCATTAACATATGAACGTTATTGTTGTTTTCCTCGAGAACAGTACTTTTTTTTAGGATGCAAGGTAGCTTGTGTCCGTTTCACCTGACAAGGTACTCGTATATGCAAAATTTCAGGATGATCGGTTCAGTCGTTTAGGCGTGAAGAGGTAAACAAACTTACTTTCACATTTATAATATTAGTCAGGAGTCAGGATTATGCTTATCATGATCATCATCACGCTACTAGGTAAATGCCGCTCTTTTCTTATGCCAATTTCCACGTAGATACCTGTGCCGGTCTTAACCGGGATACTCCCCAATGGCAACTATGTCGTCTGCCTATCTCGCTATCGCCGCCTAAGCTTGTTTTGAATGGCACTATGTATCCTCATGTTCAATTTGTAATACAATGTTGACTAGTTTGACCACCTGATGAGATAGCCGAGCTAAACCTCGGGGAAATCACAGTATCACTAAGTAGTATACGCTGATACAGGTACGTGGATGTAAATCCGTATTCAACATAATTCAGAGTGTAAATGGACCCTTCACGGGGCTTCACCAAGCCGTCAATCGAGCATTCGTTACATCAAATTAACTAATACTAAAGTGTGTAAAGAAACACGGTTTACGGTAGCGTTATTGAGCGCTTCATTGGTAACGCACTCAAAACATTATACCAATGGATTTTAAATTTGATCTTTAATATCTGCGTAACTGGAAGGCTCCCAATTATGGTGCAGTACAAAAAAAATGGAGCAGTCTTTGAGGACTGCCGATAGAAGTGAAAACAAAAAGTACACAGGCCCCGCCCCAGTCGTAGCACTGGTAATGCCCCGCGCATGCCTATGTGGTGCTACGCCGTAGCGGATGCTATGAGTGCTACGAACGGCTACGAAGTGTGACCGCACGTTACGTTACGTGACGATGGGTTCAATGTTTTTCCTTCACCCAAAAAGTGCTCAACGCGCCTAAAGAAGTTTTCACTTCAAAAATTATCGCAATGACGGGAAGAACACGTGTCTTTCGGCTTCTTTATGGTGTTCACCTTTTATAGACAATCGTTTAAAACCTAAGCAGCCATATCTGTAAAATCTCACAGTCAAAGGAATTTAGGTCAAAAAGCATTCGGCATTCCTATCATAATTTTCATACAGCAGATTTCACATTAACTCGTGTTTAAGGAGTGTATTACGCGGAATATGATAACGAAGTTCATGAAATACAAACTAGAATCATAAACTGCGCTAATATGGTGACTGTGTGTTTAACCCTCTCTCGACGCGATTACATCTCGCTGTGACGAAATAGGGTTGTGTGGTGATAGTCTGGATACGAGGAATTTAGAATAATCACCTCCTTCCTAAGGTTTTAGTACCTTTGAATAGTTTTAATCTGCTGTTGGGCCGGTTATGAAAAGGGTGTCCTGCCTCTTTTTGGAGGTACGACCTTTACTACTACTACTTATACTATATACTACTCATCATATTATACTATCATAAATCCACTAATAACATTTTTTAACATAAAATATTAATCAAAATAATACTTGGTAAATTAAAATTACTTATTTAAATTCATTAGGGAGACAGGCAAAGATAATCTAAGATGGCGCCACCATAGCTGGTCTCAATCTAACCAATGAGGTAAAGCTATTTTTAAATATAAAATGACATTACTAGATTTTCAACCAATGGCGATGTTGGGAACCAGCTATGCTAGCGCCATTAGTTCCACAGTATGTCTCCCCATTCATGATGAGTCTTAAATAATGATTTATTGCATTCTTTTTTGCTAATCTTCGTCGGGCCTACTACTGGGCAGAGGCCTATCAAGTTCGACCGCGATATAATTTACAAAAGAAAAAATGTAGTTCAGCTACTACTAAGTACAGTCGGGGACTTTTCCGCCTGACCATTTTATTTTTTTTTCGCTTAAAACATGCGGAGGCGCCGAGCCACGCCCCCTTAAAGTTTGGGCCTATTAGGAAAGCCTCAACTTTGGCGCGCAAAGTAACAATAACTCTCGATTGGCGTGCGTCGTCAGTGCGCTCGGCCGATTCGGTATCTTTTCACTCATTATTTCTATACAAAGTCAACGGGGCGGGGCTAGAGAGCGTTTCTATGTTGCGAGTGCAAGCAAAAATAAGCTTAGTGGTGGTCAGGCGGGAGAGTCCTCAATAGTACAAAGGAATATCTAAAATCGAGTTAGAGGTATGTTTTTTCCAATAAATTCTGAGCTTAACGTCACCCTGAATATGTGGGAGTCCAATTTTGTTTCAGTGCATTTGATGCATAGGCAAAAGCTTTCATGACGCATTGGGTTTTGTGATATCGTGCTACTGTTTTTGTAGGCTATTTTAGTTTATGTTGTAGTTGAAGTGATTTAAAAAAAATCTCATCTTCCTAGCCTTTTCCTAACTATGTTGGGGTTGGCTTCCAGTCTAACCAGATGCAGCTGAATACCAGTATTTTACATGGAGTGACTCTTACATCTGACCTCCACAACCCAGTTAGTACTTGGTAATACGATACCCCTTGGTAATACTGGTTGTCAGATTTTTTGGGCCACTGACTACCTGTAACGACTGTCAAAGATTTACAAATGACAGCCGGGACCAACTGCTTAACGTGCTTTCCGAGGCACGGAGGAAACTCGGTATGTAATGGGTGGTCACCCATCCACACACCAACCTAGGCAAGCACGGCTTAACCTAAAGATCGACCCGAGCGGCTGTTATTATTTAGCCACGAGCTCCTCCCCTCCTCTCCTCTTAAACATTTTTATCTGCTTCCTTAATTATTTTTTGTATGGGTATAGCTAGGTAGTACCTAGGTATATGATTATTTGTCTTTCTTTCTTTACTTTCAAACTTCTGTTCAACGTGTTTTCACTTCCATTGCCAGATTTTCACACAATCAGACAAGGGGAAATCACTATCAAGGCGTTTCCTAATTCTATAACGACTTCATAACTAACTTAAGCTTTTCGATAGCTAATGTCAGTTCAACCTTTGGTGTTAACAACAATGAGAACTTTACACAACATTAATTTATATACCCAATTGACATTGTTCTGCTAAATTACCATTTTGTGCTTTCCTTGAGTCGAGGTCAAGGCCAAGGGGGTTCCCAAAAACAAAGCGAATTTAGCTTGGCACATTATGAATTCCAATACCAAAAACAAATAATATCAGTTTACATTACTAGAGAAGTTCGTTATGGCTATCTTTTATCTTCTTTGCTCAGGCTTTGTGCCAGGTTTAATTTTCAGTTAAAGTTTTTTCCAATTTGTCTTGTCGACGATATAGAGAATTAAATTTTTGTCCCAAGTTTTGGCTCGACGCCTTAGTTTCCGTGGATATGAGTTTAACTTAAAAATATGGTGCTTAAACTTTAGTATACCTAAGGTTATGATTATGTAAATGTTTTGGTAGTCTTTTATGAGAGACTTGCAATAAATCGTGAGTGTTAAAGTTATGATAGCTTTCAGTGGTGCCTACTCATTTTGCTCTTACTAGATTTTTAATACTTGTGTTATGACACTATGACAAAGAGTCAGAAGCATTTTCATTAAGGCTATTATTTTGAACAACTTAACGTTTCACTCGCTAAGCAATTTTCAATTTAATGCGTAGCTTTAACGTTAAAATTAAGGCGAGAACGTTTAGATAAAACAATATAATCATTTTATTATACAAAACAGCCTGATTCTGGAACACCGTCCAATTATTCCAGAGGTTTCAGCGCTAAACTTTAACAATTCTCGGCCAAATTGACAATCATATCAAACGGGTACCTATCTCAGTTCCGAACTCACAAAGTGAATCATCATTAGACCGTTTAGCGCTCACTGAATGTTTACGAATCCGCAGATTTGAAGCTACAGAGATACAAAGTTAATGACAACAGCGGGCCCGGCGAACCATCGCCAGCCATATCTAATCTCTTGGGACTTGGAATATCGCCAAAATACAGATTAGCAGTCCCCTAAGAATTATCCTTTGTGACCGAACTTTGAATCCGGTACAACTTTAATAACTTCATTTGGTTTTGGTTACTGAAAATTGTTATCGGAACTATTGTTTGATTTCGATTGTTTGTAGGGTATAGATTTGTGTGAAGGGGTGGTATGAAATAAAATTAACCCGCTTTCTGTGTTTTCTAGTCCAAGAATTCGCCTTTGTAATGATCCGAAATTAGTTTGACATTTGCTGAAAGGTCAACTATCGCTTTAGAAAAGTTTGAATCCTTTTCCAATTTTGATTGCGTGATAGAGGATCAGTGACGCTAGAATTAAATTCGATATTTGAATTTTCGCAATGTTGTTTTTCGTTTTCGGTCAGTATCTTCTTTTTCTATGAAAAATAGTACTAAAATAGGTCCAATTAGACTGAAAGCTTTGATACGTAGGAGGCACAAAGCAATGTTGCTCTTTGTAAATCCGAATTAAAAATAAACCTTTGTAAAGGAAATGAAAATTGCAATATTTTGTTACTCTTTGAAATAATATTCCAGCGGATGTTTCTGTTGAGACAATGTAACAAAATACTAATTAGTGCATCTTTTGCGACTGATTTTTTCTCGGGTACGGTACGGTTTCTCTCAGATTAAAATTTAATGGAGACAGTTTTTCAATTGTGCTGTTGTTGCCTTTTGCTTCTCTTTATATAGACGATTAATTATTGCATTACAGCCTATTTCTTGCAAATATTGTTTTTAACAACTGCGGATAAAAAAATACTTATAATTTTAACGTGTAGTTTTTCTGCTAGCTCCCATTACACATTAATATACTCTTCCTTTATTATTCCATCCACACTGCGGCGGTGGAGTGCAGCATAAAATACGTTACATTTTACATCAACTTACATTAGCTCCGAACGCAACAAGTTAAGCCAGGGCTGACCCCGAAAGCCTTTTGTTAACACCGTGTGATTATACAATTACCTCCACTAGTGCGAATAAACTTTTGTTACAGTCAACCTTACAGAAATCCGCTTTGTCTTGTCCTTATTTGCTAAGCGCGCTTATTATTGCAATATTGCGAAAATGGCTTTTTTTGTACTGGTATAAAAGCTCATGTTAGGAGGAGTTACAAAACATTTTCGGCCTTTTAAATTATGGTAGATTCCTCTTTATGTATTAGTTAAAGTCATTACCAAATCTTCATTCATATTTAATCATGTTTATTCAAGGAAAAGTCGAAATGTAAAAGGTCAAACGGGCCTTCGAAAAAGCTCTTAACTTAATTTATAATACGGTCGTATTTAAATAGTAAATGAATTTAATAATGTAGTCTTTTTAGACTTAAATCTAAAAAAAACTATAATTTAAATTAATTATAAATAGTTATTATAACTAGATACATACCGAAATAATTAAAAAACGCAGAATTCGGAGCCGAACGTCAAACGCTCGGTGATGAAAAATACCAAAGGATATTTTTTTTTTCAAAAATGAACACTTGAAATAAAGATCACTGTTAGAACTGTTCACTTGTCCACTATATATTGTGCATAGAGTCGTAGACGCGTGTTGTGTCGGGAGCGCGCGAGGCGTCCTCAGTGGGCGGAGGCGACGGGTGCACTGGTCCTGCGTTCCCCGCCCTGCCTTCCCCTATACCTGTTACAGGTACGGTCCCCATACATCCAGAACCAGAACTAAGTAGCTGCTATTGATGGACAAACTGAATTGATTTTCGCGCGCCGCGATTACCGTGTGTTCGAATTTCAAATACTTTAGATAACAAGTCTATGCTACATTTTTCTCGCTTACTGGGTAACGCTTCCCGGAATTTGCCGAAGATTCATAAATTCTCGTCTAACGATAAACATCAGCTAGACTGGTGGTATTTACCGAAAAATCTTCGGTTATTACAAATAAGTACACTATGTATAACGTGATTTTTATCCGTCATCGTATGTTTGTGTTTTGTGAAGTCTATTTCTTAGTTACTACTATTTTGGGGGCGGGCTTATTATAACCTCATAATATTTTATTGTTAAGTCACTTGTGAAATGAATTTACAATAAGAAATTCACCATTGACATTATTAATGTGACCGCGTGGGCTATGCAATCGTCATATTGCTGCCAAAATAAACATTTAAGAAATTAAAACATAATCGTAAAATGACGTGTTAGAGCTTTGAAAAAGCATTAGTTGTTTTGATCGACAGGATGGACGGAATAAACAAAAATGTATACTAACAGTTCATGATCCGATAAAGTCACTTAAAGCTGTTAGTGTCGTATTTTGATAAATAATAATTGGGTAGGGTATGAATAGGGAAGGAGTGGTAAGTTTTAGTACTTATAATATAAAATAAATAAATGTATATATAAAGACATATATACTTACGCCTATAGAGCGCAACAAGTTTGATGAGTAGACACATTCAATGCAGATTTCTGATAAATTTATTTTATTATTAAGTTTTTTCAGAAAGTCAGGTCTCATAGATGGATACCTATTATATTTTTATTTACAACAACAGCCCATAACGTCCACTGCTGGACATAAGCCTTTCCCATGATAGGAGGAATTTGCCGTAATGTCCACGCTTGGCAGGCGGATTGGAGATCGCAGTGATGAAAGACTAACAGAAAACGCTGCTGCCCATTCTCTGGTCTACGGAGGCACAAGGTGTTCTGCCTCGACATTAGTCACCTTATAAGACACCCGTGCGTGTAATGGGTTGGTTCTATTCTACTCTGCCGGACACCACACGGCTGCATTTTTAGTTAGCACTTCGTAATTAATCTTGGACACTTTTCTATAAATGAAGTAACAATTAACAATACTACTAAAATATGTTGTCTTCTATAACAAGTTCTTAGATTTTTTTTATTGTATTCGGTACTTTCCTACCCCATGAAAGACATTATTTTGCAAACTCCTAAAATATTCCGTTATTAAGGTAAGCATTGAAATAAAAAGAACCCACAATGGTAGACGGGACCGACCTTTTTAAATCTAGTTGTTCGACTTAATAAAATTTACAAGGAAAACTCGTGTAAAATCTGGGTTAGCGGCGTGCTATGGTATCCTTAGGGGTCGACATTAGACATTCCTACACACTCACACATGCATAAGGCTGGGCTTCCACCGGATTTTCGTGAAGAACTGGAGCTACCAATAGAATATAACAGAATACCACGCCTGTATACCTCTAGTTCAACCACATTACGCCCCGGTCGTGATGATGGTTCGGGTAATAGGGGGTAAGCCTTTTTTTTGCTACCGGGGTAAAACCTACAAAAGGCGACTGGTCTTTGGCGATAAGACCGGAGAGAGTCGGATTTTTACCGCACTAAAACCACCCCCGGTGGTCACCATACCATACGCACATGAGAGGAGGCACCGTTTCCTCTTAGCATACCTGTTCGGAGCCCCCTCTGTGCAACGCCTGTTAAGGGAAATCTCTAAGGCGACTATACAGAGGTCTCACCTGAGTCCCACTGGTGCGAATCTGAGGTCACTCGGTGATCGCATAGAGTCCCCCACTCTGAACGCCCGTAAAGCTCATGTGCCAAAAGGTTCGTTTCATATTAAGAAGGGAGCTATTCTATTGGTGGTTCTTTTTCTCGCTAGGCACCCGCTCTCTGGTGCAGTACAGGTGTAAGACAAGCCTTACCAAGATAGAATCACGAGTTTTTCCGACGTCGCTAACGCCGACGGCGCGAATGCAAATCGTTCCCCCGCCGAATATTCAATTCAAACCATTGTGCAAATCAAATTGTCTAATAAATTGCACGAAATCCGTTTTTAACTTTATTCCTTGGCGATATTTGGTATGATTAATTGATCCGTCTAAGTGATTTTCTTCAAGATATTGTATGATGTCGTTAGTTATTAAAATGGGGATTTGGTAGGAATTGATACCCTTTGCTGGTCCAGGGAATATTTTCTAAATTCTTTTTTTTATGAACAGTGGTAGTTTATAATCATCTATCCTATAACTGTCAATATTATAAAAATAAAAAGATTTGTAATGTTGTATGCATGTTAGTTTGGGATAATCTTTGGAAGACATGACCCGATTCTGAAAATTATTTCATTAACGATAATGCCAGCTAAGCCCCGAGATATTTCTTTTTTGGTCAATATAATTTAATTTTCACTTAAAGTACTTACGGGATAATATCCGTGGTTTTCTTTATTAATGAGCTCCCGATATTTCGACGCTGTTGCAAGCATAATGATCGCTTTAAGTGTAGTGTAAAACCGTGAAAGTCTTAAACAGTGAATTTAATTTTCATTTGTACAATTATCACCAATACCTAAAGATTTATTTACCTATTTATTGATTTATCATCAGGTTCCTATTAAGAAAGAAAAAGATTTCTAAGTTTTTTTTAATAAAAATCACTGTCATCTCATAAGTTGTTGGGAAATTATCGAGTTTGTCATACAAAAGAATGCCAGAAATTTAATTCCAAGTGCGATTGCTTGAAAATCTCATTTCGATTTATGAAGAAAATGTTCATGTTTAATTCTTTCTGGCTTTACAGGGTTGACTTAAATAAATATCAAGCTACATAATAATGCTCATGGCTTTTTTCCTTTTTAATCTGCTGCTATGCCTATCAGCATATACTACAAAAGGCTAATGCGAATGTTTTGATGGTTTTGCTCAATAACACCAGGCTGGCTGAATGGATCTGGATGAAATTTGGTACAGAGCTAGATTATAGTCTGAATTAGCACATAGGATTTAACTATCTTTTTTCTCACAATTTACACATAAAAATCTCCACGCGAACGAAATCGTGGGCAACAGCTATTACGGTCTTACGTGCACGATATCTAAAACGATATTACAAGATATCTAGTTTGTATGTTAAAATGTAGATGTTTATGATTACCTACTTAACCGTAGTCTTTTATTTTTATACTTCGCAATTTTGTTTTTTTCCTTGGTATGTAGGTATATCTATTCCCAAACAAGAGTTTGTATCAATAAGTACTAAGCTGGTAATGTAATAACTATTGAAAGAAAGACGAACGATACATATGGGACGTTTTTAGACGGTAGATACGCGTATACATTTTCGGCACAAAACGACTTTCGTGTCCTTACTAACCCACTGAAAAGGAAACCTGTTGCGAGTACAACAGTCCGTGAACAGTATTTTTAAAGGACTTACATTTCTTTGTGAGCACAGATTTTTAAAAGCAGATTTATTTTTTAACATAAGTTGTGTTTTATTTAATGTTTTGATTTATTAAGAGCCCTTTGTTTGCACATAATCTCAAAAGTCATCATCATCTGCCTCATCTGCCTTTTCCCAACTATGTTGGGGTCGGCTTCCAGTTTTACCGGATGCAGCTGAATACCAGTATTTTACATGGAGCGAATGCCTATCTGACCTCCACAACCCAGTTAGTACGACTGCCTATCTGACCTCCACAACCCAGTTAGTACTAGGTAATACGATACCCCTTGGTAAGACTGGTTGTCAGACTTTTCGGGCCTCTGACTACCTAACGACTGTCAAAGATCTACAAATGCCGGCACAATCTCAAAAGTACTATGCACAAAGAATTATTTCACCATTAAAAATAACTAAAGATAATAACATATAAAGGGACGGAAAGACCCTTATCGAAGCTGAAAAGCATTTGTTTTCCCCGTCATTGCGATCATTTTTTTGTTTTAGACCGTACCTGGGGAGAACCTTATTGTATTTACGGAGATATTTGGGGTCAAAGTTCCAACTAAATCACAAGTTTTTTTTTTTAATACACATGTTTTTATATAAGATTTTTACTTTAAACACCTCTGCGACACCGTACTATTCAATTCATCCATTAGCACGAAGTTTTGAGTGCGTTACATTGAGTTTTACCATAAAACGTGATTTTTCACCCCAAAAAAAGTCGTTTCCCAGCATTAATTTTTGCGTAATGTTACTTAGTTTGATGTACAGAATGCTTGGTTGACGGCTTCGTGAAGAGTCCGTTTACACCCTGTATAGTAGTAGCAACGAATAAAATACGTATACTACGGCAATCACAATAAAAAAATCACATAAAATTTTACAATTGACGATCATTGTTGAAGAAAACGCTTTTATTCTACAATTTCATTCCATTTAAAAGGTCCTAAGATCGTTCATAATTTAATTTAATGTGTTGAAACACACAAGAGATCTGGCTTTTTAATATCTCTCTCAGTATCTAAATGCGTGCCATTTGGTATGGCCAGATGCTACGCCAGGTGAATTATTGTCCGCAATTTGGAACCTCAGCCTGCCAGTTTTTTTCTTTTCACTTATCCTGTCTCGAGACTAATTCGGGTTATGTGGACGTAAAATATATTATTACGATTTTATTTGTTCAAGTTTTTACTGGGTTTTGGGGAGGTTATAACAAATGTGATATTTTTGGGGCCGTATAACGATTCACATTTTCAGGTAGCTCTCACTCACATTCACTCACAATCACAAACAGCCACACCAGTCTGGCTGTTTGTGATTGTAAGCTTAATTTTTTGTAAACGCACCCACGAGGCCACGATACAGGAGAAATTCCTAGTGTGGGGAAACGTTTAATAAAAACTATTATAATCGGTACTTTTTATCATCTGGTAATAGAAAATAGTCATAGAATACCTACTGTCCTGAAAATAGCATAAGCAGCACAATCAGTATGGTGCCCTTGTAACGAAACAACTATTTGAGTACAGCTGAAGTCAGCAATTATTTGCAATTGGCATTCCCAGAGTATATGCAAATCATATTTATGAATCACCACTTGTTGATAAATTTCAGCAGATTCCAGCCATAATTACGATAAGTAGCTGAAATGTTTTTATTTTTCTTTGATACGTCTCTAATTGTAATTCAAATAAAGGATTAGGTACCTAAGACCTTTTGAAATCTGTACTAATATTATTGTTCTTTGTAGCTTCGCCAAGATATCCATCACTACTAGCTACCTACAAATGTTTTACTATAATGCAAAATACGTCAGAAAGTTAATGTGAAAATGTCCACATTGTACTGAACTCTATTACAGAGCTTATAAGTTGAAATACTGAAATATTGCAACTACAAACAAATAGGGTTGCCAAGCTAGTTAGACTTTAGCGGACGTAGCACTGAAACTGAAAATAGTTTAAGTAATAACATAATCACTTTTAAAGGGTGTAAAAAACCTCATAACGAAGCCGAAAGGCACTTATTCTCCCCGTCATTGCGATCATTTTTTTGTTCTACACCATGCCTGAGAACCTTCTGGAGATATTGGGGGTCAAAGTTCCAACTTTTTGACAATTTTTTTTTAAATACAAGTTTTGAATGTAAGATTTTTACTTTATACACCTCCACGTCCCCCGTACTATTCAATCCATTCCATCAGCACAATGTCTCGAGAGCGTAACATTGAGTTCTACCTCAAAATAGGATTTTTCACCCCAAAAAAAAAAGTTGTTTCCCAGCAATAATTTTTGCGTAAAGTTACTTAGTTTGATGTACAGAATGCTTGGTTGACAGCTTCGTGATGAGGTTGTTTACACCCTGTGAGCAAGATGTTAAAAACGTATTAATAGCCGAGTTCAGTTAGACAAAAAATACTCAAAAGGTGAAACGAAGTTTATAGTGGTCGGATTTTCATGGGACTTATTTTATCGAGTTCCTAGAGTAGTGGAGAAGAAAGTTTAAAAAAAAATTTCGCCACTCGCGACGTTTTTTTTTTGAATTTTCATTGAAATATTTTTTTTCGTGTATGAATAACTTCAAATTCGACGAATTCATATTGTAGCGTAATAGTGTGACCTACGTGCATCCATTAAATGCTAATTTATGCTAATGCGACTAAGGGACTTACCAGAGAATGGGCAGCAGCGTTCTCTGTGCTTTTGTAACAACCGTACTGCGATCGCCAACCCGCCTGCCAAGCGTGGCGATTATGGCAAACCCCCCCTTTGAGGGAGGCCTATGTCCAGCAGTGGACGTCTTTCGGCTGAAATAATGAATGATGAATTACCAATTTCAAAAGAAATTTTGGTCTTAAAATTCGATATTTTAGAAACAATTGCAGAAAATAGTAAATTTTCAAAAATACTTGAAATATAATACATTAAATCGACAACAATGAACAAAGAAACAGACCAAATTAGCGTTTAATGGATGCACGTAGGTCACACTATTACGCTACAATATGAATTCGTTGAATTTGAAGTTATTCATGCACGAAAAAAAATATTTCAATGAAAAAAAAAAGTTGCGAGCGGCGAAATTTTTTTTTTTAACTTTCTCCTCCACTCCTCTAGAAACTCAATAAAAAAAGTCCCATGAAAATCCGACCACTATAAACTTTGTTCCACCTTATTGTCTAATTGCACTCGACTTTATATAAAATCCGAACATGAATACGATTGTATTCATGTTCGGATTTTATTTAATACATTTTCATTCATATCTTACTTCTAACATCTTCCAAATATTATAAATGTGAAAGTTTGTGAGGATGGACGAATGTTTGTTACCCTTCACGTAAAAACTACTAAACAGATTTGGATGAAATTTAACACACAGGTAGTTTATAAGCTGGATTAACACATAGAATACTATTTATCCCGGTATTATGATCCTGTAGGGTAATTATCGAACTCCACGCAGGCGAAGCCGCGGGGATAAGCTATAGTCACAATGAATTCTGCAGATTTTACCAAGCGGCAAAAATATACGCATACGGATGTTATTAAAAACGTGCTATTGAGTTTTAGTCAGAGTTAGAACAGATATATAAAAGAGCTAAACAGATCCTAAGTTCATCAATAAGTTCCATCACGTGGGAGTTATTGCGAGCTATAACTCTACTATACCCCTGGAATGGGCACAAGTTCTTATGGTCTTAGGTTCCACTATGGCGATGTAGTGGAGTTACAGAATGAATATAAGAGATATAGTAGAGCAATTGTGGAGGTACAGTAGCGCTAACTGAGACTTAAAGCGCTGTTGAAGTAGTATTTAAGTGACTAGTGACTCCTCAAGCGATATGGTAGAGCTACATGCTGCTTACTGACACTTCGAGAGCTATATAGGGAGAAAATGTATGAATATAAACTCCGTAAGGGGTATAGTAGATCTATGATGTATCTTACTTACTGTTTGGGCAGTTAGAGGGTGGCAATAAGGTAAATTGTAACACCTTGAGTTGCAGTATAGATCTACAATAGGAAATTTTAGCGTCTAAGGATATCATTTTTTACTTTTTTTTCATAGCCGGCTATGCGGTATAGTTTTTATAACGTTGTCAAATTAATTTGAATGATAATTCCCTGCATATCAAAAAACCAAACATTGTGTTTACGAAAATAAATGGCGGAGTTGAGTGCTAAAATTTTAACTCATTGTTAGTGGAAGCTGAAGCGGAATTTTCATTGCGAAGGTAAGTAAACTGTGAATATGTGTATATATTATTAGCAAATAATTGAAGGGCCCGCTCTTTGTTGTGTATTTATCAAAAAAAAAAATGTTTTACTTCTTATGGAGCAAGACATTTTTTTACAAAATATGTAACAAAACTTTGCCTATTGACTTAAAAGTGTCGTGACCCTGGTATTAGAATGCTAGAAAAATAAATACCTCCATTGTATTAAGTTTTCGTTTCGTACGTTTTACTGTTTTTAATTAACTTCATAATTATAATCTAAAAATGGTGGGCGCATGAATTTGGGGATCTGTAGTCATTTTACAAAACCACTACCTAGCCTACGCACGACTAGTACACGTATCTCCTAGCTGAACGAGTGCTAAATTGCTAAAGTGCATTTAGGTCCAATTTTTTTCGAAAAACACAATCAGTATTCCTCAAACATATAAATAAATCTATAACATTGAGTAAATACTATAGGAATCGAGTATTTTCAATTTTAAAATTGACGTAGGTAGTTACTTTACGTTTACGGCACGTACACTAGCAGGAGTGGGTGACACTCGTGCTAGTGCCTCAGATCTCTTGGGATTTATACTTACGAATAGGCAATAACATTTTGCAATACAAAGAGTGCTTTTGCTTTTTTTTTCAGACTACCAACCAATACGAACCATTCGTGATTTCTGTACCCAGTGAGCCCGACGCGGCTTTCTCTGAATTTACGACCACCGACAAACAAAAAAAAAAATGAACGTTGTGGAACAAGTGGTATGTATTATTACTTTAGGAAATCAAGCTCCTCTCATTTGATAAATAGATATTGAGTTTTTGTTTCAAAACGCTTTACGAGCATAGGTATGTGATCCGAATAGATTCTCTTCGAATTTATACTTTTCGACGAAGAAATGGTCAACGATTTTAGACTTTTTGATTTTTTTACGATACACAACCCACCTTTTGTGTTTTCTTTTTCAGACTAACCAATATAATTCACCCGTGATTTATGTACCCGATGAGTCCAGCGAGTCTTCCTCTCAAATCATTTTGACTTCAGATAACCAAATTCTGGGTATACAAACAAATACCTACTGTGTGCTTGCTGAAAACCAAGAGCACTTTAAAGACAAAACTCAAGAAAATTGTGATTTCATGAAAATATTAGACAATATAAATCTCGTATTGTATATCTTTGTATGTAATAAAAAAATAATGTATATCTTTCATAGCAGTTTGTGTAATATTTTTCTCAATCGCCCATGCTCTCAATTTTTCACTAAAATGAAGATTCTTGATATATTCACTCGGATTATCCTCATCATCACTACTCAATGAGTAATAACATCGGTCCTCTTCGGAAATATCAAAAGTTGCAGTTGCGATATTACTTCCATTACATACGGAACCCTCATCTTCAAGTAAGACTCCCACTTGACTGCGTCTAGTGATGCTTCCATTCTTATTCAGGTTATCTTATGATAAGTTTGCATCTTCAACGTTGTAGTTTAAAATATTACGATAATCTTTCAAGATTTTCCGTCTATTTCCACCGGTTCTACTTTGAACTTTCCAAGTTTTAAAACGCTTTTTAGAGGAGCTATGTTCCGACGCCATTTTATGTTTACATGACCGCACACGTGACCAATTATTAATGGTACTTAAGTGGTAACGAAGTCAATAATTCAACCTTAAACTATACTTGACACTATAAGTTCTATTAATAGGGAGAAATATCCCTACTATTCAGCCCTAAATTACACAAGGGAGTTTTGTATCCCTTTAGTAGTTTGGTGTTGTAAAAGATTTAATGAACACCATTGTAGCTCTAGTAGCGTTATTTGCTCCTTTTGTGCAACTATCAGCGCTCCGAAAGAGTTTGTGATAGCTTGCTTAGAACTTTAGAAGTTAATAGTAAATGTTAATTTCTTGTATGGATCTGATAGTCGTAAGATTCGCTCAAAGCTATAACACAGAAGCTTTGGTCTGTATTGTAGGGATAATAATTACTGCTCTACGCGATTAACCTCCATACATTGCTCTTCTAAACTTGCTTTGTCACTTTAAGTGTTATATTTTATTACTAACACTCTTTTGTCGTCACAAACTATAATTGCAGCTACCACTCTACCTTCATAACACTTTAGGTTCTAAAGTAAGCTCTATTTGCAGACATAATGTTTGTTGGTCATCAAACCCAGTGGTGGTGGCCCCGACTTACGAACGAGTTTTGAGAACGAGAGTTGTGGGTTTGAACCCAGACAGGCGCATTACTTTGTGTAATTTATTTCATCACCACTGCTCTCAAAATGGTGAAGGAAAACATCGTAAGGAAACCGACATGTGACATCTACCAATCAGCACTGGGCTCGCGTGGTGGATTATAGCCCATTCCTCTCATAGAGAGGAGGCCTGTGTCCCAGCAGTGGGAACATTAATAGGCTGATGATGAAGACATCAAAATTATTAATATCCGGTCACAATCCAGACATGTAGTGACCCTTATTACTGCCGTACATAAGCTTAAAGAGGTGAACACATTCGACATATTTGTCTATGCGAATAAATAGGATAAAAAGGAACAACAGGCTTGTTCCACATAAAACAGACGGTATTAGGCTTTATCTTTTTTGTGGGGTAACCGTAAACAGTATAGTGTTGTTATATGCGAGGGTTTTAATTAGGCTTTGTGTGGCCTCAGCTTATTTCAGAAGAACTTGAAGGCTTTAAAGTGGACACTATTTTCATTTGTAGTTAGACCCTTATTTGTTCAGAGTTATAGAGCCTTTGCAAAATATTTTATGTAAATGAACTTGGGTTGGAATTACAGAATATGTGTCAATGTTTCTGTCGACTATTTTGTATGGGCCTGATAAAAAAATTTAGACTAAAATAATGGGGTCTATTGAGCTGGAAAACTAACAAAGATAATACATATACTAGTTACTGCCCGTGACTTTGTCTGCATGAACTCATTTACCGTGAGACGGTAAATGAGTTCATGCAGACAAAGTCAGGGGCAGTAACAAGTATATTCAATTCAAAACATTTATTTCGGTTCATAGAGTGTTAGTAGTATATCAAGATGACTTAAAGCTATGTTAGTAACTCACATCAAATACAACAAATAAGAGAAAAACGCCAGTCAGCCTACAATATGTGCAGCCCAATCCAATGCCTCCAAACAAGACTATGGATGTAGTCTGCAATTACACTCAAGTAGCTATATGAGGTAGCTGTTTATTATACATACCTATTATCTTTCAGGTCTATCTGTGTACTAAATGTCATTCAAATCGGTTTAGCCATCCTCACAAATTTTCGCGTTTATAATAAGATTTGCCTTATATTAGTGTTTGATTAAATACAAGTGCCAATGTTAGAGTGTGAAATTATACTTTTTAAAATTGAAAGTGCTTCAGAGTTGTATTTTGTGCTCTCCAACTATTGGTTTTCGGTCAAGCAAAGCACAGACCGTGACCCAATTAAAAATTTGAGGGTTACAATAAAATCCAGAGCGTATGTATAAACCATGAGCAATGCTTCATACTGTATGTAATGCATATTAAATGAAGTGGTTTGTTTGTTGAACAAAATTGTCGTTGTATGTTTACAGTCTACGAGTGCATCTCTGTTTCTTTGAAATCCCGGATGGGTACGACATAAATTACATGGAGAAAAATGTACTCGTAATTTCTTGATTTTTAGTGCAAGTAGGTACAGTAAAGGAGATATGCAGGCTTTTCATAACGGCATAAACTATTCTCATAGGTATAGACCGTGATAAATTATTCGGCAGTCGGAAACCTGGTAGCGGAGCTGAATGTTCAAGGTAAGATCGGAAGTGAGTTAGGTAGTCGTCCGATTTTCCAATTTTCCTGGGTAAAATTCCTAGGCCGAGAAATGTGTTATTGGATTTTTTTGCCTTGAGTTGTGACCAGTCGATGGCAATACGCTCGTTACTAGCTGATACCCGTGGCTTCGCCCGCGTCGATGTCGGTTATCGCTACCAAAGTAATCATGAAATTTAGATCCCGTTCCCTCAACGCTAATTTTTTCCGACATCTCCAACAAATATCATTATATATTAGCCAGTGTATACAAAAACTGCCGTAAGTCGTCCAACTTACCGCAGTGGCTCAAGACGAAAGTCTATGACCAGTGTGTATTGCCAGTGATTACATACGGGACCGAAACGTGGTCGCTCACAATAGGCCTCATCAGAAGGCTTAAAGTCACCCAAAGGGCAATGGAGAGGGCTATACTCGAAGTTTCCTTGCGTGATCGAATCAGAAATGAAGACATCCGCAAGAGAACCAAGGTTACCGACGTAGCCCGAAGAATTGCCAAACTTAAGTGGCAGTGGTCAGGGCACATTGCTCGCAGAACGGATGGCCGATGGGGCCGAAAAGTTCTGGAGTGGCGACCGCGAACCGGAAGACGTTGCGTTGGAAGGCCTCCCACTAGGTGGACCGATGACCTGGTGAAGGCTGCGGGAATCCGCTGGATGCGAGTCGCACGGGACTGTTCAATGTGGCGACACTTGGGGGAGGCCTATGTGTGATGATACAGAAACTTGACAAATTATATACTAAAACCTTCCTCGAGAACCACTCTAACCATTGGTGAAAACAACATGAAAATCGGTGCAGTAGTTTTTGAGTTTATCACGAACAGACCGACAGACATACTATCTGATGCCCGCGGCTTTGCCCACTCGCAAATAATATACTAAAACTTTAATCTTGAATCAGTCTATCTATTAAAAAAACCCACATCAAAATCCGTTGCGTAGTTTTAAAGATCTAAGCATACATAGGGACATACGCGGCGGGCGACTTTGTTTTATAATATGTAGTGGTGTTTTTTATTCTTGTGAATGTGAAGACTATACGGGTTATTTATTTTTTGCGGTTGGTTTTAACGATTGTCTGGTAGTTTGAGTACTTTTAGCAGCCTATCCAAATATCTTTCCTTTGGTATTGTTCGTCGTGACATCATTATGCACCTAGCCTGGACACGTTCACTCAAATCTTTGTGGTTCCTTCTATAAAATACCATCACTGACATTAATTTGCATGGTCCAAATATGATTTATTAAGATTGTTCCGGCTATCTCTTCTCGGAGTAGTCAGATGAGAAACATCGGCCTCGTCCAGTTTTAAAAAAATATTTCATTTTGGCTTGTAAAATTGGTTGGAAACCCAATTTACGGAATAAACATAATTTTATCAACAAATCTGATGAAATGTGGCTATGCACCTCTTGATACACCTCTGCCTAATCCATTCGGGGATAACACGCGTGATATTATGTTTATGTTTCTCCACTTGAAGTGAATAATAAAATTGTGAAGTACTCCAATAACGCAAACACAACACGACTTTAGAAGCAGTTGCCAATTGCTCCTTGCAAAATAATCTCTCGTTGTGACTGTACGATTGTAAATTGCGTAGGTACAAAGTATAGGTACCATGAGCTCGGACGAAATCTGCTCATTTTTAAAACAAAATCCCTTGCACACGATCTCCACTGTTTACCACCCTTAACGAATCATCGACACTAAGAAGAAGAATAACTATTATTGGTCTTATTTTGATGAGCGACCGAATGCTGCAAGCAAAAAGAGTCGCAGTGGTGGTGAGATTTCGTCCGAGCTCATAGTACATAGGAAATATTAATGTTTCACGCGATGCAGAAAGCAATGCAGCTGAAACACTGAAGCGTATATGAAGTGGTGCCGTCAAATGTATAGCGGTTGAATATTTCATCGGGTTTAGATCTCGCGCTGCTGAAAAATAAGTGAACGAAAAAAAATGGAGCTCGAATGGATTTAAGTAGAACCAGACATGAATGTGATTTACCTGTGGCTTTTTTAGTCGTCGGAAAAATGATGATTTCCTGTTTCAGGTGGGAATGCTTGGGTTTCCGAATATCACCTGTTCAATTTTAAGAAAAACACAATTCTTTGTTTATAACCTTTCCACTTCGTTAACTGTACTTATTAAAGAGCGGATTTAACTAATATCTGATTCAGAAACTGTCAATGTCCTGAATACTATGAAATATTGATACTCACAGCCTTTGAACGCGGTTTAGATGATCGCTGATGGCGTTCAGTTGTATTAGTGGAATGTGTACAAATTCTATGGTGGTTTCTTCTTACTGAATAAAAAATAGAATCCCAGAATGTTCCGTTTCGCTGTGACCACGACCGTGGACAAGTAATAGCTTCGGCCGAGACCATAAAATTAGATAAATAAATAAAACAAGAATAGATCAGATTTTCTTTCGTACATACATTTTAACTGACCTTACAGTCTTGTTTTAATGTGTAACCATCGCTGTTGTATCCCATAACAAACTGATACATACTTGAAACTGTTAATATTATCACTAGTATTCTAAGACCCGTCTTATGTCAATTGCTCAATTCAGTTAGACTTAGTTTGCCATTACAACGTGCCCGTTGCACGTCCAAACACTCACCAAATCGGATTCTTAGCCGCAATTGGCGGATTCTCAAATTTGACAGATGATTTCTTATGAAAACTCTCCAATCATGGGCGTTCATGTCAATTAATAAACAAACTAATCCTGTCAGGAGGATTTAAGGTGTGTTGAACTTGACTTCAGCTGATTCAGTGGCTAAAAATATCAGTATATTATGTTTCCAGAGGCATGCAGGAGGCCTGAGCAATCAGGACAGGAAATCAAAGAGGTCGCCTGGCGTGTACCGCAGTAGCTAGCCACTACGTGCTGAGCAGGCCACCTGTCAATGCGTACGTGACCTAAGAAAAAGCTTACATATACGAGTAGGTGGTGACTTTGCCGCCTGTTGCCATTGTCATAGACTTATGTTGAAACCAGTCGTACTGTTGTGGTTTACGAATGAGGTCGTCTTCAGAACAGTTCAAAACGTTCATGCCACTATATTAACGAATTGAACAAATCGTTCATATCCGTCTGGCAGCTGCAACACAAAAAATAAATCTTTTATCACTAGACACTTGATTTTATTGTGAAAACTCTGAATATTTACTTCACTGGTCCACTTGGTTGTTCTATAAACATATTAGATGAAACACGTGGAAACTCATTATAAGTGGTGTATAATTTTATTCTATATTAAATTTAACGTTTTCAATACCTGTATGATGGTGGGAATAGTTTAATTCCATTACAGAAATTCATAAATAGAAACTAAAACTTTCCGCCTGGCAGGATTTAGAATTAGTTAATTCAATTACGGTGATTCTATTCATAACAAGACCAAATAAGACGAACTTTATATATTTACCCTATTTCGTGAATTCAGCACTACTCACGGTAAAACGTATCAATGTTAGGTAAAAACCTTCTTTTGTTCATGCCTCCTTTAATCAGTACTTGCCAAAACCTATAAGTGATGAGTAAACACATTTTCTCTAAACTCAGCCTATCGCGGTCCTGTGCTGGAATTAGGTATTTCCCAAACTGCGCCATAACAACCTGTTCTCCGTTTTCTGGACCAAGTCTGCCTCAACCACTTTTTGATATTCATCGGCCCATCTAGCCGGGGACGTCCCCCGCTAGTCCCACTACGCTTGACAATCCAAGGTCTCCACTCCAAGAATCGGTTGCTCTAGAATCCATCGCTCTTTCGACAAATATGGCCATCCCGTTGGCACTTCATCTTGCCTTCTCTGCAAACTATTTTCCCTACACTACACTGCACTACAACAGCCCATAACGTCCACTGCTGGACATAAGCCTCTCTCATGACGGGAGGAAATTGCCGTAATCTCCACGCTTGGCAGGCGGATTGGAGTTCGCAGTGATGAAAGACGAGCAGAAAACGCTGCTGCCCATTCTCTGGTCTACGGAGGCGCAAGGTGTTCTGCCCCAGACATTAGTCGCCTTATACGACACCCGTGAGTGTAATGGGTTGGTTCTATTCTACTCTGCCGGATACCACACGGCTCTTTTCCCTACTCTAAACTATTCACATAACATCAATAATGAACTCTATGTTTACAAAATGAATGCAAGCAAAACTTCCGAACTATCTATAAGTTATCTGTCCTATAAAGTATAAAATGCCACGAAGAAAACCGTCTCTCAATTTCCCGGACGCCCTATAAAGTAGCAAGTGATTTACTTCGACGAACTTGCATTCTACCTGATTACGTAGTCTATTCACGGACCATGTACTTACGGTACGTTTTTTATTTTTTTTCGTACATTGTAAATAGATGGTAAGTAGTGGGTTTTTCTGTGAGAAGAGTGAAAAGTCACAAGCATTAATAAGTAAACACTTAACAACTTTTAAAAGTGTTTTTCTCCTAACTGTTCTGATTAAAATTTATGTTGTTACGAAAATAGTATTCTGGAACTCATATTTTTATGAAAAAGATCTTAACTCCAAGTTACAATCGTTATTTCTCAGGAAAATTGCTTTTAAATTTAGGAAAGTGTTTCCATATTGGTGTTCATGACTGTACATAGGTACTCGTAGGTAATAGTATGGTAGCAGTACTCCATTTACTTAATACACTTGAGATCACTGAAATTGACAACCTAATTAAATTCTCCTTTCTCTCCTGATCAAGAGGTTTGTGCGTAGGGACCAACCACTGTTCAACATTTCACATAATGATGAATGACCGAAAATCAGTGTCACTACATTTCAAGATACCTACGTTGTTAGAGTCATCATTTTATTTTTGAAGTGAAAACTTCTTTAGGCGCGTTGGGCACTTTTTGGGTGAAGGAAAAACATCGTCACTTGACGTAACGTGCGGTCACGCTTCGTAGCACTCGTAGGCGATCCGCTACGGCGTAGTACAGTATACGCGGGGCATACGCGGGGCTCAACCAGTGCTAAGACTGGGGAGGGGCCTGTGTACTTTTTGTTTTCACTTCTATCGGCAGCCCCCCAAAGACTGCCCCGTTTTTTGTTAGTACATTACACCTCGGTGGTAACACTTTCAATAAAACGAGATGCATTTATACCAAATTTTTAACCATTTACGACAACCAGTACAAAACTTTCCGAAAGATGATCTCAATTTTAAACAATATATTATAAAGGTCGTATTAGAGGAAGTGCTAGTAAGAAATTCAGGTGATAAATCAGGCCATCATGGTCACCCCGTACCCTAGTGTATTATTTTTAACGGACCCAGGAAGGGTCGGCCCGATGACACCGCGGTTTACATTGAAGTTAAAAATGTTGACACGCATTGTGTAATCACGGCTTTATGTTCGCCTTCATCGGGTTTTCATTCCGGGTTAATAAAGTGATGGTGATTTATCTTGTATTTTTTGGGGTTCCTCATTTTATTTATTAGGAGAATTGAACACCTCAAAACTAGATGTCTATCGTCATGGTCAACATACATTATGCTCCCATCTCAAGGGGAGAAGGTCTGTGTCCCAGCATTGGGAATCTTATAGGCTGATTATGATGTTGTTTTCTCGACATATCCTAAGTAACTGGTAAATTTCATATTGTAATTAAAGCACTACTTTGATTTAAAAGCAAGGTGTAAACCATTTCGGGGCTGCGGGACTGCTCGAAAGAGATACCGTGGCCCCGGAACACAAAGGGCGATGAAGGAACATGGACGGGTTTTAGTCAGTAAAAGTCTGACACTCCTTCCTGCTCCACCTAGAGCGGGAGGAGTCATTTGAAGATTTCACATCCGAGAAAAAAATAGGTGAAAAAGACACTTTGATAAAGCCAGAAGACGTTCCCGTCTTTCAGCTAAAATGATGATGAAAGAGAGGAGAAAGGGGAGGCCTAGTGGAAACTAGGCATCCCCTAAGTGTCGCCACATTAACCGGTTCCGTGAGTCTCGCATTCAGCGGATCCCCCACAATATTCACCAGGTAATCAGTCCACCTAGTGAGACGCCTTCCAACGCAACGTTTTCCGGTTCGCGGTCGCCACTCCAGAACTAGCAAAAGACATTGAAACAACATTAAATAAAAACACACACATATAATCAAGCCTTTTCTTATGTGGATAGACAGACCGTACAGAACACCATGAGTTAATTTTAGTTACAATACTAAAACAAAGCACAAGCAACAAGGCTTTAAGTCACCCAAAGGGCAATGGAGAGGACTATACTCGGAGTTCGTATATCGGAAATGAAGACATCCGCAAGAGAACCAAGGTTACCGACGTAGCCCGAAGAATTGCTAAACTTAAGTGGCAGTGGGCAGGGCACATTGCTCGCAGAGCGGATGGCCGATGGGGCTGAAAAGTTCTGGAGTGGTGACCGCGAACCGGAAAACGTTGCGATGAAAGGCCTCCCACTAGGTAGACCTATAACCTGGTGAAGGTTGCGGGATTCCGCTGGATGCGAGTCGCACGGGACCGGTCAATGTGACGTCACTTGGGGGAGGCCTATGTCCAGCAGTGGACATCTTTCGGCTGAAATGATGATGATGATGACTAAAACATAAAAAACACAAACATAATACGAACAATTATTTCAAACAGGATACAAATGGTAGACAAAGGAAGGCCACATTTTCTCTGTTGTATTAATGTAATGGCTGTGCGAATATCATTCGGTTTACTACGAAATATAAATGGATCAGATGTATCGAGGAAGTGATTAATTAATAGGCATAGTTGAGCCTAATGAATTTGCCATGGAAATTGACATTCATGTAGGTATATTGCTCATTTCCATGATGCATGGAGGTCGGGAGATTGATCTCATTACGATCAAACACTTTGTTTAATTTGATACAAACATGATAAAATAGCAGTGTGAGTGAGTGGCAGTGGGCAGGGCACATTGCTCGCAGAACGGATGGCCGATAGTGCCGAAAAGTTCTGGAGTGGCGACCGCGAACCGGAAGACGTTGCGTTGGAAGGCCTCCCACTAAGTGAAACGTCATCGTTTCACTTAGTGGGAGGCCTTCCAACGCAACGTCTTCCGGTTCGGATTCCCGCAACCTTCACCAGGTCATCCTGGTGAAGGTTGCGGGAATCCGTTGGATGCGAGTCGCACGGGACCGGTCAATGTGGCGACACTTTTTTTTATTTTATTTTTTATTTATTTAACTAAAACCACGGTGAAGCACAAAGCATAAACTAGTTAAACATGTCGATGTTTTTACGTGCACCCTTCGTTTGTATGGAAATTTTATATTAGTTCCAATTAAATTTGACAGCTCTAAATTACGTCCGTCTCTTTTTCGTTTTATTAGAGAGAATATATAGCAATAGCCTAAATTAAGTTTAGTTTGTGCACAACAGAATCGAAACCACTGACTGCAAAATCAAAGGTAAAATAATAATGAAAGCACAGTACTTCAGTCAGTGAAGTTCCTTTTTCTAATCATTGCTGAAGGTTTCAATAAAATTAAAAATAATTTTAATTCGGTCTCCACTTTCGTTAAAAACCCTGGCCACTAAATATAAATTATATAAATAAAAGTAAAGGTTAAAGCGCCAGGGTAGCCCGTGAAATTCAAATATAATGATTAAAATCATGAATTATGAAAAATAACTAAAACCAATTAACTATTTCATGAAAAAGTCTGTAACTACATATTACGTGTTACGGTCCTTTTTTTTTTTTCGGATGGGAAATCATCAAATGACTCCTCCCGCTCTGAGCGGAGCAGGAGGGAGTGTCAGACTTTTACTGACTAAAACCCATCCATGTTCCTTCATCGCCCTTTGTGTTCCGGGGCCACAGTATCTCTTTCGAACAGTCCCGCAACCCCGGCAGGACGTGTTACGGTCTTTTGTTGGAATTTTGTTTAACAGAGAACCTAAGACTGACCTGCAAAATGCAAAAACCTAAGAAAATCCGAATTTCACGAGCCACGCTTCCCTCTTAAACCAAAAAATGTGATTCGAGGCACAAGCCATATTATTTTGTGAACCAGAAAAAAAAGGTAAGAGGGGATTCCATTTTCAAACGATTAATCGGTTCAAAGGTTAATAAAGGAGACGGATAATAAAATTCTTTCACAAATAATGAGGTAAGCTTATCGTCAAAATGTGTAATAGCTTAGTCGTGTTTTCACAAAGGGTGGCAGCATACGTTGGTATCCCACGATAATATAATTATCTCTGAGATAGTAATGGAGAGGAATGGAGTTTATTAAAGTAGATAATGTCTGAAGGATTTAAGGTATTTTCCCTAGGTAAACTCAGTTAGGTTCGAAATTCTTGAAATTATACCAGAGGTAGTCTGAGTCTAAATTAACGGGGTTTTGCTAGTCATACCTAATTTTGGTAAGAGTTTGTGTCCATATATAGTGACATCGACATTTCAAAGAAATAAGTATATATAGAATCAGATAGGTATTGCAAAATCTTTTAATGAAACATAAACATGTATGAAGGATGTACAGAATATTGTCATCCACTTTATATGTTAGCTCAGCTCAATCTGTTTACAAAACTTCCAGTGATCTGCTGCCAAACAATCACACACTGTTATAGCTTGCCTTTGACTTTGCAAAAGGCGCGGGAAAAGAAAGATTTTCTATCTTCAACTGAAAGTGTCAAACAGGAAAAGTTTTATTAAAGAAAAATCGTAACCATAACAAAAGATGAAACAGTTTTTCTTTTGTCTCCCTCGTTTCCGAAAACCACAGATGTTTTTATATCTAAGAAAATCTTACCTACTTGTCATCCCCAATCCTTTTATTTCAAAAGCTCCAAGTTCCAACAAATCAGCGGCAGGATGTCACAAACAAACTTCTCCTCTCTAGATTAGGCCACATTCACTCACCAAACATTGCCGGCTCATAAACAATGCAGTTCGAAGTTCATTGTGGACAGTTCCTTTCGTCTGTTCCCCTCGTCAAGGCAAACTTTAGTACCCTAGTACCTATTCAAGGTTGGGTAATAACACCACTGTACGTGCCAGTACCCCAAAGTTTGAACATAACAAGCCCTGGATCTGCAGAATGATTTGTGTGCGCGCTCGTACCTTAAAGGTACAGTGGACGAAGGAAATAAGCGTGCGGCTAAAATGTAGAGGCTTTAGGTATCTAAATCAATGTCAGGCTTGTGCTAATTAGTTCGTCTTTGAACAATATTTGTCTTCTTACATCCAGTTTCTATAAACATCATCAAGAGTCAATCAAAGCTGTCAAATCCCATCTTCGCATACATCGTTTCAGTAAATGAATATGACATAAAAATAAATAAATTAGCTTTTTTTTTCAGATGGGAAATCATCAAATGACTCCTTGGGCTCTGGGCGGAGCAGGAAGGAGTGTCAGCTAAAACCCATCCATGTTCCTTCATCGCTCTTTGTGTTCCGGGGCCACGATATCTCTTTCGAACAGTCCCGCAGCCCCGGCAGATAAAATAAATATCTCCGCTTTAAAAAAATCGAGATTTAGTTCTATGTTTAAATTGCGATCAAAGTTATGAATGAACATAAAATAAAAATGTTTGGCTAATTCTTACCTACATACTTACTTCTTTGCTCATATGTACGTTCCTGTCTGGAAGAAGCCTATTTGTCTGAACTACTGGCATTTGCATGCCGTGAAGGGGAACAATGGATCGTTTGAGAGAGATCTCACGCCACGACTGGAGTCAGGATCATATTACCAGCAATTCATGTGAGATCCCCACGTTCGTGACGCCGACAACTTGTGCGAGTTATTGCTCGTTTGGTTTATATCGCAGATGATATAGCTACGTGGAAATCTTGTAGGTCTTAGGAAATTTCCTTGTTCTCATTTCCGAAATTTTACTTACTGCACTGTAAAGGTGCGTAGGTACTGACTGTGGACTCTGACATATACCTACTTTGTAATGGTTGAAATTTGTTCGTACCAGTGTGATCGATCCGTTTCAGTAGTTACCTGTAGCATGAATTGGTAATAACAACACTTTGCTATCATCACATCCGCGACCCAAACTTCATCTGTCCCACTGTTGGGCATAGGCCTCCCCCATTTCTTTACAACACTCTCGATTTTTTGCTTTATATGGCCCCTCTGTTATGAACTAGTCCAAGTCATAACGCCAGCGTTTATTGGGCCTGCCTTGGTGAGGACGACCGCCTTCAAGCTCCCACTGTGTGACGATTCTGGCCCATCAGTCCTGATCTATCCTGGAAATGTGACCCACCCCGTCCCATTTTAAACTTGCAGACTAATCGCCAACATGTTAATTCTTCTTGAACAGTTTACACTTTTTTGAGTGTCGAAATATACGATGCCAATCCAATTTGTACTATTTTACATTGGCCCTAAGTTTTTTTTCAAATACGGTACTGCATTTTATTGGTGACTTTAAACTTTGAAAATACTAATGAGCTGAAAAATATTTCCTTATCTATCTACATCAGAAATTCAAATATGAAAACTGAAAATAATTGCATCATAGTCATTTATTTGCGAGGGTTTTTGAGTGAAACGGGACAGCCGGACAGTTGCGGAATTATTTCCGTAAGTGTTCCGATTCAATATTATTACGAACCACTTAAAATAAGTGGGACATAGCCATCTCGTTTGTTAATGGGAGAAAATGTATAAACATCTGAAATAAGTTGAAGAAACTTCGTATTCTTATGTGTAATTTGTAATTGAGGTGGTAGGTGCTAGTGACGTGCTGTTTCGTTGATGCCGAGGAAGTTAAATAATATGAAATCGACTTTGCAACGTGAAAAACATTTGAATTTTTACCTACCTAATAATTTGAAAATGGACATAATTCACGTTTTTTCAACATAATAGGCTTATGTCCTGAAACATCTAATTAGTCCGTCAGTTAGATTATCAAAAAATATTTAACACGTATTTTTTCTTTTGTTACGTAAACCAAAATTGACGAAGACCGACGCTTTTAAAATTCTCAATACGTCACGCTGTGCTGTTTTTTTTTAGTGCGTTGTGTTGTGACGTCACGAGCCCCCACTCTCGAGTTTTGATGCGTTTTACCTTTGTCAATATTCATTGATTTACAAAAACAAAAAATACGTTACCATTATTTTCAATACTCTAACTGATGGACTAAATAGATTTTCCATTTATTAATGGTGAAAACTAGTATATTGGCGAGTCACTTGCAGACTTCTACAAAGGCATGTCAAAAATCGTAAATCAGTAGCAACTAGCAGTATCTCTGATGCTTCAATAACGAGCACAGTTTCCGCCAGACATGCATTATCTTACCGCACGGCATCTTATACTCCAAGACAAGAAACTCCAACCTAAACAAGGAATCCCAGTTAATTATAACGTTGCATCTCAAAACTAAACAGTATTAACAATAACAGTCGTGAAATTCACTGGATTTCAAACATAACTACAGCGAGTTGGCGTAAAATAGGGTAACCATACGTCCAGATTTGGCACGTGACTAAATAATAACAGCTGCACTGGTCGATCTTCACGGTTAAGCAACGCTTGCCAAGGTCGTTCCATTGATGGGTAACCGTCCATTATATACCATTACCCCACCGTGCCTCGGAAAGCACGTTTAGCTGTTGGTCCCGGCGTTTCGGGTAAGAAGCAAAAAGCAGCAGAAAGTCAAACCAGTCTTACCAAGGGGTATCGTATTACCCAGTAGATAACTGGGTTGTGGAGGTCAGAGAGGCAGTCGATACAAATGTAAAAATCATAACGACGGACATGTCATCGGACTTTTAGATGCAAGTGGATTGTATAAGAAATTAAAATCAATGAAGACAGAATTTTTGATGATATGTGCGTCTTTTTGTCTGGACTTTTAAATTTGAAACTGGTAACCCCACGTGCGGAGCTATTTCACAAGTTGACAATACTTACAGTCAGTGCTAATGAATTTATTAACGATGAAAGTTGGCTATAAGTAACTTTATTCGTGACTACCGTCAGGAATTTTGGGTTTTGTCGAAGCCATCGGTTGCATGAAAAGAAAAGAAAAGTAGAAAATTTAAAAGCTGGCAAAGAAGCATGCTTGTAGAGTATCCAACGCTAACAATAGTTGTTGTAATATTTGTTAAGTTTTTTATTCACATGTGTCTGTGCGGTAATTAGATACGTTCACTTACTTTCTTTCTTTCTTTAAAAATGCTTTTTGCTGTTGTTTTCTTTGAAACTGTAGCGGCGCTACAAAAAGTACGACAACAACATAATACAAAAAGTACGACAGCAACATAATAAAAAAAGTACTACAGCAACATAATACAAAAAGTACCACAGCGCCATCTATGACTATGTTTATGAGGTCTTGAGGCGTATAAATAATATGCTACTTCTTGAAAATCGAACTTTGATCTATTCTGGTTTTTTTTACAAAAATCGAGGTGCGTTGGGTGCGGGAACAATTGCGTATATAAAGTCTTATAAAAAGAAAAAGATGGCGATGACGACGACGAAATTGTGGGCCTCTCATTGGTTGGCGACAAATATCACGTCATTTTTAACCAATGAGAAGCCTTGAAGATGATGAGATGATGGTCCCCCACCGTTAGGGTTGCTAGATGGGGCGTAGGGTTGCTAGCGTAAACATGCCCCCGGCCTTGGAAGCACTGGCGTCCAAGAGTTACTCTTCAATAAACAGCGGGCAAATGCGTGGGAATGCGCGTCTGATAACTCCTGATGCAGTCTGTATATCAGCTACCCTGGCCACTCCATCCTTCCCTGGTCTTATGGAAATGATTCGTCCCAAATTCCATTTTAATGGCGGTGTGTGATCTTCTTTAATGACGACCAATGTATTAGGCTGAAGATCAGTTGTATTCTCCCTCCATTTATTCCTGACCTGCATCTCTGAGATGTATTCCTTGCTCCAGCGATTCCAGAAGTGTTGTCGCATCTGTTCGAGTCTCTCGTAGCGTGTTAATCGATGAACAGGAACATCAAGCAGCTCTGTAGATGCCGGCGCTGTGAGGAGACGACCAACCAGGAAATGGGCAGGAGACAAAGGAATGAAGTCATTGGGATCGGTAGACATGGGACTGATAGGTCGGGAATTGAGAATGGCTTCGACCTGTGATAATACCGTACTAAATTCCTCAAATGTAAGGTGAGCATTACCAACCACTCGTAGCAAGTGATGCTTGCATGATTTTACTCCAGCCTCCCACAACCCACCAAAATGAGGCGCATAAGGGGGGATGAAAGTAAATTTTATATCTTGGCTAGTCGCATAATCAATAATAGCAGGGGAACAAGTAGATAAAAATTTTGAAAATTCATTGGCTACACCTACAAAATTTCTACCATTGTCCGACATAATCTCAGCGGGTTTACCGCGTCGAGAAATCAGTCTCTTTAGCGCTAGCAGATAAGCATCACTGGACAGGTCACTCACTAGTTCTAAGTGCACCGCACGAGTCACGAGACAAACGAATAAACATATGTAACCCTTCACTAACCTTGAGCCTCTGCCTTTGCGATTTAAAGTAAAAATAGGCCCAGCGTAGTCTACTCCGCATCGTAAGAAAGGAAAGGTTGGGGTTATTCTTTCTTTAGGTAAATTTCCCATAATCGGCGACAGGGTTTTGCCTCTCAATCTGGTACAGATAACACAAGCGTGTACGGTGCGCCTAGCCAGGTCCCTTCCCCCTAGCGGCCAGTATGACTCACGCATGTTATACAACAACGACTGCGGTCCAGCGTGCTGTAGCTGTATGTGTTCATAACGAAATAATAATATTGAAAATCTATGTTTAGACGTAATTAAACTGGGATGTTTTTTATCAAAACTAAAGCTGGGTGAGTATTTAATTCTTCCGCCAACTCGTATTATTTTATTGCTATCTATAAATAAATTAAGTTTACTTAGATTATGTTTCGAATTTAGATAACTATTATTGTTTAATAATTTATATTCGTTTGGAAAAGACTCTTGCTGAGACAGTCTTATGAGTGTTAAATTCGCTTCCCTCAGCTCATCGACAGCAAGAGGTCCACGGCGAACATTATGTGGATTACGTGTGTTATAAATAAAGCGTAGGATGTATGCACACGTGCGCTTCATACGGTTAAATTGCGAAAATCTATCAAACGGGAATAATGAGATCTCACTCGCTGTGAGTAATGAGTGAACCACCTTTGACTTGATTTCCGGTAAATCATCTGTCCGTAATGCATGGATTCTTTCTGATATTGCCTGACTCGAACAAAATTTTGGATCGTGAAAGAAGGAAGGTCCCTGCCACCAGAGTGTGGAAGATTGAAGATCGTCCAGGCTAACGCCTCGTGACACAAGGTCCGCAGGGTTCTCCTTACCACTTACATGACACCATGGAAGATCTTTTGCGATTTCATGAATTTCAGCCGTACGATTTTGCACAAATGTTTTTAATTGGTTGGGTGACATACGTAACCAACCCAACACAATAGTTGAGTCGCACCAAAATATTACAGAATCAACCTGACAGTTAATAGACTCACGTACTTTGTTATATAACCTAGCGCTTAGTAATGCCCCGCACAATTCTAGCTTCGGAATACTTATCGGTTTAAGCGGCGCAACCTTACCCTTAGAACAGTATAATCTAACAGTGATCGATGAGTCACGATTAACTGTGCGCACATAAATACATGACCCATATGCAGATTCCGACGCATCCGAAAAAATATGCAACTCCACTCGTTCAGGGTCACTGCCTATGACATGTCGCGGTATGCGTACATTGTTGAGAATATTTAACGAACTACAAAACCTGTTCCACGCTTGTATGACGTCAGAAGGAACTTCGTCATCCCAATCTATTTTCAACAACCATAGCCCTTGCAATAGTATTTTAGCTGACATAATCATTGGACTTAGTAACCCTAAAGGGTCAAATATTTGCGCGACATTTGACATGATATAACGTTTAGTGATCTTATCGTTGTTATTTTTAAATTGCGTACTAAAATGAAATTCATCACTAAAGTTAAACCAACCTAAGCCTAATATTTTTGCGTTAACATTTTCGCCCAATGTTAATTGCTTACTAATTTCAGGTAAGTTGTTTTCCGTGTTTTCTAACTTAAAATTAAAACTCCATTTACGTAGTGGAAAACATCCGGAACTTAAAACTTTATTTACGTTTCGACAATTCTCTAATAATTTATTTTTACAATTATTTGACGTAATTAGATCATCAACAAAAAAATCCTCTTTTATGATTCTGCTGACGTCACTATCCGCGCAATCGATCGCTAACTGTTTTAGACATCTGCAGCTTAAGAATGGCGCCGACGCGGTTCCGTAGGTTACGGTATTGAGTCTATAAACACTAATAGGTTCAGACGGTTCGTCACGCCACAAGATTAGTTGAAGGTCACGCTGATCTTCATGAGTCAGGCACTGCCTGTACATCTTTTCAATGTCGGCGCAGGCTGTATATTTATGTTGCCTAAATCGTAATAAGATGCTAAAAAGATCACCCTGTATCGGCGAACCTACCATCTGCAATTCATTAAGCGAAATGTTATTACTAGACGCTGCACTAGCGTCAAATACCACGCGTAACTTAGTCGTGGTGCTGTGTGCACGAAATACACCGTGATGAGGTAAAATATAATGAGGCGTGCCATAGTTGTCCACGCGACTCATATGACCTAGGCTAATATACTCGTGAATAAAGTCCCTATAAAGCATTCTATAATCATTATTGCGTAATAAACGCTTTTCAAGGGCTAGACGTTCTGCTAAAGAGTATGTTTCACCTAATGTATCGGGCGATTTTTTAAAGGGTATGCGTACGCAGAACCTTCCGTCACTATTGCGCGTAGTATTGTTAACGAAATGTTCCTCGCAAGCACGCTCCTCATCAGTGCGCGTATCCCGACACACAGACACCTCTTCAAGCTCCCAGAACTGCCGTAATTGCGCATCAATCGACTGATTAAAATTACACTGAATGTACCTATCATGCGAAGTAGAACAAATAGGCCAGAAACTATCCAGCCCAGTTTTGTATCTAATAAAAATGGCCCACTAGGTAATTTAATCTTCTTATTATTCATTAAATCCCAAAACTTATCAGCGCCTATCAAAATATCAATATTCTGAGATTCGAAAAACTGTGGGTCAGCTAACTGATAATGGTTGGGAATATTAAATTGCGTAAATTTGATTGGCATTGCAGGCAATGCCGATGTAATGTTAGGTAAAACAAAACATTGTAAATGCGTAAGGAAATTACAGGTGTTCACATATTTGCGTAGATTGTGTGATCGAGTTGCCGACACCTCGTATTTCTTGAGTGGACTGTAAAAGTGGCGCTTGTATTTGATCGCATATTTTTTTTGTAATAAAACATCGCTCACTACCAGAATCAAGGATCGCACGAACGACGTGATAATTATTAAAACTATCGGCTATCTCGATTAGCGCGGTCGACAACAAAACTGGTTTTACTACAGCTGATTGAGTGCGTTGAATGTTTATGTGTGCCTTATTCGCTTGTATTGTCGGTGTATGCGAAGATAAGGAAGAGGTGGGCTCGCGCAGGTCAGATGCCACTGGAGGGGGCACCGCACCCGCAGGTGCGGTAGCCGCCGCAGTCGACACCTCACTCGCGCGAGACGTGTGAAGTGTAACTATCTCCTGTGAATTAGAATGATTATCGGAATGCACTAATGAGTTGTGTTTTTTGTTGCACATTCTACACGGCCCGAACCTACAGTTTTCCAAGTTATGACCGGCACGTAAACAATTAATACACAGTTTTTTGTCGTTAATGAACTTAAGTTTTGATTCTAAGTCATAATCTATAAACTTCTGACACGAATATAACGGGTGATTAGCGTTACATAAATAACATAGGCGCGTAGTGACCGTACGGTTCCGTTCTTGTGGCTTATTGCTGGAAACGTTGCAGTGGACTTTATTATTGTGCGAATTGTGTTTTTTACTATCAGTGTGAGTAACATAACTGCTTTTGTTATGCGAAACTTGCAATGTTTCCAGCATGTCAGCTCGATCTTTGAGGAACTTCAACAAATCAGACACTTTTATACGTTTGTTAGGTTCACCATTTGCGGAAAATAATGTGCCTTTGTGTTGTTCCCATTCACGCTCTGTAGTTTGATCTAACTTAGACACTACCATGTATATAACCAAGGTATCCCACGAGTCTATAGGCTCACCGAGAACTTGTAATGCGCGTAAGTTTTTAAGTACGGTGTCTATTAGGTTTTTAATTGAAGTTGGTGATTCTTTGGTTATATTCGACATCGTAAATAGGGATTTCACATGACTATGCACCAACAATCTATTGTTATTGTATCGATTGAGAAGCAATTCCCATGCAACCGAATAATTGTCACTAGAGAATTCCAATGAATTTATAACTATCTCCGCGCTGCCTTTTAGCGATGATTTTAAATAGTGATACTTTTCTATGTTACTCAGTTCACTAGAATTATGCACCAATGCGAGAAAGGAATCCCTGAACTGTGACCATTGCTCGTATGAGCCGTCAAATGTGGGCATAGCAATAGTAGGGAGTTTAATTGTTCGTGACTTGTGAGCACACTTAGTAGAACAGTCTGCAGGGCTATTATTTTTATTCAAAATGCATTCCGCTTGCGACATTATGGTATAATAGTTGTCCTCAAACTGCTCCCGTTTAGATAGTTCCTCGTCTACCAGCGCTTCAGAAACCGATTCATCGAGCTGAGTTTGAATATTATTGAATTCATCGAATAAATTACTTGCCCCTTGAATCCTTAATTTTAAATCTATGCGGTCTTGATTAGAAAGATCTTCATTTACCAGACTATGTATGTAATTAATAAATCTTGTAAACCTTCCCTTTACTATACCTCTTTTTTTTACTAGATCCCTTAAGACTCTGTCGTTATAAACACTAGGTATAGGGGATTTATCGCGAGATTTGCTAGCCAAGACGGGATTAGGGTCGCTTATTTTCAATAGGGGAACTTCAGAATCGCTCATTTTGGTAGGCAATAGGAAGAAGGAGTACTCACGGTTAAAATTGGATGCTGATGATGTTGCAGATTGCGGAGTAGTTGGCACGTCACGAATCAGACACACAAGTTCTCACTGAAATGATTACAAAATAGCACGGTATTACACAGTGGAAATGGAGTCACAGGGGAATTAGGCAGGATGGCTGACCGTACCTCCAACGGGCATTGCTGTGCTGGTCTGCTGGTTCGTTTTCTAGCGCTTTTATCGTTGCTCCGGCTCGAATGGATCAAGATGTTTATGAGGTCTTGAGGCGTATAAATAATATGCTACTTCTTGAAAATCGAACTTTGATTTATTCTGGTTTTTTTACAAGAATCGAGGTGCGTTGGGTGCGGGAACAATTGCGTATCTAAAGTCTTATAAAAAGAAAAAGATGGCGATGACGACGACGAAATTGTGGGCCTCTCATTGGTTGGCGACAAATATCACGTCATTTTTAACCAATGAGAAGCCTTGAAGATGATGAGATGATGGTCCCCCACCGTTAGGGTTGCTAGATGGGGCGTAGGGTTGCTAGCGTAAACAGACTAAAATGATGAACTATTACGAAAATTCTAAATCTCGTAGTTTTGAGTCATCATCTGCCTAGTATTTTCCCAACTATATTGTGGTCGGCTTCCAGTCTAACCGGATGAAGCTGATTAGGTACCTGTATTTTACATAGAGCGACTGCCTATCTGACCTCCATAACCCAGTTAGTACTGAGTAATACGATACCCCTTGGTAAGACTGGTTGTCAGACTTTTTACTGGTTGTCAGACTTTTTAGGCCACTGACTACCTGTAACAACTGTCAAAGATCTGCAAATGAAAGCCGGGACCAACGGCCTAACGTGCTTTCTGAGGCACGGAGGAAACCCGGTATGTAATGGGTGGTCACCCATCCACAGGCCAACCTAGGCAAGCACAGCTTAACCTAAAGATCGAGCCGAGCGGCTGTTATTATTTAGCCACGGGCTCCTCCTAAATCTCGCAGTTATGAGTATAATACACACACACACAATGACACAATCACATGTATGTTAGTCAGTTAATTAATCTATGGGCCATGGTTGCCTGAAAATAAAGGTTATATTATTGTTATAATTATGGTAAAAACCCGACAACAACTGTCGAGAAGTAGCTTAACAGACAGCACCCGTCCGGTTGGAGGATCCTCCCTTTTCTATGGGGGATGACGAACTTTACACCCTATCCTTCATACCTCCAAAAAACTTAACGGAGGATTTTGGCCTGTCTAATCTGGCGGGCCTGCGCAGACGACACACTTTTTGTGCGGATGAGTTTGTGGCGGACAAAATGTTTACATGATAGACAAAAAGTCCGTCGCGGATTTTACGCAGACTCATCGCACACTGCGCACGTCTTCGATCATTCTATTCGAGTGCAGAATTGCATACTAAAAGTGTGCGCCGTCTGTGATAGCGCGAGTTGAGGCAAACGCTCTATTTTTTCGCGCACTTTTGTGCGGCGCGGCGCGGCTCGGCGTGATCTGCCAGAATGACACGGAATTTTTGGCCGACTTTTTGCGCGTCGTATGCGTTATTGCATATAATTGCTTGGTTTTACTTTCACAGACTAAAAAGTGCGTCACGGATAGTCTGCGCAGGTCCTAACAACGTTAAGGTACTAAACGGCAGACTTTGATGATGATTGGTATTCCCTAATGGAAATCCACTTTGTGACTGAATCTAACCTTATTAAGACACTTGATAACTTAGTTTATTACAAAACTTTAGAACATCTAGGTATAAGGTAAACCTAACTTAAGTTTTAAGTTATTAGCTATGATTTGTCTGGGGCTAAGTTCAAGATTTAAATAATTTATTGGATAGACCTTTCATCTAGTCCCTTGGGATATTTTTGCAACGCTATTTATGTACAAAGTGTACCTATTTTACCATGCATAGTAACTGTAACTTACTATTTCTTTTTTGACTACTATCGTCGCCATGCCTAAAAAATGTATTGGACTCTGGACAACGGCCTCCAACATACAGAGATACGAGATAGAGATATAAAATTTCAATATCTGTCAGAGTATACTACAAATGTCACTTACGGGATATCTTCCGTGATTATCGTTTATTTTTGAGCTCCCGATATTTCGACGCTGACGCTATTTCGAAATATCGGGAGTTCAAAAATAAACAATAATCACGGAAGATATCCCCTAAGTGACATTTGTAGTATAGTTATCAACCGTGAAAGCTTAAAACAGTATCTGTCAGAGTAGTCCGGTTTCCGCTGTAGTCAAAATTAAAATCGAAATATTTTATTTCACATAGGCGTATACTGGCAGTTGAAGAGCTCGTGGCTACATAATAACAGCCACTCGGGACGATCTTTATGTTAAGCCGTGCTTGCCTAGGTTGGTCTGTGTGTTTGTGCCCATTACATACAGAGTTTCCTCCGTGCCTCGAAAAGCACGTTAAGCCGTTGGTCCCGGCTGTCATTTGTACATCATTGACAGTCGTTACAGGCAGTCAGTGGCCCGAAAAGTCTGATAAGTTATGGTATTACCCAGAGTACGAACTGGGTTGTGGAGGTCAGATAGGCAGCCGCTCCATGTAAAATACTGGTATTCATCTGCATCCGGTTAGACCAGATGCCGACCCCAATATAGTTGGGAAAAGGCTAGCAGATGATGATAGGTCTAGAGCGTTTATAAAACGGGTTGGTCGTTTCCTATGGAGAAGAACCAACAAGAAACTCCATGGTTACTCCATGGTTAGTCCTTATCGTTTTTACCGAACTCTAACTTTCACCTGACCGCACAAAACACTTCTAACAGCCCGGAATTCCCATATGTTCAATTAATACCAAAATACCCATCATATTTGTGTAGCACCACTCGTAAATCTCTGTTACCCAGTTCAAGGCTACCAATTAAAGCATACGGGGAACGCGGGGATACACTTAACATAATTCAAAATCGTGTATGCTGCTGTTATAATTTCCGTGCGAAACGGTTTTCCTGTTATTATTCCGTAACTAGAAATATTTTGGTAACAAAATAATTCAGTTTTTTCATAGAATCTCTAAATACAAGGCTCAGACCAAATAAAAAAACCTAAAAAACCAAGAAATAGCGCTGCGAACAATATTATTTAGTGACGCCGGTTTCGTAAACATGCGTGCATTTTTTGAACGTAGTTAAAGGGCCAAGTTCACCGAAAAGATAACAGTCTGATTATCTAAAAACAGCTGTTTAAAACACATTTTTGTACTTTTCTACATGAAAATGTGTTATAAACAGCTGTTCCGGCCCTAATTGTAGTTTGATGTAAATGTGTGCGTGTGCAGCATTTTCTGTTAGTCTTTCATCACTGCGATCTTCAATCCGCCTGCCAAGCCTGGAGATATACGGCAAATTCCTCCCATCATGGGAAAAGCTTATGTCCAGCAGTGGACGTTATGGGCGGTTGTAATAGTAGTAGTAGTAGTGTGCGTGTGAGCGTGTATGCACAGAGCGGAGCTTAGTTTTGCGCTGGTTTCACTTTATTTGTTCGCATGCAATATCTTGGTGTTTTATTTGGTCTGAGATACAAGGTATATAATTCTAGTTGTAAAAGTCCTAAATAAGTCATTCTTATCAGACTGGCGGCTGATGCAGAGACAGCAAATAGTTATAATCATTTTTTCTTAAATAAATTATTAGAAGTAATAGATTAATTGGTCTCAACACGATGGGTGCCTGAGGATGGACGGCGCCGCCGAAGCCGGCCTATGAAGAAGTGGCGAGATGATTTAGACTTGCATCACGAAGGCTGGTTCGAGGTGGCGCAGGAGAAGAGTACCTGGAAAGATATGGGGGAGGCTTTGCCCAGCAGTGGGACATACAAGGCTCTAAAAAAATATATATATCACAATGATAACAATACACTGAATACTTTATTTGAAACCTTATTTACACAGAATCTGTAACTGTTTACTTTTGTCTCATCTAGTACAAACATGATATCTGTAATTATGTGAAAAAAAAGATATTATCGATGGCCCCACCGAATAAACGTGCAAGAGTTCTTAAACGATTTTTTTTTTTCTAATTTTTCGTTTCTTTTGCCCATCCAGCACCTACTTAATTTTTTTTATGAATTTTAGACCGAGAACACGCCTATTATAATAGTAAATATGTTTATTCTAGGGAAATAATTAATTTTAAAAATATATCAATAATAGTTTATGCTTCTATTACATGCTTTTTGAGTTGCCAGGTACACAAGAATAAACATATTAAAACTTAAAGACCATTGACAAGTTTTGGGATTGTTTTCGAATTTGGGTAATGTATTCTTACACGTTTATTCGTGTAGAAATGTACGCAAATTTGATGACTAACGTTTTATTCCACAAAATGTAAGTTTAAAAATAAATAGGTTATTAAAATTGAAGTATTGCATTGTCTCTTACTACAATTATTTTTTTCTAAAATTGGTGTTAAAGATTCAAACATTAATATTCTTTGCATATTAGTTTAAGTATATAGCTAGTAACGGTAAATAAACAAATGTTTACGCAATAAATTCTATTGCAATCGTACGTAACGCTCGAAAGGGGTAGGTACAGGGGTAAGATGCGAGTGAAATTAGGTGACTAGCTCGGAAGGTCAGTCTTGCTGTGATTCAAATGTTTGTTTTTTATTTAAGTATAACAATGAGAAGGTATCAGGATACTTCTGGTCGCTGCAAAAGGATATTAGAATTAGCAAACTGTCAACGAAATGAAGGAGCAGCGTGAGATGATCCTGCAATCATCATACGAGGCGTAGAAGTATCGGCAGCTCAATAGACGGATCTCTAAATCCTTGAAGACCGACCTCCGCCGCTCTAATACCGAGCGTATTAAAGACGTGATCGAGCGGCACAAAGGCATTTACAAGAGATATTACAATTTATTTACAAGAGATCTGGGTATTGGGCAGAGCCAGCTCACGAAACTGACGACCGACGATGGCAGGATCTTATCCGCCAAGCCGGAGCTTCTGAGGGAGATCGAGAGCTTCAATGAACAGTCGTACACGTCAACCAATAATCCCGCTGTAGATCTAGAAAACAACCCAAGAGCTAGACTGACCCGACACTATACCGAAGACATCCCAGACATCAGCCTGAACGAGATTAGGATGGCTCTGAAACAGCTTAAAAACTACAAGGCTTCGGATGATGACGGAATTGCGGCCGAACTGCCGAAGGCGGGTGTAAAACCGGTACTTAAGGCCCTTCAGAAGTTGTTTAATTCCGTCATACTCGAGGGGAAAACGCCCACAGGCATGGTACAGGGGTGTGGTGGTAATCTTCTTTAAGAAGGGCGATAAAGCCCGGCTGAAGAATTATAGGCCAAGCCATGTCTACAAGTTGTTTTCAAGAGTCATCACGAATCGTCTCGCGCGCAGGTTTGACGATTTTCAGTCTCCCGAACATGCCGGTTTCCGAAAAGGTTTTAGCACCGTGGATCACATACATAGAATACATACGCTGCAGCAGGTTATGCCGAAGACCAAAGAGTATAACCTGCCTCTCTGTTTAGCGTTTGTGGACTACGAGAAAGTTTCGATTCGATCGATATCTGGGCTGTACTGCAGTCTCTCCAGCGGTACCAAATCGACTACCGGTACATCGAGGTGTTGAAGTATTTGTACAAAAACGCCACCCTGTCAGACCAACTTCAGGACCAAGCCTCGGAACCTATCCTTCTGCAGCGAGGTGTGAGACAGGGAGACGTCATATCTCCGAAACTGTACACCGCTGCACTGGAGGATGTCTTCAAGGTTCTGGACTGGAGAGGGCTAGGCATCAACATCAATGGCGAGTACATCACTCACTTTCGGCTTTCCGATGATATAGTGGTCATGGCTGAGACCATGTAGGACTGACCGATGACCTCAGTAGAGCTTCCGAAAGAGTGGGTCTTAAAATGAACATGGACAAAACCAAGGTCATGTTGAATGTCTATGTAACACTCACTCCTATCAAGATCGGAGACACTACAGTAAAAATTGTAGAAGATTATGTGTACCTTGGACAAACGGTCCAGTTAGGTAGGTGAGGTCTAACTTCGAGAAAAAGGTCAATCGTCGAATCCGACTCGGCTGGACAGTGTTCGGGAAGTTGCACGGTATCTTCTCGTCCAACTTACCGCAGTATCTCAAGACGAAAGTATGACCAGTGAGTTTTGCCAGTTATTACATTCGGGACCGAAACGTGGTCGTTCACAATGGGCCTGACGGCTGAAAATCGCCTAAAGGGCAATGGAGAGGGCTATGTTCGGAGTTTCCTTGCGTGATCGAATCAGAAAAGAAGACACGCTGAAGGCTACCGACGTAGCCCGAAAAATTGCCAAACTTAAGTAGCAGGCAGCGGGCAGGGCACATTGCTCGCAGAACGGATGACCGATCGGGCCTAAAAGTTCTGGAGTAGCGACTGCGAACCGGAAGAGGTTGCGTTGGAAGACCTCCCACTAGGTAGACCTATAACCTGACCGATGACCGATGACGATGGCTCAGGTTGCGGGAATCCGTTGGATGCGAGTTGCACGGGACCGGTCAATGTGGCGACACTTGGGGGAGGCCTACGTCTTTCGCCTGAAATGAGGATGAATGACTCCAATTCATGCACTGGGCAAAATCGTAACCGATTTGAGTTTGTCATGTTGTCTTTAGCTTTTAAGAAATTTAACATCAAAATAACTCATCGATTTTTAGAGAAGGGTCATAGCCAATCGGAGGGTGACTCTATGTATGCTGCTATCAAGCGTTCAAAGAAAAGACATACTATAAACACTCCCGATCAAATGTATTACTTGATAGAGAATGCAAAAGTTACTGGGCAGGAAGACGAATCGAGAGGTGCAAATCATGATTAGGACTAACTCAAGAAGGCGGCGGGGAAAACCTACAGATGCTGAAAGCTTAAAACGGGCATACACTCGACCTGATTTAAGGATTTGATAAGTCTGTGTGATTCAGGAGCAACACCAAACCATTATCACAGTTTTTATAAAAAGCTACTGCCATTGACAAACTCCATCTCGGTTTGCAATGACAAGGAGGAAGAGGATTAGGGTTTCTAATAGTGCATTTCGTATTTTTTTTTTTTTAATCAAGAATTCAAGAAGTCTAGTACTTTGTTTTCACGTGGTTATACATAATTATGTTTTTTAATTCTATTTATATCTTTATTTTATTTCATCCTTTTACAGAATTATTTATATTATTATACCATGCATTAACAAAGATGTATTACATAAATGAAAACTGATCTTATTAACACTAATATAAATGTATACGATCTTTCCAATCATTAATAGCAGAACATTGTACTGTAAACAAGCGTGTAAATGGTTAAACCTAGGCTCAAAAATAAACTTGATTAACGGAGAATAATAGTGTAACATTACAGTACGTTTTATTCGTTGTGTATTATTACACGAATAAACGTGTAATGACATATTACTGTGACCTAGTCATGCAAATTTCACTAGAGTAATAAAATTAAATGGTTTTTCATGAATTTCCTGAAGTTCCTTGATGTTAAAAAAAAAAGTAAATATACAAATCTGTAGTTTATTTTTTTACCTATAATTCGATAATACATTATTTATACCTATTTACAAAATTATGACCGTTATTGAAGTTTGAACGTTTTTATTTTTTGCTGAAAAGTTGTCATTTTTCTCTTACACGTTTATTCGGTGGGGCCATCGTTATGTGCTTATGCTACGTGTAAATAAAAACAGCTTTAAAGTGTTTTTGTGTTTTTCTATCAGGAATTTCTCAGTATCAGCCACGCAGTCTGGATTAGTGCCCGATTGATGGCAATAGGCTCGTCTTCTATTATATGGAACTTACGGATTACTGGCAAAATGTGGGTGTACGATTAGGTACACCTCTGCCTAACCCTTCGGGGATTACAGGCGTGATATTATGTGAAAACAGTTTTATTACAATATATGAAAATAATAAAATCTGTTTAAAACAAAACATTTCAAACTTTCTTTAGATTCGTAGATGAAGTACAGACGCCAAGCTTTTCTAGTCAATTTGTCAAACTTCTTTAATAGATTTTCAACTTGGTTGATTGGGAAAATGTGACAGTTTCGGGTAGCTTGATAAGCGGGCGTCTGTACAACTCAATAAAAAATAAAGGGTGTAAAAGATCTCTTAACGAAGCCGAAAGGCACATGTTCTACCCATCATTGCAATCATTTTTTTCTTCTATACCATACCTGGGAACCTTCTAGTTACGGAGATATTGGGGGTCAAAGTTCCAACTTCTAGACAAGTTTTTTTTTTAAAACAAGTACAAGTTTTTATTGTAAGATTTTTACTTTAAATACCTCGACGACCCCCGTACTATTCAATCCATCCACCAGCACACTGTTTTGAGTGCGTTACATTGAGTTCTACCACAAAACATGATTATTCACCCCAAAAAAAAAAGTCGTTTCCTAGCAATAATTTTTGCGTAGAGTGTACTTAGTTCTATGTACAGAATGCTTGATTGACGGCTTCGTGATGAGGTTGTTTACACCCTGTATAACAAACAAAAATACTAAATACCTACATACACTCATACATTCGTCCATCATCATCCATCTGCCTAGCCTTTTCCCAACTGTGTTGGGGTCGGCTTCCAGTTTTACCGGATGCAGCTGAATACCAGTATTTAACATGGAGCGACTGCCTATCTGACCTCCACAACCCAGTTAGTACCGGGTAATACGATACCCCTTGGTAAGACTGGTTGTCAGACTTTTCGGGCCTCTGACTACCTAACGACTGTCAAAGATCTACAAATGACAGCCGGGACCAACGGCTTAACGTGCTTTCCGAGGCACGGAGGAAACTCGGTATGTAATGGGCGGTCACCCATCCAAAGACCAACCTAGGCAAGCACGGCTTAACCTAACGATCGACCTGAGCGGCTCACACACACTACACACGGACACTCATACATTCGTATGTAGAATATTTTATTTTCAAGTTATGTATTTTTGTTTTACAAATAAAATGGAAGGTAACAAAATTGTACAGTTTGTTTTATTTCATATTGGACAAAGGGTCAGTCAAATGAACCTGAACAATAAATCAACAATGGTATGTTAAAATATAAATTGTTTTAAACTTTCAGTCCTGTAAAAGTATTTTAAATCTAATCAGTCAAAAAAATATGTTGCGGGCCGGTTTCAAACAGTATATATAATAAGTAATTTTCAATACCTACGATGACCTGACTGTAACTATTTTACAGAACAAATTTATAGTACAGTACCAAACTTAAAACATACCATAATTTAAACTATAATATTCAAATGTACATTACCTAAGCTCCAGGCTTAACTAGATTCGACAGTCTACGTGATTTATCATACATGTACCTACTTATATAAGACTTAACAGACCATTTACTTCGTATATACATATATAGTAGAGCAATATTGATGGAGTGTGTCTAATAGCTCCATTATGCCTGTAATCTATTCAGGTTTTAGCTCAAATTTAGACACAATTGAATTCACTAGTGTTTCTCTATTGAGCAAGTAAATGGAATTGACTAGTAGTTTGATATAGTTGTAAATTAGATTTTGTGAAGGTGTTGAGTTTAATTGAATGTCTAAGTAGGTGCTAGAATTCATTATCTGCTTAGCCTTTTCCCAATGTTGTTGGAGTCAGCTTCCAGTTTTACCGGATGCATGCTGCGAATACCAGTATTTTACATGGAGCTGACTGCCTATCTGACCTCCACAACTCCGTTACTGGGTAATACGATACCTTTTTTTTCGGATGGGAAATCATCAAATGACTCTTCCCGCTCTGGGCGGAGCAGGAGGGAAGTGTCAAACTTTTACTGACTAAAACCCATTCATGTTCCTTCATCGCCCTTTGTGTTCCGGGGCCACGGTATCTCTTTCGAACAGTCCCGCAACCCCGGTAATGCGATGCCTCTTAGTAAGACTGGTTGTGAGACTTTCGCACCTTGATTAATAACTTGATATTTTTTTCATTTTGCTGTACGCCTTCACTATGTATAGCGTGTGTAGTTTAGCATTCCTAATAAAAAAAGAGCAAAATATATTTTAAAGAAGCATATAGGTACAATACAACACCACAACAACAACAACAACAGCCCATAACGTTCACTGCTGGGCATAAGCCTCTCCCACGGTGGGAGGAATTTTCCGTAATCTCCACGCTTGGCAGGCGGATTGGAGATCGCAGTGATGAAAGACTTAAGAGAAAACGCTGCTGCCCATTCTCTGGTATACGGAGGCGCAAGGTGTTCTGCCTCAGACATTAGTCGCCTTATACGACACCCGTGAGTGTAATGGGTTGGTTCTATTTTACTCTGCCGGATAAAACACAGCTAACAACACCACACTGCTCTCCAAAACACAAATTACTGACGTTACCCAAAAATCTGCTAAGCAGAAGTAGGAATGGACTGTCCACGTCTGCCGCATGCCCTATGAGCTGTGGGCCAAAATAATCAATCTCTGGACCCTTACACAGGTGGAAGGTATCGCGGCAAAAGATGGCGGGACGATCTGAACAAAATCAACGACCAGTGGTCCTCATGAGCCTTGGATTCAAAGAACTCCAAGTCATCATCTGCCTAGCCTTTTCCCAACTATGTTAGAGTCGGCTTCCAGTCTAACCGGCTGCAGCTGAATACCAGTATTTTACATAGAGCGACTGCCTAGCTGACCTCCACAACCCAGTTAGTACTGGGTAATACGATACCCCATGGTAAGACTGGTTGTTAGACTTTTTGGGCCAACAACCAGTGACCGTGAGCTATAACGACTGTCAAAGATCTATAAATGACTGCAGTCGGGACCAACTGCTTTGTATGTTTTCCGAGACACGGAGGAAACTCGGTATATAAGGGTGGTCACCCATCCACAGACCAACCTAGGCAAGCACGGCTTAATCTAAAGATCGACCCGAGCGGCTGTTATTACACACAAAACAACTCGAAGTTATGGTCTTCAAATTTCTCGTTTCCGAAACCACAAAAAGAGCAAAATAAAATGTAAAAACACAACAGTTAAAAGGAAAACCCACGTAAACTGTTAAAGGCGTATTGTATTGGACACAGGCAATTTTCCGTATTATTAAACTTTAATTGCGAATTATTACAATTCAATTAGTACGCCACTGATTTTATGGGCTATAAATTATTTCCACATTCATGATGTTTCCCATTCCACTGGCATCCCAGTAAGTATAGCCCGTTAATTTATATTGAGAAGATAATGATAATTACTTCTACTTGAAAGTAAGCTATTTTTGGTTATGGATTGCAAATTGCAATTAATGATTATTTCAATGATCTATTTTAACACTGTCTGTAGCTTCGGTGTGAGTGTTTTGGCTTAATTGTTTCGGTTACACAAGTATCGGCATTGCATTAGAGAACTTGAGAGAGATCTTGAACTAATGTGCCAATACAACCGGGTGCGCCAAAGTTCACCTAAATTTTCAACTCCGATAATTGGAACTCCGAAAATGTTCTTCCTAACATTTTTCATCCTAACAATCACAATTCCTAACTACTCTGTCTCTAATGTTCATAATTCCGAAGCATTCAACTTCATAATGTCAGTAGCAATAAACATCTATTATACTTTTATTTGTTTTCCTATATTTTCTCAACATAACCATCTTTTACACTATTACCCAAAGTCATATCTTTTTTGTTTATATTTATTTTTATTCATAATAATCAGTATTATATCCATTAATTTTGCGTAACTTTATTTTCACATAACATGTATAACATATAAGAATAATAGAACCATACAAAATAATAGGGGGGAAAATATAATGACCACCAAAATTAACTTTGTGACCACTAACACCTATCACCTAAAATATCAATTGATCACCAAATTTAGTAAATTGAGCACCAAATTTTAATGAGGTGGTTGATGACAAACTAGTTTTAGGCCGACTTGGGGCACCCCGACACGGATAGATTAGGTTAGAAGTCCGTCAGTCCCGTCATACCCTTCGTGGTTGTTTTTTTATAAACCATTCAGAAGTAGGAGCCCCGCGAAGCGGGGCTCCGTCGACCGGGTCCCCCTTTACTCGGATGCAAGAGCTTACTACCAGTTCAATTTCTGGTGGTCAAAAATAAATTTTTGGTTCTAATTTCATGATAAAATGGGGATTAATTTTGGTGATCATTTACTGATTTTGGCAGCCAAAAGTGATTTTTGTGCCGTTACATTTTGTTAAGACAAAAATCAGTGAAACGACCTTTAATCATTCTAAACAGTTGGTTTTTTAGACATAATTATCTCAGGTATAGTTATAGTAATAAGTACGTTATGTAAAGCATACCCCCAAATAATAATCATACCCTCAAATTTAATCTATAAAATATCATCTTCTACCCACATATATTTTTTATTACACTTGGTAAATGTTTATTTCTGAGTATGAGTGAAAATATTATGGTAATTATGTTTAGGGATAAAAGCGTTATGATAAAAAACAGTAGGAGTTTAAATATATTCACATTAATGATATTATTAATTACAATTTTCGGAAACATGAGTGTTATGAACATCGCCGGTAGCACTACAAATAGTATGAATCAAAACTTTAGGATGAAAAATTTTAGGAAGAGTGATCATTCGGATTACAAATCATTACGAAGAACAATTTCGGGTAAAGAACTTTAGGTGAGCCAATATGGACCCAATACAACCATTGCCTTTTTCCTAACTCCTAGCGAGCAGCGTGGCCCAGTGGTGGTAGCCTATCGACTTACTAGCAGTAAGTCGTGGGGTCGAACCCAGACAGGCGCATTACTTTGTGTAATTTATTTCATCACCACTGCTCTCAAAACGGTGAAGGAAAACATCGTGTGGAAACCGAATGTCCGAGAACAAAAAAATCGAAGACATGTGACATCTACCAATCCGAACCACCCGTAACATCAATGACTGAAAAGAATCTCTATTTTTAACCGACTTCCAAAAGGAGGAGGTTCTCAATTCGATTGGTATTTTTTTTTTTTTTTTTTTAACCGACTTCCAAAAGGAGGAGGTTCTCAATTCGATTGGTATTTTTTTTTTTTTTTTTTTTTTTTTATGTATGTACACCGATTACTCTGCCATTTATGATCCGATTTACGTGATTCTTTTTTAGTTTGATGCGGAATAGTTGCCATTTGGTCCCATAAAAATTTAACATGGTTTGGCCCAGTAGTTTTCATTTTATGAACATTTTTACTTCAGTTGTGTGGTACAATTTCATGTATGTTCACCGATTTCTCCTCGATTTGTGGAGCGATTCTCAAAATTATTTTTTTGTTTGAAAGAATATACTCCTGAGATGGTCGCATTTAAATTTGGTGAAGATCTGATGCTGATCTTCGGAGATATACAATGGAACTCTTCAAAACTAGATGGTAAATCGGTCGTGATAGCTGCAATCGCTTGGATGTTTATTGTTTACACAACATCATGACGTAACATCACGCCTGCATGCTCTGAGGGGTACGCAGATGTGTACAATACACCCAAATTTCGACAGTTTAGGTATGTTAAGTTCCATTTATTGGGGATAAGCCATACATACCATGACATGTATTTTTAACAATGTAAAATAAATGCATAGCAAATATTTGTATAGAATATTACAACTAAAAATGGAAAAATAAAAAAACTTTTTTACAAAAAAATAAAACCGACTTCAAAAAACACAAAAAATTGAAAAATAACTTTAGCTTCAGAAGTCGGTGACAAAAAAAACTAAATGAATCAAACAAAGGTCACCGACTTCTGAAGCTAAAGTTATTTTTCAATTTTTTGTGTTTTTTGAAGTCGGTTTTATTTTTTTCGCTGTAAAATCAAGTAGAAAAACGAACGGTTAAAGCAAGCACGATTATTCCATAATAAAAGATTTTCGCTGTTTTCTTTAAAGAACAACGAAACAATGATAAAGTTTCGTTTTCATAGTAACAATGTTGTTGCCACAATATTCCACACGTTTTGTTTACCACGGATACGAGGCTTCAGTTAAGTCCTTGGTCTTACGAGGAATTCCTCCATTACTCAAGCAAATATACATTTAAATCTTAGCCATACAATACTCTATTGTAAACAATATCAAAACTCGTCAACATATACTGAACTATTCTAAAGGACTCTATCCTTGTATATGACCCTGCATCTTGGGTATTTGGTATATAAATTCCTTTAAAATATGAGGTCATTACAGTGCCAATTGTTGATTATTGTAATCAGGGACCGTCCGGATACTCGTTGAAAGGGTTTTTGAAGGGGTTTTTTTAAGCGCTTAAAAAATAAACCCTATGATACATGTTACACCCTCGAACGGGTGCAATGTTAGCCCTTCCGAACGGGTACCCTTTCAATACCCTGTAACACTGTAACAAGGTAAGTCATTCCAACCCAAGACATTGTAATAAGCACTCTTTGTAATCGACATTAGTTTGAAAATTGCCTAACCACGACCGCACGTGACATCTCACCGTCCGGCGGCGCCTTTGTGGCGTGTACCGAGCGACTTGTAAACATGGAATAATGATTATTGTTTCTATGATTTTACAGTGCAATTTTGCTTGTCGCACGCGCTAAATGTTGTAATAATATTTCTTTTTTCGTGTCCATACTTGTTTATTTTGATTCTGAACTCAGACGGAACTACGGAAATCGGAAGTATAATTAAAAGAAGATATGCAGTATTTTGTTTGCGTGTTCTAGTAATAGTGTGCGTTTCGACCGCGCGGCCACGGCGTTTTGTTTTTTTTTTAAATATGTCAAGATTGCGTTCATCAAAGTTATGGTTAACTCCGACAAATTTATGGTTTTAGGAATAAACTTTTACACATTTTTACAAAATCTAGGAACAGTTTTTTTTTTTAAATAAAATGCCACAGCCGAGGCGAGATCCTGTACACCGATATAAAATTCAAGTTTGGTGGCTTGTCCTAGTTCCATATTTTGATAAAATTGCGTTCACCAAAGTAACAATTTAAGGTGCAATAAAAATAAACAATTTCCTTAGTTTATGCACACGACACAATCATTATCTAAAAACAATTAACCATATTAGAAAAACCAATTTAAAAGCACAGGACACTCGATCAAAGTTTGTCCAAGCCAAACTCAAAATTTTGGTGGCACTTTTTAACTTACTATAACATGAAGTTTCGTGCGACGTCGTGTTTTTTTTTATTTCGCACTTCTCGGTCGTGCGCTGGACTTGCCCGTAACAGGTGTGTGATTAGTGCTGCGATTACTCGATAAAAACGTAAGTATTCATCTTGGGTGGCACGGGGCACAAGAATTGTTTAATTTTGGTGTATTGGTTTTGCTGTTGATTATAACGTGTTTTAATAGTAAGCTACATGTTATAGCTTTGATCGCTTTTAGCGTTTAGCTTTAGATTTGGGTAACGCATAAATCATTTATATTAATCTAAATGTAACTTAAAACCCCTGTTTTTGAAGATTTTTTTTATGCCTGGTTCCAATTTTGGTGGCTTTAGTGGCGTTTTCACGTATTGTTTGCACATATAATATATAGCCAGTTTTTACGTTGCCAGGTAGTTTCATTAGCAAACAAATAAATGTTATGTAGGTACTTACTTGGCAGTAAGTAAGACCTATTATTAGAAGGGTAGCATGCTAAAGATGAAGTTTCTTACTTTTATTTTGTTGCTTTTTAGAAAGCCAATACAGACTAATTAAAAGAGGCTGCTTAAAAAGAGAATGGATGAAAGAAGAAGAAAAACAAGAATAATGTTCCATCATCAGCCTACAGGGCACGCCACTCAACTCGATTCTCAGCAACTCTCATCCAGTTGCTACCAGACACCCTGTGAAAATCGTCACTCCAGTCACTCGAGTTAGAGGGCATCCCACCTTACGTTTGCCAATTCGCGGTCTCTACTCTAGAACACGTCTACCCCAACGGTCATCGGTTTTACGGCTAAATTACCGATCCATTGTCACTTCAGCTTACTTAATTTGTGAGCTATGTTTACAACTCTGGTTCTCTGTCGGGTCACCTCGTTCGGGAGACCCACCCCACCTTTTTTTTTTTTTTTGAATGGGAAATCATCAAATGACTCATCCCGCTCTGGGCGGAGCAGGAGGGAGGGTCAGACTTTTACTGATTAAAACCCATCCATGTTCCTTCATCGCCCTTTGTGTTCCGGGGCCACGGTATTTCTTTCGAACAGTCCCGCAACGCAACCCCGGCAGGTATCGGTCCTTGTGGACCCCTTCCTTTTGCTGACTCTCTTCGAGGCGCGCGTGGTACACGAACGCGCCGTCGACACGGCCTGTCGTCATGAGACGGACGGATTGCGAGCTAGCCCATAGCCCACCGTCCACAGGCCCGAGACCCACCCCATCTCAGAGAGACTTTAACACAGCCCGTTCCATAGCTTGCTGAGCGACCTTGAATTTATGGACCAGCCGTACCGTGAGTGTCCACGTTTCGACCCCGTAAGTCATGACAGGCAGGAGAATATCTCGATAAATTTTTGAGATATTTTAGTTTAAAGTGTAGTGTGACCACCAAAATTGAAAATCGCCCACCAAAATCGAAAATGCCCACCAACATTGAAAATCAGTGGTACCAAAATTGAATATGCATCGCATGTACTGTATATCTCGACCTGATCCCGAAAATGAGGATTCCAGAACCACCTTAACCCGTCCTTTCACAGAAGACCTGTGTGAAGATTCAGCCTAGATGAAATCAAGGCAACTCTTACAGAGCTTATTTCCCATTCGAAAAAAAAAACGTGGGGTCGGTACCCCACGTTTTTTTTTTCGAATGGGAAATCATCAAATGACAGGAGTGTCATACTTTTACTGACTAAAACCCATCCATTTTCCTTCATCGCCGTGCGTGTTCCGGGGCCACGGTATGTCTTTCGAACAGTCCCGCAACCCCGGCAGGTATCGGTCCTTGTGGACCCCTTCCTTTTGCTGACTCTCTTTGAGGCGCGCGTGGAACACGAACGCGCCGTCGCGTCGACACGGCCTGTCGTCATAAGACGGACGGACTGCGAGCTAGCCCATAGCCCACCGTCCACAGGCCCGAGACCCACCCCACCTCAGAGAGACTTTAACACAGCCCGTTCCATAGCTTGCTGAGCGACCTTGAATTTTTGGACCAGCCGTACCGTGAGTGTCCACGTTTCGACCCCGTAGGTCATGACAGGCAGGACGGGCTAGTAGAAGACTTTCCGTCTTTAGGCACTGTGGAAACGCGACGAGAACACCGGACGAAGTTTTCCAAATGCTGCCCAGCCCAGCTGAATTCTTCTGTGAGTCTCAAAGTTGTTCTTACCAAACTTCAGATTTTGCCCGAGATATAAATATTCTCGCACAACCTCGAGAGGACCGCCATTGTCAAAAATAGTTCTGGGAAGACTTCAGAACTGATCAGGTCTCGACAGTCAAACGAAGCCTTCTAATAGTCCACAAATGCAAGACAGCGGCCGATTATACTCTTTGGATTTGTGTACGTTCTGCCGCATAGTGTGGATGTGGTCTATGGTTCTGCATCCTGCTCAAAACCTGGTATGCTCCGGTGGCTGGAAGTCGTCGCCAGACGATTCGTGACGACTCTTGAAAACAGCTTATACACGTGGCTAAGGAGCGATATGGGTCTGTAATTCTTTAATAGGGTCTTGTTCCCCTTCTTAAAGAAATGAACGACCACGCCCCTTCTGCACGCTTCTGGAGTTCTCCCAGAAAAACAGGACCGAGTTGAAAAGCTCCTGAAGCTCTCTTAATGCATGTCTTCCTCCCGCTTGCAAGAGCTCTGTCCTTATCCCATCCAGGGGCTTTTCCAATTTTAAGCTCTGTAAGAGTTGCCTTGATTTCATCTAGGCTGAATCTTCACACAGGTCTTCTGTGAAAGGACGGGTTAAGGTGGTTCTGGAATCCTCATTTTCGGGATCAGGTCGAGATATACAGTACATGCGATGCATATTCAATTTTGGTACCACTGATTTTCAATGTTGGTGGGCATTTTCGATTTTGGTGGGTGATTTTCAATTTTGGTGGCCACACTACACTTTAAACTAAAATATCTCAAAAATTTATCGAGATATTCTCCTGCCTGTCATGACTTACGGGGTCGAAACGTGGACACTCACGGTACGGCTGGTCCATAAATTCAAGGTCGCTCAGCAAGCTATGGAACGGGCTGTGTTAAAGTCTCTCTGAGATGGGGTGGGTCTCGGGCCTGTGGACGGTGGGCTATGGGCTAGCTCGCAATCCGTCCGTCTCATGACGACAGGCCGTGTCGACGGCGCGTTCGTGTACCACGCGCGCCTCGAAGAGAGTCAGCAAAAGGAAGGGGTCCACAAGGACCGATACCTGCCGGGGTTGCGTTGCGGGACTGTTCGAAAGAAATACCGTGGCCCCGGAACACAAAGGGCGATGAAGGAACATGGATGGGTTTTAATCAGTAAAAGTCTGACCCTCCCTCCTGCTCCGCCCAGAGCGGGATGAGTCATTTGATGATTTCCCATTCGAAAAAAAAAAAAGGTGGGGTGGGTTTCTCGAACGAGGTGACCCGACAGAGAACCAGAGTTGTAAACATAGCTCACAGAATAAGTAAGCTGAAGTGACAAATTGACAATGGATCGGTCATTTAGCCGTAGAACCGATGACCGTTGGGGTAGACATGTTCTAGAATAGAGACCGCGAATTGGCAAACGTAAGGTGGGATGCCCTCACAGTCTCAGACTCGAGTGACTGGAGTGACGATTTTCACAGGGTCTTTTGTATTGTCTGGTAGCAACTGGCTCATCCAGTTGCTACCAGACACCCTGTGAAAATCGCTGAAAGTTGCTGAGAATCGAGTTGAGTGGCGTGCCCTGTAGGCTGATGATGGAACATTATTCTTGTTTTTCTTCTTCTTTCATCCATTCTCTTTTTAAGCAGCCTCTTTTAATTAGTCTGTATTGGCTTTCTAAAAAGCAACAAAATAAAAGTAAGAAACTTCATCTTTAGCACGCTACCCTTCCAATAATAGGTCTTACTTACTGCCAAGTACCTACATAACATATTTTTTATTTGCTAATGAAACTGCCTGGCAAAGTAAAAACTGGCTATATATGTACAAACAGTACGTGAAAACGCCACCAAAGCCACCAAAATTGGAACAAGGCATAAAAAAATCTTTAAAAACAGGGGTTTTAAGTTACACTTAAATTAATATCAATGATTTATGCGTTACCCAAATCACTAGCTATAACGTGTAGCTTACTATTAAAACACGTTATAATCAACAGCAAAACCAATCCACCAAAATTAAACAATTCTTGTGCCCCGTGCCACCTAAGATGAATACTTACGTTTTTATCGGATAATCGCAGCATTAATCACACACCTGTTACGGGCAAGTCCAGCGCACGACCGAGAGGTGCGAAATGAAAAAAACACGACGTCGCACACGCACGAAACTTCATGTTATAGTAAGTTAAAAAGTGCCACCAAAATTTTGAGTTTGGCTTGGACAAACTTTGATCGAGTGTCCTGTGCTTTTAAATTAGTTTTTCTAATATGGTTTAATTGTTTTTAGATAATGATTGTGTCGTATGCATAAACTAAGGAAATGGTTTATTTTTTATTGTACCATACATTGTTACTTTGGTGAACGCAATTTTATTAAAATATGGAACTAGGACAAGCCACCAAACTTGAATTTTACGGCGATTTTTTTTCTTGATTATTTATAAACACTTATAACAATAAAAATTGTGGCCCTAGTGCCCTAGTTGCACCAAATAACGTTTACTAAAAGAATAATTTAGAAACATACTATCATTTTACACCGAGATTCTCAACGTGGACACGTAAAATTTACTGCTTTGATATTCACTCAAATGCAATTTATGTGGCAATGCCATGAAGTGGTTTATACTTGTTAAGTTGCCTATCGTAGGTAAGTACTAATACTACTACTTACTTATTCATCCTAAATATTAACAATTTAACCTCGCGCTTATCTTTATTTTGTCGTCACTTGTTGTCAAATTCGTAATAATATGAGGCCCCGCGCGACGCTCGGGTGCAAGTACCTACATGCGGCTTAAGTTTATAGGGTAAGTCAGGGTAACACGAAAAAAAGCTTTTCGTGAAGGTAACCTCTTCACAGGCTTAAGTCATTGAAGGGGTTAACCCCTTCAAGTGGTTACCATAATGAAACTGTTAACCATTTCGCTGGGTTTCGAGCATGTAACTCGAACAAAAGGTAACACTGCGATATGAGCTACCCCATGTACGAGTTACCCTGTCAAAAGGCTTAACCCTTAAGCGGGGTTGTCCGGTCCCTGATTGTAATATTGTGAATAAAAAAATATATTCATGTAGGGCCTTGAGCCATTTTACGAATAGGTCCTATATCGACTAAACTCTTATTTCGTTCGACAGTAAGTTTAGTTGTGTTAGTAAAGAAAAACCTAACACACAGCATCATCATTACGCTGCCTTTATCCTAATTTATTTGGGGTCGGCGCAGCATGTCGTCTCCAAAAACCTGACACACCAACAAAGGTATTCATTAGCTCAAAGTCCGCTTCTGGACACAAACCCCACGCGTTGCCACGTCGATCGGACGTGCGCTTCTTATATTCAGGGGTTTCCCGAGGTTCGTACCAGGTCATCAGTCCACCTTGTGACAAACCTTCCAACGCTGCGCCTTCAGGTACGTGGTCACCACTACAGAACTTTCCAGAACGCTCCAGATGTAAGCTAAGTAAAATATCAATCTCCGTAAGTATAACCATGTGTCCGCACATCGGTTACGCTTAAAATGGTTACCCATCAGGCAGCGCAGAGCGTTAAGAGCTTTGACAACTTTGTTTTTCCTTCTAGACAAACCCACTTCTCCTTCTTATCTTACTTCTCACTTCCAATATTTATGCTCTGCGCACAGCAAGAATCTTCGTACTTCCAATAATCGTCTTCTACGATGTCCTACTTACCGCTCTGGCTTTCTTAAATCTTCTTTTCCTGTCCAGGCGGTTTTCCTTTGGAATGCGCTCCCTCTGAATATCAGGATGGCAACCAGTCGGCTTACATTTAAAATAAAAGCTCGGGAACACTTCCAAGAAGTTGGCAGACTTGTCCCACAATTAATTTGTTGGTTTTCTACATCATGTTTTTTTTTATTTTTACCTTTCCTCACTTTGTATAATTTGTTGTATGTATGTATATAAGTATTTATTATTATAATAATATTTTATTCTTCAAAATTTTCTGTTCTGTTGCAAGTACTGTTTTGTCTCTGCATCAGCCTAAGGTAGACTGGTAGAAAATGCCCAAGGCATTAAGTCCGCCTTTGTAGATTATGTGCATAAAGTTTTAATAAATAAATAAAATAAAATGCCAAGTTCAGGACATTATCCTGAAATAATCTGCCGAATACATTAATAATCACACTATAGTTGCTGCCAGTTAAGATCGCAATAGCGTAATTGCCCCGTACGAACCAAAACAAATGAACCATGTATCGTTTATTATTAGAAAAAATTTTGAAGATCATGATAGATGACGATTCAAGACTTGAACAGGCTTATTTTTGTATTTCAAAGTTTTTTTTTCCTATTGCATCTGCATTCACTTTTAGCAGATGTGTTGCATGCTTCTCTCATTCAGAGTGTGTCCTCCAGCGAGAACATCTACTCGTAATTCTCTACCCTATAGGATGTCTTTTCTTTTGAGGCATTTAGCATAGCTAAGAATAATTGTGAGCTGTCGTGCAAGGGTATTGGGGTGGGCTTCTAGCCGTTCCCTGTATTTCAAAGTTAAAAACTTTAATAAAGGTGGGTCAATGACCGCTAGCCGCGTTATTAGCGATCTTAACTGGTAGTAACTATAAGTTTTACGGACAGGAAAAACAATGTAAAAAGTCCTCTCTCATTGGGCTTTTTGAGGTAAAAAGTTCCATATAGACAACAGTCAGTCGATGTTGACCTTAAGCTCTTTTCTCATCAGTATGAGCACCGCGCAGCATCTCGGTTGTTATTACTAGAATATCGCGAAGTAATTACACTGTATACGTGACGCGCCTCCGATAGCAAGGTTAGTGTAAAGACGTTGGAACATATTGTTCTATTCTGTGCGTGATTATAAGGGCAAGTTCAGAACGGGTATAATAGACGCATGAAAAAGGCTGTCGGGAGCAATTGGGATCGGGCGGGACAGCCGGATGTACGGAAACCGCGTGAGTCAGAGGCTCCATACAATGTGTCTCTGACATCGGAAGTCTGTTGATGCCTAATAAGATATGGCAAGAGCCTCCGACGACCGGGGTGTCCCCCCTTGGCGGCCGGGACGTGAGAGGGATCTCACGTTCCGTCACCTCCTCCTCTAGCATTACTGCTTCGCAGAAGGAGGTGACAGCGTCCCATTCCGTCTCGCTCCGGACCAAGGACTGAACCACGGCCGGACGCGAGAGATCGCTGCCGCCGATCGCCGCTATGAGGACACGGCGGTGCTCCGCCCACGCGGGGCACTCCTCCACCCGTGTGCTCCACCGTGTCCTCCGGTCAATCCGGCAAGGAGGCTCGCCGCCTCGCGGGAGATCGTGCGGTGCCCCGGGCCAGCCTTACGGCTACCACCTTTTGGGGCGTGTTCTCAACGAATGCGCCCACACCGGGGCCCCGTAAAGGGCCATTCTTGTGTCAGCCTCATCCAGGATATTCTCTCAATGGCAACAATCTCATGTACCCATCTCGCGTTGCACATAGAAATGTTAATTTGTTTTAAAATATTAGAGAACGGACGGAGAAATCTGTAATAAATCTTTAAAGCAAAGCAATTAAACAAATACTGAAAACGATTCCAATTCATCAAATTAATTAGCAATTTGTTAAATGAGTTGAAATGTAAATGTTACGAACAACTTTAAGTCCTAACTAAATAGAAATGTATCGCGAGACGAAATATTACTGAAAAGTTTTAATTAAAATTGAAACATCTGATATTGTTGGGAAGGCTTGAAAGATCTATTCTGAAGAAAATTATTAAGGAAAAAAATATTCTTAGAATAAGTAGTTCTTTTTGGACCTTAGGTTGTTTTCATGAGTTTAAATGTTTAAGGAAGTACCTATAAAAAAGTGTTGAAAATGATAACTTGTATAATTGTTAACTATTAAATTCAGGGACACATAAATAAGTGATTTCAAGCTCCATAATTATTTTACAAACAAAAGTTCTAACAACAGTTTTATGATAGGCTCAATAGTTTTGACAAAGTTTTTGTGTTCCCTCATGAAATTAACATAACATACCTAATATTTATTTAGAGTTTGTCGTTGTACTGAATTACTGAGGTTCATAGTTCATTATTGACCTAGTGACATAATTATACGCACCTGTTGAGCAAATCAATATCAAGTGATTAATCAGTAATGACTAAATACAGCAAACAGCCTGTGTTTGCTTTTAGAACACTAGCTTTTTCCTGCGGTTACGCCCACGTGGATGTCGGAAATTATCCCACGAGATCGCAATACCGGAATAAAACGTATCCAGTTTTCCGTGTCGCACCAAAGGAGATGGACACAATATGCCCCAAAGTGTACAAAAAATGAGTGCAATCATTAAAATTAAAAAGTTCCGAATTTTGGATAAATGATGAACGTAGGTACTCTATCAGACGTTAAAAAAAACTCAAAATAAAAAGATTATACTCAAAGTACCCTCACTGTTGACAAATAATATGAAAGATCAGAACAGGGTAAAACAGTTTACCAAATCTGTTCAGTCATTTTTTTTATGTATAATATTAATAATCTCTAAATAATTAATAATCCTTGGATCCATATCGTATTTAGAATGACGCCATTTAGCTAACCATGCATCCAAACTGAACATGATACTGGGTCAAATATAATTTCTGTTTTTTTTTTATTGTTATTGAAGCTAAAAAAACGTGTTAAAAAGGACGACGAGATCTCTGTAAAACCAACGTATTTTGATGACATTTTGTGCACGGACAGATTACCTGGGTTAGCATTAAACACAGCATAAAGGTACTTTTTATTTCAATAATACGTTGCGTTGTAACAATTTACGACCCACTCAAGGGCGCAGCCTCCAAGCTAGCTTACATGAAACTCAGTCAGAAATCCCTTCTTATCAACGTTAAGATTACGTACATACGAACGGCATACGAACTATAAACTCGTGATGAGTTAAACCAATAACAGCGTAATTCTGCTGTAATCATCTCTTGTTAGGCTGTTATGTAAATCACAAGATTCAACGACAGGAAAATTGAGTCTCTCTAATGGAGATTCTCTCGCCTCGGTTATTGTATTGAGGTATTTTTGACTTGATGCCTAGTTAGGAATATTTCGCTATCCCGAATGCTCTTAGAGTTTGTATTCAATGTTGAGTTTGGAGGTTTGGGATTTCCTGCCAAGTTTTGGATTCAAAAGTAATTATGGCAGGCTAGCGAGTTGTTCTGGAGTTACATCACGGAAACAAGTTTTGGATTCAAAGGTAATTATTGCAGGCTAGCGAGTTGTTCTGGAGTTACATCACGGAAACAAGTTTTGGATTCAAAGGTAATTATGGCAGGCTAGCGAGTTGTTCTGGAGTTACATCACGGAAACAAGTTTTGGATTCAAAGGTAATTATGGCAGGCTAGCGAGTTGTTCTGGAGTTACATCACGGAAACATGTAAAAACGCACCCCTTTATAATAAATGCGGAGTAGATACAATGCGACGCGTAGTACCTGCAACCAGTGTATGCCACTAGATGTTAGAACATGGATAAGGCGAAAGGAGTGTAAAGGTGCAAGTTGGCAGCGGGCGACACGAAGCCGCCGCAGACGACGTGTCGCAGCGACACTACAGGTTTCTATGTAGGTATTTCTATGAAATTCCCTCCGAAGCAAGCGACATGAAGCTAGCAACAAGAAGTCGTCGAGCGGCAGACGCAAGTGTCGCCCGACCGCAGATCAGTAGTGTCGCTGACGCCGAAATGGGTTTGAAATCATGACTGCAGCGACATGAGGCGGCGAAGTGTCCAAGCGACATGGAGCGATGACACGTCGCCTGCGGCGGCTTCGTGTCGTCCGCTGCCAACTTGCACCTTAAGGATCGTAGCAGTAGGCGTTCTGTGGTTACTGCTTGGGAAAAAGGAGTGTGCTTATGTATGTATGTAAAGTTACAACGAGTACTTTAGATCAACCATACTTTTTTGAGGACTAAGTTTGGTATTACTTTACTCCAGGTTTATTGGCGTTTACCGGCGTGTATTGGCGGGCTCATAATTCCAGCACAGGACTACTTCTGCTTTTACATTATACGACGATGACGATGACGACCCGAATGGCGCAGCGGTAGTGAGGCTGCCTTTCGTTCTTCGGGTCTCGGGTTCGAATACCGGTCGTAGCAAATGTTTGTGTGATGAGCATGGACATTTGTTTCCGAGTCATGGATGTTTATGTGTATAATAAGCATGTATTTACAAACAAAGAAGAATCTATGTAGTATATCAACTATCTGGTGTCCACGACACAAGCCTCGTTGCTGAGTGTGGCACTAGATGGCGCTGTGTGTGATGTCCAGCAATATTTATTATTATTTACCATAAAGAAAAAGCAGGTGGAGAGATTTGTTCCTGTTCTGTACAAAATACAAATACGAGAAGAGTTTTCTAATTTACTTTGATTCAAAACACATTAAACAAGAGATAAAACTGCTACAAAATCATAAGAAAATACCAGCTACCGTGGTCGTATAAAAATAACGAGAGTGTCGGTCAGCATTTATTTAAGGCGACAATTAAACGTGGTCTCGGTATCGGTATCGGTCGTTACGGCCATCTGCCCGGACGCCGCAAGGAAAATAACATTATAGCCGTGGGACGCGCTTGGGGATAGAGCGGCCATCTTAGATGTTTTAGAGACGGGAATTTGCGGAAAATTGGGGTATTTTCTTTTAGTTTTGTGAGAGTTACAAAATATTATGTGTTTAATTGAGAAAAGAATGTACCAGTAGTTTTGAGGTAATACTTAATTATGGTTGTTCGTATCCTACAATTTTACTTTAGCAAACTCACATGTTTTAAGAACCGCCTAACCTCCGTATTTATTTAACTGCTGTCAAATTCAAATTAGTTAAACAAAATGACAATTATGTAAGCAATCATACAAATAATTGTAAAATAATGTTAATATTTGGGAAGATTTAATTGAATATCTTTTAAGAAGCCGAAGCTAGGGCAGTGATGCAGTGGTGTCGATTCTGTTGTGCACAAACTAAACGTAATTTAGGCCATTGCTATCTTTTTCTCTCTAATAAAACGAGAAAGAGATGTATGTAATTTAGAGCTGTCAAATTTAGTTGTAACTAATATTTCTATACAAATGAAGGGTGCACGTAAAAACATGGTGAAGCGCAAGGCATAAACTAGTTTGACATCTCTAACCTAGTTCATAGCTATAGGGTCACTCACTGCCTTTTAATAAAAGATAGCAATAGCCTAAATTAAGTTTAGTTTGTACCCAACAAAATCGACACCAATGTTGCGGTTTCAAAAAAAAATATTTTCTTAAAAACAATCCAGATTCTACCAACGTTTGGCTACCCTACTGGCAACATCGTTTCAGAAATCGTAAAACAAACGCGGCACCACAATTTAAATATTTCAATATCATGTTTTTGTCCTCTCATTGTCTGCCTGACCCGTTTCTAGTGACAATTTCTGTACTGCTATCTTTAACTCCCTTGTTAATATGCGATAAACTGCTTAATGGTACAGTAAACGTTAGATAAAAACGGTTTTTATGGACACTGCAGCTTTTCACAAACAATTTGTATAATGAATTGCAAGAAAAAGTAATAACATAAATGCAAATTCGTTTTTATTGTTGTTTTTTCTTTGTACTGGAATTCTTTTAGAATTGACCTGGGTTTTCTTTGTTTCTACACGCAGCTAACTAATACTATACATAGGTATCTACTTAATTTAAAATAAAATAAATAAATAAATATCGCTGGACATTACACACAGCGCCATCTAGTGCCACACTAAGCAACGAGGCTTGTGTCGTGGACACCAGATAGTTGATATACTACATAGATACTTTTTGTCTGTAAATACATACTTATTAAAAGAAAGAAAGAAAGAAAAAGCATTTATTAGCCCGCACAGGACAAAACACAAATAAAAATGGTTAAATTAACAGTACTTACAACTAATAACAATTAAAAAGTAAACAAAGAGAAAAAAAAAAACATGAAATGAAATTGGTCCTGTACGAGGCCAAAAGGCACCTATCTCAGCATGGTGCTGTAACATTTAAAAAAAAAACGTCACAGCGCTGGTATTCTGATAGGGCTCAGAGTGATGCCACGGTCAGACACGGATAAATAATAAATACATAAAGTGTAAACGAAAAAATAATACAAATATGGGTAGAATAAATAGAGAAAATAAACACATATTATACATATAAACTCAAAGCATTTATTTCAATTAGACCATTATGGCACTTTTGAAAGTCAAAAATACAAAAAAGAAAATCAAAGCTACAGTCCCAGTCACAAGGCATAATAACTTGAGAAAGTACTGTAGTTGCCCATTCCCTAGCGTAGATCTCTATGGGGAAGAACGGGCAAGAAACTCCATGGACACTCTTTTAAAATCAAAATATTGTTACAAAATCTTGGTTACATCATTAATTTTGAGATTATACATATATGTGAGAACGATGTAGAAAGACGTGCACACTAAGAGCATCCAGAGTAAAAGATTAGATCAAAAATTTATGAATAAAGTAATTAAAATGAACCTTGGCAGCTAAGAGATGACCAGTCCCAACTGACAGCGCCCGTTCACAGACATGACGCATGTACCGGCGCCATTCAACTCAACCATATTGAAGGGAACTAAATGACCCGACACACCCGCCACCATCAGCGAGACATCTAAGTGAGCATGACATTCTCTCAGCTACCAAGGCATATTCAAGTCAATGAAAGATAAATAAATGTAAATGGTGGCTGAACAGTACAAAGTACTCACACATGTGCAATGCAATTATATAATACTAAGAACTGGAATCTATACAATGCAAGTATATTTTTACAATCTTCTGCAGCTTCCACAATACATTAACATGGGAATCAATTCTTCATCTTCTTCTTTACGTGTCGATGGACTCAAATAATGCCCGACCAGTACAAACAATTAGTTTGCCCCCCCCCCCCCACCTATGGTTGTGGAGCAGGACCAGCATTTAGCCAAGCATTTTTATCATCAATGTAATCCCCCAACTTATAATATACTTGCCTACATAGTGTGCGTTTTATACAAGATTTAAATTTCGTCTCATTCAGTTGAAGAATGTGGGGAGGTATTTTATTGTAACATTTCAAACAGTACCCCATGAAAGATGAATCCACTTTAGCAAGCCTGAAACCTGGCTGAACTAGATGGTCCCTATTTCTAGTGTTATAGTGGTGTCTGTCCCCTCTCTTACTGAATAAATGCCGATTTTTTCTAACGTACATGATGTTTTCATAGATGTATTGACAAGGTACTGTCATGATATTAATTTCCTTAAATAGTTCTCTAAGAGAATCGCGTCTACGTAATTCATAAATATCCATGACTCGGAAACAAATGTCCATGCTCATCACACAAACATTTGCTTCTACCGGGATTCGAACCCGGGACCCTAAGAACGTAAGGCAGCCTCACTACTGCTGCGCCAATCGGGTCGTCAAAAAAAGAAATAGCAAAACAAGACTTCATTTCTGACCTGAATTGAAGTTATGCACACCTCATTGGTGAGACCAGAGTATACCACCACCTCTTATAATCATCTATCTAGTCTTTTCCCAACTTTATTGGGGTCAGCTTCCAGTCATACCGGATTCAGCGGAATACCAGTTTTTTTAGGCGGAACAACCCCTTATCTGACGATACGATACCCCTTGGTAAGACTGGGTGTCAGACTTTTGGGCCACTGACTACCTGTAACGACTGTCAAAGATCTAAAAATGACAGCCGGGACCAACTGCTTAACGTGCTTTCCGAAGGACGGAAAAAACTCGATATGGACTGGAAGGTCACCCAGACACTTGGTAAGCCGGGCTGAACCACCACCTCTTTATTATAAGTATTGCTTTAATATCAATTTTATTAAAGTAGATACATAGGTAATACTTTTCAGAGGAGAGTTTTACGAGATGGAGTTATACGTTTTATATAGTTCCCAGGTTTACCTTGAACATAATGCACCGAACAAGTGAGTTTATAATAAGCACATACAATCTCATCATTTTAAATACACATTGGGAAAATCCACTCGCACACACTCAAACACAATATGACTAAGAAAAAACACCTCCCAAAGACGTGAATGCTGTTCTTTGTCTAAGATTAAAAATACCCAGACGTACAGCCAACTCAATATCCTTGTAAAGCCATTCTTAATTTCATAGCAGTAAGAGCGGTTTTTTGTATTCCAAATTTTACTCCTACCGTACTCGGTGTACTACGTAATATTTAATTTGGCGCACCTATTACACCACTACATGCGTCTCCGGGGCTATAAAATCATGTATCTACCATAAACATACGCTGAACTGGGCATACGATATAAAATGCTAAAAGTGTTGTTTGATAAAGGCCCAGCGCATCCCGCTGGAGGCGCAGCGGAGCGCATTTGAATACAACAATTTAATATAAACCTTAACTACCTTGATATACGGTCGCGTGTATGCACTTGTAGTAGATTGAGGGCGCTCCGAGTACCGCGTGCGAATTTATTCTTATATTGACCGTACATCAAGGTAGTTAAGGTTTATATTAAATTGTTGTCTTTAAATGCGCTCCGCTGCGCCTCCAGCGGTGTGCGCTGGGCCAAAGCGTGACTGCATTGACCAAGCTTGAGCAATACAAACATATACATAAGAGTGGTTACATGCATTATCTCACGCTTTTTTCCACTGGGGCTAGGCAGAAACTACAGAACGCCACCTGCTACAAACCGTACGTACTTTATGAATTGAATTGAGCAATATGACTCCATTATATTGAATTTTGCAATATGACTAATATGAATGTGTCATAGGAAAGCGCGGGAAAGTAAAGAGCAAAGAAGACTGGATTCAGCTAGCAGCAGATAGAGAAAAATTCAAGTCGGCCACCCAGAAAATATATCACCTCAGCGAAACTGACAGTGAAACAAATACCACTGACGATGAAAAATGTACACAAAAATAATGATAAAATAAGACGTGTCAAAACGAATGGAAACGCAACCACCAGAAACGAACCTGATTCTCCAATTCTAGAAGAGACCAATCAAACGAAGGGGAACGAAGAAAACATCAATGCTCATTCCTATATGCATTATACCTGTCTTTACCCCTATTCCTATATTGGCTCTATAGGCTGCATAGTCGACTGATTGTGCCCGACTGGCTGCGGTTGGCCGGGCTTCCTCTCCCATCCCAGAGCATGTCTTTCCTTACAAAATAGTGCCCCCTGGTGTATCCGGCTTGTCCGGGTCAGGCTTGCTCCTGGCTGGGTGTGGTGCTCAATTATCGTCATAGGAAAGCGCGGGCCATATTTTATTTACTTTTTTAAACGGGGCAACGTTTAAAAAAGTAAATAAACAGTAACAACAACAGCAAACAACAACAAATAACAGTAAGAAGTCAATTGAACCCGCAACACGCAGCGCAGCAGCCAATGGCTCAGCCACTGTGCCAACCGTGCCGTGTTATTATAATTTATTTTTATTTATTTATTTATTTTTATTTATTTTATTCAACACATACATTTGTTTCAACAGGTAAAACCCAAGCTAACAAAAGTAGTCATATATACACAAATCACACAGTGGACAACATACTAAGTGTCACCCTCTGGAATTCCGCCAAAGAGCAAGAAAATATGTCTAAACGCCGAGAGACATCATTAAGTATTCTTAATGCGCGAATCACTGGTGCAAACTTTAATAAGTGTGTACGGGTTGCCGGAACTTTAAAAAGCCCCTCCCTCGGTCCCAACCGTAGCCTCCTGTTTGGAACGACCACCCCCAACGATTCCAATATTTGTGGATTATTCAGCATACCACGAAAAATCATAAAAACATATTTTACCAGGGCGAGGTTGCGCCTTACTTCCAACCTATAGTACCCAACCATCCCTATAACAAAGAGTGTTGGATACATAAGTGGGTAGAAAGGGTAGACACCAAACTGCTTCCAGTACAGGTATCTGGTAAATTTGTTCTGCAACTTTTCCAGCATCTGGGAATACTTCACTTCATAAGGATTCCAGATGATAGCACTAGTTTCCAAGTTGCTTCGCACTAACGCATTGTAAAGGGCTTTCACTGCTGCCATATTAGTGAAGTCACGGGTTTCACGTAAGACAAAACCAAGATTTTTAAACGCTTTTTTGCACACCTGCACTATATGAGCACGAAACGAAAGATCCCCAGCAAAAGTAACCCCGAGATCTCGTACTAACCCAACCCGCGGTATAACGTGACCGCCCATGCAATAATCATGGCGTCGGGGTACTACGGCCCGCGTGAACGACATTACGTTACACTTCGTCACATTGAAGAGTAGTTTATTCTCTTCACTCCACGCTACCACCCGATCGATGTCTCGCTGGAGCATTCTACAGTGTGACTCGTCTGTTATCCGCAAGAACAGCTTGAGATCGTCAGCAAATAACAAGCAGCTAGCGTCTTTAATGACTTCTGGAAGATCATTAATCATAATAATAAATTCTAACGGTCCTAGATTTGTACCCTGACTTACCCCCGTAAGGGTGAAATACGAGTCCGAGGTGCAACCTGCATATTCTACCATTTGTTTGCGGTTGCCCAAGTAGCTAGTAAAGAACTCTAGGAGGGCTGGGGTAAATCCGGCCCTCGCAAATTTACTCAAAAGTATGTCGTTATCCACACTATCAAATGCCTTCCTGAAGTCAAAGTAAGCGACGTCCAGTTGGGCACCCGTCTCCGAGTCCAGCACTGTGGTGGCCTGATTTAAAAAACACATTAAATTAGAATTCGTGCTACGGCCCACACGGAAACCATGCTGTGCGTCGTTGAGCTGTGAGGCTACTTGCGAGTGGATAGTTGAACACAACGCGGACTCGAAGACTTTAGCAAAAGCTGACAGTACTGCTACTGGTCTATATCCGCTAACATCCGAGCTTGGAGCCCCTTTCGGTACCGGAGTAACCCTTGTCAATTTCCAGCCGTCCGGATACGAGCATTCTCTTAAAAAACTATTAAATAAGTGCATGAGCGGCCGGGCCAGTACTGCCCTACAATCTCTAACAACGAAGGGTGGCACCCCGTCTGGCCCAACCGAACGCTTGGGCTTGAGGCGCGAGAGCGCGGCACTTACCTCGCCGATAGACAGTTGCCCCACGTGAACGCGGGCGCCACGCTCAGGCACCGCCTTCCCAGCGGCAGCCGCATCCAACCGCGGTGCCACCGCCCCATAAACCGAATGAAAGTAGTCAGCAAACGCCTGAGCACACTCATGCTCCTGCAACGGCTCACCATCCCTAGTTATCTTCGGTCTACTACGTTTCGATCGCTTGCCTCCAATGAAACCCCAAAAAGACCTTGGTTCCTTCACAAATTGTTGCTCAGTACGTCTCTGATAATCGCGGTATGCAATACTGATTTTGTCTTTGACAAGAGAACGGTGGTGTGAAAAATTACTATAGTCGCTGGCTGAACCAGTTTTCTTAAAAGATTTGTGCCACAAAGCCTTCTTCTTAATCTGACCTATTATGTCAGCAGTGAACCATTCAGGGTAGTTATAACGAAAGCAATCACCCTTGGAGCTCTTTCTTGGAGTGCTATCATCCAAAATCCTATAAAATATATCATAAAATATTCTATATGCTTCGTTGGCATTAGTCGTTTCATACAGGGCACTCCAGTCTACCCCTGCAAGTCCCAAGTACAAAGAATGGAAGTCCGCCTTCCTATAATTCCATCGTGGTAGGGTGGAAGCCGGCGGTACAGGGTTACCACGGCTAGAAGTCGCCCGCCCCCGACTTATACTTACTCGCAGCGGCGGATGCTGTGGGTCTATGCATGACAAACATTCCTCACTTTCCTCATTTACGACAATATCACCCTCAGGCAAAGTAGTTAGGACTACATCGAGCGTGCGATTGTTGCAATTAAGAATATTGTTACTTTGGCGAAACCCACAGAAAGTGACAAAATACTCATAATAACATTGTACCTCTTGGTTTGTTGAGTACATATTTAAATCAGCTAATAAAACAACTTTGTCATAGCTACCACATAACTGCTCTAGCAAATGAAACATAAACATATATTCCCTTTCTATAGTCTTAGGTGGAATATACGCAACACAACACAAAAACAAAAAGGTACTTTGACGGTATACCGTCGCACATACGATTTCGAACGGGTGGTGGTTCAAGCTAGCGTTATCGGGTAACGGTACTCTGCGTAAGTCGAGAGCGCCGCGCGGTGTGGCGATCAGCATGACCCCTCCGTGTTTACGGCCATCCGTGCGGTCACATCTAATTATCGTGTATCCGCTTGGAGCCAGTTCCCCATCATGTATCGAGTCATTAATTCCAGTCTCGGTTATGGCAACTAAATCAACCGTAGACCCTAGCATATTGTTATAAAATGATTTTAACTTCGTGCGTAACCCTCTAACGTTCTGGTAGAATAAATCTAACGAGCACTTAGGTTTCTTGCCACTAGCTTGGACCACATTTACACCATTCGAGCACACAAGTCCCACTGTTTGCGAGCGGGAGCATTTTAAACCACTAGTATTAGCATACCGACACTGTAAATCATTCCTCTTTCGTCGCTCAGTACCGTGTTCACTGGGAACACCCAACGACTGCGCGTGCACTGTCGCCGGTGTGAATCTCGGCGCTCGTATCCCCCCGCTGCCCGCGGGGACGCCTCGGAAACCAGTCAGACAACTTCACTCCTGCGGGCCATGCCGCCGGCGTGTTTATCCTCTCATTCAAGCTCTTAGGAAAAGCGATTACGAAGGCAGCATGCCTAGTAGTATTAATTACACGTTTCTCCACAATGTATTGTTCACAGGCTTGAAGCTTGTTCAAATAGGTGAGCACGTTTTGCTCCGTCGTCTCCGGCTTGAAAGACCAAGCTTGCAAATATTTAAGCTTTTCCACCGTTTTAAGTTGGTCATCTTCTTGTCCGCTGCCAGTGACCACTCGCCGTTTAGAATTACGTGCTTTGCGCACCAGTTGCCACCCTTTATCGGAGATAACATTTTCGTGGCTATTATCACTTGTGTTAACCGGGCGCGTTTCCGCTGAATTCGTGGCCCGACACTCCAAGGATGATAAAGTTGGTTTTGTGGGTAGATTAGGTTTTGCACTCGTAGCAGTCATCGTCGATGTCATCAGCAAATTATTCGAGTTACCCACGTCATCGTCGATCCTCGGTTTCGCAGCGGCTGACTTTTTTGCAGCGGCTGCGTATGCACTTTTGGCTTTTGCGCTAGAATTAACTCGCGCTTGACGCATGGGACGCTGCGTAGTCGCTGGAATCGCTGGCTTCTCTTGACCACCGTCCGCGTCGGTATCCAATGGTATCGGAGGGACTAATTTCGGTGTACCCTCAATAGCTAACGTTAGCAACTTTAAAGATTCCTCTTGCTTAACTATGATAGTGGTTTGCTCATCAATTTTGCACTCGAGAGCACTGATTTTTGTCGCGAGTTCACTAACTACTTTATGTAGCTCGCGCACTACACCTTCAAGGGCCTTCTGGGCCATTATTATATTTTTAAAATACGTAAATACTGGGAGCTGTACTACAGTGCGCGGAATACCCACGTAGTATAATATTTATGCTGGGTGTGTGTACCGTAGGTGAAAGATACCGTGGCCCCGTGGAACACAAAGGGCGATGAAGGAACATGGATGGGTTTAGTCAGTAAAAGTCTGACACTCCCTCCTGCTCCGCCCAGAGCGGGAGGAGTCATTTGATGATTTCCCATCCGGAAAAAAAAAGGTGATTATTACGCCGGCAGGGTACAGATCGCAGATACGGGCGAGACGCAAGTTCCACTTTTATCGAGTTTAATTACAATCTTAATGAAATACAATGAAAAATTTTTAAAACTTTTTTTTTTTAATATTGTCTGATGTTGGCTTTTTCTAGTGAGAAATAATTAGATGGTCAGTTTTTCACAGAATTATGTTACTATATTGCTAAAGATTACTATATTGATTGATTGAGCAGCGGTGGCCCAGTGGTGGCGGCTCCGACTTACGAACAGTAAGTCGTGGGTTTGAACTCAGACAGGCGCATTACTTTGTGTAATTTATTTCATCACCGCTGCTCTCAAAACGGTGAAGGAAAACATCGTGAGGAAACCGGCATGTCTTAGAACCAAAAATATTCGAAGACATGTGACATCTACCAATCCGCACTGGGCCCGCGTGGTGGATTATAGCCCATTCCCTCTCATAGAGAGGAGGCCTGTGTCCCAGCAGTGGGAACATTAATAGGCTGATGATGATGATGATGATTGCTAAAGATTGACTTTTTCTCATTGTTTTTTTTTTTCAGCTTAAGTACAATGGATACTTGTATGTTTCTAATAGTACAGAATCTATAAGTATGCAAAACGGCAAATGAACACTTTAAAAAAAAAGTAAAGTACGTATCTACAGCATCTATTCAAACGATATCAGATGCAACGCCTCAATCGCGTTCGCTGAACGCGCCTACTAAGGAAAAGAAAGGCTTTAATCAATATGTTTGAAGAACTCTAGTTACATTCTGACGCCGGACAGCATTGATTGTACATCTGTTATACTAGGACAAGAAGTCTTCCGTACTTTATGACGACGAGAAGTGCAACCTAAAGAATATTGAACAAGAATTTGTGTTTGTAACTAAAAAACCCGACTACTAAAAATTCACGCTCAATTAAACTCAGGGTTTACAAGGTAAACTCGACTCCTCCTATTGTTGTAGTCGGTTAAAGTGTAGCTTAGGTTACCTAGGCCATTATCTAAATCGATTGACACCTTATTCATTAAAATCGGATGAATATTTTAGGCGCTATGGTGAAACATACGTAAATACAAACATACATCCATAAACTGCCAAAATCATAACGTTTTCACAATCTTTTGGCTACGCCGTAGTCGGGTCAAAATAATCTACACTAATATTATAAAGAGGAAAGTGTAATTTGTATTTTTGTGTGTGTGTATGTTTGTAATTAATAAACTCAAAAACTATTGCGTCAATTTCACAAAATTCTTTCACCATTAGAAAGCTACATTCACCCTAGGCTATATTTTATCCCCGTATTCCCACGGGAACGGGAACTACGCGGGTGAAACCGCGTGACGCCCGCTAGTACACACATCAAAAGTGTCTAGGGATCAAGCATTTTTATGCGGATTTCTTGAGATTGAGATGTGGCTTTGTAATAAATTTATGATTTTATAAATTTATATGGATCCTTTTTGGTGCATTTCATAATTTGAATCAGGAACTCTCAATCAAATTCGAGTAACGGATGAAAATAAGCTGTCAATATTTTCCCTATAAAAACATACAACGCATTGAAGACATTATTAGTGCTACTGTTTCCCTACTACTGATTAAAACCAACGTTATTATGGAGCGGCGACGTCATTTAAGCAGGGAAGAAATGCTCAGAGCCGTGGGAATGATAGAAGCTGGTTCCCGGCAACGTACTGTAGCTTTAGCTCTGAATACAAGTCAGAGTGTTATCAGTCGACTTTGGACACGTTACCGAAGCACTGGTACCGTGGCTGAGCGCCATGGAGGACGGTATCGCTGCACCACACGGAGACAAGACCGATACATTCAAATCTTAACTCGAAGAGCTCCAACAATAACCGCCATGATGTTAGCCGTGAGGCTTCATCACTCTTCAGGGAACTTAATTAGCTACCAAACAGTCAGAAACCGCTTGCATGAAGTGAACTTTCATTCCCGAAGACCGCTACGGGTACCACCTATAGCAATGCACAATCGTAGGATTCGATATCAATGGGCTCTTGAACACAGAAATTGGGCAGAAGAACAATGGCGTTTCTTGTGCTTTTTTGATGAGTCTCGTTTTGGTATGAGACCGGATACAAGACGTATACGACACTGGAGAACCCCTGGACGCCAACAGCGATTAAAATCCTGCCAGGAAGTCCATCCTTATAGTGGTGGAACCATCATGGTAGGGGCGGGTATTTGGATCGGCGGAAGAACTGAGTTGATTTGGATCAGAGGCAACCTCAACGCTCAAATTTATGCTGAGACGATTGTATCAGACGTCATCCTTCCTCTACAAGTGCAAATCGGTCCCTTATTTCAGTTAATGCATGATAATGCACGACTGCACACCGCAAGAGTTGTAAGACAGACTCTCGCCGCAGCTAACATCAATGTCCTGCCCTGGCCTGCTCAGTCGCCAGACTTGAACCCGATTGAGCATGCATGGGATATGCTACAGAGAAGAGCTCTGCCGAATATGGAGGGTATCCAGTCGCAAGAAGACCTTTTTTTGTTGTTGCAACGAACATGGGCGGCCATTCCACAGCGTGATTTGGATGAACTCATTTTGAGTATGCCAAACCGATGTTCTTGTGTTGTTAGTGTTCGCGGTAGAAACACGGATTATTAATTGTTTAAGTTACCCAATAAAATTTTAAAGAAAACTGTGTTTTCAGTCATTTTTTCGAACTTTAATGTTAGTGGTTCAAATGTCAAAAATCCCTTTATTAGGAAAATGGCAAATTTCTTTATTAATGCAAAGGTGACTTGGTTTATCGTTACTGTGACAAACGAAAACACTTTATTTGATGAATCCTTAAAGAAAATTTTAATTAATATCAATCAGGAGAAAAGTTATTGCAAAAATATATGTTGATCCCTAGATACTTTTGATGTGTGTATTAAATACATTCCTCTTGTGCTATAACCGAGCCAGTTTGCATGTACAGCAGTTTGCATGCACAGTGCCCAGTTCTAAGTTGTTTTTTGTAAGTAAAGTAACCATATCGTCGTGTGTTCTCGGTTATGCCATGCTTGCAAATGAGCCAACCAATAGGGTTGCAGTTACGTGTGGGTCCTCTATGGAAGTCGGATTTGTATGAAAGTTTTCAACTAGGTACATTTAAACTGCCATGTCACACATAATCTATCTGATTTATATAGCTGTCTATAGCAGGCTTTAGTTCTGCAGATTTCCAAAGCAATGGGGAATTTTCCAGTGCTTTTTATGAACGAACTAAATGGCGCTGATCAACCTCGGGAATAATAAAATGGCTCGTTTTTATGTCCACAAAGCCTTAACTGAAGTACGGAGGAACCTAAGCTCGACTCGACGCACCAGGAGACTAGACGTAACACAAAAACACTCAGATGGACAATTACAAAAACCATGAAAAAACTTGTAGTTCAGTTCAGTGATGCAAAAGAACAGGGGGTCTAAAATAGCCGCTTTATCAGAATCCTAATATGAATCACGTTATAAATGTAAATTCTTAAAATGGACTTTATAGTCATAATGATAAAGTCCGTTTTAAGGATTTCATTTTTTAGTGAATTAAATTATGATTCTGCTAAATGTAAATTCTTAAAATGGACTTTATGGTCATGACCATAAAGTCCGTTTTAAAGATTTAATTTTTTTAAAGTGAAATACTTCATGATTCTGCTAAAGTGGCCTTTTTAGGCCCGCTGTAGACTTTTTAGGTTAAAAATCTTTGACAGAAAAAAGATTCTTTACAGTTCTCACTTTATACAATTAATTTATTTATTTAAGGACAACCAACAAAGCATACACCAAAAATACATGTTTAAGAACTCTTGAAATACAACTCACACACTACACTCACACCGCACACACCCCACTCACACCTTCCTCCTCCCCCCCTCTCTCACTCTCACTCTATACTCTCTTATTTTACAATGAATAATACAAATTCAAATTCAAATTCATTTTATTAGCTTGCAACAGAATACTGACAGGATTAACAGCGGGTCCCAAACTAGGCACAGCCTGTATCTTGGTGACCCAGACAAAACACAAGTTAAAACAAATTACAATGTTCTGCTAGCGCAAGAAAAATATCATGGATTAATTATTAGCATTTGGTTACAAAATAAAAAGAAAAGAAAGAAATAATTAATAACATCGAAAATAACTTAAATTAGTATGCAAAATGTGATTATTTACAAAATTTGTGAATTATAGTAAGAACAAAGAAATTACGAGTAATTAAAAACAAAAACTTGGTAACAATGTTCATACTAACAAGATTCAATTTAATGAGTGTGTGCGTGCGTGTGTGTGTGTGCGTGTGTGTCTGTGTGTGTATCTGAGTGAGATTAGGAGTGCTGTCAGTTAGTGTAGTAGCTATTTATTTTGTAAATGATCATTTCTGTTTCGTCGTAGGAGAGTGTGAGGAGCCAGTTCTTTATTATCTTTTTACACAGGGATATTTTGAGGTCTATTATGTTGCAGTTCTTAACAGCTTCATTGTAAATGCGTGGATATAAATAGTTTGGAGAGCGTCTTGCCATAAGAGAGTTTGCCCGGGGGACGGGTATGCTAAATATACGTTTGGAGATTATCTCTGTGTAGTCTGGTCTGGATTTTTTTTTTTTTGTGTTTGTAGTACTGCATCTAGGATAAAAAGCTGTCGGACACGGAGGACTGGGAAATCCTTATATAGATGGTCAGTTGAATACAGTAAAGGTTTTTTTAGCATAACTTTCAGGACCGCTCTTTGTGCTCTCTCGGCTTCAATAAATGTGGCCTTACCTGCGCCACCCCAGACAGAGATACCATACTGGAGGACGGATTGGCAGAGACCAAAGTAAACAGTACGCAGTACAGGAATGGGTGTGCAGTCACGTAGTTTTTTCATTATGTAGATGAGTTTCCTGACTCTGCCGGATAGTGTGTGTATTTGTGGTTTAAAGGATAAGTTCTCATCTAAAGTAATTCCTAAATATTTCATGGACTGCACACGCTCAATCACAGTGCAGGAACAGCCCGCAGTACGAGTGTTATTGTTATGGGAGCAAGAATGAATTGTGAGGGTTAGATGTTGGGGAGGTTTTGATGTCTTGGTCTTGTAGAAAGTAATTATCTTAGTCTTTTTAACGTTTAAGGTTAGTAAATTCCTATCAAGAGCATTCGCTATTCTGAGGAGTCCCTCTTCGGCAATGCTGTACACCTGATCCCAATTTTTGCCATGAAATATTACCGCTGTATCATCTGCATAAGCTATTATTTCAGCGCTGGTGAGTGAAATATTCAATATATCATTCATATAAAGCAAGAAAAGCGTCGGGCCAAGCGTACTACCTTGAGGGATTCCATAGTTGATAGGAAGTAGGCTGCTAGAGATATCTCCGAGCTTAACAAATTGCCTTCTATTGGACAGATAGCTTTTAAGCCAATCTAGGGGAGTACCGCGTATACCTGCTGCTTCCAGCTTCTTTAGAAGGAGATCTATTGAAATAGTGTCGAAAGCTTTAGCCAGGTCTAGGAAAGCGCACATAGTGCGTTCTCCTTTATCGATAGTTGACGACACGATATTTGTTAGGAGCCTGGCGGCGGCATCTTCAGTTGACCTACCCCTCCTAAATCCGAACTGCTTATTGGAAATTATTTTGTGTTTCTCGAAAAAATTCGTAAGTCGTTTGTTTACAACTTTTTCGAGCAACTTAGATAGTATAGGCAATAGGGCGATAGGTCTATAGTTGTCGGGGATATCTGTTGCACCACTTTTGTGAATTGGGCTGACAGCTGCAACTTTCCATCGGTCAGGGAATATTCCAGATTCTAAGCTAAGGTTAAATATAAGAGTTAGTGGATGAATAATGGCGGTTTTGATTTTTTTTTATTAGTCTTACATTAAGATTATCGGGCCCGGGAGCGCTGTCATTGTTGAGTTGAGTTATAAGGCTTTCTATTTCAGTTTCATCTGTGGGGTGTAAGAAGAATGTGTGTGGACAGGTTATATTTGGGGTATATTTATCGGCAAGAGAGGCTTGTGTTTCTGAGAGTCTTGAGAGAATTATGTCAGACAGTTTGTTTCCCAGTGCAGTGAAGTAAGTATTGCATTTCTTAAGTGATTCAGTTGGGTTCTCATTTGTAACTAATTTAAAGGAATCATTTGACGTCTTTTTGTTATCGCTGTATATAGATTTTATTGACTTCCAAAGTTTTTTCGGGTCAGCTTGGCTATTTTCGATTAGATTGCTGTGGTAGTTGGTTTTTAACTTTTGTAGCAGGCTGTTACAAGAGTTTCTGTATCGGGTGTAGATTAACCTTTTTGTTTGATCGTCTTTGTGCGCACCTGAGTCTACGTGCAGTTTGTCGCGGTGGCGCATGCACCTTATTAAGCCTGAGGTAATCCAGGGCCTGATATTATAATTACTTCTGCTAACTTTGACTTTTCGTGAGTGTTTTTTTAGTGATGTCGAGATGATGTCAATAAAAATATTAACGGCGGAGTTGGTGCAGTGCTTGTGCAGGACTTCAGTCCATGAAATATTATTTAACTCGGCGACAACGGCTTCCTCGTCAATTTTAATTTTCCATTTTGGTCTGATCGAGCAAGATTTATTATTTTGTAAGCTGGTAGCAGCCATCGCTATGTCATGATCAGTGACAGAACATTTAGAAACTGCTCCCGTAGATTTATTTCTAGATTTAATAAAAATATGGTCAAGACAAGTACTGTTTCTCGTTGGAATGGTAATTGCAGGAAGGAGACCGTGTGTAGCCAACATCCGTAGATAGTCCGCATTTTTGTTGTTAATTTCATTACATATGTCGATATTTATATCTCCTGTTACAAATATTTTGTCATAATTATTTAACTGGTTCAGAGTGGTATCTAAGGATGTGGTAAAGTTGTCCGGATTAGTATAGGATGGGGATCGATAGATACCTAGAATGGCAATATCACTGTTAATTTTGATTAATAGACTGTCTGCGTCTGCTATTGTTGGTTCACTGACGGTAAAATTCCAAGAAGATTTTATATAAACGACTACACCACCATTTTTATTTGACTGTGAGTGCGTCCTGGAGCCAGTATAGCCTGGTAATAGTTCCAACAGCAACCCGTCGCTCAGCCAACACTCAGTATGCTAAGTGCGAGTTTTTTACTAAAATTCAAGTAATGTGTCGACCACGTAAACCGAGTTTACGTTACCATTTACGTCGTCGGTAATGACAATAGAATGCCTCTATGAAAATGAGGTCCGTTTGGAGCACATCGCTAACGTTTGCATGCTATCGCGAGTGCAAGTTACAATTTTGACAGTTTTGACAGCTCGAATACGAAACGCGAGCGTGAAAAGTATTCACTTAAGATTTTGTGGTGAGAGCATCATGAGAGTGGTGAAATAACAAAGTAATTTAATTTAATTTCGTATTGTGAATGAAACTTATCATGGAATCTCGTATTATTTCGTTTGGACAATGTTTGAGACCGCAAAAGCACAAGATAAGCGTAATATAACGCCACAAAAAAGTAAACACGGTTACGTAAACAAAGATAGAAACACCACCACAAACCACTCGGGCATTAAAAGATCATTTGCGTAGATCTCCATGCCTAAAAAGTAACAAACTTAGTTTTACAAACTTCACAGATGGATCAAGGTCACTCATTACACACCAAAAGATATAAATTACACTAACTGCTCCATTTATGTCACCAGCATTTCAAATTGGGACGGGCTAGTCTTTATTTTTAACAATAATATTCAAAACTAACACAAACTTTCGTAAACACAAACAAAACTAATGACCATTGACCACAGATAAGTAATGTCGTCTAACTTCGTTCTATAACCACCACTAATTGAATAGGCAGTCGCTTATATTTAAGAACACAAAATACGAATGTCAACTTATTTTGGCCGGTTATTAATGTACGCAACACAAGTTACGGTGAATTAACGCGAAAACGAATGAATGTATTCTAGGATCTCACACTCGCAAGTTAACGATTGTCGATGCGGCACTCACACTACCTAGTTCTGACATATTACGCTAGATGGCGCTACCCCAGCGCCATACAAATTTGCCTAAACGTTAACGCGCTCGAATGTGGTGAACGAAAATAGCAAATCTCACACTAAGCACACAGTTAAGACAATGACATCGAATTCGCAGTCAAGACGTTGTAGAACCGTGTAAAAGTTATCAAAGTTGCGTTGGTAACTCCTAATATTAAATGTGAGAATTTTAAAGTTGTAGTCAGTATGCAGTAGCTGTTCCCTACAGCTTTCCATCAGATCGTAAGAGTGACAATTAATTTGGAGACTTTCATCAATATCTTGCATTATGTTAAATAAAGCCATCTGTATAGGTACGAAAAACTGATGTTGTAGTAAAAATATTTTTATGGAATGTCACTAATCGACCGATGGAGATTACTGGAGGGAAAATAGTAGGGGTGTGTATGAGTGTGCGTGAGGGGTGTGTGTTTATTTTTTTATTGTGTTTATGTGTTGTGAATGTAATGTCTGTGTTTTTCCACATAATAATAATTATTGAATTACAAGAAGGCATAACAAAGACTAAAACTACGGCAGTATTATTCCTGAGTTGAGGAAACCGGTATAGGAGAACTCGTTTGCTTTCCAAGATAAATATCGAGGTCTTTGATGCTCTTGATCGTGATGGCTGGTTGCCCCTCAATCTTGCGGATAAGTATGCGCCCGTTGTTCGTCCAGCAGTATTTGTGGCCCGCACTCTGTGCACGGGCCCGAGCCTCACGAAACAAGATACGGTTATCCTTGGTAAGATGCTCATTCACAAATATCTTACGGACAGGTCCTTGGATGTCAATGTCCTTGGAGGAGAAGTTGCGCCTAGTTTTGGATGCCTTTATGAACTCATCCCTTTTTGCCCTTCTTAATAATCTTACGATAATTGGCCTGGGAAACTTAGTGTCTGAGTCACGCACAGGACTTTTTTTTAGGCCTGCCCGAGCTGTCCAGTCGATGTCATCCGCAGTCACCGCGACACCGAGCTTAGACGCGGTTAGTAAGACTATGTGTTGAAGATTTTCGGAGGGAGATTCTTCGATGCCCATGATCTCAATCTCATTACGCATTGCTGACTGCGTTTGGTGGTTTAGTTGGTCCTTCAAGTTACAAATGGTTTCGTTTAAAATAACGACTTGCGAATTACTTTGCTCGAGGGATTTTATCCTACCTTCATAGCTGTCCAGTCGGGCATTGCATTGGATAACACCATCGAGTAATGACTTCAGTGATGTTTTAACTTCATCCATGTCCGATCGCATAAGCCTGATTTCCGAGAGAAGTTCAGTGAAAGAAGGTTTGTCAGTGAAGTCTCGAGCGGGTGACCCAATAGCTACGCGCTTGAGCCCGCGCGATTGAGTATTTATGTTCGAGACGTCGAGCTCGGCGCTTGTGTTCGCTGGTCGAGCAGGAGTGTTGCTGTTATCAGTGCGAGGTGTCTTAACCCGACAGGAAGGACATAGCCAGATGTCTATTTGTTTGCTAGAATCGATCGATGAAGCGTTAACACATATTTTGTGGTAGTTAGTCTCACAATTAGAGCATTTAATTGGTCTATCTGTCGTTTTTATGTCTTGTTTACAGGCGTCACACGACATATTCATAATGCGGTTCGGTTTAAGTTTTGATAAACACACAAACTTGTATTGCACGCGAGCAAATGCGTGCTGTGTACGTGATCGGCTTAAGAGCAGGACAGCAGCGGCCCGTATTGCGGTAGTGTGACTGCGACAGCTATAGTGTGATGTGGTAGTGCGGCGCTCGCGCGCTCCGTGACTCACCCGTACCGGTCAGCTGTTCAAAGTTTATGTTTTGCACTGATTTAAAAACTGTCGTATCTTCAGCAATGGTAGTCAGAATAAGGATTCACTGGCACTGTTATATAGGTATTGAATTCAGCTTTGTACTGATATAACTTTTGGGTATAGTAATGCACTTTTTACTGGGGTTGGCAATTTAACAACTGAGAGCTTGAAATGAGCGTGCGCTAGCGAACACTGCCCGTCCAATCCAAAATAGGTAAAGAATTTTACTATACAATGAGTTCGACATGTGTACAGGGAGGTTTTTTTGACCTGGTAAAAGATTTTACCACTGACCCGTTGTAAATTCTTTTTTAGGGTTCCGTACACAAAGGGTAAAAACGGAACCCTATTACTAAGACTTCGCTGTCTGTCCGTCTGTCTGTCACCAGGCTGTATCTCATGAACCGTGACAGCTAGACAGTTGAAATTTTCACAGATGATGTATTTCTGTTGCCGCTATAACAACAAATACTAAAAACTGAATAAAATTAATATTTAAGGGGGGCTCCCATACAACAAACGTGATTTTTTATAATAATTGGTACGGAACCCTTCGTGCGCGAGTCCGACTCGCACTTGGCCTTTTTTTTTTTTTTGCCGTCTTATGTTATATAATATAATGGTACGGAACCCTTCGTGCGCGAGTCTGACTCGCACTTGGCTGGTTTTCATTGGATTTTACTAGAACGCTGCTTAAAAAAATATTTCCAAAGCTGATCAGCGCCATCTATTGATATATACTGAAGTATTGTGACAAACGTCAGTGGAAAATTCCTCATTAGGTGTCACGAAAATATTACATGAACAAATAAAAATGATGTGCTGTTGTCGGTTAAAGTTCAAAACTAACTGCATGAAACTGTACCGGCCACAGATGATTAACGGTTAATGAGAGCACAACAGGTTTTGTCCATAAATAATGTAATTTGCTACGACACTGTACCAATGCATGATTGATCGCCTTGTATCGCATGTTTGTGGACAGACACAATTACTGTGTTTATTTATTTAATTACTATTTATTTTACGTATTGCTTCTTAACATAACATCACGCCTATAATCCCCGAAGGGTTAGGCAGAGGTGTACTATCGGGGTCTTTTCCATCTGACCATTTTAATTTTTTTAAAGTTTGGGCCTATTAAGAAAGCCTCAACTTTGGCGCGCAAAAGAACAAGAACTCTCGTTTGGCGTGCGTCGTCAGTGCGCTCGTCCGATTCGGTATCTTTTCATTCATTATTTCTATACAAAGTCAACGGGGCGGGGCTAGAGAGCGTTTCTATGTTGCGAGTGCAAGCAAAAATAAGCTTAGTGGTGGTCAGGCGGGTGTCCTCGATAGTACCTACACCCACATTTCGACAGTTGTGTTTCAGTCCCATGTAATAGGGGGCGAGCCAATTGCCATCAACCGCAAATCCAGACTCAAAAAACCCAATAACACTTTGCCCAACCTGGGCAACGAACTCAGGACCGTCAATAGGACCGCTAGTAGGTCCACTATAATTGCTTCTTCTCAGTACGTATATTTGTTAGAATCTTCTAATAAGTTTATATTGTGGAGTATGGAGTTCCTTGTTGGTTTAGTGGTCACAAATGCGACTGCTGAACATCGGGTCATGGGTTTCGCCATTCTTGTTAAGTATTGTACGGGCAACTAGGGTGGATCAAATGATTTTCCCACCCATACGCAAAATACGAGCTTTTGGCGTGGAGTTGCAGACACCAGGACCACCAGGGCCACCAGGGCCCTGTTTTATGAAGCTGACAATCCGACAAGTCGACATATGTCAAAAAGTGACAATTGTAATTATTTTTCTGTTTTATGTAGCTGACAGGTGACATAATTGTCATGGTGGAAAATTCACAAATATGTCAAATTGTCGCGACAAACCGACATATTATCTCTGTTTTATGAAACTTTATAAGCGACAGGTGACAGGTGACAATTTGTCGTGAAAAGCTTGTCAAATCTGCTTTATAAAACACACAATTGTCATGACGTCATGACATAAATGTAATTGTCCAACAAGTCTGACAGGAGCGTTGCCTTTTGTCGCATAATAATTCGACTGTGGTTTTTTGCCATGTCGAGTTTCATAAAACGCGTTCTTAGATGACAAGTATGTCAAGATTTCACCTGTCACTTTTGACATATCGATAGTGGAAATATGAAATAACGTAAGGGACAAAACTAAGGTTTTCAGGAGAGCAAAAATAAGATATTTTTATTACAAAACTGGCTATAATTTTGTAACTATATGTTTTATGTAAAAAGTGTCTAGGACAAAGTTTCTTAGATTTCTTCATTCTTTGCAGCTAAAATAGTAAAAAATCAATAAAGACTACAGTTTCAAAGATAGCATGTCCCTTACGTTAAATAATAATGAATACGAGTGATATACGTTTACAAAATTTTAGATGTAAATAAACGGCATTGATGTAAACATTTAGAGTTTTTCAAAGTAAAGGTCTCTTAATGGTACACTCTTTAATGTTAACGCTGTTAAAAAATATAAAAAATAGAATTTTAAACATTCGTGACCTACTATGCCTATGCCATACAGTTTAAAACTACTTTATGGACATAACCATATTCCATTTTAAGAATTTTTAACATGATTCATATTACGATTCTGCTAAAGTAGCCATTTTAGACCCCCCTGATTCCGAAAATGAAGATTCCAGAACCACCTTAACCGTCATTTCCCAGAAGAGCTGTAAAATTCAGCCAAGGTGAAATCGAGGCGGCTCTTAGACAGCTTAAAAATGGAAAAGCCCCTAATGAGTATGGGATAACTACAGAGCTCCTGAAAGCGGGAGGAAGGCCTGCAAGAGACCTTCAGGAGCTTTTCAACTCGGTTCTGTTATCTGGGAGAACTCTAGAAGCGTGGAGAAGGGGCGTGGTCGTTGTTTTCTTTATTAAGGGGAACAAGACCCTATTAAAGAATTACAGGCCCATTTCGCTCCTTAGCCACGTGTATAGGTACGCTGTTTTCAAGAGTCCGAAGCAGACCAGGTTTCGAGGAGGATGTAGCACCATAGACCACATCCACACTTTGCGGCAGATCATACAGAATTCCAAAGAGTTTATTCGCCGCTGCATTTGTAGACAATGAGAAGGTTTTTGACTCTGTCGAGACCTGGTCAGTTCTAAACCTATTGTAGTCAATGGCGGTCCTCTCGAGGGTGTTTGAGAATATGTTTATCTCGGGCAAACTCTGAAGTTTGGTAAGAACAACTTTAAGACTCAATAAAGAATTCAGCTGGGGTGGACAGCATTTGGGAAACATCGTCCGGTCTTCTCGTCACGTTTCCACAGTGCCTAAAGACGGAAGATCTTCAACCAGCCCATCTTGCCTGTTATAACTTACGGGACTGAAACGTCACGGCTCACGGTACGGCTGGTTCATAAATTCAAGGTCACTCAGCGAGCTATGGAACCGGCTGTGCTTGGAGTCTCTCTGAGATGGGGTGGATGTCCGGAACGAGGTGATCCTACAGAGAACCGGAGTTATCGACATAACTCCCAGAATAAGTAAGCTGAAGTGGCAAAAGGCCGGTCATATTAACCGTAGAACCGATGACCGTTGGTGTGTCTACCCCAACCGGTCCGGTGTCCGGTCTTCTTGTGTGGAGACCGCGTATCAGCAAGCGTAAGATGGGATGCCCTCAGACTCGAGTGACTGGAGTGACGATCTTTGCAGGGTGGCTGGTAGCAACTGTATGAGAGTTGCAGAGAATCGAGTTAAGTGGCATGCCATTGAGTAGGCCTATGTCCAGCAGTGGTCTGCTGTAGGCTGATGATGAAACATTATTCTTGCTTTTCTTCTTCTTTCATCTCTTCATTTTGTTAGCTGCCTCTTTTCATTGGTATATTTTGACATTCTAAAAAGCAACAATATAAAAATAAGAAACATGATCTGTATGCTACCCCTTTAATAATAGGTCTTATTTACTCCCAAGTACATAACATTTATTTGTTGGCTAATGAAACTGTCTTGCAACGTAAAAACTGGCTATTTATGTACAAACAGTACGTGAAAACGCCATCAAAGCCACCGAAATTGAGCCACCGAAATTGAGCCACCGAAATTGGAACCTGGCATAAAAAAATCTTTAAAATAGGGATTTTAAGTTACAATTAAATTAATATCACTGATTTATGCGTTACCCAAATCATTTGCAATAACTTGTAGCTTACTATTAATTATTAAAACACGTTAAAATCAACAGCAAATCGATCCACCAAAAATTGAACAATTCTTGTCCCCCGTGCCACCCAAGATGAGTACTTACGTTTTTGGCGACAAGCAAGCCCAGCGCACGACATAGAGGTGCGAAATAAAAAAAATGCGATTGGTCGCACACGTACGAAACTTCATGTTATAGTAAATTGAAAGAGTGCCACCAAAAATATGTGTTTTGCTTGGACAAACTTTGATCGAGTGTCCCGTGCTTTTAAATTACATTTTCTTATAAATATTGTTTTTAGATAATGTGTCTGCATAAACTAAGGACATTGTTTATTTTTTATTGTACCTTAAATTGTTACTTTGGTGAATGCAATTATATCAAAAAATGGAACTAGGATAAGCCACCAAACTTGAATTTTAAAGCAATTGTTTTTTTTCCTGATTATTTATAAATACATAAACCAATAAAAAAAGTGGCCCAAGTAACGTAGTTTACTGTAAAAAAAAATAAGAAACATTCTATCATTTTACACCTTGATTCACAACATGGACACGTAAAATTTGCTACTTTGATATTCACCCATACAGTAAAAATATCAAAAAAATATATAATATAATTATGATAATTTGAGTCACAATGTAATGTAAGGGACATGGTATTTGTACCTTCTCAGGGAACACTAATGTATAAGACAATAATAAAACATCTCAAATTATGGAATAACTTAAGTGAGCTGTTGTAAAATGTACTCGATTTTTATTTAATGTAAATACCAAATACTGTGAGTAAAAGAGACTTACATTAGTTTTTATAAAAATATTAATTTAAATGTCGTATACAGCTAGTTTCTAGAAAAAAAAATGGTCTAGGCCTACGGAACATGTGTGATGTAAAGGACATTTTTTTTAAGATATCGAGATTTTAAATATACCAATCGATAGAGCAAAAAATTCCGAATCCAACGATATATATAACTCATTTTCGGCAAAATGTCCCTTACGTTATTTCATATTTCCAGTATCGATATATGTCACGTTCATAAAACAGCCTAGGCGCGACAATTCTCCAGTTTTGTAATTTTTTGACATATTTGTCGGATTGTCAGCTTCATAAAACAGGGCCCAGCCCGTTATACAATACAAGTATTGTTGGGCTTTCCTATAAGGTTATTCTCAGTAGCAACCTGGAGTCTGGATTCATACCCAGCTATTATTAAGCTTCATCATCATCATTAACATCATTCCAACCGAAAGACGTCCACTGCTGGACATAAGCCTCCGCCAAGCGTCCCGTGCGTCTCTCATCCCGCGGATCCCAGCAACCTTCACCAGGTCATTGGTCCACCTAGTGGGAGCACTAAGCTTACACTCTTTACATTAAACTAAACCATAACTAGCGAAATTTCTTACCTCTAATAAATTATAGGAGTGATGTTATTGCTGATGTCACAATCTGTTTTCTGTTTTGTTTTGTTTGTAAGTGTATTACTAACTGTTATATATGCAAATATGAGGGTGGTTGCATCCACTCCTATTATAAGTATTGTAACGTTTGTCAAATACAGTCAGTGTGTTTCCAGCCACCCGTTGTTTCACTTGTTCCTACGCTCGCATATCTATCAGTGGCGACGAGTACCCGCGATAAAAAAAAAAAAAAAATACAAAAAGATGTCTCATTTTGGAATTTTAACAAGTTTTGACCACAATATCCATACGTGGCAAAATTACAAACAAAGAATCTCTCAATGGTTCATCGCGAACGATATCGACGATGCAAAGGATTCATCAGGTGTGAAAAGGCGGGCGATATTGCTGAGCGCACTCACAGACAGCACTTACAAGCTAGCGGCTGATTTGGCGCTGCCGAAGGAATTAACACAAGTGCCGTATGAAGACATTTTGGCACTCCTCGACAAGCACTTTACCCCAAAAAAATGTGGTTTTGGGGAGCGCTACAACTTTTATGCAGCAAGTCAAGACGCGGAAGAAACCTACCCTCAGTGGGCCGCGAGGCTCCGGGGGCTTACTACTCATTGCGGGTTCCTGAACGTGGAAGAGGCGCTTCGTGACCGGTTTGTCATGGGAATGCAACCGGGGCCGGAGAAAGACAAGCTGTTTGCGCGTTACCTTCAGGAGCTCACTCTGGCGAAAGCTGTGGAGCTGGCGGAGAGCGTGCGCAGCGCACGTAAGGGAGCAGCTGCATCATCGTCGTTGGCGTCGGCGCAGGGACAGCTGCCGAGCGAGGCACTGTTCAAGATCGCGCGTGCTGCTAACGGACCCAGTGCTAAAGAACCGAGTATAAAAGAAATGTGTGCGGTGTGCGGATATAAAAATCATAAAACGTCGCAGTGTCGGTTTGCTAGTTACACGTGTAAAAAGTGCAATGTAAAAGGCCATCTACGCCGAGTGTGTAAAAAAATTAATTTCGTAGGTACCGGCGAGTCAAACGAGAGTGATGATGACGGTAAAGGAAAAAAAATATGTTCGTTTAAAGGTGAACCTATGACGGTATTAGTTTCACTGCAGGGCGTTAAGATAAAATTCGAAATCGATACCGGTTCAGCGGTCACAGCGATATCTGAAATAACGTACCGAAAATATTTTGAAAGTGTACCATTATCACTAACGAGCGACCAATTGTTCACCTACACGGGACGTACAATACATTGTTTAGGTACTATTAAATTACCAGTTACCTACTTGGATAAAACACATGATATAAAGATACGTGTGATACGAAACGGTGGCCCACCAATTTTAGGTCGTGATTTTATATGTCTGTTTAAGTTGCAGATGTTGCAAGTAAATTTTTTTAGTCAATCACATAACATAGCCGAACAGTTAAAGTCACGATATCCGAAAGTTTTCTCTGACGAGTTAGGAATGTTTACGAAATATCAAGTGAAGTTACAATTAAAAGACGACGCGAAACCGGTTTTCTTTAAAGCGCGTCCGATTGCATTTGCTCTAAGAGACAATATAAACAGTGAACTAGATAGGTTGATACGCATAGGTGTTCTCAAACCGGTTCAGCATTCGAATTACGCGTCACCTATCGTGCCTGTGTTGAAGCGCGATGGGTCTGTTAGACTGTGCGTTGATTACTCTGTTAGTGTGAATAAACAGTTGGTCGTTGAACAGTACCCTTTACCAACTGCTCAAGAACTATTCACGAAATTACACGGGGGGCAACAGTTCAGTAAATTAGATTTAACACAAGCCTATTCACAATTCTTGCTAGATGAAGCGTCCCAAGAGGTAACTTGTATCAATACCCACCGCGGACTATTTAAGTACACGAGGTTAGTTTTCGGTCTCGCTAGTGCTCCCGCTATATTTCAACGGGCAATGGAATGCTTACTGTCCGGGTTAGATGGTGTAATGTGTATGCTTGATGACATTTGTATTACGGGGGAAAGTAAAATGCAACATTTAGAAAGGCTAAGTGCAGTCTTACAAAGGTTACAAGATGCAGGGCTGACACTGCGTAAAGATAAATGTGCATTTTTCGAAGATCAAATTGAATACTTAGGTTACACCATCGACAAAAACGGGTTGAAAAAATCACAACAAAAAGTAAAAGCAATTGTCGATGCACCTATTCCAACAAACGTAAACAAATTACAGTCATTTCTCGGATTAGTCAATTATTACAGAAACTTCGTTCCCAACGCGTCCTCAATATTGAGTCCGCTTTATTCATTATTACAAAAGGGTAGTAAATGGAAATGGGAGGACGAACATAACAGTGCATACAATGAAATAAAAAACAGGCTGGCTTCTGATCAGCTACTAGCTCATTACAATCAGAATGCTAAAATTATTTTAACAGTTGATGCGTCACCTAGTGGTTTAGGAGCAATATTGTCACAGATAGGATCAGATGGAGTGGAATGTCCCGTATCGTTTGCCTCTCGGACGCTGAATGCTGCAGAAAAGCGGTATTCACAAATCCAGAAAGAGGCTACAGCAATTATATTCGGAGTGCGGCGTTTCCACCAATATTTGTACGGAAGGGCGGTCCCGTTTACACTCCGTATAGATCATAAGCCCCTGTTATCGATTTTTGGGCCCTATCGTGGTATACCGGAAGTCTCAGCAAACAGATTGCAGCGTTATGCTATGTTTCTTAGTGGCTATAATTACACAATAGAATACATACGGAGCGCTGACAACAGCGCTGATTATTTGTCGCGCGCGAGCCTGCCCGATGAGGAGGCGACAGGGGCGAGGGAGGAGTGTGGCCACGAGGCCGACAGCTGTGGCAGTCTTAAGCCCGTAGAAGATCGCGCCTCGTATATTAACTTTGTTATAGATGGTAGTTTACCGGTAACACTCGATGAAATTCGTAATGAAACGTGTAAAGATGAAATTTTAAGCAAAGTCATATCATATATTGAAAATGGTTGGCCAAAACGATTATCAAGTAGTTCAATTAAACCGTATTTTTTATGTAAAACGCAGTTGTCGTTAGAAAGCGGTTGCATTATGCGGGGTCACAAACTAGTTATTCCGGAATCAATGAGGTCTAAATTATTATTAGAACTTCATAAATCGCATTTGGGTATAGTCAAAACAAAAGCAGAGGCTCGAAGCAGATTTTGGTTTCCCGGGATTGACAGTGAAGTAGAAAAAATGATTGCAAGTTGTGAGATATGTTTACAACTTAGACAATCACCGGCACGTGCGCCGCCGGCGCAATGGCCACACCCCCCGCAGGCGTTTTATCGCATCCACATTGACTTCCTCGGGCCTATTTATAATCGTTCGTATTTAGTTATTGTAGATGCTTACACTAAATGGGTGGAAGCGTATGACATGGGAGTGAGTACGTCGACACTATCAGTGCTAAGCAAATTATATGAGTACATGGCGAGATTTGGCTTGCCACACACGATAGTTAGTGATAATGGTACACAATTCACTTCAGCAGAGTTCAAATCGTTTTGTATATCTAACGGTATATCGCATGTGACGTCGCCCGCTTACCATCCGGCTAGTAACGGACAGGCTGAAAGTTACGTAAAAGTGGTTAAGAAGGGAATCAAATCATGCTTATTAAGTGGACACAATGGTAAAACTATAAACCACAAGTTGTGTAAATATCTGTTTGATTATCGAAATTCCATACATTCCACAACGGGATGTTCGCCTGCCCAGCTTGTTTTTGGTCATAAATTGCGATCACGATTAGATATAATTAACCCGATACCGCCACCGCTGGCTTCTGTCACTCTCGCTCGACACGTCGAGAATAAACAGTGTTTGCAGTCTAAAGGAAATATGAATAATAAAAGAACCCAAAAATATTACAAGTCCGGTGACCTTATTTTGTATAAAAAACACAATGTAAATAATAAAGTTTCGTGGAGCAAAGGCGTTATAGTTAAAAGGAAAGGAAAGGTCATTTATATTGTTAAAGATTGGATAACTGATCAAATAATTAAAAAACATAAAAATCAATTATTGCCATATAAAGGTACGGGCTGCAATCCTAAACAAGTAGTGGACTGCCCTATTGAACTTGAAGATGTCTCTGCACAAGAAACCACTGTTCTGCCGTGTACAAGTACTACAGTGGATAATAGCACACCTGTCCAAGGTGAAGGGGGGAGAGAGGAGACAGAGGATAGGACATCGCAGTCTGAAAGCCCAACAGAAGAAGAAGAATTTTATGAGGCATCAGAAGTGACTGATGAGAATGTACAGGAAGGGTCACCCTCACAACAGCAAGCCCAGACAGAAGGGCAACGGGGTACCGGGAAACTGTTTCGGCCCGTACCAAGAGTAGATTATAAAAGGTTTTATTAAAATGTATATCCTTATTGTTAGTGTATTCATGTGTATGTGTTTTATGTGTATTTGTCAAGCTAGAGGGAGGAATGTTATATATGCAAATATGAGGGTGGTTGCATCCACTCCTATTATAAGTATTGTAACGTTTGTCAAATACAGTCAGTGTGTTTCCAGCCACCCGTTGTTTCACTTGTTCCTACGCTCGCATATCTATCACTAACATAGTTTGTAAGTATATTGTTACTAACACTATGAGTCTTGGTGCTCAAAATAAATGATTTATTATTATTATTGTTTTGAAAATAAATTAAGCTTACTTACCCCCTTTATATTGAACCAAACCTTAGGTAGCGAAATTTGGGTGTATTATAATATACACCAGCTCCTCCTACCTCTTTGATGAAAATAGAAGTGATGTTATTAAGAATAAGAATAATTTATTTAAAAAAAGTATTACAAAAATGTACAATTAGGTGCAGTAGTGTTATTTCTAAAACAATGGTATAATTAGTGCATTATAGTAAACTATAACTAAAAATATATTTAACAGTTGCAAGAAACGATAATGTGGAATTCACAAATGTTTGCTAGCGACCTGCCTGATGTAGGTTTATTTAAACCTGTGTTTCAGGCCATCACTTACTGTCCTAGTTAATTTGTGCTATGTAAGCACATATTAACTAGGACAGTAAATATTATAAAATATTATAAAATCTATAAGTAACTGAGAATAATCAAATTGGTACAAAAAACGTTAAACATTAAAACTACATTAAGTAAAATACTTAAGTACAATTAATTTGAAAATATAATTGATAATATTAATTTGATAATATAATAATATATTATTTTGATAATAAAAGAAGATATCTGTCGTATTATTTTCAGACAATATCAATTCTGCTCACTACTACGCTCGATTTTAAATATTCCGTTTCACGCTTACTTTGACTTCATTATGACGTGTGACATGCAAAACCACATGCGTTTTTCTGTTTCAATCTGAACATTTTTTTAAAACCTAGATAGCTGACAAGAATTTGTGTGGTATTAACCACTAAAAAACCTGCAGGTTTAGCTAAGTTGACAATCTACAATCGTTAACGCTAGTAGAAAACGTTAAATCACGTGTTTAACACAAACGAATAGAAAATTCGCAGACAAGTTTACATCGTTCAAAATGATAGAATAGAATGTTATCGTTTCTACAATGTTGATCGCTATACTCTTTGGTAGGAACGCTCACCATATACTAAAGTGTAGGTTTTTTCTACAGACACTAGAGAACCAGCGATCGACTCAGTCATGTCAATTTGGCTGCCAATTTATCGCTTTCTACAATCGCTTACGATTGTAGAAAGAGAATGGATACAAAATGTTTGTAACTTGGCTAGGCCTGCTGACTACGGAAAAATCGAGCTCTAATTAAATTCGGGGTTTACAAGGTAAAATCGACTCCTCCTCTTGTTGAAGGCAGTTAAATTGTATGCCTATATTAACCGGGCCATAATAACGAATCGATTGACACCTGAATCATCTAAGGCACGGGACAAATACAAGAAGCGTCGGGCGCAGGCGAGGCGCGGGCGCGGCGCCACGTCTCTGTTTGTATAAAGGGTGTAAAATACCTCTTAATGAAGCCGAAAGGCACTTGTTCTCTTCGTCATTGCAATCATTTTTTTGTTCTACACCATACCTGGAAACCTTCTAGTTACGGAGATATTGAGGGTCAAAGTTCCAATTTTTTGACAAGTTTTTTTTTTTTAATACAAGTATTTAATGTAAGATTTTTACTTTAAACACCTCCACGACCTCCGTACTATTCAATCCATCCATCAGCACAATGTTTTGAGTGCGTTACATTGAGTTCTACCACAAAACATGATTTTTCACCCAAAAAAAAAACCCTTTCCCAGCAATAATTTTTGCGTAAAGTTACTTAGTTTGATGTACAGAATGCTTGGTTGACGGCTTCGTGATGAGGTCTTTCGTACCCCGTAGAAGAGGTGAGGCGCGAGACATACTGAGACGGTGATGGCGCGGGCGCCGTCGGCGCCGCGGCGCCCTCACCACACCCCCGCCCGTCGCCTCTTGTATTTGTCCCGCGCCTAAATCGGATGAATTTATTAGGCGCTACGGAGGAACATTCGTAAATACAAACATACAACCATACATACATACATACTATAGAGGACACTCCCGCCTGACCACCACTAAGCTCATTTTTGCTTGCACTCGCAACATAAAAACGCTCTCTAGCCTCGCCCCGTTGACTTTGTGTAGAAAAAATGAATGAAAAGATACCGAATCGGTCGAGCGCATTGACGACGCACGCCAAACGAGAGTTATTGTTATTTTGCGCGCCAAAGTTGACGCTTTCCTAATAGGCCCAAAACTTTAAGGAGGCGTGGCTCGGCGCCTCCGCATGATTTAAGAAAAATATTTAAAATGGTCAGGCGGAAAAGACCCCGATAGTACTACATACATACATACAATACATAAACTCCTATTATCATAACCCTTCGTTTTGGCTTCGTACTTGTAAATATAACTGACCTAAAATTGTATATTTTGAATTTAGTGATAAAGTGGCTGTAAATCTATCAGAAATATCAAAACGCTAACTTAGAAATATTCAGATTTTCTCTTTTACTTTCATTCCGAGGCACGTCCGTGTTTTCCACACATACCTTTATCTAAAGTAGATCGCACCCTCGTCATCGCATGACACCCTGGTACCCTGGCGGCGCGGCGCCTGATTATTATGGTTTTTGTTCCGGCCATCTGCGCAGCTGTCAGGGTATTAAAGGTAGCTTTTGGTCAAACTAAAGGATCATAGAAAGGCATTTATTTGATCTTGGTAACTTATGTTAAACCTGGAGTGAGTCTCAAGGTAAAAGTCTACGAAAAAGCAACTCTATTTGTGGTGGTTCAAACTTCGTTTGAAATACTAATAGTTCTAATCAGCTTGCACTACAAAATGGTTATTACGTCATTCACTGCGGGCCGAATAGTGCGGATTGGATTAAAAAATTAAAACATTAAGATGCTAAAATGTTGCTTGTAGAATTATTTGCCAAAAAATCAGAATGATCGCATGTATTTTAGTGTAGTTTTTTTCGTTAAAATATTTTTTTAGAGATAAGTTCGTGATTTTTTTTTATAGAATAAAATTTGTTATATTATGTTTCCAAAACACTATCGTACTAGCATATAGCCTAAAGAATATCATATAATTTTCTGGTTTTGTTAGTTGCAGTGAATCATATGCTTTTTTGCATTATAAAACTTGCGTTTAGCTGCTGTAAAGGAAATTGTTTCCTTGATGCCTTGAAATTACTTCTTGCAGTCTCAATTGTTTCTGCACCAGCAGTAACTATTACTGATACTGTTAGCCTGCGTCATCCCACTGCTGGGCAAAGGCCTCTCCCCATGACTTCCAGTTGTTTCGATCCAGGGCTGTGGACAACTGGTCTTTGGACTCATACTGTCATTTACGAGATATCTTCCGTGATTGTTTATGATAAGTTCTTGTTGTTTGTTGTCGTTGTTGTTGTTCAGTCTTCATCATCATTGGTATCATGTATATTTTAATTTTTAGCCTGTAAGAATTAGATTTTGCTGTGCCCTGACAGCGTCTACGACGGTTCTTTGCCTCTCAGCCTTTTCTTAACAACATGGTTTTGTTTTATTTATTTGTTTCTTTTTTTTTTTTTATATTTGTCGGATCTGGTCATGAGTACGGACGGGCAAATGGATCGAAAGCGCGCCAGTGGTGACATCACGCGACCTACTTACCGGTCTACCCCACCATGGCGGCTTTTACAGACGCCTGATGTTGACACCTCGCGGCGAGGCGGACATTCTGGGTCTGATCGCAGCGGAGTTAAGACGTCTTGAATCTGTACCCGATTCATTGTGCCTAGTGTTATTGTGTGAAAGTGTAATGTCAAGTAATTTGTTAGTCTCAGTGTAATGCGAAATAAAATAGTGCATCCAGTGTGTTTTCATAGCATGAAACCCGCCTTCTGCCCACATAAGCTCGAGCCTAGCGAAATAAATTCCTGACAACCCGACATATATTTATATATATATATATTTACGTTTCACAAGGTAAAACCCTTGTGCAATGTTAATAAATTAATATCACAAGTTTAGATAAGTTATTCTATGTTTTAAATTAGATTAAGTTTAGATATGATAAGTTTAGTTTTAAACCATGAAACCTTAAAATAGTGTTTGTCGTCACAATAGGGATGATGACTGCTGACTCAAAAAAAATGACTCTGTTTAGTCCGTCAGTTAGATTATCGAAACATATTGGATACGTGTTTTTTGTTTTATCAAATTAATAAAAAATGACGAAGATAAAACGTGCCTTAGATCATGAGTGTGGGTTTGCGAGTAAAAAATGTACTCAAATGTGACGTCACACGAGTTTTCGACGCACTGTATCGTCTTCATTTTTTGTTTACGTGAAAAAAGAATAAATATGTGTCCAATATTTTTTGTCATCTACCCTATTGCCTACACTCCTACAGAACTTACGAAAACGTAAATAAACATTATGTAAGAAACGCGCTGAAACTTCAAAAAGAAAGCCTAAATCATCCATAACTCTAGAACAAAACAGACAGAGTAATAAAAGGGAACCAAAATAATGCCATCATTTGTAACTTTCCGACTTTTATTCCCTCGAAAAATGTTTATCTAGTTTTATAACAAACATTGGCACTCATAAAATGCCACAGTTTGGTGATCATCGCGTAAATAAAATGGTTATTACGGTGATAATGTTACGGCTTGCAAGCTTGGTTTTCAAGATTGTGAATTTGTGAAATGTCAATTTTATTAAACGATCGATGACGGACGTTACTAGGTTAAAAGTACGATGCGCTGAAAACTGAATAAAAAAATAAATCATTGAGCTCATAATTCCAAGTTGAAATTCTGTAAAAACTATTTTCTGACAAAGATTTTTTTTGCTGTTGAAAAATATGGACGGATACTTTGAAACGAATTTTCAGATAAAATTCACCTTAAAAACGTATTTTCAGGTTTATTTTTTCCGTTAATACCTCATCCTAACAACAGCTGCGCACGCCAAGGTGAGTTTTTGAACCTGAAGATCATTGTACGACAAAAATTCAATGCCAACGGAGAAGAAAATTCCCAATTTATAGGACAATTTGTCGAATTGCAAGTCGTGATCAATTAGGTTTTGATCAATTAGGATTTCTTGGTATAATTGAAGACTATCCAAATTCCTTACATCATATATCATCATCATCATCATCATCATCATCATTTCAGCCGAAAGACGTCCACTGCTGGACATAGGCCCAAGTGTTGCCACATTGACCGGTCCCGTGCGACTCGCAACCAGCGAATTCCCGCAACCTTCACCAGGTCATCGGTCCACCTAGTGGGAAGCCTTCCAACGCAACGTCTTCCGGTTCGCGGTCGCCACTCCAGAACTTTTCGGAACATCATATCGATACCTTTGGGTAGAAAGGTCGTATAAACCATTTTGGCCAAATTGAGTTATAAATACCATTTTTCTCAGATTTTTTTTCTCTATCGATCTGTATATACGCAATGCAGAAATTCGCACAAAAATGGTTTATACGGCCCAGAAATTTTCGGTCATAGCCTCTTAAAAAAGGTAAATTTTCAATGTAAAAGCCGAATGTTTTTTTTTGTAGTTTTGTTATGATGTAATGACCATAATTTATATTAACTCAGGGCGTAAAAATAGTCGTTAATTGTAAATGGTTTATACGCCCTAACGTGTTAAATGCATTACCTAAACATGGTTTAAATTCGACGTCGTAAATCCAAAGGCAGTTTGCGACGTTGGTGTATAAACCATGTTCATTGCAAGAAGCACTTTACGACCAACACACAAGGCTCGCATTTGGCGCGCAGCGACAAGCAGAAGAGCGAACGGGATAGACAGATACCGGCCGGCGCATTGCGATAGCTCTGGGTAGAAAGGTCGTATAAACCAAAACCCGACTTTTCAGGAGAGCAGTTTTTTTTTTTTTTTTTACATAGAATCTTATAACTTTTTTGTTTTTGAAGTTATAAAAAAATGATTTATGAGAAAGGTTCTTACAATTTGCAAATGAAAAAGGTTAAATCATCCAAACCTATCTATCTTCTTTAGTTTTAAAGTTTGCTTGGATTTACGTCTTAGAAAAAATCAATTCTTGGTTAATACACCCCATGAGAATGTATTTTAAAAAAACTGTATAGGTCGTATATCCATTTTTGGTAAGCTTATGGTCCAATTTACTGTCGTAAAAACCCATGTTTTTTGTATTAAAAACCATTTATAATCATAGATCAATTAATTTTTGACTAATAAACAATCTTGCCACTCTCAGAATTAGAACTTAATTATTACTATTTTAAGCTTTCACGGTTCATAACTATACTATAAATGTCACTTACGGGATATCTTCCGTGATTATTTTTTTATTTTTGAGCTCCCGATATTTCGACGCTGTTGCAAGCGCCATGATCGCGGGTTAACTAAAATAATCACGGAAGATATCCCGTAAGTGACATTTGTAGTTTAATTATTATTATTCTAATACCCAATAATGATCGATTCAAATAAAATAAAACTATACCTATATAAAGAGTAGATAAATAAAATAATACCTTCTAATCAACATTTACTATTATTTAAATAATGGTACAACATACTTAACAGGTTTAACGTTTTTAAATTGAAAAATAATTATAACAACTTAAACTGAAAAGCGAAATAAGCCGTGCGGTATTACCCGAACAAGGTGTAAGCAATGATACACATGAAAAGGTTATGATTATGTCCCCAACTGCACTTTATAAAAACAAATTGCAAATATCGGATGTAAGTCAAAAGAGTTCCCCGGGACGCGAGACGCTCTGTTGCGCTGAGTTTAGCGCGATGTGTCCGTCTCGCGAACCAGGAGAACTCGTAGCGTGCCTGGGAGCAGTTACTCACCTTCCCGTACAGGATTCTGCATGTCCAAAAAAATTTGGCTACTCAAAAAACTTTAACAAACCAAATTAAAGATCATCATCATCATCATCAGCCTATTAATGTTCCCACTGCTGGGACACAGGCCTCCCCTCTATGAGAGGGAAATTAAAGATAATTGCAACAATTCGGCCCATATTTTAGATTCCAAATTACCTTTTTTTAATAAACAGAAAGACATTTGTGATCATGTGGAATCCAAGCTAAGCGACGGTGACATTAGGGGGGCAGCCAGAATACTGTTCAGCAGTGGGGATCCCTTTTTTTTGCATAATCTTCTTTTTCCTAATATACTTTGGCATAACTGTTTTGGCATAATTTGTTTTGCCATAATAATACTTTGCCAAATTTTTTTTTGGCATACTGTTTATGTTGGCATAATCATCTTGAAGGCTAATTTGTTTTGGCATAAATTGAATTTTGCATAATGTTACTAGGCATAATGACTATTAGCATAATAGTATTTAGGCATACAAATAATTTAAAACCAGTATAAAATTTGAGTTATTTTTACGTATTTATTTTGAATTAAAAATTCATTAAGTTGTACTACAAAAGTTAGTGACAGAAACGAATCGCTGCAAAACCGACTCCACGTAGTCTTGTCTGCCCTACCCCTAGAGTGTAATTTAAAATCGCGTAGGCGTGGAAGGGCGAGGCGGCCCGCGAGTTGAGGAGCAGGTGGTTGTAACACTCGCTGCCACTGCTGAGGCTGGCCGGCCTAGCCGGCCAGCAAGCCGAAGCTGCGGTGGTGAGCGTTAAACACATGTGCGACGATAAGCTCGCGTGGGACCGCCGGAGCCCCGCAGCGCCGGAGCCGTGACAGAAATCTTGCCTGCTGCATGTTGCACTCTGCATGCTTGCTTGCTGCATGCTTGCTGCATGCATGGTGTATGCTTGTTTAAATGTTTGTAAGCTGCATGTTTGCTGCATGCATGGTGTATGCTTGTTTAAATGTTTGTAAGCTGCATGTTTGCTGCATGCATGGTGTATGCTTGTTTGCATGCTTCTTACAGGGAAAAAACTCACATATGTTCACAATCAACTATGTTCAAAACAAATATGTTATGTATTACCTGCTTCGGAGAGATGGTTTTATTCCAATCGTCAAAATAAATTGGTATATCCAATTAGGGTATGTCTAACATTTTAGGATTATGCTTCTTTGTTATGCCTATAAAAAATATGTTTTAGTATCATTATGCGTAAATCAATTTATGCCTAGCAATGTTATGCTTAATCATTATTATGATTAGATAAACTATGCTTAAAAAAAATATGCGTAAGCTGTTATGCGTAAAAATGTTATGCAAAAATATAATTAGTAGTAACAAAAGTATGCCAAGTTATATTAGGTCTTCAAATTTTATGCAAATGGATAGGGAACCTCAGCAGTGATGTGGTGGCGCCTTACTCTCCAGATACTCTTTCAGCCCTGGAGAGTAAACATCCATCGCCTGCGGATGGTCTCACCTTCCCCGACCCGCCCGTCCACCCCGACCCCCTCATTCAGGATCCACCTTTTTTTTAAATTACAGCCCCGCAGTTGATCACAGCCGTGAGCTTCTTCCGGAGTGGCTTCGACGGCCTGACTCCACAGCACTTGAAAGATTTGTTGATTTCAGGTGCCGGGGAAGCTGGTGAGTCACTCTTGAAGGAGCTTGCGGTTCTGATCAACTTAATGCTCTCCGGCGGCGTGAACGATGCCGTCGTCGACGTCTGGTACGGGGCTAACCTGTGTGCCCTGCGCAAGAGGGACGGCGGCATTCGTCCAATTGCCGTCGGTTGCACCTACAGGCGTATGGCTGCCAAAATATGTTGCAAGCTGTACAGCGAGACGCTTGCAACTAAGTTCCAGCCCCTTCAACTTGGTTTTGGTTCCAGAGGGGGCTGTGAGGCAGCCGTACATGCCTTATCGTCTTTTCTACACTCAAAAAAAGGTGAGGTCATCCTCAAGGTTGACGTTAAAAATGCCTTCAACTCCGTGAATTGAAAGGGACACTTTGTTGGCTGAAGTTATAAAAGTACTACTCGAAATTTATGGTTTTTTGTGGCAATGTTATAGGCACCCTTCTAAATTACTTTACACGGACAATGTTTTGGAATCTGCAGTTGGTTGCCAACAAGGTGACCCTCTCGGGCTCTATTCATCCCATAATTCAACAACTAAATTCAAAATTTAATGTGTGGTATTTAGATGATGGAACGCTAGGAGGTGATGTTGACACGGTTTTGGCTGACCTACAACTCCTCAAAAATCAATTTAAATCTATTGGCCTGGACCTTAATACCTCAAAGTGCGAAATTTACCTTTCAGACATTACCGACAGACAATCGACTATAGATAAATTTAATGCAATAGCCCCAAAAATCAAAATTTTAGAAAAAATATCCCTGCACCTCCTAGGTTCCCCTATTTTTGAAGAAAGTTTTTCATCTTTCATCGACGACAAAATTAAACATTTCAATAATATTTCGGATAGACTTTCCAAAATTGATTTGCATTCGGCATTCACCATTATAAGATATTGCTGTTTTGGTCCAAATTTTATGTATTTTCTCCGTTGTTCTCCTCTTTGGAAGAAACCACAACTTTTGGACAAAATTGACCAAATTATTCGCAACACATTAACATCCATTCTTAATGTGGCCCTGGACGACCGAGCGTGGCTGCAAGCCACCCTGCCAATTCGTTTTGGTTGCCTTGGCGTCCGCAAAATTTCTAGTGTTAGCTTACCGGCGTTCCTGTCTTCTGTCCACAGCACTGAAAAGCTAACCAGGAAAATTTTAACTCTTTCCCTGGTTAGCTCGGAAGTGCCGTGCTTGACCGACGCAGAGGAAAGTGGAAAGTGGCTTGCCCGGACACGGATCGGCCCGAGAACCCGTTTTCCCAGATACAGTGGGATGAGCCGCTCTGCAGGTTGGTACGGAATAAACTTATTAATACGTCTACCAATACTGCTGAGCGTGCCCGCCTGCTGGCTGTGGGTGAATGGGAGTCGGGCCTCTGGCTTCAGGCGCTACCGTCACCTAATATAGGCACTATGTTAGGTGACACAACCTTCCAGCTCGCTACATGTTTGCGTTTGGGCACTCCTTGTGGGGCTCCACATCGCTGTCAATGTGGTGAAGCAGTCGACTGCCTCGGACACCATGGCCTTTCTTGCAGTAAGAGTGAAGGTTGGATAGCGCGGCACGCTAGCATTAATGATCTCATCCGTCGTGCTCTTGCCACCGCCGGGGTGCCAGCAGTATTAGAGCCCACTGGCTTGGCACGCGTCGATGGCAAGAGACCAGATGGTATGACCATAATGCCATGGAAGTTGGGTAGGCCTTTGGTGTGGGACGCAACTTGCGTCGACACCCTTGCGCCATCCCATCTTCCTAGCACAGTGTGCTGCGCTGGGGTGGCTGCTGCAGGTGCTGAAAAACCTCAAACGGCGCAAATACAATAATTTAATTGGTAATTATGTGTTTGAGCCGTTTGGGGTTTTTTTTTTTTTTTTTTTTCTTTATTTATTTGAGGACATTTAACCGCATTGCGTATGCCAGTCCCATCGTACCCTAAATACATATTAATCATATCTGGGCCATGGACCTGAACAGACTCTTCGCATCATCACTATTTGGTTGAGCCAAAATTTTATTGAATGTGCCTACTTCAAGTCTATTCAACTTCAAGACCCTAAACAAATCATTTCTCTCAGACTCATACCGCACACAGTCCATCAATAAGTGGAGTAAGTCCTCAGCAACTCCACATTCCACACAGTTGGGAGAATTCGTTTTTTTCATCATGAAAGCAAACTTATTGCATGGAATGTGTCCAGATCTGAGTCTATGAGCTGTAACAACTAATTTTCGGCTTATATTACTATTTACAAACCATGGCACACGAAAAGGCTGACCCTGCATGGTTTTATACCAGATTCCTTTATCTAAAGAACGTTTGTCAAAATATTCCTTCCAATCATCATAACACTTGTTTTTAAATTTAGGTAAAACTTCTGTATAATCCAAAGTGATGCTGGTTCCCCTTCCATTTTTAGCTGCATATTTTGCCAACATGTCAGCCTTTTCATTACCCTGTAACCCAATATGCGATGGAACCCATTGCAATCTCAATGTAACACCTTTAAGCATTAATTCATCTATCTTAGATAGAATGACATAAGCTAGCGATACACCTCTGTGGCCAGAGGCGCATCGAGCTAAATGTTGTAAGGAACTTTTGCTGTCTGAACAAATAACAATATTTTTTTGTTGATTATAGTTACAGAACGTTAGTGCTTCAGAGATTGCAATGAGCTCCAACGTCATTATGGACGCATTCTTATCTATTTTAAAGCAATTACTCTGACAATTGTTTGGTTCACTAGGCACATAAAAGGCTGCTCCACGACCTTCTACACTCTTCGACCCATCTGTAAATATACTAAACCATTCATTGTACTTCAAATGCAGCTCTTTTATAACTTCATGTTTTAGTATAGTACTATTGTAGCTTTGTTTAGATAGTTTCACTGCATCTAAGTCCCATTTAATAATTTCTTCAATATTAATGTTGGTCATCCATGTCCTTAGAGTAAACATCAACAATGGATTTGACGATGCTATATTGTCATCTTTCACATCATTATATAGGGAAATCAGTAGAGGAATCTTTTTATTTCTCCAAAACCTATTCTGTAAAAGAGTGTGAAGCTCTCCTAACTGATTATTGGTAACATTATTTTCTATAGATTTAGACTTTAAACAGAACTTATAACCTAAATATTTTCTCCGTAAATCCAGTGGCACTACACAAAGCTCGCTTTCCATAACGTGGATAGGTGTAGTTTTGATAAAACCTCCTACTATTCTCAGAGCCTGGTTTTGAATTTTATTTAGTTTGTCCAGATGACACTTTGCACTCACATCATATAAAAAGCTGCTGTAGTCTATGCGACTTCTTATCAAGGCTATGTAAATATGTCTCAAATGTTTAGGGTGCAGGCCCCATGCAGCGCCAGCCAAGGTTTTGAGTAAACTTAGACTCCTTTGTACTTTTTCAGCTATCATATTAATGTGTTTACTCCACCGCAATGACCTGTCTAACCATACTCCTAAATACTTGTAATTATCTACCAACTGTAAGCTATGTCCATTTATATTTAAGTCTATTTCTAATTTTCTGAACCCTCTAGTGAAAATACACACTTTAGACTTAGTTGCCGATAATTCTAAACCCATATCATTCAAAATATTACAAAATGTATTTAGTGCAATTTGAAATTCATGTTCACTTTGATTGAGATCCCTAGAAGAACTATACAAAACAAAATCATCCGCGTATTGACACATACTTACATGATCAATCTTATGAAAACAAATCATTGTAACCACATTAAAAAGAAGAGGGGAAATAGGGTCTCCTTGTGCCAAGCCTCTATCAGTATATCTAATAAAATAATTATGCATATCAGTCTCATCTTTCATCATAAGGTGCCTTTCGCTTAGAAAGCTCCATAGGTATTGACATATTTTTTGGCCAACTCCCATTTCATCTAGTGTTGTAATCAAAACGTCTACTAATACATTATTATAAGCGTTGGAAATATCTAAAAAGCAAGCTATAGTTGGAACCTTATGCGAGAATCCTACATAAATCTGATTCACTAATTTAACCAGACAATCCTGACATGACTGCCCTCTTCTAAATCCGGACGTGAACGGAGACAACAATTCGTTTTTTTCTATGTACCACTCAAGTCGTTTTGTCAACATTGAGTGGAAAATTTTGCACACACACGATATTAACGAAATAGGCCGTAGTTTAAGACTATTATTAGGGCCATTTTTAGGTATAGGCGTCACCAATATGTCGCGCCATTGACTTGGAATATCGCCGGTATTAAAGATCGTATTATATAATTTTAATAGGTACTGCTTACCGACTGGTGGAAGATGAAAGATAAGTGATTATGTGTTTGAGCCGTTTGGGGTTGAAACACTAGGGCCATGGGGTCCGAGTGCCCACCTAGTTTTTCGAGAAATCGCCAAACGGTTGGTCGACTGTTCACGTGACCAGAGGGTGGGCCTATTTTTTGGCCAAAGAATCAGCATTGCCCTCCAACGTGGCAATGCTGCCAGCCTTCTGGGCACTTTTCCTGTTGACAGCGATGTGGACGAATTTTTCGACGCCCTGTAACCCTTTTTGATACTTGTAAGTATTTTTATTTCTATTATAGAGTTAGTATGTAAATAATGTAAATATTACTGAAAAAAAAAAAAAAAAAAAAAAAAAATGTTAAACCTGTTAAGTATGTTGTACCATTATTGAAATAATATTAAATGTTGATTAGAAGGTATTATAATACTTAATAAATGTTGATTTCGTATTTCAGGTAGTTTTATTTTATTTGAATCGATCATTATTGGGTATTAGAATAATAATAATTAAGTTCCTACTAATTCTGAGAGTAACAGGATTGTTTCTTAGTCAAAATTCAATTGATCTATGATTATAAATGGTTTTTAATACAAAAAAAACTACATATATGGGTTTTTACGACAGTAAATGTGACCATAAGCTTACCAAAATGGATATACGACCTATACAGTTTTTTTAAAGTACATTTTCATGGGGTGTATTAACCAAGAATTGTTTTTTTCTAAAACGTAAATCCAAGCTAACTTTAAAACTAAAGAAGATAGATAGGTTTTGATGATTTAACCTTTTTCATTTGCAAATTGTAAGAACCTTTCTCATAAATCATTTTTTTATAACTTCAAAAACAAAACAGTTATAATTTTTTATGTAAAAAAAAAAAGCTTTTCTGCTCTCCTGAAAAGTCGGGTTTTGGTTTATACGACCTTTCTACCCAAAGGTATCGATATATAAAATAAATAAAAATAAAAAAGCCTTTTATTTCTTGCATTTCACTTAAAATAAACTATTTTCTATTATAAACATACATTATATTTTGTTAAAAAAAGTAGGTGCTTAAAAGTATTATTTTATTTTAATGTTGCCAATTGCAAGAACCCCTTTTTTAGGTGAAGGCCTCCTCCAAAGAATTCCATTTGGTTCTGTCTTTAGCTTTCTGCATCCAATGTGGGCCGGCCGTTTCTCTTATATCGTCTTCCCATCTTGTTTGCGGTCTACCTTTTTGACGTTTCCCTATTGGGCCATTCCACGATGTGACTCTTTTGGTCCATCTGTCGTCTCTTATTCTCGCTACGTGTCCCGCCCATTTCCATTTGAGCTTTTTTGCATATTTTAGAGCATCCGTGACTTTTGATATGCTTCTGATTTTTGTGTGTCGTATTTTTTGAATTTTTCTAATTTTTAGCATACTGCGCTCTAGTCCGCGTTGGCATGTGATAATTTTATTTTTGGTTTTGGAAGTATATCTCCAGGTTTGACACGCATATGTAAAGCACGGCAGCAGACAGGAATTCATGACTCTACTTTTAATTTTAGTTGACATATTGCTTTTAAAGATCTCCTTGAGACTCCAATATTTGTTCCAAGTGAGTTGTATTCGCCTCTCAATTTCCAGCTCATTACTTTTTCTATCCAAGCTAATTTGTTTTCCTAAATAGACGTATTTATCCGTTTAATTTAGTTTTTAATTATCGACTGTTATAGTTTTTTTCGTGCTATTTGTCATTAGCATTGTTTTCGCCAGGTTCATCTCTAAACCTACTTCTTTACTAGCCATATTCAGTGATTGAATCATTAGTTGGAGTTCTGTGCTCGATTCCGAAAGGAGTATCAAGTCGTCGGCAAAACGGAAATGGCTCAGGGGTTTTCCATCGATGTTCAGGCCCAAACCATTCCAATTAAGCTTCCTTATTGTTGAATCCAGTATAGCGATGAATATTGTAGGAGAAATTGGATCACCTTGCCGGACTCCCCTTTTGATGGGAAAACTAGGGCCGGTTTTTTCTAGCTTTACTCTTCCTGTGTTATTCGTATATATACTTTTGATTACCTCTATGTACTCATTTTTAACTCCCTGCTCTTTTAATGTATTCCATATACTCTCATGGGATATTGTATCGAAGGCTTTTTTATAGTCTATGTATCCAATGTATAAAGGTCTTTGTTTTTCTGAGTATTTTTCAATCACAAGTTCCAGAGTGTGAATATGGTCTATCGTGGAAAAGCTCTTTCTAAATCCCGCCTGTTCTATGGGCTGTTCTGCCTCCAGTGTAATACTTATTCTTTGGTCTAAAATAGAAGAAAATAACTTGTACAAGCAGGGCAGTATGCTTATTGGCCTGTAGTTTGCAATGTCGCACGGGTCTCCTTTTTTGTAAATTAGTATTATTTTTGATTCTGACCATTGCGTCGGTATCTTGTATGATTCTAATATATGGTTGAACAATTGGGTTAGTGGTCTGGCAAGTAGGGTATGAGCTGTTTTTATGGCTTCATTAGTAATACCGTCTGAACCTGGGCTTTTGTCATCTTTCAATCTTTTTATTGCATCAATAACCTCTATTACTTCTAATGGTTCTCTGCAACCCTTTGTGTTCTCGTCCGTGGTAGTTTTGTAGTTAAGGTTGGTGCTCTCGCGATTCTGGGCGCTAAAGAGGGTTTTATAGAAGTCTGTGGCTATATTTATAATGTCTGTTCGATTATTCAATCTTTTTCCATCGTTCTTTAGTGAGTCTATCCATATCTTATTTGTTCGTAATTCCTTGAATGCTTTTTTGGTGCTACCCGTTTGCAGTAGATGTTTTTCAATAGTATTCTCTCTGTATCTTGAATAGTCGTGTTTTATACGCTTACTAATTAATTTATAGAGCGCCGAAGTTTCATTTTTCATTGACCTGGTTTTGGGCTTAGTTTTTTGTAGTTCTTGTCTTCTCTTCATTAGTTTTAGTGTATTATCAGATAAGATTTTATGGCTTCCCCTTGTATTATTTAGTACCTTATTTAGTACTTGAGCATATTGAAGACTTTGAGTGATAGCTTTTATTATTTTATCATGATATATTTGCACGGAAATCTCCTCTTCTAAGTCTATATCTGGTAAGTGGGATAGGATTCCGTCTTTATATAGTGTTTTTTCTTCTTCGCTCTTCAGTATGGTAGAGTTTTGGTAGGTTTTGTATTTAATTCGGGTATTTTTTTGTTTAGTTAGTGTTAATGTTGCCCTGAATGGTCTGTGATCTGAAGAGAAGTTGAGGTTCAGCACATCTATGTTTTGTACCATGTTAGGCCTGTTTGACAAAATGTAATCTATTTCGTTTTTGTAGTCTCCGCCAGGCGAGCGCCACGTCCATCTTCTTTTATGTTTCTTTTTGAAGTAGGTGTTCAGAATTGCAATTTTATTTTCGAGGGCGAAGTCAATCAGTCTTTGACCTCTTTGGTTTCTTACTCCGTAACCGTTCCTTTTCATTATAAGATATTCGTCTGTTCTTGGTTGGCCTATCTTGGCATTTAGGTCGCCCATGATGACATATATTTTGTGCGCCAGGTCCATAGCTTTATATAATTCTGCGTAGAAGTTGTTGATTTCTTCCTCGCTTGCTACTTCTGTGGGTGCGTATACTTGTATGAAGGATATTTGGTTACCCTGTATGTTCATGTTTAATATTGCGATTCTGTCACAGATGCCCGTGAAGCTTTCAATGTTTCCTTTGTGAGCTATATTTATTAGAAAGCCGACGCCATACTTTCCTTTTGTGAGGCCTACATGGCAGAGTATACAGTCTTCGTATTCTTCAATTTTTATTCCCATTCGCCTTGTTTCCGACAGTCCGATAATGTCATATTTTATGTTACTTAGTGCTTCTGTCAGCTCTAACAATCGACTATGTGTTGACAAAGTTCTTACATTGTGGGTTACAACGTAGAGCCTATTGTCTGTTCTGTTCTTTGGAGGGTTTTGTTTTGGTCATAATCTTCCACGGTGACCAGCCGGGTTGGAAGATGAGTTGTTATATTTTGTGGGTTCGTTAAATCGTTTGAGTTGTTTGAGGGAGGCCTTCGTGTTCGTTGCTAATTGTTCTCATCGTTATTATCTTTAGCATTCAGTGTGGTGTTGGTGTTCTTGTTTATCAGAAAATTTAGCATACCGGGTTTCAATACTCCTTCCGAGATACTAGATGACCTTTGGGTTTTACATATTTGAGTTTTTTTCTTTTTCTCTGCTTGGTGTTGTGCGGAGTTCTTATTCGCATTTTTTTTCTTGTTTGGGGGGTTATTTCTAGTTCACGTTTTTTCCTTGTATTGTCTGTTTCAACAATATTTGTTCTTTCCTCTTCTGTTTCGCTGCTATATTCTTTGGATGGTTCCCGGACTATTAGTTTGTCGTATCGCAGGTAGGCTATTTTTCCAGCTTTCTTCTCTTCTTTTAACTGTTCTTGTAATCTTCTTCGCGTTTCTAAAATCTCAGGTGGGTAATCTTCTTTCAAGTAAATAGTTTTAGTTTGCATAAATTTCTTGTTTTTCAAAATTGTGATCTTCCTTCTAAACGTTGTGAAACTTACGACAATAGGTCTTATTTTGTCTTTGAGGTACTTTCCCCTTCTGCGAACCATCTCTAGTTCTCTTCTGTCGCATTCTAGTTTCAGCTCGTCTTTAATTATGTGCAATATGGTTTCTTCCAACTCCTGGTATGTTTTTTCGCCTTCTTCTACCCCGAAAAAAATGACATTTCTTTCCCTTAGGTGCTTTTCTATGGCGCTAATTCTCTTGTCGTTTTTGGAGTTAGCTTCCCTAACTTGTTCGAGTTCCCCTTGTATTAAATTGAAATTTTGATCTATCTTATCGTTGATTTTGGTCGTGATGCTTGTTTCTAAATTTATCAATGATTTTTCTGTATCTCGCTTGATATCTAATCGTAGTTCTTTCAAAAGATCGATATATACTATTCCATTAATTACATAACATAACATCACGCCTGTATTCCCCGATGGGTTAGGCAGAGGTGCACTTAATATAGTACACGCACATTTCGCCAGTTTTGTTGTATGTTATATCCCCATGTTACAAGGCCATAGCCAGGGGGGGGGGGATCAAATTGACACCCCCCGAAATGTAAAAAAATATATTTCTTTTTAGTAAGTATTAATGAGACAGCAACGCGCCCGTCTCACTCTGGTGTTATACATAACTGAGGTAATCACTACAAACACAATTCTCTACCTACTGTTACTTTTATTTGTAACGTTAATGTCAATGTACTGCAGAGTTGTATGACGTTAATGTCAATCCACCGCAGAATTGACATCAACATCGAGGAGGTAATTGATTTGTTCGCTGCAAAGGAAGCTAGAAGACTCAATTTAATTTTGTAATAAGGTGTTAATATTTCTGTAATGGTTTTTAAAATATTATAATAAAATATTTAAAATATTATAATCATTTTTAATAAAAAAATGTTTTTTTTAAATATTACATTTATGATAAGTAACACCATTTTAATTCTTTTACTAAATAATTTTATGTTTTTTCTACTATTCCACCAACTCAAACCCCCCCCCTCCCCCGAAATTGTTTTCTGGCTACGGCCTTGCCATGTTATTACATTGGGGGCGAGCTTATTGACATCAACAGGTTTAAAATAATGGAAAAGACCAATAACACTTAGCCACACCTGGGAATCGAACCCAGGACCTTAAGCTCAGCAGTCACGACCAATGAGGCAGTCAGGTTTCACTACATTAAAATATGAATCAATGTCATTATAAGAATACTTGAACGTTACTAATTGAACCTAATTGTAATTGCATCAAATAATTTGAATCAATTACCAATTAAGGTGCGATTGGCAATTACACTAAAAGCCCTTATTAAGATCTAGATTCAAATCAGCTTATTTGGGATAGGTAGATAATCTAAAGGTGTTTACAGATTTCTCAACATTTAGATGATGTTTGATAGAAAAAATGTTTAAGAAACACACATAACGAAGAAGAAGAAATACTTCGCCGATCCCAAATAAATTAAGATAAGGGCAAGCGAATAATAATGATTCAGAAAAACACAATGGACATCGTAATATTTTGTCGATCACCAAGTTAAATAATTGTTTGTTTCGATCAAAAAACAAACAAGTGCTGCTCGATTGTGACCTTCACATTCATCGAATTCAACAGAAACAACTATCTCAAGAGCTGCTACTGAAAGTACCAAACTAGTCGCCAAACTTTGGGCTGACTCAATTAAGGTTGTCATCGACACGCTAAGAAGAAGAAACAACCAATAAAATATAACAAATCTGTAAGAAGCTAAAAGATCTTATTGGTCGTCAAAACACAGGATATCGATAGACAATGGTGTCGATTCTGTTGTGCACAAACTAAACATTTAGGCTATGGCTATCTTTTACTAAAAGGCAGTGCGCGAAAAGGACGGCTATCGCTACGAACTGAGTTAGAGATGTCAAACTAGTTTATGCCTTGCGCTTCACCGTGTTTTTAGTCGAAATGTTTTTACGTGTACCCTTCGTTTGTATGGAAATATTAGTTCCAACTAAACTTGGCAGCTTTAAATTACGTCCGTCTCTTTCTCGTTTTATTAGAGAGAAAAAGATAGCAATAGCCTAAATTAAGTTTAGTTTGTGCACAACAGAATCGATTAACACTCGTTGAAAATTTATCGATTCTAGAGGCATCTTTAATCATCATCTTGCTGTCATTGTCACATGTTACTTGGGGTCGACGCAACATGTTTTTTTCTCCCATTCTTCCCTGTCAACCGTCACGCTATCATTTACTGCTTTTTCCTTGGTCATCCTTTCCCTCTCCATCCATTTACATTTGACGGATCCGGTCATGAGTACGGACGGGCGAATGTATCAAAAGCGCGCCAGTGGTGACATCACGCGACCTACTTACCAGTCTACCCCACCATGGCTGCTTCTACAGAGTCCTGATGTTAACAACACGTGGCGAGGCGGACATTCTGGGTCTGATCGCAGCGGAGTTAAGACGTCTTGAAACTGTACCCGATTCATTGTACCCAGTGTTAATGTGTGAAAGTGTAATGTCAAGTAATTTGTTAGACTCAGTGTATCTGTTTGAAAAGAGTAACCCTGGAGTTTCTTGCCGGTTCTTCTCCATGGAAACTACCAACCCGAACCGTGCAATGTGAAATAAAATAGTGTATCGCATCCAGTGTGTTTTCATAGCACGAAACCCGTCTTCTGGCCACAAAAATGCTCGACCCTAGCGAAATAAAATCCTGACAACCCGACACATTTATATTCATCACTCTTTTAGTCACATGCGATTCTTCCCTCCTCATCACATGCCCATACCAAGACAGTCGATTCTCTTTCAACTTTTCTGTAACTGGTAAACAACTGGTTTATAATTTCCTCTAATATACTCGTTCCTTACTTTATCCATTCTTGTCACACCACATATCCACCTCAACATTCTACGCAACTCTTTAATGTCTAAGGATAATTTCGTCTAGCCGGCAATGTCGTCAAAAATCTAGGCCAAGAAATAAAGATAAATAATAATAATTTTGTTTTCAACCCTTGTAACAACGGCGACAGTTGTAACAATTATTTTTGTTTTCAATCATTTTACGACAAATATTTATCGGGACAGCAGTGCAAGTACGTAGGAATCGATTCGATAAATCTGACAGTTATTCTCGACAAAATGACTATTCGATGGCCCCACCGAATAAACGTGCAAGAGTTCTTACACGATTTTTTTTTTTTTCATTTTTCTTTTCTTTTGCCGATCCTGCACCTACTTAATTTTTTTTATGAATTTTAGACTTAAAACACGCCTATTATAATAGTTTATTTCTTTATTCTAGGGAAATAATTAATTTAAAAAATACAGGAATAATAGTATAAGCTTCTTTTACATGCTTTTTGAGTCGCCAAGTACACAAGAATAAACATGTTAAAACCTACAGACGTTTGGGAAGATTTGGAATTGTTTTCGAATTTGGGTAATGCCTTCTTACACGTTTATTCGTGTAGAAATGTATGCAATTTTTTTACTAATGTTATATTCCACAAAATGAAAGTTTGAGTATAATTAAGTTATTAAAATTAAAGTATTGCATTGTCTCTTACTATAATTATTTTTTTCTAACAATTGTGTTAAAGATTTAAACATTAATATTATTTGCAAATTAGTTTGAGTTTATAGCTAGTAACGGTAAATAAACAAACGTATACGCGATAAATTCTATTGCAATTGTACGTAACGTTAGAAAGGGGTACGGGGGGTAAGATGCAAGTGAAATTAAGTGAGTAGCTCGGAAGGTCAGTCTTGTTGTGATTCTATGCGCGCTAGTAGGTACCTACGTAATTTTGTTACGAGCAATTACATTCGATTAAAATTGTTATTATAGTCAATCAAATTGTTGTTTTGTAATTAAGTATAACAATGAGAAGATATTGGGATGCTTCTAGTTGCTGCAAAAGGATATTAGAATTAGCGAACTGCCAACGAAATAAAGGTAAGGGAAATAGAGGGATGCGAACTGTCAACGAAAAGAAGGAGCGGCGTGAAATAATCCTGCATATAAATACATACTACGAATACCGGCAGCTCAATATACGGATCTCTAAATCCTTGAAGAGCGACCTCCGCCGCTTTAATACCGAGCGTATTAAAGACGCGATTGAGCAGAACAAAGGTTCTAAGGTATTTACAAGAGATCTGGCTTTTGGGCAGAGCCAGCTCACGAAACTAAAGTCCGACGATGGCAGGATCTTATCCGCAAAACGGAGCTTCTCAGGGAGATCGAGAACTTCTATGGGCAGTTGTACACGTCAACCAGTAACCCGTTGTAGATCTAGCAAACGACCCAAGAGCTAGACTGAACTGACACTATACATCCCCGAAGACATCCCGGACGTCAGCCTGTATGAGATTAGGATGGCTCTGAAACGACTTAAAAACAACAAGGCACCGGGTGATGACTGCGGCCGAACTCCTGAAGGCGAGTGGAAAACCAGTACTTAAGGCCCTTCAGAAGCTGTTTAATTCCGTCATACTCGAGAGGAAATCGCCCACAGGCATGGTACAGGGGTGTGGTTGTATTATTCCTCAAGAAGGGTGACAATGCCCGGCTGAAGAATTATAGGCCAAGCCATGTCTATAAGTTGTTTTCAAGAGTCATCACGAATCGTCTCGCGCGCAGGTTTGACGATTTTCAGCCTTCGGGAGGCTGAAAATCGTCAAACCTGCGCGCGAGACAAGCCGGTTTTTGAAAAGGCTTTAGCACCGTGGACTACAAACATAAGCTGCGGCAGGTTATACCGAAGATTGAAGACCTGCCTCTCTGCTTAGCATTTGTGGACTACGAAAAAGTTGCGATTCGATCGAAACCTGGGCTGTACTGCAGTCGCTCCAGTTGTGCCAAATCGACTACCGGTACATCGAGGTGTTGAAGTGTTTGTACAAAAACGCCACCATGTCAGCCCGACTTCAGGACCAAGCCTCAGAACCTATCCTCCTGCAGCGAGGTGTGAGACAGGGAGACTTCATATCTCCGAAACTGTTCACCGCTGCACTGGAGGATGTCTTCAAGGTTCTGGACTAGAGCTAGGCATCAACGTCAATGGCGAGTACATCACTCACCTTCGGTTTGCCGATGATATAGTGGTCATGGCTGAGACCATGGAGGACCTCAGTACAATGCTCGATGACCTCAGTAGAGCTTCCAAAAGACTGGGTCATGCCAAGGTCATGTTGAATGTCCATGTAGGTAACACCCACTCCTCTCAAGATCGGAGACACTACACGCGAAGTTGTAGACTATTATGTGTATCTAGGACAAACGGTCCAGTTAGGTAGGTCTAACTTCGAGAAAAAGGTCAATCGTCGAATCCGACCCGGCTGGGCAGCGTTCGGGAAGTTGCGCAGCTTCTCGTCCAACTTACCGCAGTATCTCAAGACGAAAGTCTATGCGCACTGAGTGTTGCCAGTGATTACATACGGGACCGAAACGTGGTCGCTTACAATGGGCCTTATCAGAACGCTGAAAGTCACCCAAATGGAGAAGACTATGCTCGGAGTTTCCTTGCCTGACCGAATCAGAAATGAAGACATGCTGAAGGTTACTGACGTAGCCCGAAAAATTGCCAAACTTAAATGGCAGTGGGTAGGGCACATTGCTCGCAGAACGGATACCTGGCTCAGGTTACAGGAATCCGTTGGATGCGAGTCGCACGGGACCGGTCAATGTGGCGACACTTGGGGGAGGCCTATGTCTTTCGGCTGAAATGATGATGAATGACTCCGATTCATGCAGTAGGCAAAATCGTAACCGTTTTGTGTTTGCCATGTTCTCTTTAGCGTCGAAGAAATTTAACATCAAAATAACTCATCGATTTTTAGAGAAGGGTCATAGCCAATCGGAAAGTTACTCTATGCATGCTGCTATCGAGCGTTCAAAGAAAAGAGATACTGTATACACTCCCGATTAAATGTATTACTTGATAGATAATGCTAAAGTTACTGCGCAGGAAGACGAATTACGAGAGGTGCAAATCATTATAAGGACTAACTCAAGAAGGCGGCGGGGACAACCTACAGATGCTGAAAGCTTAAAACTGGCGTACACTGGACCTGATTTAAGGACTTGATAAGTCTGTGTGATTCAAGAGCAATACCAAACCATTATCACAGTATTTTTTAGGGTTCCGTACCCAAAGGGTAAAAACGGAACCCTATTACTAAGACTTCGCTGTCTGTCCGTCTGTCTGTCCATCTGTCCGTCTGTCCGTCTGTCCGTCTGTCTGTCACCAGGCTGTATCTCATGAACCGTGACAGCTAGACAGTTGAAATTTTCACAGATGATGTATTTCTGTTGCCGCTATAACAACAAATAAAAAACTGAATAAAATTAATATTTAAGGGGGGCTCCCATTCAACAAACGTGATTTTTTTTGCCGTTTTGTCTAATGTATAGATAATGGTACGGAACCCTTCGTGCGCGAGTCCGACTCGCACTTGGCCGGTTTTTTTTTTAAATAATGAAGAATAATACTTTGTTTTCACGTGGTTATATACGTTATTATGTTTTTTAATTCTATTTATATCTTTATTTCATTTCGTCCTTTTACAGAATTATTTAAATCATTAGACCATGCATTAACAAAGATGTATTACATAAATGAAAACTGATCTTAATAACACTAATATAAATGCATACGATCTTTCCAATAATTAATAGCAGAACAATATACTGTAAAGAAGCGTGTAAATAGTTATAGCTGGGCTCAAAAATACACTTGATTTACGGAGAATAATAGTTTAATATTACAGTACGTTTTATTCGGTGTGTATTATTACACGAATAAACGTGTAATGACATATTACTGTGACCTAGTCATGCAAATTTCACAAGAGTAAAAAAATTAAATAGTTTTTCATGAATTGCCTGAAGTTCGTCGATGTTTTGAAAAAAGTAAATATCCAAATCTATAGTTTATTTTTTTTACCTATAATTCGATAATACATTATTTATACCTATTTACAAAATTATGAGCGTTATTAAACTTTGAACGTTTTTATTTTTTGCTGTAAAGTTGTCATTTTTCTCTTACACGTTTATTCGGTGGGGCCATCGATATATCTTTGTTATAAACTCATTTTGTCGAGAATGACTGTCAGATTTATCGAATCGATTCCTACGTACTTGCACGGCAGAAGTGATAAACAAACGCTGAGGAAATCTCAAAGGATAACATTTTGTTTTCATAGATATTTTGTTAACGTAGACAAATAAAATAGGTGTTGTAATTTATATCAAAATGTATCTACCTACTACCGTCATTTATGTTAAGTATTTACTGTATGAATATGAATGTGAAGGTTTTGTGTGAAATATGAAGGTACTTTATATTATATGTGTTGGTAGAAGAAGGAACTTTAATATGTACTTCCCCCTTCCCCTTTATTTTATCTCTGATTTCGACACAATTGTATTCTCCATTATGAATCTCGTACTTTCTGTTTTCATTAAAAGCAAGGTATTGAACAATGATTTTAATCTTAAGATCGTTAAACCTCAGGGGCCCAAGACTTCCAAGTTCGAAGAGCCCTTATCTTTTCTTCAAGGGAACTGCTTATACCGTACCGTTCTTATCTGTTAACGATATCAAGCTGACTTCGTAGTCGAAGATGGGATAATTGCACAAAATGCCGACGCAGGTCAAGATTTTGCTGATAAGTGAACGCTTACCTTACCTGCCGACTTACTTTAAAGTAAATAGGACGATCGAGCGAAGTTATTTTGGCCCTATCTTATTTTTGAGATCACAATGACAATCATAATGACAATAGAGCGTAGGTATCCTAACATCGCGACTTGTAGTACAAGTACGAAGGTACAAGAGCGCGCGGCAGGTCAACAATGCGTTGAACAAACCAAGTCAAAATTGAATTGTAATTTCTCCACAAATGTACAAGAAAAGCAACAGTACGGAAATAATGGTGACGGATTGTGAAGCTTGCCACCACCCCTCATGTGCTGACCATGACCACTCTGCCAAACTTGGCTCCTAACATCAATAAGAATGATGACTGACTAAAAAAAATATGATTATGTTTAGTCCGTCAGTTAGATTATCGAAAAATATTGGATACGTGCTTTATCAAATTAATAAAAATTACGAAGACAAAACGTTTCAAAGATCATGAGTGGGGGCTTGTGACGTCACGTTTGAGTAAAAAATGTACTCAAATGTGACGTCACACGAGTTTTCGTCGCTCTGTACCTCGTCTTCAATTATTTGTTTACGTGAAAAAAGAAAAAATATGATTGTGTCCAATATTTTTAGGGTTCCGTACCCAAAGGGTAATAACGGAACCCTATTACTAAGACTTCGCTGTCTGTCCGTCTGTCCGTCTGTCCGTCACCAGGCTGTATCTCATGAACCGTGACAGCTAGACAGTTGAAATTTTCACAGTTGATGTATTTCTGTTGCCGCTATAACAACAAATACTAAAAACAGAATAAAATTAATATTTAAGGGCTATCCATATATCATATCCATGGGTATCCCATGCGACACACTCTGCCAGCGTATGCCGCGCCGTGTCCTCCAGACAATGGACGCAGTGATGACACCGGGCGTCCGGCTCCCTGTTTATACAACAAACGTGATTTTTTTGCCCTTTTTTTGATAATAATGGTACGGAACCTTTCGTGCGCGAGTCCGACTCGCACTTGGCCGGTTTTTTTGGAAATCTATCTGACGGACTAATTAGATTTTTTTTGTCATCTACCCTATTAATGTTGTCTTCTTTCGGATATAGCTGTAACTTATTACCTCATTATTTCCCTAGTTGAACAGACTTGAAGTAGGCACATTCCATAACGCAGGAGGACAGGGTGGCGGAGGAGGCGCCATGGCGACTTGATGCCGCTCTAGGAGGTACCAGCGGACGATAGATCGGGGAGTCTATCGTCGTCGCGTTGCAAGGCCCTCACGAGTGGAGGCGATGTCTCAGGTGAGCCTGGACATCGACAAAGGAGTTTGCTGCCCGGAGGCGGGCTTCACTGGATTGATCCCACATAACCCAACCGTCTCCCCGGACGGTGCGGTACGCGTTAGGCATTTTGGCTAAAACATAAAAGGCACATTCCATAAAATCCTGGCTCAACCAAATAGCGATGATGCAAAGAGTCTGTTTATGTTCATGGCCCAGATATGAACAATGTTTATTTAGAGTACGATGGGACGGACTGCCTTGCGATTATAGATGTCTCTAGATAAATAAAGAAAAAAAAAAATTCCCTGTATAATATGAGTCTCCACTCTTAACCGAGCATTAACCCCTAACTCGACGATATGTAACATTCAACACCCAGTAGAACGGCAAAAACACCAAGAATATAGGAGAAAACGTGAAAATAACACCAATATTTTCGTTGCCTGTCTTTGCGGCAGATCTTGTATAATCCCTCTCGTTTATGTTTACATATTTCGCAGCTTTCCATTAATTGAAAACAAACAAGCTGAATGGTATCGTTAAATCCCTACTCGGAGCGGGGATCCAGTATTGGATTTTTGACCTTTTTTGCACTGTATGGGTAAAATAATCAATATTAGGAATGCTACACACCTATACACTACTCATTCGTGTTGCATGATTCGGCACAGCCGGCCGGTAATTTTTTTTGCCAACAATGGCATGCAAATGTTAAATACAATAATTTATAATGTCACTTTGAGTCAATTTATTCAAAAATTAACATGATAATTTAAAAAAGAAAACAGTAACAAAGAGAGACCATAGAGAATAAAAGATACGTAATAAATAATCATAATTTCTCATCTAATAACTCTTTTAAATTATAATAACCCTTATCTGCTAGTAAATTAATTACTTTTCTTTTTAATTCTACATCCCGTCAGTTAGATTATCAAAAAATATTTGACACGTATTTTTTCTTTTGGCAAGTAAACCAAAATTGACGAAGATACGACGTTTTTGAAATTCTCAATACATCACGCCGTGCTATAATTTTTAGTGCGTTGTGACGTCACGAGCCACGACCGACCCCCGAGTTTTGATGCGTTTTTGTCTTTGTCAATATTCATTGATTTACAAAAACAAAAAATTCGTGTCCATTATTTTCCAATACTCTAACTGACGGAATAAATAGATTTGCAATTTATTGACGGTTAAAATTAGCCTATTGTTTCGGACCGACTTTTTTGTAGAACAAATACTGGTAAATCGAATGTGCCGCGACCCGAATTAAAGTTTAGCACCCCATAAGCGCGGTGGATTAGACTGGCATTTTGTTGAATGTGAGTAGGAGCAACATAATATCATTATAGTGCACTCAAGGAAGTATCTACATTGAGTAACTATCATGACAACTATGTATAAAGAGAACATACATGTGGCAATTGATTTTTATTTGTTTAGTCAATACTTAAATTACATAATATTTGGTCACCGTGTATTGTTTGCCATCCTGTGTCATAATTGTTTTACTAGTGTTTCTAAGTACGTTTTCGAGAAGTTTTTTGTAGCCTTTACCTCAATTACGTGGTTCCCATTGGCTTTTTGTACTGTTTATTGTTATTGACATACCTACGTTTCATTATAATTTAAGTAAAATTACCAACGTGTTTTCCCATTACTATATGCAGTTCATAAAAAACGTATTTTCCTTCTTTCGGGTATTGCACAAATTTTCCCGAATGCTCATCACTTTACTGTCGGATTTAGATAACATCTTGCTTACAATATGACACTCTATATAAACTAGTCCTTATCACATTTAGAGACAGTATTGAAGTGAAAGTGAAGATTCACTCTTTATTCACGTAGAGTAATTATTAACTGTCTAAAACAACTATTCAAATTAGATTTTTCAAAATGTCTCCTCTCAAAGTGTGGTCGAAATTCTCAGCAACAAAGGGTGGTAATACAGTTAATTTACGCATAGTTGATGCACCTGAAAATCTTCTTGAGGAAGTTATTAATTTGTACATGAAATATTATGTGACAGAGGACGCCACTTTCAAAGCTGCTGGTAAGTTTAATTTTGATGTTACAGCTAAGTCACAAACAAAGAAACTCGCCTTGGGCTAGGAAGATAGATGTTAGTCTACATTTGTGTTTGAACCATCTTCGCCTCCTATTGAATGAGACATAAACATAACTAGCAAAACAGACCTGACCCTTGTAGATTTCTAGACTCGACGTTACGTTATTTTGTATGCTACAGGAGTACCAAAAAATGTAGCAGCCATGGAAGAACTACGTGTGCCTATGCTAGCAGCTATTAAAGAAAAAGGCTTCAACACTGTGATTTGTTGTTTAGACAACGGCAATGATGAAGTTAAAGAAATTCTTGGAGCATCCATGATGACCTTAACATCGAAAGGAGATCCAGAACCAGAGGTAAATTATAGCAATATCTGATATCAAAACATGTCCAACGAATTTTCTCTCCAAAATATTTACGGTAAACCGAATGTATGTGTTGGTGAAAATCTTTAGTTGTTTGTATGAGTGTGTGAGATTTAATTTGATTGAGATACGAAGTATTATATTATCTGTGAATGAGATATTAAGGATCAATTTAAACTGTCGTGAAATGACATTCACTACTCATCAAAAAGACGTCCTCTGCTGAATATGATCCTTTCTCCAGTCGATCTCACATATATGTATTATCTCAACATGAATGATGCAACCAAGATTTTGTAATAATTGAAAAGAGTGTCCATGGAGTTTCTTTCCCATTCGTCTCCATAGAGATCTACGATTTGGAATGTGCAACTACAGTACTTTTTCAAGTTATTATTCCTTGTGACTGTGACTGTAGCTTCGCTTTTTTTTTGTTTTCTTGACATTCGAAAGTGCAGCAGTGGTCTAATTGAAATAAATGATTTGAGTTTGAGTTTGAGTGTCTTAACATTGATCGGTCCTGTGCCTCCCGAATCCACCGGATTAACGCGGTCTTCATAAAGTCTAGAAACTACTATCACACAATTTAACCTTACACATAATACAATATTAACCATCAACCGTCACCCTTAACCCTCAAGCAGTGGCTTACAAGACGCTATCATCCTACCTGGGCGGAGAAACCGCTTTCCTCCACCGATCAGTTATCAAATTTAATTTAACCTTTTTTTTCAGTTCGTCTTTAAAACGGAAGAAATGAAAAAGGTGTTTGAAATGTACTATGGCCTAGCAGCATTCTATGATGAAACAAAGGCGTTCGATTCTGACCGTTACTTCAGTGACAGAGGCTTTTTTGTCATCCCGGACTACAGAGGGCTTGGTGTTGAATTAGAGTTCCTTAAAGCTAGGTGAGTTTTTCCACATCCTGTTACGACTTCCAGTTGTTTCCATCCAGGGCTAATGTGGGCTACTGGTCATTGGTTTTGCCCAGCTCTGGTTTTGTCCATTTCCACATCTTATCTTGTTTTAAATCTTAGGATGATTTTCCAAATGGAAACTGTTTTGTGACCTGTATTTATTTTATTTATTCATCATCTACCTTGTCTTTTCAAACTATGTTAGCTGAAGCTCTGTTGAATTTTGAAGATCGACCCATGCTTATTAATTAAAAATATTATTTATTATAAATATAAAAAAAACGTATTAATTATATTTTTTATTATTTAATTTATAATAATATTATAAATATTTTTTATATTATTTATTTTTGTTTTAGTTTATAATTTACTAGCTGATGCCCGCGGCTTTGCCCGCCCACAAATTATATACTATAACCTTTCTCTTGAATCACTCTATCTATTAAAAAAACCCGCATCCAAATCCGTAGTTTTAAAGATATAAGCATACATAGGGACAGACGCGGCGGGCGACTTTGTTTTAAAATATATAGATAGTGATTTCTTCAAGTATCATTATGTTAGCGTAAAAAGTACCTAAACCAGGCTGACAATAAGGATGGAAATCAGTTAAAACGATTATCAATAAAATATACCTACATAGTATACTTCAATTTGTTTATATCAAACCACATTTCATGGTTTTCGGCATATACTGATTTTCGTTTTTTTTTTATATTTCCAGTCGATTGATTAACAAAGAAAATGGAATACCAGCAACCGGAGCCTGGATGAGTACAGCTGATAGCCAGCAGGCTGCTGAGAACGATGGATGGCAGACCACCTTCGAGATCCAATTTGAAGAGTTGGGAAAGAAATTCGGAGTTACCTTCGAAGGCAATCCTCCTTCTACGAAGTTCATGATTGCTAAAATACAATAATTCATTCGAGATTTCATTTTTTCAGGATCTTTTCAAAATAATTCAAACATGTTAAAAAATACCATTATCTTTTGTTCTGGAGCATACCTGGTTCTAGTTACGTTGATGTTGGGGCGTCAAAGTTCCAACTTTTGTTTTATTTACATATTAAATTATTAATAAATTAATCTATATAATTTAAAGATAATAATAACACACATTGTAAAGAAAATATTATTTCTAATAAAGATTTCGATGACAAACTCTTGCACGTTTTCTTTCAAACATAATGTCAGCAAAATAATGTCTGATAATAACAATAATACGTTAGTCAATTATATTTTGAAATAATGTACACATTTTCACATTATGTAGTGGAAACCGAGGACGATAGGATAGATTCTCTACTATTCGTATAAGACTTCAAAAAAAAAACGTTGATAACTTATCATGCATTTTTTGTAATTAAATCATTTTGAAAATGATTTAATGATGCATAGCACAAAATAATTAAAATGTCTCGATATGATTCATTTTGCCGGAAAACCCAAGAAAAAATATTTTCATACTGTTGTGAATAAGCACCTACCAAATACTATCGACTAAGTAAACATTGATTTATTAGAATCATACGTATAGTAAATGTTTTCGTTTAGTCGTTTAGGGTTTATCAACAGTTTTAGAGTCTGCTTCGAGAAAAACTGCTTATAATAATAAAGGATAACCCATGAAGAACCTAAGCAAAGTTAATAAAATTTATATATTAATATACATTTATTTATATATTATTATATATAAATTTATATATTATTAGACCACCAATAAGCTTCTTTTACCAAATGTTAGGAAATGTCGGTGTACATAGATGAAAAAAAAGTCGGGCTCGTGCATCAACGGTTCCGTACCATCGGAGTAGGGGAGAGCCCTTTAATTTTTATTATTTGTGTTATAGCGATAGCGGCAATATAAATACATCATCTGTGAAAATTGCAACTGTCTAACTATCACGGTTTATGAGATACAGCCTAGTGACAGACAGACAGACGGACAGTGAGTCTTAGTAATAGGGTCCCGTTTTTACCCTTTGGGTACGGAATCCTAAAAACCGCCAAGTGCAAGTCGGACTCACGCATGAAGGATTACGTACCATCTCGTAGGGGAGCCCGCTTTAATTTTAATATTATTTTTATTACTTGTTGTTATAGCGGCAACAGAAATAATACACATTCTGTGAAAATTTTTAACTGTCTATGACGGATCATGAGATACAGTCCGCTGACAGACAGATGGACGGACGGATAGCGGAAGCTTAGTTTAGGGGTCCGTTAATTACCCTTCGGATACGGAACCCTAAAAACAGTATTTTTAATTTTAAAATCGCTCGTATTTATTTTAGATCTACACTGGTGTCGATTCTGTTGTGCACAAACTAAACTTAATTTAGGCTATTGCGATCTTTTACTAAAAGGCAGTGCGAGAAAAGGACGGCTATAGCTATGAACTAAGTTAGAGATGCCAGCCAAACTATGTAGTTTATGCCTTGCGCTTCACTGTGTTTTTAGTCGACATGTTTTTACGTGCACCCTTAATTTTTATGTAAATAATAGTTTCAACAAAATTTGACAGCTCTAAATTACAGCCGTCTCTTTCTCGTTTTATTAGAGAGAAAAAGATACCTATAGCATAAATTAAGTTTAGTTTGTGCAAACTGAATCGACACCACTGCCCGTTTATGCAAGTGCCTCTGACCTCTACCAACCAGTTACTAGGAAAAACATTAATTTTCGTACAAAACAAACATACTAATTAGTAATTTAAAGCGTAATGTCAATATTCCCAAATGACATCAACATCTTTAAGTCCTCCAACACTGTTACTGATAAGATAACAGACTCGCTTATTTGATACAATAAAATAATCACATTTGTCATTTACAGATAGTATTGACGTTAAGACACTCAAAAATTCACATAAAATAAAAACATTACGTTGAAATTAAGTTTATTTAACAAATGTTTAAGTGCGCGACACTAAAATTTTTTTTTTACTTCACAAAATTTCTCACATTTTCAACATGTCTAATTCTCTTAAAGTGTGGTCTAAATTTTCAGTGAAGAAAAAAGATGGCACTGTTCTTAATTTTAAAATAGTGGACATGCCTAAATATCTTAATGACAAAGTTTTAAACCTGTATATCGATCATTTTGTGAAAGAGGAGAGTACTTTTATAGTTTCTGGTAAGTCGAATTTAGATGTTACTTAACTGGGACTCTTTTACCGTAATTTAAAACATACTGCATTTGGTAAACTATCTTAATTTTTATAATCGTAGTGTACTTTGAAAGAGTTCTACGTATTTCATCATATTTCATAAACCCGGAATTGTAATCGCTTAATAATAAAACAACACTTCAAGCAAGTGCAAAGTCAAAATATTGTACCCAAACATTTAAATGTTTATGAAATACATCATCATCATTTCAGCCGAAAGACGTCCACTGCTGGACATAGGCCTCCCCCAAGGGGGGGTTTTGCCATAATCGCCACGCATAAATACATAGGATAATTAGGATATATATTTTTTTATAAAAATCTTTTTTGTATCTACTTGTTTCATGATTGCCAATTTATTTAAAGGAATCCCGAAGAATCCAAAGGCATTAGAAGAAATATATGGGCTTTTAACAGAGTTATCAAATGATGACGGAACCCATGTTGTCATTTGTTGCTTAGACAACGATGATGAGGAGATTAAAGACGTCGTTGGAGCATCTATTATGACATTAGTATCGGAAGGTGATCCTGAACCAGAGGTAAATTAAATCGATATTAACAAATAAAGGGTGTTAGATACCTCTTTACGAAGCCGAAAGCCACTTGTTTTCCCCGTCATTGCTATCATTTTCAACCGACTTCCAAAAAAAGGAGGTTCTCAATTCGACTGTATTTTTTTTTTTTTTTTTTTTTTTTTTTTTTTTTTTTGTGTTTGTTACCTCAGAACTTCCGACTGGGTGAACCGATTTTGATGATTTTTTTTTTATTTGAAAGCTGGTGCTTCCCGTGTGGTCCCATTTAAATTTTGTGAACATCTGATGCTGATCTTCGGAGATATACAAAGGAACTCTTCAAAAATAGACGGCAAAAGTGCCGTGAATGTTGCAATCGCTTGAATGCTTATTGTTTATACAACATCATGACGTAACATCACGCCTGTATGCTCTGAGGGAGTAGGTAGATGTGTACAATACACCCAGATTTCGACAATTAGGTATGTTAAGTTGGTGCGATAGTGTTCCGCGTGCGCCTCAAATGACGTAACATCACGCCTGTATGCTCTGAGGGGATACGCAGATGTGTACAATACATCTAGATCTCGACAGTTCATTCGTGTTCCGCACGCGCCTCAAAGAGATGTCAGCAAAAGGGACTGTTCTAAAGAGATACTGCGACCTTGGAACACAAAGGGCTAAGAAGGGTAATGGATGGGTTTTAGTCAGTAAAAGTCTGACCTTCCGCTCCGCCCAGAGCTGGAGGGGTAATTTGATGATTTCCCATCCGAAAAAAAAGGTATGCTAAGTTCCATATATTGGGGATACGCCTATTCATCATCAGCCTATTAATGTTCCCACTACTGGGACACAGGCCTCCTCTCTATAAGACAGAATGGGCTATAATCCAGCACGCGGGCCCACGGATTGGTAGATGTCACATGTCTTAGAATTTTTTGGTACTAGGACATTCCGGTTTCCTCACGATGTTTTCCTTCACCGTTTTGAGAGCAGTGGTGATGAAATAAATTACACAAAGTGATACGCCTGCCTGGGTTCGAACCCACGACTTGCTGTTCGTAAGTCGGGGCCGCCACCACTGGGCCACCGCTGCTCACGCCTATTACCAGTCAAATAAATTCATAGCAAATATTTGTTTGGGAACAACTAAAAATGGTAAAATAAAAAACTTTTTTACAAAAAATAAAACCGACTTCAAAAAACACATAAAAGTGAAAAATAACTTTAGCTTCAGAAGTCGGTGATAAAAAAAATATCAATCAAACAAAAGTCACCGACTTCTGAAGCTAAAGTTATTTTTCACTTTTATGTGTTTTTTGAAGTCGGTTTTATTTTTTGTAAAAAAGTTTTTTTTTTGTTCTACACCATACTTCCCAGGTATGGTGTTACGGAGATATTGAGGGTCAAAGTTCCAACTTTTTTTTAAATACAAGTTTTTAATATAAGATTTTTACTTTAAACACCTCCACGACCCCCGTACTATTCAATCCATCTGCACACACCCGGACTTACAGCTTAGTACGGCCGTTGTTCCTGGTGCGTACGATGTGACTACGGTTGAGACAATTGAGCCTGGAACAGTAATTAAAGCCCAACTGACGCCAAACCTAGCCCTACAGTAACTACCTAGCACCCTAGTTATCCTAGCCCTATAGTAATTACCTACCTAGCACCCTAATAAGTTACCCTACCGCCCTAGCCTACCATACAAACCACACCAAACGTAGGTTACGTTGGTTATATGAGAGGGAAGTCTGTCACAAGGAGACGTACGGTAACAGACGGAATTTGGGTAGGAAGAGGGTTTTGTGTACGTCGTGCAATGTACACAGGAAATGGTTTTCTTACTGCCGATCCCACAGACTCATAGGACCGATGATGGCTAAAGGTGTCTTGGCCACAGTAAGAGGAGGTATAGGAGATAAATCACACTCGACTCCAGCTTGATGACTAATTTAATTACAATAATAAACTTAATTATATACAATTTTTGTGGTCAATACACATTGATACCTATTTACATGTGTGTCGTGTGTGTATCGAGCCGATGAAGCGAAGATCTCAGTAGGCCACCTCTTAGCGCTGACGGTGTGCTGGTGTTGCCGGCGCGTAGAACGTATGTATGTCGCTCTTAATGCTGACGCTGTGATGCTGTTATTTGGTGCGTGTAATAATGGTATGTTCATGGTTGAACATTCTGGCGCCTCTCAGGACCTAGGCTCCAGTTGGTATAATTCAATGTTTTCGTGTTGATGTGGTAAACTATACATAGGTTCCGTTGTAATAGTTGGTTGGCCTGTTGTTGGTTTAGTTGTCTTGTTGGCAGCAAGTGAATTTGGTTCTCTTGCTGGTTGGTTCGCTGGCTCGGGACTTGTCCTTCTGGTCTTGTGCTGCACTGTGACTCGAACCCATCTCAGTATAGCTGGGCCGTAGCAAACTAAAAACAAAAAGATTAAAAACATGATTATACAAGATATCGCACTAGTTAAGTATGCGTGAGAACTAATTTGATTCCAAATAGTACTATCTAATTCGGTTTGTAAAGCATTTTCTTGATTAACTAGATTCTGAAAAATATCTTTTGAGTTATCTACAACTTCTTCTTCTTTGGTAATGTTTAGCATGGATTTAGTCACCATGTGCGTTGTTATGGGAAAGTCTATTTGTTTTGAGTATGATGTTACAATCGGTACTGAAATAATTCTTTTGGCAGTTAATATGTTATTAGTTGTTTTAATAATGCAGTTATCTGCGATTCGTATTACACCAACGTTTTGAAGCTCAACTTCTTCTCTTTGTCCATCACAAAGTATTGACGTTGTAACCCGATCTCGTACAATGAATAACCAAGTGTTTGGCATGTAAAGTTGTTTCCATATTATTTTATTGGATAAATAATATGTTTTAGTCGGACATTTCGTATGTGTCTGGTTTTTGAAAAGTTGGTCTACAATGCAATTTTCTTTTAATTGCATGTTTTTCACGGCCCCAGGAAAGCAAATAAAATGGTTAGTCCATTCTAAACAACGTTTGAACTCCTCATAGTTCAAGTCAAAATACATTTCGTTGTTGTAATCTAACCCTATGTAAGCTTTAGGTACTTCTATACTTTGGGCAGACTTGTCAGAGTTAATCTTCGGGACTGGTGTAACATACATTAAAGTATATTTAGTTATCTCTTGTATAGGAAAATAGGCGTATACTTTTATATGAGTCTTGTTCTCATATATCTTGGTTTCTAGTAACTGTTGTTGAACAATTCTTAGTTTAGATGGTAATTTTTTGTTTGCTGATGATATCAGGTCAGTGACGTTCTTTGGTGATAAAACACTATATACTGTCGCCTTGGTTAAGTATATCTCTAATAACCCGTTGTAATAATCCATGATTTCTTCCATGTAATTATACGCTAGTTGGTAAGTCTGCATAACACGTATGTTTACACTGTTGTGGTCGACTGTACTGAACCAATGGTTGTTATTCTCGATGTAACCGATGACTTGGTTTAGTTTAGTTTGAAATCCTATAAGTTTCTGTTTTATTCTTTCTTCAGTTTTGTTTACTTGTGAGATTGTTGATATCATGAATTTGGTTTGATGGTTGGCAGCTTCAATTAATTTTTTTTGGTTTAAATTTAATGTGTCTATATCTCGGTATGCCTCATCATTCACTCCGAAGATAGCAGTTAGTAACTCTCCCCATATTCCCCTTTTCTTCCTAGTCTGGTTCACTTCTGTCAAATATTCTTTAGTTCGCTCAAATTTTGATGCTTCTTCTAACAAATGGTGGTGTAATTGTTTGCAAAATCCGGAAGCTGTTATTTGTTCCGCATTTGTACATAGTTGACTGAATTGTGACGTCATTGTTTTTATTTTGACAAGGTCTTGCTCTAGGTGTTGTTTTTCATAATTTATTTCTATCCTAAATATTCCTCTGTCAATGCTTGCTGTTCCTATTTTTTCAACATAAAATCCTGATGGTACCGTTTTTACAGAGTACGTCGTTGTAGTCGATTTTGCTGACCCCAATATTTGTAACATGATGAGTAGCAACGTGAACCATTTGGATATTTTATTACATTGTTTGGGTTGATTAGTTTTGGTTTTTCTTAGGATTGTAACAGTATTTGTTTGTATTGACTGCTTAGGTTCATCACTACTACTACCCGTATTTGTTTCAATTGGCAAAGGTATTAATGTGTGAATTGATCGTTTTTGAGTTGTTCCTGACGACTTTTGAAGTGTCACTACTCGGGATAAGTCGTCTTTACCCGTATGTATTTCCTTTATTTTTGCAAGTGGCCATTTGCTGGGAGAAACTTTTTCATCTTTTATAATTACTAGAGTTCCAACCGACAAGTTTCCTTGATTAGTTTTCCATTTGTACCTTTGTTGAAGTTGGTGTAAATAATCTTTAGTCCAGCTTTTCCAGAAATCTTTTTTCATTTTTTGGATCTGTTTCCATCTGTTTATGTGATCTGTATTAGTTTCCGATAGCGGGTCTGGTACCCCTACCGCTTCTCTTCCTATTAGAAAATGACTTGGTGTTAACACGATATTATCGTTTATATCTTCACTTAGTGCACATAATGGTCTTGAGTTTAGACATGCTTCAGTTTGGTGTAAGAACGTGCTCATTTCTTCATAAGTTAGTGTCTGCTCTCCTATCACTCTACGCAAATGGTGTTTCATAGATTTTACTCCTGCTTCCCAAATCCCTCCGAAGTGGGGGGATGATGGAGGAATGAAGTGCCATTGTGTTCCAATATTGGTCAACGTGTTTTGAAAGTCGTCAGACTGTGTTATGTCTAACATTTCTTTATACAAGTAATTGGCAGTGCCTACGAAATTCGTCGCGTTATCACTATACATGTGTGATATGTTGTTTCTTGCCCATTCTTCTCCATAGAGATCTACGCTAGGGAATGGGCAACTACAGTACTTTCTCAAGTTATTATGCCTTGCGACTGGGACTGTAGCTTTGATTTTCTTTTTTGTATTTTTGACTTTCAAAAGTGCCGTAATGGTCTAATTGAAATAAATGCTTTGAGTTTGAGTTTGAGTTTGATACTGGACCTCTGCGAGTCATAAACCTCCGTAGTGCTGCTATGAACGTTTCTGCTGATAAGTCACCTACCAGCTCCAAATGTACCGCTTTCGTGGATAGGCAAACAAATATCGCAATGTAGCCTTTGTAAGATTTATGACCCCTTCCTTTCATTGTTCTCACTCATATTGGCCCAGCGTAATCCACACCTGTGTGACTGAATGGGTACGATTCCGTCACTCTTGGTTTTGGTAATGAGCCCATTTTTTGTGAGGCGGTGGATGATCTGTATCTAGTACACTTTACATATTTTCTAATACTACTTTTCACTGCTCGCTTTCCTCCAAGTATCCAATATTTCTGTCTTATATACGCTAATGTCATATTATTTCCTCCATGTAATGTGGTCAAATGAGCATCACGAATTATGATTAATGTTACGTGATGGTCATGAGATAACAGAATTGGATGTTTTTGCTCGTATGGTAAATTGGAGTTTTGTAGTCTTCCTCCTACTCGCAGTACGCCCTAATCGTCAATAAACGGATCTAGGCATGACAACCTGTTTCCTTTCTTCAATGATTGTCCGGTTCTAATTGTTTTGTACTCCTCAGCAAATACTTCTTGTTGCACTAAGCGGAGGAGATTTTTAGTTGTTGAATTAATTTCCTTACAACTTAATGGTTTCTTGTATTCTTGTTTATTCACGAATCTGTAGCAATATGATAGAACTCGTATCATCCGTTGGAAGCTTGAGAACCTCATCCAGATTTCGTTGTTTGGTATAATAGCTATATGATAACATCGTTTAATCTCCTCACATATCTCTGGTACAGTTTTCGTACTAGGCATTTTATCACTTTTTAACCACTCTGGTCCATTCCACCATTGTGATAAGTTTTGTAATTTATTTGGTGCAATGCCTCTTGTAATTAGGTCAGCTGGATTTTGTAATGTATTTACATAACTCCATTTTGCTTCTGGTAATGTTCTTTGTATTTCAGATACCCTATTAGCTACGAACGTCTTCCATCGCTCAGCTTCACCCTTGATCCAGCCGAGAGTAATCATGGAGTCCGTACAACAATAAATATTTGTAATTTGCATTTCCATTCCAGTAATAACTTTTTCCATCAATTGGGTTAATAATAGTGCAGCACATAACTCCAACTTTGGTAATGTAGTTTTCTGCTTTTTTGGCGCTACCTTTGACTTAGCTTGCAAAAGGGTTACGTTAAATGTGTTATTATTTTGTATTCGACAGTATATTACTGCACCGTATGCTTTTTCAGAAGCATCACTAAACCCATGCAGCTCGACTCTTGATTTATTTGAAAAATGACACCATCTTGGGATGGAAATCTTCTCAATAGTCTTTAGTTGTTTTTGTAATTCAATCCACCTTGTTTTAATAGTTTCCTCTACGGGCTGATCCCACTCTGTGCCATTTGTCCAAAGTTCCTGAATCATGAGTTTCATATTTATGACAACAGGTGCTAACCATCCCAGAGGATCAAATATCTTAGCGATTTCCGATAAAATAAATCGTTTTGTTGGTTTTTCATTTTGATTGATAGTAATCTGAAACCAGAAACTATCCTCTAATGGTGACCGCAATACTCCCAAGGATTTTCTAGTTTCATCTAGCGGTATTTTCATCACTTGGTCGTCTTTGCTCTCGTTAGGTATATTTTCTAACAATTCAGCACTGTTAGACGACCATTTGCGTAGCTTGAATCCGCCTTTTCGTAGCATATTTATTAAGTTTTCTTGTAAAAATTTTGCTGCCTCAACATTCGTATCTCCTGACAAAATATCGTCCACGTAGAAGTCCTGGAGAGTTCTTTGGCTGGCTATTGGGTAGTTCGCTTCTTCATCAGCAGCGAGTTGTTGTAGCGTCTTAATCGCTAAGTATGGGGCAGCTGCAGTTCCATACGTCACAGTAGTTAATTCGTATTCGTCGATCATATGTTTCGGTGAATTCCTCCATACTATTCGTTGGTAGGAGTAGTCTTCTTGGTTAATATTTATGTATCGGTACATTTTTTCGATGTCCGCCATAAATGCTATCTTGTGTTTACGCCAACGTAACAGTATAACTGCTAATTCTTGCTGTAGTCTTGGTCCCGTAAACATATTATCGTTTAGACTTATGTTAGTACTTGACTTGCTCGACGCATCAAATACTACTCGTAGCTTAGTAGTTAGTGAATCTTCTCTAATGACTGGTTGATGTGGTATATAGTATTTACCGTGGTAATAGTCAGTACTAGATACTTTCCTCATGTGGCCCATTTCTAAGTACTCACTGAGAAATTCTTGGTATTTTTTCCGTAAGTTTTCATCCTTGTCGAACTTCCGTTCTAATTGTAATAGTCTTGCAATAGCTTTTTTGCGCGAATTCCCATAATCTACGCTATGATTCTTGAATGGAAGTTTCACTGTGTATGTCCCATCTGGATTTCTTATAGTTGTTTGTTGGTAATAGTTTTCACACGCCTGATCCTCGGTAGTTATTTGGTATTTTTCAGGAATTTCTTCTAATTCCCAAAACTTGTTTAGTTGTAGAACTTCTGTAGTCCGTGTCATCATACTGATAACTGTGTTAGTTTTTGTGGTATCGCCGCAAATCCCGGATAAAATCCACCCAAATTCGGTATTTTGAGCGATGATTCCGTCTTGCACCTTGTGTAATCCGTTTAGTAGTAAGTCGCTATATTCTTGAGCCCCCAATATTATATCTATTGGGCCTCTTTTGTAGTATGTAGGATCGGCAAATAGTTTATTTTGTAAACAATCTGACTTTAGTTCTGGTAAATTTTTCTCTGGTAAACAGCCAGTTAGTTTTGGTAGTATTATAAGTGTGACTGGTAACCTATATTCGCTCGGAAATCTTGGCTGTAGCATGACATTGACAGAGTTCTTCGATGTTTTAGGTTTTTCGTCAGCAATCCCGATCACTTCTGTATGTATCTTAATACGTGGGTATGCCAATTAGTTGGGCAACCTCTTCTGTACAGAATGATGCCTCTGAACCCTGATCACATAGAACCCTTAATAAATGCGATGTCCCGTCCGACGAGTGAGCTTTTATTAAGGCCGTCGCTAGTAGTGTGGTTTTTGGTATATTTGTTTTGTTAATAGTTGACATATTGGACACAGTTTTTTTCATGGATTTACTTGTAGATGGGGTCGTCAAATTCTCCTTGTTTGGCTCACTTTTTGCGTGTCTTGTCGGAATATTATTGTTATGATGGTGTAAATAGGAATGATGCCCTCTTTTCCCACAGTATCCACAACTTTTATCACTGTGACATTTTACCGACGTTTCATGAGTCAAACAGTTTTTGCACTTCTGTTTTTCGTTTACGATGTTATTGCGTTCTTGCACTGATAGCATTTTAAAACCAGTACATTGATAAATGCTGTGTTCGCGACTTTGGCAAAACCAGCATATACGTTGATCTACTTGTTTGTTAGTTGAATTTGATGACTCATGGCGCGATCTGTAAACAAACGCTTCTTCCCTCAGAGTGGTTGAAGTTTCCAGACACTTAAACCTTTTTTCTAAGAATTGCATCATTGCCGAAAACTCTTGTACTTTGTTAGGCTCTATTAGTTGATGTTCGTATTTTTCATCAGTTTCTGAGTCCCATATTCTACTAAGTATTCTCGTCAAAATAGGGTCCCAAGTTGAAATGTCGATGTTTTGACTTTTTAGTGCCTCTAGGTTTTCGTTGAATGTATCATGGAGATTTTTTAAGTTCGCGGCATTACTTTTCTTTATTTTCGACATACTTAGAATATTATCAATATGCTTAGTAATGATTAGTCTGTCATTTTTGTATCGTCTTGTCAACAAATTCCATGCAGTTATGTAATTTACGTCACAAACTGTTAAATGCTTGATCAGCTTAGCGGCGTCACCTCGTACATGCGTTTTTAAATACTGCATTTTTTCTGTGTCACTCAACGATTTATCTTCGTGTACTATTTTCAAGAATAAATCATAAAAGGAATTCCATGACTCATAACTTCCACTGAATGTTGGAATTATTATTTGTGGTAACTTGACCGACGTTTTATGATTGTTGTGTGTCGATTTTTGACCTATTATTCCAAATAATCTTTCCATCACAAGGTCGAATTCCGTTTGCGTTCTCTCAAACATCTTTTCTTGAAAATAGCTGTGTTCCAACGTACTATCTTCCATTAGAATGAGTACATGTGTTTCTTCAATTTCTTGCCATTGTTTTTGCAAAGTAGTCAATACAGATTCTAAGTACCAACTTGCCTTCTCTTCGGTAATTAATTGAGTTGCCGACTGTAACTTTTTCTGCATCTGATTAATCCGAAATAGTTGAATAAATAGTTTGGGTGAGCTAACTCCTTCTTCCTCTTCGGGTTGTAAATCTTCTGGCTTATATAGTTGGTTTACTACCTGTAGTCTTTTCTCACACTTTAACAGGTATTCAATAGCCTGCGTATACAGTGTGTTGATAGACCCAAAGTAGTTGGTAGTGATGTATTTGTGATCACACAACACATCTTGGTCTTGTAGTAGTAAATGGTTTTTGGACGTTCTAGTAAATACTTCTGTGAGTCGAGTTTTCCTCTCCGTGATATATCTTAGAGTCTTCCTTGATGCTGAGTCTTTCTTGATGTTGGTGAATATTTGTCTTAGTTCATTGTAATCTGCTTCTTGGCTTCGTATAACTTCGTTTATCTCTTGTACGTCCATCTTTACTGCCCTTTGATACTATATGTGTTACTTCTCAAAATATCGATGAACCCGTTTGTTGGTACCGAATTCCGATTCGCTATCGTTCAAATGACGTATTAGTATATCAGTCTTTACTAGCGCCTGCTGAGTACGCTAGTTCGAAGTACGTCTAAACGTTACTCAGCCAATATTGGTGTTGGACAAAAAGACGAACGTTTTATATTTGTTGAATTTTATATATATAAACGTTACTATGTTAAAGTACCGATTACACACGCTCCCTGATTCCCTAAAATCGCTCGAAGGACCAAAAATGCACACACCCGGACTTACAGCTTAGTACGGCCGTTATTCCTGGTGCGTACGATGTGACTACGGTTGAGACAATTGAGCCTGGAACAGTAATTAAAGCCCAACTGACGCCAAACCTAGCCCTACAGTAACTACCTAGCACCCTAGTTATCCTAGCCCTATAGTAATTACCTACCTAGCACCCTAATAAGTTACCCTACCGCCCTAGCCTACCATACAAACCACACCAAACGTAGGTTACGTTGGTTATATGAGAGGGAAGTCTGTCACAAGGAGACGTACGGTAACAGACGGAATTTGGGTAGGAAGAGGGTTTTGTGTACGTCGTGCAATGTACACAGGAAATGGTTTTCTTACTGCCGATCCCACAGACTCATAGGACCGATGATGGCTAAAGGTGTCTTGGCCACAGTAAGAGGAGGTATAGGAGATAAATCACACTCGACTCCAGCTTGATGACTAATTTAATTACAATAATAAACTTAATTATATACAATTTTTGTGGTCAATACACATTGATACCTATTTACATGTGTGTCGTGTGTGTATCGAGCCGATGAAGCGAAGATCTCAGTAGGCCACCTCTTAGCGCTGACGGTGTGCTGGTGTTGCCGGCGCGTAGAACGTATGTATGTCGCTCTTAATGCTGACGCTGTGATGCTGTTATTTGGTGCGTGTAATAATGGTATGTTCATGGTTGAACACCATCCATCAGCACAATGTTTTGAATGCGTTACATTGGGTTCTACCACAAAACATGATTTTTCACCCCAAAAAAAAAGTCAAGTCGTTTCCAGCAATGAATTTTGCGCAAAGTTACTTATATTTGATATCCTGTATTTATATCAAAAGATCACTTGTCACTTGTTTGTACACGCAGGAAAGTACCGAACGTTATCCAATGAAATTGATATCGAAACTTTTCTATTCTTTACTGGGACCTTAAGAGGGAACTGGGTCTGCGATTCTCCATACAAATGTGTTCCCCTTTTTTTACTGAATATATTCCTAGAGCAATCATTTTTGTTTCATTAAATCTTGGTCTACTGTAGACACATCCCTGTTATTTCCTTTTTTCAGCAACTAATAAGTAAAGTAAACATGACCCTCCAAAAAGGGCAAAGAATGCCCTATTTTTACGGCCATGGTTAGAAGACTACCAGATAAATTCGAAAAGTTTTTACGATAAAAGAAACTGATAGAAACTTAGAAATACTCTTTCTTAACATTTTAAGGTCAACAATAATTGAATCGGTTTTAGAGGAGAACTCAGGGGAATACGAAACATCGATCTCGTCAACATTTTATTATGAAAACGGCATTTTAACCCGACCCGACCACCTCAACACGAGCTGCAGTAATTACCAGCTTGAACAATCGGTCTGAGCTGCAGCTCTATCGCACTCTAGGAAGGCAGGCTTGACGCAGCGCGACGACGATAGATACTTTCAATACCTATTTTTCAAGTTTTTCGCAGGCCCTGTTCCCTCTTAGGGACATTGGTTTAAAAACTAAACACGATTGATTCAAATACTTTCAATAGAAACAAGTTAATATTACGGTTTATTCCAGTTTGACTTCAAGACAGAGGAAATGAAGAAACTTTTCGAAATCGTGTACGGTTTGGAAGCTTATTACGATGAAAGGAAGGCATTCGATTTGGATCGGTACTTCAGTGACAGAGGACTCTTTGTATCTCCTGAGTACAGAGGGCTTGGCATTGCGCAAGAGTTCCTCAAAACCAGGTTAGTATAAATCCTTATCTCTATTCACCGTCGGGTTGTCCAGTCATAGGTCTCTAGTTCGAACCTTAGACCTCTGTTTTTCGGATTCATGTGCGTATTGTATAACTAGTAACCAGCATTCCTGACAATATTTCTCGACGGCGGCATGTTAAGCCAAGGCAGACGCCTATGGGCGGCATTAAAAAAATGACACCAGGGGTCCGCAAGGGCCAATGTCTGCCGGGGTTGCGGGACTGTTCGAAAGAGATACCGTGGCCCCGGAACCCAAAGGGCGATGAAGGAACATGGGATGGGTTTTAGTCAATAAAAGTCTGACACTCCCTCCTGCTCCGCCCAGAGCGGGAGGAGTCATTTGATGATTTCCCATCCGATAAAAAAAAAGTTTAGGCACTAACCACGCGAAAAAGAAAGAAGACTTTTTTATCAATTAGGTATTCGTATGTTAATTCATACCCAGGCATTTAAATATATACCTACGTTCTTACGATAGCACAAAGTATATTTATAAATAGATAACAGTATCGTAATTAATTAACAGCTGTTTGCTTACGATAAAAGTGTAACGTGACAAATGATATAATAATTTATGCCAATATATCATTTTGCTTTTTGGTCAAACTGAGACATAGGGCAACAATTTTTCGATGTCACTTTTTCTGATAGACTCTTTGTCTGTACTACTCTTTTTCGACATTGATGTCGGATGTCGTCTGCTCTAGGGAATTGTCAATCTTTTACAGGCCACGCGTGTTCTGCGGGAGCGCAATTAACTTCTTTTCTGTCAAGTTGAAAACGAATATTTTGACCTTCTACATATTATTTTATGTATAAGCAATATGCTCGAACATCATCTTCGTTTTTTCTTTGTTTCTTTTCATTCTATATTACTAGGGAGAGGTCAATGCAACACGTTTACGTTATACCAAACATTGCTATTAAATTCTTCGTTGATGAATCTATCAAAATAGAGACCAATTTGCATAGCTTCACGGTTACTCTTGGCATATATCATTCCAGTCTTTTGACGACCCGAATGGCGCAGCGGTAGTGAGGCTGCCTTACGTTCTTAGGGTCCCGGGTTCGAATCCCGGTCGGAGCAAATGTTTGTGTGATGAGCATGGACATTTGTTTCCGAGTCATGGATGTTTATATGTATAATAAGTATGTATTTATAAACAAAAAGCATCTATGTAGTATATCAACTATCTGGTGTCCACGACACAAGCCTCGTTGCTTAGTGTGGCACTAGGTGGCGCTGTGTGTAATGTCCAGCAATATTTATTTATTTATTTATTCCATTGCTGGGCAATACTAACCCCGTGACTTCCAGTTCTTTAGATCCAGGACTAATATGGAAACCTGGTCGTTGGTTTTGTCCAGCTCATCCCGCCATTTGCGTAGCTTTATATATTCCGTAATAATAATTTAAAAAATATATATAAATAATAATATAATTTAAAAAAAATATATATTATTATATATTTTTTATATTCTTTTTCAGGCGACTGATATGCAAAGAACACGGTATACCAATAAATGGAGCGTGGATGACGTCATATGGAACACAGAAAGCTGCTGAGCGCGATGGATGGGAGACTGTCTGCGAGATACAATGTGAGGAGATAGGGAAAACCTTTGGAGTTACATTTGGAACAGGTCCTCCTTCTACTAAGTTCATGATTGCTAGAATACAAGTTTGAGTTTTTTTTTTCGTCTTTTATTATCATAAAGAGTTTTCGCCACCAGTAAGCTTTGATTGAATGATTAGCACTTTCTAATAGAACTTATTTTTTTGGTTGCTAGGTACCTACTGATGCATATCTGCCGACCTCCTACCCCCAAGTTCTAATTGTTAATATTGTCAGTTGACTACGTATGTACCATCAGTAATAAACTAGCCTTTGTACCATATACTCGTTCGTTTGTTTCGTGCTTCCCTACTAAGATATATACCATTGGCGACGAGATCGGTCTTACCCTCGCGTGTTGCAAAAGAAAATGACGAAGACTTTTTTGGGAAATTTAACCACTTTTGATTATAAATCATGCGAGTGGTCAATCTATAAAGGACGGTTGACGCAATTTTTAAAGATCAACGATGTAAAGGAAGAAAATAAAAGTGCCATTCTGATCACGCATTTGTCAGATGACTCGTATCGGTTGGTGCGCAATACACGGTCCCGGTGCCGGTGTTTTATATTTAGCTGTTACTTCAAAATACCCCAATGGTGAAATTTTATGCTTATTATATAGACACATTTTGATCTTACAGTCATTTAATTTATAATGTGAAAACATCTCCGAATACATTCTTTTAGACATAACAGAAGCGCCAGATCCAGAATCTAACTCCATAGTCACTATTTTGTCACCGACGGTAATTTCTAAACATAACGGTTTATTCGTCACATACCTTTTTTTTTTTTTTTTTTTGTTTCGCATGGGAAATCATCAAATAACTCCTCCCGCTCTGGTCACATACCTGATATTAAAATTATGACACTCCTCGCAGCTTGCTTCCGTGTCTGTATCACTATTATTGTCCATTTTATTCACTCGAACACGCCCGGATTTATGCTTTTTGTCACACACTTTTTTTAAATGACCCTGTACACCACATTTTTGACATTTATAATTTTTATAACGGCACTTGTCCTTGTTGTGGTTTTTTAATCCACACACCGAACAACGGAGATCTTCGTAGGATGACTCACGATCGCGACTCGACGTGGACGCTCGCGCCTCTCGCGCGCTCGCCCGAGCACCGCCATCGCTCCCAGCTCTCTTACCGCTCCTACCGCTCGGCCGCTTGTAACCTTTGCACGATATCTTGTTCACTGCCTCTTCTTTTATCAAAGCTGTGTCAGATATTTCCTTCTTAGCTTCCCTACAGCATTCAGCTCGTTCTGCTATCTCCACTGCTCTCGACAAACTCAACGCCGAGGCATCCTGCTCAAACAATTTGTCGCGCTCGGGCCCAGATCCCAGGCCAAGGACGAAACGATCAGTAAACGGTACCTACTCAAAATGGAAATTAAGCATTTAAATTTGATCGTCAGTGGCCCAAAAGTAAAACCGGCCAATGCATAATTTTCGCACGTTATAAAACAAAGAGAGCAGGGAAAGCAGCGGTGGCCCAGAGGTGGTGGCCCCGACTTACGAACAGTAAGTCGTGGGTTCGAACCCAGACAGGCGCATTACTTTGTGAAATTTATTTCATCACCACTGCTCTCAAAACGGTGAAGGAAAACATCGTGAGGAAACCGGCATGACCTAGAACCAAAAAATTCGAAGACATGTGACATCTACCAATCCGCACTGGGCCCGCGTGGTGGATTATAGCCCATTACCTCCCATAGAGAGGAGGCCTGTGTCCCAGCAGTGGGAACATTAATAGGCTGATGATGATGATGATAAAACAAAGTCACTTTTTGTGTCTGCCTGTATGACCGTTTTGATGCGGTTCGTACCATAGATAGATAGAATATTTTTTATTATGTACAGATGTAAAGCCACCATCAACAAATTACAAACACCATCCAATTTTTTTTTTCTTAGCCTGCTCTGTCTCACTCCTGGGCAAAGGCGTCTCCCTCCACTCCTTTCATTT